>OX578149.1:93593438-94870938 GCA_951213105.1 Amaurobius ferox | reverse complement strand
TAAAATGTGCATTAAAATCACATGAAAATGCCAATTGGACAGATACGCTTCTTATCACACTCTTAGGAATTTGATCAGCTCTAAAAAGTGACATCCAAGCCTCTTGTGTGGAATTGGTCCATGGTAAAACATCAATTTTACCGTCAGCCATGTGTTACAATTCCATACGTTAACAATCGTACGAATCAACGTGGGTGGCAAATCCAAGTGAAAAAATGAGGACTCTTAATCCCGTTGCAACATCAAGGGATGGCAAATAATCTATTTTCGTGCATATCTCTTTACCTTAAAACCTGCACACATATTTTTCTTCCCACAGATTGTACTAAACCATTTTTAAGTCAATAGTACACGGGACCTCACAGAGTGATCGAAAGCAATATTTAAATTATAACAATTGAACTTAAAGATAAAAAAACTGTATCTTTAGATCGAGTGAAGCCCGAGGCAGGAAAATATAAAATTTTATTACTTTTAATACATCAAATAAAAATTCGAAATCTACCATCACAACCAGAAGTGGTAGGATGGTGTGGTTTCCTAAAAGACTAGTACAATACATGTAAGATGGTGTGTTCTAAACTAATTTCTTGGTATCCCTCGTTCACTGGGGGGATACTCATGTGGCATTCGCTGCGTATCCGATTCTTGGTTATCTGCCAAGAATAACGTACAGCGCGTCACATGCGCATTCTTGTTCTGACTCGAAAAGAAAATAAGTTCTTCGCTGCCACTTGCCCTGGTAAGTTGAAGTGTTGTAAGAAGAATGTGATTTGAAATAAAGAAGTTCATTAAGGATTTAGCACTTTCGTAATTACTGGTACGAATCACTTACGAATCACTGCATAAGAATTGATATCCCAATTTTTTTTTTCGCTAACATCACTACAATCACTTTTATTTGGCAGGGAATGGTCATTTTACTATAGATAGACCTAACGTGTACGTTCATGGACTTTCCTTATAAAGTCATTTCGGACATCAAAGAATTTCCTAGAAATCCTGTGTGCAGACGGGACGAAACAGAAAAGGCTAAACTGTGTTTCTTCCCAGATGGATCGAAAACTTAGATTTAGAGATTTTGTTTTAGCCTCAATTGTGGATATAAAAGTTTTGGGCAGCAGCGTGAGCTGACATATACCCTATGTCTAAATGTATATAGTATTCATAGCTGCTTTACCTAAATAAATGCTGGAAGACAAACCGCTATTTCTGTAAAAATTCTAGGTAAAACAGTCTTATTGAAATAGTCTGAACTAAAAAAGAGGGCGGACTGAGAGACTCGAGAATCTCCGTTTACTCTACAAAGTTGTACCACATGCATCAGGCTCGCCAATAAGGAAGAGTGCCGCTCAAGTAGTGGTCCCTCCCGCCTCTGCCAAACTGCACCCATGTTCCAACGAAGTACTGGTACGTTAAATATATTGCTCCGTAGGTCCTTCTGACAGGTTAGTGGTAGGGTGAGAAAGGTAAGATCCCTGTAAATGCCTCTTCAGGTCTAAATCATGCTGTACTTCCCGGCTTCCTAACGAATACCTTACAGCTTCAGGTAGGTCTACGGGCTAGGTCGAAGAAGAAATGGGTGGACCTGGCTCCAAAAGGGAGCTGGAATTCCTATTTTTTTCTTTAAAGTGGAGAAAATTTGCAAAATCGACAAAACGAAGAAAATCAAATATGAGGCCAGTGATAAATGTTTGTAGGGACACCCACGACTTATTTGGGCGGCCCTGAATCATAATTGAAACCATTTGTTTTCGATAGGGTAAAATCGATGCTGGCTTTTGGACTATAATTTACGATAAAGTATATGACCAAAAAATATTTCCGATTTCGTACCGATTTATTATAAAATATAGGCTGGAGCTCACGTCCAATAGTCGAAATGGTTTTGAGTGAATTGATTCGTTTTAAATAAAACATAAATAAAACTCAATAAGTTTAATCATAATTTTCAGGAGCATTTGTTTCGTTTGCGACAGATTTCGGGCATCTCAGAGACACTTTTTCAAAATAGTAACAACATTTATATATCAATATTATAAGTGCTATATTAAAAACAAGAAAGATCAATCATGCATAATGCATTGAGTTTGAAACACTTTCCGACTGAAATGCAATTTTATTCAACCATCTCTAAAATGCGATACATTCTACGGTGATATTTTATTAATTATCACAGAACAAAAATAATTTATTTTACTTGAAAACTTAAAGCAAAATCGATAAAATGAACTTTATTCAAATGACGTCATCGATATACAAATCATCTGGCTCTCTATGTAAAATGAGTGAAAATTTCATTGATACACTTTTATTCCAGACTCCAGAGTTAAATAATTTTGCTTAAAAAATCAGCAATTTTTATGCAACTCGTCTTAGCATCATTTTTTTTACATTTCCGCATGCATTAAAATTAGGCTTCGTTGTAGAAATAATCAAAGTTTGACGATCATTTAAACATAAATATTGTAACTGCGTTGACGCAGAATATAGATGTACAGAAATTACGCAAAAATAAATCGGTTTTAGGACGGATGCAACACTAAATATAAATTTAAAAGAATAAAAATCACAATTTTTACTCTGGGAATAAAAGATGGATGCCATATTTTATTTTGAAGTGGGATCTCTTCATATTATATGGTTGTAATTATTATTTACATTTTTATTTACAAAACTACAGAATAAATTTTACTGAATATTTTTAATGTAATTCATGGGGTAATTTAAATATTTTCTATAATTTTCGAAGCAATTTGTGAATTTTAACTTCGCTTAGAAAATGTTTGAAAATTAGATCCCATAGGGTTCATTGTATTTCAGTTTTTCAACCACGGTTCAATCCAGCCACTGCCAAAACTGCCGCCGTGTTCATGCGGAGTACGATCACGTTAAACATGTGGGTCCGAAAGTCCTTCCGAGAGGTTGGTGGTAGGGGAAGGAGGGTACGGTCCCTGTGGATGCCTCCCCCACTGGGTTCCGGTCTAAATTGGGTGGCACTTCCCGACCGTCCAAACAGTTACCTTACACCTTTCTGGTAGGTCGGACGGTCTGGGTTTCAACCCCGGTTCAATCCAAAATTAAATGGGTGACATTATTCATTTACATTCTCATATGTCCCACAGACCGTCTCAACAACATACTAAAATTTAATTTTGATAAAGTCACTTTTACTCCAGTTATCGTGGGAACAGACGGACAGACAAAGAGACAGACAGAATGACCAAAGTCATAAACTCTTTTCAATTATGTTGTAAAATGTTAAAAAAAATTAGATCCAAAATCTAATGATATATCTTTCTACGGTTTCTATAGGGCTACTAATCTATTAGTTACTATTATTTCGTTTTTGAGATATAAGCATTAAAAAACTTAAAACCAAATTTTTTCGATATTTTTTAAATTAACAAAGCGGATGCCCAAACCAGTAAAAGCGTTGTACTAACAAATCATTGATCTATCAGCTGAATAATCTACTGAACATTTTTTGTCGTTTACTGTATATACCTATCTTTCTTATTTTAGACGATATTTCGAATGTAAATACACACAGAGAAGCAAAAATTCGCTCGGACAAATTTTTTTGGGGAGAAATTAAAAAATAAAAATATTAAAATTTACAAATTATTTTTATATTATTGCGAACGCGCAATATTCTGTTTGGCGCCTTCTCATTAATCAATCTCAAAGGCCAGACGAAGAAAATACAGCGGATGACATCGGCGGGTCATGGGGATGAAGTGAGGTAAGGGTTTCCAGGATTTCCAGTTGGAAGAAGGGTTGCCAGATTTAGCAATTTATCGCAAATTTGGCGACTTCCGGAATATTACAGAAAGTTCTCGATAGAAATATTTTTCTTTGAGATATAAAGATTTTCAGAATGTTCTATAAAGAGACTATAAAAAGACTCAACCCTCCGTTGAAGGGTAGCTGACGAAATGAGTCACATGTTTTAAGAATAGAATAGTAGCTGTTTTGTGAAATTATTTTTGTTAAAGTTTTGAGAATAAAATCGCTTATTCTGTGAAATTAGTGGAGCATTAAAGTACTGTTTGATCGTATACTGTGCCTGTTTACTTTGTGCTGACTCGTTCTTGTATCATGCATATACACCCACGATTCTTGAGGATACGTTATATTGAGGATGCGTAACAATATATTTAAAAATAGTACCCTAGTTTTGACAAAACCCGTATTGTTTACATTTTCATATAGTAGGTTTAGAGATATAGGCATCTAAAATGTTTATATTTTCCGCAACGCTCCAATTTCAGCCGGACACCCCGACAATAGCTGTTATTCACGTCACGACACAAATAAAAACTTTGAAAATGTAGAATAAATACGAAAATAAAATCATGTCATAGTTCAAAGAAACACTCGTCTAAAAGAAGCTAACTCAAGACAAGTCGGCAGTTGAGGATTACACACGTAGCTGAAAGAGGCTCAAATACGTTGCCAACTTAGCAGAAAGAAATGAAAGGGACAAAAGAACAGCTGGCACGAGGCTACTGCTAGCCGTACGTCGAATGTGACGAAAATGTCAGCAGCGAACTGCTCCGAGACAAAAATAAATAAATAAATAAATCTGAGACAAAATACTTTGCTTCAGACAGACCGTCTGCGGCGAATCTAATTTTCTAATGATTTGTCTCATTCTGATTCTATATGGCGAGTGATGAAGAAGTTGCTGTTATTTTGTATTATTATGTGATACGTTTGGAGCAAAAATGACTAGTTGGCAAGTTTTGGATACAAAAAAAAAGGAGACGGAGAAAATAAACAAGTTTTGGATAAAAAAAAATGTATACTGAGAAAATAAACACGTAATATCTACTCATAAAATACCGCAGATCCAATGACAGTGTTTCTAAACTGGACAATTGAACAAATGATTTGATATTTGTCTGTGAAAGAAAGAAAAACTCTGCCAATAAAATTTATATACGCCAAATCTGCTGATAATAATATGCAGAAAATAAATGTTCTTTATTTATTTTTTTATTACAAATACTTTTCATTATGTATTATACTTAGTTGAGGTGAAATATTTTGAAAAAATCAAATCCTTTTAAATTTTGGTTCTATTTTTGATAATTTTGAACTCAGAATGGAAATTTAAAAATATCTTATTTTTAATAATTTGAAAAATTGAAAATTCGAATAGAATTGAAAACAGAAACTTTTAACTTTCACAAAAACCATTCCGATATGCTGTATAGTGCTGCCGCACTGCGATTTGTCGCCAAGACCAAGCCAAGCAATTATGCCATGGAAGTGCATGAATTCAAACATTCCACTTCCCATTATATGTAAAAAATAGGCGGTGGCTGCAGTCCAATAGAGCCGAAATAGTTTTGCGTGAAAAACATTTTGTAAAATAAAACTCAACTTTTTAATGTCGAAGAAAATAGGACTCTAATCAAAATCTGATTATATGCACTTAAGAGATTTTTTAAAGTGCTACAAATTCTTGCTTATTGTTTACATAACTTTTGGTTTAAGATATTGCGGTGCACATTTTAAAATAGAACTTTTAAGTTGGCTTTTTATACTTGTTAAATAGTTCATAATTAACATGGCCGAATATCGTAAATCGAGAAACCTTAAAACACATTGCGTTGTGTGCCGTTTAAACCCACCATATTAATCTTCAGTGCGAGTTTCTATAATAAAATAATTAACATAAAGCTACTCAAATAATTGCATCATTTTTAACTTTAGGAATAAAATTATTTATTAACAACATTTGTTTAATTATCAAATTGATTACAATAATTGTCATATTAGTGCGGAGGAGATAGGACTTGTGAGATTGGACATATGAGACGGGACATGTAAGAACAAAGAGTGAGTTATTGTTACCAAGATGTTCTATAACCTGCTACAATAATTAATGGGCACATACCTTTAATTTCGTCTTTAGCGATTGACCACAACTCTTGCAGCAGTATATATCGTACTGGCACAGGGCCGATCCTAGCAGGTGTGCAGCGCGTGCACCGCACGCGGACGGCCAAAACAAGGGGCGGCCGTAGGCCGCATATAGTTCTATCAATCAAGCAAAATTTTTTAAAACTTATAAGT
Organism: Amaurobius ferox; assembly: GCA_951213105.1. NCBI lineage: Eukaryota > Metazoa > Arthropoda > Arachnida > Araneae > Amaurobiidae > Amaurobius > Amaurobius ferox. The sequence goes on along the minus strand of OX578149.1, from coordinate 94,864,851 downwards.
CGAATAAATATGCTGAATTTTAAATAGTTATTGAAAAATCAAAATAAGTCCCATGGTTTAAGAAAAATAGAATGTTAGTGCACAGTGTGTTGGTCCATTGTCCATTCATGTCTACTCTTTACACACATCCTTTATTTGATACCAAAATTCGTGGCAGAGCCGGCAATACGGCATAGAAAAGGATACCAAATTTTAAATTTCTATCTAAAAAAAATAACCATTTAAAATATCCATAAATTAAAATATCCATTTAAAATCAAAAAAATCATCCATATCGTTCCACCAATCCATAAATATAATAATTTCAAATACATCACCACAATTCAAACCACCATAATTCAATCATTTAAATTATTTAAAATATCCATTTAAAATATCATATAAATATAATAATTTTGTCCAATGTATAAAACACTTATGCTAGGCTCTTAATTCATTTAAAACAGAAAGCGCGGTCTCCATGGAGACGGGGAAGAAGCTACTGCGGATGGGGGGGAATTGCCGTTGAAGAACTGAGCCGATCGCCGAAAAATTTAAAATCATGATGTCTTTAAACTTGTTGATCCTGAAGGCAATTTTCATCATTTCTGGACCAGATTAGACTTGTAAGAATGCGAGATATTTCAGCTTTCTAAAAATGTAAATTATTAGTCGAAATTATGAGTACTTTTCACTATGCGAGAATTTAAAAAACAAAAATCGTTTTTCTGTGCCAAGAGTGACTTTTGTTTTAAAATCTTTAAAAAATATTAGAAATCGAAATTGAGAGTTGAAATTGATATATTTTTACTCGCAATTGTCTGTTCTTTCCGGTGGTGTGATTTGTTTTTTTCTACGATGTCCGGATCGTGGAGAAAAAAGGGCAAAAAACGGTCGAAAGCGCATAAAACATTAAATAACAAAAAGAATTAAAATTTTAAAAATCGGTTTTCACGTGTCCCCTTCCCACCCCCCGGGTCTCCGATTGCTCTCCGACGTGCCGTCGCTGAACGCATAGTGTATAAGACAAACACACACCCACACACATCATTGCCTTTTATTATTTAAGATGACTGCTGCGTGGGAAATCCCACACGCCCGGTTTGGGCGCTATAAATACTTAGTATGTACATGAAACGTAAAGTTAAAGGTTGTCGTGATCGTATAGGTTTAATCTGAAAATTAAAAAGAAATTAAAAGGTTTGGAAATGAAGACACCGATTAAATTTAAAATAACAATAACAAGTTTATTTACACAATTTAACATTAAAATATGAAAATATTTGAGCTTAAAAGTTGCTGCCTTAAAATATTAACACATCGTAAATCATTAGCCACTAATTCTACTATATTCTTACTCACAATTTACAAGTATTAAAAATAGTCACACACTTCGAAAGGTTATCTTTTCTTTAAATTACAGAGTATTATTTAGCACAAAAATACATATTTCGAGAGTCTGACTTGTGGCTTTTAAAACGACGCATTTGGCTTGGGGCCACAATGCAAGATCATTAATCCCTTCAGGTAACAATAATTAAAAGAGAGGAGAGAGAGAAAATCAACTTAGAGTAATGCATGAATTCAAAGGCCTACCTTCTGTTCTGAGTCCAGCAAGAGCTCAAGTGCGATGACATGACGAAGACCGACAAAACATCATCTCGCTCCGGCAACGATTATACAACCTCACTCTATCAGCTTGTAAAAGGCACTCTCTAACTTTCAAACCAAAAAATTCTCTCTCTCGAAAAGTCGATTTCTCCTCCCTCTTAAATTTTTACTCGCTTCAAGGATTAAGCCCCTTTAATTTTATTGGAAGGTGTAATGTTACTGTTTTACCAGTGGCTAGACCAAGACAGGGGGCTTGGTCAGAAGCCCCTGAAATATCGGTGCAGCTGGTCAAGATCCCAAGCTCCGGCGGGACACCTGGGTCCGGGTACGCCCCTTACCACCCGTGGGGCGTTCCTCCATCTTGGATGCGCCTCCCGCTGGCATGCCGTCCGAAACCACTGACCGTTTCCTTTGCAGGTGGCCAGAGGGGAACCTTATAATTTGTAACAGGACTAGGGACCGTCCCTTGCAGGTCGCCTTCCTCTCCAATATGTTACATATTTTTGGAAAACACCATGTGACAATGATTACGAGGGCAGTGATGAACCAATTTCAAATCCCTTCCAGCAATTCAAGACTGCTTTCTATTTTGCAAATCTTGATCACGCGATCTCTTCGGTAAATGAAAGATTATTTACCTTATTATCTGAGTGCCATTCAATATTCTGCTTTCTGTATGAGTTTCACAACATTTCTAATGATGATCTCATGAAAGCCTGCATGGACTTAGATATTAAGTTACAGGTTCAGGAGGAAGGAAATATTGTGAAAGATATAGACGGTATACAACTCTTTAATGAAATAACTTCATTCAAAGATATTTTTCCAGGTAAAAAACAGCCAATTGAGATATTAGAAATTATAGTCAAAAAATGATCTCATTCCCTGTTTTCCAAATTTTGCTCTAGCAATAAGAATTTTTTTAACATTACCTGTTTCTGTGGCTTCAGCTGAAAGAAGTTTCAGTAAATTAAAAATTATTAAAAATTACTTGAGAAATAATATGACACAAGAAAGGCTTTCAAATTTGGGCATCATCTCTATTGAATCCGAAATCTCTGAAAAAATTGATTTCACCGAAATTATTGACAAATTTGCTTCTCAGAAAGTCAGAAAAGTTATTTTATAGTTAATTATTAGGTAGTATTTGTAGAAGGACTGATTTATATACTTTTCGTTTTACGAGATTTATGCTTTTTCATGAGATTTATGCTTTAGTACTTTTTTTTATTAGATTACATTTTCTGAGTAAATACTGTTGTTTTGCATTTCTAATTATAAAATGTCAATTTTTGATTCAAAGGTAATATTTTTGTTTGTTTATTATTTTGTTAAAGTATTTTGTCGCTATTATAATCTATTAGCTGGCCAAGAAATAAAGTTTTGCACTTCAAATTTTATTTGCATTTTTATTAATGTTTTACTTTTTACTTTTATACAGGTAGATGAGTTTATAACGTCAACGTTAAGTATTATAGTCAAAATATGAAAAATTCTCCAGAGGGGCGGCACATTAGATCTTTGCACGCGGGCGGCCGACACCCTAGGATCGGCCCTGTACTGGCACTAACTCTAAGTGTTGTGCTCTTACTCGTTCTACATCTGCTCATTTCGTTGAAGTCTAAATCAGGACATTTTTGTGGATTATTTATGGAATCTCTGTGGAACACACTCTTACGGAATCATCATGGCATTCTGCTGAATTTCTCCTCTCTGCGGAATCTCTGTTTCTGTGGCTATATTTATCTACTGCATTTCTACGGAATCTCTGCGTGATGAATCTCTTGTCGAATTCCTGCATATTCTTTTTTAACGTCTCTCGGTTGACGCCCCCTTTGCCTGAGGTCTGTATCGCCCATTCGGCAACCATTGGCCGACTTTAAGGCACCTCGATCAGACATCATCTATATTGGTCAACGTTTTTAGCCAATATCGTGACTGCACTTTAGCCTCTTAGGTTTATGGCCTAATTGACCTCTCGGGTTAAAATGTTATAAAAACTGACGTCCTCACTTCAGCTGCCATTGTCCAACATTACAGCCTTAATAAATAAAGAATATAAATGTGTCTCACATATCCCTAGTCTTAATCTGGTCTCACAGATATAAGCAATACAAACTTTAAAAACGAAATTTCCTTACGTTTTCAACTTGACAGGACGCTTACTCGAAAACTATAAGAGCGTTTGTTAAAAATTAATATGGATTTAGAAAATAAATTTGCTCATACTGTAGTGAATAAATTGACGACGAAGTAGCAAATCCGATTTTAAGTGTATAATTTACTAATCGTTGTGCCGCAATAACTCACCATAAATTCTTAGTTCTAGCCCACTTACCGTAATCTATAAATCAAACTTTACTCATTATTATAATTATTTTTGAATATAAAAATCAGCATTTATTAACATAACTTATGAATATAATTAAAATTACATGGAGTTTACTATAAAATTACTCGAGAAGAGGAACACGCGTGTGAGACCTGATCATATTTAACTTATTCGAAAGAGAAACTCTCTACACAACATTTAAAATACGCACATACCTCGGCATATTTATTGAATGACACTGGATCGTCTCTACATTGGTGCGCAATCAATATTTGACTCTGTCGTTGTTCTCCGCTGGATGTCATTATCTGACTGATTTTTCCGAAATCTGCATTCCTCGCACCTGATCTGTCTAAACTCTTTCTCTTACATCTCCGAGAGTCTAACTATGAGTATATTTTCTATCTAACAACAGACGATTCTGATATTCTTACCTGGACTATGATGTTCTCTACTGAAAATTGACGACTCTCGTTGATATCTACCTTTTGGCAGACGCATTTATTTGGCCTCGGGTGAAAATACGTCATCTTGTTCAAAATTGGCGACACATATCTGCGACTTTGTTTGGTCGCAAACACCAAAATCAGCAAAAGGTGCTTACTGATCTCAAACATACATATTTTGTCGCTTAATATTTATATCTGTTTTCTTACAGTTTCGAAGATATTTTGAGTGGACGTGTGGCAGCCGTCAACTCTGCTCCTACCGAAAACATCCATGGAAGACGCTAGGTATCAGTGCTCGGAAGGAGGACGCTAGGAATCAGTGCTCATAAGTCCGGATCGGAAACTAGCTTTTGCTCTACCCTTATAATGTCGGACTTGTAAGTTCCTGGTCTCGAGTTCCAGCCTAGCTCTGTACCAAATATCATCAATTCCTACAATGAACCGGAAAATGAGTGCACGCAATCAAATGAGATGGCAACAGCCCGCTGAACCAGAGGCGCCGACCACTCTTCTCTGCAGGATGACTGCGACTAACGTCACATAGCCGCACGATGAAGTACGTCCCGCCTCCCTGCTCATTAGTTTCCGACTGAGTTAGGGCTGGAAAACTCGGCGGGAGTTTTCTGGGTGGCCTCATACTCACCAAATTCAACCGAGCTTTTCATCGGGGGTGGTGTGTGTGCCAACAGCTAACTCTGTTCCTGCCGCAAACATCGATCGAAGACGTTAGGAATCAATACCCGAATTATAAGTCCGGATCCGAAGCTAGCTTTTAGTCTAACCTTATAATGTCGGTCTTATAAGCTCCTGGTCTCGAGTTACTGCTTTATTTATTCAAATTGATACAAATCCTGGTACAAATTGATACAAATCCTGATACAAATTTATACAAATCCTAACTGAGTAATAAGCATATGATTTCAGAGATATGTCATAGTCCTTGGTTAAGAAAAAAATAATAGAGTGTTTCTTGTTCTCAATATTATTTCTTAACTAAAGTGACTAGAAACATTGCTACCCATTAAAGAGAAGTTATTTAACACTTCTATGAATTAAATATAAAGGTATTTGAAACTATTTTGCCATAAAGAATATTTAAAAAATCATAGATGCTAATTTCTATATATTTTTTTAATCAGAAGAAAGCATTTTATGTTTTCTTTTTAAAATATATTTTTTCTTTAGCGCATGCATATGTATTACTTCAACGTATATATCAATTTATAAATAAATAGTACAATAGATAGTTTTTGTAATCATGCGGACAGACATAAAAATTTGAAACTGAAAAAAATAAGGATTTAAATGAACATCAAGCTGGCGGAAATTGCAATGTTATACAAATGCGCTTTTTTATCGCCATGTGCAAAATTTCCTCCCGATTATGATCCTGTTTTCTTTAAATTAATCCCAGGATTTTAATGCATTTTTGAAAATAAATTTATAAAATCAGTTTTTTTAAGGTTGAAAACTAACACCTCCTGCTAAAATTAATTGGGAGCAAGTTTATTCATTACTCATATATCACGTTAAAATTTTTCAGGAGTTTCTCTTGCCATGCTTAATATTTCTGCTAATTTCCTTTAAAACAAACATTCTTCTCCCTCCAGATAACCTATATATCTCATTTTCAGTAGAAAATTATACATCACGATTTTTCATTTCAAAATGCACATCGAATGTCAGGAAATAAAACAACAAAACGTATACACTAATGCTTAGCAACTTTAAATATTCAAAACAGAACTTGTAGAAATAAAAAATATCGATGTTACTCTTTGAAACCGTAAACATTTACTGGAGGAAAAGAAGGTTATTTTCGTAAAACACTCCTCCGTCTATGAATATTTCATGTATTCACACATCACAGCGTATGTTATCCTAGTCTATAAAATGTGTATGAAGCGTCGAGCCCATCTGGTAGGCGTATGAATATGGCATATATATATATATATATATATATATATATATATATAGTACTTACTGTACGTTTAGTAGTTAAAATTTAGTAGTTGCATATCTATAAATATATAATATACTTGTCTCCCCTGAAGTTACATACTCCCCACCCCCAGTCAAAAAGTCCTGAAATACAAACAGAATATGGCCAGTCACAAATTATCACTAATTTACATGATTTTCGAATAAAAAATTCTGCTGTAGGCGACACATGACAAATATTCGCAGCTAATGAATGAATAGTCGGAAGTACAAAGCATTGAAACTGATCATCATGGTTGTATATATATATATATATATATATATATATATATATATAGCATAGTAAACATATAAAATTAAAATTAATTCCACAGTTATCCAATTATTCTCCAGAAGTTGGGGCAAAGCAGCACACTCTTCTAAAGTAACATACAAGACTCATATGAAAAAATAAGGGAAATGACCAAATGCTGGGCATAAAATTAACTTGTAGGCTGCTGACGATTTTATGTATTTTTTTACAATTTTATGCATTTTTTCGTATTTTCTCCTCGCCACCTTTGAAAAAAATCTGATGTGAGCAGCACATGACTTTCCCTGCAGACTTATATCCACGTTCTCATTATTTTATTTAAATTTAATTCACTTTTAATTCAATTTTCGTTCTCATTTGGTAACTGAACCTATTTTCAAAGGTGGCGTAGACAAAATACAAAAAAACTAAAATAGCTCAAGAACGGCTACTCCTATTGTAATGGAGTTGGTCTTATTGTTTTCTTCGTTAAAAGTTACGTATAAAACAAGTATTTAATGGATATATTAGAGCATACATAGATTTTATTTTAGATTTTGGCGATTTTTGCGGGCCATTTCATAAAAAAAGGCAGGTTGTTCTTTTCCGAATCGTACCAAAATGCAATCAGCTCCAAATCATCTTACAAGTAACTTATCTACCAAATTTTGTGAAATTTGGTCAATTAGTATTTTAACTAGAGTGGATACATTAAATTTTTACGGGCGATTTCGCAGAAAAAAGCGGGTTCTGTTTTTGCATATCCTACCAAAAACTAATCTGCACCAGGGTCTCACGCAAGTGACTAACATACCAAATTTTGTGAAATTCGGCCCATTAGTTCTTTAGTTAGAGTGGATACATACATTGCACAGACAAGACACATAGACAGACACACACACAGACGTCACGCTAAAAATAGTTTTTTCGTATTCTAGAGGTCTCGAAACGTGTAGACCCGTCGAAAACTGGAGTTGCGATTTTCGGAATGATTCCAATACTTTCCCTATACATTACCATGTATTGCAGGGAAAGTAAAAATCTGATGTGGGCAGCACATGACTTTCCCTGCAGACTTATATACACATTCTCTTTATTTTAATTAAATTTAATTCACTATTAATTCAATTTTCGTTCTTATTTGATAACTGGATTCACTTTCAATGGTGGCTTAGGGAAAAAACGAAAATAACTCGAGAACGGCTAGGCCTAGTGTAACGGGGTTGGTCTAGGACTTCTAGGTTCCTTCTAGGTCTAGGTTCTTTTCTTCGTTAAAAATTACGTATAAAACAAGCATTTAATGGATGTAGTTCAGCATAAGTAGTTTTTTATTTTAGATTTTGGCGATTATTGCGGGCCATTTTGCAAACAAAGGCAGGTTATTATTTTCCGAATCGTACCAAAATCTAATCAGCACCAGGATAATACACAAGCGACTTCTCTACCAAATTTTGTTAAATTCGGTCCATTAAATTTTTCGTTAAAGTGGATACAAGCTTTTGCGGGCCATTTCGCAAAAAAAGGCGGGTTCTTTTATCCCGAATCGTTCCCCAAACTAATCAGCACCAGATTTTTCCACAAGTGGCTTACCTACCAAATTTTATGAAATGTGGTCCATTGGTTTTTTAGTTATAGTGGATACAAAATTTACACAGACAGACACACACAGACACACACAGACACACACAGACACAGACAGACACACACAGACACACATTTGACAGTATTCAAAATTGGGAGGTCCTCTCAGATGACTCTCTTAGTGATCATAAATATATTAGATTTGCAATTAATGTCGACCTTTCTTTTAATGATTCCTTTTTCTTGAAAACAAATTACAGTTTAGGCAAATTCCTTTATAATTTTAAATCTCACGTTAAAACTTTTACCTCTCAGATTGACTCTATAAATGATACTCCCTCTCTGGACACCTTCATTGAATCTTTTATCAAAAAAAACACAGGAATGTGCTTTCAAATTTATTAGAAAGAAAAAATCGACAAAAAATTTTAATTTCAGTTGGTGGAGTCCAGAACTCTCTAAATTCAGAAACTTCGTCAATGCTCTTTATAAAAGAGTAAAGTCTCTTGAGAGGGCCTCCGCTTCTTCTGAAATAATCTCAGAAGCTTTGGTAAAATATAAACTTAACAGAGCAAAATATAAAATTATGATTTACAGAGCCAAATCCGCTGCCTGGAAAAACCATTGCTCAAGCTGCTCTTCCAAATTTGGATCCATTTTCAAGTATACGTTTAAAAAAAATAAACACTTTAACGATATAAACCTTCAATTTTCAGATAATATTAACCTCAGTTATGGTGAAAAAGTTGAACGCTTGATGGACCACTGCTTCAAAAACGATCCTGAATTCTCTTCATTTCCCTCGCTTTCACTTCCTCCCGGCGGGTTGGGCTCGGTTTCGGATGTTGAGCTCCTTCTCGTCTTCAACCATCTCCCCAATGGTAAAGCCCCTGGCGTTGATAACTTAGATTTCAACATCTGGAAAAATGTTTTCAAATCCTTTCCCTCACTTGTCTCCAAAATTATCAACAAAATTTTTTATCTTGGTCATTTTCCTAGCTCCTTAAAAATCTCAAAAATTATTTTCCTGAATAAACCTGGTAAAGACCCCGCTCTCTGTACTTCATACCGCCCCATTTGTTTACTCCCTACATTTGGCAAAGTCATTGAAAAAATTTTTATCAATAAATTAAATTTCTGGTTGAATTCAGAAGGTGCTCTCCATCCCCTCCAATTTGGGTTTCGGGAGCTTCACAGCTGTGAAGATGCTGCACTCAAGCTTGTTAAACATATTGAATCCCTTCGATCAGTCCATCATGTCTCCCTTACCACGGTAGACATCTGCGGGGCTTTTGACAGCTTAAATTGGAATGTTCTTCCCTCTACTTTTGAAAAAATTAACCTCCCTCTCCCTTTTCGTGCTTTTATTTATTCATATTTGTCCTCCCGTTCTATCACTTTTACCGGTAACAATTTGTCCCTCTCTAAATTACTTTCTATGGGTGCTCCACAGGGTTCGGTAATTTCTCCGATCCTGTGGAATATCTATTTCAATAGTATCTTAACCCTTAACAACGACCTCTTCTACCTGCAGGCCTTTGCGGATGATCTGGCCGTGGTCACGTCAGGTTCCGATATTAAATTTACCACCCAAAATACAAATCAAATTCTTGGTCTCATCTCGGATTCCCTCACTTCCTTGAAACTTTCAATTTCCCACGAAAAATCAAAATGCATTATTATCAACAAATACAGATCCAAAAGAAAATATAATCGATGTATTAGACTTCAGAATAAACCCATCAAAATTTCCAAAACTCTTAACTACCTAGGTATTATAATTGACAATAACTTAAAATGGAGCGCTCACATATTCTACTTAAAAGAAAAATGTTTCAAGTTGTCCTCAACATTTGGAAAAATTTCTGGGAATAACTGGGGGGTTAATAAAGCTCTTTTAAAAATATGGTACTTGACTGTAATTGAAAAGGTTATTATTTACGGATCTGGGGTTTGGGGGGGTAATCTCACACGGGATCAAATTTCAAAACTTACTTCATTACAAAGAATCTTTTTATTAAAAATCTGCCCTGGCTTTCGGACAACTTCGAACATTTCTCTTTTTTCAATTACCGGTATTCCCCCTGTCCATTTAGTCATTAAAACTCTTTTTATTAAATATAACTTTTGGAAACATAAACTTAACTTATTTTCGGACCCCTCCATTCCCTCCCCTGATCAATTTGATTCCCTTTGTTCTCTTTCTAGCCTTCCTCCTCCCCTTCGTGTTTTAAATTTTTCTTCCTCGAACCCTTCCTCGTTTTCTAGGTTTAATGTATTCACAGATGGGTCAAAACTGGATAATAATGTAGGTTTATCAATATGCATTTTCGAAAATGATCGACTGATCGAATCACTATCCTTTAAACTTAGAACTGGAAACACAGTTTTTCAAGCCGAACTTGAGGCCATCAACCAGGCCATCCTCTGGGCCGGCAAAAACAATTTAAAAATCAACATCTTTTCGGACAGTCAGTCATCTATTTCGGCTTTTAAATCTATCAAGAATAAAACGAAATTTCTATCTAAAATTAAAACTAATGCTCACCCCTACAAATCATTAATTAACTTATCCTGGGTCAAGGCCCATTCTAATATTCAGGGCAACGAAGTCGCCGATGAACTGGCCAAACAAGCTACGATCTCCGGCACCCCACTCCTTATACCTTTTCCCTACTCCTTTTTGATTAATAATTGTAAATCTTTCCTTCTTAAAAATTGGCAATCTCTTCTTAATGATTATATTTCCCCCCGGACTCATGACCCTGCCAGAATTCTAAGCTATTTACCCAAAGTCAACCCCAATTTTCAAATTTATAACAAATTCTTAATCTATTTTTTAACGGGTCATGGTCCTTTTCTTGACTATCTTCATTTTTTCAAACATAAACGTTCTTCAAATTGTCTTTGTAATTCATATGGTGACGTAGATCATTACGTCTTTAATTGCCCCCATACCTCAAAATTTCACTTAACCCGTCCTCCAGATAATCTTCGTGCGACTTGGTTCTCTGGTGTCAGAACATAAAATTCTTTTAAATAGGTTGAAAAACTGTGTTTTAATTGCGAGAGAAATCTCCAATCAGGTTCCTTAGCAAGCTTGGTGCCAACTGCTTTCAATTTTCTTCGGTCAATGTTGTCCTCCCTGTTCCAGGCGTTTGTCTCTTATTGTTTCTGTACTTACACTTTTTGGTGTCCGTCTTTTGTACATTTTGTTTCCTGTTTATATTTCTCTGTTGTATATATCTGTTTTCCCTGTGTTCCTCGGCTGTTCATATATTTGAATGTCTTACCATGTACATGTAGTGCTATATTGCACTTAACTTTATCCGGTTACCTCAACTGATTGTAACCTTTATTCAGCTATGTTCTTTTTGCTTTCTTTTGTTGGTTTTTACTGTATTGTCCCTTTTCCCGCGGTTGCTCGGATTCTTTTGGCCATACGTTTTACATAAATTTAATTTCATTTTAAGAAAATAATTTAATTTTTACCTCAAAATTCAAAATTTGTTAAAATCTACGTTTCTTTGCCTCCCTTCCCACTGTATTTTATGTAAAACTCTAAAACTGTCTGTATGTATATTTACCATGTAACCACTTTATTGAATTTTAAATAATTGCAGACTGAAACTTGGTGACTGATTGGAGGACGGTTTCGGCTAACCTCCTCTCCCGGCCACACATTAAACTGCCGTAACAGACACACACATAGACGTCACGCTAAAAATAGTTTTTTCGTATTCTAGAGGTATCGAAGCGTGTAGATCGGTCGAAAACTCGAGTTGAACTCGACGGAAACTCGAGAAAACTCGAGTCGATTTTCGGCATGATTCCAATACTTTCCCTATACATTACCATATATTGCAGGGAAAGTAATAAGTCCAGTTATCAAATGAGAACAAAAAATCTGATGTGGGCAGCGCATGACTTTCCCTGCAGACTCAAATTCATATTTTTTTTCTTTAATAATTCATTAAATTGAGTTTAATTGCACAAAATGACACTAAATTTGCATTTTTAATTCAATTTCTGTTTTTATTTGGTAATTAGACATTTTTCTAAAAGTAGCATAACTAAATGCGAAAAATCTCAAATATCTCGAGAATGGTTAGACCTAGAGTAATAGAGTTGTTCTTATTACTTTCCTCATTAAAATTTACTTATAAAACAAGCATTTAATCGATATATTTGAACATACGTAGCTTTTTTTAGATTTTGCGATTTTTGAGGGTCCGTTCGTAAAAAAAGGTAGGTTGTTCGTTTCCGATTAATACCAAAATCTAATCAGCACCAGAGTATCGTACAAGTAACTTATCTACCAAATGTTATGAAATTTGGGCAATTAGTATTTTAGCTAGAGTGGATACATGAAATTTTTACGGGCCATTTCGCAAAAAAAGGCGGGTTCTGTTCTTACGAATCGTACCCAAAACTAATCAACACCAGGGTCATACCCAAGTGACTTACCTACCAAATTTTATGAAATTCGGTCCATTAGTTTTTGAGTTAGAGTGGATACATACATTGCACAGACAGACACACAGACAGACAGACAGACAGACAGACACACACACAGACGTCACGTTAAAAATGCTTTTTTCGTATTCTAGAGGTCTCGAAACGTGTAGATCCGTCGAAAACTCGAGTTGTGATTTTCGGCATGATTCCAATACTTTCCCTATACATTACCATGTATTGCAGGGAAAGTAAAAATCTGATGTGGGCAGCACATGACTTTCCCTGCAGACTTATATTCACGTTCTCTTTATTTTAATTATATTTAATTCACTTTTAATTCAATTTTCGTTCTCATTGGATAACTGGACTTCTTTTCAAAGGTGGCGTAGAGAAAATACGAAAAACTAAAATATCTCAAATATCTCGAGAACGGTTAGTCCTTGTGTAATGGGGTTGGTCTTATTATTTTCTTTGTCAAAAATTACGTATTAAACAAGTATTTAATGGATATATTTGAGCACACGTAGTGTTTTATTCTAGATTTTTGCGATTTTTGCGGGCCATTTTTCAAAAAACAGGCAAGTTATTTTTTTCCGAATCATACCAAAATCTAATCAGCACCAGATTGTCCCACAGGTAACTTATCTACCGAATTTTGTGAAATTCGGTCCATTAGTTTTTCCGCTAGAGTGGATACAAGCTTTTGCGGGCCATTTCGCAAAAAATGGCGGGTTCTTTTATCCTGAATCGTATCCAACATTAATCAGCACCAGACTCACCCACAAGTGACCTGTGTACCAAATTTTATGAAATTCGGTCCATTAGTGTTTTAGTTAGAGTGGATACAAAATCTGCACAGACAGACACACAGACACAAAGACTCACAGACACACAGACAGACACACAGACACACACACAGACGTCACTCTAAAAATTGTTTTTTCGTATTCTAGAGGTCTCGAAACGTGTAGATCCCTCGAAAACTCGAGTTGCGATTTTCGGCATGATTCCAAGATTTTCCCTATACATTACCATGTAATGCAGGGAAAGTAAAATTGAATTAAAAGTGAATTAAATGTAATTAAAATAAAGAGAACGTGGATATAAGTCTGCAGGGAAAGTCATGTGCTGTCCACATCAGATTTTTGTATTTGGTATTATACACGCTAAGACAAAAGAAATCGATGCACTCCGCAAAGTAATAAGATAGTAAAGAAACTTTACATGCAAACACCTTTCAACCGAATATGCAAATGATCAAAAATTCGCAGCTAATGAATGAATAGCCGGAAGTACAGAGAATTGAAACTGAACAGTAGGGTTGTGTATATTAGGAGCGAATCTCGCTTTTAGGAACCAAACGTGCAGTAAATTTTGATTACGTTACTTGATTGTAACAATGCGTAGCCGGCGAATTCGCGGCCGCTACGAGCATATGAATTAGTTTGAGAGAGGGTGTGCGGCCGGTCTGCATGAGGATGGATGGGCACACTGTCGAGTCGCTCGGCATTTGAGTAGGACCTATGCAGCAATTAGACGATGTTGGTAGGAATGGGTTCGGAATGGCAGATTTCAGCGGCAAACGGGCAGAGGACGGCCTAGAGCGGCGACAAAACGGGAAGATAGAGTGATTGTCAGAGCAGCTGTGACAGACAAGATTCGCCGCTATCAACATTCAACGTATGACAAACACGGTAGTGACCACCCGGACCATTAATAGAAGACTTCTGGAGCGAAATCTATACTCGTGGCGCCCATTACGCCGCCTACCACTGACCAGTATGAACCGTGCACAGTCAACAGCGATTGCAATGGTGCCGGGCCCGATCGACGTGGAATTGTTCGGATTTGGAGCAAATTGTCTTAGTGTCGAGTGCCGACGACCAGCGCAGACGTGTTTGGAGACAGTCCGAATATTGTCAGGATCCTGCTCTTACTATCACATGCCACACGGTCCGACAACAGAGAGTTTTTTTCTGGGGCGCGTTTGATCCCTTTGATAATCCTTCTTTGGCACCATCACAATATAGCGGTAAGTTGCCGACATTCTACAACCCGTTGTATTGCCATTCCTTTCGCGAAACCCCGGGCTAACTTTTCAGCAAGATAATGCCAGGCCACACACGTCACGCCTCTCTATTGATTGTCTGCGTGCTTACGACACACTTCCTTGGCCATCTCTCGGCCACTCAAACAGCTGCTGTAAGCCCTAGTGTCAGTCGATTGGTCTAGGACTTCAACACTTTCTTGATCAGCCAGATCCCCAAATCTCTCGCCTTTTGAGCACATTTGAACTGAGATGTGGCATCGCCTACGACCGTCCCGGAATGTAGACGTTGTAGCTCGTCAATTGGACGCCTCTTGGAACGATATCCCTCAAAACATCATCCGGCAACTTTATGCATCAGTGCCACCTCGGGTAATAGCTTATATCAAGGTCATATGTGGACCAACCCCATATTGACGTGTTCACTTTGTGTAGATATTTTAGTGCAATAAATCATCCAATTGTTCTGAAACTCTAATAATTTCTTTTTTTGTACATTCACATTACACGTACCAAATTTTGTCTCATTTGGATAATTATCTTTGGTGCGTCGATTTTTCTATGTCTTAAAGTGTATTATCATTATGAGTACTGTGCAAAAATTTGACTGAAATTGGATGAAAATTCGCAAAGGTAGCAATAATTTTCGGGTTTAAACGAACTTTTTTTTCTGAACTTCAAGTTTTCCAATTATTTGTGCCGGTAGAAAGCTGTAGTTCAAAACAGACAATTTGGAAATTGAGTGATATATTATCTGTATCGGTATTAACTTAACGGGAGCTTTTCATGGGACATATAAAAATTATTTATTATTTGCGAAAGACATGGCCAATATATAAATTGGTCTAATTGTGTTGAGATCGTTGAAATTTAGATTAAGTGTCCATCAGTTGATTTTAACATAGAGCGTAGTGTCTTTACAAATTTGATTTCTTTTTTTTTCGGGAGGGGGGGGGGGGGGGTCACTTTTTATCACGGTCGTTACGCCGATACACATGGATTGCATGCAAATTTCACTGCTATTTATACGAATAAAATTTATTTATGATTTTTTATATAACTTCACCGCGCAACGCCACGTACATTTTCTAATTTAAACATATTCTCTAGATATATTCTGATGCCACTTCAGGATAAGCTCTATACAGGGTGTATATAAACTGTTTCGAAAAAATAAGAGAGGTGATATTACCCATCAAGACGAACAATATTTACGATGGAACCTAGGGTCGCATTCTCCTCTAAGTGTCAGGAAAGAGTTAAGTTAAAGTTTAACTTTCAACAGTGAAAATAAGGAGAATTAACGTAATCATAAGTTGCACAATCCCATTTATTTACACCAGAAAAAGACTCAAAGTAGATGCTCAAAGTGACGGCCAAGGGTGGCGTTGCATAATTCAAACCGTCGAATGAACGACTGGCGTATTACGACTGGCGTCGAATGAACGACTGGACCAACGATTCTCGCGACGAGATTTTCTACGGAATCCACGGGCGTCTCGTACACCAATGATTTTTTGTTCCCCTAGAAGAAGTCCAGCGGGTTGAGGTCCGGTGAGCCTGGAGGCCAAGTCGTAGGTCCACTACGTCCAATCTATCGTCCCGGATATGTGGCATTCAAGAAGTGTCAGTGTCGGATGACTAGAAGTGACGGTGATGTTCTAGAGATGTGATACTTCTCCGGCACGACAGCTATGTCGTCCGAAGTGGCGACTTCTGCTTGTTGGACATGTTTCGAAGTTGCTCTTTTCTGGCACTCAGAGTGGAATGCGACCATACAAAATATTTTTTGTCTTGACGGGTATCATCACCCCTCTCATTTCGTCAAAACAGCTTATATACACCCTGTATATAGCCTTTTATATTCCGTCGGTAACTATAAGCACCATTTTTATTAAACTTGCATAAGACATCTATTTCGATTATTTTTTCAGAGTTCATACATACTATAACTCCGGTCTCTCTGTGTGACTTGGCGACAAACTTGGACACAATTTAGGCAGAATATCTTCAACTTGGCGACTTTTGGCAAATGCCGCGAAATTGACGAACGTTTAATATCTACTGCAAATAAATTGATTTCATTTATCTACTTCGAATCTGTTTGCGAATTTAAAATATTGTGTCTCATTTTTTTTTTTAAATTTAGTCATTTATTATCGTAATGAATATTGTGTTAAAATTTAATTTAATTTGGATGAATATTAGTCGAAATACTAATACCTATTTTTAATTTTTCGGGGATAAGGAAACTTTTTTTTATTTTTGCGGCCTCAAATATTTTCATTTTGTCATTCTGCCAATGATTGCTAATCAAGCGCTTATTTGAGGAGTGTTATAAGAGCTTATTTAGAACATATCGTAGGAGCTTATTTGAGGCGTATGAATATCAGATTTGCGTATTGGGAAACGGAGCGAAGAAATGGTAATAGTTCGAAACAGACGGTCTAAAAATTGAGTGGTGTTATCTTTATCTGCTTTAAAATTTGAGTCGTGTCATCCTTATCTGCATTATATAAGAATGGTCACATAATTAGGACCCAGAAAACACCAGATAATTCATTTAAGCCTATTATGAAGAATACTTTAAATATTATGATTTTTTATTAAATATTAAAATAATTTATAAAAGTATTACACTAATTATATATTACTTCTTATTTATATGTTATTATTAAATACATAAGAATGTAAGCCGTATTTTAAAAATGAAACTTTACATAAAAACTAGAAATTCTTATGTCCTTAATTTCCATTCAGCCACAACAAAATAAATCAACTTGATACTCTAACTTGATACTCTAAATCCTTCTGAAAATGATATATTCAATACCTCAAGGAATATTCCCAGATCTTTGCGAATACTGTAATCGGAATCTCAAAGAAAGGACCATTATTTCTGAATACTTTTCCCATTCATGAATGTATCATAGCTTAACAGACAACACTGCCAATTTTTCTAGCTTATAAAATGAGAATGTGACAGTGTCCATCTCACGATGGCATAGGAATGATATTGAAAAATGAAAATAAAAGAAATGGCTTAAGTAAGTTTTTATTCCATTAAGGCCGCAAAGTGCTTTTTTATCGCCTGTCAGAAAGCTTTCCAAAAAGTTCTGCTTTTCATTGTTCAGATACAGTTTGGTTTATTTTAATAAAAGCGTTTAGAATATTTTTGCTTCTTTTTGAATAGGATTACAAGTACAGTTACGCACAAGGCAACTGCAATTATTTGTTAAAATGTTATGAATTTATTGATGCTGTTAATTAGTCAATAACACTTTGGTTGAGAACTTTAAATCACGCAGAATAATAGCGAAGATTTTTCATACAAAACCCGCATATCGGAAGGACTTAAGAATAAAATATTTTCTTACAAAATAGTGGAAAAGCATTTTATATTATGACATCGATTCATAAATATAGGAAATTTGATCACTATAAAAATGCACATTTCCGTGTACTATGAAAATTATTAACTTTACGTCATTTCATAAATTTGGGGAACTAGTAAACGAACCAACTTTGAATTCGCAAATTGAAATATTTTTTCTCTTTCCACAGACCTTTGGTAAATAAAGAACACCAAAGAATCAAATATACAACTCAATAACCGATGTCGAGCAAGTGATTTGAAATATTTTCACTCTTGAAAGATCTGGTGCTATTTAGACATTCTGAATTACAATATTCGCCGAGGTTATTTCTCTTTTGACTTCCAATCTTTAGTTTCTGTCACAGTATTTCTTTATTTCGTATGTTCTGTCCAGTCCTGGTGTTGACCGTTAACCGTACTTTTCCAACAAAGCGCTAAATATATACTGAGTACTGCTGTGGTGGAAGTTGCTGTATATTACTGGGTATTACTGGATATACGAGGATGGTTCCAAAAGTAAGGTAACAAGTCCTGTGAGAGAAAAGGTTTATTCACGAAATCAAAGAGATAAACAAAGTTAGCAAGGCACTGGTACATATTATCTTCCCACATAGTCACCATGGTTATAGAAACATTTGTTCCATCAGTAAACCAATCTATCGAAATCTGCATAGAAGAAATCAGGGTCCAAGCCGCGGAGACACTCGATGACGGCTTCCTGAACTTCGGCATCGGTTGTGAAATGGCGAGCTGCCAGGTCTTTCTTCAACGGTCTGAAGAGATGAAAATCGCTTGTTGCGAGATCTGGGCTGTAGAGCGGGTTTTCCAGTACATTCCATCGAAACTGCTGTACTAAATCACGTGTAACCAAGGCCGTATGTGATTGGGCCTTATCGTGCAACAGCACGACACCTTTTCTAAACATGGAATTTAACTTGCACACTGAATTTGTGCACCCGTAAGAGCTCTTGTTACCTTACTTTTTGAACCACCTACGTACATAGGCGGCGCCAGGCTTTCACAATTGAAGGTGTATGCATTGGGAGGTGCTATGCAAATGGAAGTGCTGATCTCAGATATATAAATCTGTAAAAAATATATATCTAATTAGGACTTAAAAGAAAGAGATTGAGAGCGAGAGAGGGAGGAGTGAGAGAGATAGAGAGAGAGGGAGGGGAGAGAGAAATAAAGAGAGGGACGGGAGAGAGCGAAGGAGAGAGGGAGGCGAGAGAGAGAGAGAGAGGGGGAAAACTGAAAAGTGGTGGAATAAGGAGTAATTGTTAAGTAAAAAGGGGTGTTCTCGCAATTAGTAATGAAAATAATTCCAGTGCCAAACAAGGAGGGGGTCGGTCGCATTGCGTCGAGCTCTGGCTTGTCATAATGGAGAATGTTACGTGGGAAGAATTCTTATGGACAGATCGTGATCGAGGAAGGAGGATTTAAACACAATTCTGATGACTTCCCAAAACGTCCAAGTCAACAAACCAATAATAATAACAGTTGGAAAAATCCCGACCAAGTGAGAAAAAAAAATCTCGACATCGTTAGCTTTCAAAATTTCCTTTCGAATTATGAAGTTAATTATGATAAATTCCTTGTACTACAAGCATTTAAAAAAGCCCTTCCTGAAATCAAAAAAACTAATCATATTATGGATAGAATCTACCTTTTGCACGAAAGTGTGTTATCACTTTGCGTGCACGAAAGTAGCTCTTCTGAATGGGTCAATCATATGAGTCACTCGAAGGTTGTTTTCCATTGGTCCTCTGGAAGCTAGCTCAGAATCCCTCTGCTTTATCTAGGTCCTTCCACACTCTTGGATAAGCGCAATCATTATCTCAAGACAGTGTCATTTGGGACATTCCTACCATATAATTTTTTGCTTTCTTTCCTGTGGAAAGCTTATTTCCACTCTTCTAAATTAATTGTTATGAAGGAAGAAACTAGGACTCTGTACCAATTTCACCCGAAGTGTTCTCCCTTTGCTCCCAATGGCGGAGCCATTTTCTCGTTTTCTTCGAGAGTCACATATGCTAAACTATTTTTATGATTCCCGTCCTTCCTGTTAATTTGGATATTAAATGCAGCCAAAATTGGCTGACCTAGGCGCTCCTTAATGATTTCTTGAGATCTTAAGAATTTATGATGGGGATGCTAAAACACCCCTAGCCCCTCTCCCCCCTCCCCCGTGGTGCCGCCTATGTGGATATATACTTGGCAGAAGCGAAAGACGTCAGCGTTGTGATGAGTATATCCAGACGGGTACACTGGATATGTACAAATGCGCTGGGCAATTGCGATTATAATGTTATTTAATTATAATCAGCTACTGTCTCATCAGGGTCTACTACGGGAAAATTACCTATAAATCGCTTTAAATGTTATAAAAATAAATACAGACACCCCTCCCCCACCATTGAAATAATTTTAAAAAATATTGCCACAGGAATTAATACTTAAAAATTAAAATTAAATTAATTTTTAGGAATTAAAATTTCTTCCTAATGCTTTATACTCAGAAATACAACTTCTGAGCTTTTTAACAGCAGAATAATTTTTTGCTCTCAAATGCCAAAATTCTAGTACTATACACCCATTTGTTAAGGATAAACCTTCAGTTATTGATAACTTTCTAAACAGATAACGTTCGTCGCAGTTAAAGTAAGAATGGAAATAACTGTTAAGGCCAAGCTTCATTTGATTGCTCGTAATTAATATGAATATAATTTTATATGAATACTTTTGATAAACTAGTGGAACTCTTGAGGTCCGTATCATTACTTAATTACATATATCAACATCTTCGATATAAAGAACTTTCAAAGGAAATTCAGGGAGATGTAAGTAGATTTTAGTTTATTTTTAAATACATTTTTAGATGTCAGTTTTTTAACATTACTATTCTAAAAATTAAAGTATGTGTTTTCGTGTATACCTCTTTATAAACAGTTATAATTTTTTTATTGATAATTTTTGCAGATTATTTAAAAATATCATATTATTTTTATTTTTTATTTTATTTTATTGAATATATTTGATTCAATAAAATAAAAGTTATAAAATAAATCTATAAAAGTTATAAAATAAAATTATAAAGTTATAAAATAGAGTTATAAGTTAATTGATAATAACATAAAATGAAGTTGTAAGTTAATAATATATTTGATTCAATAAAATAAAAGTTATAAAATAAAGTTATAAAAGTTATAAAATAAGAGTTATTGAATAAAGTTATAAAGTTATAAGTTAATTTTTAAAAAATCTTCAAATTTAAACTTTTATTAAAATCAAATCCTACAACATTTTTATTAAAGAAGGAAACTTGTAAAAATATTACAGTGTTTCCAATTTAATACACGACACAATCACGCAATTAAAACAATAGAATAAAACTTTCAGCAAAATAAAAATATTCAAAATCGCTGAAAGTTTCCTTACCTCATTGATACGGTAATCATTAGCATGAAAAAGCTATTTCTGGAAATAGCCAACCATCCATGAATTATTTAAATATTCACACATCACAGCACCCATTTCTTATCGATAAAATAAGACTCATGACAGTGTCTAGTAGACGTATCGACATGAAAAAAAATTGAGTTGGTTAAGGCTCAAGTGGATATTTTCTATTATAAATGCAATATTCAGTTCTCAAATTGTTCCTTTTAAAAAGTTTCATCTGTTTCTTTTTTATTCCAGATCCGGCATTGTTTTTTATTATCATAAATATAAAATATTTAAATGTATTTTTGGTAGTTATAATGGACTGCATTTAAAAACGTAATTATGTCAAAGAATATAATTTTATGTATCAAATGATTAGACTGCAATTTGTGGAATATCATTTTTACCTTTTGATATTATCGCATGGAGAAAATATTGATTTTATGAAAACTTTGACGGTTACGCACATTTCAAGACCTCGCGAATCCATTTTGAATAGTTTTGGAAAGATAGCCAGCCCCCCGTCCTTCTAAGTGTGTGTGTGTGTGTTTGTGTGTGCGTGCGCAGATATGATTTCTCAATAATGAATACATCTATCGCTAATAAATTTTATGTATTGATACATTATGTGATATCTAATGTATCAACACATAAAATAGAATTATAGTAGGTAGAATTTTTATAATTCTATTACAACTAAAATTATTATAATTTTAAGATTATCATAGCATTATTTTACTATAAATAAATATGATGCTTTTCGACATAATACTAATAGTACAGTTAGAGCGGCAGAAGGATATTTGAACTGTGCAATGAATGTAAAGTGTATTAAAATTAGCAAATGCAGGACGTTGAATGAACTAAAGAATATGAAGTATGTGAGCTGTGAAAGATTTAAAATAAAAACCTTATTTAACAAATAATATTGAAATAAGAAGTATAACAAGAAAGCTCAATCATGCATAAAGCAGTGATTATGAAAAACTTACGAAATGAACTGCAATTTTATTTAAATATCTCTAGAATGTGATACATTCAGGGCTGATATTTTTAAATTAGTACAGTACTACAGAAATTTATTATACTTGAAATC
Source organism: Amaurobius ferox (assembly GCA_951213105.1). Taxonomy (NCBI): domain Eukaryota; kingdom Metazoa; phylum Arthropoda; class Arachnida; order Araneae; family Amaurobiidae; genus Amaurobius; species Amaurobius ferox. The sequence goes on along the minus strand of OX578149.1, from coordinate 94,842,245 downwards.
TTAAAACTTCATTGAAAAGACAATGCTAGTTTCACAAAATGAACTTTAATTTAATGACATCGTCGAAATATAAATCGTTTGCCTCTATATGCAAAATCAATGAATATTTCATTCATATCATTTATTTTATAGACTCGAGATCTAAATAATGTTGTGTGAAAAGAATTCAGCAATTCTTATGCAACTCACTTTACCATCGATTGGTGTTTTTACATTCTGCATATATAGGAATTATATTAGTAGGTAGTATCAAACTTAGACTACATTGTAGGAATAATCACAGTGTTGTGATCATTTTAAATAAAAAATATTGTAATTGCGTTGTCACATAATTTAGATACACAGGTAATACGCAGAAATAAAGCAGTTTTGTTATGGATGCAACACTGAATATAAATTTAAGCGATCTTTGCGGTGCCAGCGATAAATGGAGGCCGTATTTTATTTTGCAATAAATCATGTGATCTCGTTATATATCATGGATGTTGGTAGAACGTATAATCAACACACTAAATTTATTTTCCAGAAAGTCATTTTTACGACAATTATCGTGCGAACGGACAAACAGATAGACTTGATGACCAAAGTCATAAACATTTTTAAACTATATCGGAGAGTGTTAAAAAATGAATTTCAAAGTTTGAGAATTGTAATACACTTAAGTTTATAGAATTAAAATATAAATTAAACAAATTAGAATGCAGGAAATCTATGAAATCAAAGTAAGACATGTAAATCGCTATAAAGTATTTAATATACATGACCAGGTTTAAATAACAATGCATGCAAATGCACACGCTTTGATTTGTTGTTTAATAGTTGTTGTGACACACTACTTGTAGGAATCATAGTGAGCATACGCATTTTAAAAATGGACGTTTCATCTTATTGCAGTTCGTTTTAGTAATTGAATTTGTGATTCTGCCACATATGGTTGCCATTTCGTGTCTGTATGCAAAATCCTACCTAATGCAGTGACAACAAAATTCAGGCAAATGATGATTTCGCTTCGTTAGGAATGAAGAATAGACATTGCTTTGATTGCCTATAATAACATATATTAATACAGATCAGTCGCATCCATTCCCTTTATCGCCGTAACAAACATGTTTCCAAAAAATAATTATAAAAATTCATAAAAAAGTATTTTTTTAAAATAACAAGAAAATTAACTTTCAAAAATCAAAGCTTCTCGCTTCTGGCCGTGTTCGTTAATCTAGCTTTTGCAGTACTCCACTAGTGCAGTTCTCCACTAGTGCAGTTCTCCACTAGTGCAGTTCTCCACTAGTGCAGTACTCCGCTACTTTGCTCATGATGTATGTATCTGTCCGTTCGCACGAGAACTGTCGTAAAAATGACTTTATCAAAATAAAATTTTAATATGTTGTTCAGACGGACTGTGAGAATATCAATGAATAATATCATCCAATTTGTTTTGGATTGAGCCGACGCTGTGGTCGAACGGTCAAAGGTAAGCCTTTCCTCGTAATCGTTCGACCGCCGGGTTGTGGGTTCGAGTCCCACTTCAGGCATGGATGCTTGTGTTGTTGGGTGCAATGTGTTCCCACCTCCACTGGTGCGCTGGGGCAACATTATATGGCGGCTAAGAGGTTCACGGTTCTGGTCGATATACAGGTGAAGATGAAAGAGTCAATACCTGGCCATTGAAAAAAAAAACGTTTTGGATTGAACCCGTGTTGAAAAAGTCAAAATCCTTGAATCCTATGGGACCCAATTTCGCACACATTTTTAAACCGAATTTTAAATTCACAAATTGCTTCGAAAGTTTTGGGAAATATTCAAATTATCCCATAAAAAATATGAAAAAATTTCAGCAAAATATATTCCGTAGTTTTTTAAATAAAAATTAAAATAATAATTACACCCATATTATATGAAAAGATCATGTGACACACGTCAAAATAACATCCATCCTGTGGGAAAATCGTGATTTTTAAAGTTATTTTTAATTTATATTTATTGTTGTACCCGTCCTAAAAACGATTTATTTTTGCTGTATTTCTGTGTATCTATAATCTGAAACAACGCAATTACAATGTATTTGAGTTTAAATGATCATCAAACTTTGATTATATCTACAACAAAGCCTAGTTTTCACTTATGGAGAATGCAAACACATCAGGCTCTAAGATGAGTTGTATAAGAATAGCTGAATTTCTTTAACTCAAAATCATTTAGCTCTGGAGTCTACAATATAGCTGAAATAAATGAAACATTCATTGATTTTACATAGAGAAGCAGGCGATTTTTTAGTAAACTTTTTCGATGAAGTTTTAAATATAGAGTTAAATTACTTTTACCTCCATGGTTTTAAGTTTTTAAGTAAAATACATTATTGTAGTATTGTGATGAATGAAAGGAATGGAATAAAAGTAAATAAATGAAATATTTACTGCTTTTACTTAGAGAGCCAAGCGATTTATATTTCTATGACGTCATTTGATTAAAGGTAATTTTTTTCGATGATTTAAGTTTTTAAATATAATAGATTATTGTAGTATTGTGATAATTTTAAAAATATTACCGTTGAATGTATCGCATTTTAGAGATGTTTAAATAAAATTGCAGTGCAGTTGGAAAGTGTTTGATAATCAATGCTTTATGCATGATTGATCTTTCTTGTTTTATCTGGCATGGCTACTTTACTGTAAATACTCCTAACATATATATTACTCAAAAATATTTATTTGATTATTGGGGCGCTTAAGATATTTCGTAGAAACAATGTATATATTCGCCAAAATACTTTATAAAGCACTTTTCATGAGGATATATTTAAAATCTAAATCCCTTATTATCATAAAAATTGGCAACAAACACAATTCTGCAATGGTATAATATTCGGATACGCTAAACACTTGAGACGAAAACAGAAAAGAAAAATTACTTTATTTTGTATTTGTTAAAATACGACAGTAGAAATCCTTTTATTTACCTTAACTGTTATTCGTCAAAGTCAAACTGAGCCTTTTCTCTGGAAAATAACAAAACAGAAAAATAGCTAATGACTTTTAAATTACCCTCGTGAGGAAAAAACTACGCAGACTCGGATCTAATTACTCCTTGGAATTACGAGTTTTGTCTCCAAATTGTATTTGATATACATTAAAAAACTTGACTTCTGAAGTTTTCGAATACACTAAAGCACAGTTTACCTTTTCTCAAAGGGCCAGTAAAAGGCGATGAATAACGAACGAAGGCCTTGTGGGAAAACTCAAGAGAACTTCTTACGTGACCTGAGAAGTGTAGCTGATAGAGTAACTGGGTAAAATCCAGAAATACGTTGGGATTCTGGCTAAATGCGTTTCGAAGTTAAAAGAAACTGATGCGAGCAGCATATTACTTTCCCTACACAATGAAAGCAATATGCAAAATGATGGACAAGATTTGCAGTACAATGTGTTTAGCGTTAAAAAGTATACTGATATTTGGCGCTTTTCTGGATGATAATATGTAAAATTATTTTAAAGTTACTTAAATGAAATATTGCAAACATTTGTCAAGCAATATAGTACATTGTATTATATTGAAATTCTTCAACAATTTGCCATTACTTTCGTAATTTTAGCGTCATTTCTGCGAGTTAGCGACATGTTCGTCAATTTCGCTACAGGAGTAGCCATGTTGGCGATATTTCACCAAAGTTGTCACAAAGTGTTACATATTCAATGCATCATATTTTGTTACATACTGTTTGTTCAGCTTTATGTAATTTTTATGGTCGAGCGAAACGGAACCCATTCTCCACTCCTAAAGAAGGGAAATCAACAATTGCCTGAACAATGTTAACCCTTTTACTCGAAAACTACAATATTTAAGACGATGAAGTTGGAAAAAATTCACGCAGATTTGCAGAATCATAATTTCTTTTATTAAAACGAACTGTACTAGGGCGAAATGACCATTTTGAACTGGGCATGCTCACTTCGCTTTCTGCAAGTAATAAGTAAACAACTTTTAAACAGCTAATCAAAGCGAACGCAATTGCATGCATTGTGATTTAAATATAATTCTGTATATTAAATTCGTTTTTGCAATTCATATGTGTTACTTTAATTGCATTGTTTTCCTGTATTCTAATTAGTTTAATTTAATATCCGAATTCCTTAAAATGTATACGCTTTTTTATTAGAATTTTCATATATTGAAATTAATTTTTTATACTTCTAATTTCATAATTATTTGTTAAATTAAGTTCAACTTTGAAATCTTTCACAGCTTGCACACTTCATATATGCAAGTCTATTCAAAGCCCGGTATTTTTTCAAGAGAAGATACATTTATTTGAAAACTTGCAATATCTGGAGAGCGGTTCATGCTAGCGTTCTAAAGTGTCATTCGTTTTAGAATAAAAAAGTGCATATAAAACGATTATTTATTAACATTTTCGATGGTCCTGATTTTTAAGTGAGTTTTTAAAAAATCTTTCGAAAACTTGCGGAATTTCCGAAAGTTCGATCGCGTTTAAAATGAGTAGGATTCCAATATTCACGGATTGTAATAATTGAAGCAAATTGCTTTCAAAATGATTCAGTCGTTCATGAGCTATCTCATCCAAAGACATATACACACACACACACACACACACATACACGCACGCACACACACACATACACGCACGCACACAGACACATACACGCACGCACACACAGAGATACACGCACGCACACACACACACACGCACACACACACACACGCACACACACACATACACGCGCGCTCACACACACGTGCACACACACTCAGGCATACCGCCTAAACTTTGGATTCGAGTTCATGAATGCTTAAAATATGCTCATCCATCGAAAACTCGAATTCGAATTTTCGACCCCCTCACAATACTTTCCCTATACATTATACTATGCATGCAGAAAAAGTAATTAAGCATAATACACTACACCGTATAATTTAATTTTATTTCAAAATCTGTCAAGAAGAAACAGTACTAATGATGCATATACGCCGCAATACATGCACTATTAAGTATAACATTAGTACTTCAATGTTAAGCGTACCGCTTCTTACATTTATTTCATTATAGTTTTAGTAGGTTTTTAACACTTTACAACAAAGTTGAAAAGTGTTTATGACTTTGTTCATTCTGTCTGTCTGTCTGTCTGTCTGTCTGTCTGTCTGTCTGTCTGTCTGTCTGTCTGTCCGTTAGCACGATAACTGCCGTAAAAATGAGTTTATCAAAATGAAATTTTAGTATGTTGTTCAGACGGTCTGTAGGACCTATGGGAATATAAATAAATAATATCACCCAATTAGTTTTTTATTGAACCCGGGTTGAAAAAATGAAATACATTGAACCCTATGGGACCTAATTTTTCAAACATTTTTTAAGTAAATTTAAAATTCACGAATTGCTTCGAAATTTTTAGGAAATATTCACATTATCCCATAGAATATATAAAAAAAAATTCAGTAAAATATGTTAAGTAGTTTTTTAATTAAAAAAATTATTTAATATAGGGAAAAAAACAAATTCAATTAAATTCTGACTTTGGGATATCTTCCAGAAAGAAAAGAGACAGATATTATATAATAAATATCTCTCCATTTGTTTAAACGTTTTGCATATGGGAGTGGCTTCATATTTTAAAATAAATTTGGTAGATAACAATTTTTCATTTTTTTTAAATTTTATATAACTCATCTTGATAAATTTAATTGATGGCATTTTAAATGCACTTTCCTACGTCCTAGAGAGTTAAAATTTGGTACACAGCTTAAATTTGTTGAACATTTTATTCGACAAAAATTTGATGGATCTTTAAATATAGATCATACATTTTTTTCGAAATGGCCTGAAAATAATCCCCGTTCACTTCTATAAATCATTGTTGTAATATTGTTAAAAATTCTGATGTGGACAGCACATGTCTTTCTCTGCAGACTCATATTCGTTCTCTTTATTTATTCAATGATAATTTGAGTTTATCTGCACAACATAAGTATTTTAAATGACATTGAATTTACACGTTAAACTTAAATTTGGTTCTCATTTGATAGCTGGACTTATTGTCAAAGGTGGCGTAGCGAAAACGCGAAAAAACTAGAATATCTCAAGAACGGCTAGTCCTAGAGTAATGGGGTTAGTCTTATTCTTTTTGTTGTCAAAAATCACATATAACATAGGAATTTAATTGATATAATTGAGCACACGTAGTCTTTTATTTTTATATATAACGATTTTTGCTGGCCATTTCGCAAAAATAGCCCGTTCCTTTTTCCCGAATCGTAGTAGAATAACCTACAAATGATTTATATACAAAATTTTGTTAAATTTGGTATATAAATCACTTGTAGGTTATTGAAATATTATACTCCAAATTTTGTTAAATTTGGTTCATTAGTTTTTAGCTAGAGTGGATAAAGGCAATTTCTGCGGCCATTTCGCAAAGAAGGCAGATTCTTTTATTACGAATCGTACTATAATCTAATGAACATCAGGATTTCCCACAAAAAACATACCTACCAAATTGTATGAAATTCGGTCCATTAGTTTTTCAATTAGAGTGGATGTAATATCCACACAGACACACAGAAACATACACAGATACACCCTTACACACACAGACGTCTTCCTAAAAGTAGTTTTTTCGTGTTCTAGAAGTCCCAAAACGTGTAGATCCTTTGAAAATTCGAGTTCCGATCTTCGGCACGATTCCAATACTTTGAGTACATACACATACACATATTATATTATCTGTGTATTATCTGTGTATCTAAATTCCGTGCCTATGCGATTACAATAGTTGTGATTTTAAATGATCCCTAAACTTTTATTATTTCTTCAAGGAAGCCTAATTTCAACATATGCAGAATGCAAATATCTCAAGCGATTGTAAGATGAATTACATAAGAATTGCTGAATTTTTTTCACACAAAATTATTTAGCTCTGGAGTCTGGAATACAAGTTATATGAATGAAATATTCATTGATTTTGCATAAAGAATCAGATGATTTATATTTCGATACAGTTTTAAATATTTAAGTATAATAAATTACTGTAGTACTGTGATAATGTAAAAGATATTACCACTGAATGAATCACATTTTAGAAATTTTTAAATGAAATTACATTTCAGTTGGAAAGTGTTTCATAATTAATGCTTATGCATGATTGATCTTTCTTGTTTCACTATTCCGTTGTTTCTAATCGTTCTGTTATCTATTCTCTCACTGCGTTATTATTTTCTTTTTTTACCCCTATGTAATATTATGTGTTCGTAGTTGTCTGGCAGCATTTTTGTTTTTCCCTCTTTCATTTCCTCCTGCGGCATTGAAAACTTCTTCAACTACGTATGTTATCGTCCGTTGCCGGCTTGACTTAAGTAAGTGAGGTTGCGCTTCTTGTCGGTCCTCAAAAAGAAGGCCGTTGAAACCGGTTAGCCAGTTTATTTTCGCAGATATGCTGTATTTCACGAAGTTTTAATATATCGTGTTAGTAGGTTATGTTTGAAAGACAAAAAAATAGATATATTTTCTTTAATATGCATTTACTGTTATCACGGTCTTGCACGAACCTATTGGAAATCGCCAAATTGGCGATAAATTGCTGGAAACAATTTTTTGAAACTTCGAAATTCTAGCAACCCTATATGCTAACGTCATGATTACATCATGGACTGCTCATGTCATAGTGTTTTCTCCGTCTGGTCTTCGAAAGAGACAAGAGAATAAACGACTGTAAGGGAATATTACGCATTCGTAACAATATAATACATGTACATATGTAGTACATATGTTATCGCTGAAACTCGAAAGCCATTAATATGCACATTACGTAGCTAATCTGCAGATTAACTGATTTGCTCCGTTAACGTGCGGAATAAAGAGTTTTCCTCATTTTACCTAGGTAATGTGCACATTAACGGCTTCCGTATCGTTAAAGTTCAAAAGTTTGTTTCTCTCATTTCCTTTCCCTATCCCTTCCCCCCCTCTCCCTCCACTTTTAGGTGTCACTGTGAGAATTAAAGGTGAAATTGTCACTGTGAGAGTTAAAGTACCCGAAGCAGACAGAGCAAAAACTGATGCCCGCTCGATTTTAGCTGTGGTTCTTAGTAAAACAGAGGATGGCGTTTATAAACTTGGTACTAAACCGGGCATTTTAAAACAATTGTAAGCAAAATCTGAATTCAGTGTTTGCAAAGAGAGATTTTTAACGAAAGAAGAAGTCCCTGCTGTAGAAATATCTTTACGTCAAACAGCAATAAAACAATCCCTTGTTACTAGGCAGGGTTTCAGAAAATGTGACTGCAAATCTAAATGTACCACAAATAGATGTGCTTGTCGCAAAAATCAATTGCTATGTACTTCAAAGTGTCACCTATCTTTAGATTGCACTAATAAGTAAGCTTAATTTTATCATATGTTTTGCAAATTCATTTCCTTAATTTTAATACTATTTTAAACCGTTTGATTCTTTGTATTATAGTTTTTTAATTGATTGATGATTGATTCTGTCAACTAATTTGTTGATTGTTTGATTGTATTAACTTGATTCTTTAGAAACGTTGCTGTTGTTGCAGCAAAGATCTTATTTTCACTTTAAAGAGTACCTAGTAGGTAATATGCAGATTATCTAGGTAATTTGCAGATTACCTAGGTAATTTGAGAAATGAAACAATTTTCGACACTTTAACGGATCACCCAAGTTAATCTGCACATTACCTAGATAATCTGTAGGATAACTGATTTCTGCACTTTAGCGGTAACATATATACAAGGTGCGGCAGAAAGAGCGTTCTGATTTGGCAGAAGCGTTGCTTCGCTCATAGTAGAGGTACAACAGTGGACATGGTCTCTTTTGACTTGTTTGCGCATGCCATTTTTAGTTACCGTCAAGGCTTGGAGCGGAGAGAAGTTTGCGGTGTTACAGTGACAGTAACGTCTGAGCGCTATTGTGAATTGCTTGAGAAATTTCTCCTTCCAAAAATTAACGGTTTACTCAACGATCATGATCCGGAAGATGTATGGTTTCAGCAAGATGGACCCACGTCGCATACCTCTATAAGGTCACTTGGAATTCTCAGAAGCATGTTTCCGGGCCACCTTGTGTCTTTACGGGGTGATATCGGTGGGCCACCGCGTTCGCCGAATTTGGCCCCATATCATTTTTTTCTGTGGGGTTATCTCAAATCAAAAGTGTACCAACACCGACCAACAAATTTGCAAGCACTCAAGGCAGCAATTACGCAAGAAATCACGCCGATTCCGCGGGACATGGTCTACAGATCACTGCAAAATTTCCGAAACAGACTTCAAAACTGCATCGACATTGACGGTCGCCATTTAACTGATATACGCTTCAAAACTTAATGAATAACAATGGCATATTGTGTACTTCTCAAGTATAAACGATTTCTTTCTCTATCTTGCTTTGTATTTTTTTATTGACGTTCCAAATTGGTACGCTCCTTTTGCCGCACCCTGTACAAATAAAAGGGGTGAATAATCATTTCCGGAGGAAGGGGCTTCACCATCCGGGTGTATGTCTGAAAAAAACACTTGTCATATTTATTTTCGGAATAGGACTCAACAATGTAAAATATGTGCTTATTCTGCATATTTTGAAAGCAAGCGCTAAGGATAATCAAATATTTCTACCTCATTGGAATTCTATTCTGCATAATTCTACGGATTATCAGTGTTACCATAGATACTGTCGTCGCTTGGAATTTAATTTGTTCACGCTGCATTTGAGGCTACTTCCGCAAAATTAGAGAAAATTGTGCAAATTGGGGATAAACGGATGATAAACTTTAAACAATTAGTTGCCTAATATTGTTAGTAACCTAATTTAGGATGTTTGAAGACTAATTTTATTAATATAATTATATTAGTAATTTGCACTTTACGTTTTGCTCGAAGTGGATGGTGTTAATAACTAAATGTGGCATCTGAATCTTCTACTATAATGAAGGAAAATGTCAGTGTGCCTGTGTAGTTTGTAATGGAAAATCTAAATGTCATACGGACATGAAATTTGGTACACATATATTTTTGAACACAGGCCGATTCCCCGGTGAAATTTTTTAGAAAATTGAATTTAGTTTTTACATTTTTTTTTGTTTTAGTGCGATTTTGGGCGATTTTCAGACAAATCGTATCCTTTACGACTAAAATATTATCACAGAGTTTCCAACTTGACATCATCCGTATAATCGAAAAATTATCTTTCAAAGTTTGAATGGAATCCAAACTATAATAATAGATGAAATTTCGTGAATTTTAAAATTATATATATTTTTCGTGTGTTGATGACGTTCCCGAGATAAGATACCCCTATAAATTTTTTCAGAGTTTCCGTCTTAACACCATCGTCGCAGCAAATTTTGCTGTGGTTATTGTTATAAGCAAGCGTATTGTTTAAGCGTTCATTGGTTTTCGAGAATTCGCTGAGATAGTAATCAAATGTTTACATCGTATATCCCGGAAAACGCCGAGTACAATTTTAGTAATAAAAGAAGTTGTGTACCTATCTGTGTGTGCGTGTTTTCTGCAGTGGAAAATATAAGCTTCGAACAGCCGCGAAATTCAGTATTATGTTAGCTGAATACCCAATATGTCACACTTCGTCCAGATTTTCTTAAAACTCGAGTTAGTTAAAAGGCATGCATTTTCTAAAGTCGAAAATCACATTTTCCGCTATATTGTCAAATATTTTTTTTTCTTTGCCGAAAAATTTCTATTTCGAGATTTTGATGACATTGTATGTTTTAGGACCTCCTGAAGACGTTTTGACTATTTTTAGAGTCATGTCGGATCCGTTTGTCTGTCTGTCTTCCTGCCTGTGGTAAATGCCTTGTGTAAACGACAGCTGCCACAAATATTAATGCATTTACACGAAACTTTATATCCGGCTTTCTTATAAAAGAATATAGAACTATGAACAGTTTTTTGAAATTCGATTAAACAAACACTTCGAAATTTATTCGTAATATCATATTTTTTTAACATGAAAGCATAGGACGAAATGTGATATAAGCATGCATAAAATAGATTATTTATATATCAATAACCTTGAAACTTAATAGTTTTAATCACTGTAGTGAAATTAGCCGCGATACGACTATTGTATTCGTAACATCAGTAGACCCTCGGGAAGATTGGGCAAGTTACCCCATCGGAGTGATGCATAGACAACGTCGATATCAATCTAAAGATTTTCAAGCCCTTTAAAATGATGTCTAACATGGTATATGTGGTGCGCGTTTTAGAAAAAGAACTTAAAGTTACACTTTAGCTTAATTATCATTAACATATCTATTAACCTTAACATGGCCGTAAAATCGGACATAGTGGAACTTATTTATTATTGTAGTACATTGCGTTTTGTGTGTTCGCTATTAACCCTCCAATTATTATCTTTCGCGCGAGTTCTGGTAAAGAATAATTAATTATTATATTACTAAATGGATCACACCATTTTAACTTTAACAATAAAACATTTATTAACAACATAAAATACTTAATTATTTAATTACAACAATTACTCTTCTCATTAATTATTTCGGCGGAGGGATCATGTGAGACCAGTATGAAAATGCCTAAAATGTGGTTAGGACCAGATATCATATTTGAGGAACACATACCTTCAAGTCTGTCTTGGATTTCGTTAGCAGCACGTACTTGATGTCGTCCTTATTAATAGCATTAACTCGTGGTGTAATGCCTCAACGCGTAAATTAATCGATCATATTGTACTGCTGACTCAAACACTCGCACTTATGTCACTCTCGTAGTCATATCTGTATTCGCCTAGTCATACGTATATATCTTACTGAGTATCATCATCGTTATATCATCATCTCGCGCACGAGTATTGTCGTTCTCATTAACAAAATCATCGTGCTTCTATATCGCCATCGAACTGTTATTCCACAAGTGTCGTTATCAAGTCAAGTCATCGCATTTCTATATGTAATTTCGCACTGTTATTATTTTAGTATCGTTCTTAAGTCACTGGTTGTAGCTCTTTTGCCTTGGGACTGTCTCTCCCCCTTTTCTCTGATTTGCAGCATTCAGGGTAACGCAACAAGCACTTTCTTCTATGGCTTGCCTTTCCATCCAATGTCGTTACTATGCATTTTCGTAAAAGTTCGCTCGGCCCCCCCTCTGTCTTGACGCCCCTAAATTTATGGTTTTTCTGGCCTCTGTGTTCATGTGTCGTAAACCTTGGCGTCATTCAGACTGGAGGTATTGTCTGAAGTTTCAGATCAATAAATAATTGGCATAAAACTGTCTCACTAAACACGTGTGAGATCTATTTCTGGTCGCACAGTATAATTATGATCATTTGGACCTACTACAATACATATTTTTCAAAATTATTCTCATAAAGTTTGTAAAAAATCCAAGAACACAAATTTTTCTGCTGGCTTTGGATGTACCTTTTTTTCAAAGCTGCTGCTAGCATATAAAGCTCAAAACCAGTCCAGGGTTTATCTTATCTACAATGTGAGCAAGAAACTGTTATGACGTATCCTCTGAAACCGTGGGTGTACTCTCAGGTTACAAGAGGAGTCCAAATTTCTGGATAACTAACACGATTATTCGCGAACACAGCGTAAACAGGAACAAGCATACATCACATAGGTGGGTAATAATCTCACAAGATCAATGAGCAATTGTCAGGTACAGTAAAACAGCAATTAAATGCTCCACTAATGTCATAAAACAGCCGATACTATTCTCAAAACATCGATGTAGCTCATATCACGTTCACTGCTCCCCAACTGAGCGATGACTCCTTGTATAACCTCCAGAAGGGGTTCGTATCTCATAGAATATTCGTTATCTCGAGAAGGATCTGGAACATATAAAAAATCGCCAAATGTCGCCAAATTCGTCGTTAAATCTCCCATTCTGATATCCTTGAACCGACAGTCCTATAATGGTAAATCTCAATTCACGTCACAGGAATGGCTACCTGTAAGGTGTTTTCCCTTCTTGGTCTCACATGAGCTTCCAGTGGAAGCATTCTTCGTGTTCGTAAGAGTACAAAGTAAGTTTAATTCAATATAATAAAATGTCTAGTATATTATTTAAAAACTCTTCAAAAGTGTCGCAGTTGAAACAGTAGAATAATTTGTATCGATAGAATCACCTGATACGTTCTCATCAAAGGAAACTCTCGCTTGAAACAGAGGTTTCCGCAATTGGACTAGAAATCGTATTTATTCACCAGAGTTTAAAAGCAAACTTCATGGGTTCGGGACTAAAGACTCTTTCCTTTTAACCACTGAACCGGAAAATTTTATACAAACGAGAACCTCATTTCCAATTCTTAATCAAAGAAAAGAGAGTATCAGCTTTAAAGCTTTAGTTAGTTTCCGCGTTGGATTTGATTCAGAGCTGTTTTGAGAACTTTGTTAAATATTCTGAAGGGAGTTATTCTGAAGCGTTATTTTATATCACATTTATTTCAAAGCCTAAAAATCAGAACCAAAATCCAGTCATACGATCTTGAAGAAATTTCAAAGGATTACAATTTACTCCTCTACTGATTATAGTTACTAGCGCTTTTAGTTTCCGAAAGTTTTATTTAGTTTTCGCATTACAAACTGCAAAAATGGAAAATTTCCAATATTTTTCTACTTGGAAATATAATTGCTTGAAACTGAAAGAACTTTGTAAAAACAAATTATTGACATAGAAACTGGATTTCTTGCTGAAAGTTTTTGTCGTTTAGATATTAATATTGTTATTTTACATATAAGAAGATATTTTGAATAAAAGTAAGCAAATGAAAGCAGAAACTGGCTAGTTAAACAACGTTTCATTATTAAAACAATAGTTCAAAATATTCAGATATTGAAATTGTTTTTGTGTATTCGAAATGGTACAATATTTCCGACAAAAAAAGTATAACTTTTTTATTTTTACTTTCCCTACAATATGTTGTAATGTATGTATAGAAAAAAGTATTGACACAGTGTCGTCGAAGATGGCAACACGAGTTTTCAACGAATCTATATGTCTAGAGTATTCTAGAACACACTATATTTAGCTTGACGTCCGTGTGTCTGTATGTGTCTCTATCTCTCAGTCTGTGCAATGTGTGTATCCACTCTAGCTAAAACACTATTGGATCAAATTTCCCAAAATTTGGTAGATATATCTCTTGTGGATTACCCTGGTGCTGAGTGGATTTTGGTATAACCCGAAAAAATAGAACCTGCCTTTTTCTAAATGATTTTAAAAATTGTATGTATCCACTCTGGCTGAAATACTAATTAACCAAATTTCACAAAATGTGTTAGATAAATGAGGTGTAGAGTAGTGCTGATAACATTTTGGTACTATATGGAAATATAGAATTTGCTTTCTTTTGTATGAAATAATCCTAAAAATCGTCGAAATCTAAAAACAGAAAAACAAAACATATGATAATGTATCAAATTAATGATTGTTTTCTACGCATTTTTAAACGACGAACAGAAATAACGAGCACCAAAACAATAGGGCTAACCGTTCTAGAGATACATTTCCGTTTTTGTTCGCATTTCATCCACTTTGAAAATCCGTCCAGTCTCCAAATAAAAGCGAAAATTTAATTGAAACTGGAAATTCAAAGAAATTTCAAGTAATTATACGGGTTATTTTGTGCGAATAAACTCCATATAACGAATTACGAAAGAAAGAGACAGGAAATGAATTAAATCCTGTAGCGAGAACCATGTGCTGACCACATAAACTTCCCATCTTTGGAGATATAAATATACAGAGTATATACAATTTTGTTAACACTCAGACTTCAGTCAGATGCCTGGACTATAGACGTATTTCATGTTAAAATAAAATCATAAAAATTCCCGGAGTAGTTTCCGAGAACGCATTCGAGATATAGTAGATTCAATATTTTACTTATGGAGACTACCGTGTCTCTAGGCGAACTTGGGGGGGGGATGTAAATTGTGGTATTAGGGAGACTTTATAGGGGACAGGATAAAGCAGCTGGCCAGACAACCATTGACGTTTACGCCTATTAACGACCAGCCACAAGGGGTTTCCAAATATCCATTCCAGCGGAGCCGCAGCCAGGTCGCTGACTTGACGGAACCATTCACCGGGCAGGGTCCGAACAAACGTCCATCAAGCTCGACACCAGCCACCGGTCAGCCCTTGGCTCAGGCCATGAATAGGCACAGTCCATGGGCGCGACCACCTGGAAAAGTCGGGGCGCTACTAACTCAATGGTTCGTCGGCCACTTCATCGTCAATAGGGTAACCCGATTGATTTTCCCCCAGCAGACGGAGGACCAGAGGTACAGACCTAAGATACGTTCACCGCAATCAATGGCGGCGCCGGCCCCTGGGGGGGGATATAGGGGACATAGGGGGGATATGGGGGGATATGGGGGGATATGGGGGGGGATATAGGACGTCCATGTCGCAGATAGCTCACCTATACCGTCATCTGCAGCTAGAAAGCGCTAACAGTCTTCTTTCAGAATCAAGTCTACTCCGCCATTGATAAAATCGATATTAAACCTGTGTTTTGTTTCAAATTGGGAGCTTTGTGGTAAATACTATATAATTTTTAATTACTTTTCAGTACAAATGCATTTAGTTAAAATATTTGTTTTCACTATTAACGGATTGTTTTGTTTTGTTTTCAGTAAAAATCAAATCAAAACATTGAATAGCAATGTCGCAGCATGTTTTGTGTAGAAAAATAATCGATTGAGGTAAAAAAGACAAGGTATAAAGGACAACATTAAACAATAAAGATCAATTATGTACAAAGCATTGATTATGAAAAGTTTTCGAACTGCAATGCAATATTTTTGAACATCTCTTTAAAAATCACGACTTTGACACTGGAAAAAAATGATGGATGTCTATTTTATTTGGAAGTTTGTCACATGATCTCTTTATACAATATGGATGTAATTATTATTTTAATTTTTATTTAAAAATTACGGAACATATCTCGCTCCACTTTTATATATATATATTTTATGGGTTAATTTGAGTATTTCTTTAAATTTTCAAAGCAATTTTCGAATTTTAACATCGCTTAAAATATGTTTGTAAAATAAGGTCGCACAGGGTTCAATGTATTTTGCTTTATTAACCCGAATTCATTCCAGAACTAATTGGGTTATATTATTTATTTACATTCTCATATGTCGCTCAGGCCGTCTGAACAACATACTAAAATTTCATTTTAATATATTTTTACGGCAGTTATCGTGCAAAAGGACAGACAGACAGAATGAACGAAGTCATAAGCACTTTTCAACTATGTTGGAAAGTGTTAACTTTTTGCTTACGGATGGGACAGCGTCAATACCTTACAAAGAACCTCTTAAAGAGGTAATGGATTTCGGTAAATGGCTATAATGCGTAACATAAAACATTCTCATTCCTCCAGTTATAACTATAAACTTCTAATGGCAAAAAACCTTCATTATTCAATTAACAGAGTGTCGTGGTTTGTAATAACTCTTTAAATGTTTTATAAGAATATCAAAGAACACGACAGCATAAAATGTAATATCCCCCCTCCAAAAACAAGCATCATTAGGAGCATTTTAATTATCCCAGAGGAAACTATTTTCTTAACATTCATTATTTATTATGACAGATAATGGGGCACCTTTCTTAAAATGACGAATATTAGTTTTAGAGTGTAATAAAATATCCTAATGTTTAAATACTTTTGCTTTCTTCAAAATTAATATAATAAGATGTTGCATTCCAGGATATATTAATTATATATTATAATAAATTGACTTGGGTGTTTTATGATGCACAACATTAAGTCATAGATACACAAAATAACATTATATGGTTTAAAGAAATACACTGGTGAACAAAAATAACGTTACTAGCAAAACACCGGGCTTTTAATGAACTCGTGCATGTGATGTATGTTAGCTATAAAAAATTTTCTAATTAAAACTTAATTTAACAAATAAAGAACTGATGAAACAAAACAGAAATCTGTGAATTATAATTTACAAAGACTTAACAATTTTTTTTTTGCAAATTCGAATTTTTTCCATAACCGTGCTACATTGTTTAAATGAAGCAATTTTGCTATACAATTAATATACACTGGCGGAAAATAAAATGCCAACACCAAGAAGGAGTTGTGCTAGATAAACGAAATGTGGGAGGTGCGTTTTTGCACATGTGAAAGATGACGCCTATTCAAATTTCGCGCTAGACGGATAAGAGTGGCGCTAGCAGCGCCACTATGATCATGCAAATCATGTTTGCTTTAAATACGCGATGTAAACTTAGTGAGAAATATTTACCGTCCGGATTGGACGATGTGAACTAGGTTTGAGTCAAAAATGTCTTTACGGAGACGAAGAAGGCAGTATCAGCAGCTTAGTGAGTTTGAACGAGGTCGTATAATAGGGCTACGAGAAGGTGGATTTTCTTTCCGAGATATTGCAGAAAGACTTGGCAGGGATGTATCCACTGTGCATGATTGTTGGCAGCAGTGGTCACAGGAAGGTACTGTCTCAAGAAGACTGGGGTCCGACCACACACGGGCCACTACTGAAAGAGAAGACCGCCGTATCCGCCTCATGGCTGTGGCGGATCGTACTGCATCTGAAGCAGCAATTAAAGCTTCTGTTGGCCCCAGAGTAACACAGCGAACTGTAAAAAATCGATTACTTGAGGGACAGCTCCGAGCCAGACGGCCTGTAGCGTTCATACCACTAACTCCGAATCGCTGCCATCTGCGACGTCAGTGGTGTCAAGTTAGAGCTCATTGGAGGGCGGGGTGGAGATCTGTTGTATTCTCAGATGAGAGCCATTTCTGTCTTGGTGCCAGTGATGGCCGTATGTTCATAAGAATGAGACCAGGTGAGCGCTTGGAACCAAGCTGTCTGCGGCGAAGACACACTGTACCTACACCAGAAGTTATTGTCTGGAGAGCCATTTCCTATGACAGCAGAAGCACTTTCGTCCTTATTCCAAGCACCTTGACAATGTAACATTCGGCTAAAGCATGAAATTTGGTTTTTGACACTCGAACGCCAAGAATTCGAATTATTTTTTATAAAGTTGAAGACACCTGGGTTGTTTGTCAAGAATATGGGCAACATTCCCATGACAGCAGTATAAAGGGATCGGGTGCAAAAGTGTTGAAGACCCAGACCGACCGGCTCGTCAGCAAGGACATGAGCAACCGATTAGTCGGCCGGGGGTGCAAAAGTGTGTCAGACTATGTTGATAGTGTATTCAAAGCTGGTATGCAGAAATGCCAAAAAGGATATGGGTGACTTAGGAAACATATGACCTCGATCCTCGTATGATAGTGAGTACAGAATGAAAATGACGGACATCTAGTCCTTCGACAATCTATTGATATATACTTAGGTTCCCTTGCGCATTATTCAGTATAACTGTGTACCAGTGGCGTAGCGTCTATTGAGGCTAAAAAGCTGAGCCTCCCTTGTTTAAAATCTAATTTAAAGAATTATTTAAACATATTTTTATTTATTATAATTTGTATACAACTTTGATAATATATATATATATATATTATTCAAAAAATTGTTGCATTTTAATTGGTGAAAGTGGCACGTTTCAAAGTATTTTTCCCATTAAAACGCATATTTTAATGTTTTAGAAGCTGAAATCATCCAGCTTCCGTGGTCTATAATTAGAAGTATGGCATTAAGGCCACCCATTTGGTGAACTCCTCTGTAGCTGACTAACTAACAAGGGAATCTAGCTTACAGAAAGGCGTGGCAATTGCTTCCCCATTTTCAATCCTTTTTTACAATCAATGATTGGATATAATACGTGACGGTTCCTCAATGATGGATAGGTGAGGGTGGGTAGTGCCAGGCTAGTGGGTCCTACAATTTGGGGCAAACGTGATTCTGTTAAATAATTTTCGCAGAAAACATTCATTTTTTGCAATACTAAGGAATTTGAGTCATTTTTCAAGAATAACTTAGCATTAAACTACCTTTAAGCAACAAATAAATATATAAGAATGACTTCCATTAAATTTAAGTAATTTGCAAAGTAGACATATAGCTCTTTATATCGGCATCAATATGGCGAAGAATCCGGTTTCGTATTTGGGAGTTTTAGACAGAATAAATCTGATTTCCTTTTAAAAATTCCATGTTACCAGAGAATCTCAGTTAGATTAAAAAATGTGGTTGATAGTTTTCTATCGCATGCTTAGCATATTGTGATTATAAAATATTTTAAAGTTTTCATAGTACTTTATTTGCAAATAATTAATATACAATATTGTTGGATATTGTTAACTACACAGATTGTCAACTAAACTTATGTTCCAGATTTTTGACCAATTTTCAGTGCATTCTTTCATACATGGGCGCCTGTAGAACGTTTTCCGAGGGAGAGCGACTACGACTTTATGTTTAATACATTGGTTGTAAAAGTTCAACTAATTTAAAATTAACGAAACATTTAACATGTTATATTTTGTACGCATTCATCTTACATAGGTAATATATTATAAAATATCGTGCATTTCATTCACTCGTAACATTTTTATGTTAAATTATATTATTTTACTCACAAAGGAAATAAAATGTATTCAAAGTGCGAATTTCAATATAAGTTTCACTTATAATACGAAAACATTTTCAAAGTTTAAACGCCAATCGCCTAGTCTCCCCAGTCAAAAGTACCGCGTTACGCTACTGCTGTATACTATTCGGAGGGGACTGCATAATCAAGGTGACATTCTCGAAATCCCTGAAGATGTTTGCCATTGATCCCAACATCTGCAGCAGTACAGGTCACAGGAATCGTGGTCATCGTTCGAATTGCGTAACTCAAATTTGAAGAAGAATACCGCTTCTGATTAAAGGCGGATAACACCCTCAATTGTGGGTACAGGTGATCTGATATTTATGTATTTAAACCTAGACTGTACGACCTATCCGAAGGTGAAAGGTATTATATCAGATTTTTCTTTATTTCGACCTAGACCATCTGACCTACCACAAAGTGTAAGGTGTTTATCTGGACAGAAGTGGTAGTGGCACTCCTTTTAGACTGGAACCCAGACAGGGCGATAATCACAAGGACCGTACCCGCTTTCCCTAACCACCAACCTCTAGAGAGGGTTTTCAGGTCAACTTATTTAATGCGTCCAAAATCTGTGTGAATACGGGACAGTTTGATCAGAGCCCGGGATCGAATTAGGATCCTCTGAGTGCAATCTCTGTGCCTTAACTACTGGACTGTTGCGTCCCTAGGAATATATCAGATAGGAGATCTCATCATGCTTCAGATGTCAAGCGGCACACACACATGACATCTAGAGTGACAGTCTGAGAAGCCATTTCCTACCACAGCCAGCCTATCAGAGTACTGTTACATGATTCTTTGATAACACAGCTGTACATTCAAGATTTTTTATAAAATCGCTACTGTTGATTACGCAACTGTTGATTACAAGTATTCTGGGAGCTGTTTTCTAACATGTTAACACCCGGACACAAATAGAGCAGACGTGTCAATAATATCTCCGGAGTGTGGATCACCCTTCTAGAACTCAAACCAAATGAGCATGACTGGAATTTTCTTAGACGGTAGATAGAGCCATCAAATAACCTGTATGACCAAGCCGAGCAATTACAAAACATCTAACATAGCTTGCCACAAGACATCATAGAACTGTTGTTTTACTTCATGTCACACCGTATACCCATTTATATCATATACAGAAAAACAATTACATACTACTTGTAAGTGGTAGTTATATTGCCACTGTTCTGTAATAGAACGTCATTTTCCAAAATGCGATTATTTCTTTATCGTTACATATTAATTTCTTGTGCTCAACTTTATAGCGACAGAAATATTTCTTCGGGATGTCTGGACTTTTCTATTATACGGTGAGTGTAGGGGAAGTAAAAATGCATTATGAGGAAACACACATTGCACTTTGTTATTAAGGCAGAATCGTTTCTACAGCAAAAAAATCTGATGTGTTCAACACATGGCTTTCCCGCAGAATAAAATCCATTTTCTTTTAATTTCTTTAATTAAATATTGACTTTAATTGCACAAAATAACACGCATAATTATTTGAGATTATACTAAATCTGCATTTTTAATTTAAGTTTTGTCTTCGTTGGTAACTGGATGTATTTTTAAAAGCGACGTTCCATACATGCTAATAAAGTAAAATACACCAAGGACGTTACGTATCAGAGTAATGAGATTGGTCTCTTTATTTTTGTCGTCAAAAATTAAGTATAAAATAAATTTATAATTGACACAGTTGAGCATGTGTAGCATTACGTTTTAAATTGTTATTTATGAAAGTATAAAATATCCAGATATTTAGACGGCTTTTACAAAGATTATATTGAAATTTGTACAATATCTTGTGAAAGGTGCATGCCGTGAACGATGCTAAAATTTTGTATAGTTCCTTTTTTTAAATAAAATTACGTATATAATGATTATTTATTTATTACTGATACAAGTTCTAAATTTTTTAATAATTTTTTATAATTCATCCACAATTATGTGGGAAGTTGAACGTTTGATTACGATAAAAATCAGTAGGGCTCCAGTATTTACGGATTGTAATAGTAGTAACAAACTCTTTCGAGACATTCAATTCGTTCGTAATATATCGAATTCGCAGATTATGTCTTACACACACTTGTATGCACACATTGCATACACACATTACATACAAATATCACATACACACAGTCATACACTCAAACACATACACACACATACATACACTAAATATCTTCAACAGAGTGTATAGCATCATAAACTGGCTTCATGTATGGCCCCTATTGATAACTTACCTAATGTTCAGTTTCACGAACAACTCCTTGTAGCAACTAACAAAGGCAATCAAGTCCCTGAACTGATGAAACATTTGGAGGTTATTAATAATACCCCGGAGGATGCCTTTCAAATCTTCACAGATGGCAGCAAAAATGAGCAGGGTAACACTGGCAGTGGTATACTCGTAAAGACGCAAGACAATATGGGGAGAGTAAGTAGGAGAAACCCTGATTTCTGTTCGGTATTCAGGTCCGAATTAATTGCTATAGACGAGGCACTAAAATACCTTATTGATCACGACTTCAATGAAAATGTCTGGATATTCTCGGACAGTAGAAGTGTCATTCAACATCTTTGCAAATGGAGGGGCGTTGGTGATCGCACCAGCTTGGAAATTTTGATAAACATAAAAAGTTGTCGGAGTATAAAGAAATCCATATTCAGTGGATTCCCTCACATGTTGACATATACGTCAATGATGTTGCTGATGCCCAGGCCAAGGCAGGCACTAAGACCCCAGGGACCTCCTCGGAAGCACTTACGTTCTTGGAATTATCCTCCAACCGTAAATTCATGATTGACAAGAACTGGCGTACAGCTCCGCCTCATGAGTGGTACAGAGGTCTCCACCAGGGGGCTGCTTTGGAATTCAAGGGTGCAAGAATTGATCAGACCATCCTAACAAGATTTAATAGTGGTCATATAAGATCACTTTCTATGACAGGGGATGTAAGACTTTCGCTTTATTTACTAACTGTGAGCAAGAACCGGCTTCTCCCGAGCATATCCTCTCGTGCTTGCAGCTGAGTCGAAAAGATCTTGAGAGGATCTCTGCCTTAGTGATGGACTTTCTAAGAGTGTGTGATATGCTGGACCTGGTTTAGTATATTCTAGACTTGGTAAAATAAGTAAGAACAACAACAACTAAATATCTGTACGGTCTTGGGCCTAATCCAAATATTTAAGCCCTGACTGATCCGTGGTCCGCGCCGAGCTTGAATAGATTGAATTTTTAAAAACTGCTTCGGGCCTGTCCTGGTCGGACCGTACTCGGGCTCAATTCCTTCAAAAGGCGGTTCGCACCGTGTCGAAAATATTTGAATTTAAAAATATTAAGGCATTGTAATAGAGTACGAGACATTTGTGTGTTGATTTGTGCTATAAAGGTAACTGTTACAAAAAATCAACTTTTATTTTAATTCTTTGTACTAAATTTTTCAAAATTCAGGTTTTAAATCCATTTGAATTCAAGTCAATCTGTGCTAATAAGGCCCAAGACTCAAAATCTTCGGATTTGACTTTGCTCGAATGGGTTATCTTTATATATCTTAGGCCTCGGATTGATGACAATTTGAAATTTTGTAACGTCCAGATCTGTAACACGTACACATCAATTCAAAGTCGCTCAATTCGAGATTAGATATGCTTGAAATATTCTGTTAACGTCAAAAATACGAATTAGAATTTTAGGCACCGTATAAATAATTTATCTATACATTATACTAGTATGTATGTAGGGTAATAAAAAATACCTGGAAAATGCTATTCCCAATGTATTTCCTTGCACAACAGTGGCTTGAAGAGAAGTAGAATGTAAAAATTAATTACACTTGGAATTTAACCAAATTAAGGACGTATTCAGATGCAATTCAATACAATAATATATATAAACCTTGCCATTATCCAAAATTGCTATTATGAAAAGATATTAGAATAAAATAACTGACACTATCGCAATTAGGAACAGCATCCAATTTCGTACCAATCTTGTATTTTCATTGATTTGTATTTATTATTATATGCATTTTACTTCGCCACGTTCTTCAAGCAACCATGCACTTTCAGATCGAGAGGAAAATATACGCTTCGGAAAAGAGGCATTTATTAAATTCGCCTTTGGCGTTTGGTAAACTGCACAGGAAACAATATTCTTATTAATTAACTATGGTAAATAAATTATTAGTTTTTCAGTTTATAGTACTTTATAAATTTGAAAAAATTATATTATGTGCTTATAATGACTTTTCTTATTGTCTTAGTAACTATTGTAATTTATAATTGTATGTTTAAAGAATTGCAACTTAAAAAGGAAAAACTTTCTAAATCTACTGATATGGACACTTTTAAATTCATCTGAGAGTATCCAAGAAAGATAATAAATAAAACATTAAATGTTCTAAGGGTAAACACACCCAAGTCAAATATAAAGCTAGCTCAATCTAAAATTGAGCTAACAGATTAGAGCTAATAGTCATCTAGCACTGCTCCGTTCGCCACAAACATTTTAATTTTTGCTTCAAAATATACTGACTTCCAAAAGTTGAGCAAGGACGGTAAAATGAAATAAAACTTGAAAAGTAAAGCTTTGATTAACACAAAATTGTACATGAAGGTAGCAAATATGTTTATGCATTAAAAGAAATAAGAATTATGTACAAGATAAAAAAAAATATTTACTTTTTGTAAGTTGTATGATGGCGTCACATTTGGGCCATTAACAAAATGATGTTAAAAGGCAAAGAAACCAGACGAAACTTACATTAATATTGTATGTGACCATCCCGGACCTTTACGCAAACTTTACAACGATATTCCTTGCTTTCAATGAGGCGATCAAACATCGCAGATGCGAGCAAAAGCCATTCCTCCAATAGGACATTTTCCAACTCTCTGAGATTGGATGGAGGAGTTAAACGTGCAGAGATAGGGCGCCCGAGGGCATCCCAAAGGTTTTCAATGGAATTAAGGTCGGGGAGAATACGCCGGCCACTGTATACGAGAAATGCCCTCACTTTCCAGGTAATCGTCAATGATGTTAGCTCGATGTGGACGGGATTATCGTCCATAAGGAGGAAATCCGGACCAACGGCTGCAGCGTAGAGTCTCGCAATGGCGTCCAAGACTTCATCCTGATACCGCGAAGCCATCTCAGAATGGTCTTTAAAGATACGCTAAGCACCATACATTGTTTAATAAAATATAGCTTATTAAAAATGTTGAAATTGATATTTTTAGTTTACTTCTAGTGTTTGTTATTTTGGCAGACATAAATACTAGTATCGTTATATTTATAAAGCTTTTAATATTTAACACTGCTTTTGACATAAATTGAAAATTTTTCTGCAAATGAGTATAACGCCTAACATTAAATAGTATCATACTCGCAGCTATAACGACAAGCTGCTAAGGTATTTCCATTGAATTGTGTTTATTATTGTATGCATTCGGTTTCCTCCCTTACTTTAAGCAACTAACTATTGTAATTTATAATTGAATGTATAAAGAATATATCTTAAACAGAAATATTTTCTAAATCTACTGACATGGACATTTCAAATTCAATTGACTGCATCAAAGAAATGATAAAAAAGCACTAAATGATCTCAAGGTTAGCACCCAAGTTAAATATAAAGGAAGCACAGTCTAGAATTGAAATAATAGATCAACTATGACTGATTAATTTACCCCAAATATTGTAATTTTTGCTTCAAAATAGGTTCGTTTGGATCAAGTATTAGTCTTTGAAAACCAACACAAACAATTTAATTTTACTTCAAAGCCGGGTGTTTTTTAAATTCAATATCATTAAAACTATCGAATATCACAAATTACTTAAAAAATCCTGCAAGTTTAAAAGTACAGAACAAAAGCATGTTTAAAATGTTTGAAAAATTAAAAATACCACCCTTGACTCAACGCCTTGAGGCGTATCTTACATACGCCGTTAAGTATGTAGTATTATCTGGCATATGTAATTGCAAAATATGTTTTTTTCATATTCCTAACTAAACTTAATATTTGCAATTTTACAGCATGGATCAAATTACTGACTTAACAATTGTGAGGGAGTTTTTTAGTTTAACGTGAAACATCTTAAAACGTAGGGAATGAAGGACACCGGATGAATTTAACACGATTGACCAATCAAATTTCATGCAAATCCACAGGCGCACAATTTGATTAGGTATTTAAAAGTTGTTATTTGCATTTTATTCATACAAAATGTAGTAAGCATGATCAAATTAAAAATGAACATTCGCCCTGATACATTTCATTTTAATTGTTAAAATTAATTTTATTTGAATCTGTGTGGAATTTAACATATATGTGAAAAATTTTATTTTCCTACCTATTGTTGTTATGAAATATAAGAGATCAAACCATTAAGTAAATGGTGAATTTTTGGGTATGGAAAATGCACTTCGCTTCCGTCATCCATAATAGTAGTATAGTATAGTACTCACTTTGCAATTCACATGACCTATAATATATATCATCATGTTGAATATATACCTTATCAACATTTTAAAGTAAAGTGTTACTCAACTTAATTCAATTTTTAATATAAATACGTCTGTATTAATTTTTCTGGAAGTTATTTCAAATGGATATCCAATAAATTATAAATTATTATTTGTAAAGTATTTTCCAGAATACTTGGAAATAAATAAATATTTTAGTAAATTACTATACAAAGTAATTTATATAAAAATCAATGCACAGATTAGCAGCATAATGATTTACTGAACTTGCTTGTCGTGTCAGCTGAAAGAATTTGTTAAAGGTGAATTTGAGTATTTTAATATTTTCTTTGATATTTTGCGTATTAGTATTTCCACAAATGTCTCTAACATGAATAAACTTGGTGCTCACATGGTTAGCACCATGGAGGTAAAGAAAATGTTTGAAA
Source organism: Amaurobius ferox (assembly GCA_951213105.1). NCBI lineage: Eukaryota > Metazoa > Arthropoda > Arachnida > Araneae > Amaurobiidae > Amaurobius > Amaurobius ferox. Next base: position 94,815,744 of record OX578149.1, on the reverse strand, counting down.
CTCCATACTGAAAACATTTCAAAATCATTTGAGACAATAATTCAGGTGCGCTGCCATATGATAGGCGCCCCTTCATTGCATGTAAAACATTTATTTAAACAGCCAATGTTGTAGAAATAATTTAGGGGTGCAATGCAAATTAGAACTAAAACAATAGTGAATATTCTTACATTCACAAAATTATTTTACCTTACAATTTATTTTTATCTCCTCGGAACTATGTTCTACAACTGTGAAAAATATTGAATAGTTATTCTACTAATTATGGAATTTTAATTTTAAAATAATCAAAATACATATATTCAATACTATGCATCATGTGATAAATGGAAACAAAGGACGCTTTGTCAACTCTAGCGACACCAAGATATAATTCTCAAAACATTTTGGCATTTTCACGCATTTCATCCATAAGAGTTTTATATCTTTCTCTCAACTCCGTGGTTATCACTTTTAATTGAGTTCCATATTCTCCAAGTTAAGTTAGTGGGTATTCTCCAAGTTAAGTTATTGGTTTAGTGGGTATTTTACAGTTTGAGAATGTCTGGAAAAAGGGACATACAAGATTCAAATACCGCCATTTCTCAGACAATGTAACATTCGGCTAAAGCATAAAATTTGGTTTTTGACATTCGAACGCCAAGAATTCGAAATATTTTTTATAATTGGAGTTGAGGACACCTGGGGCATTTGGCAAGAATATAGCCAAATTTTCTATGCTATCAGAATAATAGGATTGAGTGTAAAAGTGTGAGGCTATTTTGGCAGTAATATTCCAGGATTGTATGCATACATGCCGAAAAGGACATGGTTTACTTAGAAAACAAATGACCTCGATCCTTGTATGATAGTGAGATCAGAATAAAAATCACGGACATCTAGTCTGTCAGCAATCTATTGAGAGACACTTAGGATCCCTTGCGCATTATTCAATATCACTGTGTACTTTTCTGAGTGACTGCAAAATGAAGGTGCCATTCTCGAAGTCCCTTCAGATGTTTTTACCACAGATTACCCTACAGCTGCAGTAGTACAGATTACAGGAATCATGGTCATCGTTCGAATTGTGTAACGTAAATTTAAAGAGGAATACTGCTTCTGCTTAAAAGCGAATAACACCCTTAATTGTGAGTACAGGAGATCTGATATTTATTTATTTCAACCTAGACTGTACGACCTATCCGAAAGTGTAGAGTATAATATTAGATTTTCTTTCTCCCGACCTAAGCCATCCAACCTACCAGAAACTGAAAGGTATTTGTCTGGACAGACGGGACAGTGCCACTCAATTTATACTGGAGCCCAGAGAGGGCGAAAATCACAGGACCTTACCCGCTTTTTCCTACCACCAACCTCTAGACAGTGTTTTCAGATTCACTTATTTAGTGTGTTCAAAATCTGTGTGTACACGGGATAGTTTGATCTGAGGAGCAAACTATCCGAAGATCGAACTAGGAGAGAACTAGTTATTTTGATCGAACTAGGAGAGAACTAGTTTGAGAGCCGAGGATCGAACTAGGATCCTCTAGGGCTGTCGCGTCCTCAGAAAGAAATCAGATCGGAGTTCCAATTCTGCTTCAGCTGTCAAGCGGCACACACAGATTACATCTAGAGTGACAGTCTGAGAAGCCATTTCCTACAACAGTCAGACTATCATAGTACAGCTACGTGATTCTTTGACAGCGCAGCTATACATTCAAGATATTTTATAAAGAGTTATGTCACTGTTGATTACAAGACTTCTGGGATCTATTTTTTAACATGTTAACATCCAGATACAGATATCAGAAGTCTTTCAATAATACATTTCTTTGAAGTGTTGATCCCTTTTCCAGAACTATCGCCAAACGAGAAAGACTGGAATTTTCTGAGACGATAGTAGCAGCCATCAAATATGTCGCACGGTATATATTTCGCACGGTCATGTCGCACGATATGTCCAATTATATCACAGCCAGAAAATCAGTTATATACTACCTTCACGTGATAGTTATATTGCCAGTGTTCTGTAATAGTACGTCATTTTTCGAAATGCAATCATTTCGTTATCGTTACATATTCAGTTCTCGTGCGCAACTTCTTGGCGGTAGAAATATTTATTTCGGATATCTTGATTTTTTATTATACGGTGTGTGTAGAGAAATTAAAATATGTACTAAATAATGTATAACACAACTAAAATATGTATAACACACATAGGACATTGTTATTAAGACCAAATCTTTGCTGCATCAATAAATCTTTGCTACATCTGATGTGGGCAGCACATGGCTTTCCGCACAGACTAAAAATCATTTTTTCTTAATTTCCTTAATTGAACTGAGTTTATTTGCACAAAATAACACGCATAGTTATTTGAAATTACACTAAATGTGAAATTTTAATTTAATTTTGGTCTTCGTTTGATAACTCGATGTATTTTCAAAAATGTCGAAGCAAGCATGCTAATAAACTAAAATATCTCGTGAACGGTAAGTCTTAGAGTAATGAGATTGATCTTATTATTTTTATCGTAAAAGAATACGTTTAAAATAAGTTTTTAAATGATATAGTTGAGCATGTGTAGCATTACGCGTGAAATTATTATTTATTAAAGTGTATGTAAGGTTCAGAGATAATCTGACGACTTTTTCAAAGATTAAATCGAAAGTTGTTTAATATCTCGTGAACGGTACATGAAGTGAACGGTGTGATATGATAATCACATATTTTTATACATAACCCTGGGAAAAGGGAATGGTGTAAATATATTGAAATGTATACTATGTTTTTGTTTTGTGCAGATAGCTAGGCCTTTGCACAGACGGAATTGGGATTTTTTGGCGCCGTTGGGTTGTGTGCGCACTGACATGGATTGTAAATATTCAGAGATTTAATTGCAGCAAAATGTCAAAATTGAGCTACAAATCTTTGAAAATTTATAGCCCTGTCAGGTGTGGCTCGCGTCGATGTTGCGCTCCTTGGACCACCCGGTTGTAGAATGCCCTCTGGTTCTTGTGTTTGAGTGGAGCGCATAAAAAATGAGCGTCGCTTCAAAAACCAATGGTATGAATCATTTTTGGACCTCCTTTTTTATTGCGCCTGGGAAACAGCGAATAGGAATTAGCGGACTTTCTCCCTGTTGTTTCTGTCGTTCCCCTTGTTTGTAAAATTCTGGAAGTTTTTAGAAATGTAAAAAATCGTTAGTGGCTTTTCTGAGCTCGAGAAGAGAGCACTCCAAGTGCGTGGCACTTGTGTTTTTGGGTGAAGCCCGCTCCGGCATGCATTTTTGATGCATCTCTGACCCGGCATCCGCGGTTCCCATCTCGGGCGGCAAATGCCTTTGCCGAGGAACCGACGTAGTGAGTCCGGTAAAGATGGCGACTCGTTGCCAAGACGAGCCGAACCTAATTCAGCGCGAGGGCGCATTTCTTCGGGCGGTGACGACCAGGAAATGGAAGAATGTTGTCATGTTTTTGTTAGTTGTAGTACAACACAGCTCTACCACTAAAACGGCGCGGTGTAGGACCTTGCTCCTTTAGCTGCATTTAAGCCGTGGTAACTGTAATACTGTGAGTACGAAATATTTGCGGAGCATCAATCCAGAGCTCCTAAGCAGCAGACAAACCTCTACGAAAACGTACCTCTTCGGTAAACCTGTACGCATGCTCACTCAAGAGCCGCTGGGACTTAAGCCGAAATTAAGAGGAGGAGAAGGCAGGTGGACAGTGTGCCCATCGTCATTGTTTGTTTGGTTGCAGTACAATACAGCTCTACCACCAAACGGCGCGGTGTAGGACCTTTGCTCCTTTAGCTGCATTAAGCCGTGGTAACTGTAATACTGCGTGTAAGGAGTGTTTGCGGAGCATCAATCCCGGGATCCTAAGCAGCAGACGAATCTCTACGAAAACGTATATATTTGGCAAAGCCTGTACGCATGCTCACTTAAGAGCCGCTGGGACTTAAGCCGTCGTTTAAGAGGAGGAGAAGGAAAGTGGACAGTGTGCCCATCTCCAAAATAATACTTGGCAAAGTTTTCGTCACCTGATGATACGCACCGTGTTTCTCAGACTGGTAGTGTTTTCTATGAACTATTCAAATAAATGTACCAAACTTCAATTAATCGTGCCACCCATTCCAACGTGCAGAGGTCAGCTACAGCACTCACTGGAGTTCGTATGTAATGAAGGTATGAGAATTATATATTGATTTAAAATGTGTATATGAATGTTTAAGCTGAATTTGTGTGAGCCAATAGTGTAAGGGCAAGGTTATGTTAAATGGGAGATTTGTAAAATTGAATATTTATATATATTGTTTTCTTAACAAAAAAAAATAATTAATTACAAGTTTGGATGATAAATAAAATGAATATGGAAATTAATGCAAATTAAACTGTGCACCCTGAGGTCAAGCTTAGGTAAATTGGGAACTCATTTGTAATTGTGTATTTTGTATTTAATGTTTGAATTGAGATTTCATGTGTGTTGTAAATAAATTGTTAAGTGGCCACAAAAAAGGGAGTGATTAATTGGTTTAGCAAACGCAATGTACTTAGGTCCAATCGGACTCCACTATACTTTAACGCGCGTGAGCCTGGTGGAACTATTTGGTGAGTATCGGTAATGTATTTAAGTGTTTAATATTTATTGTATTTATGTGTAAAATCCACCTCACCACAAACGGTGATAAAAGTTTGTATAGTTTCTTTTCTAATACAATATTATGTATATAATGATTGTTTATTTATTACTGCTGCAGGTCCTAATTTCTTAAATATTTTTTGTTAATTCATCCACCATTATGTGGAGGGTTGAAGATTTGATTACGGTTAAAATCAATATGGTTCCCGAATTAACGGATTGTAATACTAGTAACAAATTATATTTGAAACGTTCAATTCGTTCTTAATATATCGAGTTTACAGACAATTTCTCACACACACATATATACACACATTACATACACACATTACATACAAACATCACATACACAACGTCTTACACACACACACGCACACACACTAAATGGCTGCACTATCTTGGGCCTAATCCATATATTTAATCTCGGACTAATCCATGGTCCGCGTCGAACTTGAATTTTTAAGAATTGTTTGGGTCGGGCTGGGTCGACCCATACTCGGGCTTAGTTTTTTCAAAAATATGTTCAGTCCGGGCCGAAAATATTTAAATTTAGTAATATTAAGCCATTTTAATAGAGTATATGAAATTAGTGTGTTGATTTCCACTATAAAAATAACTGTCTCAAAAAATCAACTTTAATCTTAATTCTTTGTACTAAATTTTTCAAATTTCGGGTTTTAAACACATTTAAATTCAAATCATTCTGGAATAAATCGTCTTCAAAGGTCTTCGGATCTGGCCGTGCTCGTATGGGTTTTCTGTATTTATCTTAGGCCTCGGATTGATGACAATTTGAGATTTTGGACCGTCCAGATCTGTAACACGTACACATCAATTCAAAGTCGTTCGATTCGAGATTAGAGATTCTTGAAACATCCTCTTAACGTTAAAAACAAGAATTTAAATTTTTGGCACCGTCCGGATAATTTATCTATAAATTATATTATGCATGTAGTGTTATGAAAAATTAGAGAAGTAGATGTAAATACTAACCACATATGAAATTTAACCATATTGAAGGAGTATTCAAATTCCATTCCAATATAATAGTATATAAACCTTGGCATTATCCAAGATCGATATTATGAACAATTATCGGAAAGAAATAAGTGTATAGGTAGATGAAATAATTTCGACAATATTGCATAATATAAATTTTAGATAAGAATAAGATTCATACGGTATTGTTTTAATTCAAAATGCCTACACCTGCATTTTCTTTCGACAATTGTGTTTAATATGGATGTTGGATAAGGATAAAATTTAATTAATATTGTTTTATTTGAATCTGCCTTCACTTTCAATTTGGTCAAATTTCATGAGTGATTAAATTTTATTTTTTACTCTTGCATGCTCCAGTGTTCCGTAATGGAGGACACTGGGAAACTTGTTTTTACTTTCCTTATATACATAATGTATAAGGAAAATATTGTGACAGAGTCGAAAATTCGAATTCGAGTTTTCGACGGGAGAGCACGTTTCAAGCATCCCTGATCACTACTCAAACGATCTAATAACTGTCTCAATAAATCAACTTTAATCTTAATTCTTTGTACTAAATTTTTCAAATTTTGGGTTTTAAACGCATTTGAATTCAAATCATTCTGGAATAAATCGCCCAAGACTCAAAATCTTCGGATCTGGCCCTGCTCGTATGGGTTTTCTGTATTTATCTTAGGCCTCGGATTGATGACAATTTGAAATTTTGGACCGTCCAGATCTGTAAAACGTACACATCAATTCAAAGTCGTTCGATTCGAGATTAGAGATTCTTGAAACATCCTGTTAACGTTAAAAACAGGAATTTAAATTTTTGTCACCGTCCAGATAATTTATCTATACATTATATTATGCATGTAGTGTTATAAAAAATACCAGAAAAATGCGATTCTCAATTTCTTTCCCTGCACAAAAGTGGCTTGAAGAGAAATAGATGTAAATACTAACCACATATGAAATTTAACCAAATTGAAGGTATATTCAAATTCCATTCCAATACAATAGTATATAAACCTTGCCATTATCCAAGATCAATATTATGAACAATTATCGGAAAGAAATAAGTGTAGAGGTAGATGAAATAATTTCGACAATATTGCATAATATAAATTTTAGATAAGAATAAGATTCATACGGTATTGTTTTAATTCAAAATGCCTACACCTGCATTTTCTTTCGACAATTGGGTTTAATATGGATGTTGGATAAGGATAAAATTTAAATAATATTGTTTTATTTGAATCTGCCTTCACTTTCAATTCGGTCAAATTTCATAAGTGATTAAATTTTATTTTTTACTGTTGCACGCTCCAGAGTTCCGTCGAAGCAAACATGCTAATAAACTAAAATATCTCGTTAACGGTAAGTCTTAGAGTAATGAGATTGATCTTATTATTTTTATCGTAAAAGATTACGTTTAAAATAAGTTTTTAAATGACATAGTTGAGCATGTTGTTGCTGAAACCCAGACCGTCCGACCTACCAGAAAGGTGTAAGGTAACAGTTTGGACGGTCGGGAAGTGCCACCCAATTTAGATCGGAACCCAGTGGGGGAGGCATCCACAGGGACCGTACCCTCCTTCCCCTACCACCAACCTCTCGGAAGGACTTTCGGACCCACATGTATAACGTCATCGTACTCCGAGTGAACACGGCGGCAGTTTTGGCAGTGGCTGGAATCGAACCCGGGCCTACCGAGTGCAACTCCAGCGCGCTAACCAATGGGCTACCGCGCCCTTATAGTTGAGCATGTGTAGCATTACGTGTGAAATTATTATTTATTAAAGAGTATGAAAGGTTCAGATAATCTGACGACTTTTTCAAAAATTAAATCGAAAGTTGTTTAATATCTCGTGAACGGTACATGAAGTAAACGGTGATAAAAGTTTGTATAGTTTCTTTTCTAATACAATATTATGTATATAATGATTGTTTATATATTACTGCTGCAGGTCCTAATTTTTTAACTATTTTTTTTAATTCATACACCATTATGTGGAAGGTTGAATATTTGATTACGGTTAAAATTAATATGGTTCCAGTATTAACGGATTGTAATTATAGTAGCAAATTATATTTGAAACGTTCAATTCGTTCTTAATATATCGAGTTTACAGACAATTTCTCACACACACATATATACACACATTACATACACACATTACATACAAACATCACATACACAAAGTCTTACTCTCACACACACACTAAATGTCTGCACGATCATGGACCTAATCCATACGTTTCATCTCGGACTGATCCATGGTCCGCGCCGAGCTTGAATTTTTAAGACTTCTTTGGGCGGGCTGGGTCTATCCATACTCGGGATTAGTTTTTTCAAACATCAGTTTAGTCCGGGCCAAAAATATTTAAATTTAGTAATATTAAGACCTTTTATTAGAGTATATGAAATTAGTGTGTTGATTTCCACTATAAAAATAACTGTCTCAAAAAATCAACTTTTATCTTAATTCTTTGTACTAAATTTTTCAAATTTCGGCTTTTAAATGCATTTGAATTCAAATCATTTTGGACTAAATCGTCTTCAAAGATCTTCTGAAATGGCTGTGCTCGTTTGGGTTTCCTGTATTTATCTTAGGCCTCGGATTGATGACAATTTGAAATTTTGGACCGTCCAGATCTGTAACACGTACACATCAATTCAAAGTCGTTCGATTCGAGATTAGAGATTCTTGAAACATCCTGTTAACGTTAAAAACAGGAATTTAAATTTTTGGCACCGTCCAGATAATTTATCTATAAATTATATTATGCATGTAGTGTTATAAAAAATTACCAGAAAAATGCGATTCTCAATTTTTTTTCCTCGCACAAAAGTGGCTTCAAGAGAAGTAGATGTAAATACTAACCACATATGAAATTTAACCATATTGAAGGAGTATTCAAATTCCATTCCAATATAATAATATATAAACCTTGTCATTATCCAAAATCGATATTATGAACAATTGTCGGAAAGAAATAAGTGTATAGGTAGATGAAATAGTTTCGACAATATTGCAGAATATAAATTTTAGATTAGGTTAAGATTCATACGGTATTGTTTTAATTCAAAATGCCTACACCTGCATTTTCTTTCGACAATTGTGTTTAATATGGATGTTGGATAAGGATAAAATTTAAATGATATTGTTTTATTTGAATCTGCCTTCACTTTCAATTTGGTCAAATTCCATGAGTGATTAAAGTTTATTTTTTACTGTCGCATGCTCCAGTGTTCCGTAATGGAGGACATTGGAAAACTTGTTTACTTTCCTTATATACATAATGTATAAGGAAAATATTGTGACAGAGTCGAAAATTCGAATTCGAGTTTTCGACGGGAGAGCATATTTTCAAGCATCCCTGATCACGAATCAAACATTTTTTTGGTGATGTCTGTGTGTGTGTGTGTGTGTGTGTGTCAGTGAGCTTTTGGAGACGATATCTCACGACAGAATGAAGGGTTTCGAACGAAATTTGTTACAAAAATCACAATCCATGTATATTCTATTGTTTTTATACGTAATCGCATGTTCAGATCCCCTAAATTTTTGAGTGAAAGTTTGAAAAAAAAATCAAAAAATCAAAACTTTTAATAAAGTTACGCAAATGGACATTTTTTATGCAATTTTTCCTTAGAAAACGATTGACATAAACTTTAGAACGCTAGCATGAACCGTTCTAGAGATATTGCAAATTTTTCAAATAAATTTATCAAAAATTCCCCAACTGTTGAGAAAATTAACTGCCCAAAATTAACTGTTGAGAAACATGTTCACTTTTCATATGTAATATCATGCGATAAATTTGGTAACATCATTCTTGTGGATCTAGCTCGTTCCATTCATGACAAAAGATTCTTTGAGCAATACTTTTGTATTTGAACGCCAATAGTCATTTATCTGCTACAAGAGTAACTTATTTCTCAGTCCATAACGCTTGGCGAGATTTTTGCGACGAATTTGGTGGAATATCGCCTACTTGGCGACTTTTAAAATCTCGCCAAATAGATTAAAATGACGATAAATCAATCGAAATGAAGACTAATTGTCAAAAATTCAATATCTTGGAAAGAATATAAGTATCTACTATAAGAAAAACCTATTTTTACTTTCCTTATATACATAATGTATAAGGAAAGTATTGTGACGGGGTCGAAAATTCGAAATCGAGTTTTCGACGGGAGAGCACGTTTCAAGCATCCCTGATCACGAATCAAACATTTTTGAAGTGATGTCTGTGTGTGTGTATGTGTGTGTTTGTGTGTGTGTGTGTGTGTGTGTGAAAGTATGTGTGTGTGTGTGTGTGTGTGTCAGTGAGTCTGTGGAGACGATAACTGACGAACGAATGGACCGATTCGAACCAAATTTGGTACAAAAATCACAATCCGTAAACACTGGAAGCCTATTGTTTTTATGCGTACTCGAATGTTCAGAACCCCCCCTAAATTTTCGAATAAAATTTTGAAAAAATCGTCAAAAAATCAAAACCACTAATAAAGTTACGCAAATAGACATTTCTTATGTAATTTTTCATTAGAAAACGATTGACATAAATTTTAGAACGCTAACATGAACCGTTCTCTAGATATTGCACATTTTTCAAAAAAATTATTAAAAAGTCATATAAAATGAAAAAAAAATATTTTCTATTGAGAAACATGTTCACTTTTCATATGTAATACCATGCGATAAATTGGGTGACATCATTCTCGTGTATCTATCTCGTTCCATTCATGAAAAAAGATACTTTGAGTAATACTTTTGTATTTGAACGCCAATAGTCATTTATCTGCTGTAAGAATAACTTATTTCTTAGCGCATAACGCTTGGCGAGATTTTGGCGACTTTTTTGGCGACTTGGCGACTTTTTTGAAATGTTGCCAAATTAACGAAAATCTCGCCAAATGGATAAAAATGACGACTAATTGTCGAAAATTAAATATCTTGGAAAGATTATTAGTATCTACTATAAGAAAAACCTATTTTTTTTACTGTAAAAGTAGTAAATTCATTACATTATATAAGGAAAGTCATGTGTTGCCCACATCAGATTTTTTCTACTGTAAATGTAGCATTATGTAAAAGTAGCATTATAATTCATTGCTTTATATAAGGAAAGTCATGTGTTGCCAACATCAGATTTATTTTTCTCAAAATTGATTGTTTTACTTTACAGTTTCCATTTCCTTAACATAATGTACTTGGATTATTATTCATGGATCAACTCGTAAAATCCAGGAGAAAATTTCATTTGAAGACACTGGACCATAATTTCCAAAGTAAATACATAAAATGGGCAAAAGCATAGCCAATGCATGCGCAACTGACCTCAGGACGTAATGCAATGGCGTGAAAATTTGATAAATGAATATGATCGGAGAGATGAAGCGTCGTGCCGAATTTCAGCTCTCTGAGTGTTCTGGGATCCGAGAATAAGTGCATGACAGATAATGTACGTAACTGGAGTAAAGAAATTACGTGAGAATCTTACACATGGAAATGTCCGACTACATGTAAATGTATAACGAGTTTTAACTCACTATGTGTTCTGAGAATCGACAAATTATATTTAACGACGGGACATTTCAGGATCCAATCGCATTCGAATAGAACAGTGTAAGGAATAACAAAATAAGATAAAACCAACTATTATAGCTCAGAGTTAAATACCTTTCATTTTTATGGTAGTTGTTTTTATTGACACATTCGATTTTAAGAATAACACCCAAATTCTATTCATTTGTTATTTACTAAATCACATTACATTTCGGTTTAGACGCTGTTTCACTAGTCAAATTTATACTCAAAGTATTTTGCACATTATACTGTGCATTACTAAACTACATTACTAAACTCTGCAGACGCCCCCCGATGTTCAACAAAGTTGGAACATTGCACATTTCTAGTATTGACAACAAGACAATATATCTAAGAGAAGCAAATTTTCGATTTCATTCCCAGCTGAAAAATTTGGTTACAAAATATATATCCAGACCCACCACTGTAGTCACTCCACCCACAAAAGGGACCCAAAAGGCTAAATTGAACACTTAGGTGTGGAATCTACTGTAGCCGGAATTTTGTTTACATCTACCTTTGTTCAAAAAATGTGTCTTACGAAAAGTCTTTTTTTGACCTCCTAGCAGCACCTGCGGACTTAGAAGGCTGAATATTTGCATATTTATAGTATCGATAAGTGACGTATTTTCGACTTCCATCCCAGGGTGTGAGAAAATGTATGGGAATGGTCGAAATTCTAAGACCTCTTGAAGCAACTCGGTTACTTGGAAATCGGATATTATGTACATTTATAATATTAACTACGGTTAAAACCAATGTTGCCAACATATGGATAAACCTATAGCTAGAATTATACGTAGAAAAAGCAGAACCTTATGGTTATAGATTATAAACAGCTATAAATGTAGTCATTTTAGTGCTGTATTTAGATATTTTGCGTGCTAAACACTAAAAGAAATGACTAAATTTAGCCATAAAAACGAATTTAGCCATAAAAACGTCTAAGTTGGCAACCCTGGACTGAACCGAAATTGTTTAATTTCCTATTAAGAGGACTAATGTCCAAGCTAAGCATCATACAATATAAAATACAAGATAGCCTACTAAAAATATTGAAATGTATTTTTTAAATGTTTGTTTATATCCAGTGCTTGCTATTTTGGTAGGCTTTAATATTAGTTTCTTTAAATTTATAAAGCTTTCACTATTTGACACAACATCACACTATTTATACCATCAATTTTAAGTTTTTCTTTAAATGAGTATCATGCATAACATTAAATAGTCTCGTTTTCACAGCTGTGATGACAAGTTGGACAAGTTGTTAATGGCAAAAAAAAACCCTTCATTATTCAATTAAATGTTAGTGTAATGGTTTGTAATAACTCTTAAAATGTTTTGTAAGAATATCATTGAACACGACAGTAGAAAATGTAATATCTGCAAAAATTGTCGTCATTAAGAGCAATTTAATTATCTCCGGGGAAACTTTCCTTAATATTCATTATTGTGACAAATAATGGGACACTTTTCTTAAAATGACGAATATTAGTTTTGGTGTGTTATAAAATTTCTTGGTATTTAAATGCTTTTAACTTCAATATTAATTAACTAAGGCACTGCAGTCCAGGAAATGTTGATTAAATTTTATATTATACTCATTTGGGTGCTTTATGATCCACAACTTTGGACAAATAAAATACACAAAATAAATTTATATGTTTTAAATAAGTACACTGCTAAGTAAAATTAATGTTATTAGCAAAACGCTGGGTTTTAATAGTAACGACTAGCGAGTGAACTGGCGAATATGAATTATGCGAACTGTTAAAAATTTCAAATTACAATTTAATTTGACAAATAAGTAGTTTATGATAAAAAAACAGAAATCTTTGATATATGGATATAGCAATAGTAAACAATTATTTTTTAATTTTGCAGTTTTTCCTATAAGCGCATTGCATAATTGCAATAACTCAATTTTGCTGTACAATTAATATATTTAAACTTGCATTTTCATTAATTTGTGTTTATTATTATATGCATTTTATTTTGCCCTGTTCTTCAAGCAACCGTATACTTTCAGATCGAGAGGAAATTATCGCTTCGGAGGTTGGTATCCTACACAGGAATCAATATTACTTATTAATTAACTATGGTATGTAAATCATTAGTTCTTTCAGTTTATAGTACATAAATATTTTTGAAAAAATGTAATTATGTGCTAATACTGACTTTTTTTTGTCTTAGTAACGTTTGTAATTTATAATTGTATGTTTAAAAAATTGCAAATTAAAAAGGAAAAACTTTCTAAATCTACTGATATGGACAATTTAAATTCATCTGTCAGTATCCAAGAAAGATAATAAAACATTAAATGTTTTAAAGGTAAACTACGGGTAAACATGGGTAAACACACACATGGGGTCTATGGGTAAACACACACAAGTCAAATATAAAGCTTACGCAATCTAAAATTGAGCAAATTGATTAGATCTAATAGTCATCTAGCATTGACTCGTTCGCCAAAAACATTATAATTTCTGCTTCAAAATATACTGGCTTCCAAAAGTTAAGCACGGACGGTTAAACCAACAAAAATGGAAAAGTAAAGCGTTGATTAACACAAAACTGCACATGAAGGTAGCGAATGTGTTTATGTATGAAAGAAAATAAGAATTATGTACAAAGATTAAAAAAAAATATTTACTTTTCTTGCGTTGTATGATGACGTCACATTTTGATCATTAGCAAAATAATGTTTAAAGGCAAATACACCAAACAAAACTTAAATTAATATTGTATGTGATGACTCCGGACCATCACACAAACTTTACAACGATTTTCCATGTTCTCAATGAGGCATCGCGGATGCGAGCAATGGTCATTCCTCCAATAGGGAATTTTCCAACTCTTTGAGACTGGATGGAGGAGGTGAACGTGCAGAGGTAGCACGGCCGAAGGCATCCCAAAGGTTTTCAAAGGAATTGAGGTCGAGAGAATACGCCGGCCACTCAATACGGGAAATACCCCCACTTTCCAGATATTCGTCAATGATGTTAGCTCGATGTGGACTGGATTATCGTCCATAAGGAGGAAATCAGAACCAACAGCTGCAGCGTAGATTCTCGCAATAGGGTCTAGAACTTCATCCCGATACCGCGCAGCCATCACAGAACAGCCTTTAAAGATGTGCAGCTCCGTGCGTCATCCCAGTGAAATTCCAGCCCAAACCAAGACGGTGCCACCTCCGACTGGGTGATGTTCGATGATGTTCTTGGCCTTATAGCGTCGGCCTCGTTCTCTTCAGACCCTTACACGCGAATTATCTGATTCCAGGGCAAATCTGGACTCGTCCGTGAACAGGACGTTGCACCAATCTGAGACAGTCCAATCGACATGTTGATGACACCACTTTAATCTTGCCCCTCTGGCTAAACAGTTAGTGGAACACAAAACCGTGGTACTCGGGTGTATAGTCCCTTCACATTGAGACTTTGGGGCGCGGTATCCCTGTGGTTAGCGCGCGGGAATCGCACTCGGTAGGCTGGGTTCGATTCCGTCCGCTGCTAAAACTGCCGTCGTGTTAACGGGGAGTACGATCACGTTAAAAACATGTGGATCCGTAAGCCCTTCCGAGAGGTTGGTGGTAGGGGAAGGAGAATACGGTTCCTGTGGATGCCTCCTCCATTGGGTGGCTCTTCCCGGCCGTCCAAACAGTTACCTTACACCTTTCTGGTAGGTCGGAAGGTCTGGGTCTCAACAACAACAACATGGAACCTTCGGTGCACAGTAATGGCAGATTTTGTCTTACCAAGTGACGCTGCAACTATGGATATAACAATTGTGGAGGTCACTCATGGATTCCGCTTGGCTACTATAGCAATATACCGATCATCAGAGGGGGTGGTAACCCTTGGACGACCGGCCACAGGTCTCCGGACAACTGTTTGTCTTGTTTGAAAGTGTTTCTATAATCGAGAAATTACCGAATGATCAACACTAAAGAAAATAGCAACATATTTGATTGACTGCCCTGCTTCAATGCGTCCGACAGCACGCCTGCGCCCATTATTTGTCATTCGTCTTCTTTCAGCCGTAGAAACACGAATATCATAACAAATCCTACAAAAGTTATAAACACTTCGTATCAGCATTAAATGCACCTCCTCAAACATGTCAGAATTCTGGCGTCTTCACCGACTGCCTAATTAACATATATCCTGACAGTCAATCGTGATTGGCTGTAACATACGATATTTGCATACTGCCATCCACATCAGCAGAGATTTTTAGCCACTCAAATTCAAATACGCTTTTGAAAAATGAAAACTTGCTTTGTGTGCTTAATTTTTGGAAGTGAGTGTATATTGACACAGATCAAGTGTTAGTCTCTGAAAACCAACACCAACATACTACTTTTAATTCAAAAGCGGACTTTTTAACATCAGTATGAAGTTTTAAAATATCAATATAAAGTTTTAAAATATATGTATATAGAAATGTCCATAATATATATATATAAAAAATCTTGCAAGTGTTTACAAGAGTTCGTACGCGATCTTACATATGGTAGTTTTTGAGAAAATGGGAAAACTAAATTCTATCAAATGCTAGTTTTATTTAGAATGAAGTATGCTAGACCATAGCAATAACAGAATATGCATTTCATGCTACAATTTACATGACTTACAGAATACGTGGTCATAGGTAATGATATATTTTTTTGAGTATTGTTAGTTGCAGTGTTTCATAAACTTAATATAATTTTTAATATAATAATTGATAATTTACTTTTTCTGAATGTTATATTGACATAATATCTGAAAAATTATAGACATTTGTTTGTCAAATATTTTTCTAAATATTGAGAAATAAAGTAATTAATTTAGTTAATTAATATATAAACTAGTTTTCTAATAATCGGCGGTCGCTACAGTCCGATAGTGTTGATGTATTTTGCTTGATTAAGATTTTGCCACAATATAATGAATTTGCAAGGTCATGATACTTTATTGTCTGAAGAAGTAAAAGATAACTGTATTCAGCTCATGGAGTTAGAGATCATACCACTTCCAAGATTCAGTTGAATAGGAGAGTTAATATTGAAATGTCATTCCAGTGTTAAAATATATTAATATTGAAACCATGGGGTTAGAGATACTTTCTTCCTACTTTATCTTCAAATCCACGTTCTAAACAATGGAATTAATGCAAACTTTGTTTATACAAATATATTGGCTGGAGCTGAATTCTACGTCACACAAAGTTGGAGAGAGCTAGTTCTTTTTCATCCATGATATGACCAAAAATTGATAACTTGATATAAAATGCTTGAGGTATTAAAATGTACAAAATGTTTGTTAGAAGGTTCAGAGGAGAGTAAATTAATAGCGCTATGTTAAGGGTCGGTATTATATGTATGTTTCGATAGGGAGTCCTATATGGAATATTAATATTAAATGGGAGATGTGCATAGTTCGCATGTGTCTATGGATATTGGGAGCGACCGAGAGGTTCGGTAGGTATTGAAAGCCGCCGGTTGCAGTTTCCCATGCATGTCTGTGGTGCTGTGGTGTACTTAGATGTAACGTAGCGCACAATATGTACGGATTTTGCTAG
Source organism: Amaurobius ferox (assembly GCA_951213105.1). Taxonomy (NCBI): domain Eukaryota; kingdom Metazoa; phylum Arthropoda; class Arachnida; order Araneae; family Amaurobiidae; genus Amaurobius; species Amaurobius ferox. Next base: position 94,798,976 of record OX578149.1, on the reverse strand, counting down.
TTTTAAAATAAAGTTATTGTGAATTCTTAACACTAACACAGAACAAGCTGAACCGATAAGGTTCAATATCCAAAGAATTAAAATAAAACAACAGAATTCAACAATATGCCATATTTCTTCTTTCTAGCTGCTCAGATTTTCGAGATTTTTCTAAAATCATGCATTGTGCTGGGAGGAATTGAACCAGTATGCTAAAAAATCAAAATGATTAAAATATGGATCAAAATACAAAAACATGTCAAACGTAATGCCATCAAAGTCCGAGAGGTTTGGCATTACGCCCTGATCGCTGTTGACTACTAATTACTCTAAAACTGGTAAAACTGGATCAAAACATGAGTTTTTCAGCTCGTGAAATGACTTATAAATTAAAATGTTTTCTCACAAAAATAGCAAAAAACAAATTTTGAGAGGCTATTTATCCAAATCCAAGGGGCAAATCCATAAAGTTGCAACATATTTTCTGCAATCAGCTCCTAATATTCACGGACGCATGCGAGTGATGGACACTACTCCGATTCAGTATTACTATTACTTACGATTCCCTATCAATACATGCATATTATACCGTTCCCTAACATAAAGCAATTCATTTACGCTCTCATATACTCTTAGCAAAGCTCTATAACAAACGAAGTTATCAAGTTTAATACCTCAACCTTTTTATTTCAAATTTTCTATTTCTGACCATACCATGGGCTAACATTCTTTAACTTCAAAGGTCATATACTTTAGCTTCACATAATCCATCTAGTGATGACAAAAGATTGCTTTTGATTGGATGCAGCCTGTAAGGCTTTTATGACCTCACACAACGAGTACCAGATAATGGAAATGCACTTTGTAAGTGTCAACAATGAACGCAGACAGACGATCACCAGTGAGTGACATTAACTGCATATAAATTTACTAGCAGCATACCAGTTCTTCGTACGGAGTATATAATATAAAGAAACTTATAATTCGCAATCATGTGCAAATTCTGTTAAAATATTAAATTTATTGCTCATAAAGAGAAGTTTAAGAATATATGTTCTCACTATGCAAAAATATCTTCACGGGCAGATCTGAAGAATAAAGCATCTTGATCCCTTTTGTAAGCAAATTTACAAAAAAAAAAGGAATTGAATCATTATATGCAACCCCGTACTACTTATATTGTCGTAGATTAGAAAATATGCCAGTGTGTTAGTAGAAGATTACCCGTATTACAATATGAGTCTCAAAAATATTTGCCAAAATAAAGGAGATGACGTAATAAATTGAAAATATCAATAATCCCCGTAATCTTTTACCAGAAGGTCGTAATTGATTCCAATATATGCCAATATATATCAAATGATATGCCAATATACCTGTACTACTTATATTCTCGTAGATTAGAAAATATAATGCATTTGTAGAAGATTACTCGTACAACGTACTGTATATGAGTTTCAACAATTTTCGTCATAATAAAACAATGTCATAATAACTTGAAAATATCAATAATCCCTGAATCAAAAGTCCCCGAAAATATCAATAATAATAATGTTTAAATCTGAAGACCGTAATTGATATTATCCAGTCAAAAATGCAATGTCAATGAAATTTATTTTATATACATATCTTTATTATTCAAATCGGAAATAATTTAATATAAAATCGTATGCCGCATAACACATTGGATCCGTTGCTAAGCGACATGATATCATTTGCTTCAAATAAATTGCTGGAAATCATATTATCTGAATAATGCGACCTCCATGGAAGGTTTGCCGACATTTTAGTCAATTTAGCGATAACTTAAAAAATCCCCAAATTTATCGCCAAGTGGCACTGTAGAACAGATAGTCCCATTTTGCGACAAATTGACGAAACATCATCACAATACTATCCCCTAACAAAACACAATTATTTTCATTTATTAAGCGCGATTTTATCAATTCTATGATATTTTTATGGACTCACAAATACTTTTATCAATTTTGTGATATTAAAAAGTTCGTTAAATGTGTTACTAAGTAGGATGGATGGACTGTCCGACAAATGCTACCGAAACATCATTTCAGTACTCTATTTTAAAAAAAAAAATCATTGATTTGCGTCATTTTTATAAATTTGGAAACATTTCCGCTAATTTGGTAAAGTTTAAGAAAAGTTACCAAGTTATTTAGAGATATTCCGCTAAACTCGTAGCTCTAAATTTGCAGATCTGAAGAATAAAATATTCTGATCCCGTTTGTATATACTAAATGAAAACACTAAAAATGTATTATAAGATTATAAGATTCACCCGTTCTACTCTTTTTCTGCTTCTACAATCGGCTAAATGAATTTATTGGGTAAGCACAATATATGAGTTTATTAGCTAAACACAATATATGAGCTGGAAACCTCTTTGCTAACATAAATGAAAATGATGTACGCAGTTCGCAATTTATATAATTAAAAGAACAACCAAACCTTTCATTTAAAAATATATTTTTGCATCCATTTATTTATTATTCAAATTGAAAAAATAATAATAAATATTAACAACACATTTAATTTCATTCCGTTGCCGAGCAACATGATATAAGATAGAATCTTCCTCATAAAATGCGAAATTAAATAACCATTTTGATTTCTTTATACTTTTAATCGTTGAGTAAAAGCTTGTGAAATATAACCACGGAGGTAGATTTTTCCATTTAAATTCATGTTTCAAACAATTCGTGTTTTCCGATAGTGACTAATTAATGCAAAAATCCTGCACCAAACTCGAAAATAAAGTTTTATTTCATTTCGCCGTTTTAAACAAACGATTTTCATCCTTTCCGTTTGAATAAACCACGGAGTTGGAGAGTATAACTCATAGGAAAAAGTTCCGTTTTTCATTAATATCTCGACAACCCCTGGTCTTAGAAACTCGAAACTTGGACTAAATTTATGGGGGCTATTTCAAGGCTATCCACAAAATTTCATTAAATTCGGTTTAGCCGTTTTTCCGTGATGATGAGACAAACGAAAATTTCGTTTTTTACTAATATCTCGAGAACCACTGATCGTAGAAACTCAAAACACAGACTAAATTTTAAGTGGCGCTATTTCTAGGCCACCCACCAAATTTCATCAAATTCGGTTCAGCCATTCTCCCGTGATGATGGGACAAACAGACAGACAGACAGATTTTCAATTTTATTTATATGGATTTGGGGTAATGAATAATCCCAACATACACCATAAGGTCACGTGGTTCTGTGGACCTCGCTCTGTAACTCCCAACGTATCTGCGAACAATAACAACTTCCTCTGTAGCCAATAACAGGGTTCTCACACAAACGCACCAGCCAATGTGCAAAGGGGGAAGTACTGAAAGGGGAGCTATCAGGGCAACAAATATTTGTCCATGTAATGAGTTGGAATTAAGTAATGGAACTCAAAGTATGGCGAGAGTTGGAGCAAAGTCGTGGCATTTGCAATTTCAGAAATGAGTCGATAAAAGGTGATGGATCAAGTAGTAAAAAATGTTCATATGACCGAAAAGACAAGTCTCAAAATTCAAGCTGACAACAAACCCACAATGATGACCATGACCACGATGATATACACAATAAGTCGTACAACGCGAATGCTATCCAATACTGGTACACCCTTATTTTCTATAAAGAATTCGAATTCAATAAAAAAAACAGTTTTATATAATTATTTCGTCATCACACTCGACTCCAAATGAAATTGAGAATGAGTATAAGTACTGAAATTATGAAAATTAATACAATTGTGAAATTAGTATTCGAAAATGTTAGTCAAAAGTATATATGTGTTGACATTATAAGAAAAATCGAGTTGGATTATAGAAAAAAATCAAAGGTGCCGTTAATGAGCAATTTATTTAGTGCTTTTCTTTTAGGGAGTAGGTATATTTACAGGGTGAAACCGGACTGCACAACGGTCCTGTTATATATTGGAGGCATATTTTCACCATAATATTCTCACCACAATAATACTAATTATACTCATAATTTAGGTACCCTTAATTTAAAAATAGTCAAAATACATATATTAAATACTACGCCTTTCTATTGAGTCAAGTAATAGCAGATACTTTACGAACGCTGGCGACACCTAGATATAATTCTCAAATCATTGTTGCATTTTTAAGCGTTTTAACGATAGGAGTTTTGTCTAGTTTCATTATTTTTCTTTTAGTTTCTTCAGGTAATTAAATATCAGCAGTACTATGCAGTTGCTTTATGTTGTGGCAACGAGTTCGGCCTGAGATTATAGGCGTTTTGAAATAAGGCATTATTCATTGGCTACGAAAGGTATTGTTACAGGTTCTAAGATAAAATTATCATAACATCGAGTTGTTGGGTTGAGGGCCTACTCACAGAAAGTATATTTAAGGATTATACCTTATTGCATTTTCTATGAAAGTAAATGGATAAATCCGAAAGCTGGGGTAACAAACTGTAAACAGCACAAAATTGTTCATATATGTTAAATATTAAAAACGACTGTGTATAATTTTTGAATATTTCCTGGTAGCGCAGGTTGTGTATTTGGGTCATATGTTGCGTGAACGCATGGAGCTGCGGGTCGCCAATTTTCTTTGCTGCTGGTTCGGATCGGGTTTTAGGTCAATTGATTTCTTTGCAGGTAAGGATGATTTCTTTGCAGGTGCGGATCAAATGTGACCTGAGCAGTAAGTTCTCTACCCACAGACCACGGTATGTGATAGGATTGTTGCTGTTCGACAGAGTTGACCGAATTGTTGCGTCTGCTACGTCGCTTCCATATAAATATCTTAACTTTTAAAACGGTATTTCTAAATACTGCCATTCTGAATTTACACTATAGACATCCAAAATTTGGCTCACATGAAACATGAGTTTCTTGCATATTTATTTCTAGTAAGCAACTAACAAAAATACATTAATGATTTCTATCAAAAACCCATATCTTATGCATAAAACTGTGAGTACAGAGAAAAAAAAAGTTATATTGATTTTTATTTTGAAAAGTGATTACACTTTTTGAAATGTCATACAACAAATAAGAGTAACACTTGCGTGACAAGAAATTTTTCAAATCCCATTGACAGGACTCAAAATCAAGTACGATGTTTATGCATTCGATTTGTATCACTTTGAATATGTTATCAATGTCAAAATAAATAAGTAATAGCGGGGACATTTTGGATTCCAGATATATATTTTTATCAATATAATAGTTATCTCGAAAAGTAAATATTGTTTTTAATATTTATTTTTAGAAGTTATTTTATCTGAGCATTCTTGCTAAGACATACGAATATATCTAGAATTACGCTGCGAGTGCAGCGACTATATACATTTACCGTATACAGAAAAATGTTCACAGATTTCACGCTATCTTAATGGACAATAACTTCCCCGGCAGTAAGAAAACTTACTATATGTGACAATTTGGAGAACATATGTGATGGCTTAAACCGCAATGGCGGATATACGCTGTCAACAAGATTTGCAATGCCGAGAGTACCCGGGACATGTTAGGGTGGCTCAGGTGAGTCATATATAACGCCAGATGCAATATTTTATATTAAAAGGCTAATACTCTCAGTCATATTAATATTATATCTGATACTTTCTCAAATATATAGGATACACCTCTTAATACGCCCCTGGGGATAGCCGCTAGGGAGCAGCTTCGGTTTTATTGTTACTTAATTGCAGCTGTAGCGAGATATGCTAGGTGCGGCTACACTACAGTATCTAGGATCAATTAACTCCGAATGCTCTAATTCGAGGGTCATAAATGTGATTTCAGTCTTTTCAGTAAGGCTATGGGTCCCCTAATATACCTCTCTTGCCCGAATCCCCGAATAACTATCGTCGGGCCTACTCTATTGCGTGTTGGCCCTACCATATCATTAAGGCCCTACCATATTCCAAAGATTCCAACAATAATATTGTCACCACTGCAGGTATCAACTACTGCATGCTGAAAAACAAAACTAATATCAGATGCTGGTCACTGGGGTCGGAAGTCTAAGATTTAGGAATAAGATAAGAAGTTGGTTCACTAACTCTAACCTTGGCCATTTCAAGTTCTCACCTTGTTCTAACCATATTCTTGTCACAAATGGCCAAGAACTTTGTAATAGCTGAAAATTAGTTTTAACGTTTTAGTGCATTTTGCTAAAATTGTGCAACTTAAAAGTGTTTTTATATATTTCTTATTTAATCTTTATCACTTGAAATTTTTCATTTCGGTAATAGCGTAAAATAAATTTTGTATTTTGGTTATCGCGTAATCAAATACGAACTTGTCACACTCAGCAATTTTTAGAATTCCAAGTTATATAAAATTTTCGCATTTTATATATTTCACACATTCCTCTTCATAATACAAAACTAAACGATATGCATATGATGGTTTAGGAATCAACCAATATTTTTGATGTAAAATGATGTAACATCTGGCGAACTAAGCGGGGACTTTTTTCATATATTGTTATTCCCAAAGTGATTATATCATATATATATATATATTGTATCAGAAACGGTACTTGAGAAGCTATGTAAAGTAATTTAAGAATATGTAAAATAATAGGAAATAACTCATTTTCAATGGAAGTTGAGAAGATGTCATAATTTACAAACGTTTAGATATTCTAAATTTGAAGGATGCCTTTAAAATAAGTATGATTTCAGTGTCTAAGCCACGCCCATCAAATTTCGGTTCGGGTTTCATATTCATCAAAAGATGAAATAAATATATTGATTTTTTAAGCTTTTGCCCGGAAAATGAAAAGCGAGTTTCAGGAGTATGATGTATATTCTTTCAAAAGACAAAACGCATGGTTTGTGGGTATAAACCACGCCCACGAAATATCAGTACGCTTTGCTTGTTTAGAAAAACTTAAATGGATCTTATTATATATTATAAATTTGTCAAACTAAAATAAAGAACACTTACACAGGGATGTAGTTTGCTCGGTATTATTTTAAAATATATAAAGTGTGGTCTCAGGATAATAAACACGGCAACTAAATTTCAGTAAGATTGCATTTTCAGAAAAATATAAGGTATTGAATTTTTATTGTCCTGAAAATGAAAAATGAACTTCAGTAGGTTAGATGTGAGATTTTTAATCTTTTAGAATAACGTAAGAGTTATTTGACAATATCTTATTTATGTAAGATTTGCATTTGAAAAAAAATTAATTATATATATTTAGTTTTAAAAAAATGTGAAGAAAATGAAAGATGTTCAGAAGGGCTAATTTACATTTGTATCACACGAAAAAAGTTTTGAAACGTAGTATATACACATTATGCTAGTTACTATGTACCTGAAAAATAATTTTTTTTTATTAAGGGTGAACGTTATAATTGGTATTAAAATATGTATGTTGGGAAAGTATCATTTTGTGAAAATGTGTTTTTAAAATGAAAATGTGAATTCAGTCAGTATGAACTCTCTCTCCGCCCATCATCTCTCCAAAATAATTACACTTATATCATTAGTTTGGAACATAATGGATTTTTAACGCATAGATATTTTTGTAATGATATTTCGAAGTTGGAACGAAGTGCAGCGACTTTCGTTTCTGTCCCCAATCTTGAGAAGCATTAATGTAACTATTTTAATTTATATCAAGCTGTCATTTAAAAACAGCTAACTTCCTGGAGCGAAGTGAACCTGCTGTCTACGATTTAATCAAATTGTATATCTTATAATACATGCTACAAAATTAGTTGTGGTACATAAATGTATCATTTTACAACACTTACCGTTGAAAACATTACATAACTAACATTAAAGCATCATTTAACTTTAAAAGCAGCATTTAAATTTGAAAGCACCTTTGAAATCATTAACTTTTATAGTGTAGTTCAATTTATTAATTTCTTCCATATAATATGTATACTAAAACTGTTGTTCAGCGGATTATTGCCGTCTTCCGTAAGAAATAATGCTAAGAAAAGTATTAAAATTGAAACAAGCCAAGTTTCAATCATGAGAACAACTAATTATTATTTTAAGTTTATCCCATAGTGTATCTGCACATTAAAGCGTTAGTAACTCAATTAGTAGTGTCGACCCCGATACTGAAATTAAAGGAGTCGGAATTTGGATTTTCCCCCTCAGGGATGGAAAGATTGGGATATTTTGAAATGTGTTTCAAGACCCCCGCTGCTGTGTTTCAGATGTCTGACTTTTCGCACACATATAGTATGAACCACGGGATGTAACTAACCTGATGTAGTTGAAATTTTTATTCCCCCTCTCAGAGGCAGACAAAAGGGGAGGAACTAGAGGTCAAAAATATTTTCTTGCGCTTTAGAATCTTTTTGGTGATTTTGTAAGCTCAAACATTGCACACACATAGAGTCGACCAAGATACAGAACCTAATGGATCTGGTATTTGGATTCATGTCTCGGATGCGAAAAAAATGGTGGAAAAAGGTTTCGCAATGCCTTTACAGACCCTTCAGACCCCTGTAAAATAAAAGACCAATTCTTTACATACTTACACTACCAAATGCAGGATAATAAAGCCGCATAATAATAGAGCCGAATAATAATAGAGCCAGATAATAACAGAGCCGGATTTTTTAACTTCCCTCTCGAAGACATACAAAATGTGGAAGGTCGAAAAGTCCTTATAGACCCCCTTCCCCTTAAGAAGGTCTTTATAAGGATGAAACTCTGTATATTTATAATATCAATCACAGATTAGTACCTAAATAAACTATTTTCAATTAGGACGACTATTGGCGACGCTAATCGCCATATATAATTAAACAAAATAAAACTTATAAAAGATAGTTGCTACATAAATTTCTAATAGTCTTATTATTCTACTCTTTGATAGGCTGAATGAAATGCCAGTAGTAGTAATCATATAAGACAGTAAAAACATTTATAAACTTCAATTACTACAATGAAATCAAATATATGCACATTGTTCACTTGAAATTACCTCGATACAATGAAGTTTGAAATTGCTTTACTTTTTTTGTTCTACATTCTAAATTATATATTTTAAACTAGTTATAAAGTTCTCCAAAATACATCCAAATTTATTTTGTGTATATTTTATTTACTGATGATTTTTAAAACTATTCACGAAGCACTTATCATCTATTTGTAGAATGTGAAACCATTTACGGAAAATTGAAGGAAAATTTAACTGCTTTTGTCTAGATAAAAATATATAAATGTGACATTTCATTATGTGGAATACATTAGAAAATACTTTTGACTTCGATAAAATACTGTAGGTAATACCAAATTCCAATAATATGAAACTAGCTAAGAAAGTTTTACAGTAACACTTGACTCAAACGTTAATCTTTTTAAACTATATAGCACATTAAGTACAATCTTAGACCTAAATTGCACTGAAATTATTTTTTAAAAAAAACGTTTCGTGGAAACTTTCTTTAACGAGAAAAAGAAATTTGCACTTTGGAAAACTATTTGAATGTTATTTCTTTATCAAAATGTGATTAAGGTGAAGGTTTACTAGATAATGTAATACTTTATGTATCAATAAACTGAGTTAGTGTAAACAAGAAATGAAATAATTTATCTTGCTATTATGAAATTTTAGTATAATTACTAAATGTAATGCAACAACAAAAGTCTGAATGCACCTGTTTTGAACTGCATAGTAGGCATGCAGTATATTTCGAAAGAAAAAACCAATTCATTTGACGTTATGCCTCAGATTATAAAGCTATTTGGATTAAAACTCCAAAATAAAGAAAAAAAATGATATGGGCAGGACATGACTTTCTCTGCAGATTTAAATTCATTTTTTTCATTTTTTTCTTACATTATGCATTAAATTGAGTTTAATTGCAAAAAATAACCTGGATACTTTTCTGATATTATATCCAATTTTCGATTTTATTGCAATTTGTTACATTTGGCAACATTATTCACTTTAATTACTTCATGTCCTCAGAACTCCAAAGAACAAAATTATCTCGAGAAAAGTTCATCCTACAGCCATAGGATCAATTGTATTCGATTAGTTGTCAGAATTTAGTAAAGAACAAGTACTTCATTAATATTCAAGTACTCCATTTCGCAAAAGAAAGAAAAATCTCGTATACTATTCAGAATAATATCAAAATATAATCAGCATCAGGATAATAATCAAAAGACTTAACTTTTAAGAATTTTTATTAAATAGTTTTTAACTACAGTGAAAGACGTCCAGAGTTCGACAAAAGTTAAAATTGAAATATCTGACGTATGGTACATATTAGAGTATAACGGGGTTAATCTTATTATTTTTGTCGTCAAAAAACTACGTATAAAACAAGCATTTAATTGATACATTTCAGCATACGTAGTTTTTGATTTTAGATTGAATATTTTAGATTTGCGGGCCATTTCGCAAAAAAAGGCAGATCCTTTTTCTCGAATCTTACAAAATCCAAACAGTACCAGAGAATCCCACAAGCGACGTATCTACCACATTTTATGTAATTTGGTCAATTAGTTTGCCAGCTAGAGTGGATGCATATGATTTTTACTGGCCATTTAGCAAAAAAAGGCAGGTTCTTTTTTCCCAAATCGGACCAGAATCTAGCCAGCATCAGAGTATCCCACAAGCGACGTATCAACCACAATTTGTGTAATTTGTTCAATTAGTTTGGCATCTAGAATAGGTACACATGATTTGTCCAGGCCATTTTGCAAAAACGGCAGGTTCCGTTTCCCGAAATCGGGCCAAAATCTAATCAGCACCAGGGCTACCTACAGGGTGATTTTATCTTCCAAATTTGTGAAATTCAGTCTATTAGTTTTTACTTTCCCTGCTGTACATGGTAATGTATAGGGAAAGTATTGGAATCATGTCGAAAATCGCAACTCGAGTTTTCGACAGATCTACATGTTTCGAGACCTCTAGAACACAAAAAAACTATATTTAGCGTGACGTCTGTGTGTGTGTGTGTCTGTCTGTCTGTGTGTCTGTGTATTTGTGTGTCTGTTTGTGTGTCTGTGAAATGTATGTATCCACTCTAACTCAAAAACTAATGGATCGAATTTCATAAAATTTGGTTGGTAAGTCACTTGGATGTGACCCTGGTGCTGATTCGTTTTTGGTACGATTCGTAAAAACAAAACCCGCCTTATTTTGCGAAATGACACGCAAAAATTTCATGAATCCACTCTAGCTAAAATACTAATTGACCAAATGTCACCATATTTTATAGATAAGTTACTTGTGGGATACTTTGGTGCTGATTAGATTTTGGTATGATTCGGAAAAAAACAACCTGCCTTTTTTTAGAGAATAAAGACTATGTTTGCTGAAATATATCAATTAAATTCTTGTTTCATACGCAATTATTGACGAGGAAAATAATATAACACACTCCATTATACTTTAGGACTAACCGTTCTCATGATATTTGAGATTTCTTGCATTTTTGTTACGCCGCTATCGGAAAAATGTCCAATTACCAAATAAAAAAAATTGAATTAAAAATACAAATTTAGTGTTATTTGGTGCAATTAAAAACTCAATATAATGAATTATTAAAGAAATAAAGAAAATATGAATTTCAGTCTGCAGGGAAAGTCATGTGCTGCCCACATCAGATTTTTTTATCCAGTGTGGATAAATACAATTTTTGCCGAAAAGGCAGGTCCATGTATCCCGCATCGTACTAAAATCTAATCAGCATCAGGGTCACCCACAAGTGGCTTACCTGTCAAATTTTATGAAATTTGGTCCATTAGTTTTTTAGGCACAGTGGATACATACATTGCACACACACAGACACACACAAGCACATGTCCCGCTAAATATAGTTATTTTGTGTTCTAGAGATCTTAAAACGTATAGATCCGTCTAAAACTCGAGTTGCGATTTTTGGTATGATTCCAATTTTTTCCCTATACATTACCATGTATTGCAGGGAAAATAATAAAGACAACCAAAAATTTGTTAATAAAAGTGTCTTTAATAAAACACCTTTGATGACGTATTTAAAAATCACACGGACCAGAGAGTTTTTGGACATTTTTAGGTCCTTCATCAGTGGCATATTGAATAGTAGGTGATAAACATAAGCTCTAATATATAAGCCACAACCGCGAAACAGGATTTGCATATTGAACATTTTAAAATCGATATATTTATCGATATATATTTAAAAACTATAACTTAATTACAAAAACATAAATGATAATAAATAATTAAATACAGGGTAAACCATTATATGTGTAGTCAAAAACAAGGAAAATAATTACTCTATATATAGAAAATTTCATAATGGTTTAACACTCATATAGTCGAGAACGAGACACCAAACATAACTGAGAGTTTGAACTGGAACAAAATTGAAAATTGATTCGAAGTAAATATAATTGAAAACATATTCATAAAGTAAAATATTACGGGGGTTAATGCAACTGATTAAGAGGAAAATTTTATCGAACATAGGTTGAAAAATATCGTTAATAACAAAATGGGCCAGAACCGTAGACACTTTCTTTATTACTTTCCTATATACATAATGTATAAGGAAAGTATTGTGATGGGGTAGAAAATTCGAATTCGAGTTTTCGACGGGAAAGCACGTTTCATGCTTCCCTGATCCCAAATCATACATTTTTGAGGTGATGTCTGTGTATGTCTGTGAAAGTATGTGTGAGTGTGTGTGTGTGTGTGTGTCAGTGAGCCTGTGGAGACGATAACTAACGAGCGAATGGAGCGATTCGAATTAAATTTGATACACAAATTACAATCCATGAATACTGGAAACATATTGTTTTTAAACGCAATCGAATGTTCAGAACCCCTCCCCCTCCCCTAAATTTTCGAGTGAAATTTTGAAAAAAGCATCAAAAAACTAAAATCTTTAATAAAGTTATGCAAATAGACATTTTTTATGTAATTTTTCCATGGAAAACGATTGACATAAACTTTAGAACGCTAGCATGAACCGTTCTCAAGATATTGCACATTTTTCAAATAAATTTATCAAAAAATCCTATAAATTAAAAAATATATATATTAACTGTTAAGAAACATGTTCACTTTCCATATGTAATACCATGCGATAAATTCGGTGACATCATTCTCGTGGATCTAGCTCGTTCCATTCATGAGAAAAGATACTTTGAGTAATATTTTGTATTTGAACGCCAATATTCATTTATCTGCTATAAGCAATAACTTATTTCTCCATTCATAACGCTTGCGAGATTTTGGCGACGGATTTGACGGAATGTCGTGAACTTGGCGACTTTTTTAAATGTTTTCAAATTAACGAAAATCTCGCGAAATGGATAAATGACGATGGATAATCGCGAAATGACGCTAAATCAATGGACATGACGAGTAACTGACGAAAATTCAATATCTTGGAAATATTATAAGTATCCACTATAAGAATGACCTATTTTTGTTACTGTAAAAGTAATAAATTCATTGCATTATATAAGGAAAGTCATGTGTTGCCCACATCAGAGATTTTTAATATAGCGAACAAGCTCATATAAACGAATACCAACCGTACGCTTAGTACTACCAATGTAGAACATATAATTATTTTCAGGAGATAATAAAGGGAAACGTACGCCCAACCTGACACGTAAAGTTATTCCTATCCTTAAATTTATCAGACCGAAAGCGATTAAATAAAGTAGTAACAGTAGAATGGGCAAGTTTAAACTTAAATTCATGACAAAATTGAATCAAAGGACGATAAATCGCCGGAGGGAGAGGAAGTCTGGATTTTATACGGCAAGATGTCAGAAAAAGGAACAAGATTAGTATTATTCGGATAAATAAAATTATAAACGAATAATGGAAAATATTTCTTAAGTGGAATCGAAAGAGTAAGTGGCTTCATAGCCAAGGTTGAAAACAAAGTTAATTTCCTTAAATAATTTTGGCTATGAAGCCCCTAATTTATAAAATCTTTTCCACTAATAGCTATTATTTTATTTGTCCTGTTTGAGGTTGCTTGGGGAGTGGAAAGACATTTAAAAGACCAAAATTTCTACACCAGGAGGGAGGGGGATAAAAAATTCGACTACGATAGGTTCTGTCCGATGGTCGATACTGTATAAATGTGTAGAGATTCTGTGGTGCACAAAACAGAGGATATAGTGAAAAGTATAATTATTAAATTACATTCTCTTAAACATAGCTGTTGATCGTAAATCGTGAAACATTATAAACACATTGCATTGTGTGCCGCTTAAACCCACCATATTTCTCTTCAGTGCGACTTCCTAGTATAGAGTACATCAACGTACTACCACAATTAATTGCACAAATTTAACTTTAAAATAAAAGCATTTATTAAGAACATTTGATCAATTATTAAATTCATTACAACAATTATCATATTACTATTTGCGGAGGAGATTGCAAATGTGAGCCCAGCTAAGTTAAAAGGCCTAAACTGCATTTACGACATTCTATAATTATTGATAGGAACACATACCTCCAATTTTGTAATTGGTGCATCACACAGCCACATTTTGCTCTGTTGGTTCTATTTCATCAGTATACACCGTACTGTACCATTTCACGGAGTGGTACGCCGTCTCGCACGGAAATCGATCACTGAACACAAATTATAACTGTGGTTGTCTGCTCCGAATTCTCTTGTAGAACTCGAAACCTCGAACTCTCTTGCTGTTCTGTATATATCTTTAGAACTTTCCATATGTTGCAACTTCTTTTCGCCTGGGGTCTGATACGCCTCTTTGGCTCTAATTGGCTGACCTTAGGGCAATGCAACCAGACATCTTGAATAATTGGTTAACATCTTTACCCAGTCTCATGTCTTCACTTTATCTCCCAAAGTTTATGATTTATTTGACCACTCGGATCAGGGTGCAATAAAAGTGGCGTCCTTAAGTCTGATGACGTGTTTCATATTACAGACAATCATAAATATTCAACATAAAACTGTCTCCGCTAAATCTTGTTTCAAATCTGGTCTCACAGATTCAGCCTTATAAGTTACCAAGTGGGATTCCAAAGGATCTGAAACGACGTTTAGAGCCTTTTTAAAGCTCCCTTTCTCTACTCCAGGGAGCTGAATCGAAATTTCATCTGCCTTAAGTTCTTAACGTTGTCGATACTGTAAGTGTACAATGATTCACCTTTGCTCAGATTAAGTGCAAATATTCAGATTTCTAGGTTAACAGAAGGATTCTGGAGGATTTAGAAAGACAAAAATTCGATAAACACGTTTGACAATTATATATATGTGATTTCTTTAGCGTTCTTACTTTCAATTTTTATCATCTGTCTTTTGACACTTACGGAGAATTAATGATATTTTAAATTATGTATTTGTATCTTTAGCGATTTTTGGAGACCATTTGCAGAGGAAAGATAAAAACGGTTATACTTCAGATTTTGTTTAGATAAATAAATATAAATGTGACATTCCATTAGGATATAATGCTTATCTGAAAGATAATCAGAAAGACGAAATCCAATTTTAGATTACTAAAATCCAATTTTAGATTTGCTATATCTTTGATAGTATTACTTTAAATTACTAGCGTGAGTTACTCAGATGATAACTTATAAAAAATGCGATATAAGACATGAATCAAAAATGAAATTGCTGAATATAAAATTTCTTAAAATATCTTAAAAATCTATCTTTCCAAAATTATTAACAATAATTTTGGAAGAAAACCCGTTTAAGGTTTTCTCATCGCCTCTATTTAGTAATCAAATAGATAATTGGTGTGGACAATCCATGACTTTACCTACATACTGTAATTAGTTTACAATTTTTCAGGTAAATAATTATCTGCAAGAGTCGATGTGCAACGTGTTCTGGGTTAAATTTTAGGCTTTCGGCTACTTTACGATTTTTTTTTTTTTTTTTTGCTTTTCCGCTTTGTGAAATGGAGTTCTACGATTTTCTTTGCAACTTCATGAAAACCGTTTTAAAATTACCATATATTTCTCGCACATATAACTTGACGCAATAAAAAATTGTGATTTTGTTAAGAAACACATTTTGAAAAACTTAACGCTTTTAGAAATTAACAAGAAAGATCAACCATGCATCCATCATTGATTATGAAACATTTTTCGAACTGAAACGAAATATTATTTACATTTCAAGCTGCTTAAAAAATTATCAGACAGGGCTTACCTAAGCATTTTGACCCTATCTTTACATTCCTTATATACATAATGCATAAGGAAAGTATTGTGACGGGGTCGAAAACTCGAATTTCGAGTTTTCGACGGGAGAGCACGTTTCACGCATCCCTGATCACGAATCAAACATTTTTGAAGTGATGTCTGTGTGTGTGTGTGTGTGTGTGTGCGAAATTGTGTGTGTGTGTGTGTGTGTGTGAGTCTGTGGAAACGATAACTAACGAACGAATGGACCGATTCGAACGAAATTTGGTACAAAAATAACAATCCATAAACACTGGAAGTCTATTGATTTTATACGCAATCGAATGTTCAGAACCCCCCTAAATTCTCAAGTGAAATTTTGAAAAAATCGTCAAAAAATCAAAACCGCTAATAAAGTTACGCAAATAGACATTTCTTATGTAATTTTTCATTAGAAAACGATTGACATAAATTTTAGAACGCTAACATGAACCGTTCTTGAAATATTGCACATTTAAAATAAGAAATTATCAAAAAGTTATATAAAATTAAAAAAAAAATTTTTGAGAAACATGTTCACTTTTCATGTGTAATATCATGCGATAAATTGGGTGACATCATTCTCGTGGATCTAGCTCGTTCCATTCATGAAAAATATACTTTGAGTAATACTTTTGTATTTGAACGCCAATAGTCATTTATCTGCTGTACGAATAACTTTTTTCTCTGTCCATAACGCTTGGCGAGATTTTGGCGACGAATTTGGCGGAATGTTGCCAATTTGGCGACATTATTAATTGTTGCCAAATTAAAAAAAATCTCGCCAAATTGATGAAAATGACGCTAAATCAATGAAAATGACGACTAACTGAAGAAAATTCAATATCTCGGAAAGAATATAAGTATCTACTTAAAGAATAACATTTCTTTTAACTGTAAAAGTAGTAAATTCATTGCATTATATAAGGAAATCATGTATTGCTCACATTAGATTTTTTTAAATATTCTGCATCTGATTTTAAGTGCTAAAATTATAACTGCATTTTATTACTATGGAAACACTTTCATTTTTGCAATGATTAACAAAATTGTTTCTCTACTAGAACATTTGTTGAAAGTTTCTAATATAATTTAGCAAAATATATTTTATCAAAGTTTAACCATTTCAGTGAGATTTGAGAATAATTTTATACCGATAATTAAATCAATGTACTAAACTTGAAGACTGGCCGATAATATAAGGAGTATCAAAATTTATGTAACTTGTGTTCTATTTCTAAAGTAAATGCTAACGAATGCACCATAATTCTCAGTGCTTATTTATAATGAAATGCGTAATGACACTAAAATTATCATTTTTATATCAACCAAAACTTATTGAAACTTTTCTAAAATGTGATGTATTCAGTGTTGACATTTTTTAAATTATCGCAGTACTAGTGAAATTAATTATACTTGAAAAATTAAGACGTCATCGTAAAAGACAATGCTGATTATATAAAATGAACTTTATTCACATGTCGTCATTAATAGAATAATGTGCGAAGTATTTACGATGCTTTTGTAGTTAATATTACATCACAATTATAATATATCATTATTAAAGAAACTTGCTTATGTCATGCTTAATTAGTTCTTCGAAATTGTTCTAACTATGACAAACCATTTCATTTTATAAATTGTCTGCCCCTCTATGTAAAATCAATGAGCATTTTATTAATATCACTTATGTTCCGGACTTCAGAGCTAAATAACATTCCGTGAAAAAAATTCAACAGTTATTATAAAACTCATCCTAAAATCATTTGATTTATTTACATTCTGTACGCTATAGCTTAGCGTCAAAATTAGGCTTCATTGCAGGAATAAAGGATTCTAGAATTCAATTCCGATAAACACATTTTTATAGAAGTTATAGTGCTAATGGACAGACAGATAGGATGACCAAAGTAATAAATAGTTTTCAATTGTTTTGGCAAGTGTTAAAAGATAAATTTTTGCTATATTAAACCAATTCAAGTTGAGGTATTTGTAGCGAGAATTCACAATTTTATAGCAGTTACTATTTTAGATATCTCTCCATCTTTTTTTTAATAAATGAGTTAAAATTATCGCTAAAGCCCCGTAGCGATATCGGCACTCTTCCCACGCCGCCGTAGTCCGCTAAGCTGCCAATTAATCCTCTACCATTTGAACATTAAAAACCGCGTTACTCCAAGCAAATAAGATGTTCATATATAGAGCTGTATTAGATTTAAGTACAATAAAGAAGCTTTATCTGGTTGGCTCGCTAAAATATCGAGAATCAGAGAATTTTACCAAAGTAGCAAGGATACGATAGAGAGTAAACAGGAACAGAAATGTCCCAGATATCAACCCCAAATATAACATAAAATGTGCACTTATTAACGATATCTATTCTTGATACTTTTTTTCTTTATAACACAGTGTCCCTCCCGTTGTAATTAAAAGTCACTATTTGCGTACTGCGGTACTGCAAATTGTATGAAGTCGAAGAAAAGTATTGTACTACTGTATCTTATTAAGGGTGGTAAGTTAATCTAGCACTAAACAGTATATGTTAAGATTGTAAACTGCTCAATTGATAGATATTAATGAGTATTGTTTAAGACTGTATCTTAACCATTTTGTTAGGCTGCTAAATTGACGACTTTACAAACTTATATATGTTTACTTCATAAATGCATGCTTCATAAGTTTGCAATAATATAGATGTCAAAGTCATAAATATGGCGAAGCTACTTTTAAAACATAGTCATATATTTATCTCAAATATATTTTTTTGCGATTGCAGTCTTCATTTTTGTCGCATTAATAAAAATTACAAAAGAACCTGCTGTAATATTCTGAACTGTATATACATATTATAAGTATATATTTTCTTTTTCACTATCTCTCTCGTTCTTTCTTTTTTCTCCCACTTTTCTAATTCTCCCTTTTCTTCTCTCTCTTGCTCTCTTCCACTTTTCTGCCTCATTCTCTTTTTCTCCTTCCTCTCTCTCTCTTTTTCTCCCTCCATCTTTCTTTCAACTTATGTTTCTTTCTCATACTCACAGTCTTTCTCTTTCTACCACACTCTGGTTCTCCTACCTCTTTCTATATTTATTTTACATCTTCATATCATTAGCTATATCTTAATATAAATTGCAACATCCTACGCCAAGTAACCACGGAGTTTTAAAAAGTTATACATATATACAAACATATACATATGATACATATTCATGACACCTATGACAAGCATACATGATATTTCGTGGAATAAAGTTTGTTGTTAGCGGCACAATAAGAAAATGATAGTCTGCACTTATCTATGTATATATATCAGTATATTAATGTTTGCATATAGGATGCATCAATATATACATATATTGAATTAGTGTATTAATATATACATAAATTTATACATTAATATATAGCAGCTTATTATATATTAATACAAATCATCCGTATATATCTGCGTGGCACACATATTAAGGACTTTATAAATATATCTTTTAGTAATTTTAAAAGAACTTTTGTAAATAACTTTTAAACAACAGCCAGGAAAATATTGATTTTATTCTCTTTTGATACTGTGCATGTGTACAAAAGATAACAAACGAATATGGAATATAAAAGCATTCGCATTCCATATGCTTTAATTTTATTATTTACGATTATTTAGGAATGTATTTAGTTTGTTGCCTTCAAATGTCTCTCTCTCTATAAAATTTAATATAATTCCCAAATGCCGTACAATATCCTTCATGCCGTTTATCTTTCATATAAAAACCCTTAGGAATTTTGCTAATTATCCGCTACATTATATATTAAGTGCAATTTTATCGTCTGCTGAACAAGCTGCAGCTAAGTTCTACTTAATAATAAACGAAACATATATCAAAGGAATAAATTTCGACATTTGTTGCATTCTAATACTCCAGAGAAATTTAATAAGAAACAAAAAGCAACGGCAATTTAGTATTTGTTTTATTTAAATTGAAGTTATAATGAGGACAAAATAAATTCCTTATTAATAATGCATACTGTAACTTGTATTTATTTCATTAGTATTTCCTGTAGAGAAGATTAAAAATAATCTGTTTGTGGAATTGAGTGTAAATATACCGGAAGCTAATACATTTTCTGGACAATCTACTATTTTATGTTTGTCAAGAATTGTGCACACTTATCTGGGTCTTCTAGGAACGTCCTTAAGGACGTACAAGCATCGTAAGGAAAAGTTCATGAGTGCACAAGTTAAATCATAGTACAACAACAACTTCTTGCTCGAATACAAGTAATTGCAGCGCCCCCTAGTGGATAATTTAAAAAGTTGGATGAACGAATTCAGCAACAAACCATGATAGACCAAAAAGGAATGAGTTCTGGAATAGAAGCGCAAAATTACCTTTAGTATAACCCCCTTTAGACGAAGTTTATGTGCATGAAAATATGATTCTGCCAGTGCATTCTTGTACAGCCTGAACTCAGTCTTTATAAAATTTGATGCCGTTATGCGAATTTATCGGTTGCCGAACAGGTTCTCAAAATAGCGGCATGAAGTAAGATTTACTCAAATTTCCGATGTAGAATTTTTCCTGATTTTTAACACTTTCCAACATACTAGTTGTAACGTGTTAATGACATTATTCATTTTGTCTGCCTGTCTGTTCGCACGATACCTGCCGTAAAAATCACTTTATACAAATAAATTTTTAGTATGTTGCTGAGAGGGTCGGTGGCACATATGGGAATGAAAATGAATAATATCACAAAATTAGTTTCGGATTTAAGAAGGATGAAAAATGAAATACATTGAACACTATGGTACCTAATTTTTCAAAAATGTTGTAAGGGAAGTTAAAATTCACAAATTGCTTCAAAAATTTTAGGAAATATTAAAATTATCCCCCAAAATAGATAAAAAAAAATTCAGCAAAATACGTTCAGGAACTTTTTAAATAAAAATTGAAATAATAATTACACCCATATTATATAAAAAGATCACTTGACTCATTTCAAAATAAAATATGGTATCCATTTTTTCCCGTGTAAAAATCGTGATGTTTGAAGATCTTTTAAATTTATATATAGTTTTAATAGTTTAATTTATATATAACCGCCATAACACCTCTTTATTTTTGCCTATTATCTGTGTATCTAAATTCTGCGACAAAGCCATTATAATATATTTGATTTTAAATGATCATTAAACTTTGATTATTCCTGCAACGGAGCCTAATTTCTATAGCATGTAGAATATAAATAAATCAAGCGATTGTAAGATGAACTGTATAAGAATTGCTGAATTTGTTTCATGCAAAATTATTTAGTTCTGGAGTGTGAAATATAAGTGATACGAATGAAATATGCATTGATTTTACATAGAGAGGCAGACGATTTGTTGCATTGACATTTTTGATGAAGTTTAAGTTTTAAAGTTTAATAAATTATTGTAGTACTGTGATAATTTTAAAAATACCAGTGCTGAATGTATCGTATTTTAGAACTGTTTAAGTAAAATTGCATTTCAGTTGGAATGTGTTTTATAATCGATGCTTTATCATAACTGTTCATACTTTTTTACTTTATAAGTACAAAGTATAGCTGTAAAACAGCGATTAAGATAGTTGGTTATTTTTTTTGCTATATGTATTAACAAATTTCAATACACAAGGTGTTAAACTACATAGGCTCTCATTCATGGTTTGAAGTTGACATTTCTCAAGTGAACTTCAGTTATGCGCAAACATTTCTTGCATCCCTGAATTCATAGATGCCCTTACAGTATGAGCTGTATCTTTTTGAAACCAGGTAATATGATGAATTCTAACGCTCCATGAGGCGAATAAATGGTATAATATGAGCAGCAGGAATTTCAGAATACATTTAAAAACAAGGGATTTTACTTACTTCTGAATATGTGAGTTATTATATAATAGCTTCTACATTAAATAATATGTCTCTCTGTATACATTGAACGAGGGATATCATTCAGTTCTCAAATTCACACATGTGGCGTTTATGTAAGAAGTTTATTTGATTTTTAGTAAACTATTTTTTTGCAACTATGTAGCAAATCCAAAAATTTTATTGACATCACAGTTTCCGATTTCACACTGTCTTCTACGATTGGAAGAGCGGTCTTCACTTTTAAATGGTTTTTTACCCTGATCTTGTTTATACGCAGTGTTTCAAAAAGTTCTTCAGATAGTTTAAAAATTTAATATTGTGTACTTATATTTTTAGACTTGAAAATTCTTGAAATAGCAAAAACAGTTCCTTTGAACCCGAAGTTTATTAACTCTCTCAGCGGATCTTCATCCAATTTCAGTCAAATTTTAGCACATTACTAATAATGATAATATTATACAAAATTGAAAATGTTAGGACATTTTTTTAATTTGCAAAGTTAAAAAACTTCAGGAAAATGCATTATTACGCCAATAGATCGAGTCAGAAATCAACAGTAACCAAAAATCAGTATAGACCTGTTAAGAAAACTACAAAAATTGAAGGCATAGTTGGCTGTAAAAATTTATAATTAATCAACGGATAGGTTTATAAAATTATTTTTTTCTAGAGTAGTGTGTGATATATTTTGGAGTTGCTGAAATAAAATGAATATTGAATGGTGCGTCATTTTCAGTATATCTAAATAAAAAAATCTGAGAGGTTTAATACGCACAAAAATATATATTTTTAAAAAATTTTACTAAAATTTGTCTATTCATTGTATGGACTTCGTTCAAAGTTTCCTTGAAAAAGAATTTTTTTATCGTTCCGATGGTGTCATAATGGAAACTCTGTGATAATATCTTAGGTCACTATGTATCAATTTGTGTGAATATCGTCCTAAACATTAAATACCTAAAAATAATCGAAATTCAAAAACATAACTCTGAGGTTGAACCTGTGTAAGTCGAAAAGTACCTGTGCACCAAATCCCATGATCGTGCGATGCCTAGATTTCGCCCTACAGACTGCACTCAGAAACACACAGGCATTTTCCTTTATTATATAGATAATACCTCCTTATATGACATCGGCGCGTTGATGACTGCTAAGCCTGATATATCTGTACCGGCAAGCTCCTAGAGCAATGATATTTACTCTTTTATAAATCAAGAGCTATATTTGAGAGCAGCGCTCATACAAATACTCACGCATATGCATACATGTACGGAAGCAGACGCACTCATATGCACACATGAACTAAAGCACACGCACTCTGCGCACGCATGCACTTAAGCATACGAACTCTACACACACATGTACGCAGGCAGAATCATCGCAATCAAACTTGAGCGTTACAAAAATGATTCGGGGAATGATCATCCATACACTATCGGTATAAAATGAATAAATCGGTTTTACGAATTCCTTCAAAATAATACGAAATAAAAAGGTTAATATACGAAAACTGATAATAAATACTACTTTTAATGCACTATAAAGGAACCTAAATCGGCTTTATCTGCCATCTAGCGGATACTTTCAAAGTTAGATGTTACTAATTTGTAAACGGAAATTTTAGAAATCTGCAGACCTCTTTCTATACGCTCGCTTAAACAGGTGTTTTTTAAATGATTTATGTGTTAATGGGTATGTTTATCTACCATAAATAATTATAAATAATATTTTATTAAAGTTTTAAAGTCTGATGTCTCGTATTCATACTTTTCTTTGCTATCAAATATTCCCGATAATGAGTTGTTCCGTGTAACGACGACGGCTCACAAGAATTTAAAATGCGTATACAAGCTATCAATAAGGCTTACCTCAGGCAGACATTCTCACGGGACCATCTTTACTTCTCGACATAAATGAAACGAGTGAAACTATCTATTGCATCTATTGAAAAATGTATAACAATTAAATTCAACATATTTTAGACATTAAAATTATTTGCAACTTCCTCAACATAGCTAGGAAGTCAACATGCTCTAAATCTTGAACTATGCGATAATCCCTACGTATTCCGGGAATGAATCATTTTGCTGTGCAAATCCATTCTCATAGCATACATTTATTTCCCGATACCAGTCGTTAATTGTTGGATGTTGTAATCGTTTTATTTGGGGTCCCCTGTTCAAATGATCCGCATGCCCCTGCGTTAGTCAGGCCTTGGCTATCACAGAGAGTGCAAACAGAGACGAAAGTTACTGCACTTGATTCCAAATCCTAATAAGTAACACTAAAAAAATCTCTACGCTATAATAATCTGTCTTGTGTCAAAGTAATGTTTGATGGATAGTACTATGCGGGAGGATGCTCATACTTACTGAGGTTTCATTTTTAACTTCAAAATACATTTAAACATTAATACTTTTCAAAGGTCCAAAATTTCCATCACTAATGCTGAAGTTAACCCTTAATGGGATAGATATTTTCAGTTTTTCAAAAAAAATAAAAATTTATAAAGAAATCTGGTGATTCATATCTAAATTATCCCTGCAAAAGTTCACTTTACATTTCCTCATATATATATAAAAATAAATAAATGTATTTATTAAAGTTTTTAAGTTCAAATCTTACTAGAATTTAATGGGGCGTGTTTAACATCCCAAAACCACACTTTATATATTTTAAAGAATATAACTGCAATTCTTTTACAGTTTAATCCACATTCCTGCTAAAATTTGCGTTGACAAATTTCTAAAATATTTACGTAATTAATTAACTTTTTCTAATAAGTCAAATGATATTAATATTTTGTAGGCGTGGTTAGATCAGAATTTGCGAAACATTACTCCCCATTTGGCGTTATTTTTGTAACTTTGGCAAAAATTAAAAAATATCGCCAAGCTGGCGACGTCCCGCTGAATTGCTCGCCAAGCGTTATAGACAGACGGACGGAAAAGTGGGTTATTCTTATAGCATATTCTTATGTTCTTTCCAAGATATTGAATTTTAATCAGTCTTCATTTCATTGATTTTGCATCAGTTTTATCAATTTGGAGAATTTTTATTATTTGAGTGACATTTTCGTCAATTTGGCAACATTTGAAAAGTTTCCAAATGGGAGATATTCCGATCAATTCGTCACCAAAATTTTGCCAAACGTTACGAACGAAAAAATAGGTTATTCGTATAGTAGATTTTTATACAGGGTGTCCCAAAAAGATTGCAACGCGCTTTAATTCTTTACCTGTTGGAGATAAGTGGGCAATGTAAATTGCAACATTGTTTAAAATAAGGTAGGAAATAAGACGACGTCATTGAAATAGTCCTCCCATTAATTTTTAAAAAGTTACACTTTTTAAATTTTTATACGACCCCCTTAGACAAATTTGGTCAATCTGAAAATTTTTATTTTTAATGCAACAAGATCATTAAAATCACCGCATGTCTCTATCTTTAAAATCAACTGAATTATGATAAAGGAAAAATTCTGACTTATGCAGCTTTTCCGTAACATGTGAAAGGCTGTTTCATCAGTGAAAATAGGGATCATAAACAAATTGACGATGGAAATTGTTTAGATCAAAACTACGTTAGCATGTGTCAAAATTTTTTATCACAAATGCATCTAAATAAAGCATTACTCAGGCAAAGATCATATAAAACAGTGTTACTCTCTACATGGTTGGGCACATAATTAGAATATGCATACATGCATATAAGACCACTGATATAAAGGGACAAATTTCTTTACAAATACTAGACATGAAATTCATAAAACGCAATTTGCAAAGCATTCTCAAAATGTTTTCCTTCAAATCCAATACATAACTGAGCTCTTCTAATTATGCTTTTGTAAATATTTTGGAGTGCTTCACCAATAATATTGTTGCAAGCATCAATTATATTTTGTTTAAGGTCAATTGCGTTTAGTGGGCGAGTATTATAATCTAGTGTTAGAAGACGACCCCATAAGTAAAAGTCGAGAGGGATTAAATCAGGGGATCTTGTGGGCCATTCTGTGACTCCTTTCAAACCAATCCACTGTTTATCAAAGTTTTCGTTGATCCAGTTTGTCACAATTATAGTATGGTGTGCAGACGCTCCATCTTGTTAATAATACATGTTTTTTAGAAACGATAATATTGTTGTCTCCATAAAATTCGTTAACGTACCGTTTAAAATCAGCTGCATGTATATTTCAGCTGTAAGAGTCCCTCCTTCATAAAACACAGGATCAATCAATTTTCCCTTCCAAATTCCGCACCATACAGACACAGAGAACTTTCTCTGGTGATGTATTTTACGGACAATAAAATGGTGTCGTATTATCCTAATAATGTTCGTTGTGAGTACTGATTACTCCATCTTCCGTAAACAAACATTCATCAGTCCACAGAATGTTCTTAACAAAGTTCGAATTGATGTCTTGTTGGATTAACAACCAGTTGCAGAATGCAACACGCGGGTCAAAATCTTAGGAATAAATGTGCTTGAAGTCCATGAATACAAAATGGATGCCAATGGTATTTTCCAAGTGTTCTAGCAATTGACATCCTACGTAGCTCCAAAGTTTCTATTCCTTTTCTTATGATTGTCCGTAAGTTGAAAGGAAAATATGCGATGGTGCCAGTTACTTGGTTCTCCGTGTACAAAAGATTTCTTCCAGAGCCAGGTCTCGGATGAAATTAACCGGTAGGTCGTAATCTTCTCATCATCTGATAAACACATGTATCTAATTCATTGACACTCTAAAAACACGTGTATGTGAAATTTCAGACAAGTTTAGATATCGCCGTCCAAAATTCCGAGCAGTTTCTGCATTACTTTTATTACACAGATCATAAATCATTGTTAATTCGAAAAACTCATTATTTGTTAAAATTACCATAATGCACATCGAGTTACGTGTTCTTAATGACAATTCACTGGATGAATTCTAATCTTCTTTATTTTGGTATAATATTAAAAAAAAAGTTTAGTTGTGTTGAATAGAAATAATACTTGGAATAAATACGTAAATTACAAAATAAATCGTATGCATTTCATTCTTCAGTTTTTTTTAAATACGTTTTCTGTAAATATTTGAATCGGCTAAATTAGAATTAAAAGAAAGAAAAAAATCTGATGTGGGCAGCACATGACTTTCCCTGCAGACTTATATCCACGTTCCCTTTATTTTAATTAAATTTATTTCACTTTTAATTCAATTTTCGTTCTCCTTCGATAACCGGACTTATTTTCAAAGGGGGCGTAGAGAAAATACGAAAAACTAAAATATCTCGAGAACGGCTAGTCCTAATGTAATGGGGTTGGTCTTATTCTTTTCTTCGCTAAAAATTACGTATTAAACAAGCATTTAATGAATATATTTGAGCATACGTAGTTCTTCAGTTTAGATTTAGACGATTTTTGCGGGCCATTTTGCAAAAAAATGAAAATTATTTTTTTCCGAATCATACCAAAATCTATTCAGCACCAGGGTGACCCACAAATGACTCATCTGCCGAATTTTGTGAAATTCGGTCCATTAGTTTTTTAGTTAGAGTGGATACAACCTTTTGCGGGCCATTTCGCAAAAATAGGCGGGTTCTTTTATCACGAATCGTGCCCAAAACTAATCAGCACCAGACTCGCCCACAAGTGACTCACCTACAAAATTTTGTGAAATTCGGTCAATTAGTTTTTTAGTTACAGTGGATACAAAATCTGCACAGACAGACAGACACACACACAGACGTCACGCTAAAAATGGTTTGTTCGCATTCTAGAGGTCTTGAAACGTGTAGATCCGTCGAAAACTCGAGTTGCGATTTTCGACATGATTCCAATACTTTCCCTATACATTGCCATGTATTGCAAGGAAAGTAAAATCGTCTGTGAGTTAGTTCTATTCTTCGTTTTGAAGAATTGTGCTAAATTTCAAAATCAAATACATATTTGCATTTGCCTACTCATTTACTTTAATTGTTTCAAATAAAAAATGGCATGACTCAATGTGAAAAGTACTTAAGAATCCGTGATTGCATCGTGAGCCTTCTTGGAATCCGCAAAAATGTTTCCTGTGTATTATCATCCAGTTTTATCTCTTTTGTGATATGTCACAAATTTACATTTCTAATTTGATATATGGTCTAAATTCACAATGCCCAATTTTCAATTAAATATAACTCACTCAATTTTAAAGATACAGATATGCGGTTTTTTAATGATCTTGTTTCATTAAAAATAAAAATTGTATGATTGCTCTAAGGGGATTCTATAAAAATTAGAAAAGTGTAATGTTTTGAAAATTAATGGGAGGAATATTTCATTAACGTAGTCTTATTTCCTACCTTACTTTCAACATTTTTGCAATTTACATTGCCCACTTATCTCCAACAGGTAAAGAATTAAAGCGCGTTTCAATCTTTTTGGGATGTCGTGTATTATTTCCAATATATTGAATTTTCGTCAATTAGTTGGAGACATTGTCCTTAATTTGGCAACATTTAAAAAAGTCGCTTAGTTGGCGACATTCCATCAAATCCGTCTCCAAAATCTCGTCAAAAATTATGAACTGAGAAAAAAGTTATTCTTATAGCATATAAATGAATATTGCCGTCCAAATACAAAAGTATTACCCAAAATATCATCCCTCATGAATGGCACGAGCTAGATCCACCAAAATTTCTCGCATAATGGAAATTGAACATATTTCACAATTGTTAATATTTTTTTTTGCTTCATGTTATGTTTTGATAAATGTATTTAAAAAATGCTAAATATCTCGAGAATCGTTCATGCTAGCGTTCTAAAATTTATGTCAATGGTTTTCTAATGAAAAATTACATAAAAAATGTCTATTTACGTAACTTTATAAAATGTTTTTTTTTTTGATGATGTTTTCAAAATTTTACTCGAAAATTTAAACAATAGGCTTCCAGTTTTCATGGAATGTCATTTTTGAACCAAATTTCGTTTGAATCGCTCCATTCATTCGTGAGATATCGTCTCCAGACTCACCGACACACACACAGGCATCACTTCAAAAAATTTGACTCAGGTTCAGGAATGTTTGAAACGTGCTCTCGCGTCGAAAACTCGAATTCGAATTTTCAACTTTGTCATAATAATTTTCTTATACATTATATACTATGCATATAAGGAAAGTAATACTAATGGCAAAAACAAGAATAAAGATAAAGTATAGAAGAAGGAATGAAAAAATAATAAAATAATCTAATGTTTTGTTCCAATGAAATACTAGTTAACTCCATATTACCTAACTATCTTAAATCTGAGTTGTCGCATCACTTATTGCTTTCTGGTAGATGGCAATAGTCGTGATCGATCAGTAACAATGGTATAATTATGGATGTGGTTCTTACCATTTTGCAACGCCAATGTTTGGATAAAAATTCTCTTTTGACGCACTTTTTATCAAAATTTTATTTATCATTATGCACATTGTCACCATAATCATGATTACAACTCGAATCGAAAAGAATCCAAGAAAAATTATAGCTATTGCGTATGGTTTTTATTTCATATCCACTAGTTCTTCATATCTATATAATTACGTACACACAGATGACACAATTTTATTTACAATCTAAATGAAATGCAGAACATCAGTGAAATCATAACTGCGCAGTTTTAACTCTAGAAACTGGAAAGTAAACATCATCCGAACATATCGTATCAGGAGTTTTCGACCGTGCGCATCAATCCTTGAATGTTACTTTCGAGTTGTCCGTAATCGACATCGTAATTATCACTTTTCCATCGTCAATAGCAGACGCTAGAGTTGTATACCCCAGGCTAGTTGAAATTATATCCTTACAACTAAAACAACTATTATATCTAGAGATGTGGATTATATCTAGAGATGTGACAAATTTTCCGGAAATTTTTGAACTTATTCTTAAATATTACATTTAAACTAGAACAATATGTCCAGCGACTTTTAAAAGTATTTGCTATTACATTAGAGTTACAGTCATATATATATATATATATATATATATATATATATATATATATATTAATTAAAATGGTTAAAAAAAGGTTTAAAATTAAAAAAAAAGTAAAAATGTTCTATGCACAAAAATTTCAAATACATATATACCCAAGTCAGCAGCTGCAATTTATCAATTTCATTGAGAGCTGTGTTTTTGAAGAGTTATAAAATAATTATATTTTATCAATTTTGTCTATAACTAAGGGGGTTGCTGACGCTGGTCTACCCGCGTAACTCTCTTCGAGAGGCAACATTACATTAAGAATGTTTAAAAAAGGTTTGTTGACCAAGGTTGGAGAAAAAAAATAGGGAGGGGGCGGCGAAATCCATGGCTTAAACAAAAAAAAATGTTGTTTAGACCAAAACTGAAAAGGAAATCTGAAAGACTCTTGTTTACACCCTATAGTACATAAATTAGCCCAGCGTGAGCCTTATATCTACCACTTTCTTGAATGACTACTACTCTCTACTACTACTACTACTATTACTACTAAGTAATTAATAATAATATTATAAAGAAAAATACATTGCTCAGTTTATTAAAGGGCATAAGAAATATACAAAAATACTAATAATTAATTTTTTTTTAAATAACTGCTATATATATTAAAAATTATTCAGAAAATACATGTTTATAATTGAATAGGTGATTAGTATAAGATAAAAGAGACAATTTTGTGGACATTGAGTTAATTATATATTTGGAGCTGGTAAAGTATTTACCTGCAGCCGAATCACTTGCAAAATTTCACGTTTATTACATTTTCATAAATATTACAGAATTAATTTCTGAAAGAATAGGCTTCTAAGACATATTCTTAAAAGCCTATTCTTTCAGAAATTAATAACCTGCTGTTTTATCAGAATGAGTAAAATGTCACTTATGCCTTAGTTTATCCTTTTTTTTTAAATACAGCATTAGTCTCATTCGTCTCCAAATTAGAAAACTAAATATTTAAAAACTTCTTGTAGCGTTACCTATAGTTCAAAAGGTAGTGGAGAAAAAATAATGCATCTTATTTTCAAATGAAATAGGGAGAAGAAAAAAGGGAGAAAATTTCCATTTCTGGGAAAATCGTATGCCGAAAAATTTTTGACCCACATCTCTACTTATATCCTTTCAACCTTCTGAAAGAACAATAATAACATCGAAATATGATAATATGATAACTATGTGGTTGTGTTTTTTAGCTTTTTATAAAACTCATTTTAAGGCAGAACTGATTATTCAATCTTAAATTCATGACCTCTGCTGACAAAGCTAAAGATCCTCACTGCGAAATGAAGACCTACACTTCTAAATGAAGACCTACATTTCCAAATAAAACCTGCACTACCAAACGAAGACCTACACTTCCAAATAAACACCTACACTTGAAAATGATGTCCTACACTTACAAATAAAGACCAGCACTACCAAACTAAGACCTACACTTCCAAATAAAGACCTACACTACGAATTGAATATATATACGTATAATACGTATATATATTGAATATATATAAGTTTATTCTTCCAAATAAATACCTATATTACCAAATGCTGACCTACACTTCCAAATGCCGACATACACGCACATGAAGACTTACTTACACTTTCAAACATAGACCTCAGCAAATCCGAACATACCTGTATACGTATTTTCACTCAAGAAGTAAGACAGCAGTTAGAAGACCACTGTCCTAGAGCTCGCGTTTAGAAATACGGTTTAGCCATTTAGTCTACTTCATCTACTCGGTACTTCGTGGCATTATTTTTTTATTTTTTTATCAAATGGCCAGGCACTTGACTCATCATCATTCACCTTTGTCAGCGGCCAGAACGTGAACCATTTAGCCGTCCAAGGACGTTGCCCCAGGCGCACCAGAGGGGGCGGAACACACTGCGCCCACAACACAAACATCCATGCCTTAAGTGGGACTCGAACCCACAACGCGGCAGTCGAGCGATTGCTGTGGAAACGCTCGCCTTGACCACTCGACCACAACGTCGGCAACTTCGTGGCATTATCAAACTTTACAGCTTCTGGAATATTTTTTAATCCATTTTCAATATCGACAGTGAGATGTGGTGCGCTGCACAAGATAATACTTCTAATTTTTATATTCCTGATACTTTGTTATCGTAGTTTAATTGTGTTTGATTATCGTAGACGAATTAAGTTCTTAACGTGCAGTTTTGCAAGCAGACAAAATTTTGCGTTTTATTTTACTCATGTATCTTACTATACTTCTTTACCTACTTTTTAGTTTATATGATAGTTTTAGAGCGATAAAGCCAGCTTGAAGAGAGGCAGATAGAAAGTACCAGTCTGGTATGTCGTTATCTGTCATACATTTGAGTTACATATAAATAACACTTGTATGTAACTTTAAGCTACTTGTAATAATATTTGTATGAAAACTATATTTTTTTCTTTTACTTGCTTCACTGTAAGCAAGATCTATACAATAAATAATGTACTTACCAATATTTGTCATTCAACTATTAGCATTTGGCATTCAACACTACAACAAATGCTAAGAGCTTAAAATGCTAAGAGCGAAATTAGGGATGTCTTGATTGATTCTGAAAATGATATCCGGATAAATGGCTGCGAAAGTGATAATTTGAAATATGAGAAAATTATAAAATAGACAAAAAAATAACGAATTTTATATATAATAAGTAATGAAATATAATAAATAATGAATTTTTATATAAATATATTATATAATAAATAATTCAGATTAACTAACCATTAACTATTAAATAATTAATTAATAAATAATGAATTTTATAGATAATAAATAATGGAAAACTCTTTTATTTATTTATTTATTTACTTTTTGATTTTCCTCAAAATTGTATATTGATAGCTTGTAAAGGAAGTTTGTGTATTGGATGCATCAAAATTTTTATTCTCAAATTTAGGGAAAAATACTTTAATATAATATAATTTATAGACTTATACTAAATATTTAAATGACTTCCACAACCATGAAATGTTTTATACTCTTCCTTTTTATGAAGAAGATTTTCTCTCTTTCATGACATATTTTAATGCTTGAAGAAGTTTTTAAGTGCCCATAAATCTATATTCAGAGGATTTTTTCCATAATAAAATATTATAAAGTTCATATCCTCAAAGTACGCATTTTACATATAAAACTGCATTGGTTTTTAAAAATTATGTTTCAGAGCACTCTAAGCATATCTTTCCGAATGAATTTTATTAAGTCACTGATTTAGAACATTTTCATGTACGCTTTAAAATTATTCATTTTCTTTCCTTTTCTGTAATCATATTAAGAACTTCGAGTTCTATCTTTGACAAATTTAACGCAAATACTTACTGTACTGACTTATATCACTTTCTGTACTGACAGCAATAGAAAAATACTCTATGTCATTAAAAAATCTCGATTTTTTCGCTCAAAAGAGTTGTGGAATTTTTTAACTAAAAAAAGTGATGATTTTATCATTTAATTCATTACGATTTAAACAATGGATATTCTTATTTCTATGTTGTGAGTGCCAGCCGTATATGGGAGACCACGAATAGATCTCACACTTTGGTGAGACAGTTTTATGTACAATATTTATTGATCTGAAACTTCTGACAATACTTCCAGTCTGGATGACGCCAGGTTTCACAGCATGTGAACCCGGAGGTTAGATAAAACATTAAATTTAGGGGTGTCAAGACAGAAAGAGGGGTCGAAACCTTAAGAAAATGTGAAGTAACACGACATTGCATGGAAAGACAAGCCAATGTAGAAAGTGCTTTTTGTGTCACCCTGAATACTGCAAATCAGAGAAAAGGGGGAGTGACACCCCCGAGGAAAAGAGAGCCACAACCTGTGACTGAAGAATGAGACTTGTTCTCATATAGATAGTGGTGCGACATTATGACTTAGAGGATACGAGTTCGAGATCCTGACAATAAGAACGATGGCTTAGAAAATATAGCACGACGACTAGATATGTGGAGAGTACAGCCTAAGAGAATGAAATAAGTGCGAGCGTTGTGAAAGAGTGAATTTGACTTAAAAGGAGGAGTTGAATTTGACTCTAAATGAGAAGTTGAATTTCCACTGACAAAGTAGAAGACCCAGACCGCCCGCCTCGTCCAGAGGACTAAGAGCAACTATTTGGACGGCCGGCCACTGACAAAGTAGTAAAAGTCAGCTGGTAATGAATGAAATTCACTTTAAAAGAGCCGAAATTGTATAAGTAAAAGTATGAACTGATTCTAATGGTGCCAGAAAAACGTAACAAAAGAATCGCATCAGCAGAAACATAAAAATATCTGTCAAAAACACAAAAGTCAAGATGTAATTAATATGCATAATAGTAATATCACTAATGTGGATTACTATGCACTTTGCCGATCCGGTGGTCGAGCGGTTAGGGGCATTCGTTTCCGTCTGTTCGTTGGATTGCTGGGTTGCGGGTTCGAACCGGCATGGATGTTGACATGTCGAGGACAAGTCATACTTCCGCCCTTCGGGGAGCCTCTAAAAAAGTGAAGCTGCAAATCTCCTTCCCTTCGCCATGGGATACCCTGGGGGTTATTGTGGACGTGGTGCGAAGGCGCTCTTTCACCACGTGGGAATTAGTAACGAATGAACGAACTATGCACTTTGCCCACGCTTATATTAAGTATTGTTAAGTCGAGTGGCCTTCAAGGATGATAGTTTTGGAAGTTCACTGCAAATAAAATAAATCTATCTGAATATAGTCATCGTCTACATTCTTTGCATATATGAATTCATGAAGGCCCTGGTAGTATAAGAGGTAGCTCTATTCCCATTGAAACTGGGAAATTTGAGGAACACCAATGTTTCATGGCGGAAAACTGGTTCAGTATGGTCGACAGAATCTGCGGTCAGTTTTTTTCCTTTACTAGCGTACTAACAAAGAAAACCGTAACATCAAAAATCATCCATTTTACTTTCGGACTCTGCATAATATCCGTCTATTACTTTATCTATACACATAGTATATGGTATTGGGACACATACTATATGGTATTGGGAGAGTATTGTTACGAACTTGTAGAATGCTTTGACTGGACTCTCATTAATGAACCAGAAAGAAAATGCACCTTTACATGCAGCCATTTCTATTATGTGAATTTAGGTTTACATATGTAGCAGTTCGAAGCGAGGAAGCCATATTTAGGGATTTATCGCATCGATTGGGGGATTTATCGACATTTGGCGACATCAAGAAATAACGGATATTCTTCGAAATACTTGATCTTACTGAAAGTTCCTACGTAGAGTATTTAAAAGGAGGCATCGCTCAGTTGGAGAACAGTTGACGTGATATGAGCTGCATTGAATTGTGAGATTCGTCAATGTTTTAAGAATAGTATCAGCTGTTTTTCGAAATTAGTGAAGCATACAATTACTGTTTTACTGTACCTGACATTTGTTCAGTCAGATATACAGCTATATACTGTCCCTGTTTACGCTACGCTTGTAAATAAACGTATTAGTTATCCAAAAGTTTGGACTCATTCTTGTATCCTGAGAGTACATCCATGATTCCAGAGGATACTACGTCACAATATTATGACGGTGTTGAAAATTAAAATTCGCTTTTTCTAGGGAAGAGCACGTATGCAAACATATGCATCAACATATGCAAAATGATAGTGGTGGTATTATAAAGTGGTATTAGAGTACATACACGTACCATATGTATTCTGTTACAACAATTGGCTAAACACAATAATGCGAGTTCGAAAAATATTTGATAAAATAAGATGACTAAAGAAATTTGAAATACCAATTATCCCCGTAACATTGCCAATCCAAAAGCAGTAACTGATGTAATCTAGTCATAAATGTATTTCCGATAAAAATAGTTTTATATGCATTTCTTAATTATTTGAATAGGAAAAGATTTAATAAAAATCGGCTGTGTATGATCTTATTGGATTTAAATCCGTTGCTTAGCAACATTTAAATCCAATATCAAATACAATAATTTTCTTCAAATAAATTTCATCTGCATAATGATATGTCTATGTAAGGTTTAATTGTGCTTTTTCTATTAATATCTGGACAAGCCCTGGTCCTTTAAACTCGAAACATGGAGTACAGTTTGAGTGGAGTTATCCACAAAATTTCATGATTTTTACAGATTTTGAGATTTATTTATATAGATTTAAAATAAATTTATTTATATAGATTTTAATAAATCTATTAGAAAAACGTGCAATATTAGAGAGCGGTTAATTCTGAGGTTTATGTCATTTGTTTTCATATGAAAATACGCATAAGAAATAATTATTTACGCAACATTATTAAAGGTTCTGATATTTAAATAATTTTTTAAAATTTCATTCAAACATTTTTGAGTCTTCTGAACATTCAATTGCTTTTAAAATGTATGGTCTTTCAGTATTCACCATTTGTAATATTTGTACCAAATTTTGTTCGAAGTGGTCCATCCGTCAGATACTGCTTCCACAGAATCACGTACACACGCACACACACACATACATACTTACACATTCTTTCACACACACACACACAGATATATCACCTACAAAACGATCAATTCTAGTTCAGGATGCTTGAAACGTGCTCTTATGTTGAAAACTCGAATTCGAATTTTCGACTCTGTCATAATACTTTTTTTATAGATTATACTATGTATATAAGAAACGTAAAAGTATATCAGAAACATCGTCTGCTATTTTAAATCAATCCGGCGATCACTGCAACAAAATAAATCTATAATCGCGGCAAACCAAACTTAACAACACAGAGGTATAGGGAAATATGTAAGACTCCAATAAGGAATATCGTCCAATTTGTTTAAAATTATAACTAGATAAATCTTTTGCATAAATGCGAGGGATTTAATTTAAATAAATCAGTTTCTCGAACTGCATTTCAAAATCTAACCATATTTCAACAAAATTATAACAATACTAATAACAATACTAATTCAGTGGTCTTTCAAAACTTGAATTCGTTTAGCTTTATTCGCTGATTCTAATTTTATGGCAAACATATATATGTCTCAAAAAACTCGTTTATAGAAGATTAATTGAATAATTCTTTTAAAGATATAAAATATTGCAGACGATTAATTAAACGGTATTATCCTATACTTATATTTTATACTTATTATAATTTGCGCCAAAACGACAGATTACTATAAAATTATTTATTTATTTTGGTATATTTCTTCCAAAAACTTTCCTCACAAGTACCTTTCTTTAGTTAAAATTAAAGGCCTGCCAGTTCTCACTTTACTTGTAACATATGCAGTTTCTCGAACAGTTTTTGCTAACGACGTAAATACTAAATTTTTAGGGGTTATATTGCATGGGTTTTTCTTCCATTATGCCAAGATAAAAAATCTGATGTGGGCAACACATAACTTTCCTTATATAATGCAATGAATTTAGTAATTTTACAGTAAAAAAAAATAGGTTTTTCTTATGGTAGATAATTATATTCGTTCCAAGATATTGAATTTTCGACAATTAGTCGTCATTTTCATTGATTTAGCGTCATTTTAATCCATTTGGCGAGATTTTCGTTAATTTGACAACATTTGAAAAAGTCGCTAAGTTGGCGACATTCCGCCAAATTCGTCGCCAAAATCTCGCCAAGCTTTACTGACGGAGAAATAAGTTATTCTTATAGCAGATAAATGACTATTGGCGCTCAAATACAAAAGTATTACTCGAAGTATCTTTTCTCATGAATGGAACGAGCTAGATCCACGAGAATGATGTCACCAAATTTTTCGCATGGCATTACATAGGAAAAGTGAACATGTTTGTCAATAGGAAATATATTTTTTTTTTATTTTATATGACTTTTTGATATTTTTTTCTAAAAATGTGCAATATCTCGAGAACGGTTCGTGTTAGCGTTCTAAAATTTATGTTAATCGTTTTCTGATGAAAAATTACATAAGAAATACCTATTTGCATAATTTTATTAGCGATTTATTATTGATTTACCGCCATTTTAATCCATTTGGCGAGATTTTAAAAGTCGCCAAGTAGGCGATATTCCACCAAATTCGTCGCCAAAATCTCGCCAAGCGTTATGGACGAAGAAATAAGTTGTTCTTACAACAGAAAAATGACTATTGGCGTTCAAATACAAAAGTATTACTCAAAGTATCCTTTTTCATGAATAGAACGAGCTAGATACACGAGAGTGATGTCATCCAATTTATCGCATGGTATTACATAAGAAAAGTGAACATGTTTCTCAATAGGAAATATTTTTTGTTCATTTTATATGACTTTTTAATAATTTTTTTGAAAAATGCGCAATATCTCGAGAACGGTTCATGTTAGCGTTCTAAAATTTATGTCAATCGTTTTCTAATGAAAAATTACATAAGAAATGTCAATTTGCGTAACTTTACTAGTGGTTTTGATTTTTTGACGATTTTTTCAAAATTTCACTTGAAAATTTAGGGGCGTTCTGAACATTCGATTACGTTTAAAAACAATACGCTTCCAGTGTTTATTGATTGTGATTTTTGTACCAAATTTCGTTCGAATCGGTCCATTCGTTCGTCAGTTATCGTCTCCACAGTCTCACTGACACACACACACACACACACATACTTTCACTCTCTCTCACACACACACACACACACACACACACAAACACACACGCACACACACACACACACAGACATCACTTTAAAAATGTTTGATTCGTGATCAGGGATGCTTGAAACGTACTCTTCCGTCGAAAACTCGAATTCGAATTTTCGACCCCGTCACAATACTTTCCTTATACATTATGTATATAAGGAAAGTAATAATGAAAAGATCCACGACACAGCGTTTATAACGTTGAATTTGGCACTTTTCCAGGTAACAAAATATAAAGCTATTTCCTCTCCAATTGACATATATTTCATGGAACTCAAAATTAACAATTATCGATATCCTCAATAAGCAATATAGTACATATATTAAAATGTTTTAATAATAAATTCATCCATAATGTGTCATTTCCCTTAACAATTTCCATTTTCCGTCAATCTGGGGCAAAATATTGCCAGGTTGGCGATATTTTGCTAGATTCTTAGCTAGATTATTATATACCGTTAAGTGGTAACAAAAAAACGAAGAGAAGCGCATTTCTTGAACTTTAAATTAAACCCGTCATACGACGTAATTAAAAATTAGCAGCGAATTGCCACCTACGTGGTGTCATTTTTTTTTCAATTTGGTGACATTTTTATCAATTTGACGGCATTTTCGTCATTCTAATAATATTTAAAATAGTCACCAAGTTTCCGACATCCCGCCAGATTTCTACTTTCCTTATATACATAATGTATAAGGAAAGTATTGTGACGGGGTCGAAAATTCGAATTCGAGATTTCGACGGGAGAGCACGTTTCAAGCATCCCTGATCACGAATCAAACATTTTTGAAGTGATGTCTGTGTGTGTGTGTGTGTGTGAAAGTATGTGTGTGTATGTGTGTGTCAGTGAGTCTGTGGAGACGATAACTGACGAAGGAATGGACCGATTCGAACGAAATTTGGTACAAAAATCACAATTCTTAAACACTGGAAGCCTATTGTTTTTATACTCAATCGAATGTCCAAAACCCCCCTAAATTTTCGAGGGAAATTTTGAAAAAATCGTCAAAAAATCAAAACCGCTAATAAAGTTACTCCAATAGACATTTTATATGTCATTTTTCATTAGAAAACGATTGACATAAATTTTAGAACGCTACCATGAACCGTTCTCGAGTTATTGCACATTTTTCAAAAAAATTATCAAAAAGTTATATAAAAAAAAATTCCTATTGAGAAACATTTTCACTTTTCATACGTAAAACTGTTGGGTTATACCTTTGGATACTTCCCCCCCCCCCAACAAAACCATGCGATAAATTGTGTGACATCATTCTCGTGGATCTAGCTCGTTCCATTCATGAAGAAAGATATTTTGAGTAATACTTTTGTATTTGAACGCCAATAGTCATTTATCTGCTGTAAGAATAACTTATTTCTCCGTCCATAGCGCTTGGCAATATTTTGGTAACGAATTTGGCGGAATGTTGCCAACTTGGCGACATTTTTAATTGTTGCCAAATTAACAAAAATCTCGCCAAATTGATAAAAATGACGCTAAATCAATGAAAATGACGACTAATTGAAGAAAATTCAATATCTTGGAAAGAATATAAGTATCTACTATAAGAATAACATTTTTTTAACTGTAAAAGTAGTAAATTTATTGCATTATATAAGGAAAGTCATGTGTTGCCCACATCAGATTTTTTACTAAGCATTACCGAAAGACGGAGGAATGGGCTATTCTTATAGTCGTTTGTTATGTTCTTTCCAAAAATATTGAATTTTCACCAATTTGTAATCATTTTCTTTGTTTTAGTGTCATTTTTATCAATTTGGTGCCATTTTCGTCAATTTAGCAATGCTTAAAAAACGTAACCAAGTTGGCGATATACCGCCAAAACCGTTGCAAAAATTTCGTCAAGCGTTACGGACTTACAAATAGGTTTATCTTATAGAAAATAAACAACTACTGGTGCCAAAATACAAAACTATTACTCAAAGAATTTTCTCTCCTGAATGGAACGAACTAAATCCACGATAATAATGATGACAAATTTATTGCATAATATTACGATTGAAAAGAAAACATATTTCACAATAGTTAATACGTTTTTTATTTTCCTTATATACATAATGTATAAGGAAAGTATTGACACGGGGTCGAAAATTCGAATTCGAGTTTTCGACGGGAGAGCACGTTTCAAGCATCCCTGCTCACGAATCAGACATTTTTAAAGTGATGTCTGTGTGTGTGTGTGTATGTGTCAGTGAGTCTGTGGAGACGATAACTGACGAACGAATGGACCGATTCGAACGAAATTTGGTACAAAAATCACAATCCTTAAACACTGGAAGAATATTGTTCTTATTCGCAATCGAATGTTCAGAAACCCCCTAAATTATCGATTGAAATTTTTAAAAAATCGTCAAAAAATCAAACCCGCTAATAAAGTTACGCAAATAGACATTATGTATTTTTTCATTAGAAAACGATTGGCATAAATTTTAGACTGCTAACATGAACCGTTCTCGAGATATTGCACATTTTTCAAAAACATTATCAAAAAGTTATATCAAATAAAAAATAAAAATATTTCCAATTGAGAAACATGTTCACTTTTCATATGTAATACCATGCGATAAAATTGGTGACATCATCCTCGTGGATCTCCATTTATGAAAACAGATGCTTTGAGTAATACTTTTGAATTTGAACGCCAATAGTCATTTATCTGCTGTAGGAAAAACTTATTTCCCCGTCCATATCGCTTGCCGAGATTTTGGCGACGACTTTGGCGGAATATCGCCAACTTGGCGACATTTTTAATTGTTGCCAAATTATCAAAAATCTCGCCAAATTGATAAAAATGACGCTAAATCAATGAAAATGAAGACTAAATGAAAAAAATTCAATATCATGGAAAAATATAAGTATGTCCTATAAGAATAACGTTTTTTTCAGCTGTAAAATTAGTAAATCCATTGCATTATATAAGGAAAGTCATGCGTTGCCCGCATCAGATTTTTTAATCTTATGTGATTTTTTTCATAAATTAATTTGACAAATGTGGTATATCTCGAGAATGGTTCATGCTAGCGATTTAAAATTTGTGTCTATCGTTTTCTAATTATAAATTACATAAGAAATGATTATTTGCGAAACATTATTAAAAGTATTGATTTTTTTTTTTATGTTTCCTCCAAGTTTCATTTCACTTTTTTTTTCGGGGGAGGGGGTCTGAGAATTCGATAACATTTAAAAGCAATAGGCTTCCAGTATTCACTTATTGTAATTTTTTTACCAAATTTCGTTCGCATCGCTTTATTCTTTCGTGAGATATCGTCTCCACAGACTCACACACACAGACATCACTTTGAAAATGCTTGATTCGTGTTGAGGGATGCTTGAACATGCTCTCTCGTTGACAACTCGAATTCGAATTTTTGACCCCGTCACAATACTTTTCTTATGTATTATACTATGTATAGAAGGAAAGTAATATACATTATACTATGTATATAAGAAAACAAATATACATTACACTATGTATATAATTAAAGTAAAATGAAAAAAGAATTGTTTGTATAGTTATTTTTTATTACGTTTTTAAGAGAAAAAAAACATCGTTTTTTGACTTGAGAAAAAAAGGAAAAAATGCTTTCGAAAAAATTGTAGTCACCTAATTTTCCTATCCCTGCTTTCTTATGGAGGAAGTATTAAAATGTTATATTCTCAGCAGCAGCAGCTTTATTTATTGTGAAAGTTTATTTTGTAAGTTTCTTTAAAAAAAGCTATTTCACCTTGCTAATTAAACATGCACATTCATAGAGCAACGATAGAATGAAGAATGCCAAAGTAATAAAATAATAATAATGGCAAGAGCACTCGTAAAAAAATCTGATGTGGGCAACACATGACTTTCCATACATAATGTAATGAATTTTCTACTTTTACTTTAAAAAAAATCTGATGTGGGCAGCACATGACTTTCCTTATATAATGTAACGAATTTACTGCTTTTACAGTAAAAAATAGGTTATTTTTATAGTATATATTTATATTCTTTCCAAGATGTTGATATTTCGTCAATTAGTCCTCATTTTCATTTATTTAACGTCATTTTTATCCATTTGGCGAGATTTTTGTTAATTTGGCAACAATTAAAAATATCGCCAAGTTGGCGACATTAATTCAAATTCGCCGCCAAAATCTCCCCAAGCGTTATGAACGGAGAAATAAGTTATTCTTACAGCAGATAAATGACTATTGGCGTTCAAATACAAAAGTATTACTCAAAGTATCTTTTTCATGAATGGAACGAGCTAGGTCCACGAGAATGATGTCACCCAATTTATCGCATGGTATTACATATGAAAAGTGAGCATGTTTCTCAATAGAAAATATTTTTATTTTTTATTTCATATAACTTTTGATAAGTTTTTTGAAAAATGTGCAATATCTCAAGAAAGGTTCATGTTAGCGTTCTAAAATTTATGCCAGTCGTTTCCTAATGAAAAATTACATAAGAAATGACTATTTCCGTAACTTTATTCGCGGTTTTGATTTTTTGACGATTTTTTAAAAATTTCATTCGAAAATTTAGGGGGATCTGAACATTCGATTGCGTATAAAAACAAGAGGCTTCCAGTGTTTACGGATTGAGATTTTTGTACTAAATTTCGTTCAAATCGGTCTATTCGTTCGTGAGTTATCGTCTCCACAGACTCACTGACACACACACACACACACACACACACACACATACTTTTCACACACACACACACAGACATCACTTCAAAAATGTTTGATTCGTGATCAGGGATGCTTGAAACGTGCTCTCCCGTCGAAAACTCGAATTCGAATTTTTGACCCCGTCACAATACTTTCCTTATACATTATGTATATAAGGAAAGTAATAGGCTTTTCTTATAGTAGATACTTATATTCTTTCCAAGATATCGAATTTTCGACAATTAGTTGTCATTTTCATTGATTTAGCATCATTTTAACCATTTGGCGAGATTTCCGTTAACATGACAACATTTCAAAAAGTCGCCAAGTTGGAGACATTGCGCCAAATTCGTCGCTAAATCTAGCCAAGCGTTATGGACGAAGAATTAAGTTATTCTTACAACAGTTAAATGAATATTGGCGTTCAAATACAAAAGTATTACTCAAAGTATCTTTTTTCATGAATGGAGCGAGCTAGATCCATGTGAATGATTTCACCCAATTTATCGCATGGTATTACATATAAAAAGTGAACATGTTTCTCAATAGGGAATATTTTTTTTTATTTTATATGACTTTTTGATAATTTTTTTTTAAAATTTGCAATATCTCAAGAATGATTCATTTTAGCGTTCTAAAATTTATGTCAATCATTTTCTAATGAAAAATTACATAAGAAATGTCTATTTGCGTAACTTTATTAGCGGTTTTGATTTTTTGAAGATTTTTTCAAAATTTCACTCGAAAATTTAGGGGGGTTCTGAACATTCGATTGCGTATAAAAACAATAGACTTCCAGTGTTTAATCGATTGTGATTTTTGTACCAAATTTCGTTCGAATAGGTCCATTCGTTCGTGAGTTATCGTCTCCACACACACACACACACACACACACACACACAGACATACTTTTACACACACACACACACACACACACACATACATCACTTCAAAAATGTTTGATTCGTGATCAGGGATGCCTAAAACGTGCTCTCCCGTCGAAAATTCGAATAATTTCCTTATACTTTATGTATATAAGGAAAGTAATAAATAAGCCTATAAACAACAAAACAAAGTTCAAATAAACTTATATCTCACAATTATTATATAATAATTGCAGAAAAAATTTTCATTATATAAGATAATATAAAAAACAGTATAAAACAGAGAAGATCAAATATTTTAATAATT
This sequence comes from Amaurobius ferox, assembly GCA_951213105.1. Classification (NCBI taxonomy): domain Eukaryota; kingdom Metazoa; phylum Arthropoda; class Arachnida; order Araneae; family Amaurobiidae; genus Amaurobius; species Amaurobius ferox. The sequence continues at coordinate 94,754,468 of OX578149.1, read as the reverse complement.
CTGATTAAAGAAACTGAATTTTAGGTTAAGAGTAAGATAAAATTTTCAAAAGTTTATTTTGTTCTTAAACAGCTAAAGACGCAATAAATTAATATAGTTCCAAATTAACTTGTGTTCTAAAACATAAAAACAACCAAAAATTGGCTTTTTTTTTAAGCATTTAATCAAAATCTCCGTCAACGACGTACAAAAATTCACAACCATAGCGTTTTCGGGTTATATTATATTCTTCATCATGTGGCACAGTAAAAAAAATCTAATATGGGCAGCACATGACATTCCTTATATAATGCAATAAATTTACTACATTTACGGTAAAAAAAATACTTTATTTTTATAGTAGATATTTATATTCTTTCCAAGATATTGAATTTTCGTCAATGAGTCGTCATTTTCATTGATTTAGCGTCATTTTTATCCATTTGGCGAGTTTTTTTATAATTTGGCAACATGTAAAAAGTCGCCAAGTTGGCGACATTCCCCGAAATTCGTCGCCAAAATCTCGCCAAGCTTTATGGACGGAGAAATAAGTTATTCTTACAGCAGATAAATGACTATTGGCGATCAAATACAAAAGTATTATTAAAAGTATCTTTTTTCATGAATGGAATGAGCAAGATCCATGAAAATGAATGCTGTCACCAAATTTATCGTATGGTATTACATATGAAAAGTGAACATGTTTCTCAATAGGAAATATTTTTTTTTACTTTATATGACTTTTTGATAATTTTTTTTTAAAATGTGCAATATCTCGAGAACGGTACATGTTTGAGTTCTAAAATTTATGTCAATCGTTTGTTAATAAAAATTACGTAAGAAATGTCTGTTTGCGTAACGTTTTTAGAGGCTTTGATTTTTTGACGATATTTTCAAAATTTTACTCGAAAATTTAGGAGGGTTCTGAACATTCAATTGCGTATAAAAACAATAGGCTTCCAGTGTTTACGGATTTTAATTTTTGTTCGAAATTTCGTTCGATTCGGTCCATTCGTTCGTCTGTTATCGTCTCCACAGACTCACTGACACACACTTATACACACACACACACACACACAGACATCACTTCAAAAATATTTGATTCGTGATCAGGGATGCTCTGCCGTCGAGAACTCGAATTCGAATTATCGACCCCGTCACAATATTTTCCTTATACATATTTGTATATAAGGAAAGTAAAAAATAGGTGCGAACGTGAGCTTAAATACACAGGCCACAACCGCAGGAAAAAATTTGCATATTAATCATTTTGCATTTTAAATACATTTTTATTTAAATCATTTTATATTTAAAATGTAAAATAAAAAATCTGATGTGGGCAACACATGACTTTCCTTATATAATGTAATGAATTTACTACTTTTCAGTAGAAAAAAATAGGTTTTTTCTTGTAATAGATACTAATATTCTTTCCAAGATATTGAATTTTCGACAATTAGTCGTCATTTTCATTGATTAAGCGTCATTTTTATCCATTTGGCGAGATTTTCGTTAATTTGGAAACATTTCAAAAAGTCGCCAAGTTGGCGACATTCCGCCAAATTTGTCGCCAAAATTTCGCCAAGCGTTATGGACGAAGAAATAAGTTGTTCTTACAACAGAAAAATGACTATTGGCGTTCAACTACAAAAGTATTACTCAAAGTATCCTTTTTCATGAATGGAACGAGCTAGATACACGAGAGTGATGTCATCCAATTTATCGCATGGTATTACATAAGAAAAGTGAACATGTTTCTCAATAGGAAATATTTTTTGTTCATTTTATATGACTTTTTAATAATTTTTTTGAAAAATGTGCAATATCTCGAGAACGGTTCATGTTAGCGTTCTAAAATTTATGTCAATCGTTTTCTAATGAAAAATTACATAAGAAATGTCAATTTGCATAACTTTACTAGTGGTTTTGATTTTTTGACGATTTTTTCAAAATTTTATTCGAAAATTTAGGGGGGTTCTGAACATTCGATTGTATTTAAAAACAATAGGCTTCCAGTGTTTACGTTGTCCAGTGTCATGAAACACCTACCTTGCTTCTGTTTACGTTGGCCTCGACTATCCCCGTACTTACCCTGTTTACTGTCACGTTAAACCTGTGAGCCCAAAAGTATTTCTGAGCGGTTGGTGTCAGGAGAGGTAGAGCACAGTCCAGGATATCGCACTCACTGGGTTCCAATCTAAATTGGATTGCACTGTCCTGACCATACCTTACACTTTCGGGTAGGTCGGTCGGTCCGTCTCGAAGGAAAGAAATAAGACCACCAACATCACTGCAGTAATCAGTAAATGCATTAATCGATTGATAAATTGCAAATCCGGCTGCATTATGTTCTGTATGAAGGTCAATACTATAACTGCGCAGAATCTGGGTCAATAGGGGTTTCTGGGGGATTTGAGAAGTCTAAAATACATTACACAATTATATATAGTGATTGTGGCTCTTAAAAGAGCAAAATTTTACTTTTATTCTTTAAAGTTCACTAGTATTTACGTATGACAGTTGATATATGTTATATTCCTTATTTATTTAACTACAGCAAGATAAACTTGACATTCCATTACAGTCTACTGCTTATCGGGAAGAAAGAGCATCGCTATAGCAGAAATCCAATTTTAGATATAATATAAAGCGTTCACAATATCATTTTAAGTTAAAGAGTTTCTTTTTTCCCAAAAAGTATCTTAAATTACATACCTCTGAAGGGAACAGCAAATACACTTTCTATAAATTAAGAAAGTGACATATTTTCGTATATTATTTTTTCGTATGGCAAAATTGTAATTTGCTGCCGAAATTGTTATTTTGGGATTTTTGTCTGATTTACGCTTGATAGAAAAAGACGAATTGTGTAATATATGCTGTTCGAAGGCAAAAAATGATATATTCAAAAGTCAATAAAAAGATAAATATCGTTATTATGTATAGGAGAGGGGAAATCCGTTACGGCCATTCCATATATTCTTGTGTTTCTCATGTCATCAAACTTTCGCTAAGTGCGGGTTGTTGTTGTTGTTGAGACCCAGACCGTCCGACCTACGCTACGTGCGGGTGATAAAAACTTAACAGATCAGGATGATTTTAGATTACCTATCAAAACGCGTTATGAAGCTTATATAATATTAGAGATAGAGGCACAAACAACGATCGAGTCAAGTCATCGAATTTTTAAACACATTTATATTAGAGAGACTCCAAAAGCGATTACGTCAAGGTTCGTTTGGAGATTGAAATAACTATTGGGCTCCGTTAGTTGGAAACTCATATAACTATTGGGTCACGCTCCAAGTTAGGAAACAGTCAGAAGGGCATGATGACAGACATACACGAGAACTGACGGACCCCTAATTTTTAATTTCGATCCAAGCCTACTCATCACAATTTCTTGAAAATCTGTACATCTTTTCTCCCGTTATAGTGAGACAAACAAATGGATTTTGAATATTTTTATGTAGATTATTATAGCATGCAGGAGCAAGTTTTAATGCAAGTAAAGTTTTTATATTAAGTTATTATGCAAAATTGTATACCATCTTCTTTCACAATTCTTCTTTACCATGATCTATCACAAATCAAAAACTGTCAGCACTTTTGAATTTTCAATCTTTGAATAAGTGATGAATAAGTAATGGATAATCACATAAACAATATATAAGATTATGCACTACTTATTCGATTTAAGAGGTAAATAAATACAATTTAGTTCTATACTTTCTTTCAGATGAAAGCTTGCTTTTCAGATAATTAATGCCATGTTTAATTTAAATCTTTCGGGACTGTTTTCTCTCCCTCTGGTGATTTACCGAATGTTAATCTTTAATCGCTCAATCTCCCGTGGATTTTTCAAAGTATTTACTGCATTGCAGCAACTTTCTAGTTTGCTGGGCAAGATGAAACAAAGTAGTACTTATTGCGCAATGAAACGCATACTTCACAAAAGTTTACTCTAACTTTGATCCAATTTATGAGTATAAACTTCATTAAGAAAGATCATTAAATACTTTTGGGTTGGATATGCGAAACATTTTTAGATTAAAATTGTTTGAAATAAATAGTTTTTAGGTATGATACATGTATATTTAATTTGTATTTCATATAAAAATATGTGCAGAGATACTTTCCCTGCAATACATGATATATCAAAATGGAATGCAATGTGATGTGGCCAAAATTGCAATTCAAAAATTTTTATGAATTTCTACATTTTAAAGATCTCTGAACTGGAATTAATCACGTTGCAATTGTGCCTATGTTACGCTGGGTGCGATATTGTTGAAACAAATAGATATTCAAATGAACTTTGGTACAATGATCTAATAAGGCATATATTAGCGTTATAATTATTCTCAAAGGCAATATGGAAGCCAAATCTACTGTGGAAATAAATAAAACTGAATACATTAAACATGGTTATGTTATAACTACTAAACATAAGCTGCCATATACAAATCATTAATTAGGTTATTGGAATTTTCATTTATGATTAGCTTAAAAAAATTGCAATCATACACTTACCAGCATTTTTAACACTTTACAACAAAGTTGAAACGTGTTTATGACTTTGTTCATTCTGTCTGTCTGTCTGTCTGTCTGTCTGTCTGTCCGTTAGCACGATAACTGCCGTAAAAATGAGTTTATCAAAATGAAATTTTAGTATGTTGTTCAGACGGTCTGTAGGACCTATGGGAATATAAATAAATAATATCACCCAATTAGTTTTTTATTGAACACGGGTTGAAAAAATGAAATACATTGAACCCTATGGGACCTAATTTTTCAAACATTTTTTAAGTAAATTTAAAATTCACGAATTGCTTCGAAATTTTTAGGAAATATTCACATTATCCCATAGAATATATAAAAAAAATTTCAGTAAAATATGTTAAGTAGTTTTTTAATTAAAAAAATTATTTAATATAGGGAAAAAACCAAATTCAATTAAATTCTGACTTTGGGATATCTTCCAGAAAGAAAAGAGAGAGATATTATATAATAATTATCTCTCCATTTGTTTAAACGTTTTGCATATGGGAGTGGCTTCATATTTTAAAATAAATTTGGTAGATAACAATTTTACATTTTTTTTAAATTTTATATAACTCTTCATGATAAATTTAATTTATGGCATTTTAAATGCACTTTCCTACGTCCTAGAGAGTTAAAATTTGGTACACAGCTTAAATTTGTTGAACATTTTATTCGCCAAAAATTTGATGGATCTTTAAATATAGATCATACATTTTTTTCGAAATGGCCTGAAAATAATCCCCGTTCACTTCTATAAATCATTGGTGTAATATTGTTAAAAATTCTGATGTGGACAGCACATGTCTTTCTCTGCAGACTCATATTCGTTCTCTTTATTTATTCAATGATAATTTGAGTTTATCTGCACAACATAAGTATTTTAAATGACATTAAATTTACACGTTAAACTTAAATTTGGTTCTCATTTGATAGCTAGACTTATTGTCAAAGGTGGCGTAGCGAAAACGCGAAAAAACTAGAATATCTCAAGAACGGCTAGTCCTAGAGTAATGGGGTTAGTCTTATTCTTTTTGTTGTCAAAAATCACATATAAAATAGGAATTTAATTGATATAATTGAGCACACGTAGTCTTTTATTTTCATATATAACGATTTTTGCTGGCCATTTCGCAAAAATAGCCCGTTCCTTTTTCCCGAATCGTAGTAGAATAACCTACAAATGATTTATATACAAAATTTTGTTAAATTTGGTATATAAATCACTTGTAGGTTATTGAAATATTATACTCCAAATTTTGTTAAATTTGGTTCATTAGTTTTTAGCTAGAGTGGATAAAGGCAATTTCTGCGGCCATTTCGCAAAGAAGGCAGATTCTTTTATTACGAATCTTACTATAATCTAATGAACATCAGGATTTCCCACAAAAAACATACCTACCAAATTGTATGAAATTCGATCCATTAGTTTTTCAATTAGAGTGGATGTAATATCCACACAGACACACAGAAACATACACAGATACACCCTTACACACACAGACGTCTTCCTAAAAGTAGTTTTTTCGTGTTCTAGAAGTCCCAAAACGTGTAGATACTTTGAAAATTCGAGTTCCGATCATCGGCACGATTCCAATACTTTGAGTACATACACATACACATATATATTATCTGTGTATTATCTGTGTATCTAAATTCCGTGCCTATGCAATTACAATAGTTGTGATTTTAAATGATCCCTAAGCTTTTATTATTTCTTCAAGGAAGCCTAATTTTAACATATGCAGAATGCAAATATCTCAAGCGATTGTAAAATGAATTACATAAGAATTGCTGAATTTTTTTCACACAAAATTATTTAGCTCTGGAGTCTGGAATACAAGTTATATGAATGAAATATTCATTGATTTTGCATAAAGAATCAGATGATTTATATTTCGATACAGTTTTAAATATTTAAGTATAATAAATTACTGTAGTACTGTGATAATGTAAAATATATTACCACTGAATGAATCACATTTTAGAAATTTTTAAATGAAATTACATTTCAGTTGGAAAGTGTTTCATAATCAATGCTTATGCATGATTGATCTTTCTTGTTTAATAATACAAATACAAAACAAAATTTAGCCGATGGTTACTCATTCAGAAATGAATTGCTATCCACATATGAATTCATCCACGTATCGTTGGGCCGTCATAGTTCCGTCAATGCGGACCAGATGTGACCTGCTATCGTAGGCGATGGCGCCCCATACCATAATGCCGCGTTGTCCCGCTGTCTGGCTTTCCACAGAGGCGCCGGATTGGACCTGTCACCACTTCGGCGCCAGACTCGTACACGGAGACTATCATTGCTGAAACAGAAGCGTGACTCGTCTGAGAACACGACCCTGTGCCATTCCGCGGTCCACGTGGCTCTATCTCGACACCATTGCAAACGGAGGCATACCCCTCGTGAAACTGTAATTAAATCTGTACAATACATGCTTTAAAAAATGTAACCTATTATTAAGTTTGCAAATTCTGTGCATTACTCACTACGATGTTGACTCCTGTTTAGCCTGATAAGAGCCTTTTGTAACCCACTAGCTACTCTCTTTTGCCTTATTGTCTGTTTTAATGTGCATGTCTCCTTTTCTGTGATATGTCTGTGTCAGTTGGGGCTTCCAGTTACGGATGGGTCGGAACAGGAACCTTTGTGGTAGTTGCTGGTGGCGGATTACCGACGCCCTCTGGAACAGCCGCATGTTCTAGATGTTGCTGGATTGCCTCCGCAGAAATGAATCGTCTTCTCCACGTGCTTTCGGACGGTTCGGGCTTGCCTTTTGCTCTTTTGCTCAATGTACTATCAAAATGCAATTGGTGTTAAGTTGATATCACGTGAAATTAATGATCTGCGAGTTGTTGGCGATTAAGTGCAAAACCATAACATAAAATTGAAACTTGCTTTTCGCGTGACTATGAGCTAGCTATATTCACGAAAGAGTATTAAAATATTTGCTGTACAAGACTGTTTATAAACAGCCAGTTTATTTTACGATACTGACTTTATCTGCAATTGCTACATAGTAAAGAATAGGGAAGTATTGGAATCGTGTCGGAAATAGAAACTAGAGTTTTCGACGGAACTACACGTTTTGAGTACTGTAAAATACGTGAAAACTATTTTTAGCGTGATGTACGTGTGTCTGTCGTGCAATTTATGCATCCAATTTAGCTGACAAACTGACTGACCAAATTTCACAAAATTTGCTAAATAAATCACTCGTGGGATAGTTTGGTGTTGATTAGATTTTGGTACGATTTGGAGAGAAAGAACCTGCCTTTTTCTGCAAAGTAGCCCACATAAATTGCAAAATCTAAAGTAAAAGACCAAAATATGCTTAAATGTATTAATAACATTTAGCATTATACGTCATTTTTCACCGCGAAGAGATTAAGATCAACCCAATAACTCTTGAACTGCCCGTTCTCGAGATAGTTAAGTTTTCATATTTCTGCCACATCGTCTTTGAAAATACTTCCAGTCCCCAAATGATAACGAAATTTTAAATACAACTGCGAATTCAGTTGAATTTTAAATAATTATCTGTATTATTTTGTGCATTGAAACTCCGTCTAATGAATTATAAAAGAAAGAAATTAAATTTGAGTCTGTAGAGAAAGTCATATGCTGACCTCAGATTCTTTTTCAATTTGTTAATATTGATAAATTCATTGATAAAACATTCAGTGATTGAAAATGGGTTATACCAGCATTTAGAACGCTGGTATAACCCATTATAAACCTATGAATGGCATTCACATTTTAATTAAAAATTACCTATGGTAGGTATGATTATATTGTTTACTGTCATTATTTCTTAGATTGTTTTAAGAAATAAGGATAGAAAAATGATATTTTTCTTGGAGATTACTTTTACGTTCGATGTTTTTCAGAATAAATAAGGTGCATACTGAAACACTTTCCTTTTTGGGAGGGCGCCGATGGTTGATGCTATTCAAATTCAATAGGTTGTCAGTATTTACAAAATGGTTTATTCGTACTATATTTTATCTATTAGCTCCATTCAATTTTAAGAAATTGCGTTAACAAACTATCTAAGTAAATATACATACACATATAAATCACCTCAAAGCTTTCAATTAGAGCTTACGGGTGCTCCAAATATGTAAATCCTTCGGTAATTCAAATACCAATTGCTGAACTAGCCATGTATTTCCTGTATAATATTGTGTATATAGAGAAAACAAAAATAGCACATGTCAAAAGAGATAGTATAAAGCATTATGAACTGTTAGAAGCATAACATTTAATTGCTCATTTATTTGCACTGCTAATACGTTGCATGCCCCGGGTTAGCCCCAGGAATGAAAGGGGGCTTGAGTAGCAATTACTCAATGTAAGTAATGTGTATGGTATATTGCTGTAGCGATGTCTCCTTACAGTCAGGATGGGACAGTTTGGCGCCATGGTTTAAAGAGTCCATGACATTGATTGTAAATATTGATAAAAAAGAGCTTGTAGCCAGACCGAGGATTGCATCCATCGGGCCGTGGCGGTTATAGGAACAGCGAGGAATTCGCCACTTTTGATACGCAGTACCACACAGCTCTGAAATAGACGGCGTAGTATGGTCCACCCTTTGGACCCTGTAAACTACATTAAGCAGTGACAACTGTGTGTTCTGCAAGAACGGTACTCGACAGCAGTGTTGATCTCACCTCACGACCGAGTCGACATGAGCGGAGCGTTTGCGAGGTTCCAACCTTGAGCCTCTCTGCAGCACGTGACACCCGTAAGCTAAGTACTCCAACAGTCATCGGTACGGCATATGTGAGGAATGCCACCGTTCATGCGCGATGCGACCCAACTGGCATCGGTCTGCGCGTAGTTCCCGGTTCTCCAGGAATAGCTGGGCCAACCGACAATTGGGAGAAGAAGAGTGTCGCGAACTGTGATCACCGAATCCGTGATAATCTGCAACGGCATCCAGAATTCAGCGATATCTCCAATAAACGGTGCATCCTTACGAACAGCGTTTTATTGAATACCCGAGACCTCTTACACTGTGAATAACCCCATGTTGGATTACATGGCATTTAATCTGGAAGGAGGTATCGTAATATTTAAATTCAATTGTAATATAATGTGTTATTTGTGTGTTAATATAACCAAAGTGTCATTGCAAATTTAAGCTGTGGAATTTTCCCGTACTGCACTACTTGCATTTAAAATTAATGAGAAATTTAAATAGCAAATATATTAATTAGCCCGTACACGCCGAGGTCAAGCTTGGTAGATTTGAGGGTAGTGTAATTGTGTTTATTGTAGTATTGAATATTTTATGGGTTTAATAAATATGTTAGTGGCCACAAAATCGACAGATTATTTTAGTATAAACGCATTGTACGTTGATCTTTCAGATCCTACTATACTTTTACAGGTTTAACTGGGGGACACTATGGGTAGGTAGTAGCAGTGTATTTATGTAAATTTCATCTCATCACATTAACTACTTTTAAAATTAAGAGATTAAATTTTGATAAATTAAATACCACTAATTATTTAAAACCTGTATTAACATAAAAGTGAACTTTTTTTCTATCGCATATCGATATTGTTACTTTCCCTGCAATACATGGTAATGTATAGGGAAAGTCGAGTTTTCGACGGTTCTACACGTTCCGAGATCTAAAATACGATTCTCTAAAATACGAAAAAATTATTTTTAGAGTGCCATCTGTGTCTGTCTGTCTGTGCAATGTATGTATCCACTCTAACTGAAGAACTAATGGACCGATTTCATAAAATTTGGTAAGTCACTTGGGTGGGACCCTGGTGCTGATTAATTTTAGTACAATTCGGAAAAAAATAACCAGCCTTTTTTTCCAAAAAGGCCCTCAAAGTCTAAAATAAAAAACTACGTATGCTCAAACATATCCATTAAATTCTTGTTTTATACGTAATTTTTAACGAAGAAAAGAATAAGACCAACCCAATTACACTGAGACTAGCCGTTCTCGAGATATATTAGTTTTTTCGCATTTTCTCTATGCCACTTTTAAAAATAAGTCCAGTTACCAAATGAGAACGAAAATTGAATTAAAAGTGAATTAAATTTAATTAAAGTAAAGAGAACGTGGATATAAGTCTACAGGGAAAGTCATGTGCTGCACACATCAAATTTTTTTATTTCTGATCGCAGCAGGAAAAATCTATTGCCTCCGTTAAACAAATAGTGTATTTAAAATAAAAGCTTAAAATAGGAATGTTTGAGCAAAGAAATAGTATTTTGCAGTAAGTATTTTATTTGACTCTCTATCAAGCACTTGAATGCAAAGCAGGGTTTGGTAGCTTTTGTTTTTATATACTTTAGTATATTTTACGTCTGACTTTCACTCTTGCGTGTCGGTGTTTATTTTACATGCTGCTTTTAACAAAATAATCAGGTATTTCTCTTAGGATATCACGGTTGGAGTTCAATGCATAGATTAAATTAAATATGTTTGTTTTAACTTTTCCCTTCATATATAGTATAGGAAAAGTATTATAACAGGGACGAAATTTCGAATTCTACGTTTTCTCTGAAAGAACACGTTTCAAACATTCTTAAACTGGTTTCGCACCGTTTTAATTTGATGTATCTGTGTGTGTGTGTGTGTGTTGTGTGTGTGTGTTGTGTGTGTGTGTGTGTGTGTGAGTCTGTGGACACAATATCTCAGAAATCAACGGACTATTTCGAAAATATTTTGGTACGGTAATTAAGCTATGAATAATAGAACTTTATTCATTTAAAACGCAATTGAATGTTCAGGAAACTCCACACCAATTTTTTAATGAATTTTTGAAAAACAAAATATCAGTTAAAAATCAGAACCTTCAATTGTGATAAATAAGCAAGCGTTTCATATTTAAATTTTTATTAGAAAGCAAATGATACAAACTACTCTAGAAAGTTGGCATGAAAAGTTCTCGAAATATTGCGCTAATGTTGAATGAAGGTTTTGATTTTAAAATTATTTAAAATAAGATTCTTCAATATTGTTATATAAATAATCCATGCATATATAATATTTTATTAGAAAAAAATGGCATAAACTTTAAAGCGTAGCATAGACGGTTCTTGATATAATGTACGATTTACAACAAAATGCATTAATAAAAGTGCATAAATGAAAACGCCTTAAATATTGTCATATGTTTACTTTCTATATACAATATTTCCATGTACAATTTCCATATACAAATATGGTAATTTTGTTCCGTTTGCTAGAGAAGACATACTTTTGATGTTCATAACATCTATGCTTGGGGTTTCTGTGACGTAAATATGAGATTTCCAATAAATGTAGACACTTTAAACGCTTGCTTTCAAATCTAATACATGCAAAAGAAAATACTTTTTCTTGTGTTGTCAGAAATAGGGTTCAAATTATGAATATATTAAAACAATGTAAATATTTTATTATTTTGCATTTGTTTTTCAAAAAAACTTAAAATTGTATCAGTCTGAACAAGTTTTTTTTTTCCATTTTTCTTACTTTCACTCAAAACATCTTCAGAACAATAAAATATATACATAAATAGATTATATATATACATATATAGGACTTTAAAGCTATCTCTTAGTTGTGACACATTGTGGTTATAATTTCGATATTTTAGTGTTTTAATCTGGGCTTTACTGGAAAAGCTGTAATGCTTAAAATATCTCGATTGTTGCAGTTCAATCTGTTTACTTACACCTTGGTGGATTATAACGAGAGAAACACGAGATTAAAACAGGAGATATTTTATATTGTTTAAAAATTAGGAGATTAAAGGAACTTGAGGATTCTACAGATGATGTTTTAATGATTGCTGAGGTTTGCTCAGAATAAATGAAAATATACGTATAAAAGTTTAGTTATTGCATTATGTAGTGAAAGTCATGAACTGCCCACATATTAGTTTCTTAATTTATACTTCAGAGGTTTGTAAAGCCATCACTTAATTTGCAATCGGCTATTCCAAAATTTTGAAGTTATGGTATCTAGCTATGAATAAAGCAGAAGAAAATTTCGATTTTCTCAAATAAATGTCATTTCTCAAGCGAAAACTATAACAAAGTGATTTTTAGAAGGGGTTTTTATGTACTTAATATTTTTTTTAATTGACCGATAATTTTTAAATATGTACAGCTTAAACTGCTGCAAATGCAGTGAAACTGGTAAAATTTCATTTAAAGCACAAGATTAATTTTGTCAACTTGTTTAGAAGAAAAAAGTATTTTTCATCAATACAAGCACGAAGTGCAACATTTCCTCTATAGAACAAGATCTGTAACTCCTGCTACGCTAACAAATGTGACTGAAGCAGTGAAAGTGCCACTGGTGAGAGTAGAAATTAAGATAAGTAAAAACCATAGAGGAAGGAAGGAATAATAGTGTACTATGAATGAACGATAAAATATACTCTATAACAAAACAATCAACGCACCAAGAAGGAGTTGCCCGATTGCGATAAAAAATTGGTGGATATGAAGAACATGTCAATAAGGCGTTGGTCCACCTCTGGCCTGGATGCAAGATGCTACCCGGTGTGACATAGAGTGATAAAGTTCACGGATGGTGCCCTGCGGAATGTATTGCCAAATTGTATCCAACTGTCAGGCTAAATCGTCAACATCCCGGGATGGTTGCAATCGCCTTCCCATAACGTCCTAAATGTGCTCTATGGGAGAAAGATCAGGAGACCTAGCTGGCCAAGGAAGTGTTGGACAAGCTTGAAGAACGGTAACACAACCGGTCGTAGAGTGCTGTCTACGTACCGCTGTGCTGTCAGTGATGACTACTAAAAACGGAAGATATCCGCAGTCAAAATGCAACAGAAATTTTGACCACAGATTCAGAATCGCTCCTTATATACACCTACTGAATGCGCAGTTCCGATGCGCTGGAGCTCCCACTATTTATTCATTGGACGCCAAATTTTATTCATTTGCATGTTCGCTCAAAATGTCTTTGCATACGAAATTTCATTACAATCGGACAACTCCTTCTTGGTGCGTCGATTTTTTTTTTTGATATCGAGTATAATAAAGAGGGAAGAACACGCTCAACAAAAATATTCAAAACAATGTTCCGTGATTAAATCTACGAACACGAGCGTCCTATTACATTTAAAAGGCAATTAACTAATTTCTAAAGTTACATGAGTTGTTCTAACCAGCTGTAAAAGTAACAGTTTATAAATAACTTCGAAAAATAAGTCGATCAGGAATTGCAGAATCATACAGGATTTAGAGGCTCTAAGACTTTGTTAACAAATACGCTCAAGTTCCTTTCTCGAAATGTTTTTTTTCATTTTGCCCACAATGCCATTGAAAATACGTTCAGTAGCTAAATGAAAACTAAAATTGAATTAAAACTGTGAATTTAGCTTAATTGCAAAAAATTAAGAGTTTATTTTGTGCAACTAAAATCAGTTTAATTAATTTGAAAGAAAAAATGAATTTAAGTTTGTAGGTAAAATCATGTGCTGTCCACATTATATTTTTTCTATTTAGCACTGGGGAATTGACAATTAAAAACATATATAAAAGAGAAATCAATCTTAAAAACTCGTTAAAATAATTATAACAAAAGTAAAAATAAATTTCTTTTTTTTTCTAATAGTTTCAATCTTTGTCAACGACTTTTTATTTCACATGGTTTATGTTATTCTTGATACTTTTTTTATTTTGTAATAAAACATTTAAATGCTGGATGCCTTAATTTTTTTTTTCTAAAATCAACTGATGCTTTTCGAGATAAAGGTTTTAAATACTGTATAGTGTTAATATAAAACCAAATTGTTTTTCTGCAACTGTATATTTTTTTTTTCAGTTCTCCATTAGCATTTTATCAATAAATCATCTATGCAATTAAATTTTTTAAATATTTAAATATATGTTAATAATATAAACGTATTTAAGTAACTAGGAAAGACCATATTTGCAATAAAATACAATATTGTTTATGCGAATTCAGTTAATTTACATTATTATACAAATCTCAATTTCCCTGTAATACTTGGTAATATATGGGTAAGTATTGGAATCGTCGAAAATTGCAAGACGAGTTTTCAACGAATCTACACGTTTTTCCACATCTAGAATACGAAAAAAACATTTTTAGCGTGATGTTTGTGTGTGTGTCGATGTGTGTGTCTGTATGTGTGTGTGTCGGTGTGTGTGTCTGTATGTATGTCTGTGTGCCTGTGCAATGTATGTATCCACTCTAACTAAAAAACTAATTGATCGGATTTCATAAATTTTTTTTAGATAAGTCCCTCGTAAGTAACATTGGTGCTGATCAGATTTTGATACGATTCGAAATAAAAAAACGTACCTTTTTTTAAGAAATGGACCGCAAATATCGCCAAAATCTAAAATAAAAACTACGTATGCTCAAATGTATCAATGAAATGCTTGTTTTGTACGTAATTTTTGACGATGAAAAGAGTAAGATCAACCCCATTACACTCGGACTAGCCGTTCTCATAATATTTTAGTTCTTTCGCAGTTTTCCTACGCCACCTTTGAAAATAAGTCCAGTTACCAAATGAGAAGGTAAATTGGATTTAAATTGCAAATTCACTGTAATTTAAAATAATTATGTGTGTTATATTGCGGTATTAAACTCAATTTGATAAATTGTAAGAGAATGTGATATAAGAAAATGTGAATATGAGTCTGCTGGAAAAATAGTGTGCTGCTCATATTAGATTTTTCTTATTGAAATCCACGATGTATAGTAAAAGTAAATAAGTTGAATAATTTCAGAAATTTCCTATTTGAGTTCTCCTTCCTCTTGGAGTTTGAAAAGCCTGACAATCACAATGCTAAAGTAGTGTTCAACAGTCAATATACTAATGTAGTAACCAATAAATAGTTTTAATTGACTTACTCATATGTCTATGTTTTTGAAGTAAAAGTACAGTGCATTTCGGTCCCGAACCCGAACAATCCTGTACATATCTGTACTCCGCAGCAAAAGTGTTGATTAATTGTGGTTAGTGTGTTTGGGGTAAGTATGAAAATGGCGTAATGTTTTCATATAAACACTTTTGGAAATATAATCGTTTTTGTGTATATACATTGCAATTGTTTTTAATACATGTTGGTTTTTATTGCATTTGCTACTTTCCCTGCAATGCATGGTAATATACAGGGTGTCCCAAAAAGATTGAAACGCGTTTTAATTCTTTACCTGTTGGAGATAAATAGGCAATGTAAATTGCAAAAATGTTGAAAGTAAGGTAGGAAATAAGACTACGTTAATAAAATAGCCCTCCCATTAATTTTCAAAAAGTTACACTTTTTTAATTTTTATACGTCATCCTTAGACAATTTGGGTCAATCAGAAAATTTCTTTTTTTAATTCAAGAAGATCATTAAAAAAACCCGTATATATGTATCTTTAAAATCAACTAAATTATGATAAATGAAAAAATGTGACTTATGCCACTTTTCCGTACCATATGTGAAAGGCTGTTTCATCATGAAAATAGGTATCATAAACAAAGTCACGGAGATTGCTTAGATAAAAAAAAGTACTTGAAAGTACTTAATTATTGAAAAAATACTTAATTACTGAAAAGTACTTAAGAATCCGTGATTGCATCGTGAGCCTACGCGGAATTCGTAAAAATGTATCGTATGTATTATAATCCAGTTTTATCTCTTTTGTGATATGTCATAAATTTACATTTCTAATTTGATATAGGGTCCCCATTCACAATGTTCAATTTTCAATTAACTAAAACTCACTCAATTTTAAAGATACAGATATGTGGGTTTTTAATACTTTACAACAAAGTTGAAAAGTGTTTATGACTTTGTTCATTCTGTATGTCTGTCTGTCTGTCTTTCTGTCCGTTAGCACGATAACTACCGTAAAAATGACTTAATCAAAATGAAATTTTAGTATGTTGTTCAGACGGTATTTCGTAAAAAACGCAAGTTGTTCTTTTTCGAATCGTATTAAAATCTAATCAGCACCAGAGTATCCCACAAGTGATTTATCTACTAAATTTTGTGAAATTTGGTCAATTAGTATTTCAGCTAGAGTGGATACATGAGATTTTTGCAGGTCATTTAGCAAACTAAAGCGGGTTCTTTTTTTTTCGAATTGTGCCAAAAACTAATCAGCACCAGGGTCACGCCCAAGAGTTTTACCCACCAAATTTTATGAAATTCGGTCCATTAATTTTTGAGTTAGAGTGGATATATACATCGCACAGACGAACAGACACACACACAGACGTCACGCTAAAAATGTCTTTTCGTATTCTAGAGGTCTCGAAACGTGTAGATCCGTCGAAAACTCGAGTTGCAATTTTCGACATGATTCCAATACTTTCCCTATACATTACCATGTATTGCAGGGAAAATAAAAATGTAATGACTACATTATTCACAGTAAATGTATGGTATAAAAAATCCACGGCACAGTGAATTTTGCATTGTATTAATACCACGTAAATTGAAAGTGGGCGCTTTTGAAAACTTATAGTATTCCAACTGAATGAATTATACATACTCACCTGCAAAATCCTTATTAAAATTCAATTAACTGTTCATATATCCCGTGAAATAAATGACTCTTGGTGAATTCTTTAGCGCCAAAACAGAAAACAAATATATAAAGTATATTCTCTCGTAAATGGATGTATTAAACCCACGATAATGTTATTAACGGATTTGTTCCAAATGGAAAGGGAAACTAATTGATGATACACACTAATTTATAATTTTCTTTAATTTTTCGGTTCTTTTGTTTTAAAATGTGATATATCTTGAGAACTGTTGAACCCAGCGATCTAAAATTAGCACCATTCGTCATGTAATGAAAAATTACGAAGGAAATGATTATTTATTTATCATCAATACAGATCCTTATTTTTTCAAGAATTAATTTGATTATCCAAAGGTTGGGGATTGGGGAAGGTTTCAAAAGTTTAAAGTTTAATCGCATTTAAAGTATTAATTATTAAAAACTAATTAAAATTAATAGATTAAAAATTAAAATTAATCCAGTCTTCGCTAATTGTAATAATCGAGCCAAATTATTTTCAAAACACTTTCTCATACATTCATTCGTAAAATATTGCGTTCACAGATACTCACACTAACACACACACATATATACACACATAAAAATTAACATATGCATGTTAATGTTTAATGTTTTGCATAAACACTAACATACATACACACATACCTAACATATACACATCAACGTGAAAACGTTTGATTCGAGTGTATGGGTGAATGAAATGTGGTCTTCTATTAAAAACTCGAATTCGAATTTTTGACCCCATTGCAATACCCCGTTGCAAATATTAATACAACTGCATGAAAAAACCCTATGGCGTTATATGACGAGACAATGTTAGGAGGTAACCTCATTCTTAGACGTGAGTAGGCGGGGCTATCTTGCTCTTTTTTTAAAGGGACAGAAAAAGTCAATTATAAAGTTGTAGAGCATTGCAAAATTAATATTAAAATGTGTATGTCCGATAGAAAATGCTGCAAATAATTGTGAAAAAAGATATTTTTAAAATCATGCGACAGTTGTATAGCAAAGGATTTAATAAATTGAGTTTGAATGCTAAGTATTTTATTTCGCAGACGATTTGTTAGTAAACACCATTGAAATCGAAGCGAGAAAAATTAATAAAATAATCTGCGGTTAAAATAACATTCCTTCAGCAGTGCTGAATGCTTATGCCATGCGTTTGTGTCTTAATTCTGCTTTTATTTCGATTTTATGAGCCATGCCTACGATGTTTACTAATGAAAAATACTTCGAAATGATCCTTATTTTTGTAGAATGTAACCGGAATTCCAATGCAGGTGAACTATTATACGCATAGCGTTTCCCAATGCAAAGCATTCCTATCATTTGAGTACGTTAATGTCGTTTTATTTGAAGGGATTTAGAGTGTATTTTCTGGTGTAAAGGGTTCTTTTCAGCTTTTTCTGCTAGCAAACACATATTTGTACTAATTTGGCAGCGTTATGCGGTTTTGAATTAAACTTTTTCCTTTTACTCTAAAAGGGAGTACGAAAGTCTCCAGCTTACCCCCACTCCACCCCATAGAACAATGGTGTAGTAGCTTTTTTTTCAAACTTTATAAGAACATTTTTGAAAAATCGGTATTATGAGTCCAAATGATTACAATTATAAAGTGTTACCATTTACTTTAAAGGTCTTGAAAAATTTTTCGATTGATACCATACTTGACAAAGTACCCCCCCCCCCAGGGTGGTATTCCCCCCCCCCCCACCCCGAGGGTGGCTAAGTACGTCACGATCAAAAATATTGTATCGTGACTATGTTTCATAACAATGCTTGAAACTATTAAGTTTTGTGATCATTGAAACGTAAGTAAACCCTTTATTAAAAGATTATCTCCAATTTTGTCCCATGCCACTATGTTAAAAAAATTAAAATTTCGAATAAGTTTCGAAATTTTAAATTTTAATTTAATTGGTTTTAATAAAGGTTTTACTCGAATTTAAAATAAAATCTTATCTTCTTCTAGATTTTATGATAACAAAAAGCAGGATATAAAGGTTCGTAAAAATCCATTAATATTTGTGCCACCGTATACAAGAAATTGACCACAGACATACAAAAAGACCGACAGGCAGACATTACTCCAAAAATAATCAAAACGTGTTCAGATGGTCTTAAAATATATATTGGCATCTGTGGTGAAAGAATATTGAATTGAGTTTGCATTTTCTAAAATAAATTTTGTGTATTAAATTATTAATCTTAGTTAAAGTGGTCGTGAATCCTAACATTTGAATATTGCTATAGCCAAAACTCGACATTACCTCTTGTTCCCGAGTTCCTTAATATAATCATTAAATCACAGAACTACACATTAAAATCCATATTTTTAACTTTTAAACTAAATTATCATTTATTCACATCTCTATTATTGTATCATTTATTCACATCTCTATCATCTCTTTTAATAATTAAAATTACATCAATTTTAACATACGCTTAAGGAGGCACCAAGTGAGACCAGGTACTTTGAGTCTAATTCCAAAGATTAAAAATTGATCTAACATACATGAAAATCGGCACATACATCTGTATTTCGGGTCTGTAGCACAGCATGGCTGTCCCTTTTTTCGATCCATTTTCTGACATTTGGCATCAGACTTCGTCTTTTTCTATAGCAATCTCAATACTCAAATGAATAACGACTCTCTCTGAATAACACTGCTTGAAATCATGATTCTCTCTCTTCAACTCTTGAATAAACATTCAATTATATTCGTTGATATTCCTCTTTACAGCCGTATCAATTTGCTTGGGGTTTAGAGACGCCCTCCTTTCTCTCATTCGATGCTCCTCAGTGCGATGTCGTATATTTGCATTATTGGCTCTTTCAGTTTCCAATGAAGCTTGAGTTATGACAGGCTTCACCCTAGGATATTTTTTCTCAACCACACCTGAAATTTGTGTGACGTGTATTTATTGGGGTCATAACTTTCCGGGCCAATACTGTCATAAAACGGTGACTATAAGTCCGCGCTTTGTTTCGTCGTAAACACCGAAAACTGCATATGGTGCCTTTTAGTCTCCCAGCATCAAAATATCGAATTTAAAATTGTAGTGAAAACAATACTTTCTCTATACAGCTTGCCCCAAAAAATTGAAACGCGCTTTAATTCTTTACCAGTTGGAGATAAGTGGGCAATGTAAATTGCAAAAATGTTGAAAGTAAGGTAGGAAATAAAACTGCGCTAATGAAATAGTCGTCCCATTAATTTTCAAAAAGTTACACTTTTTAAATTTTTATACGACCTCTTTAGACAAGTTTGGTCAATCAGGTAAAGAATAACGCACGTTTCAATCTTTTTGGGACACCTTGCATATCAACATAATAATGTAGTATCTAAAAAATATGTCTAGCTGACTTGTTCATATGTCTGCGTTTTTTAAATAAAACGCTCAATGCCATTGCCCTATCACCAGTGCATTTCGGAATTCCATCAAAAACAGAAAATTTCCGGGAATAAAATGCTTTTCTTGAAGTGGGAGAGATTGTTAGGATACGAAAGAAGAAACTAGTGAAATGATAATGTGCAGCAAACAGAACGAAATGAAAAAGGTAATTTACGAGGTAGAGCTGAGTTTCCCAGTTACCGGAAGCTGGCAGTGATGGAAATAGGAAAAGAATTCGAATAAGTATTGGATTGTCCTCAATAAATTCTGTCTAGGATCCCGTCAGAGGAATGTTTTAGAACAAATCTATTACTTTGAGAATTCTTCATGTGCAACTTGTCTGTGTGCCATTTTATCTGATTTGGGAAAGAATGAAATAGGCACAAGTGGTCTTGAAATGGTGGTGTAATTTGTAAACAGGGGGTGTCAAGAGAAGTCCCCAATTACAAAGAAATATTAGGGTTATCGTACTGTATATGTTTAGACAGGTGTACAGAAACAACAAAAGCACTATACGTTGGGAACAACTTAAGAAGGCACAAATAAATGTGTGACACATCTTCCCCTCTCCCCCTAAAAAGAAACGTACAAAGAGGCCATACAACAACCGTAAAGAGGTTATGCAATATATTCTAAAGAGGGCTGGTACCCTTTTTAGGGGTACGACAGGGGGACTATCTCACTCCCTGTTAGATATAGAGAAAA
This sequence comes from Amaurobius ferox, assembly GCA_951213105.1. Taxonomy (NCBI): domain Eukaryota; kingdom Metazoa; phylum Arthropoda; class Arachnida; order Araneae; family Amaurobiidae; genus Amaurobius; species Amaurobius ferox. Next base: position 94,733,276 of record OX578149.1, on the reverse strand, counting down.
AAATCAATTTCAAAATTCAGATTATTGTGAAATTAGTTAACTCCCAATTATCCACGACAATGTGGTGGTGAATGGAGGGGTGGGGGAGATTCGCTGATAATAAAATTCTCAAATAATTCAAATTTTACATAAAAATAAATTAAACTGCAAATTGTAAGATATAGTCCTTGTTATGTCATGGTATTTATTTGCAGTTATTTTTGCAAACATAGAAATACACATTGAAATGTTACTTATTTAAAGTTTCATAGTGACAATCAGTTGATTGACTCTATTTTAATAGCAAAATATTTTTATTTGATTCAGTATTGCAGTCAGCGTAAAATCATCTTAGCAGGTAGCAGCGCATCGTCTTATCCTTCGAGACACACGAGAAAATAGAGGGCCAGAAACTGGTGTACCTTAGGCTCAATATTGAAAAAATCTTATATGTGCAGCACGTGACTTTCCTTATATAATGAAATGAATTTACTATTTTTACCGTCAAGAACGAATGCATAAGATCAAGGGTAAATGCGTTTTTATCATTGAATTACATATTTGGCGATTTTTCGAATCCTGCTGGTAAATTGCATTGAGCACCCCCTGAAGAAAGGGTAGTGTCACCGGCTGTAGCACGTCATCCACGTATCGTAGGGCCGTCATAGTGCCTTCAATACGGACCAGAGGTAACCTGATATCATAGGAGATGGCGCCCCATACCATGATGCCGCGTTGTCGCGCGGTGTGGCGTTCCACAGATGCGCCCGGATTGGATCTGTCTTCACATCGGCCCCAGACTCGTACATGACAACTGTCATTGCTAAAACAAAAGAGTGACTCATCTGAGAACTCGACCCTCTACCATTCCGTCGTTCAGGTGGCTCTAGCCCGACACCATTGCAAACGGAGGCATCTGTGCTGTTGGGTCAATGGCAGTCTTCATAACAAGCGCCATGAGTGCAGGTCGCCGGTTACCAATCGGCGGATAATGATCCTGATCGACATGGAAGCATCAAGGGTGTCCTGTGTCATAAGGTAAAATTGTCCTTATCAAAATTACCACTATAGGACTTACCTATGATGCCGTCGCTAGGGGTGGAGCATGTAAGCCCCAGGTTCTCAAACTGGAGAGACGAACACACAAAATATAAATAAATACACTTGACTTAATTGATCAATTTATTTTAATATTTTAAGTTATAGATATCCATTGTATCTTGAGTAATGATACTATTATTAAATCTATTATTAAAAGACATATAACACTGACAATATTTCATTAATACATATTTACACACATAATAAAATGGACATATATTTTTACAACAGTTTCTTTTAAGCAATCGATACTCAAAATAGTTCTTTTAATTCAATATCTAAGAACTCGTTAATAGAATCTACTCTTACGAACTGATTGTTCATTATTTGAAGAATCGATAAAAGTGTGCCTTCCGTGCTAATTAGTGACAAATTGAAAGTTCATTTACCTCTACTCTTTGTGTTAAGTACGTATTCGTGCAATCTCAATGATGTACGAAACTGTTGCACATCTCATAACTGCAACAAGCGTCCATTTTATCGCTCACGTTCGATATACCGTTTTTCACAAAAACCAAGAAACATGATGTTAGCTCGTTCGAAAATTTGAAGTCGACTGAACTTTTTGGAATACGGCTTTGGGGCGCTTTTTTCTTTCCCCCATTCATTCCCTACCACATCTACCATTCGTTGTTGATGCAGACGGGGATGACCACTGTTTATGTATGCATTTGTTGTCATTGGCTCCCTCTGCAGCATTTAGATAGTTCATTATTTTGGTTGGCATCCGTAATTGAAATTACAAAATGTCGTGCACGCCGTACGACATCCTGCACATGCTGCAAAAGGGCGACAGAAGTGGCCGGCTAGTTCGCCAACGCTTGTCGGCGGATGCGTCGTTCCAAGCATGCTGACGTCGCTCTGGTCGTACTGACACCCCTCAAACGTGCCACATTCCCTTTTTTCAACCATTTTCACTACAGCCGGTGCACCGTGGACCCGTGTAGGTGGCTGTCCGCTGAGATTTGACGTATTAACCAACCTGCCCTTCTGAGCCCGATTGATAATGAGCTGCGCCTAACTTACACTTTGCATTTTTTCCTGCTCCTTCTTGGTGTCTCATTTTCACTGTCACGTAGTGTATATTAGAAAGTATGCTCGTCATATGACGGACATCAGAATTTGCGAAACCCTACTTCCCATTTGGAGTCATTTTTATAAAATTGGTGACTATTTTTTCACTTTGGCAACATTTAAAATAGTCTCTAATTTGGTGACGTCCTACTAAATTTCTCGCCTAGTGTTACGGACAGACGAAAGGATAAATGGGTTATTCTTATAGTCTACTCTTATGTCCTTTCCAAAATATTACATCAATTAGGCGTCATTTCCATTGATTTAGCTTCATTTTTATCAATTTCCCAATGTTGGCGACATTTCAGTTAATTTGGCAATATTTAAAAAAGTTGCGAATTTGGCGACATTCTGCCAAATTCGTCGACAAAATCCCCTAAGCGTTATTGAGGAAGAAATACGTTTTTCTTATACTAGATAAATGATTATATGCATCCAAATACAAAAATATTACCCACTCGTATATTCATCATGAATGGAACGAGACAGATCCACGAGAATAATGTCACCAAATTTATCGTATGATATGAAAAGTGAACACATTACACAATAATTAATATATTTTATTTTATGTGATTTTTTGATACATTTATTTAAAAAACGTGCAATATCTCAAGAACAGTTTATGCTAGAGTTTTAAAGTTTGGGTTAATCATTTTCGATAGAAAAATTACATAAGAAATGACTATTTGCTTGACTTTGTTAAATGTATTGATTTTTTGATGATTTTTTCAAAATTTCACCCGAAAATTTAGCGGGGTTCTGAACATTTGATCGTGTTTTAAAACAGTATGCTTCTAGTATTCACATATTGTGATTTTTGTATCAAATTTTGTCCTAACCGCTCCATTTGTTCGTGAGATATGGTCTTTACAAACTCATACACACACACACACACATACATCTTCTTAAAAACATTCGTTTAAAAACATTTTTGCACCAAATTTGATTCGAATCGGTCCATTCGTTCGTCAGTTATCGTCTGCACAGACTCACTGACACACACACACACACACACACACACACACATTACCTCAAAAATGTTTGATTCGTGATCAGGGATGCTGTGTGGATAAAATGTGCTCTCTCGTCGAAAACTCGCATTCGAATTTTCGACCTAGTCACAATAATTGCCTTATACATTATACTATGTATATAAGGAAAGTAAAAATCTTGTCTAGTGCGAAATCTTAAACACTCTTCATACAGTGAAAGATTCAATGCTTCATTTTTAATTGTGGAGGAAAAATTCGTTGAGAATGAAAACGAATGGGGATAGTTACTGTATAGTATACAAAGTATAATATATAAGGAAAGTATTGTGGCGGGGGTTGAAAATTCAAATTCGAGTTTTCAACAGGAGAGCAGGTTTCAAGCGTCTCTGAACTCGATTCGAACATTTCTTAGGTGATGTATGTGTCTGTATGTGTGTGCGTGTGTGTCCGTGAATCTGTAAATACGATATCTCACGAACGAATAAAGCGTCTGGAATGAAATTTGTTACATATATTACGATCAGCCACTACTGTAACCCTATTGATTTCAAACGCAATCTAATGAAATTTTGAAAAAGTCCTTGAAAAATGAGGACTTTTTATAGTGATAAATAAATAATTTTTTCAGACGTTTGATTTTTTCATTGAAAAACACATAGAACAATCTTCTGAACGTCAGCATGAGTCGTTCTCGATATATTCAATTTTTCAAATACAATTATCAAAAATTCACTTAAAATTAAAAAACAAGTATTAACAATTGTGAAATATGTTCACTTTTATGGAAAACTTGAACAATGCATTACCCTTGGCCATGGGGCTTTTACTATGAAGGAAAAAGTAACAGACTATTGAGACAATTCTTATTTTCTCCAATAAAGCTATACTACCAGATTAGAATACTTAAATAAATCTCAACTAATATAAAAATTCAATAACTTTAAATATTCAGTAAGAAAAAACGTAGTTTGATGAAATGAAGTGATTATATTTTAGTATCTTAATGATTTTCAGCAATAAAAATTTATCATTCCGAATTATTTTCAATAATAAATCTTTCTTTGAAATAAAAAGTAGCAACATAAGTAGTGTTAAGAAAGACACTCCAAGTACAGATAAATAACAGTATCCATGGATCGGTGGAAATTGAGTGGTGTTATATGTATCTGCATTAAAATTAAGAATCTATATCTGTAACTGTATTTAATTTAACAGTGAAATCTGTATAATCTGTATCTGTATTTATTTTAGCAATAAAATCTGTATAATCTATATATGTATTTAATTTATCAGTATAATTTTTCATATTGATCTCTCCCTATTTTCTATAGTGTGATAATTGATATATTTTACGCTCTATTTTTTAAAGATAAATTTAAGTTGTGGGATTACAAATCAAGTAAACCTCTTACAGCAAATATTTTTTATCTTTTTTTTTGTATAAATACAATTTTTTAAAAACATTTCTATAAATATAAATAAGAGTTTCAAGATTTTTGGAGCTAAAATATAAAAATTGAATAGTTGAACTCTTTGCAGAAGTTTACTACAAGGCTTCGCTTTTGCTTTTCATATTACTTCTAAAACAATGGATGATTATTTTTTGTTTCAAAAGCGATATTGTTATTTAGATGTCTTCGTCTTTGAACAAGATTTTGTTATTAGCGTTCAAAGAAGCTTATCTTTTCTCAAAGAAATAATTCTAAGTAATACAAAAAATTAAATTTGAAAGTTTATTTTATTGCTTTTAATTTTGTAAGTGGTCTTGGTTTAATGAAAATGATTCCATAAAAATAGTAAAAGTCAATTTCAGAATAATATTTCATTCCTTTAGTTATTTATAAAGGAAATATATATTTTGTGTTTTATAGTATTGTGAAAATTTCCTTATAACTTTTTTATTGAAATGAACATATTATTACCACTTTCTCTACATGCATTGTATAATGTGCATGGAAAATATTATGACGGATTTGAAGATTCCAAATTGAGTTCATAATAAACGAACCCGTTTTAAGCATTCTTGAGTGTAAATTGAGCGTTATAGAGGTGATGTCTGTGTGTATGTGTGTGCATGTACATCTGTGTGTATTTATGTGTGTATGTATGCGTGTATATGCATGTTAGTGTACGATTTTGTGGATGCGATATCTCACGAAAGAATGAAATCTGTAGAACGTACTGGCGTACGATTATTACAATTTGTGAATACTGCAAACCTTAGTGATTTTAAATGCGATCGAATGTTCGAAAACCCAGCAAATGTACGAATGAATTTAAAAGAAAAATTCACAATCAGGACTTTCAATAATGTTAATTAAATAAACATTCTGTACATAACTTTTTATTGGAAAACGAATGACATAAACTTTAAAACGTTAGCATAAACCGTTCCCGTGATATTGCACGTTTTTCAACGTTTGTGGTTAAAGAACAGAAAATGTGGTTTACGTTTAAAATAAGTTTTGTGGATTAAATTATTAATCTTAATTAAAGTGGTCGTGAATCGTAACATTTGTATATTGTTATCATGGCCTCAAAACCCAGCATTACTTCTTTGCACGAGTTCCTTAGTATAATCATTAATTCAAAACACTGCACATTGCAAGCCACATTTTAACCTTTAAAATAAATTATCATGTATCCACACCTTTGTATTATTATGACTAATATTGCATGAATTTATTAACAAACGCTTAAGGAGAAGAAACGCACCGTGTGATACGAGGCCTTTTGAATCTTATTACAAAGATAAAAAAATCTGATGTGGGCAACACATGACTTTCCTTATATAATGTAATGAATTTACTACTTTTACAGTAAAAAAATAGGTTTTTCTTATAGTAGATACGAATATTATTTCCAAGACATTGAATTTTCGACAATTAGTTGTCATTTTAATTGATTTAGCGTCATGTTTATCCATTTGGCGAGATTTTCGTTAATTTTGCAACATTTCTAAAAGTCGCCAAGTTGGCGACATTCCGCCAAATTCGTCGCCAAAATCTCGCCAAGCGTTATGCACTATGAAATAAGTTATTCTTACAGCCGATAAATGACTATTGGCGTCCAAATACAAAAGTGTTACTCAGAGTATCTTTTTTCATGAATGGAACGAGCTAGATCCATGAGAATGATGTCACCCAATTTATCGCATGGTATTACATATGAAAAGTGAACATGTTTATCAATAGGAATTTTTTTTTTATTTTATATGACTTTTTGATACTTTTTTTGAAAAATGTACAATATCTCAAAAACGGCTCGTGTTAGCGTTCTAAAATTTATGTCAATCGTTTTCTAATGAAAAATTACATAAGAAATGTCTATTTGCGTAACTTTATTAGTGGTTTTGATTTTTTGACGATTTTTTCAAAATTTCATTCGAAAATTTAGGGGGTTCTGAACATTCGATTATGCATAAAAACAATAGGCTTCCAGTGTTTACGGATTGTGATTTTTGTACCAAATTTGGTTCAAATCGGTCCATTCGTTCGTTAGTTATCGTCTCCACAGACCGTCTGACACACACACACACACACACACACAGACATCACTTCAAAAATGTTTGTTTCGTGATCAAGGATGCTTGAAACGTGCTCTCATGTCGAAAACTCGAATTCGAGTTTTCGACCCGTCACAATACTTTCCTTATACATTATGTATATAAGGAAAGTAAAAATTGACCTAACTTACACTGGCAATACTAACATACACTATATACTGATATAACATACGCTAACATAAGACTAGTACATTCCTCTGTATTTCGGGTCTGCTGCTTAGCATGGCTGTCACATTTTCCGATTCTTTTTGTGACATATGGAGCCATACTTCGCCTTTTTCTAAATTATTTCCAATACTCAACTGAATAACGACTCTCTCTGAATAACACTGCTTGAAATCAGGACTCTCTCTCTTTGACCCTTGAATAAATCATTGAATTATATTCGTTGACTTTCCTCCTTGTAGACATTTGTCCTAGGGTTCAGATAAGCCCACCTTGCAGCCACATCATTTGGCCTAGGGTTCAGATACGCCATACTTGCTCTCTCATTGGATACTTCTCAGTGCAATGTTGTATATTTTCATTATTGGCTCTTTTAGTTTCCAATGAAGCTTGGTTCAAGTCTTGACTCTAGGATATTTTGCCACAACTCCATCAGCAATTTGTGCGAAGTGCATTTTTTGAAGTCATAACTTTCCAGACCAAGATTATCATAAAACGGTGTCTACAAGTCAGCGCGTTGTTTTTTCGTAAACATCAAAAACTGCATATTGTGCCTCCTGGTCTTTGAAATAAAAAAAGTAGTAACTTTCGTAAAATATGTATAATTTTCTTATGCAATATTATGCAATATATTTATTAACATCATATTCGTAGATATCGTTCATTGCAGTAAAGAGAGAATATAATTTTTGTAATACTTTTGTATTTTAAAGCCATATAATCAATTAGTTATTTATTTCAAGGATATCTTAATTATATGTCAATTACATTTCGATAATGATTTTAGATACGAGTGTGAGTAAGACTTTTTATTTGAACTCATAAGTTGCAAAACGCACCCAATTTCAATTTACGTGATGTTAATTCAATGCCAAAATCATTATACCATAGATCTTGTGCACTATTATATTATTGTAAAGAAATAAAATCGATGCATTATGTATGGAAAGTCATATGTTGCTCACATCATGTTTTTTTACTATTAAGAAGCATAAAGCTTTTCCAAACAAATTAGAGAGTTATTCTAAGAAGCTTTACTAGTTACTACTAGAAGTTATTCTAAGAGAGTTATTCTAAGAGCACGTTTCAAGCATCCCTGATCACGAATCGAACAATTTTGAAGTGATGTCTGTGTGTGCGTGTCAGGTAGACTTTGGAGCCGATAACTGACGAACGAATGGACCAATTCGAAGGAAATTTGGTGCAAAAATCACAATCCATAAACACTGGAAGCCTATTGTTTTTATGCGCAATCCAATATTCAGAACCACCCTAAATTTTTGAGTGAAATTTTGAAAAAATCGTCAAAAAATCGAAACCTCTAATAAAGTTACGCAAATAGTCATTTCTCATGTAATTTCTCATTAGAAAACGATTGACATAAATTTTAGAACGCTAACATGAACCCTTCTCGAGATACTGCACATTTTTAAAAAAAATTATCAAAAAATCATATAAAATACAAAAAAATAATTCCTATTGAGAAACATGTTCACTTTTCATATGTAATACCATGCGATAAATTGGGTGACATCATTCTCGTGGATCTAGCTCGTTCCATTCATGAAAAAATATACTTTGAGTAATACTTTTGTATTTGAACGCCAATAGTGATTTATCTGTTGTAAGAATAACTTATTTCTCCGTCCATAACGCTTCGCCAGATTTTGGCGACGAATTTGTTGGAATGTCGCCAACTTGGCGACTTTTTAAAATGTTGCTGAATTATCGAAAAACCCGCCAAATGGAGAAAAATGACTCTAAATCACTGAAAATGACGACTCATTGATGAAAATTCAATATCTTGGAAAGAATACAAATATCTACTATAAAAATAATGTATTTTTTTTACTGTAAAAGTAGTAAATTCATTGCATTATACATGGAAAGTCATGTGGTGCCCACATCAGATTTGATTTTTCATTAAAGATCTTGATTTTTTGACGATTATTTCAAAAAGCAAAATATTACTTCCAAATGGGAAGCAATATTTAGCAAATTCTGATTTCCGTAATATGACGGGCATACCTTCTAGTACAGAGATAAAAGGAGGCAAAAATAGTCTAATTCAATCAGAGAACTAACTGTAAGTAATATATCGGATCATTATTTCTTTATTTAACAAGAAACATGTTTTTGCGTGCAAGTCGTCCAGGATTCGTAATTACACAAAAGAGCTCTATACATATTATTATCAGCGTAGAATATATTACGGATGTTTTAAAGTAATTCTATTGCAAAAATCGAATACTGTAAAAATAGGAATATCCAGGATTCGAATTAGGCGTGACGGTTCAAAGGAATAATTAAAAAATTCAAAACCTGCAATTATCGAGATTTTCCACTCTGGATAGCCTCCGGGATTTTATCTCATTCAATACATCTCAGCTTCTAGATCAGTAGAAAAAGAAAAATATTTACAAATTCGAATTAGCGGTGACGATGGAAAAGGATTTTCAAAAACTTACACCTTTTTGAAACACAGAAATAGAAAAAAGACATTTTATATCTTTCCGTTTCCCATATTCTAGTTTCATGAACAGAAAAAAGTGTGGCTCCTGGTAAAAAGTAACTAAGAATTATTCTAGACCCTCCAGAAGCCTCTCAAACACCTAAAATCCTGATTCTTTGCACACCCATAGTCACAACTACAAAACAGAACTAGTTTTTTGACCCCCCTCCCCCTGGGAGGCGTGAAATTAGGAGTGCAAGTGTATCTTCGGAAGCGTATCCAAGAAGCCAACTTAGCAACTTAATAAGCTGAGTTTTTGCATTCTTAAAGTATCGACCAAGGCACAAAACCTAACAGAGCTGGATTTCGATTTCTTCCACGGGACCCGACAAAATGGGGAAGGGGAACTTAAAAATTTTTAGACTCTCCAGATGCCTTTTTGGTAACCTAAGACGTTGAGTTTTGCGCACTTTAAGGTATCGACCACGGCTCAAAACTTAAGAGATATTGATTTTCAATTTTTCCCCGGGACCGAACAAAATGGGAAAGAGGGTGCTCTAAAAATTTCAGACTCTCCAGTATCCCTCTTGGTAACTTAAGAGGTTGAGTTTTCGGCACTTAAATTATCGACCACGACACAAAACCTAACAGAGCTGGATTTTCGATTTATTCCCCGGGACCGGACCAAATGGGAAGAAAGAACTCTAATAATTTTTAGACTGTCCAGATGCTCTTTTGTTTCCTAACAAGAATACAAAAGGCCCAGACGGGCAGACGCCAATTTACAGTAGCCCTGACCCGAGTAGCCAGTAAAACCTAAAAAAAGGGGGCTAAAGGTGAAACCATGGTATTGGTTACAAGTTTAACCAATGAGGAAGTGTGCCGCAACGCCCTGAGGTCAACCAATGATCGCTGAAGAGGCATATCTAGATCTCAGACAAAAAGCGGTGGCGATAGGTAGAAGGTGGATGAAAATATAGAGTGCAGAATAAGACGAAATTTAAGATATGCATTAAGTACTACAGAAAGATGAACAGAACAATTGAGAAAATTGAGACCCTCTGATGAGCCGTGAGCCACAGCCAAAATGCGAACATATGCTTTAAGTTTGGCACTCCAGCATAGAAAAGGTGCAACAAATAAGATCCGAACATGGACCAAAGTAATAAAAAATGTTATTTCAAACTTAAAATGGGTGCAGTTAATTGTGTAGTATTAAGTTAATACATTTTATTCCAGGAACTCTCATTAAAGATAATATAGTGGGTTTTAATATGCGGCATGGCCAATGTTTACGATCATGTTCTAAGCTTAATTAAATATAACATTAAGCACACAACTTTGATAGAAGGTCTTTTATTACACTTCTTATAAGACTTACAAAATAGAAAAAGGCCAGAGCGCTTTCAAGCGTTAATACGCTCATTATCAGTGGCTACACGGAAAGTAACAAGAGAGATCAATCATGAGAAAAGCATTGATTATGAAACACTTTCCAACTTCAATGCAATTTTATTTAAACATGTCTAAAATGCGATGCATTCCTCGGTAATATTTCAAAACTTATCACAATACTACATTAATTTATTATATTTGAAAACTTAAGCCTTCGAAAAAAATGAACTTCATTCAAATAACGGCATTGAAATATAAATTGCCTGGTTTAAGCATCTCTAAAATATGCTACATTCCTCGGTAATAATTTTAGAGTTATCATAATACTACGATAATTTATTATATTTGAAAACTTCATCGAAAACAACTGAAATTCATTCAAAAGACGTCGTGGAAAAAATAACACGCCTGGCTCTCTCTATAAAAGCAGCATTTCATTCATAAAAAATTTCCCATTCATGTCATTCTTCACAATACTATAATAATTTATTTTATTTAGAAATTAAGACCATGGAGCTACAAGTAATTAAACTCTATGCGTAAAACTTCGTCGAAAAAAATCGTCCTGTTCTTTGTAAAATCAATGAATATTTCATTCATATCAGCTATGCAGTCTCCATGAACTAAATGATTTTGTGTTAAAGAAATACAGCAATTCTAATACAGCATTCTACATATTTTGCTGATTACATGTTACATAGGTGAAAAATAGGCTTCGTTGTAGAAATAATCAAATTTGGATGAGCATTTAAACTCAAATATATTGTCATTGAGTTGTTGCAGTATGTAGATGCACAGAATTTAGGCAAAAATAAAGTGGTTTTCGGACGGATACAACACTCAATATGAATTAAAAAGAACTTTAAAAATCACGATTTTGAGACAAGATGGATGCCATATATCATTTTGAAGTGGGTCACGTGATATTTTCATGTCGTGGTCACGTGATCACTTCATATAAGAGGTGTTATTAATATTTTAATTTTTATTTAAAAAAGTACTGAATATATTTCGCTGAATTTTTTTTATATATTTTATGGGGGGGGGGGCAATTTAAATATTTCCTAAAATTTTCAAAGCAATTTATGAATTTTAAATCCGCTTAAAAAATGTTTGAAAAATTAAGTCCCAAATGGCTCAATGTATTTCATTTTTTCAACCCGGATTCAATCCAAAACTAATTGTTTGATATTATTCATTTATATTCCCATAGGTCCTACAGGCCGTCTGAACAACATACTGAAATTTCATTTTGATTAAGTCATTTTTACGGCAGTTATCGTGCTAACGCACAGACAGACAGACAGACAGACATAATGAACAAAGTGATAAACACTTTTCAACTTTGTTGTAAAGTGTTAAAAAGGTCAGAGCGCATTCAAGCGTTAATTAAAAGCTCATCATCAGTGGCTACATGGAAAGTAAAAATATGAAGTGGGCAGCACATGACTTTCCCTGCAGACTTATATCCACGTTCTCTTTATTTCAATTAAACTTAGTTGACTTTTAATTCAATTTTCGTTTGATAACTGGACTTATTTTCAAATGTTGCGTGGAAAAATATGAAAAAAACTAATATATCTCGAGATCGGCTAGTCCTAGTGTAATGGGGTTAGTCTTATTCTTTTCTTCGTTTAAAATTTCGTATAAAACAAGCATTTAATGGATATATTTGAGCAGACGTAGCTTTTTAGTTTAGATTTTGACGATTTTTGCGGGCCGTTTTGCAAAAAAAGGCAGGTTATTTTTGCCGAATCGTACCAAAATCTAATCAGCACCAGGGTAACCCACAAGTGACTCATCTACCGAATTTTGTGAAATTCGGTCCATTAGTTTTTCAGCTAGAGTGGATACAAACTTTTGCGGGCTATTTCGCAAAAAAAGCGGGTTCTTTTATCCCGAATTGTACCTAAAACTAATCAGCCCCAGCCCCGCCCACAAGTGACTTACCTACAAAATTTTGTGGAATTCGGTGTATTAGTTTTTTAGTTAGAGTGGATACAAAATCTGCACAGACAGACACACAGACAGACACACAGACACACAAACAGACAGACACAAAGACACACACACAGACGTTACGTTAAAAATGGTTTTTTCGTATTCTAGAGGTCTCAAAACGTGTAGATCCCTCGAAAACTGGAGTTGCGATTTTCGACATGATTCCAATACTTTCCCTATACATTACCATGTTGAAAACCCAGGCCGTTCGTCTCATCCAAAGGACTTGAGCAACTATTTGAACGGCCAGGAAGATACATTACCATGTATTGCAGGGAAAGTAAAAAGGATAGTTCATATATAGACCAGTAAAGAAGACTAATTTGCATAAATTCAATAGTAAATGAACATTCGATTATCTAAGGAAAAATACACAAAAAACATAAAATATTTTTTAACGGATTCAAAAACGAGTATATCTCAAGAAAAGTACAATTAAAAATAATATTTTATTATAGGAATGCAAATTCAAAAAGGTCAGTCTAACCCAATCCCCATGAGGACGACATCAAAGATAACTATGAAGAGACTTGAATTTCAAGATAGGAATATTTAAACACAAGGTGCAGAAAAGAAGTGAGGGGGACATCACTCTGAAACCTGTGTTTAAATATTCCCGTCTTGAAATTCTTGCTTTAAAACCAAACATTTTTTCACAGCTTAAAAAGCCTTTAACTATTCCATTTATAAATTGTACTAATATTGATATTTCCTCTGTTCAGCGTAAAGCCCTTGAAAGAGGCCCTAAACTCGCCTATCCTAATACAAATTCCAGTTTTATTAATTTAATTCCCCCTGTGAAGGATACCCTTCTTAACGTGGCTCAAGGCCATAGAGATCGCGGCCATCTTGCTATGTATCGAACAATTACTGCTTTTCAAAATGAGAATAAACTTAAAAGTAAAAATCTGATGTGGGCAGCACAGGACTTTCCCTGCAGACTCAAATTCATGTTTTCTTTATTTCTTTAATAATTCATTAGATTGAGTTTAATTGAACCAAATAACACTAAATTTACATTTTGAATTCAATTCTTGTTTTTATTTGGTAATTGGACATTTTTCCGAAATCGGCGTAACAAAAATGCAAGAAATCTCAAAAATCTTGAGAACAGTTAGTCCTAAAGTATAATGGAGTGAGTTATATTATTTTTCTCTTCAAAAATTACCTATAAAATAATAATTAATTTGATACATTTGAGCATACTCTATTTAGCACTTTTTTTAGATTTTGACGATTTTGGAGGGACATTTCGCAAAAAAAGTCACGTTGTTCTTTCCGAATCGTACCAAAATCTACTCAGCACCAGAGTATTCCTTAAGTAACTTATCTACCATATTTTGTGAAATTTGGTCAATTAGTACTTCATCTAGTGTGGATACATGAAATTTTTGCGGACCATTTCATAAAAAAAGGCGGGTTCTTCTTTTCCGAATGATATCAAATTATAATCAGCACCGGAGTATTCAACAAGTAACTTATCTACCAAATTGTGTGATATTGGTCAATTAGTATTTTAGCTAGAGCGGATAAATTAAATTTTCACGGTCCATGTCGCAAAAAAAATGGAGAGTTCTGTTTTCACGAATTTTACTAAAAAGTAATCAGCACCAGGGTCACAACCAAGTGACTTACCTACCAAATTTTATGAAATTCGGTCCATTAGTTTTTGAGTTAGAGTGGATAGATACAATGCCCGGACACAGAGAAAGACACACAGACAAACACAGACAGACACACATACAGACACACACACAAACGTCACGCTAAAAATAGTTTCCTCGTATTCTAGTGGTCTCAAAACGTATAGATCCGTCGAAAACTCGAGTTGCGATTTTGGGCATTAATCCAATGCTTTCCCTATACATTACCATGTATTGCAGGGAAAGTAAAAATCAGATGTGGGCAGCACATGACTTTCCCTGCAGACTTATATTCACGTTCTATTTATATTTATTAAATTTATTTTACTTTTAATTCAATTTTCGTTCTCATTTGAAAACTGGACTTATTTTCAAAAATGGTGTAGGAAAAATGCGAAAAACTAAAATATCTCGAGAACGGCTAGTCCTAGTGTAATGGGGTTGGTCTGATTACTTCTTTTGCTAAAAATTACGTATTAAACAAGCATTTAATGGCTATATTTGAGCATACGTAGTTCTTAAGTTTAGATTTTGATGATTTTTGCCGCCCATTTTGTAAAGAAAAGCAGGTTATTTTTTTCCGAATTATACCAAAATCTAATCAGCACCAGGGTGGCCTACAAGCGACTTATCTACCAAATTTTATGAAATTCGGTCCATTAGTTTTTCAGTTAGAGTGGATACAAAATCTGCACAGACAGACAGGCAGACACACAGACACACAGACAGACAGACACACAGACACACACACAGAAGTCACGCTAAAATAGTTTTTTCGTATTCTAGAGGTCTCGAAACGTGTAGATCCGTCGAAAACTCGAGTAGCGATTTTCGACATGTTTCCAATACTTTCCCTATACATTACCATGTATTGCAGGGAAAGTAAAAATCAGATGTGGACAGCACATGACTTTCCCTGCAGACTTATATTCACGTTCTATTTATATTAATTAAATTTATTTCACTTTTAATTCAATTTTCGTTCTCATTTGGTAACTGGACTTATTTGAAAAAGATGGCGTAGAGAAAATACGAAAAAACTAAAATATCTCGAGAACGGCTAGTCCTAGTGTAATGGGGTTGATTTTATTCTTTTCATCGCTCAAAATTGCGTATAAAACAAGCATTTAATGGATATATTTGAGCATACGTAGTTTTTTAGTTTAGATTTTGACGATTTTTTTTAGGGCCATTTCGTAAAAAAATGGAGGATATTTTTTTTTCGAATCGTGCCAAAATCTAATCAGCACCAGAGTAACCCACAATCTGACTTATCAACAGATATTTGTGAAATTCGGTTCATTAGTTTTTCAGCTAGAATGGATACAGGCAGTTTTCGCGGACCATTTCGCAAAAAAAGGCAGGTTTATTAATCTTGAATTGTACCCAAAACTAATCAGCACCAGAGTCGCCCACAGGTGACTTTCTTACCAAATTTTATAAAATTCGGTCAATTAATTTTTAGTTAGAGTGGATACAATATCTGCACAGACAGACAGACAGATACACAGACACACACAGACGTCACGATTAAAATGATTTTATCGTATTCTAGAGATCTTAAAACGTGTAGATCCGTCGAAACTCGAGTTGCGATTTTCGGTTTGATTCCAATACTTTCTCGATATATTACCATGTATTGGAGAGAAAGTAAAAAATCTGATATGAGCAGCATATGATTTTCGCTATATAATGCAATAAATATACTTCTTCCACAGTGAAAAATCTGATGTGGGCAGCAGAAGACTTTCCCTGCAGACTGAAATTCATTTTTACTTTATTTCCTTAGGAACTCATTAAATTGAGTTTAATTGCCCAAAATAGCACTAAATTTGCATTTTTAATTCAATGTCTGCTTTTATTTGGTAATTGAACATTTTTCTGAAGGCGGCATAACAAAAATACGAAGAATCCCAAATATCTCGAGAACGCTTGATCCTAGAGAAATAGAGTTGGTCTTATTCTTTTCCTTGTCAAAAATTACGTATAGAACAAGCATTTAATTGATACCATTGAACATAGGCAGTCTTTTTTTAGATATTCGCTATTTTTACGAGCCATTTCGTAAAAATGGCAGGTTGTTCTTTTCCGAATCGTACTAAAATCTAATCAGCAACAGAATATCCAACAAGTGATTTATCTGTGAGACCAGAATATGTTCTCACATGAGACATTTTTTTTGTAGTATTTACGATGCCTAGAACGGCAAACAAAGCTATTGTCTGGCTGGCACCGGGGTTTATGAGGACTTGAACTTTAAGGTCAAAAGGACTATAAAATTTAGGTGAGCCAGACCAGAGGGGCTGAGATTGGCCTTGCTAAATGTAAAATGATGCCATTGGATTGAGAAGAACCAATGAGCGCAAAGGGAAAGAAGGCCGGAGATACCCCCCCCCCCCGCCGAAGGAACCACAGCTTAGAGCAGACGAGAGAAATGAGAGTACAGTTGCAGTCATAGACGAAACGAGTTCAGTTATAGACGAAAGACAACGCAGAGATGGAGATCGGACATGAAAAGAATATAATTACGAATTTTGACTTAGAGCACGAGTAGAAAAGCATAAAAAACCCAACAGATTTGTAGAGTGTCTCGTAGAGGTGATCTATGTGCGAGTGCATTTTTAGTACGAGTCGGAGCCTAACACCCCAGAGTTGTGGCGAGACTGTCAGCACTAAGACTGATACAAGCCTTTGGAGAGATGATAAGCCCAAGATCAAACTGGAAGGTATGTGCTCATTTTCAGAGGTCCTAGACACCATCGTAAATCTAATCATTCTGGTCGCATATGTCCCCTCACTAAAAAAATCTGATGTGGGCAACACATGACTTTCCTTATATAATGTAATGAATTTACTACTTTTACAGTAAAAAAAACGGGTTTATCTTATAGTAGATACTAATATTCTTTCCAAGATATTGAATTTTCAACAATTAATCGTCATTTTCATTGATTTAGAGTCATTTTTATCCATTTGGCGAGATTTCGCTAATTTGGCAACATTTCAAAAAAGTCGCCAAGTTGGCGACATTCCGCCAAATTCGTCGCCAAAATCTCGCCAAGCGTTATGCACTAAGAAATAAGTTATTCTTACAGCAGATAAATGACTATTGGCGTTCAAGTACAAAAGTATTATTCAAAGTATCTTTTTTCATGAATGGAACGAGCTAGATCCACGAGAATGATGTCACTCAATTTATCGCATGGTATTACATATGAAAAGTGGACATGTTTCTCAATTGGAAATATTTTTTTTATTTTATATGACTTTTTGATAATTTTTTTGTAAAATGTACAATATCTCGAGAACGGTTCATGTTAGCGTTCATGTTAGCGTCTTTTTTGACGATTGTTTTAAAATTTCATTCGAAAATTTAGGGGAGCTCTGAGCATTCGATTGCGTACAAAAACAATAGGCTTCCAGTGTTTACGGATTGTGATTTTTGTACCAAATTTGGTTCGAATCGGTCCATTCGTTCGTCAGTTATCGTCTCCACAGTCTCACTGACACACACACACACATCATTTCACACACACACACACACACACATACTTTCACACACACACACACACACAGACATCACTTCAAAAATGTTTGATTCGTGATCAGGGATGCTTGAAACGTGCTCTCCCGTCGAAAACTCGAATTCGAATTTTCGATCCCGTCACAATACTTTCCTTATACATTATGTATATAAGGAAAGTAATAATAAAATGAACAAGGTCAGTTGATTGCAGAACAATTCGACATAAGTCAGGAAATTCAGGATAAGGAAGTTATCTTTATCCCCACAAAACACGCAAAATTACTCTTTCCGTTTGGTGCAATACGTACTGTAATAAAAAATAACAAAATTGATATTGTAATTTGTAATCAAAAAAAGGTTAAAATTACGTTAAATAAAAATATGCGAGTATGAGTGATTAAAAATTTCAAAACAATTACTAATGAAGAAATGCAAATCAGAGATACCGTATTTTTGAAAGCGGAAAATAAACCCAATATGTTTCAAGATAGATTTCAGGGACCGTTTCGGATAATTGAACTCGGAAAAGCAAATATATTGACCATTAGAAATAAATATAATATGAAAGATGAACCAATTAAAATTCACGCTGCCCAATGTAATATCGAACTAAATGTACAAAGTGCGGAAGAATTGATGGAAAAATATGATATGGACAGTGAAATCGATGAGATTCACGCAAAAAAATGTCATATAGCACAAAAAGTACAAAGTAAACGTAAATATAACGGTAACGGTGAAATAATTGAGATTCAATCAAAAGAATGTTATACTGTACAAATGTACATATTGAAAATGTTCAAAATATGAATGAAAATATTCAGCATGGAAGCGAAAATACGGATATCAAAATTATGCAAAATCAAAAGGATGATAACAATTTTGAAAATATTGATCATGAAATTATGCAAAATGGAAATGATAAAATTCAAAGGGTACATAATGCAAATGAAAATAAAAAGTTTGAAGAAATGCAAAGTCAAAATCAAAAACATAATGATGAAAATACTCAAAAATCACTTGAAATTAAAATAATGGATGTGTTGTAAAATGAAAGTCAAAATACTCAAAGTTCAAATGAGGTTAAATTAATGGGTATTTGGGGAAATAAAAGTCAAAATGTAAATTTTCGAAGAAAATGTAAACGAAAATCATGATAATGAGAAGCAAAATGCAAATGATGTTAAAATAATGGATGTTTTGATTGATCAAAATAATAATTTTCAACAAATACTAAATTCAAATGTTGGTAAAAGTATTCAAAATGAAAATAATGAAATAATAGGGGATAGTAATCACAATGATTATGAAGGTAATGATATTCTAAAAATAGATTCAGAAATAATTGAAAGTCTAAGCGAATATAAAGGGTATGTTAGGCAGAAATTAAAGTTACTAAATGAAATACAAATTTATAACACAAATGAAATTGAAAACATTCATGAACAAAGGGAGAGAAAGCTTAGTCAAAATTGTTTCAAGAAATCAAGAAATTTTAAGAATTTAAAATTTGCTGATGATTGGTTTTTGAAGAATTGTAAAATGAGAGAGAGATAAAAAGGATTATAACAAATCAAAATGAATTCTAAGGAAAATGATATGGAATTGAAAATATTTTAAAAATGAAAAAATGGATAATGATATGAATTTAAAAAAAAAAACAATAAGGAAGGAATTGTTTAAGAATGAAAATGGTATGAATTTCTAAGAAAAAAATGAATAATCATTGAATGGTTTAAAAATAAAACATGGTATGAAATTTACAAAAATTGATAATAAATGTACAAATGTTTCTTTTTCAAAAATAATATTATATCATAATATAAGTTATAATGTAACTCAAAATGTTACATGTGATAAGAAAATATACAGAGATTAATTTATGCAAATAAAATCTACAAAAATGATAGGTAAAATCAAATATGTTACCTAATTGCGTAGATGAAAGGTCTGAAGCCAAATCCAGGCAAGGACAAGGTTGTTGGAAAGCCAGTCCAGTCAAATGCTTCATTTTTCAAAATAAGGTGTAGAGCTTCACTTCAAGTTGTTTTCAAAGGCAAAAATCTTAAGTCTTTTGAGGGAAGAGTCTTGAGGCTTAAAAATTGAATGACAGGTTTAAGTAAAGTAAAAAAATAAGTAATGAGCTGAAAGTGAGACTATTAAAGATTAGTCATAGATGGTATAAATTTTATGTCAAAAAGTAAACAAAGGCATAAATAATTGAAAATTTTAAATCAATTTGAATTTAAAATGTTAAATTATGTACAGTAAAAATAGCTGTAAATCGCCCGTGGCAATAAAGCAATCGAGGACACGATATCTCGTGTAGGGATGTTCAAAAGTGAAAAATGCATTGAAAATGCTTAGGTAAATAAATGTTTCAGGAATATATAAATTGTATAAGCAATTTAAATAACTAAATTAATCCTAAAGTGACAGGATGAATGAATTAAATTTAGTTAAAATTTTGTTTCGTGAATAAATGAATAAATTCACAGAAGTTGTAAAAAAAAAAAGGTTGAAATAAAAAATAATTGAAGAATTTTGCGTGCGAAATAAAGCATTTTTATTGTTTATTTACAACGTAAGGAAAGGTTACGATAATCATGTGTGTATAAATAAATTTGGATATGAAAATAAAATGTAAATAAATATGGTAATGAAAATAAAATGTAGGTATTGAAGAGGAAAATTGTACGATAATAAAAATAAATGTGAAATACATGTCAAATGAATATAAATAAATATGGAATGAATAAATAAATATGTTAAATAATACGGCACTCAGATGTTAGTGGGGAATGTAAATAAAAACATTAAAGTTATCGATGAGATACTGTAGCAATTGAAAAATGTTTGTAAACAAACGGCAATCTACGTAAGTATATATATATATACTCTGCTAGTAATGTAATATAAATTGATGATTAGGTAGTTTTAAATGTGAAAAAAGTTATGAAAATATATTCCGAATAAGGTGTTGAGAAATGTTATTATAAATAAAAATAAATTTGGATGCAATAAATGTCATATGTGGTAAATAAATAAATGGTAATATGTAGTACGGCGATAAAGGGTTTAGCCGCAGTTGATTAAATGTCAAGATAAGTAATAATTAGATAATAATGTGTGAGATAGAATGATAAATAATCAAGCGTTATAAATGGTTATAAATGTCAGATATTCAAAGTCATAAGGATTAAAATAAATTGAGATACATAAATATGATAAATTTTATAGATACGGTGAGTAAATAAATCCGCGTGTAAAAGGGATATACAATTAAAAAGGATATATAAATAATAAATAAAAAGGATTTCAATTGTTAAAAATATAAAATCAAAATTTTCAATTAGGTAAATAAAGGGTTTTCGACAAGAAATTAAAGTCTTGAGTTTGTTTTAAAAAGATGAAATAATTTTATTTAAAATGTAAAAGTTATGAACGTGTTAAGCCAGGAGTTAAAATAAATAAAATTTAAACAAATTATATATCAAAAAAATATAAAAGTTTAAAATTTTAAATTTCAAAAATAAAAAAAATAAAATTTTTCAAATTTTTTTTTTAAATTTCATAAAGTCATATGGAAGGTATAGAGAAAACAAAATTAAATGAGAGAGAATCTCAACATCAAATGGAAAGGTGAAATTTAATAATAAGTAATACAGAAAAGTGATTTTCAAATATTGAAGGAAGTCAGTATAAACGGGTATGCAGTCAGGTCATAAGAAGGCACCATAAAGATGACTTTGATATTAATACAAGTCACCTCAAAGGAACCAACTGAATAATATTTAAATAAGGGGCTATTTAGGTTGAGTTAAAAAAAAGAGAGAGAGCTAGCTATACAATGCTAATATAATGTGCAAGCCATGAGCATTATTGTATAAAAGTTGATTAGCAGATATGATTAATAATTAAATTGATGAGGAGATTTATATTTAAAAGAATAAGTTGACGTTTATATAACACGCCGAGGGGGTTAATAAAGTGTTTACAGTATTTGGTTACAAGCCTTTGGTGCGCTCCGTACAGTCGAATCTTCTGTGTTCAGTAGACCACGCGGGAAACTTAACGTCTTCAAGTGCTTTGTCATTGTAAAAAAAGTAAAGTTGAGCGGATCGAGCTGCTAATCGCTGTTACAAAAAACGATTAAAAGAAAAAGGAATCGCGTTCGAAAATCTTTTAGTTAGCTGGTCATTCTCCGATTTTCGGAAAGGGTAGTTGAACGCCGTTCCCGGTTATTCACTACCGATGGAGAAAAAGGGGGTTTTTAAGAAGGGTTCTTCTAATAATCTTTTTGAAAATGATCAATCAGTAACTGTCATCAGGTGCAAGGGGTTGTTGTTGTTGGTTTACATTCTGGGCAAGATGGCCTATTAAAGGGAAGATGTCTCCACACATGCAAATATAATGGGAGTTACGGAATTCTGTTAAAAGTATATATATTTTCAAAGGCTAATTTAAAAAAAATGTTTGAATGTTATATAATAAGTATGTATACCAGTATCAAGGTTAAGAAAAAATATTATATATGTGATGAAGTTATCAATTATGAACATTAATGAAGTATGAAGAAAATTGTGTTTCAAAAATAGTAAACTGTGTAATTTGTACAAAAAAAATATGTTAAAAATATAAAAGTAGATAGTTGTGTGTAACATTTCAAAGTGAACGTGCATATGTTTAAAAATCTTTTCAAATAGTAAAAATTTAATTTAGCTTCAATTGAAAGCTGGACCTGGTAGAGTTCATGAGTATATAACTTATGTTTATTTAGTGTATATAATGTGTGCTAAAAAACTTTTGTGTTACAACAAGACTGTTGAACTAATTCTGGACGAACTTTGTCCCCAAAAAAGTGAAAAATGACAATTAAAAAGTGGCATGTGAATGGAACTTTTTTTTTTGAACTCTATTGTTGTTGAATTTTTTTTTTTTTTTTTTGGTCCGTGGGGAGATATGTGAGACCAGAATATGTTCTCACATGAGACATTTTTATTTGTAGTATTTACGATGCCTAGAACGGCAACCAAAGCTATATTCTGGCTGGCACCGGGGTTTATGAGGACTTGAACTTTAAGGTCAAAAGGACTATAAAATTTAGGTGTGCCAGACCAGAGGGGCTCAGATTGGCCTTGCTAAATGTAAAATGATGCCATTGGATTGAGAAGAACCAATGAGCGCCAAGGGAAAGAAGAGGGGAGCTACCCCCCCCCCCCAAAGGAACCACAGCGTGGGGCAGACGAGAGAAATGAGAGTACAGTTGCAGTCATAGACGAAACGAGTTCAGTTATAGACGAAAGACAACGCAGAGATGGAGATCGGACATGAAAAGAAAATAATTACGAATTTTGACTTAGAGCACGAGTAGAAAAGCATAAAAATCCCAACAGATTTGAAGAGTGTCCCGTAGAGGTGATCTATGTGCGAGTGCATTTTTAGTACGAGTTGGAGCCACACACACCAGGGTTGTGGCGGTACTGTTAGCACTAAGACTGATGCAAGCCCTTGGAGAGATGATAAACCCAAGATTAAACTGGAAGATATGTGCTCATTTTCAGAGGTCCTAGACACCATCGTAAATCTAATAATTCTGGTCGCATATGTCCCCTCGCTAAAATACTTAAAATTGATATAAATGAAAATTGATGTTATTGATAAATTGATGTTGTTAATAAATGATATTGCTTAAGTTTAAATAGTCTAATCTTTTTATATTAATTAATAATTCTTTTCAGGACTTACACAAAAGGTAAAAATAATTGGAGGGTTTATTGCGGCACAACAACGAGCAATATACGTTTAAATGTTAATTCCACTATATATGAATTAACGGCAATGTTAATGTGATTAAAAATAATTAATTTAATAATTAAAAGTGTAACTTATAAGTTCCTAATTAATATATTTGCCACATTATATACCAAATTTTGTGGAATTTGGTCAATTAGTATTTCAGCTAGAGTGGATACATGAGATTTTTGCAGGCCATTTTGCAAAAAAAGGCGGATTCTTTTTCTCCGAATTGTACCAAAAACTAATCAGTACCAGGGTCGTACCTAAGGTTCTTACGTACCATATTTTATGAAATTCGGTGCATTCGTTTTTGAGTTAGAGTGGATACATACATTACGCAGACACACAGACACACAGACAGACACCCATGCAGACACACACACAAAAGTCATGCTAAAAATAGTTTTTTCGTATTCTAGAGGTCTCGAAACGTGTAGATCCGTCTAAAACTCGAGTTGCGATTTTCGACATGATTCCAATACTTTTCCTATATATTACCATGTATTGCAGGGAAAGCAAAAATCTGATGAGGGCAGTACATGACTTTTCCTGCAGACTTATATTAACGTTATCTATATTTTAATTAAATTTATTTCACTTTTAATTCAATTTTCGTTCACATTCGGTAACCGGACTTATTTTCAAAGGTGCGTAGAGAAAATACGGAAAACTAAAATATCTCGAGAATGGCGAGTCCTAGTGTTATGGGGTTGATCTTATTATTTTCGCCGTTATAAATTACGTATTAAACGAGCATTTAATGGATATATTTGAGTATACCTAGTTCTTTAGACGATTTTTGCTGGCCATTTTGCAAAAAAAGGTAGATTATTTTTTTCCGAATCGTACCAAAATCTAATTAGCACCAGGGTAGTCCACAAGTGACTCATCTACCGAATTTCCTGAAATTTGGTCAAGTAGTTTTTCAATTAGAGTGGATACAAGCTTTTGCGGGCCATTTCAGAAAAAAAGGCCGGTTCTTTTATTCCAAATCGTACTTAAAACTAATCAGCACCAGACTCGCTCACAAGTGACTTACCTACCAAATTTTGTGAAATTCGGTCAATTAGTTTTTTAGTTAGAGTGGATACAAAATCTGCACAGACAGACACATAGACACACAGACAGACAGACACACACACAGACGTCACGTTAAAAATAGTGTTTTCGTATTCTAGATGTCTTGAAACGTGTAGATCCGTCGAAAACTCGAGTTGCGATTTTCGACATGATTCCAATACTTTCCCTATACATTACCATGTATTGCAGAGAAAGTAAAAAAATACATACTATATACAAATAGGTATATACTATATATAATAATCAGAACCAGTAAAAAAATACATACTGGTTCTGATATTGTTTTGAATACTGAACTCGCGGAAATTAGGAAACTTAAAGCTATTCCTTATCTTGTCACTTTATCTTCTTCTTCGACCCAGACCGTCCGACCAACCAGAAAGGTGTAAGGTATCTGTTTGGACGGCCGGGAAGTGCCACCCAATTTAGACTGGAACCCAGTGGGGGAGGCATCCACAGGGACCGTACCCTCCTTCCCCTACAACCAACCTCTCGGAAGGACTGACGGACCCACATGTTTAACGTGATCGTACTCCGCGTGAACACGGCGGCAGTTTGGGCAGCGGCGGGAATCGAACCCGGGACTACCGAGTGCAACCTCCGCGCGCTAACCACAGGGCTACCGCGCCCTGTCACTTTATCTGCTGACGAGACTAAGCAACTTGTTCTTACATATAAAACGGATTAAGTAAATTCAATGCAGAAGTGTATTGACGAGATGGAATGCAGCCAGGTTAAAAAATTCCCGATTACGATGACTTTTCTATTCAGTACGTCTTATAAGAAGTGTAATAAAATACCTTCTATCAAAGTTGTGTGCTTAATCTTATTTGCTTGAAATCAGACGTGATACTAACTTATTAACTAAATATGTTTCTTAAATGTTAAGTTTAAATTAACATTTAAGAAACACGTAGTTTCTGTTTGTGCACCACACTAAGAGGCTGAGTTTTGCACATTATATATAGAATATATCTATTTGCATCGTAAACGGCGCAAAACCTAACAGATCTGGATTTTCAATTTTTTCCCCGGGACAGAGCAAAATGGGGAAGAGGGAACTCTAAAAATTTAGACTCTCATGAAGCCCTGTTGGTTAATTAATAGGTTGAGTTTTGCGAACTTAAAGTATCGAAAACGGCGAAAAACCTTACAGAGCTGGATTTTCGATTTCTTCCAAAATAGAATAAAGGGTACTCTAAAAACTTCTTAGATCCCCGACAGAAACAGCCCGGAGGCTTAGAAGTGTGAGTATTCATCTGGTTTTAGTATTGACCACGAGACAGAGACCAATTGAGCCATTTTTTGATTAAGGCGACTATCTTTGAAGCTAAGTGCTATACATAGTTCCAAAAGTAAAATTTATTAAAAACACGTTTGTAGCATAAGTTAAGAGTGCCACTTTGTCTGTGTCGTACAGTTTAAATTCACAAATGACAAGGAAACTCATTCTCAAAATATTTCAGTTTGTGGAACAAGTGACTTGACAATATTTAAAAATGTACCTTGTCGTTAAAATAAAAATAAACTCTTTTAATACCGAAAATTCGAAGTTAAAATAAGTAACTACTCGTATTTTCATATCTTATTTTGCTCAATAAAATAAACTAATGTAAGAAAATGTAAAACAAATTTCAAATAAGAAAATGAAAATGAATTTGAGTTTATAAGCACTTTTGCAGCGAGCATCAGATTAATCCTATTGTTATTTAAAAAAAATCTCCCTTTCTAAATGTATTCTGTATGCACAAAAGAATAATTCAGTTATAAAAGACCAGACAAAAAGGAATAATCTTACATTCAAATGCTTTTATAAATATTCTTTAAGTCACCTACTAAAAGTTTCAATTAAACAATGCAGACGATTATAATTATAGTTTTTTATTATGTTTTTATAGAAACCTTTGTTAACTTGCACAACTATTTTCGCTTCAGGGCTTAAATAAAGGATTTTATTATCTTCAATTCTCGTTCTATTATTACACGCGATATTTAATTATCATGCTATATTTCAATTTAATTATTTTCGCGTAAGATCAGTTGAATAAAACTAATGAAGTTTAAATAGCTAAATTAATAAATGAAATGTATGCAGTTTTCAATTGTGAAATACAAGAAATTTATATCATTCGTACTATTCAAATGGCATTTCGATTTTATGTAAGTGTAATGAGAATTTTTATATGAACTATCGTCAAGTACAATACAGTGGACACCGATTGCGTAATACAGGGATACGCCTTGTTATCGTACTTGTGGGACCGTATTATTACGACATGTAAAATTCCTGCACCGAGAATTTTGAGTCCTCAGAACAGAAAAACACATTTAGTCTATCAGTAATTGGAGAAAATGGGCTCACTTCTGCGGTAAAGTCGAGTGGGGTTGTTGTTGTTGTTGAGACCCAGACCGTCCGACCTACCAGAAAGGTGTAAGGTAACAGTATGGACGGCCGGGAAGTGCCACCCAATTTAGACCGGAACCCAGTGGGGGAGGCATCCACAGGGACCGTACCCTCCTTCCCCTACCACCAACCTCTCGGAAGGACTTACGGACCCACATGTTTAACGTGATCGTACTCCGCATGAACACGGCGGCATTTTGTGGTAGCGTGCAAATCTAGCGCGTAAACCACGGGGATACCGCACCCGAGATGGCCAACAGCACGCGGTGTTCCGAGGTGGTCACCCACCAAGTACTAACCGCGCCCGATGCTGCTTGACTTCGGTGATCTAACGAGAACCGGTGTTTTCAGCACGGTACGGCCGTTGGCCAAAGTCGAGTGGGGTGTCATTTTTTTCATTTTTTGCGTAGATTACGAATATGATGATCCGGAAATCGAAATTGGTAGCTTTATTGTAGTTGAGGTTAAAATACAGTGTAAAAAATGCAATTTTTTTAGTTCTTTTCATTTTTTTTCAGGACATATGCATTTTATCCAAAAAAGTTTCCAACAAAAGTTGTTCAGCTTAAGATTACCTACAAAAAGGTCCAGTTACATTTTAAGATAAAACTAACGATAACGGCCCTACGGAGGGTCAAGCTCTGTGAAATTTTCGGTATTTCAAGAAAAAACTGCTTATACGCGAACTTTACACACTACTTAATTCAGCAATCTGATTTTCTGTTAATACTCATCAAAGTCATCGTCTTCATCCACAATTGCTGTGTCACTTTTATCCGTATACTTTTGACATTCAGCGTCGATATCTCCTTTATCACACAAACAGTGGCAGATGTGAGTGCATGAACGGTTAACATCTGAGCACGGGCATACTCCTGGTTTACAGACTTTGCATTTGCTGTATGGGATCATTTCTAAAACTTCTTCAAGCGCTGGCCTACACTCAAGCCAAGTAATTGAAATATGCTCATGTTCACAATTCCAACCGTGATCGTAAGGTGTTGGAGCCGTTTGATGACGTGTTAGAGATTTTCGCCATATTGCAGCCTGGTAGTTTGCTCTACGGACATGGAGGTGCAATGTTAATCGACAAGGAAGCAATTCTCAGGCAGAACACTGCCTCCTTTAGAACAGTACAAACCATATCTCAACTTATTTATGTCTTCAGTTTGTTTCCCACCATACATTTTACAAACAAAGCTCTCAATGATTGCATATAAGTCCTCACTGACCATCCATTCTTCCCCAAGGGTTTTGAATGATCGAATGTAGTGTGCTGCAGCACTCATAAGTTTGAATGGTTCCCTCTTGCCTTTGCCGTAAAGGGCTGAAACGCTGTCACAGCCGGTGAAGTTATAGAACCCCAAAAGAGCTTTCATCAAGTAGACACTGTTGCACCCATTTGGTAGTTTAGTTGTTAACTTGGCAACAAAATTTTTTAGGGCAACGATTCAATATTTCCCTTGTTTACCCATTCGTACATATACTTCGCACTTAAGTTGATCTGTGAAGGCTAGTAGAGTAAGGACATCGGTTTCATCTGCATGAACAAAAACTGCAGGGATGTTGCTCTCGCCAACGTGAGAAGCATGCAAGGCTATTCATGCGTCAGCCTCTTCGTGGTCGCAACCTAGCTCCAAACATTCAGTTACTTCATCTGATGTTATTTTGTAGCATTTATCGTCATAGGCAAAGAAAACCACTTTGTTTTGCAATTTACACTGATAAATTGGTGTCTTCCCCAAATCAAACAAAAAGCGAATGAAGTTAATCTTATTAGAGCTAACTGTGAGGAACTGTGACCAAAATTTAACTTTGAAGCCTCCTCTGGTATTTCCATACAAGCCTGAAGTAGTATCGTCTTGAATGTGAGCTCTCTCGAAATCTTTTATCGAATCAGTTTCGTATGTATCGAAAACTATATCGATTCCAATTAATGGACTCTGAATCAACCGTTGAAAGATAGCTTTTCCGATTTCGTTAAATTCCGTGCCAATTGGGATCTTCATTTTCCTTAGTAAAGACATTCCATCGAAAACACAGGCTGTATTGCGCGTGGATATCCTGGTTCAGCCATAACGTATTTTTCAAGGATGTGATACAGTTGACTATTAACAATCCTTCTAGAAGACCCCATTCCATCAGACAAGGCCCTTGGAACAGGCCCTAATGGATAACTCAATACATCCCGAAGGTCAATATGTCGTCGTTGTGCCACAATAGGAAGTCTTGCAAATAAGGATGCATTACCAGCGATTGCTGAATTCCTTTTCTTTGAAGAAGACACATTTTTGTTGAGAGAAGAGAAAGTGTTTAATTTAATTTTGTGTAGGGGATCGTGGAAAGTTCTACTGCATTCTTTCGTTAATCGGTCTTTCACAAAGGTTTTGGCAGCTTGTAGTCCCTTATCGTGAACTTCCAAAAGATTATCTTTAACTGATTGTGTTGCAATCAAGCCAGTTGAAATACTAGGCAGGGGTCCTCCATGCCATGGATTTTGTAACGAGCTGTCAAATAGGTTGATAACACATTGAACAACATTTTTGTCACGGTTTATACGGGACTTACACAAATCTGAATGTTTTGAGCTTGTTGGGTTGTTGGATGTCATGTCTTGAAGTAATGCCTTGTATAATGAACGTCTCTGATTATTTAAAACCCATCTTTGAGTTGCAGCTGTATTTGAACTGAATCCTGTGAACCCTCCACTAGTTCTGCAGTCTTTATTTACAGTCATTTCAATCGCTTTGTCCGCTTCAATAGAACTGAAATTATTGTTATTAGATAACTGAACAACAAATTCACCTCTACAGAATGCTTCGTACACATCTTTTTCTTTTCTTGGAGACTTTTCATATCGTCTAGGTGTGGAATCAAATACCTACCATAGTTTTGCTGATCATAGGCAAACATCCAAGCAATGGCTTCTTCTAAAGCAGATACATACAATAGTCAATTTCCAGTCCTCGTTGCTGCTATTAAACATAGTACAATCTCAATAATATTTTAAAATTACAACCAGAAGTTGAACAGGTCTCCAGATGTAGAGATTCTTGAACAGAGATTCCAGATGTCTCCAGATTCTTGAACAAAGATTCTTGAACAAACTCCGCGAGGCATTTTCTAAAAGTGTCACTTTCGATGCAAGCTGTAAAGCTTGTCTCATTAATGTCCTCTGCAAAACCATCAATCTCTTCTTGCAGTATTCTTACACAAAGCTCCTGTTCTGGGTTGAGTGTAGCATGACATGATTCTATTATCATCAGTAATAGAGCTTCATACATTACTTTGTAGGGCCGCTCTGCCCGATTGTAGGATTTTCCACTTATTACACTAGGGATGGATCCCTCTGCAACTACACCACTTAAAGTAGCAACATCTTTAGTCCCTGCATCTCCAAACAGTTTCCCGACAACGGCAAGTATTGTCATTAGAAGATGGAAGGTGCCTAACATGAGAACTACATCGGGAAATTCATTCTTCTTCTCCCATAGGACTTGGGCTGCTTTTGCATACATTGCTTGATCAAACACGGCTACAACAATTGATAGGTTTAGCCTGTGTTTTATCTCAACAGCTCTTTTCAACAATTCATATGCAGTTGCAGTGTCAGTTGCAGGATGGTCCAGGGTATCAAGATATCCTATTTTGCTCTTTATAATAACAGTGTTGTTATTAATCAAAATGTTACAACCAGTCCAGCTTGGTATTGGAAATTCTGGACTGCTTGAAAGTAATCTGGATAGAGCCCAAAATATGTTGGTGGTTTTAAATTCTTTAGCTAGTTCCTCATAATTTGATGGTTGGTCTACATCAAAAGATGAAATACCCGGACCTTTTCTGGCTGACAGAAAAACAGATTGCAAGTCCCCGTTTTTGATGTGCTTCCCAAGAGTTTTGATTTTTTGCTTGTAGGTTCTATCTCTTGTGGCGTTTTTTGGAGAGTATTACATGGTTCATCATTGTCACATCTATATTCCGGTTAAATAACCAAAATAGGATTAACTCTATGTGATGCCCCACTACCAGATAAAGTTCGTTCCAGGTTATCAGTGTTATCAGCTATCATAAGACATACCGCACTTGTATCTTTGTTCACTAATGTGAAAGAGGATTGTATAACAACCTTTCTTTCTTGGATTGAATCAATGTTTTTAAGCACCTCAAGAGTGTCCAGCTCTTCCAAAACATCATAGCTGACGCCATGACCAAGTTTATTTATTAGCCGAAGTGATGTGGTGTTGTTAGACAACCCTTTAACAACAGCTGGAAAAAGAACACTCCTTGGCGTACGTATGTCGGCAGCACAGAAAATTAAATCCTGGGCTAGTGATAACTGGCGACATTTGGCTCGAGGACTGGATTGCTTATTCAGGCCTTCCATAAAGATTCTTATATCTTTTGGGATGTATGTTTCCACCTCTTCAGTACATAAGTCTCCTTCTTTTGGTGGCCACGGAATGGTTTTCTGAACCTCCTTTATTTTTCTTAATGGTCGCCACTTACAAATTGCTCCAGTTTCTGTTGAAGATGGTAGTTTTCAATTATTACAGTTTCTATTTTTAGTGATGATGGATATACTAGTATATTCTTGTGGTTAGCATGAATAAAACGTATTGAATCTCCTATTACTTATTTTACTTTACGGACAAAGTTCTTCTGTTGAACTTCTGACCACACCAGACAGTTAACAGAAAATTTATTATGCATAATTGTACGTAGAAGAGAAAGACAAATAACTATGGGTTCTTGAATAAAATTTTGGCAAGTACTTATCCCCATTTTAAAAGCCAAATCTGTAACCATATCATACTCACAATGTCGGGATTTTTTTTTTTGGTCTTCTATACGGCGATTAAGAATCCAACAAACATCATTGTGGCAAGACTTGTAGTAAATTGCTTCAGTTGTTACAAGATCTTGCATTATTCCTAAAACTGAAGCAATGCATTTGCATTTAGATTTTGCATTATTCCTAAAATTGAAGCAATGTTATGATTGTCAGTGCTTTGCCTGATAAGTTCTTCGGCTGCTGTTCTTAATGTAACATCTAAGCCCAAAGTTGATACTTGATGGAGACTTTCTCTAGTTTTTGAGCCTTTACAGTATTTTTCTTTATCGCAATAAATGCATTTTTTGGTAGCACAAATGACTGTTCCGCCATGCTGTCTCTTTTTCTTCCAGTTCTATTTGAGATTTTTGGAGGTTGTTGCTTGCTATCTTGAACTCTCAGATATTTCTGAATATTTATTTTATTCGTATACTTTTCTCTGCATTGATGGTGTTAAAATACCGGTGATGAGTCAGGCGTGAAATCATCCCCAAAGTGATCAATATCCTTGTGATGTACCGAAGCTTCTTTCAACCCCATCCAAGAGGAAGCATCTTGAGGGAACTTTAATTGTTTGCCTTCAGTTTCGGCTTCCTTACAAAAAACACATAGATGTTTTTGATCCTCTGCCATTACTACTTTTTCCATTGAGACTTTCCGCAAAGAACCTAGAACAATAACAAATACCAGTTAGGTGGAGATATTAAAATTTACAATTTTTTCATTTATTTGAGCATTTTCTTTTTTCGTTATTATCCTCTGCAATCATAACTCTGATCGCATCAAGGCTTGCTTTTAATTCCTTATTATCATCAAGTACTTTTTTAATTTTCTTCCCGAGTTTTATAAATTTGAATAGCAATTTTATCACAGTTACGATCGATTTCATCAATCGTTAAGTCCATAGCTTTAATTTTTTCCATTAAGACAGCTGCTTTTGCATTTAATATCGTCGTAACATCTCAAGTGAAATATCAAATTTCAGTTTCTTACCTACTTTAAACCACAAAAATTAAATCTATAAATAAGTAGCCCCATCAAATTGATCAAAGTAACTTAGCAAATTTGCATATATGCTTCAGAAAATTCATCTGTTACACAAACCCTAACTATATAGCCGGAAATTCACCTCGGACATTAATAACGATGAATAATTTTATATATAATTAAAACTTAAAATGACTCACTTAAATTGGTTACTTATTACGCAATTCAAAGTAAATACATCGGAGACAAAATAAAAACAACCTCCATTACTACAGCGCTTGACTTATTCGCTAACAACGCTACCAATTTCGATTTCGGATTATCATATTCGTACTCTACGCAAAGGAAAACAAGAAAGATCAATCATGCTTAAAGCATTGATTATGAAACACTTTCCAACTTCAATGCAATTTTATTTAAAAAAGTCAAAAATGCAATACATTCCTCGGTAATATTTTAAAACTTATCGCAATACTACATTGATTTATTATATTTGAAAACTTAAACCTTCATTGAAAAAAATGAACTTCATTTAAATAACTGCATTGAAATATAAATTGCCTGGTTTAAATATCTCTAAAATGCAATACATTCCACGGTAATATTTTTAAAACTATCATAATACTACGATAATTTATTAGATTTGAAAACTTCATCGAAAACAACTGAAATAAATTCAAATGACGTCATAGAAAAAATAACACGTCTGGATCTCTCTATAAAAGCAGGATTTCATTCATAACTTTCTCCATTTCATTCATCACAATACTATAATAATTTATTTTATTTAAAAATTAAGACCATGGAGCTACAATTCATAAACTTTATGCTTAAAACTTCATCGAAAAAAATCGTCTTTCTGTTTATAAAATCAATTAATATTTCATTCATATCAGCCATGCAGACTCCATGGACTGAATTATTTTGTGTTAAAGAAATACAGTAATTCTAATACAACTCATTCTACATATTTTGCTGTTTACATTTTACATAGGTGAAAAATAGGCTTAGTTGTAGAAATAATCAAATTTGAATGAGAATGTAAACTCAAATATATTGTCATTGTGTTGTTTTAGTATGTAGATGTACAGAATTTAAGCAAAAATAAAGTAGTTTTAGGACGGATACAACACTCAATATGAATTAAAAAGAACTTTAAAAAATCACTATTTTGAAACAAGATGGATGCCATATATCATTTTGAAGTGGGTCATGTGATCGTCTCATATCATGGTCACGGGATCGTTTCATATAAGATGTGTAATTATTATTTTAATTTTTATTTAAAAAACTACTGAATATATTTCGCTGAATTTTTTTTTATATATTTTATGGAACAATTTGACTATTACCTAAAATTTTTGAAGCAATTCGTGAATTTTAAATCCGCTTAAAAAATGTTTGAAAAATTAGGTCCCATAGGGCTCAATGTATTTCATTTTTTCAACCCGGGTTCAATCCAAAACTAATTGGGTGATATTATTCATTTATATCCCCATAGGTCCTACAGACCGTCTGAACAACATACTAAAATTTCATTTTGATTAAGTCATTTTTACGGCAGTTATCGTGCTAACGACAGACAGACAGACAGACAGACAGACAGACAGACAGACAGACAGACAGACAGAATGAACAAAGTCATAAACACTTTTCAACTTTGTTGTAAAGGGTTAAAAAATGACACACTGCTCGACTTTACCGCAGAAATGAGACTATTTACATAGAAATCGGCTACTAGCTGATAGACTACTTAGAGTGAGTTATTCGTATTAGGTGATTGTGGGATTCCTATTATTTGACTTTTCGGGGCAAGGTTGCCAGATTTGTGGAAATGTCGTCAACTTGGCGAGTTCTCAATTATACTAGAACTTTCTTAAAATATCGAATATTCTTGGAGATACAAGCCGCCTCTAGAAATTTCTACGGGAAGTATATAAAAGGAGGCATCGCTCAGTTGGAGTATAATTGACGTGCTACTACCTAAATGGAATTGTGAGATACATAAGTGTTTTGAAAACAGTATCCGCAATTTTGTGAATTAGCTGAGAATTTAATCGCTGTTTTATTGTATCTGGCAATGGTTTACTGATCTAGCAAGATAGTTATCATGTTACAGAATATTATTAGATGCAAAATATGCTGGAACTGACACGGATGAACACCATCGCTCGGGATTGAAGATTCAAACCTCTGATGTAAGTTACACCGGAACATACAGCGGACTTTCGAAAACCAGACAACGGTTTAAGGTTCGCCCGTTTAGCACAGAATATATACTGGCTGTGGGGGCATAATACGCCCTAAATAAGCATACGGGATGCATGCAAACCAAGTAAACTGATTTTTTTAGCTGGAACTACAACTTATTGCCTCTAAAGCTAAACTCTAGTATAAGTTGAAGCTGGGACAATATCAAATTAGTGAAAGAAATACAATAAATACATAAAGCACACTGTGGATCCAACTGACAGTTTTATACAGATAAGCTAGCATATGCATTAAAATTTAAGTATAAAAATGTTTTAAAACAGCAATCTTAAAACCAAAGCAGCAAATTACATCATTATCCTACCGCAATTCGTCAATATAAACGTAAAATATATATATATATATATATTTTACGAATAAAGTAAAAATTAAGTTTTGAGTGCAATTTTTAAAAGTTTATGTCCAATTTAAGTGAAATTTTTACAGAAAAAGAAAGAAATTATCTTTTAAATGACCAAATGATATCTGTAAAATTTAGAAAAAAATAATTTTGCATTTTAAACACTAGTTCTTGCCGGCATAGGTGCAAAGATCTACATGTGATATGTGATGACTAGCAGAGCACATGCTGTCGCCTCTCTTCCGCTCGGAATATAGTATGATGGAATAAATTATGATATCTGCTGGATTTTAAAATGGCAAAATGTCAGTGGAAATGACTTTTAAATTCATAACTTTTTTTCGAATTTAAATAAAAATCTCGACAAGACGTATCGTTCGGTTTCTTGACGTACCCGGTACTGAATTTTTCAGATGTCCCAAGCTTCGATTTTTCACTACGCATGACATAGATATACATACATACAAATATAACTTTTATCATGTAAGATGTTAGTACAAAGGAAACTTCTGATGTGGAACATTCAGCTTTCATTTATCCTTTAGCACCTTTCAAATTTATTTTCAAATAACCTAGAACATGAGATAGCAGGGCTAAGCACAAACTACGGGAAATATTCACCTACTTTGTGGAAGACTAGAACGAATTTCCGGCCTTAATAAAGCGGCATCTACTTAATTAATATACAATATAGATAGCAATCTGTGAGACCAGAAATAGATATCACATGTGTTTTGGTGACACAAAATTATGCCAGATATTTATTGATCTGAAACATCGAACAATACGTGTAGTCTGGATGGCGCCGAGGTTTACAGCAAACCATAAATTTAGGAGTGTCAAGACAGAGGGGGCCGAGCGGGCCCTTACGTGGATGCCAAGTAGGCATCCACGTAAGTAGGCATCCACCAAGTAGGCATCCACCAAGTATGACATTGGTTCAATGATTAACCAATGAAGAAATTGCTTGTTGGGTCACTCTGAATGCTGCAATTGAAAGGAAAGGTGGAGTGACACCCCCGAGGGAAAAAGGGAGCCGCAGCCTGTGACCGAAGGACACTAGGAGCAGACTTTGACCGATAACTTCGAGACGATGACTTAATAACGACTTGTGGAATGACAGTTCGAGTTGGACATTACAATGATGACTTAATGACTTGTGCAGAGACTAGATAGATACTTGTGAAAACATGATGACGTGTTAATGTGCGGGTGTGCAAGCCATGAGTACAAAGTTTTCGTCGATATTACGGATCAGTGAATAGGTACTTCGAGTCTATTCCGGTAATATGATCGGCGAAGTACTTGTGGTGAAAAAGTACTAGACAGATTTAAGGATATGTGTTCATCAATAATCAAAGGTCGTAGACACATTTCAAGTAGTTTTATTCATACTGATCTCACATAGTCCCTCCACCGAAATAATAAATAATATGAATAAGTGTTGTAAATTAAGCAATTAGGTATTTTATGTGTTAATCAATGTTATTGTTCAAGTTAAAATGGCGTGATCCATTTAGTATTATAATAATTAATTATTCCTTTACAGGACTCAAGCAAAAGGTAAATAATTGGGGGTTTTAATATAGCGGCACAGCAAAGCAATGTACAATTTAGTATTAAGTCCACTAATACGAGATTTACGACCATGTATATTAAGTTCAAGTTAACAATATTATTATAATTAATAATAGAAGTACTTTAAGTTACTTTTTCTAATAATTCCTTTTACTGTGCCACACAATCAATTTCCAAACTGTCTGATTTGAACTAAAATCATTCACAACGCTCAAATAGTACGTCCTAAATCAACTTCTTCGATACGTTCTAGATAAATATTTTGATACACTCTGCATTGGCTCCTTTGATACCCTAAATAACAGCTTGATCACCAATCGTTAGCAGAAAGGCAAAACATATTTTATATGAGTTGCATCCGACATCTATAAAATTTGTGAAGTTAGAAAACAGATATTCAAGAAGTTATACTGTCAGATTGCTTAAAATAAACATAAATAAAATAAAATTAATAAAGTCGCAAAAATTTAGGTTACCAGAGAAGTAAAATTAAATGGAAAACCATTACCCGGAATGTTTTCAACCAATTTAAGTCAAAATATTCATGAGGATAATATAAAACAGAATTAAAAGAAAAAAAAAATTTTTAAATTCGCCATGTTAAAAACACCAATAAACTAAATCTATGTTGCTTAGAAACAGCAGTTTGTCTGCATTTCATCAAATCACTGGCTTTCGAATGTCATCTACAACGGCAGTGAATAAATGGATTTAATTTGACAGAATGGATTTAATTTGATAAATAGCCAATTTATAGCTTAAAAAATTCAGAACTAATTCGAATTTAAAAAAATCTCGTCGAAATGCATCATAAGGGGAGCTGAAATACTTCTGAAGCAAATTTAGCCGATACCCGAAGCTTTGATTTTCAATTACAGACGACACACTAATCTTCTAATATTGTCTAAATGTCCTTTTGTTTAAAAGTAACATCATGAAACATGTCTCCGTAGAATCCGAAATATGCTAGGGACAGTTATAGATTCAAACAACTGAAATAATTCAAATCTAGCCGCGTCTCGAGTTAGTCAAAGTGATTGGACGAATTCGCAAGCCAAGACCTTTCTTTAGAAAACAATTTTAAATATCTACTAAGTATTGCAGAGTCCACTTCAACGATAAGAGCTTGCAATTTCGTCCCAGTAGCACAATGGTAGAGCGTTGGCTGGCCAGTTCAGAGATTCAGGACTCGATTCCCGGTTGGGGCAGCAAGACTCTTTACAATGACGCACGAATGAATTTAACCTATAGGTGAGTGCAAAGATCTCGGACTCTCGGAGGTCTGAAAGTGATCCTGTTACGACTACCACGGAATCAGTGGACTCTGAGATATATATATAGAGCCGATTTTAAAGCGAGAGGATAACGACCTCGCATGATACTAACTTGAGTAAAAATAGTAGTAGCAAAAGGCTAACCTGGGGTTAAAATAGTAGAAGGTGGTCAGTCAGATTGTCAGTTGCCCACCAATCTGACATTAGCATGTGGAGAATGTCCACTTCGACCATAAGAGCTTCTAATTTCGTTCCAATAGTTCAACGATAGAGAGTCGGCTGGCCAGTTCGGAGATACTGGGTTCAATTTCTGGTAAGGACAGCAAGGTTCTACAAGGGCAGCAAGGTTCAGCAAGGTTATAGTATATGCGTATATGCACAGACCATGGAGACAAAAACGTTGTTTGATCATAAATATATCTCATAAAAATACCACAAGTAAAATAACTATCCCCCCATGTACTAAGAACAAAACCTATTTTTATGAAATGTATGAAATCTCATAATGGATTGCGCCAATTTTCCGCAGAACCGGGCTTGCGCAATTGTATTTTTAGGATTGGTGTACCCTGCACAAGAATCCTAACACTCCAAGTAATCACACATAGATCTTTTTAGTGGTTGCTAATTAGAAAACTTAACTACAACTAAACAGGGCCTACGTATGATTTGAAGGAGGGTTAGGGTCCTTCAGCAGGTTTACCCTATCTCTGAAATTAGCGCTCCGGTCCGGGGGAAACTTTGTACAAATCATTTTATCACAACCCAAAAAGCATTTTATCATTACATAACATTTTTGGAAGAAGGATTTACTTTTATATGCTGCGCTGAGAGTTATTTACCATGAAGTTGTGTTCCTGTGAGACTTCAATAAGTTTTAGAAATATTTATGCGGCGTAATTTTTATATAATATGATAGTTGGATAAATTAAATGCTCTTCATCTAATATTTAGATTTTAAAAGAAAACATTTACTGCGTTCGTATATAGTATAGTACATTGCATTTATTCACAATAAACCTCCAAATTTACCTCACATGTGCTAACGCACTTACCGTAGCTAAAAAAAAAATCTGATGTGGGCAGCACATGACTTTCCCTGCAGACTCAAATTCATATTTTCTTTATTTCTTTAATAATTCATTAGATTGAATTTAATTGAACCAAATAACACTAAATTTGCAGTTTTAATTCAATTTTTCTTTTTACTTGGTAACTAGACATTTTTCCGAAATCGGCGTAATAAAAATGCAAGAAATATCAAATATCTTAAGCACGGTTAATCCTATAGTATAATGGAGTGTGCTATATTATTTTTCCCTTCAAAAAATTGCATATAAAACAAGAATTTAATTGGAACATTTGAGCATACACTACTTAGTCTTCTTTTTTTAGATTTTGGCGATTTTGGCGGGCCATTTCGTAAAAAAAGGCAGGCTGTTCTTTTCCGAATCGTACCAAATTCTAATCAGCACCAGAGTATTCAACATTTAACTTATCTACCAAACTTTTTGTGAAATTTGGTCAATTAGTATTTTAATCTAGAGCGGATAAATGAAATTTTTACGTGCCATTTCGCAAAAGAAGGCGGGTTCTGCTTTTACGAATCATACCAAAAACTAATCAGCACTAGGGTCACATCCAAGTGATTCACCTACCAAATTTTATGAAATTAGGTCAATTAGATTTTGAGTTAGAGTGGATACATATATTGCACAGACACACAAACAGACAGTCCCACAGACGTCACCCTAAAATAGTTTTTTCGTATTCTAGAGGTCTCGAAACGTGTAGATCCGTCGAAAACTCGAGTTGCGATTTTCGACATGATTCCATTACTTTCCCTATACATTAATTCCCGTGTATTGTAGGGAAAGTAATAACACCTTGGTCATTAACCACAAAGTTTATATTTAAAATTCCATTTCTTATGTGCACTCAATTATTAACATACATTTTCACAACAACCCTTAATAATGAATTAATTTACGACAATCATCATTCGATTTCTAGGACGCTATGTGATACTTTAATTATAACTGAACATTGAAAGGGTTTGCTCTCAACCTTTGCAATTATTACTTTCCCTGCAATGCATGGTAATGTATAGGGAAAGTATTGGAATCATGTCGAAAATCGCAACTCGAGTTTTCGATGGATCTACACGTTTT
Source organism: Amaurobius ferox (assembly GCA_951213105.1). NCBI lineage: Eukaryota > Metazoa > Arthropoda > Arachnida > Araneae > Amaurobiidae > Amaurobius > Amaurobius ferox. Next base: position 94,692,645 of record OX578149.1, on the reverse strand, counting down.
GAGACCTCTAGAATACGAAAAAATTATTGTTAGCGTGACGTCCGTGTGGGTGTCTGTCGGTCTGTCTGTGCAATGTATGTATCCACTCTAACTCAAAAACTAATAGACCAAATTTCATAAACTTTGGTAAGTCACTTGGATGTGACCCTGGTGCTGATTAGTTTTTGATAAGATTCGTAAAAACAGAACCCGCCTTTTTTTGCGAAATGGCTCGTAAATATTTCATTTATCCGCTCTAGCTAAAATACTAATTGACCAAATTTCACAAAATTTGGTAGATAAGTTACTTGTTCTTTACTCTTGTGCTGATGAGAACTTGGTAAGATTCGGAAAAGAAGATTCCGCCTTTTTTACGAAACAAAAATTGCATCTATCCATTCTATCTCAAATACTAATTGACCAAATTTCGCAAAATGTGGTAGATAAGTTACTTGTAGGATACTCTGTTGCTGATTAGATTTTGGGACGATTCGGAAAATAACAGCCTGTCATTTTTTAAGAAATGGCCCCCCCAAAATCGCCAAAATCTAAAAAAAAAAGACTAAGTAGTGTAAGACCAAATGTATCAATTAAATTCTTGTTTTATAAACAGTTTCTGAAGAGGAAAATCATATTTAACACACTTCATTATACTTTAGAACTAACTGTTCTCAAGATATTTTAGATTTCTTGCATTTTTGTTACGCCGATTTCGGAAAAATGTTCAATTACCAAATAAAAACAAAAATTGAATTAAAAATGTAAAGTTAGTGTTATTTGGTTCAATTAAACTCAATCTAATGAATTAATAAAGAAATAAAGGGCATATGAATTTGAGTCTGCAGGGAAAGTCATGCGCTGCTCACATCAGATTTTATTTTGTTGGTACATACCCCCTTTTAAGCAATTACACTGCATTAATGAACATTGCCGGACTCGAGGATATGACACTAACATGGAGTTGTTATACACAGCAAATATCTTAATATTCTTCTTTTTTTAGAAGCCTTTTACTTTCGTGTCACAACTAACATTTTTGCGTTGCTGTCGCTGTTCTTTTATGCGCCCGGATTTCTCCAACTCTTATCACCATCTCTCTCGGAAATATTAATTTAATTTTATCTTGTTTCGAGGAAGCATCACTTCCCAGAATTCAGTTGTCATTGCTTTTTTATGAGATTTTGTGGTGCGTCCTGATTGGATCCTCCTTTTCGATTGAACTTTTACTATTACTCCCAATGTCGCCAACGTGACCTTTTCAACTGACCTTTCCATCGGTAACTCGTGAATTCATGGGTCGTAAGCTTAACATAGCAAATATGTCAACCTCGGTGTCATTTGTTTGGGTCTTTTGCTCGGCTTGTTTCGGTTGTTGTATAGCCTGAATTAAAATTACTTAATAGGTCTCCTAGTTTAAGAACATATTTATGCAACAGTGTTGTAACGAGGCATTTTAAATTGCACTTTACCACCAACCATCATTTATTCATATCTTTTTAATTTTTAAAATTGTAATCAAATTATTTTTTCAAGTTTTAAAAGAAATATACAGGGTGTCCCAAAAACATTGACCTCAGCTTTTATTTCTTAAATATTGATCTTAGACCTATATAATAAATTACAAAGTTGCGTAAAAAAGGTGCAGGATTTTATGAAATCGATTAAAATTTTCAAAGGAATTAAATTTTAAGAAATACAATATTTAAATTTTTATACGGCCCCCATACAAAAACATTTCCAACGAGTAAAATGTGCTCCATACGCTAATAAGGTGATGCACAAAATTTCAGCATTTTATAATAAAAAGTCCCAGAGATAAGAGAAGACAAAAATGCTGACTTAAACCACTTTTCGATGCATCGACATGGGTGGTCATACACAAAGTACGAAAGAAAACAATTATATAAATAAATAATAATTTTGCTATTTATTAGTGCAAAAGTATCTACACTGTGTAGAAATAATGACTTTACACAAAGATTACAAAGCTTGTTCAAAATGTTTTCCATCCATGCCAAAGACCCATTAAAGATAAGAGGCAGATATTACTTGCCTATGATGCATTTTTTCGTTGCGTCATTTGCACCCTTGCTGTGAACATTTACATTTTAATTTGCGATTAATCCCTCACCAACTTTGTTTAAACATATCTCTGGGACGTTTTATGATAAAATGCTGAAATTTTGTACATCACCTTATTTATGTATGAGGCACATTTTACTCATTGGAAATATTTTTGTACGGGATCGTATAAAAATATAAATTTTGTATTTCTTCAAATTTAATTCCCTGAAAATTTTTATCGATTTCATAAAATTATGTAGCTTTATTTACGCAACTTTGTGATTTATTATATATGTCTAAAACCAATATTTAAGGAATAAAAGCCGAAGTCAATGTTTTTGAGAAATCCTGTATGTACTGTCCACCATAACACACAAAATGAGCCTCTATTCATTAAAATCGGCCCAGTGTTTGCGGCTGTAAGTGAGACAACACTGCAGAAACGAGAATCCAAAAACTAATCGTAAAAAATGTCATTTTAAAGTTCTTTTTTTTCTAGTGGTACAACACTAATTGTAAATTTGTTTTTTCAGCTTTACAAAAAAATTGTGTACAGAAAAAAAAACATAACCTAGTCTTTATCTATCATTGGTGTTGAGCTACAAAACCGCCAAGAGTCTCACGTCAAGTACAATATACATCTGCCAACAACGGATTCGCATATGACGATTTGACGGAATGGAATGATTCCATGCTCTTCAAATGGATAATGAACGTAAATAGATAGGAAACGTAAATAAGAATGAACGTAACTCTGCTAAGGAAGTCATGCGCTCGTCGCTCATATCAAAGTTCAAATGCGTAAAATATAATTAAAATTGTAGTAATTAGAAATTAAAAACATTAAACATAAAATGCATCAGTTTTCAAAATCATTAACCGAATTAAAATATTATATAACAAAACACTGTTCATGTCACACATTTCTTTCCTATTCTTAACAATTTACTAACAGTTAGTTAAAATACTGCAGAGAGCAAAAATATTTCAAATTAAATGACTTTCTGGAAATAAACACTTCCAAGCCGTCACGACTACGAAAAATATTGAGGGACAATAAGAAACAGAAACTTACCCTTAGGCCAAAAAGACATTTAATTTAGTTCTCTATGCTATTCTTAGAATTCAATGATACCGTACGGAATTTCTATCAGTCACATTTAACAACTGGACAGAAAATGAAAATTCTTTGAATAGTTGGCATTTGAAATTTGAGTCAATGGTATTCTGCAATGTGAATAAACGTTTAAATGATGCTCCCAATGCATAGAAGCGAGCATCATGTGGCTGGTTTCGATCACATTAGTTCTCATCAAAACTAAATAGTCGGTAACAAAGCTGGAATTAGCTGAGTGCCACAGCTTGTAAGCCTTTACTCTTGCAAATAAGTCCATCATAACACTCCAAGCCACGAAGAATCGTTTTGGAGCGCCTGTGCCGGGTCACTTATCCCCACATCGAATTTATAGCAAATGTCCGATTTTAGTAGCATTTGACATTTCAATGGTTTTTATGCGTTCCTTATGCAGGACTTGGGTTGTTGGTGCTTTCGATGTAGTTGTTGGTAGCGATGTCTTGGAATGGCTGACGGCCTAGAAGAGGTAAAAATTTGATGTGGGCAGCACATGACTTTCCCTGCAGACACAAATTCATATTTTTTTTAATTTAATAATTCATTAAATTGAGTTTAATTGCACAAAATAACACTAAATTTGCATTTTTAATTCAATTTCTGTTTTTATTTGGTAATTAGACATTTTTCTAAAAGTGGCATACCTACATTCGAAAAATCTCAAATATCTCGAGAATGGTTAGTTCTAGAGTAATAGAGTTGTTCTTATTATTCCCTTTAATTTGATTCCAAATTTATTGCTCTCTGTTAAAAATTGGTTAATTCATCGCAATTTTACAGTTTTATTCTATTTTCAGCTTTTTAAATATTTTAGAATCGTCCATATTTAAATTATTGCCGAATTCGTATATTCCAAATCGTTTCACTTCATTTCTTTTTAATTTTCGTCTGCTCTGAAATTCCATTTCTCTTCTTTAAAATTTCGAGTTTTTAATTGGTTGATCGTAACATTAAAATCGTCTGTCATTAATTATTTTATCGTTTATCGATAATTTTGTTTACAATCTGTGGCAGCGATGTTTCGAGTATATAAGCAGAATCGCGCGTTTTTTCGCCCTCTTTTGCTCTTTTCTCTCTTTTTGCTTTTTGCTCTTTTCTCTCTTCTGTTTTTGCTCTTCCTTCTGAATTAGAACCCGAGATGTGATCTATTAAGTTGTTGTTCTAGCACTTCCGCGCTATCCGAACCGAAGTTCGAATTCGGCTTGAAATGTATCATTATTCCCGGCTGTGATGTGTGTTTTGCTTTTCAAGATGTAAATTGATTTGTTTAGTTTATAATCAATTAGCAGTCCTTTGCCGCTGTGCTCTCTGATGTTGTTTATGTCTGGAAGCTGCCACGAAATGAAGAGTCTTGCTAATTAGTTTCATATCATTTAAATAATGATCCAAGATGTTTCACGATTTATGTGATGTCGGCTGAGGAAGTCTTACCAGCCAAATAGAAATTTGTTTATCCAGACAGGCTGCGAGTTCTATTTATGATGAATGGAGTTCGCATTTCCGAGCCCAATTGACGGACATATGTTAAGTTCTCCATTTTGATGTCAGTAGTCTGGTGCAGAAGTTGAGAGAAATGATTTTTATTACTCGACGTCCAACTGGTGTTGTTGTTGAGACCCAGACCGTCCGACCTACCAGAAAGGTGTAAGGTAACTGTATGGACGGCCGGGAAGTGCCACCCAATTTAGACCGGAACCCAGTGGGGGAGGCATCCACAGGGACCGTACCCTCCTTCCCCTACCACCAACCTCTCGGAAGGACTTACGGACCCACATGTTTAACGTGATCGTACTCCGCATGAACACGGCGGCATTTGTGGTAGCGTGCAAATCTAGCGCGCAAACCACGGGGATACCGCACCCGAGATGGCCAACAGCACGCGGTGTTCCGTCCAACTGGTGTGGAGAATCTCTTTGGAGTTGAATCCCGTGGACGGTATTTTTCCGGATTTTCTGCTGGACATAATTGTGATCCTGTGCCATGGATTTTCCTCTTCTGGGGTTCTCTGGATCTGCTTTACGTTTGGTGACTCTTCTGATGATTCTTCCTCCCACTGAACTTTGCAGTTTATCTTGGAACCTTGGTGATTTTAATCCTTTTCTTCCAAATTCTAATTATATTTCTCAATAGTTAAAATATGTTTTTATTCCAATTGTTTTGAGTTAGCATTAAATAAGACCCCTTTGACTTATATATTTTAAGTTACGAATCCTGTGGATTATTGTTAGGATGTTCTAAATTCCCTTTTGGCTAACTTATGTTCTTTTATCCCAAATTTTAGTTTTGATAAATAATTGAATAAGTTTAATATTGTTAACTTTAAAATTTAATATTCTAACGTTTTTTCTACCACAATACGACCGGCCATTCCTTTTATTTATTTATTTAAGTTGTTTATTTGATTTGTTTAGTTAATGAGATGTTTAAAATTTGTAAAATGTTTTGAAAATTATTTTAAAAGTGAAGTTTAAAATTTTAATAAACGTTAGATTTTGGAAACCTAAATTATGTGTTCTCTCTCTCTTTTACTTTTAATGTTTTTATTTTTAGGTAAAGTGTCATTTTAATACTTTATAGGATTAGTACATATTTGTACACGTAGGGAAACTGGTCAATAGGTCCACTTGCAGTTTATTTAAGAATTCAGTGTATTTTAGAAGTATTTCAGACATATTTTCAGATGAATTTCAGATGACTTTTAGATTTTAGATACTTTACATATTTAGGTATGTTCCAGAAATATTTAAGAATATTATTTTCTTTAGTATATCATAAATGCATATAAATCCCCCCCCCCCAACACTACATTCCACAATTGTAAGGAAATAAGTAGAATATATTATAGTTTCAAAAATCATCAAAAATATATAATTATATAACAAAACAACAAAACACTGCCCTTTCCACACATTTCTTTCCTATTTTTCACAATTTACTAACAGTAAATTAAAAGGCGACGGAAAAGGAAATTACTTTCAATTTAGTAACTTTCAAAAAATAAACAGTTCCCAAACGTCTTGTCTGAGAAAAATATTGATGACAACAAAAAACTGAAATTTAACCTTAGGCTGTTCTCAATGCTATTTCTAGAATTCAGGGATACAGAGCGGAATTTCTATCAGCCACATTTAACAACTGAAATGAAACTGAAAATTCTTTGAATGGTTGGATATTAGAATTTTTGTTTTAAGTCATATATTACTCTGCAATGTGGATAAAAGTTTAAATGGCGCATCCACCACATAGCGATTAGCAAATTCGAACTGGTGTCAATCCCGTTAGGGCTCGTCCGGATTGAGTTGTCGGTGGCTAAACTGATCGCAAACTAATTTATTACTATGTACTGCAATTTATCAAGTTTTTGCAGCGACCAACGAAGATTTTCGTAACTTGCTGCAGCTGACATTAAAATATAGGGTAATTGAAAAGTCTCTAACATCACATTAGAAATCATATAATCTATATAAATAAAAATGAAAATCTGTCTGTCTGTCTGTCTGTCTGTCTGTCTGTCTGTCTGTCTGTCTGTTTGTCACACCATCACGGGAGAACGGCTGAACCGAATTTGATGAAATTTTGTGGGTAGCCCAGAGATAGCCCCACTTAAAATTATATCCGTGTTTTGAGTTTCTACGACCAGTGGTTCTCGAGATATTAGTAAAAAACAAAATTATCGTTTTTCTCATCATCACGGAAAAACGGCTGAACCGAATTTAATGAAATTTGGTGAATAGCCTTGAAATATCCCCCCATAAATTTTGTCCAAGTTTCGAGTTTCTAAGACCTGGGGTTGTCGAGATATTAATGAAAAACGGAACTTTTTCCTAGGAGTTCTACTCCCTAACTCCGTGGTTTATCCAAACGAAAAGCTTGAAAATCGTTTGAAAGTGAATTAAAATTTAATCTCTGAGTTTGATGGGAGATTTTTTGCGTTAATTAGTCACTTTCTGAAAACATGAATTGTTTGAAACATGATTTAAAGGGGAAATCTATCTCCATGGTTCATGGTTTATTTAAAACAAGCTTTTACGGAACAATGAGAAGTATAGAGAAATCAAAATCGTTATTTAATTTCGCAGTTTATGTTATAAGACATGACATATTTAACATGTTATAAGATTCTATCTTATATCATGTTACTCAGAAACGCAATTAAATTAAATCTGTCTGTTAATTTTAATAATTATTTTTTCGATTTGAATAATAAATAAATGGATATAAAAATATATTTTAGAAAAGAACGATTTGATTTTTCTTATAGCATTTTTGACTGGATAATATCAATTACGGTCTTCAGGTTTAAAAATTATTATTATTTATATTTTCGGGGATTATTGATTCAAGGATTATTGATATTTTCAAGTTATTATGCAATTATTTTATTATGCCAAAATTGTTTGAACTCATATATTGTATGTTGTACGAATCTTCTACAAATACACGTGTATATCTTTTAATCTACGAGAATATAAGTAGTACAGGTATATTGACATATGTTTTGATATATATTGGCATATATTGGAATCAATTACGACCTTCTGGTATAAAGAGTACGGATATTATTGATGTTTTCAATTTATTACGTCATCTTTTTTATTTTGGCAAGTATTTTTGAGACGCATATTGTAATACGGGTAATCTTCTACTAACACATTGGCATATTTTCTGATCTGCGACAATATAATTAGTACGGGGTTGCATATATTCATTCAATTCCTGTTTTTTCTTCTGTAAATTTGCTTACAAAAGGGGGCAGGATGTTTTATTCTTCAGATCTGATCGTGAAGATAATTTTTCATAGTGAGAACATATATTCTTAAACTTCTCTTTAGGAGCAATAAATTTAATATTTTAACAGAATTTGCACATGATTGCGAACTTTAAGTTTCTTTAAATTATACACTCCGTACGAATAACGGGTGTGCTGTTAGTGGTTAATAAATTTTAACATTTTAGGAGGATATATCATGTTGCTCGGCATCGCAATTAAATTAAATGTGTTTGTTAATGTTTTTATTATTTTTTTTCGATTTAAATAATAAATAAATGGATAAATGGATATAAAAGTATATCTTATGAATGGACGGTTTGATTTTTCTTTTAATTATATTAATTGCTGACTGCGTACATCAATTTCATTTATTTTGGCAAAGAGTTTTCAAGCTTATATCGTATTTAGCTACTAAACTCATATATTGTGTTTAGCCAATAAATTCATATAGCCGATTGTTGAAACAGAAAAAGAGTAGAGCGGGTATATCTTCTAATACAATTGTAGTATTTCATTTAGTATATTGAAACGGGATAAGAAAGTTTCATTCAGATCTGCAAATTACGAATTTGGAGGGATATCGCTAATTTGACAACTTTTCTTAAACTTTGCCAAATTGACGGAAATGTCGCCAAATTGATATAAACGACACACAAAGAGCTGCCATAAACCTTTGGGTTGGTCGTGTGGCTTGGGTCTTCTACATATCAATGAATTTTTTTTTTGTTTTGTTAGAAGAGAGTACTGAAATGATGTTTGGTTAGCATTTATCTGTCAGACCAACCATCCTACTTAGTAATACATTTAGCGAATTTTTAAAATGTCACCAAATTGATAAAAATGTTTTCAAATCTATAAAAATATCTTGAAATTGATAAAATTGCGCTACACAAATGATATTAATTGTTTTTTGTTAGGGGATAGTATTGTGATGATATTTCGTCAATTTGTCGCAAAGTGGAACTGTCAGTTCTACAGTCCCACTTGGCGATAAATTTGGCGATTTTTTAAAATGTCGCTAATTTGACGAAACTGTCGCCAAATGTTCCATAGAAATATAACTATTTAGACGATATTTTGTCTACCAATTTATTTGAAGCAAATGATATCATGTCGCTTAGCAACGGATTTAAATCCAATGTGTTTATGCGGCAGACGATTTTTATTAAATCCTTTCCGATTTGAATAATGAAGATATGTATATAAAATAAATTTCATTGCCATTTCATTTTGGACTGGATAATATCAATTATACTCTTCAGGTTTAAACATTATTATTATTGATATTTTCCGGAATTATTGATTCAGGGATTATTGATATTTTTAAGTTATTACGCCATTGTTTTATTGCGGCAAAAATTGCTGACTCACGCATATTGTACGTTGTACGAGTAATCTTCTAGGAATGCACGGGTATATCTTCTAACCTACGAGAATATAAGTAGTACAGGTATATTGGCATATATTTTGACATATATTGGCATATATATTGGAATCAAGTACAGTCTTCTGGTATGAAGATAAAGGGGATTAATTATATATTCAATTTATTACGTCGTCTGTTGTATTTTACCAAAAACCATTTGAGACTCATATTGCAAAACGGGTAATCTTCTACTAATAATCGGACATTATAAGTAGTACGTGTATATCTTCCCATATAATTTTAGTACTTTAATTTTGACATATATTGGAATAAATGACTGTCTTCAGATTTAAAGATTACGGGTTTATTGGTATTTTCAATTTATACATGTAATCTACTAATACAGGTTATATTGTCTAATATTCGCGTATATAATTAGTACGGGTCCCATACAATTTTAACGCTTTTATTTTGCATATATTGATTCAATTCCATATTTTTTTTTTATATTTGCTTACATAAGGGGTCCAAGATGTTTTATTCTTCAGATATGTCCATGAAGATAATTTTATATAGCGAGAACAGAGATTCTTAAACTTCTTTTTAGGAGCATTATATTAAATATTTTAACAGAATATTTTGATTAAACATGTCATTTAGTATACTATAAGAATTTGGGCATGATTATGAATTTCAAGTTTCTTTATATTATATACTCCGTACGAAGAACGGGTATGCTGCTAGTATAGCAATAAATTCAAATGATATTTCTTTGCTTTCAATTAAGTGGAATTAATACATTTTCAAAATATGATGTGAGCAGCACGTGACTTTCCCTGCAGACTCGGGTTCCCTTTATTTCTTTAATAATTCGTTGCATTGAATTTATATAAAGCAATTAAACTCAATTTAATGAATTATTAAAGAAATAAATTGAAAATGGATTTGAGTCTGTAGCGAAAGTCATGTACTGCTCACATCATGCTTTTTTATTGTTTGAGCTCTAATTAGCATTGCACTGATATTTTTACTTTCCCTAAAATACATGGTAATGTATTGGAAAAGTATTAGAATCGTGCCGAAGATAGCGACTTGAGTTTTTGACAAAACTACACTTTCTGAGACCTCTAGAATACGAAAAAGCTATTCTCAGCGTCACGTCTGTGCGTGTGATTTTCTGTCTAGGAATATTTTCTATCCACTCTAACTGAAAAACTAATTTCATAAAATTTGGTAGATAAGTTGCACGTGGGTGATCCTGGTGTTCATTAGATTTTGGTACGATTCGAGAAGAAATAATCTGCATTTTTTTGCGAAAATCCCCATAAAAATGGTTTATATCTACTCTAACTGAAATACTAATTGACCAAATTTCACAAAATTTGGTGGATAAGTCACTAATGGATCACTCTGGTGCGAATTAGATTTGGGTAGGATTCGGAAAAAAAGAACCCTACTTTTTTTGCGACATGGCCAGCAAAAATCCTTAAAATCTAAAGAAAACGATTACATATGCTCAAACACATTAATCAAACGCTTGTTTTATATGCAGCTTTTGGCGATTTAAATAATAGACAAGCCCCTTTACTTTGGAACTAGCAGTTCTGGAAATATTTATATTTTCGCATTTTTGCTACGCCGGTTTTGAGAATAAGTCCAGTTACCTAATGAAAACGAAACCGAATTAAAAGCGTAAATGCAATGCGTTCTCCATTTTTTATACGTGTTATTTAGTCAAATTAAACTAAATTCAATGAATTGTTTACGGTATAAAGAGATAATGAATTTTAATCTGCAGGAATCGCTGCTCACATCAGATTTTTCCTCCTGTTTCAGCAATTGTCTACACTGCGGCAGCAAATACATCTATCAAAGATGCCTCACGAGCAATACCCGAATTATAAGAACAGAGGAAGACCTAGCTTTTGCTCAGTGATTATAATGTCGGTCTACAATGCATCAGGTCCCGAGTTCGGTCCTGGCGACGCTCAATCGCCACAATGATGACTGGACGTGTGAAAAAAAAACGCAACCATCCTTTCCAACGACTTCGCCTCTCAGCACGAGATGGCAGCACCACAAGGAGTCAGAAGCCTTGACACTCCCTTCCTGGTTGACCACGACTGTCCGTCACGCCGAGGCAACACGCCTCCCGGCCCTGACGTCACGCCGAGGCGACACGCCTCTCGGCCTCCTCATCAGCGAGGGGAGTGTGCGGCAGCAAAGACATCTATCAAAGATGCCTCACGAGCAATACCCGAATTATAAGAACAGAGGAAGAGCTAGCTTTTGCTCAGTGATTATAATGTCGGTCTACAATGCATCAGGTCCCTGGTTCGGGACCACGGCGACGCACAATCGCCACAACACCATGTATGAGTTTGAAATATATTTTCAGAAATGAAACATGTGAATTATGTAATTCTTGTAATCTTAATGTGTTTCAAAGTAATTTCAAATTACTTGAAACAATAAGAAAGCATGATTATTTTCAAAGAAATGTTTTAAAAATAAAGCTCTAATTTGTGTTATTATATACATTTACACATTATTCAAATACTGAAAAAAATAGTCATTTGATGAATAACATATATTTTAATATAACGAGAAAATTTATAAACTAATATTTTTAATCACATCCAATAAATTACAAGAAAGATCACTCATGCATAAAGGATTGATTATGAAACAATTTCCAACTGAAATCCAATTTCATTTAAACAAATCTAAAACTTTTAAACTTTAAAAACTTTAAATTTTTTAAAATTTTAACAGTACTACAGGAATTTATTACACTTGAAAACTTGAAATTTCATCGAAATATAAATCATCTGCCTTTCTGTGTAAAGTCAATGAACAAATTCATATCACTTATATTCCAGACTTTAGAGCTAAATAATTTTGAGTGAAAAAGTTCAACAATTCTTATACAACTCACCTTACAATCGTTTAAGTTATTTACATTCTGCATAAGTTAAAATTAAGCTGCGTTGTACAAAAGATCAAAATTTAGGGATCATTTAAAATAAAAAATAGTGTAATTGCGTTAACACAAAATTTAGATACACAGATAATAAGCAAAAATAAAGCGGTTTTATGACGGATGCAACACTAAATATAAATTTAAGAAATTTAATTTTTACAATGAGTCATGTGATCTTTTCATATATCATGGGTATAATTATTATTTCATTTTTACTTAAGAAACTACCTAACATATCTTGCTGAAATTTTTTTAAAACATTTTATGTGATAATTTGAATATTTTCTAAAATTTTCACTAAAACTATCCAATATTATTTAATGTATTTCATTTTTTCAACCCGGGTTAAATCCGAAACTTATTGGGTGATATTATTAATTTTCATTACAAGACATCCCGCAGATAAAAAAAAATTTCACATTTTATGTAATAATTTGAACATTTTCTAAAACTTTCGAAGCAATTTGAGAATTTTAACTTCGCTTACGAAATGTTTGAAAAATTAAATCCCATAGGGCTACTAAAGTAGGGATAATAAAGTATGGGTTAATAAGTAGGGTTAATAAAGTAATTTTTATGGCAGTTATCGTGTGAACGGACTATCAGATAGACAGACAGAATGACCAAAGTCATAAATACCTTTCAGCATGTCCGAAAGGGTTAAAACTATAATTTACAGAATACTAACGTTAACCTCTCATGGCGTATTGAATGTTTTTGATTTTTTGGAATAAACAAAGTTACCACCAATTAACGTGATAGTAACATTTTTGTTTTACTAAATTGACTGCAACATCTTTCAAAAGAATAAAGCAATTTCAATTTAAATGCTGATATTAATCTATAAGAGCAATAAGGCCATTGATCAGTTAGGTAGAAAACAGTGAAATTAATAAATCAATAACCAATTAAATCAATAAAATGAAAATTAGTAGAATCGATGAAATATTCAACAATAAAATCAAGCAAATCATGTCAAATAATCAACAATGATATCAAACAAATCAAACAAATAATCAACAAATATCCAATAAAACCAACGATATCAAATATGAGTAATCAATAAAACCAACAGAAATATTAATATGGAAGACAACTACTTTGTGATCTTAATTTGTTCTCACGATGTAGAAATTGATTTAGTATGAACAGTCATGTGGTGTTGAATGCATTAATAATTTTTAAGACATAGCGGAAATTACGGAAAATAAGATGTAATACATTCAATACAAACTTTTATCATTCATACTTATTTTGGAAAATTAATTACAATTTTGTATCATCTTTGTTCCTTTAGGGAAACACATAAAATACGATCTAACAGTGTAGTTGACGTCAAATTATTCTCTACAAATTAACAACGTATCATAATTATCTGCATGCCGCAGCAGGCTATTAAACGATTTATAACGATTTTTTAACTGAAGCAAAATTTCTGACACGGAACTTTTAGAGAAGATTACTTTTTAAAAGAATATCAGCTAAATAGCATAGTGATTAAAAGCTACAATCCCTAATCTTATTTAATTTTTTAATAAATTCAATTATTGATGGCCGCCTGATAGTCTTTTGATTTGTTTATTTGCGCCATTGCGTTCATTATCTTTCATGCCTCACAACTTTTCATTGGAGCGAAATTCTCTTTACGGTTAATAAATTATCCCTTTCCTTGCGATTAGTGTGTGCCATATTATATTTTAATAATTATTATTTATTTGATACAAAAGCTATCAGTCCCCCCATATAAATCAGGATTATGAAAAATATCTGCCTTTACTAACAAAAATAATGTTATGAAATATTAAAATTCGAGTTCTAATCATAAAAAGTGCTAAAAATTATATCAATATCTATTTTTCCAAAATATATCTACACAAATAGACAAATATATACAAAAATATATCTACAAAATTATATTTACTTAAGTAATAGCAGTGATCTTAAGTAATAGTGCCCACACACACATACACACACACACACACAGCCAAACATATTTCCAAAAGTATCGCATAGTGGGACAGCGATCAGCATACTGGCTGCCAAAGCTACAGATATCGGGTTATCGCACAGTTTTATTTAAATATACAGTGGAAACTCTGTAGCTATACACGCTGAAGCAACTTTAGTGGGGTAGACCTATTTTTTACTTTCCTTATATACATAGTATAATGTATAAGGAAAGTATTGTGACATGGTCGAAAATTCGTTGTCGAGTTTACAACTTGAGATTAGGTTTCAAGCATCCCTGATCACGAATCAAACATTTTTGAGATAATGTCTCTCTCTGTATGTGTGTATGTGTGCGTGTGTGTGTGTGTGTGTGTGTGTGTGTGTGTGTGTGTATGTGTGTGGGGGGGGGAGGTGTGTGTGTGTGTGTCTGTGTGTGTGTGTGTGTGTGTGTGTGTGTGTGTCACTGAGTCGGTGGAGACGATATCTCATGAACGAATGGAACGATTCAAACAAAATTTGGTGGGAAAATCGCAATCCGTGAATACTTGAGACCTATTGTTTTTATAAGCAATCTAATGTTCTGACCCCACCCCCACTCTAAATTTTCGAGTGAAATTTTGAAAAAATCAAATGCTTTAACAAAGTTACGTAAATGGTCATATTTTATGTAGTTTTTCATTAAAAAATAATTTATATAAAGTTTAGAACAATAGTATGAACCGTTCTCGAGATGTTGCAGTTTTCAAAAACGCCTATTATTATTATATATATTAATTGTCAAGTGACCGTGTGTCCGTCTGTCTGTCCTTTCGTCTGTCTGTCACGCTTTTTTTAGGCACTTCCCGAATAGATCGAGACTTGCAATTTGGTACACGGTGCGGTCGTTCGATAAAACCCCCTGGAAAAATCGAATTTTTCGAAAACTTTCTCTAGAAGGAATGTTCCACACCAAAATGTTAGAAAAGTGAAATGATAGGAAAGAATGCTTTGCAATAAGATAAGGACTTCAAATTTGGTATATGGGTGAACCGTTCGAAAGGAAGAGAGTGTGCAATCTCAGATTTCCAATATTTCCTACTTAAGGGGGGGTGCCGCACACCAAAATGTTCGATTTTCCGAATAAATGAGAAACGGCTCCTTTAAAATTTGATAGAGGCTTGAAATTTGGTATATGGACTAATCATTTGATGAAGACACACAAGACGAAAATAGTTTATCAAAAATGTTCGTTTATGGGGGTGCTCCAGAAGAAAACGTTCGAAAGGTGAATTGATAAAAAAACATGCTTCGAAATGAGATAGAGATTTCAAATTTGGTGTACGTTTATATAGTTTGGAAGGAAGAAAGGATACAATTTCAGATTTATAATATTCTCTACTTAAGGGGGTGCCGTACCCAAAAATGTTCAAATTTCGTGTACGGGTAGATAGTTCGAATGGAAGAACATGTGTAATTTCAGTTTTCTGATATTTTCAACTTTTGGGGGTGGCTCAAAATCAAAAATTCGATTTCTCGAATAAATAAGAAACGCGAATTACTTAAAAATGTACCTTATTCGGTGGTTGCTTAATGTGTGACCGTTGATTTTCAACGGGTATTCGACTAGTCTACATATACTAATTGCCAAGAGTTCGTCTATCTATCTGTCTGTCTGTCCGTCAGTCGGTCTGTCTGTCACGCTTTTTTTAGGCACTTCTCGAATAGATAGAGACTTGCAATTTGGTACACAGCTCGGTCGTTCGATAAAATCTCCTGGAAAAATCGAAATTTTTGAAATCGTTCTCTAGAGGGGGTGCCCCACACCAAAACTTTCGAAAAGTGAAATGATGGGAAAGCATGATTTGCGATGAGATAGAGACTTCAAATTTGGTGTATAGGTAAATCGTTCGAGAGGAAGAAAGTGTGCAATTTCAGATTTCTAATATTTTCTACTTAAGGGGCTGCTGCACACCAAAACTTTGGAAAAGTGAAATGATAGGAAGTCATACTTTGCGATAAGATAGAGACTTCAAATTTGGTGTATGGGTAAATCGTGTGAAAGAAAGAAAATGTGCAATTTCAGATTTCAAATATTTTCTACTTAAGGGGTGCCGCACACCAAAATATTCGATTTTCGGAATAAATGAGAAAATGATCCTTTAAAATTTGATAGAGTCTTGAAATTTGGTATATGGGCTAATCATTTGATGAAAACACTCAAGACGCATATAGTTTTCAAAAAATGTTCATTTAAGGGGATGCTCTAAAGTAGAATGTGCGAAAAGTGAATTGATAAAAAAACCATACTTCGGAATGAGATAGAGATATCAAATGTGGTGTAAGGGTAGATAGTTTGAAAGGAAGATAGTGTATAATTTGAGTTTACCAATATTTTCTATTTTACGGGGGTGCCGCACTCCAAAATGTTCGATTTTCGTAATAAAGGAGAAACGCCCCTTTAAAACGTGATAGAGTCTTGATATTTGGTATATGGGCTAATCATGTGATAGAAATCACAAAAAGAATAGTGTTTTTCTAAAAATGTGTAGTTAAGGGGGTGGGTGCTCCACATTAAAGCATTCGAAAGATGAAATGGTAGAAAAACGTGCTTCGCTATGAGATAGAGACTTCAAATTTGGTGTACGGGTAAAAAGTTGGAAAAGAAGAAAGTGTGCTATTTCAGTTTTCCAACATTTGCTATTGTAGGGGGTGCAGCTCACTAAAATGTTCGATTTGTCGAACAAATGAAAAATACCTCTTTTGCAACGTGATAGAGGCTTGAAATTTAGTGTATGGGCTAACCATTCGACAAAAAAACCAAAGATTAATACCGTTTGAAAAAAATGTTCATTAACGGGGAGCTACACAGAAAAACGTTCGAAATGTGAAGTAATAGAAAAAATATGCTTCTCGACAGGATAGAGACTTCGATAGGATAGATACCCAAAACAAATATAGTTTTTAAAAATTTTTGTTTAAGGGGGTGCTCCAGAGGAAAACGTTCGAAAGGTGAATTGATAAAAAATACATGCTTCGGAATGAGATAAAGATTTCAAATTTGGTGGATGGGTAGATAGTTTGGAAGGAAGAAAGTATACAATTTGAGATTTCCAATATTTTCTACTCAAGGGGATGCCGCTCACCAAAATCTTCGATTTAATGAGAAACGGCTCCTTTAAAATTTAATAGAGGCTTGAAATTTGGTGTATGGACTAATCATTTGATAAAGACACCCAAGACGAATATAGTTTTTAAAAAATTTCGTTTAGGGGGTGATCCAGGGGGGAAAAGGACGAAAGGTGAGTTAATAAAAAAAATGCTTCAAAATGAGATACAGACTTCAAATTTGGTGTACGAGTTGATAGTTCGAAAGGAAGAACATGTGCAATTTCAGTTTTTCGATATTTTCAACTTTCGGGGGTGCCTCAAAACCAAATATTCGAGTTATTAAATAAATAAAAAATGAGAATTATTTAAAATTCTACCCTATTCAGTGGTTGCTTAATGTGGGACCGTTGATTTTCAACGGGTATTCGGCTAGTATATACTAATTACCAAGTGTCCGTCTGTCTATCTGTCACGCTTTTTTAGGCATTTCCCGAATTGACTCCAGAGACAACATTCGAAAGGTGAATTGATAAGAAAACATACTTCAGAATGAGATAGAGATTTGAAATTTGGTGTACAGGTAGATAGTTTGGAAGGAAGAAAGTGTAGAATTTCAGTTTTCCAATATTTTCTACTTTAGGGGTTGTCGCACACAAAAATTTTCGATTTTCAGGTTGAAGTAGAAACATTCCTTTTAGAACGTGATAGAGGCTTGATATTTGGTATATGGGCGAATCATTTAATAGAAAACCCAAGAAGAATGGAGTTTTTCAAAAATATATATTTAAGGGGGTGTGTACTCCACAGAAAAACATTCGAAAGATGAAATGATAGAAAAGCCATGCTTCGCGATGAGATAGAGACTTTAAATATGGTATAAGTGTAGATAGTTAAAAAGGAAGAAAGTGTGCAATTTCAGTTTTCCAGCATTTGCTATTGTAGGGGGTGCCGTACACTTAAATGTTCGGTTTGCCGAAAAAATGAAAAACGCCTCCTTTACAATTTGATAGAGGCTTGAAATTTAGTATATGGCGCAACCATTTGATAAAAAACCCTACGATTATTACTGTTTTTCAAAAATGATCATTTAAGGGGGTGCAACACAGAAAAACTTTGAAATATGAAGTGATAGGAAAACGGGCTTCACGATAGGATAGAGACATCAAATTTGGTGTACTGATAGATAGTTTGAAAGGAAGAAAATGTGCATTTCAGATTTCCAATATTTGCAACTTTAGGGGTGCCGAACACCAATATATTCGATTTTCGGAATAAATGAGACACGCTACATTTAAAGGTGATAGAAACTTGATATTTAGTATATGGGCTAATCATCTGATAAAAAACCCAAGGCGAACAGAATTTTTCAAAAATGTTCATTTATGGGTGTGCTCCACAGAAAAAGGTTCGAAAGGGGAGATGGTAAAATAGTATGCTTCGAGGTGAGACAGAGACTTTAATTTGGTATACCGGTTGATAGTTTGAAAGGAAGACGTGTGCAATTTAAAATTTATAATATTTTCTTCTTTAGGGGGGTTCTGCACACTAAAATATTTGATTTGCCGAATAAATGTGAAACGCGAATTTTTAAAAAAATGACAATATTCAGTGGTTGCTTATTGCGAGACCGTTGATTTTCAACGGATATTCGGCTAGTCTATATATACTAATTGCCAAGTGTCCGTGTGTCCGTCTGTCTGTCTGTCTGTCTGTCACGCGTTTTTTAGGCATTTCCCGAATAGATAGAGACTTTCAATTTGGTACACGGCTCGGTCGTTCGATAAAACCCCCTGGAAAAATCGAATTTTTCGAAAACGTTCTATAGAGGGGGGGTGCCCCACACCAAAACGTTCGAAAAGTGAAATAATGGGAAAGCATACTTTGCGATGAGATAGAGACTTCAAATTTGGTGTATAGGTAAATCGTTAGAAAGGAAGAAAGTCTGCAATTTCAGATTTCCAATATTTTCTATTTAAGGGGGGTGACGCACACTAAAACTTTCGAAAGGTAAAATGATAGGAAAGCATGCTTTGCGATGAGGTAGAGACTTCAAATTTGGTGTATGGATAAATCGTTCGAAAGGAAGAATGTGTGCAATTTCAGATTTCCAATATTTTCTACTTAAGGGGGTGCCGCACACCAAAATGTTCAATTTACAGAATAGATGAGAAAACGCTCCTTAAAAATTTGATACAGGCTTGAGATTTGGTATATGGGCTAATCATTTGACGGAAACACCCAAGACGAATATAATTATCCAAAAATGTTCGTTTAAGGGGGTGCTCCAGAGTAAAACGTTCGAAAAGGGAATTGATAAAAAACCATTCTTCGGAATGAGATAGAGATATCAAATTTGGTGTAAGGGTGGATAGTTTGAAAGGAAGAAAGTGTACAATTTCAGTTTAGCAATATTTTCTACTTTAGAGGGTGCCGCACACCAAAATGTTCGATTTTCGAAATAAAGAATTTTAAAACGTGATAGAGGCTTGATATTTGGTATATGGGCGAATTATCGGATAGAAATCACAAAAAGAATAGATTTTTCAAAAATGTATATTTAAGGGGGTGGGTACTCCACACAAAAGCATTCGAAAGATGAAATGCTAGAAAAGCAGTCTATATCTCATCGCGAAACGATGAGATAGCGACTTCAAATTTAGTGTACGGGTAGATATTTTGAAAGGAAGAAAGTGTGAAATTACAGATTTCCAATATTTGCTACTTTAAGGAGTGCACACACTAATATGTTCGATTTTCCGAATAAATGAGGCACGCTTCCTCTTAAATGCGATAGAGGCTTGATATTTGGAATATGGACCAATTATCTGATAAAAAACACAAGACAGAGTTTTAGGGGGGGGGGGGGGTGCTAAAATGTTCGATTTTCCGAACAAATGGAAAACGCTTCCTTTACAATGTAATAGAGGCTTGAAATTTAGTATATGGGCTTATCATTTGACAAAAAAAAAAGCAAAGATGAATACGGTTTCACAAAATGTTCATTAACGGGACGCTACACAAAAAATTTTCGAAAAGTGAAGTGATAGAGAAAACATGCTTCTCGATAGGATATAGACCTCAAATTTGGTGTACGGGTAGATAGTTTGAAAGGAAGAAAGTGTGAAATTTCAGATTTCAAATATTTGCTATTTTAAGGGGTGCTGCACACTTATATGTTCGATTTTCCGAATAAATGAGGCACGCTTCCTTTAAATGTGATAGAGGCTTGATATTTGGTATATGGGCCAATCATCTGATAAAAAACACAAGACAAACAGAGTTTTTCAAAAATGTTCATTTATGGATGTACTTCCCAGAAAAAAGTTCGAAAAGAGAAATAATAAAATAAGGGTGCATCGGCATGCGATAGACTTTAATGGGGTGTACGCGTAGATAATTCTAAAGGAAGAAATGCGGAAATTAAGTTTCCCAATATTTTCTTCTTTAGGGGGGTTCTGGACACCAAATTATTCGATTTGTCGAATAAATGTGAAAACCGATTTATTAAAAAATTTACATTATTCAGGGGTTGCTTATTGCGAGAAGGTTGATTTTCATCAGGCATTCGGCTAGTTATCAAAAAAAGCATATAAAATAAAAAAAAATATATTAACTATTGTGAAATATGCTCCCTTTTCATAAGTAATATTATGCGATAAATTTGGGGATATCATTCTCGTGGATCTAGCTCGTTCTATTCATGAGCAAAGTTACTTTGGGTAATACTTTTGTTTTGGAACGTTAATAGTCATTTATCTGCTGTAACAATAACTTATTTTTCCGTCCATAACGCTTGGCGAGATTTTGACGGATTGCCGCCAACTTGGCGGCTTTTTTAAATGTTTCCAAATTAACAAAAAGTTTCTAAATTGATAAAAATGACACTAAATCAATCAAAATGTTGACTAATTGATAAAAATTCTATATCGTGGAAAGAACATAAGAGAAGACTATAAGGAAAACCCATTTCTCTGTTCGTCCATCCTTAACGCTTGGCAAGAAATTTAGCGGGACGTCACCAATTTTGCGACTATTTTAAAGTGACAAAACTGTCTCTAAATTGATAAAAATGACGCCAAATGGGAAGTAATGTTTTGCAAATTCTGATTTCCGTTATATGACTCTAACCTTCTAGAATATAAGAAATGCACTTCTCTCCGTTTGTTTGTAACACTTGGTGATCTTTTAGGCAAACTTGGTGAATAATTTATCAAAGTATCGTATTTGGTACATTTGGTATCGTATTTAGTATTTGGCTACTATAAGAATAACCTATTTCTTTGTCCATAAAGCTTAACGAAAATTTGGCGACGAATTTGGTAAAATTTCGCCAACTTAGCATGTTGTTTTAATGTTGCCAAATTGACAAAAATTTCGCCAAATTGATAAAATGTTGTCAAATTAATAAAAATGTCGCCAATTTGATGAAAATATCGCCAAATTAATAACAATGACGCTAAATCAATGAAAATGACGATAAATCGATGAAAATTCAATATCTTGGAAAGAATATAAAAATCAATTCTAAGAATAAGCTATTTCTCCGTCTGTAACGATTGGCGAAAATTTGGCGACATAACGACAACTTGACAAGTTTTTTAAATGTCGCCAAATTGACGAAGGTGTCGCCAAATTGATAAAAATGACGATAAATCAATGACGATAAATAACGACTAATTGAGAAAAATTCAATATTTTGGAAATAACGTAATATATCGCGATTATAAGAATAATCCATTTCTCCATCCGTCCGAAATGCGAGATGTCTTAAACTTGGTGACTTTTTAAATATTACCAAACTTATGAAAATGTCGCCAAATTGATAATAATGCCACCAAATTGACAAAAATGGCTCTAAATAGAAAACAATACTTTGCAAATTTTTAATTCCGTCATATGATGGATATACCTTCTACCATATAAGAAATGCGCTTCTCTCCATTTGTTTATAACACTACATATGGCGAACTTGGCGAATAATACATATGGCAAACTTGGAAAATAAGCGAAATATCGCCCCCTTGGCGATATTTAGCCTCAGATTAAAGAGAATATCGTGAAAAGTGCAAGAATAACGCCAAGTTAATGAAAATGACGCCTAATTGATGAATTTATTATTAAAATATTTTAATATATGGACAATATTGCTTATTGAGGATGCTATCAATATTGATAATTGTTAATTAAGAGTTACATGAAATATATGTTAATTAGGTACGTGATAGCTTTATAAGTTGTCATCCGGAAAAGCGTCAAATATGTAATTCAATGTCACAAACACTGTGCTGTGAATCTTTTCATCATTTTTCACTGTGAAAAAAGTAAATTCATTGCATTATATATGTAAATGCATGTGTTGCCCACAACATATTTTTAAGAAAGTAAATGAACTATCTCATCTATATTTAGTTATAAGTGGGAAAATAAATTACAAATTTGTAAAGCGTAGCTAAATTAGTACTAGAATTTTTGTTCCACAGCAATAGCCGCAAAATAACTGCAAAATCGCTAATCAACGATTCTTAAAGAGACGAATTTCTTAATCTGCATATAACAATGTAAACGTAGGGCATTCGAAAACATGCAAAGGCATCTGCTTAATGTGTGCATATATATATCTTTGCTAAAGGTGGACAATTTGAAATTTGTATATAATAAATTATATTTTATTCTACCGCCTTGTCCGATGCTTTTCTTCCGGATAGGGGTAGAAGAACAAGACAGAACACACTGATTTTCAGGGTTTATTTGCATATTTTGCTTTTGAAAAAAAAATGCTTAGTATTAATGTTACAAGGCTCTACAATTTTATAATTGAATTTTCCCCTATCTCCAACAGGAAGCGAGATAGCCCCTTTGTCCCTTTTAAAAAGGGGGTCAGGCCCCCTAAAGTTGTCTCATCGTGTAGCATCATAGGGATTCCCTATACACCTAACAGAAAACATATACGATAGCACAAACCTTTCTCGAGTTATTAACGTAGCCCCTTAATTTCCTTAACAGCCCCAGTCCGATAGAGCCAAAATAGCTTTCCGTGAATAATATTTTGTAAAATAAAATTTAAGTAAATTCAAAAAGTGTATTCGATTTCTTCAAATTCATTTATTTCGTTTACGGACTTTTAAAGCGCTAAAAACTACTCGCAGTCTGTTTGTTTTAACATATCTGACGAGATTTTACATTTAAGTTAATCTATAAACTTGCCTGGCAGCACATGAATACTTACTTGAATATGTATATTTTTATATATTCCGTTCAAACCTCACCAATCATTAAACATCTTTACAATCCCCAAGTTCATTTAACCTCCTAATTTTTTTAACAAAAAATAGATCGTGCTTATGCACCCACATATTACCAAAATAAAAAAGTAAACAGATTGAGCTGCAACAATTGGGAAATTTTAAGTGTCCATTTGCATCCATTGGTTAAAATAATAAAATATCAAAATTATAAACACTATACTTCGAAAACTAAAAGCTTTATCAAAAATCTAATTATATACACTTTATATGGCTTTCAAATAGCTATAAATTTTTCCTATTGTCCATAGCTAGTACTTTTAGTTTTTGAGATATAACCTCTTCAAACAAGAAAATCGGGGAATTTTCAATCTTCTTGAACTTGACAAGACGATTATTCGACAACTATAAGAGCTTTTCTTTAAAACTAAATATAGATTTAGAATTAAATTTCCTACTGCATATGTTATTTCTTGACTATTTATATCTATATTTTATAGTTTCCGAAGATATTTCGAGTGAAAGTAAATGAAATGGAAAAAAAAAACCACTTGCTCGGACAGATACTTTCAAAAGTTTATTCGAAACAAAAAAATAGTTTAAAATATTAAAATATTGAAATACTTTTAGATATTCATAATTTAGGCCCTATTTAAGACAAAACAACAAAAACTATTTACATTTTTATCTATTAAGTTTGGAGGCATACGCGTCTAATTTATTTACATTTTTCGTAACGCTTCGATTTACGCTACAGAAACTCCAAGATGCTGTTCCCAACAATTTCCAGAGATGCTATTAATAATGAATAACTTCTATTTTTCACATGCACTAAGTCAAACAAATATTCCATTTGTACCTCTACTTTTTATACAACCACTATGAAACAAGTCGTGCTTATAGAAAGAATAAATTATTATTTTTGAGTTCTAAATATAGTAATTAATTATCTAGCTAATTCAGCTGTCATTGAAAGATTTATAAAGATTGTATAAATGTAGCCGATTTCTAAAACTCCAATTTTGTATCAAACAACTTTATGAATAACTTTATATAAAATAATTTGACTTAATTAGCAAAATTGCTTAAAGCTACGATCCAGATACAAATATAATATTTTAACAAACTCCGCTAAATGGTTTAGTTCTATGTGGTAATCATCTGATGTGTTTATATCTGAGTCACTGCACTCGTTAACTTTCAGTTTAGCATTTATCCATTTAAAAGAAATTGTGCTTACATTTCATAAATTATCCGCTTTCTTTTGATCAGATAGTGTCAGGTTTTATTTTGCAAATTAATATTTATACTAAACAAGATAATTAACCAATGATAATGATAAAGAATAATTTTACAAACCCAATATGCTAGAACACTGTAAGATGTAATGGGAAGAGATTTACTAACATATAATAGGCTCAATAAGTGTTAATGAGGAAGTCTTTAAGAAAGCTAATCGCTCTGTAAGAAAATCTGATATGGACAGCACATGGCTTTCCTTATGTAATGCAATGAATTTACTAATTTTACAGTTAAAAATATTATTCTTATAGTAGATACTTATATTCTTTCCAAGATATTGAATTTTCTTCAATTAGACGTCATTTTTATTGATTTAGCGTCACTTTTATCCATTTGGCGAGATTTTCGTTAATTTGGCAACATTTAAAAATGTCGCCAAGTTGCCGACATTTCGCTAAATTCGTCGCCAAAATCCCGCCAAGCGTTATAGGAGAAATAAGTTATTCTTATAGCGGATAAATGACTATTGGCGTTCAAATACAAAAGTATTACACAAAGTGTCTTTTCTTGTGAATGAAACGAGTTAGATCCACTAGAATGATATCACCAAATTTATCACATGATATTACATATGAAAAGTGAACATGTTTGTTAACAGTTAATATTTTGTTTTAATTTATGGGATTTTTTGATCAATTTAGTTGAAAAATGTACAATATCTCGAGAACGGTTCATACTAGCGTTCTAACGTTTATGTCAATCGTTTTCTAAGGAAAAATTACATAAGAAATGCCTATTTGTGTAACTTTATGAAAGGTTTTGATTTTTTGATGATATTTTTTTTAATTTCACTCGAAAATTTAGGGGTGTTCTAAACATTCGATTGTGTTTTAAAACAACAGACTTCCAGTATTCATGAAGTGGGATTTTTGTACCAAATTTCATTCAAATTGCTCCATTCGCTCGCGAGATATCGTCTTCACAGACTCACTGACACACACACACACGCACAAACACACACGCACAAACACACACTGACATCACTTCAAAAATGTTCGACTTGGGATCAGGGATGCTTGAAGCGTGCTCTTTCAAATTTTCGACCCCAACACAATAATTTCCTTCTCCGTTATGTATATAACGAAATTAAAAAGATTCTTGTATACACGTATGATATAGCTATAGATATACACGTATGATATAGCTATAGAAAAGTAACCGTGACCGATTGCACAAAAGTATCTTGAGACGTGCGACGTCTTCGAAAACACGAATTTGAATTTTTCATCCCCGTCACAATTATTTCCCTAGACATTATAAGGGTTCCCCAGTTATTATAATTTACATTAGGGAAAGTAAAAATCGTATATTAATGAAAAATATATTTTCCAACTAAATAAAATTCAAATTATATGTAAAAGAAGATAATTAATGAGCATTTCCAGTAAAATTTCTGTTTTCCAGATACAGTATTGTGGCAATTAATTGAGAAATGTCATTTTTTTCGTTTTACCACACGTAAGCTTAGGAAGAAGCACTCCAAATTAGCTCAGAGTTCAAATTGTAGTTATTATCAAAGTAGCAAGTGTTCGTATGCACCTGGTAAGTAGCAGGTGTTCAAATTCCTCCGCCAGGTGGCAGGTGTTCCGCAGTGGTAGTTTCTCAGTTGTTGCGGGGCTCATTAGCGTCTTGGATATCAGCGCGGAAACACGTGCTAAAGTGATTGCGCTTAGAGAACACACTTCTAAGACGTTCGAGGAAATAGGTAAAATATGTGGAGTGAGTACAGCAAGTGTCGGGAGGATCTGGAAGCGGTTTCAGGAAACAGGAAATGCTGGAACCAACCGCTCTGGAAGATGCGGCCGAAAAAGATCAACTTCGACTCGTGACGACAAAACTTTACATCGAATGAGTGTTAAAAATCCTCGATTAACCAGTTTTGACCTGTCTAAGTCCATGGTGGCAGCTGGTGTTGATATTGCGCCTTCAACAGTGCGATACAGGCTGTTAGAACGCGGACGGAGAGCACGTCGACCGTACAAGAAGCAGTTTCTGATGCTTCGCATGAAGAAAAAAAGGTTGGAATGGGCACGAAAATACAAAACATGGACTGAGAAGGACTGGGAGAAAGTTCTCTTTTCTGACAAACACATTTTGTGGTTCAGGGATTTAGATCTATGTTCGTGAGAAAGAGCCAAGGAGAACCTTTCAATCAGCACCACATCAATCAAGCACCCAAGCATCCGCCCAAAAAGATGTTTTGGGGACAGAATCTCTTGTTCCCGTAGAGGGAAAGATGAACAATGCCAGTTACGAAGTCATATTGACCCGAAAAGTGCTTCCAACCATGGCTAAACTGTGGCCGAACGGAGATTGCGTTTCCAACAAGACAGCCCGCCATGTCACACTTCGAAGCAAATCAAAAATGTCTGCTCAAAAAAAAATATTACCGTACTGGATTGGCCCGGGAATTCACCAGACTTGAATCCCATAGAAAATTTGTGGGCTATTGTCAAAAAACGGCTTCACAAATTTGACTGTACGACGATGGACAAGCTAATTTCGGCCGTTATTGGCATATGGTTCAGAGACGTTGAAATTAAAACTACATGTGCTAGTCTAGTACATTCCATGCCGAAACGTGTCTGTGATTTTATAAAGTCTCGGGGAGGTCATATCGCTTATTAGTTTTAAATGTATCCATAGAAAACTTGAATAAAACTGAATTTTATAAAAAAAAAATGCATTTCTCAATTAATTGCCACAATACTGTATTTTAGGACTGCCTCGCAATATAATTTGAATGAACGTGGTATAAATACATTGAGACATCAGAGAATCGAGAAATTTCAAAAATTCCGTAGATGTCTGATACAGCGCAGTTCGATATAGTGAAGATTGGGATATAACGCGAAGAGTGTGTCTCCTAAAAGATAAAAAATATGTTGTGGGCAACACATGACTTTCCTTATATAATGCAATTAATTTACTAATTTTACAGTAAAAAAATAGGTTTTTCTTATAGTAGATACTTATATACTTTCCAGGATATTGAATTTTCGACAATTAGTCGCCATTTTCATTGATTTAGCGTCATTTTCATCCATTTAGCGAGATTTTCGTTAATGTGACAACATTTCAATAAGTCGCCAAGTTGGCGACATTCCGCCAAATTCGTCGAAAAATCTCGCCAAGCTTTACTGACGGAGAATTAATTTATTCTTATAGCAGATAAATGACTATTGGCGTTCAAATACGAAAGTATTACTCGAACAATCTTTTCTCATGAATGGAGCGAGCTAGATCCACGAGAATTATGTCACCAAATTTATCGCACGGTATTACATATGAAAAGTGAACATGTTTCTCAATAGGGAATATATATTTTTTTCTTTTATATGAATTTTTAAAATTTTTTTTTAAAAATGTGCAATATCTCGAGAATGGTTCATGTTAGCGTTCTAAAATTTATGTTAATCGTTTTCTAATGAAAAATTACATAAGAAATGTCTATTTGCGTAACTTTATTAGCGGTTTTGATTTTTTGACGATTTTTTCAAAATTTCACTCGAAAATTTAGGGGTGTTCTGAACATTCGATTACGTTTAAAAACAATAGGCTTCCAGTGTTTACGGATTGTGATTGTTGTACCAATTTTCGTTCGACTCGGTCCATTCGTTCGTTAGTTATCGTCTCCACAGACTCACTGACACACACGCACA
The DNA here is from genome assembly GCA_951213105.1 of Amaurobius ferox. NCBI lineage: Eukaryota > Metazoa > Arthropoda > Arachnida > Araneae > Amaurobiidae > Amaurobius > Amaurobius ferox. The sequence goes on along the minus strand of OX578149.1, from coordinate 94,664,107 downwards.
CACACACACACACATACTTTCACACACACAGAGACATCACTTCAAAAATGTTTGATTCGTGATCAGGGATGATTGAAACGTGCTCTCCCGTCGAAAACTCGAATTCGAATTTTCGACCCCGTCACAATACTTTCCTTATACATTATGTATATAAGGAAAGTAACAAGAAAGATCAATCAATGCATAAAGCATTGATTATGAAACACTTTCCAACTCTAATTTTATTTAAACATTTCTAAAATGCGATACATTCAGAGGTAATATTTATCACATTTTTCTGCAATAATTAATTATATTTGAAAATTAAAAACTTTATATAAAAAAAAAACTTGATTCAAATGATGTCATCGAAATATAAATCACGTGGCCCTCTGACGAAAACCCAAACCACTGGACTGACCCAAAGGTTTACAGCAGCAATTTGAGCGACCGGACCTGGTTCTCTGTGTAAAAGCAGTAAATATTTCATTCATACATATTTATTTCATTCATCACAGTACTACAATAATTTATTCTACTTAAAAACTTAAAAACATGGAGGCATATGTAATTTAACTCTTTGCATAAAACTTTATCGAAGAAGTATGCCATTAAATCGTCTGCGTCTCTATGTAAAATCAATGTATGTTTCATTCATATCATCTATATTGCAGACTACTGAGCAATATAATTTTGCATTAAAGAAATTCAGCCATTCTTATACATCTCATCGTACAGCCTAATCTCTTTACATTCTCTAAGAGAAAATTAGGTTTCGTTGTAGAGATAATCAAAGTTTTGATGATTATTTAAACTCAAATATATTGTAACTGTATTGCTTCAGAATACAGATGCACAGATATTAAGCAAAAATAAAGCTGTTTAATGACGGATACAGCACTAAATTTAAATATATTGAAAAGAACTTTAAAAATCACAATTTTTACACATGATGGATGGTCCCGGCAGCCTAAATTTCTGCTCTCAGTCTTCGGATGAGACGGTCGGCCTGGGCTTTCGACAAGATGGATGGTATTGATCATTTAAGCTCAAATATATTGTAATTGCGCTGTTGCAGAATATAGATGCATAGAAATTAAGCTTAAATAAAGAAGTTTTAGGGCGGATCCGACAATAAATATAAATTAAAAAGTATTTTAAAAATCGTGATTTTGACACAAAATGGATGCCATATATTATTTTGAAGTGGGTCACGTGATATCTTCATATAATGGTCACGTGATCTCTTCATATAAAAGGTGTAATTATTATTTTAATTTTTATTTAAAAAACTACTGAATATATTCTGCTGAAATTTTTTTGGTATATTTTATGGGATAATTTCAATATTTCCTAAAACTTTCGAAGCAATTTGTTAATTTTAAATCCGCTTAAAATATGTTTGAAAAATTAGATCCCATGGGGTTCAATGTATTGCATTTTTTCAATCCGGGTTCAATCCAAAACTAATTGGGGGATATTATTCATTTATATTCCCATAGGTCCCCAGACCGTCTGAACAACATGCTAAAATTCCATTTTGATAAAGTCATGTTTACTGCAGTTATCGTGCTAACGAACAGACAGACAGACAGACAGAATGAACAAAGTCATGAACACTTTTCAACTTTGTTGTAATGTGTTAAAAATTGTAATAATAATTACATCTGTATAATATGAAAAGATCACGTGAACCATTTCAAAATCAAATATGGTATCCATCTTTTATCCCAGAGTAATAATCGTGATTTTTAAAGTTCTTTTAAATTTATATTTTGTGTTGTACCCGTCCTAAAACCGCTTTATTTTTGCATAATGTCTGTGCATTTATATTCTGATCAGCGCAATTACAATATTTTTGAATTTAAATGATCAACACATTTTGATTATATCTTCAGCGAAACCTACGTTTAACGTATGCAGAATGTAAACAAATCACGCGATTGCAAGATGAGTTGCATAAAAATTGCTGAATATTTCTCATGCAAAATAAATTAGCTCTGGAGTCTCGGATATGAATATATGAATAAACTACTCATTGACTTTACATAGTGAGGCAGACGATTTATATTTCGATGACATCATTTGAATAAAGTTCATTTTGTGTAACTAGCACTGTATTTTTTGATGAAGTTTTTAGTTTTAAGTATAATAAATTACTGTACTACTGTGATAATTTAAAATGTAGTAGCGCTGAATGTATCACATTTTAGAGATATTAAATAAAACTGCGTTTCAGTTAGAAAATGTCTCTTAATCCATACTTTATGCGTGATTGAACTTCCTTGTTTTTTCTCTTTACTATTCACTTTATAATAATATTAAAATACTAGCAGCGATTACCCGGCGTTGCTCGGGATTTACTATGCAAAACTATGATAAAAATTACACCGGAACATATAGGGCGGATTGTGATATATTACCGCTGAATGTATCGCATTTTAGAAATCTATATAAATAAAAATGAAAATCTGTCTGTCTGTCTCTCTGTCTGTCTGTCTGTCTGTCTGTCTGTCTGTCTGTTTGTCCCATCATCACGGGAGAACGGCTGAACTGAATTTGATGAAATTTTGTGGGTAGCCTAGAAATAGCCCCACTTAAAATTTAGTCCGTGTTTTGAGTTTTTACGACCAGTGGTTCTCGAGATATTAGTAAAAAACGAAATTTTCGTTTGTCTCATCATCACGGAAAAACGGCTGAACCGAATTTAATGAAATTTTGTGGATAGCCCTGAAATACCCCACATAAATTTTATCCAAGTTTCGAGTTTCTAAGACCAGGGGTTGTCGAGGTATTAATGAAAAACGGAACTTTTTCTTAGGAGATCTACTCTCCAACTCCGTGGTTTATCCAAACGGAAAGGATGAAAATCGTTTGTTTAAAACGTCAACGCGAATTAAAACTTCATTTCTGAGCTTAGTGCAGGATTTTTGCATTAATTAGTCACTATCTGAAAGCATGAATTGTTTGAAACATGAATTTTAATGAAAAATCTAACTCCATGGTCAAGCATTTACTAAACAATGGAAAGTATAAAGAAATCAAAATGGTTATTATTTTTGCATTTTATGGGGAAGAGATCAAAATGGTTATTTAATTTCGCAGTTTATGAGGAAGATTCTTTATTATATTATGTTGCTCAGCAACGCAATTAAATTAAATGTGTTTCTTAATATTTGTTATTATTTTTTCTATTTGAATAATAAATAAATAGATGTATACATATATTTTGTAAATGAACGGTTTGATTTTTCTTTTAATTATAGTAATTACGGACTGTGTACATCACTTTCATTTGACAAAGAGTTTTTAAGCTTTTATATTGTGTTTAGCTAATAAACTCATATTGTGTTTACCAATAAACTTATTTATCCGATTGTTGAAACAGAAAAAGAGTAGAAAGGGTATATCTTCTAATACAATTTTAGTGTTTGCATTTAGTATATACAATTAGGATCGGATGTTTTATTCTTCAGATCTGCAATTTCAGAGCTACGAATTTGGCGGAATATCGCTAACTTGGCAACTTTTCTTAAACTTTGCCAAATTGACGGAAATATCGCCAAATTGCTAAAAACGACGCAAATCAATGAAATTAAATTCGTTTTTTTAGAAGACAGTACTGAAATGATGTTTCGGTAGCATTTGTGGGTCAGTCTATCCATCCTACTTAGTAACACATTTATCGAATTTTTAAAATATCACCAAGTTGATAAAAATGTTTGTGAATCTATAAAAATGTCCTGAAATTGATAAAATTGCGCTTAATAAATGAAATTAATTGTGTTTTGTTAGGGGATAATATTATGATGATGTTTCGTCAATTTGTCGCAAAATGGGACTATCAGTTTTACAGTCCCACTTGGCGATAAATTTGGCGATTTTTTAAGTTATCGCTAAATTGAAGAAAATATCGCCAAACCTTTCATAGAGATAGCATTATTCAGACGATATGATTCATCAATTTATTTGAAGCAACTGATATCATGTCGTTTAGCAATGGATATAAATCCAATGTGTTATGTGGCATACGATTTTAATTAAATCTTTTCCGATTTGAATAATAAAGATATGTATATAAAATAAATTGCATTGTCAGTGCATTTTTGACTGGAAAATATCGATTACGGTCTTCAGGTTACACATTATTATTATTGATATTTTCGGGGATTATTGATTCAGGGATTATTGATATTTTCAAATTATTATACCATTGTTTTATTATGACAAAAATTGTTGAAACTTATATATTGTACGTTGTGCGAGTAATCTTCTATAAATGCACGTGTTATCTTCTAATCTACGAGAATATAAGTAGTACAGGTACATAGGCATATATTTTGATATATATTGGCATATATTGGAATCAATTACGACCTTCTGGTATAAAGATTACGGGGATAATTGAAATTTTCAATTTATAATAACATCTGTTTTATTTCGGCAAAGATTTTTTAGACTCATATTGTAATAAGGGTAATCTTCTACTAACATACAGGCATATTTTCTAATCTGCGACAATATAAATAGTATGAGTATATATATATATATATATATATATATATATATTCCCGTATAATTTTAGTGCTTTCATTTTGGCATATATTGGAATCAATTACGGGTTTATTGATATTTTCAATTTATACATGTAATCTACTAATACAGGTTATATCTTCTAATATTCGCGTATATAAGTAGTACGGGTCCTATACAATTTTAATGCTTTCATTTTGCATATATTGATTCAATTCCTTTTTTCTTTGTAATCTTGCTTTCGAAAGGGGCCAGGATGTTTTATTCTGCAGATCTGCCCGTGACGATAATTTTGCATGATGAGAACAGATATTCATAAACTTCTCTTTAGGAGCAATAAATTTAATATTTTAACATAATTTGCATATGAATCTGAATTATAAGTTTCTTTATATTTTATACTCCGTACGAAGAACGGGTATGCTGCTAGTGTTTAAATAAAATTAAAGTTGGAAAGTGTTTCATAATCAATGCTTTATGCATGATTGATCTTTCTTGTGATTTCCTAATACTTTTCGTTGTTGAGTAAGCCTGTGAGAAATAAACCATGGTGATAGTTTCCATTTAAATTCATATCTCAAACCTGCGATTTTCAAAATTGTCTAATACGGTCAATAAACTCCCACAAAACTTGACGGGTAAGCCTTTGAGAAATAAACCATGGTGAAAGTTTCCGTTTAAATTCATATCTCAAACCTGCGGTTTTCAAAAGTGTCTAATACGTTCAATAAACTCCCACAAAACTCAGAGATTTAATTGACTTTCACGTTTTAAACCAACAATGTCCAGCCTTTTTCGTTGTGAATCAGGGAGTTGTAGAGTAAAACTCCTAAAAAAAAGGTCGTTTTTCACTAATATCTCGGTCGTAGAAACTCAACATGGCCTATATTTTTTTGTGGGGTGATTTCAAGACTGCCAAGACGAATTTCATGACATTCGGTTAAGCCGTTCTCCAGTTATGGTGGATCATACATACACACTTTTCTTCTTTATATATATCGATAATAAATAATATCATCATATAATAAATAATATTGCCATGCTTAATTTTGAAAATGACGTAAGTAAATTCATTAAATCTAACCCAATCAAAATGGGAAACTAATTTCAAATTTATGAGCACAATCGTTCAACCTGAAAAAGATTAACGTTATATATATTGTGTATCTATATATATACAAAACAAAATTACATTGATGAAGTAATCCATGTTTATATAGCACAGATGCAGTTACAATATAAAAAATCTGATGTGGGCAGCACATAACTTTCCTTATATAATGCAATTAATTTACTACTTTTACAGTAAAAAAAAATAGATTATTTTTATAGTAGATATTTATATTCATTCCAAGATATTGAATTTTCGTCAATGAGTCGTTATTTTCATTGATTTAGCGTCATTTTTATCCATTTGGCGAGTTTTCGTTAATTTAGCAACATTTAAAAAAGTTGCCAAGTTGGCGACATTCCACCAAATTCGTCGTCAAAATCTCGCCAAGCGTTATGGACGGAGAAATAAGTTATCCTTACAGCAGATAAATGACTATTGGCGTTCAAATACAAAAGTATTACTCAAAGTATCTTTTCTCATGAATGAAACGAGCTAGATCCACGAGAATGATGTCACTGAATGTATCGCATGGTATTACATATTAAAAGTGAACATGTTTCTGAATAGTAAATATTTTTTTTATTTTATATGACTTTTTGATAATTTTTTTTAAATGTGCAATATCTCGAGAACGGTTCATGTTAGCTTTTATGTCTATCGTTTTCTAATGAAAAATTGCATAAAAAATGTCTATTTGCGTAACTTTATTAGAAATTTTGATTTTTTGACGATTTTTTCAAAATTTCACTCGAAAATTTAGGGGGATTCTGAACATTCGGTTGCGTATAAGAACAATAGCCTTCCAGTGTTTACGGATTGTAATTTTTGTACCAAATTTCATTCAAATCGGTCCATTCGTTCGTCAGTTATCGTCTCCACAGACTCACTGACACACACACACAAACAACTTCAAAAATGTTCGATTCGTGATCAGGGATGCTTGAAACGTGCTCTCCCGTCGAAAACTCGAATTCGAATTTTCGACCCCGTCACAATACATTCCTTATACATTATTGTATATAAGGAAAGTAAAAATGAAATAACAGTATGTACAACATTTGCTATACAAAACCCATTGAAACAAATTTCATCTATGGAATCTATATAAATAAAATTGAAAATATGTCTCTCTATCTGTCTGTCTTTCTGTCTGTCTATCTGTCCGTCTGTTTGTATCATTATCACGAGAGAACGGCTGGACCGAATTCAATGAAATTTTGTAGGTAGCCTTGGAATAGCTCTACTTAATATTTCATCTATGTTTCGAGTTTCTAAGACCTGGGGTTGTGGAGATAATAATACAAGACGAAACTTTTCATTGGAGTTCTACTCTCTAACTCCCTGGTTCCTCCAAACAAAAAATATTGGAAATCGCTGGTTTAAAACGTGAAAGTGCATTAAAACTCTATTTCTCAGTTAGGTTGGAGTTTATTGCGCTAATCAGTCACTTTTGAAAATAGCAGGTTTGAAACAAGAATTTAAATGTAAACTCTATCATCATGGTTTATTTATCTCACAGGCTCTTACTTAACAATGAAAAGTGTTAAGAAAAGCAAAATTGTAATTTGATCATAAGCATTTTATGAGGAAGCTTCTTTCTTATATTGGCATTTTTTCGATTTGAATAATAAACAAATGGATATAAAATTATATCTTATAAACAGTTTGATTTTTCTTTTAATTATATTAATTACGGACTCCGTATATCACTTTCATTTATTTTGACAAAGCGTTTTCAAAATTATATTGCGTTTAGCCAATAAACTAATTTAGCCCATTGTTGAAACAGAATAAGTGTAGAAAGGGTATATATTCTAATGCAATTTTAGTGTCTCCATTTAATATATATAAACGGGTATCTGCATGTTTTATTCAGATCTGCAACTTCAGAGCTACGAATGTGGCGGGATATCGCTAACTTGGCAACTTATATGTTTTGCCAAATTGACGGAAATGTCGCCAAATTGTTTAAAACCACGCAAATTAACCAAATTTATTTTGTTCTGTTAGAAGAGAGAACTGAAATGATGTTTCGGTAAAATTTTCCCAGTCCAACCATCCTACTTAGTAACACATTTAGCGAATTTTTAAAATGTCGCTAAATTGATTAAAATGTTTGTAAATCCATAAAAATATCTTGATAAAATTTCTCTAAATCTATAAAATTAATTGTGTTTTGTTAGGGGATAATATTGTGATGATGTTTCTTCAATTTGTCGCCAAGTGGGGCTGTCAGTTTTACAGTCCCACTTGGCGATAAATTTGGTGATTTTTTAAAATGTCGCTAAATTTACGAAAATGGCGCCAAATTGATAAAATGACGCTGCATTCATCAAAATGATACCGAATCGATGAAAATTCAATATTTTGTATAATTAAGTACGATTATCTAGATAATCTCTGCCGTTTCGTGAGAACTAAAAAAAAATCTGATGTGGGCAACACATGACTTTCCTTATATAATGTAATGAATTTACTACTGTTACAGTAAAAATACAAAAAATAGGTTTTTCTTCTAGTAGATACTAATATTCTTTCCAATATATTGAATTTTCGACAATTAGTGGTCATTTTCATTGATTTAGCGTCATTTTTATCCATTTGGCGAGATTTTCGTTAATTTGGCAACATTTCAAAAAGGCGCCAAGTTGGCGACATTCCGCCAATTTTGTCGCCAAAATCTCGCCAAGCGTTATGGACGAAGAAATAAGTTATTCTTACAGCAGATAAATGATTATTGGCGTTCAAATACAAAAGTATTACTCAAAGTATCTTTTTTCATGAATGGAACAAGCTAGATCTACGAGAATGATGTCACCCAATTTATCGCATGGTATTACATATGAAAAGTGAACATGTTTCTCAACAAGATTTTTTTTCAATTTTATATGACTTTTTGATATTTTTTTTGAAAAATGTGCAATATCTCGAGAACGGTTCATGTTAGCGTTCTAAAATTTATGTCAATAGTTTTCTAATGAAAAATTACATAAGAAATGTCTATTTGCGTAACTTTATTAGTGGTTTTGATTTTTTGACGATTTTTTCAAATTTTCATTCGAAAATTTAGGGGGGTTCTGAACATTCGATTGCGTATAAAAACAATAGGCTTCCAGTGTTTACGGATTGTGATTTTTGTACCAAATTTGGTTCGAATCGGTCCATTCGTTCGTCAGTTATCGTCTCCACAGGCCCACTGACACACACACACACACACACACACACACACACACACACACACACACACACACACATACTTTCACACACACACACACACAGGCCAACGGCTGTACCCTGCTGAAAACACCGGTTCTCGTTAGATCACCGAAGTCAAGCAGCATCGGGCGCGGTTAGTACTTGGTGGGTGACCACCTCGGAACACCGCGTGCTGTTGGCCATCTCGGGTGCGGTATCCCCGTGGTTTGCGCGCTAGATTTGCACGCTACCACAAATGCCGCCGTGTTCATGCGGAGTACGATCACGTTAAACATGTGGGTTCGTAAGTCCTTCCGAGAGGTTGGTGGTAGGGGAAGGAGGGTACGGTCCCTGTGGATGCCTCCCCCACTGGGTTCCGGTCTAAATTGGGTGGCACTTCCCGGCCGTCCATACAGTTACCTTACACCTTTCTGGTAGGTCGGACGGTCTGGGTCTCAACAACAACAACACACACACACACACACACACAGACATCACTTCAAAAATGTTTGATTCGTGATCAGGGATGCTTGAAACGTGCTCTCCCGTCGAAAACTCGAATTCGAATTTTCGACCCCGTCACAATACTTTCCTTATACATTATGTATATAAGGAAAGTAATATTTTTTTTTCTAAATTTGTTTACAAACTGGACCAAGATGCTTTAATTAATCAAATCGGCCTGTGAAGATAATTTTGCATATCGAAATATATTTTGCATATCGATATCCTTATACATTCATTTTTTAGAAGAATTATATTAAATATTTTAATAGGATATTTTGAATAACAGAGCCATTTAAAATACTATAGGAATTTACACATAATTGTGAATGTTAACTTGGTTTATATTATATTTTCTGTACGAAGAACGGATATACTGCTAATAAAATATAAAATTACGTTCTCCACATTTTAAATTTACCATAATTAACCCCAGAGTCATTAAGCAATTCATAAATATTTTGTAAATGAAGCGTGATTTGTAAAACTCCATTTTCGTAAAAGAAAACTTTCTTCAAAGGAATTTGAGCTAATTAGTAAATTGCTTAAAGCTACATTCCTAAATTTAATTTCTTACTATATTTAATTATAGATGCAGCGTGATAATCTTTTGATGCGCTTATTTGCTTCCTAGGTTCAGTAATTTTAAATTTGTACATTTTTCCATTGATACACAATTATGGTTGCGTTTCATAAATGATTTCTTTCCTTCCCATTAGAGCGTCAAATTTGATTTTACTTGTTATTATTTATTCCAAAATCAATAATTGATCAACCGATAAGAATGGGGGATTACTTTAAACGCTTAATTAATAAAGTTTGAAAAACATTGGTGAATGTTGTTCATAGTTGGACGCTTGTAGGTGAATAAATTGTGCTCTAGGTGGTTCAAAAGAATACCGCGATTAACTAAATTTGGGAAAATCTAGTTTAGATAATTAAAAGTTTGCCATAGAAGGAAAAATCACTGAATTTTAATTATCCATTCAACTTCAAAAGTTTATAGACGTGGATCCTGCGACTAATTATCTGACTATTAAAGAAACAAAAATGCATAGATTGTAGGAAGTCAAGTATCGTCCACTTCTGATTTTCATTATCCAGAGAAAATTCTTTTTGCTCGCCCCAGAGCGTCCGACGTACCCGAAGATGTAAGGAATTTGTTTGAACGACCGGGAAGTGCCGCACAATTGAGACTGAAACCCAGTTTTCTACCCGGGTGCCCATCTGCATGAATGTCAAATTATCTTTATAATCTCTGAGTTATTTTTTTTTACTTTCCTTACATACATAATGTATAGGGAAAGTATTGTGACGGGGTCGAAAACTCGAATTCGAGTTTTCGACGAGAGAGCACGTTTTAATCATCCCTGATCACGAATCAAACATTTTTGAAGTGATGTCTGTGTGTGTGCGTGTGTGTGTGTGTGTGTGTGTGAAAGTATGTGTGTGTGTGTCAGTGAGACTGTGGAGACGATAACTGACGAACGAATGGACCGACTCGAACAAAATTTGGTACAAAAATCACAATTCGTAAACGCCGGAAGCTTATTGTTTTTATACGCAATCGAATGTTCAGAACCCCCCTAAATTTTCGAGTGAAATTTTGAAAAAATCGTCAAAAAATCAAAACCGCTAATAAAGTCACGCAAATAGATATTTCTTATGTAATTTTTTACTAGAAAACGATTGACATAAATTTTAGAACGCTAAGACGAACCGTTCTCGAGATATTGCACATTTTTTAAAAAAATTATCAAAAAGTTTTATGAAATAAAAAAATATATTTCCTATTGAGAAACATGTTCACTTTTCATATGTAATACCATGCGATAAATTTGGTGACATTATTCTCGTGGATCTAGCTCGTTCCATTCATGAAAAAAGATACTTTGAGTAATACTTATGTATTTGAACGCAAATAGTCATTTATCTGCTTAAGAATAACTTATTTCTCCGTCCATAACGCTTGGCGAGATTTTTGCGACGTATTTGGCGGAATGTCGCCAACTTGGCGACATTTTTAATTGTTGCCAAATTAACGAAAATCTCGCCAAATTGATAAAAATGACGCTAAATCAATGAAAATGACGACTCATTGAAGAAAATTCAAAATCTTGGAAAAAATATAAGTATCTACTATAAGAATAAAATTTTTTTAACTGTAAAAGTAGTAAATTGATTGCATTATATAAGGAAAGTCATGTATTGCCCACATCAGATTTTTTATTACTGAGACTTGCATTTCTCTAATTCTCGCTATTATCTCAGTCTTTATTTTTCCCCTTTGAGTTCATTGGCTCCTGAGCTGGTGCGATGAAGTGGGATTCTTCCTCGACCCAGACCATCCGACCTACCCGAAGGTGCAAGGTATTAGTTTGGACGACCGGTAAGTGCTACCCAATTTAGACCGGAACCCAGTGGGAGAGGCATCCAGAGTGACCGTACCCCCTTCTTCCCCTACCACCAACCTCTCGAAAGGACATACGGACCCACATGTTTACCGTGATCGTACTCCGCGGGAACTCGGTCACAGTTTGATCAGAGGCCGGAATCGAACTCTGATGACCGCGCGCAAACCACTGAGTTGCCATGTCCCATGCAGAGAAATTTAAGTTTAATTATGCAAAAGCGTTCAATTTAACAAGTAGTATAACCACAATATTTGCATCAAAATAGCGCTCTTTATTAGAGCGGCCAGTGTGTTTAAATAAGAATTTTATTTTTCTGTAAGCTTCAATACCCATAAGTGTTGCTACCATACTACCATACAGAGATTATCTACCATACAGAGCTACCATACAGAGATTATCGAATCAGCCTGCATAAGCAGGGTGATGGTGATTCGATAATCTCTCTACAAAATTTAATGGGAGGTAAGAAACATTAAAACAAACATGTTTACAAACTGTTACACTCTGCTGTTTTCCCCTACACTATTCTTAGCAACTTCACATGGGCTCTGTTTAACATCTTCGTTTAACATCATTGATGACCCTTTCTCGGCTTCCTGATGACACAGAGAGCAGAAACTGCACAGTGTTTTATTTCTCGGAACATTTTTATTTCTTAAATTGTCATGTCATTACCTTCCATCGTTACTTCATTTACCTACGTCAACTTTTACGGGCCCGTTATCAACTAACTCACAGGCTACGTAGAGATCTGAAACACGGTATACAGATTCATCTATTACAATTTTACGTCATTATCTTACGCTATTACGTATTTTACGTACGTCATTTTTACGAACTCTTTCTCTGATCTCACATAGAGTTGGCATACAGCACAAAGTTAGCTCGCAGAACATTTGCATTCCCCAATTTTTCACGTCATTAAATAACGTCACCCACGCACGTTATCTTTGACGGGCTCTCTCTCTCTCACTCAGCTCTCAGTACATAGAGAATTGAAAGTCTAGAAACAGTTTTACGTAGCGAAACATTTCCATCTATAAAATTTTCACGACTATAAGTTAGGTCGTTATGTCAGTTACATCTGTCATCTTGTATGTTTTTTATGGACTTGTTCTTGGCTCCCACGGTATGTAGGGAGCTCAAATTCGGTATACAATTTCTTCTCGTAGAACTTTTTATCTATCGAAATTTATGCCGCATTACATTTTGTCGTTAAGCCATTTACGTTTGTTCTGACTGTGTTTTTAACACTTTCCGACATAGTTTTAAAGTGTTAATGACTTTGTTTATTATGTCTGTTTGTCCGTTCGCATGATAATTGCCGTAAAAATGAGTTTATTAAAATGACATTTTTGTATGTTGTTAAGACGGTTTGTGGGACATATAGGAAAGAAAATGAATAATATCACCTCATTATTTTTGGATTTAACCCTGGTTGAAAACGGAAATACATTGAAGCCTCTGGGACATCATTTTTCAAACATTTTTTAAGAGAAGTTACAATTCACAAATTGGTTCGAAAATTTTAGGAAAAATTCAAATTATTACGTAAAATATGTGAAATTTTTTTTGAGTAAAATATATCAAGTAGTTTTTAAATAAAAATTGAAATAATAACTACATCCATAATATAAAGAGATCACGTGACTCATTTCAAAATAAATTATGGCATCCACTTTTTTTCCCGTGTAAAAATCGTGGTGAGGATCTTTTAAATTTGTATTTAGTGTTGCATCCGTCCTAAAACAGCATTATTTTTGCATATTATCTGCATATCTAAATTATGTGCCAACGCAATTACAATATTTTCTATTTTAAATGATCACTAAACTTTGATTATTTCTATAACGAAGCCTAATTTTGAAAGGAATCTAAGAAATATGAAACAAAATTTTATAGAAATTACAATTTTGACTGGATTACAAGAATTACGGGTTTTGAGGTTGAAAACACAGACCGATCAACTCACCCGAGGTTATGAGGAACTGTTAGGATGTGCGATCGGATTTTAAGGAGAAAGGTCAGGAGGATAATTGATATTTTCAATTTCGTAAGTCATCTATTCTATTTTGGCAAATATTTTTTTCAAATCGATATATTGTGTTTATCCAATCGATGCAACAAAATTAGGACCGTACGTTTATATCTTCTGTAACTATTTTCGCGTTTTCGTTGTGGCATATGATTATGCAATTTCATAGAGCTTTCATTTTGGCATAGACTGATCCATTTTGATATATATTTTTTTTTAATTTGTTAATAAACGGGACCTGGATGTTTTATTTTTCATAACTGCTTGTAAAGATAAATTTGCATAGTGAGAACAGGCATTCTTATACTTCTTTTACTAGAAATAAATTATATATTTTAATAGAATGCATTGGATAACGATGTTATTTATAATACTATGGGACTTTGCACATGATTGTTAATCAAGTTCCTTTATACTATATATTTCATACGAAGAACGGGTATAATTTTAGCTATCTATGTAAATGAAATTGTGAGTTGAGCTTGCTTCTATCTGTGTGGTTATCTCAGCACAGGAGATTTCATATATTTTCTTTTCAGTATAACTATTACTAAATTTCAAAAATAAAAACTCAAAATATTAATTGTGAATTGCAAATTGTGAACTTTAAATTTCGTTGAATTATATATTTTATGCGAAAATCCAATGTACTGCTAGTTGCTATATTATTATGCTATACATGTTATCATACAAAAATTACTCCTTTTAAATAAAGATAAATTCAGCAATATACAATTAATAAAATTTATATCTAAATCTGCCCTACGACGGGCAGTTCTGGCGGACTAATTCTGACCAGTGTCAGCAAGCGCTTCACAGTTGCTAAAAGAAAATCTATCCCGTAAAAGTATATTTTAGTTTATTTATTCTTCACTCCTCAACTGCGCATGACTTATGATGCCATTCATAGAGAATGAGCACATTTTCAGGAGGATTATATCCATCGAGCTATCTGAGGCGGTGATTACCAGTATTGCCACTTCCACACAGATAAATATTGTAAAAAGGTGAATGAAATAAAGTGATTAGAACATAGATCGGCAATAGTTTCCCACAAAAATAATGTAAGGATAATTTACCACTCACATAGATTTACCTTAATTATACTCTTATATGTTTGAAGTAGCTTAGATCTACTAATTTGAAACCCTATTTAACCGTATCAATACAAGTTCGCTGAGTGAAGTATATATTTCTTCGTTAATAGTTGAAAATGGAAGAATTTGAATCATCATAAATCTCATTAAAACAATTATAATTTAAAAATTTGACAAGTGAAAAAATATGTTATTTAATATCTAATTACAGAGCAAATAATTTGCAAAGCAATTTGGCAAAGAAATTATTTCCTAATGACAAAGCTGGACACTTTTTAATTGGATACCTAGCTGATCACCAAACCCTATATTTACCTTGACTGCGATAATGCATTTGTACTAGTTATATAATCTGCCAGTACACTTCGTTACATATGTCGTTTCTAACATGCAGTTTTCCAATTTAGATGTTTATTTCTTGATGTTGATTCGTCTGATCATTCACTGCCAGTTAAAACCACGGTGGTATCACTCCAAAAACTGTCCAAAAAGAGTATCAATTTGCCTGCATAAAATCTCACTTTCTGACACCGCCGAAATCCTACCTAGATCAAAGCATGAGGTTCTTGTAGTAATACATGTATTGCCAACGATATATGAGCAGTCTCTAAAAACACGTGTTTCTAAGTGAGTCAAGATCATTCAATGATTGAGATCCCCTTTGTGTCCACAATTAAGACAAAACTCCTAAAACTTCAGAGGGCACTGCACTCAAACAGCATGCGTATATGCACTGTAATTGTAATAATTTACTAGTCCCACCCTGATGCATACATTGTGCAAATTTAAATCTAACTCGACTCATAGCTAAGCTAGCTAGACTCATAGTGTTACTATTGTCAAAATTAGCAGTGTACATTGTAAAGAACCTTCCCTCCCTAAACAGGAATCGAACCCTAGATCACCGAACTGGCCAGCCGACGCTCTACCGTTGAGCTATTGAGACAAAGTTATAAGTTCTTATGGTCGAAGTGGACATTCTCTACCTGCTAATGTCAGATTGACGGGCAACTGAACAATCTGACTGACCACGTCCTGCTATTTTTACTTCAGGTTAGCCTCCTGCTACTATTATTTTTACACAGGTAAGTATACTGTGTAGTGGTTATTCTCTCAATTTTGAAATCGCGCTCAAAATTCCAGAGTCCACTGAATGTGTACTAGTTCTACTAGGGTCATTCTCAAACCTTAAACATTCCTTCCTCTTCCTTTTGTCAAACTAAATATTCCTATCCCTTATAGAATTTTTATTTATACTTAGCCATAGAACTGTTACTTTTTCTGAAGGGTCTTTATCCCTCTCAAAATTTATTTCGAAAGGCGCTCCGCAAGGCTCAGTTAGCGCTCCCTTCATTTGGAACCTTTACTTCAATGAAATTATTTCCCTTAATAGTGATTTATTTTATCTTCAAGCCTTTGGGGACGACCTTACCATTATTACACTTGGGAGTAACAGAAATGTCCTTGATACTAATACCAATTCCCTCCTTAACTCACTTTCTACTTCCCTCAATAATCTGATATTAGAAATATCTATTGATAAAAGTTGCTCCGTTATTTTCCCAAAAACTTACTCTAGTATGAAAAGAAATCCCATTTGCAAATTTAACAATAGATCCATTAAAATTAAGAATCATTCAAAATTTTTAGGTTTAATCATTGATAATAAATTAAATTGGGACCCTCATATTCGATATAAGAAAAATGTCTTAAATTTTGTACTACTTTTGGCCAAATTTCTGGGAAAAATTGAAGTGTCAAAAAATGTTTCTTAAAATGCTGGTATCTATGTGTTGTGGAAAAAGTTATTACTTAAGGTTCTGCTATATGGGGTAAAAAACTTAAAAAAATGCAAATTAAAAAACATATTTCTCTCCAAAGGATCTTCCTTCTAAAAATCTGCCCAGACTACTGTACAGCATCTAATATATCCTTATTTTCCCTCACTGGTATTCCCCTCATTTACTTTACAATTTCTGCCCTCAATAATAAATTTAATTTTTGGAAACAAAAAATTGATTCCTTTTCTTCTTCCTCCCTCGCGCCTCCCTCTGATTTTGATTTCCTTATTCCTTTCTCTAACTTTCACCCCTCTAAATGGTCCGTAAATTTAGTTAACAGAATGGATAAAGACTCTACCATTTATAATATATATATACTGATGGTTCAAATATTGACAATAACACTGGTTTTTCAGTTTGTATTTTTAAACATGATATTCTGTAAAAGATTCTCTCCTATAAACTGACAACAGGGATACAGAATTTCAAGCCGAACTTCTCGCCATTTCTCTTGCTTGTGACTGGGCTTCCTCTAATAATACCCCTGTTTATATTTTTTTCGATAGCCTCTCTTCTATTCAAGCTCTTAACTCAATAAAAATAAATTTAATTATCTTAATTCCATTAAATCCAAAGCTCTTTTTGACAAAAACCTTATATTTCTTGGGTAAAAGCTCAAAATAATATATCTGGAAATGAAATTGCTGATTACCATGCCAAAATTACTGCTATCTCTGGTTTCCCTCTTAAAATTCCCTTTCCTTACTCTCTCCTCTCAAAATTTTGTAAATCTTATATCCTTAATCTTTGGCAAAATATGTTAATGATTATATTTCCACCAGGTCAGGTGATCCAGGTCTGGTGAATCCTGTTTAACCTCCCTATCATGAAACCTAATTTACAAATTTTTAATAAATACCTCATTTACTTTCTTACTGGTCATGGTCCCTTTCTTGATTATCTATACTTTTTCAAAATTAAATCCACCTCTAATTGTATTTGCAATAAATTCGGTGACGTTGACCATTACGTTTTCGATTGTCCTTTTTTTAAATTTTTCATCTCTGCAAACCCTCCCCCCTCCCCTAATAAACCAATTTGGTTCTCCAAAGTTCGTTCAATTTCCTCTTCAGTAGATAAAATTAAAAATGTATTCTTGTTGCCATGGAAATTTCTAATAAAGTGACCTAAGCTTATAAGTAGATTCTGCTCTCAATTAATTTTGAACTATGAATCCCTTTATTTCATTCTTATTAACTTATATGAACTTGTAGTGTTTGTTCCCTCCATATTTTCTGTTTAAAATATAATGAAAAAAGCTATGTTAACTGTTCTTATTTTCTCGGTTCTTCCTTTTTCTTTTGATCCTTTTTATTTGCATTTTTTCTAATTTTTCTTTTCTAAATTTTATACTAAATTTCTATTTCTGCTTTTCATGTGCCTGATATTTTTTTTCTTTTCATATATTTTCTTTTTAAATATTTTCTAAATTTTACTTTTAAACTTTTATTATTTTCTTCAGTTTTATTCTATTTTTTATTACGTTATCATACCTCACTCTAAATTTTATTTTTTAATGATCTTTTTATCTATATTCGCAATAACTCTTTTCCCATTTTAGAAAAATGAACGTACTTGTCAAGTTCAAATATAATGTAAAACTGTCTGTTTAATCACAATATTTTTCATCAATTGTTATCTTTTCAGATCAAAATAAATGTTCGTTTGGCGTGATGGTAGACTTTGGGTGCCTCCTGAGTGCAGGAAATATCCTTTCCCGGCCGTGCAGCTAGCTACTCTAAACCCACTATGTGAGTCGCACGGTCTGGGGACTTCAGACCTCAAACATATTTGTACTAACCTGCAGGGTTTATTTGTTTGGGCACCATTGTAAAGAATCTTGCCACCCCAACCGGAAATCGAATCCTGAATCTCCGAATTGGCCAGCCGACATTCTACCAGTGAGCTACTGGGACGATATTTCAAGCTCTTATCTTTGAAGTGGACTCTACATTCTCCACCCTCTAATATCAGATTGGCATGCGACTGACCATCTGACTGACCACTTCTTGCTATTTCTACCTCAGTACTATTTTGATAGTATAGTACTACTTTTACCCATGTTAGTATACTGCGTGATCGTTTTCCTCTCGATTTGAAATCGGCGCTCCACATCCAATAGTCTACTGAATCCGTGCTAATCATACTGGGGTCCCTTTCAGAACTCCGACATACAGGGTTAATTCGTTCCAGCGCCATTGCTGCCCCAACCGGGAATCGAACCCTGAATCTCCGAACCGGCCAGCCGACGCTTTACCGTTCAGCTACTGGGAAGAAATTGCATGCTTTTATACTCGAAGTGGACTCTGAAACATAGATAATACAATGCGCATACGAAGGTAATGATATATATATTCCCTTTGCATGAATTCACAATTAATTACCAGTTTATATCCTCTGCTTTTCATACAAACCAAATTAAAACACATTATATTTACAGAATGCATAACTTGAAATTACTCTCATCACACCTTATCTTTAAGGTAATTAATTGCATTTCTGCCTCAACAGTCTTTAAATGATTTATAAATGAAGAATTATTTCTTTTACCTCGATTTTTGTAAAAATTCTGCTTTAAGGAGCTTAAGCTGATTAGTATAAAGTGCTTAAAGTTAGGTCCCAACAAATTAATTACTTGACAAATTTAATTATTGATGTAGCGCGAAAATCCTTTGATTTATTTATCTGCGCCATTGAGTTCTGTAACTTTTCAGTTTCACATTTTACCTTTGAAAATACATTTTGCTTTCGTTTCATAGATTACCCCTTTCCTTCGTATTAGAGTGTGTCAAATTCGATTTTACTAATTATTATTTATTCAAAACAAGCTAATGGATATGAGACTATAATGAGGGCTAATTTTAAATGCCTAATTAATTATATTTTAAAATCTTAACATGTAATTGATGGTTTGGGGTACTTTGCTATATAAAATGTGCTATATGGGTTTAATGGAACTGTGAATTTAACGGAACCTGTGGATTTTCAATACGGTAAAATAAATATTTATTAAAAAGACATTTTAAAGGAGATTTGGCGTGTTAGTGTATGATCCAGTTATGTACTATTTATACTATTAATATCCGCTAGCGTAGAGATGGGATAGCTCTATGGCTATGGTAGTGGGATCTCAAACGGAAGACCTGTGTTCGATACTGTACAACAAGCAAAATTATCCCCATTCCTTTGCGGGGGCACAATAAATATGTAGGTCCCAGTGTCTACCTAGGAGGTCATGGGTTCTGTGAAGGAGGGTGCGGTCGCCCTAGTTGCCACCTCATCTATTTCATCTATATATATAAAGAAGAAAAGCATGTATGTATGTATGTATATATGTATGTATGTATGTATGTCTGTATGATCCAACATAACGGGAGAACGGCTCCTCATCTATTTCATCTATATAAAGAAGAAAAGTATGCATGTATGTATGTATATATGTATGTACGTATGTGTGTATGTATGATCCAACATCACGGGAGAACGGCTGAATCGAATTTGATGAAATTTGGTGGGTAGTCTTGAAATAGCCCTATTTAAATTAAGTACATATTTCGAGTTTCTACGACCATTGGTTCTCGAGATATTAGTGAAAACGACACTTTCGTTCGTCTCATCGTCACGGGAGAACGGTTGAACCGAATTTATGAAATTTGGTGGATAACTTTAAAATAGCCACCCATAAAATTAATCCAAGTTTCGAGTTTCTAAAACAAGGGATTGTCGAGATATTGATGGAAAACGAAACTTTTCCCTAGGAGTTCCACTCTCTAACTCCATGATTCCCAACGAAAAGGGTTGGAAATCGTTGGTTTTAACGTGAAAGTCAATTAAATATCTAAGTTTTGTGGGAGTTTATTGAACGTATTAGTCACTTTTGAAAATTATAGGTTTGAAATATGGACTTAAATGTAAACTCTATCATCATGATTTATTTTTCACAGGCTTACTCAACAACGAAAAGTATTAAGAAATCACAAGGAAGATCCATCATGCATAAAGCATTGATTATGAAACACTTTCAAACTTTAATTTTATTAACACATTTCTAAAATGCGATACAATCAGCGGCAATATATCATAATGCTGCAATAATTAATTATATTTCAAAATTTAAAACTTCATCGAAAAAAACAAACTTGATTCAAATGACGTCATCGAAATATAAATCGCCTGGCTCTCTGTGTAAAAGCAGTAAATATTTCATTCATATATGTTTATTCCATTCATCACAGTACTACAATAATTTATTCTACTTAAAATCTTAAAAACATGGAGGCCAAAGTAATTTAACTCTATGCATAAAACTTCATCGAAGAAGTCTGCCATTAAATCGTCTGCTTCTCTATGTAAATTCAATGATTGTTTCATTCATATCATCTATATTACACACTCCTGAGCAAAATAATTTTGCGTTAAAGAAATTCAGCAATTCTTATACAAATCATCTTACAGCCTAATCAGTTTACATTCTCCAT
Organism: Amaurobius ferox; assembly: GCA_951213105.1. Taxonomy (NCBI): domain Eukaryota; kingdom Metazoa; phylum Arthropoda; class Arachnida; order Araneae; family Amaurobiidae; genus Amaurobius; species Amaurobius ferox. The sequence continues at coordinate 94,642,917 of OX578149.1, read as the reverse complement.
AAGTAAAATTTAGGTTTCGTTGTAGAAATAACCAAAGTTTGACGACCATTTAAACTCAAATATATTGTAATTGTGTTGTTTCAAATACAGATGCACAGAAATTAAGCAAAAATAAACCGGTTTTAGGACGGATACAACACTAAATTTAAGTTAAAAAAAACTTTAATTTTAGCTTCACTAAATCACTATTTCGACAAAAAAAATCACTATTTCGACACAAGATGGATGCCATATTTTATTTTGAAGTGGGTCACGTGATCTCTTTATATAAAGGGTTTAATTATTATTTTAATTGTTTTTTTAAAAAACTACTGAATATATTTTGCTAAACATTTTTTTATGTATTTTATAAGATAATTTGAATATTTCCTAAAACTTTCGAAGCAATTTGTGAATTTTAAATTCGCTTAAAAATGTTTAAAAAATTAAGTACGATTGGAATCAATGTATTTCATTTTTTCAACCCATGTTCAATCCAAAACTAATTGGGTGATATTATTCATTCTGATTAAGCCATTTTTACGGCAGTTATCGTGCTAAAGGACAGACAGACTGACAGACAGACAGAATGAACAAAGTCATAAACACTTTTCAACTATGTTGTAAAGTGTTAACAAAGTCATAAACACTTCTCAACTATGTTGTAAAATGCTAACAAGAAAGATCAATCATGCATAAAGCATTGAATATGAAGCACTTTTCAACTGTAATGCAATTTTATTTAAACATCTCTAAAATACGATACATTCAGCGGTAAGGTAATATTTTTAAACTTATCACAATACTACAATAATTTATTATATTTGAAAACTTAGAACTTCATCGAAGAAATGAACTCTATTCAAATAACGTCATTGAAGTATAAATTGCCTGGATCTCTATGTAAAATATTTCATTCATACACTTTTATTCCATTCCTTTCATTTATCACAATATTATAATAATTTATTTTTCTTATAAACTTAAAACCATGGAGGTAAAAGTACTTTAATTCTATGCTTAAAAATTCATTAAAAAATTCTGCTATAAATTCGCCCGCTTCTCTTTGTAATAATATGGGTATAATTATTATTTTTATTTTTATTTAAAAATCTACCGAATATGTTTTGCTGATTTTTTTTTCATATTTATTATGGGATAATTTAAATATTTTCTAAAAATTTCGAAGCAATTTGTGAATTTCAAATTCGCTAAAAAAATGTTTGAAAAATTAAGTCCCATAAGATTCAATGTATTTTATTTTTTTAATCCGGGTTCAAATCAAAACTAATTGGGTGATAGTATTCATTTATATTCCCGTATATCCCACGGACCGTCTGAACAACATTTTTAATAAACTCCTTATGTTAAATTATTTTCCACGAGCTTGGAAGGTGGTCATTGTGTCCCCCCTCCCCAAGCCCGGCCTTAATCATTCTGAACCTTCAAACTATCGTCCTATCTCTTTACTCTCCTGCATCTCTAAACTCTTCGAGTATGTCTTGGTCCAGCATCTGGATGAGTTCTGCAGCCTTAACGATATTGTCATACCGGAACAGTATGGTTTCAGGAGTAAACACTCCAAGCAACATCAGTCGCTTAGGGTTGCGGAGCTCATTCACGAGGCGCGTTCCAAGCATCTCAACACCACTGTTGTCTACCTGGATATCCAGAAAGCCTTTGATAAGGTATTGATATCTGGGCTCCTCTTTAAACTAATCGCTCTTCACTTTCCTGCTCACCTTATTAAAATCCTTCACTCTTACCAAACGGGGCGTAGCTTCATGGTAAGAGTTTCTACTTCTCTCTCCTCTCCCAGGAATATTCTCAGCGGAGTCCCACAGGGTTCCCTTGTGGGCCCCAAATTGTTCAACCTATACATTAATGATCTTCCACGTCTCCCCGGTGTCACCTTAGGCTTATACGCCGATGACACAGCCCTGCTTGCCCAACATAAACAAACACAAGTCGTGCACGACACCCTGCAAACTTATCTTGATTCCATGACGCAATGGTTAACTAACTGGCGCATCAAGGTCAACTTCAGCAAATGTGCCGCTGTCAGTTTCCCCATCCCCCGCCACTAACTTAACTTTGAACAACGAGCCGATTCCCTGGCAAACTAGTTACAAGTACTCTGGAGTGTACTTAGATTCAAATCTTACGTGGAAACTTCACATCTCTGAAATCTGTCAGAAAGTGAAGTCTGCACTCACCCATATGCGCCCTCTTTTGGCTGGAAACAGCAGCCTGGCTACAAAAAATAAGTTATTGCTGTACAAGTCCTGCATACGTCCAATTATGGCGTACGGATCTCCAATCTGGGGAACCGCAGCTGAGATTCACCTAAAGAAGCTTCAAGTTGTGCAAAATATTGCACTTCGTACGTTTATTAGGTTTCCGAGTTACGTCCGGCTAGAAGTTCTTCACAGAGATCTTAACATTAGACCCTTTTTAGAACATATTCAAAAACTTGCTCAAAATTTCTTCAAAGATCTCAGTAGAGTAAATAATCCCACGCTAGATAGCATCCCGCAGTACAACCCAGCACATCCGAATGCGCCCCACGGCACTGCTATGGCGACGCCCGAAAGATGCATTCTTCCGCCCCAAGCCGGGTCGGCCCATCTAGCGTTGTTTTATATCTGCTCTACCCCTCTCTCGTTTTTCCTTGAACTCTAGTTAACTCCGTGCGCCTCCCTGGCATTTGGGAACTCGCGTGTTATCGACGAACCTTCTTTACTCTGTGGTTAGGTGTTTGTTACCCCCCCCCTGTTCTCAAGCTCAAGGCCCTACGCCCCTGGCGCACCTCTATCTCCCCTCTTTCCTCCTTTCTCTCGCTGGGTACCTGCTTGGGCCCTAGCATTCTCCTCTTTCTGTAAGACTTGGGGAAGGGACGACCTCGGTCGCCCCCCCCCAAGCGAACTTTAGTTTTTAAACCTCCACTCATGCTTCTCTCTTTTAGTACTTCTTTTTTCCTTTTCGCTCGGAGTTTAAAGGGGGGGAATTCTTTCCCCTCCTGGGCACTCCGTAAACCCCCGTCCTTGAGACCTTGAGTCTGAACAACATACTAAAATTTCATGTTGCTAAAGTCATTTTAACAGCAGTTATCGTGTAAACGGATAGACATACAGACATACAAACAGAATGAACAAAGTCATAAACACTTTTCAACTATGTTGTAAAGGGTTAAAAAATACTGAATTACTTAAATATTATTTAAGTATTACTTACTGAGTATTATTTAAGAATTGATTGCGGCAATCAGAAATTGACTATTTGCAGGGTACGCACTAGTGGCCAGTTTTTCTTGCAGTCAATATCTCGGTTGCGTTAACTGTACTTGCGTCGAAAGTGCTGATTGCCATCAGTAGCCTAAGTGCTTTGCAGTACTGATTACCACAAACTAATACTTTTCCCCCATCTTCAGCAGTCGGTCAGAACTCAAACATCAGTCGACGTTTTAATAAGTCGGCTAGGTAGAACTGTCTGCGAAAAGAAATATGTAAACAGCATGAAAACAAATCAACGATTGTAAACTGAGTTGTATAAGAATTGCTCAATTTTATAAGCAAAATTATTTAGCTCTGGAGTCTGGATTATAAGTGGTACGAATTGAACATTCATTAATTTTACATGGAGATGCAGGCGATTTTATAGTATTGCTTTTTTATGAAGTTTTAAGTTTTCAAGTAAAATAAATTATTGTAGTACTGTGATAATTTTTAAAATAGCATTGTTTCGCAAATATGATTGTTTCGCTTTTTAGAAATGTTTAAATAAAATTGCATTTCAGTTGAAAGGAATTTCATAATCAATGCTTTATGCATGGTTAATAGTATTTCTTGTTTTTTATTGTATGTGTCATGGAGGTAAAGGTTAACTGTCTCAATGCTATGTATTTTATTTCGTCACATTCTTCTAGCAATCGCATAAAAAATTAAGTAGCGAAGCTTAATGTTGGACTGTTTTTTATTTATCTTTTATACAACAATGGTTATTATCCTAAATACTGCTAGGTTTGAATTTTATTTTTACACATTATTTGCAGGAATCGTAGTGAACATTCGCGGTTTAAAAATCAGTGTTTCTACCTGTTACATTTCGTTTTAATATTCGAAATTGTAATTCTGTAAAAATGCGTCCAATTTCACGTATATATACAAAATTTTATCTTCCTACCTAGTGTAGTTCTGGAGTAAAGGGTATGACAAAATTCAAGCAAATGTTGCTTTTCATTCGTTAGGAATGTAGAAGGTTAATTAATATTCAAATTAATTTATGTTGCTAAAGTAACCAACTAGCCAATGTATTCACAATAAATTCAAATTTGCAATCTAGCGACTATATAGTAGTTAAAACAAGCATAATATCATAATTATACAATAACAAAAGCATAATCAGACATTTTTTACTTTATAGGTAAGTCCATTATTCATAGGTACACTACGTGGAGGTAAAAGTAAGAAGTTAGAACTTCATATTAAGAAAACGTCAATATTGTTTGTGACAGTAATACAGGTGGCGCTAGAATGAGATAAGTAGTCCTGCGTTGGATATATTTCTATGCCAAAAAGCCTAAAATATTTATTTAAACTGTCAAATTTGAAAAAGTAAATTATTAACCCAATGTAAAGTAGAACTGAAATAACAAAGCATATTCCTACATATTCAAAATTATTTTACTTTTCACTTTATTTCTATCACCCTATATTATGTACTCTATCCTACAATTATTAAAAAATGCTGTTTAATAACACTCATATAATTAGGAATTCCCTAATTTAAGAATAATTAAAAATACACATACTAAATACTACCTACGCCTTTATGTTGTGTTAACTGACAATAACAGCTACTTTACTAACACTAGTGACACCTAGATATAATTCTCAAAGCATTATGGCATTTTCAAACGTTTCACCCATAGCAGTTTTATCTTCTTTCTAACTCCAAGGTACACTGGATACATCACTATAATGTCCCACGAAATTCATACACTATAAGGTCATGTGATGTTCTTTATTATAAGCTCTACGCAAGTCACATTATATTTCAACTATTATGCATATTTGCATTGGCAACTTTTCCTTGCATGTTAAAAGTTTAATTATCACGAGCATACTTTGAAATAAGTTGCTTTTCATTTAACACAATAGAACATCGTTTCAGCATCATAATCTCAGACGTTACTACTGCAAAGCCGAATACCATAGATTTATTATAAATAGAATGGATGAAGATATGTTATTAGAAAAATATCACAGCTCAGGTTTTTTCCAAAGATCTGTCAGCCCCATGGACAAACCAGTTACATCCGTTGCACAGAAACGAAAACTTGAAAAAAAATCAGTGATGCCCCTAGTGCCTTTGTCATTTAAAAGTTCTATTTTGAGAGTGAAGAAGATAGTCCTTCCCGGACTGCAACTGTCCAGAGGATCGTTGGAACAAATCGACGACGTTCTTCGTCACATGATGCACAAGTTTGCTAGGCAGTTAAAATATCTTTCAAAGATAAAAAGGAATAAGACGCTGAGAACTTCACAAATGGAGTTCGCAATGAAACTGGATTTTCCAAAGAACTTGAACATCGTTGTAGCAAAATACGCTCGAATTGCAGTTGATAAATTGGTGGTTAAAGTGGAAAACACCGAGTAATACGAAATTTAAAATGATGTATTTTAGGGCTGAATGATCAATATATATAAAATTGAAGTTTTGATTTGAAAGAAGTTGCATTTGATTTTTTTCCTCTGTGCTAACAGTTGGCTAAAGTTCCTATTTGTCGACAAATATGAGTGTTCTTTGAATTCATTATAGTTCATTTGGAAATATGATAATCTGCAAGTGAAAATTTGATTCTTAGAATTAACATTGTAGTTACATTTCTGCCAAATTTAGACATAAACACACCAAAAATTTGCCAAGCTGTCTCAAATGGAAACTTTAGTCACATATTAAATTGTTTTCTCATGTTTATAAAGATATTTTGTAATTTCACATTTTTTTTCCTCACAACTTTGCATATTTATAAGCTGAAACTGGTGTTTTTCTCTTAACAGGGAATGCCAAGTATGTGCGTATTAAGAATTGACATTGAACTTTTAATGATCAGCCTAAGTTAAAATTGAAAAATCACTCTGATAATAAAGCGCCAAAAAACATAATTTATTAAATTTGTTTTATGATGTTTTATTTACAAGGTAATTTTACTATATGTATCTTTTTACAGTTAACTTTGTAGCAATTCGAGCAAATATTTTGTAAATCGTTATAAGTTACTATCAACTATCCTGCGTATTGATATCGCGGTACTTTTAAAGAAAATGATAAATTTCAGTTTTCCATCTGCGGTTCTTACAAAGAAGCTATTTACCTTAAAGAGAGCTTCAATGTTATAAAAATGTTTGTAATTTGAATCTTTGGGGTCGAGTAATAAACCGGTCTCAACTGTGTTTACGGTGGGTGTAGGTACTTATTTGCTAATTCTTACGCTCGTAGCGTTAGGATTGCGACATCGACGTTAAAATTAAAAAAACTGATGTGGGCAGCACATGACTTTCCTTATATAATGCAATGAATTTACTAGTTTTACAGAAAAAAATAGGTTATTCTTATAGTATATACTTATATTCTTTCCAAGATATTGAATTTTCGTCAATTAGTAGTCATTTCATTGATTTAGCGTTATTTTTATCCGTTTGGCGAGATTTTCGTTAATTTGGCAGCATTTAAAAAAGTCCCCAAGTTGGCGAAATTCTGCCAAATTCGTCGCCAAAATCTCGCCAAGCGTTCTTTACGGAGAAATAAGTTATTCTTATAGGAGATAAATGACTATTGGAGTTCAAATGCAAAAGTATTACTCAAAGTATCTTTTCTCATAAATGGAACGAACTAGATCCACGAGAATGATGTCACCCAATATATGGCATAATATTACATATGAAAAGTGAACATGTTTCTCAAGAGTTAATAGATTTTATTTAATTTATAGGATTTTTTGATAAATTTATTTTAAAAATGTGCAATATCTCGAGAACGGTTCATGCAAGCGATCTAAAGTTTATGTCAATCGTCTTCAAAGGAAAAATTACATAAGCAGTGTCTATGTGCGTAACTTTATTAAAGATATTGATTTTTTGATTATTTTTTCAATATTTCACTCGAAAATTTAGGGGCTTCTGAACATCCGATTACGTATAAAAACAATAGGCTTCCAGCATTCACGGATTGTGATTTCTATACCAAATTTCATTCGAATCGCTCCATTCGTTCGTGAGATACCGTCTCCACAGACTCACTGACACACACACATACTTTCACACACACACACAGACTAACCTCAAAAATATTTGATTCGTGATCAGGGATGCTCTCCCGTCGAAACTCGAATTCGAATTTTCGACCCCGTCACAATACTTTCCTTATACATTATGTATATAAGGAAAGTAATAATTAAGATATCGCGTTTTTTACTTTCCTTATATACATAATGTATAAGGAAAGTATTGTGACGGGGTCGAAAATTCGAATTCGAGTTTTCGACGGGAGAGCACGTTTCAATCATCCCTGATCACGAATCAAACATTTTTGAAGTGATGTCTCTGTGTGTGTGAAAGTATGTGTGTGTGTGTGTGTGCGTGTGTGTCAGTGAGTCTGTGGAGACGATAACTAACGAACGAATGGACCGAGTCGAACGAAAATTGGTACAAAAATCACAATCCGTAAACACTGGAAGCCTATTGTTTTTATACGTAATCGAATGTTCAGAACCTCCCTAAATTTTCGAATGAAATTTTGAAAAAATCGTCAAAAAATCAAAACCGCTAATAAAGTTACGCAAATAGACATTTCTTATGTAATTTTTCATTAGAAAACGATTGGCATAAATTTTAGAAGGCTAACATGAACCGTTCTCGAGATATTGTACATTTTTCAAAAAAATTATGAAAAAGTCACATAAAAAAAATTCCTATTGAGAAACATGTTCACTTTTCATATGTAATACCATGCGATAAATTGAGTGACATCATTCTCGTGGATCTAGCTCGTTCCATTCATGAAAAAATATACTTTGAATAATACTTTTGTATTTGAACGCCAATAGTCATTTATCTGCTCTAAGAATAACTTTTTTCTTAGTGCATAACTCTTGGCGAGATTTTGGCGACGAATTTGGCGAAATGTCGCCAACTTGGCGACTTTTTGAAATGTTGCCAAATTAACGCAAAACTCGTCAAATGGATAAAAATGACGCTAAATCAATGAAAATGACAACTAATTGTCGAAAATTCAATATCTTGGAAAGAATATTAGTATCTACTATAAGAAAAACCTATTTTTTTACTGTAAAAGTAGTAAATTCATTACATTATATAAGGAAAGTCATGTGTTGCCCACATCAGATTTTTTTAAAAGAAAATGGTACAGTTGGCGATCTGTGGCTCTTACAAAAAAGCTACTTTCCTTAAAAGCTATAATGTTGAAAATATTAAGAGCTATAATGTTGAAAATATTTACATAACTTTAATCATTGGGTTTGAGTAATAAACTGGTCTCGACTGTGTTTACAGCGTATATAGGTACTCAATTGCTAATTCTTATGCCCTTGGCGTTCGGATAGCGACATCAACGTTAAAATTAAAAGCATTCAACAGTGAGAAAAATTTTTTAAATTTAAATTATTGAAATCAAACAAGTATGTTATTTATATTATTGAACCAAAATCAGCAAAAGCTTTGAAATTATTTAAGAAATACACATTATTGAACATTAACAGAGATAAAGAGTTACCATAAAATTTATTTTTCCTCATTCAGTGTTTTTTTTTCAGAAATACATTGCGTTTCGTAACCACTTTGTTTAAACAACGTACTTTTAAATTGAGAGGAATGGGTAAAAATTTGCTGTCGTTTTAAAGCTCGCCAATGGCTAAAGAAACATAAATTATACAGGTTCAATCCCAGAGACCGGTATGGTATTTTTTTTTTTTTTTTTTTTTTTTTGTCGCGCCAAATCGGCGATAAGTGGAGTGTTACATTGTACTTTGGTATATCTTTGGTAATTCTGGCAACTCTCATTTTGGAAATTTGTACAAAACAGCAGCGCATTTCTTGCTTCTGCTGTGACTTTCGGTCGTTTCGAGCGTCTTTTGATTAATCAGCGACGTTGATTTTGGATGTTTGGCTACAACCACGTGTTGATTTTGGAATTTGATAGATTGGAGCGAAGTTTGGAGATCTTTGTTCATCGTTTTTCAAATTTTTTTGATTTGTGTTGTGTGTGATAAATGGTTGTGGAGAGTGAAAGATTTACTATATATATATATATATATATATATATATATATATATATATATATATATATATATATATATATATATATATATATATATATAGAAGATTCATATGAAAAAAAGGGGGGGAAACGACCAGATGCAAGGCATAAAATGGTAGAGAGGGATGTCTCTTTAGCGGGCGTAGAACCATATTCGAATGACTACGGATCAACTATTGCACAAACGGTTGTTTCCACATAGCGATCTTCGACAGAGACTGGCCAAAAGGTAGCTAAATTTCTTCTAAGTATCAAGCTTTATAAATTTTTTCTATGTTTCGTTTCTATCACGTTTCTTCTAAGAATATTTTCTTATTAAATTTCTTCTAAGTATCAACTTTTACAGAAAAGAAGTTGCGTGTTTTAAATTGTTAGAATATTCTTAAATTTGCAAAAAAGATTACAAGAAATACCTTTTTAGAAGCCAAAGATGCATTTTAAAGACATTTGACGCCGAAAGAGAATTGACGCCAAAAAAGTCGCCACAAATTCTGGACCATAGCTGTCTTTGGGAAAATGCATTATATAATTTAAATACTTTTATAAAACAAATTTAATTGCAGTTATAAATTTTCTAATAGAAATTAATTAAATATGATTATTAAAAATAGAACCTCTTTTAAACCATAAATTTCAACGTTTAACTCCACGGAAAGTCATTATTGGTGCCAAGAAGAACACAGAAATGAAGCCACAGAATTTTTAGCTTCAGAATCAATGAAAATCAGAGAAATTTGAAGTTTAATTACGACATGAACACTTTAATTAACATGAATCCTTATATTATTTAAAGAAAATTTGGTAAAAATAACTTTTCATTTTCATACATTTCGCTAATGATTAATGAACATTTTGTTTAACATTTTAGCTGTTTTAATATTAATAGTTCTTATAAAGGACACTTTTCGTGAAACTAATGTAACTTGGCTTACTAAAGCTTATTTTTAAGGGATTTTTTGATGATAATAACATCTGTGCTTGGGATATATTTGGCGGAAATCAAAGCGTTATATAAAATTTAAACACTTTGGACGCTTATATCTTAGAACCTAATAGTAAAAAGTGTAAGCAATTTATACTTCTTTTTTCGAAAATCTGATACAGATTATGAATATATAAAAATAATTTCGATATTTTCATTAGTTTAAACTTTTAGAAAAATCTACAGTTTTTGTCCGAGCTAGTTTTTGCTTCATTTTGCTGACTTTAACTCAAAATATCGTCGAAACTATAAAAGGTAGCTATAAATAGTAAGCGAAAAAAAAATTTAATAGGAAATTTAGTTTCTATATCTATAATTAGTTTTTATAAAGCTTTTATCACAATTCAAGAAGGTGGACTTCCTAGAAGCCATATATAAAACCTGCTACTTAACTGAAAAAACAGGACTAACAGACGATATTGAAAGTTCCACAGAACAATCGAGTCGTTCATAAATATTGAGATGGTGTTAAAAATTCGAAATAACGGAGGGAAAAGTAGAATGATAATTAGAATAAGAGAATTAGTAAAGAGACATAGTCAATGTCATGGCGTTGCGGTAATAAAAAAGTGTTCAAAATGTCGCAATTTAGCAGTTTCACTGGTGCTGACCTGACTGTCCGTTGGTGATCAGATAGATTTTAGTATGTTAGGACGGGGGGCGCGATAGGCCAATGGTTAGCGCGCAGGAATTGCACACAGACATCCCGCGTTCGATTTCCACCACTGCCAAAACTGCGGAGTACGATCACGTTAAACATGTGGGTCCGTAAGTCCTTCCGTGAGGTTGGTGGTAGGGGAAGGAGGGTATGGTGCTGTGGATGCCGCCCCCACTGGGTTCTGGTCTAAATTAGGTGGCGCATCCCCGCCGTCCAAACAGATAACTTATACCTTTCTGGTAGGTCAGACGCTCTGGGTCGAAGAAGACGTATGTTAGCACGGGACGCAACAGCCCAGTGGTTGCTAGCACGCTGAGATTGCACTCGTATGACCCGAGTTCGATTCCCGCACTACCCCAAATTGTCGCCATGTTCAAGCGGATTACGATCACGCTAAACATGTGGGTCCGTAAATCCTACCTAGAGGTTGGTGGTAGGTGTCCCTATTAATGCCTCCCTTACTGAGATCCGGTCTTACATTCGTGGCACTTCCCGGCAGTCCAAATAGATACCTTACACTTTGGGGTAGTTCGGACGGTCTGGGTCGAAGGAAAAGAATTATGTCAGCACAGAAGAAGGAAACGCAAACATTTCTTTCTGAAACGATCGCGTGTTTTCTACATTATTTTTGCGCGGCATTTTGCGTTGTGGTATAGTGCTTAATAAAATGTTATTATTTATTTGGTAAGATATTTAGTTTACAAGTTCAATCGTGAACCCATTATCCATTGCCATATTGTGTATATTCGATATTTAATACTCAAGAATGGTTTATTCGGTGTTCTATATTACGCAAAAGTGCACTCGAATCTTTCCTAGTAAATGAAACATAGGTCGAACAATAACATCGATAATGCCGGATTTAGCATTTGCTTAAATTAATCGTTCCGCTAAATTATCGCAATCTGGGTGAAGCAAGAGGCGTCCATGCATTAAATATCCAAAATGGGAACACTCCGGGTAATTGCAAAGTAATATGACAGCCACCTTTTCTTGCTTCAGGTGCCTTAGAGATATTATGAACGGTGAAAATAATTTAATAGTGTCAGTTGCCCTTACAAGGCGGTTCGTATATATTCATTTTTTAAATCGCGGACATTCCAATTTAGAAATGTTCGTTGAAACATACATGCAGTGTATCCGCTCTTTAATTTACATCATATATTTATTATATACTTCGTGTAATTTTCAATTTTACATGTAACAATGCTAGGAATTTTCAGAATAATGATGTATGCAGCGTCCACTTCGACGATAAGAACTTGCAATACTGTCCCAGTAGCTTAATGGCAGAAGCGTCGGCTGACCAGTTTGAAGATTCAGAGTTCGATTCCCGGTTGGGGCAGCAAGGTTTTTACAAGCGCCCGAACACACCAACTCTGTAGGTTAGTGCAAAGATGTCAAAGTTCTAAAAGTGGCCCTATTAGGGGAGACTGGGGGTAATGACGATCACCGGGTAATGGCGGTCACCAAGGTATCTCGCATCTGCTTTGTGGCAGAAACGCGTTAGCGAGTGCTGCTACCTCGTGGTCGTCTAGGGAACTCCCTTCACGAGTGTCGCCATCTTGGCATTGCGCATCTAGTTTCTATGAAGGGAAGTTGTTTTTTGCGTCTTGTGATCTAAGAAATAACATCTTTATATCACGGTAAGTGCTCGAATTTCACCTTAACCGGACTTATTTTCCGGACTATTTTCCGGACTTATTTTCAAAGGTGGCGTAGAGAAAATAAGAAAACCTAAAATATCTCGAGAACGCCTAGTCCTAATATAATGGGGTTGGTCTTATTCTTTTCTTCGCTAAAAATTACGTATTAATCAAGCATTTAATGGATATATTTGAGCATACGTAGTTCTTTAGTTTAGATTTGGACGATTTTTGCGGGCCATTATGCAACAAAATGCAGGTTATTTTTTTTCGAATCATACCAAAATCTAATCAGCACCAGGGTGACCCACAAATGACTCATCTGCCGAATTTTGTAAAATTCGGTCCATTAGTTTTTCATTTAGAGTGGATACAAGCTTTTGCGGGCCATTTCGCAAAAAAAGGCGGGATCTTTTATCCCAAATCGTACCCAAAACTAATCAGCACCAAAGTCGTCTAAAAGTGACTTACCTCCTAAATTTTGTGAAATTCGGTCCATTAGTTTTTTAGTTAGAGTAGATACAAAATCTGCACAGACAGACAGACACACAGACAGACAGACACACAGACAGACACACAGACACACACACAGACGTCACGCTAAAAATGGTTTTTTCGTATTCTAGAGGTGTCGAAACGTGTAGATCCGTCGAAAACTGGAGTTGCGATTTTCGACATGATTCCAATACTTTCCCTATACATTACCATGTATTGCAGGGAAAGTAAAAAGTTAAAAATATTTTAACGATATTACTAAAAAATGCATGCAATTCTTATTGACTTTCATGTGGTTTGAACAACATAACTTTAAAATTAGACTTATACGGTAAAAATGTCCTTAGGTGATCGCCATTACCCAGTCTCCCCTATGACTAACAGGGATTTAGTAGACTCTGGCATATTGAGCGCTGATTCCAAAGTCGGGAGGTTAACGACCACTCAGAAAACTATCCTGAACGACAAAAATATCATCAGGAGGCTCACCTGAGTTAAAAATAGCAGAAGATGGTTCCAATTGTTAGTTGCCCCTCAATCTGAGATTAGAGGGTGGAGAATTCAGAGTCCACTTCGGCAATAAGATATTGCAATATCGTCCCAATAGCTTGACATTATAGGGCCCTCTGGCCATTTCAAGGAGCCAGTGTTTGATTCCTGGTTGTGACAGCAAGGTTTTTTACAAGTACTGCTGAATATTATAAATATTTTTGAAACTTTTGAATACGTTGTGGACAACATTTTGAGCCTATTTATAATCATTAATGAATGCATTTCGTAAGAAACAGCATAAATAATAAACTGTGTTCGCAACATGAACTATTTGACTTTGCCTCGCAAATAGCTCATAACATACTTGCATATGCTAGACCGCAACAAGTAATGATTGTCAAAAAATAGATGTGGTAGTATCAGTGTTAAAAATCAGATGTGGGCAGCATATGACTTTTCCTGCAGACTTATATCCACGTTCTCTTTATTTTAATTAAATTTAATTCACTTTTAATACAATTTCATTCTCATTTAGTAAATAGACTTATTTTCAAAGGTGGTGTAGAGAAAATACTAAAAAACTAAAATATCTCGAGAACGGCTAGTCCTAGTGTAATGGGGTTGATCTTATTCTTTTTTCGTTAACAATTACGTATAAAACAAGCATTTAATGAATATATTTGAGCATACGTAGTTTTTTTTATTTTAGATTTTAACAATTTTTGCCAGCCATTTTGAAAAAAAAGGCAGGTTATTTTTTTCCGAATTGTACCAAAACCTAATCAGTACCAGAGTGTCCCACAAGTTACTTATCTACCAAATTTTGTGAAATTTGGTCATTTAGTATTTTAGCTAGAATGGATACATAACATTTTTGAGGGCTATTTCGTAAAAAAAGAAAGGTTGTTCTTTTCCGATAATTATCAAAATCTAATCAGCACCAGGGTCATACCCAAGTGACTTACCTGCCAAATTTTATGAAATTCAGTCCAAAAGTTTTTGAGTTAGAGTGGATACATACATTGCACAGACACATAGACAGACACGCAGGCAGACAGACACACAGACACACACACAGACGTCACGCTCAAAATAGATTTTTCATATTGTAGAGGTCTCGAAACGTGTAGATCCGTCGAAAACTCGAGTTGTGATTTTCAGCATGATTCCAATACTTTCCCTATACATTACCATGTATTGCAGGGAAAGTATAAAAATATAATGTGGGCAGCACATGACTTTCCTTGCAGAATTAATTTCATATTTCCTTTATTTCTTTTAATAATTCGTTGGATTGAGTTTTATTGTACCAAATAACACTAAATTTGCATTTTTAATTCAATTTTTGTTTTTATTTGGTAATTGGACATTTTCCCGAAATCGGCGTAACAAAAACGCAAGAAATCTCAAATATCTTGAGAACGATTAGTCCTTAAGTATAATGGAATGTGTTATATTCTTTATCCTCGTCAAAAATTGCGTATAAAACAAAAATTCATTTGATATATTTGAGCATATATAGTCTTTTTTTTTCGATTTAGGCGATTTTTGCGGGCCATTTCGTAAATAAAGGCGGGATGTTGTTCTCCGAATTGTACCAAAATCTAATCAGCACCAGAGTATCCCACAAGTAACTTATCTACCAAGTTTTTGAAATTGGGTCAATTAGTATTTTAGCTAGTCTGGATACATGAAATTTTTGCTGGCCATTTCCGAAAAAAATGCAGGTTGTTCTTTTCCGAATCGTACCAAAATCTAATCAGCACCAGAGTTGACCACAACTGACTTATCTACCAAATTTTATGAAATTTAGTCTATTAGATGCTTTAGAGTAGAAATATATAATTTTTGCAGGCCATTTCGTAAAAAAGGGGAGGTTGTTCTTTTCCGAATCGTACCAAAATCTAATCAGTACCAGGGTCGACCATAAGTGACTTATCTACCTAATTTTATGAAATTTACTCGATTAGTTGAGTTAGAGTAGAGATATACAATTTTTGCGGGCCATTTCGTAAAAAAGGCAGGTTGTTCTTTTCCGAATCATATCAAAATCTAATCAGCACCAGGCTGACCTACAAGTGACTTATGTACCAAATTCTGTAAAATTTAATAAATTAGTTTTTCAGTTACATGGGATACAGGCAATTTTTGAGGGCCATTTCGCAAAAAAAGGCGGGTTGGTTTACTCCGAATAGTATCCAAAACTATTCAGCACCAGGGTAACATACAAGTGACTTATCTACCAAATTTTATGAAATTCGGTCCATTAGTTTTTGAGTTAGAGTGGATACATACATTGCAC
Organism: Amaurobius ferox; assembly: GCA_951213105.1. Lineage (NCBI taxonomy): Eukaryota > Metazoa > Arthropoda > Arachnida > Araneae > Amaurobiidae > Amaurobius > Amaurobius ferox. The sequence continues at coordinate 94,627,027 of OX578149.1, read as the reverse complement.
AGACAGACAGACACACAGACAGACAGACAGACAGACACACACTCAGACGTCACGCTAAAAATAGTTTTTTCGTATTCTAGAGGACTTGAAACGTGTAGATCCGTCGAAAACTCGAGTTGCGATTTTCGACATGATTCCAATGCTTTCCCTATACATTACCATGTATTACAGGGAAAGTAAAATGACTTGAATGTAAAAAACAGAAACACGTTGCTATTGCCTACACGTTGCTATTGCCTACACGTTTGCATTTCTGGGCAAACTAGCATTTCCCACAGACTTAACTTTGCATCACATTTAATCAATTATGACTTTTTATGGATTTAACATGCAACAATAGAGCATCTTCACAACCTCTATCTTAGTAAGATACTCGTATAATTAACTATAAAAATCAACGAAATCGGTCGATTGCATTTACTTCAATTGCCTCCAACAAGACCTCGAAGGTTGGCAAAAGGAAGAGGATACCTGGTAGAGAGGATCGTCTGAGAGTGAGACAAGTCTGTATTGCTCCAAAATCTTCACTTTCTAGCGATCAACGAAATGTAGCGGCCTCCATATAGCATTTTGTTACGCACCAATGTAAGGCTCCTGAAGGAGGAAAAACTGAATTTATTTCAGTAAAATGTCTGGAAGTAACCACCTAGCATTGTCGACTCTATCTGAAGTGGAGAGGGCCGAGACCCATGAACGACCTCAATATCATCGCTCCGTTTTTAGTATTGAATCCAGCTTCTGTCTTAGTGTAGATTATCATGGCATTTGCATATGGAAATCGACCAAGCATCGCTTTCGTTCGCGTTGCATTGTAAAGTGGCACATCACCATTCATTCTGGTGTAATTGTGTAGGAAATCATCTCCTACTACAACCAGTTTTTTCTATGAGTGGTACGGGACATTAACAGTAGGGATATGAGTATAACAAGTCGTGTAACCCATCGTTTTGCCTCTCCTGGTCGTCAGCAAAGGACTATTTACTTGCAAGATAACGTTCACTTACGCACAGCAGTTTCTTCCAATAGTGCGTTCTTCCGTGATATTAAAACCCTTATTGGACCAGCCTGTTCTCCAAACCGGCAACGAAACGAGCATATCTAGGACATACAGGAACGTTAATGGAGTCTATCACCAAATATTAGGAAACTGGAGCAGTAAATTTCGCATATTGCTTAGCATAATCTATCACGGAATAACATAAAGGTTTTCTTTTACAGTAACTCCGAAAAATAAAAATATTGTAAGTTAAGTTGTTAGCAGTTATAATGTCACATAAATTTAAATTGCAAGCATTCAACATGTAATTCACTATTTAATAAGTGAAACTTAAACAAGTCGAATATGGTAATTTTAGTTGTCCGTTCTGAAATGAGCCTCTTATATCTCAAAAACAACATTTTAAAGAACAAGATTTCATCGATTTTATATGTAAGGGAATAACTAACTCATTGCAACAATAAGTTTCATAAAAAAGAATACTAAGTGATATTTTTTTTTTCAAAATTTGTGAACTTGACATGGAATGAGACTTTAATTACCACAAATAGCAATATATTGTAACGAAACGTAGCCTCAAAGAATCGTGGATGTATACACAGAATACAAAAGGGAGTTCAAGTTTCTGGATTACCTACGTATATTCACAAGCACAAAGTAAACAGGAACAGTATACAATCAAACAGCACTTAAATACTTCAGTAATTACACAAAAAAGCGATATTATTCCCAAAACTTTGGCGAAGTAATTTCACAAAACAGTCGCTACTCTTTTCAAAACATTGACAAAAACCACAGACCAATGTAGCTCGTGTCATGTTCATTCCTTAACTCCCCTGCAACGGAAGGGTGAGTCTTTTTAATAGTCTCTCCATAGAAACTTCTAGAAATCCATATCTCAAAGAATAATCGTTCTATCGGGAACTTTCTGGAATATTTCAGAAGTCAGCAAATGCCGCCAAATTGGCAATAAATCTCCAAATCCGGCAACCCTGGCCTCACGTCACGCACAGCACTTTCTTCGCCGAGCTAAACGGATCATTGCGCATTCCCAACAGTATTTTCTTCAATGATATACATGGTTCCGTTACTCTACCCAACATTATTTCTTCAATGATATACATGGTTCCGTTACTCTACCCAACATTATTTCTAAGAAATTTAGAAAAAGGCACTGCATTCATCTTTACGCAGTGAATTATTTGAGATTTTATATATACCTTTAAGGTTTGTCGACAACAGTTTGAAAATAAAAAGTACTGAATATATTAACAACCTCTATATGCATTTTTTTTTTAAGTTACAAGAATATTTTGTGCTAAGTTGCCAAAATATCAATTTACTTTCCACGGGGGAAATCAGAAATGCTGAAAGCATTTTTACACATTTTATCACCAAAAGTATACGTAAAAGAAAACAGGAAAATGTAAATATTTTTTGAAACTTGTAAAAATATTTATATGGATAATAAATATCTGGAAAGGATATAAGACAATGTTAATACAATGTATAGATATAAAAATATTTACATTATACTGATTTACTACACTGATAAATAATAAAATGACTAAAATAAAAAAAAAATATTATATAGAAATATTTCAGCAAAACTCAATAAAACATTGTCATTTTATAGAAAAATTAAATTTCGAGTAATAAAGAAACATGGTCCAGTAAATATCAGGAAAATTGAGAGCATGAAGGTAGTGGAAAATAATTTTGCCCTTCGTTAAAAAATTTAGCTAGCTCCATTTGGAAGACACTTCCATTGCAGATACCAATTTCGCAATTCCATTTCAGATACCAACATCCATAAACCAATTTCGCACTTCCACTGCAGATACCAGTATCCATGAACCAACTTCGCACTTCCATTACCGATACCAGTATTCATGAACCAATTTAGCACTATCATTTCAGATGCTAGCATCCCTAAATCAATTTTGCTCTTCCATTGCAGATACCAACACCCATGAACCAATTTCGCACTTCGATTGCTGATATCAGCATCCATGAATTAACTTCGCACTCTCATTACAGAGACCAGCATTCATGAACCAGTTTCGCACTTCCACTGCAGATACCAGTATCCATGAACCCATTTTGCACTTTCATTGCTGATACCCGCATCCCTAAACATATTTCGTACTTCCGTTGCAGATACCAGCAGTCATGCACTAATTTCACCCTTCTATTGCAGATACCAACATCCATGAACTAATTTTGCACTTCCATTGCAGATACCAGCATCCATAACCAATTTCGCACTCTAAGTGCAAATACCAGTATCCATGAACCAAATTCGCACTCTCATTGCAGATACCAACATCCATGAATCAATTTCGCACTTCCATTGCAGATACCAACATACATGAACCAATTTCGCACTTCCATTGCTGATACCAGCATCCATGAAGCAATTTTGCACTCTCATTGCAGATACCAGTATACATGAAGCAATTTCGAAATTCCATAGCTGATACCAGCATCCATGAACCAGTGTCGCACTCTCAGTGTGGATACCAGCATCCGTGAACCAATATCGTACTTCCGTTACAGATACCAGCAACCATGAACTAATTTCGCATTCAATTTCGCAGTTACATTTCAGATACCAATATCCATGAACCAATTTTGCACTTCCATTGCAGATACCAGCATCCATAACCAATTTCGCACTCTAAGTGCAAATACCAGTATCCATGAACCAAATTCGCTCTCTCATTGCAGATACCAGCATCCATGAATCAATTTCGCACTTCCATTGCAGGTACCAACATCCATGAACCAATTCCGCACTTCCATTGCTTATACCAGCATCCATGAACCAATTTTGCACTTCCATTGCAGATACCAGCATCCATAACCAATTTCGCTCTCTAAGTGCAAATACCAGTATCCATGAAACAAATTCGCACTCTCATTGCAGATACCAACATACATGTATCAATTTCGCACTTCCATTGCAGATACTAGCATCCACGAACCAATTTCGCACTCTCATTGCAGATATCAGCATCAATGAACCAATTTTGCACTTCCATTGCAGATACCTGCATCGATGCACCGATTTCATACTCTAATTGCAGGTACTAGTATCCATGAACCAATTGCAGATACCAGTATACATGAATTAATTTCGCACTTCCATTTCAGATACCAGCATCAATGAACCAAATTAGCACTTCCATTGCTGATACCAGCATCCATGAACCAATTTCGCACTCTCATTGCAGTTACCAGCATCTATGAAGCAATTTAAAATTCCATATCTGATACCAGCATCCATGAACCATTTTTGCACTCTCAGTGTGGATACCAGCATCCGTGAACCAATATCGCACTTCCGTTACAGATACCAGCAGCCATGAACTAATTTCGCATTCTCATTGCAGATACCAGCATCCGTGAATCAATTTCGCACTTCCATTGGAGATACCAGCATTCATGAACCAATTTCGCACTCCCATTGCTGATACTAGCATCCATGAACCAATTTCGCACTCTCATTACAGATACCAGCATCCATGAACCAATTTAGGATTTCCATTGCAGATACCAGCATCCATGAGCCAATTTCGCACTTCCATTGCAGATATATATAAGGGCAACGTAATGTAAGGACGACGTAATGTAAGGACGACGGCACTTCCATTGCAATATTGTGGAATCGTTTAGTAGGGTCTATCCTCACCACTCGATTCCTGCTGTCCTTTTTATAGGTTTTGAGTTATGGTATCTATAATCTCCCTCTTGTCCCCCAAAGAATAATATGACAAATGGAAATGTAACAAGAAAGATCAATCATGCATAAGCATTGATTATGAAGCACTTTTCAACTGAAATGCAATTTCATTTAAAAATTTCCAAAATGTGATACATTCAGTGGTGATATCTTTTACATTATCACAGTACTACAGTAATTTATTATACTTAAATATTTAAAACTGTATCGAAATATAAATCATCTGATTCTCTTTGCAAAATCGATGAATATTTCATTCATATAACTTGTATTCCAGACTCCAGAGCTAAATAATTTTGTGTGAAAAAAATTCAGCAATTCTTATGTAACTCACCTTACAATCGTTTGAGATGTTTGCATGCTGCATAAGTTAAAATTAGGCTTCGTTGAAGAAATAGTAAAAGTTTAGGGATCATTTAAAATCACAACTATTGCAATTGTGTAGGCACGGAATTTAGATACACAGATAATACACAGATACACAGATAACATATGTGTGTGTGTGTATGTATTCAAAGTATTGGAATCGTGCCGAAGATTGGAACTCGAATTTTCGAAGGATCTGGACGTTTTGGGACCTCTAGAAAACGAAAAAACTATTTTTAGGAAGACGTCTGTGTATGTAAGGGTGTATCTGTGTGTGTTGTGTTTCTGTGAGGATATTGCATCCACTCTAACTGAAAAATTGATGGACAGAATTTCATAAAATTTGGTAGGTATGTTTTTTGTGGGAAATCCTGATGTTCATTAGATTATAGTACGATTCGTAATAAAAGAATCTGCCTTCTTTGCGAAATGGCCGGCAGAAATTGCCTTTATCCACTCTAGCTAAAAACTAATGAAACAAATTTAACAAAATTTGGCGTATAATATTTCAATAACCTACAAGTGATTTATATACCAAATTTAACAAAATTTGGTATATAAATCATTTGTAGGTTATTCTAGTAGGATTCGGGAAAAAGGAACGGGCCATTTTTGCGAAATAGCCCGCAAAAGAATCTAGGTTTGACTGCTGATGAGCGTCAGCGAACAAAGGAGAAGCCCCAATGTATGTATCATGCTTGCGTAGCAGGCGTTAAGAAGAAGCTCGAAAATCAAGGTCCGGATAGACCCGAAATTACCGAATTATTGGGGTTGGCGAGCATTAGCTAGCGAGGTAGAAAGGAGGCGATAGCACAGACGGGGTTTAAAGTGCTTCGGAGGTAAGCGATTGCCATCGAACAAGAGACGAATCCCCAAAGGGAATGTTACAACTGATTAGAAGCAGCATGAACAGCTCGTACGGAGGTTGGGGAGTTTTAATATAGAGAAAGCAGTGTTAAGTTTAACGTTTTTCTACTAACAGATATTTAAATTATCTTCTTTTGTTTGAAGTTAATAAGTTACCCGACTCTTGAAAAACATCTCCGTAATAAAAATATTGTTCAATATAATCTCTGAAATACATCACCAATAAGAAAAATTTAGTCCCTAACCTCAAATGAATTTCATTAAATAAAAATTAACTTTTTACCAAATTTAAGAAAATTCACATCTCTTTATGCAGTTAATGGTAATCATTGCTTAAATTAAAAAACGGACAAAAAAACTTAAAGTAATAAACATAAATTAAAGCTTTTGAATAAATTTCAAACTTGCAAACGTTTCCCAAACATTGAAACTCTTTACAATATACTATAACCATAAATTATATTTATTTGAAAAACGGAAATGCGCGACTTAACAAAAGACATTTTCTCCAAACCTTGTGTTTGCTCTGCTACTTTACAAGGTTAATTGGTTTTGCTAACTCTGTTTCAACTCTAATAAATTACACAAATTTTGCAGTTCTCGGATGAAATTTGGGAAACCTAAAAGTACGATCACGCTATATACGAAAAGTAATGGAAAATAGTTTTTAGACGTCGTGACAAGAATACAAAATGTACCACAGTTTCGGAAAGAGAAATATTAAGAAGAAAATATTTTTCCTGAGTTAAATCTGAGGTCCCGAAAAGTTATTTTATGATTTTTTATGCCAAAAAATGTAAACTAAAAAATGACAAAACATTTCCGTAAGTGTTAGGTCTTTTGCCTGTAAATTATTCATATTTTTATAAAGCAATACTTTGCAGGATATAAAATGTCCAAAATACTTTACGAAACATAAACTGTCAAATAAACTCTGCCGATTTTTAAGAAACACTTTCCAAATTTCAACACATAGCAAGTATCCTTATCCGTTGCTAGTATTATTTCCCTCCTCCACCCCTTATTTCCCCCTTTATTGCTGACCTTTCTCCATTAAATTTCCTTTCTTCTAATTACCTAAATCTCAGTTGCTTTAACTCAAGAGCTCAGATGTGCGGTTACACTTTTCCCTTTTTTCCATTTGTTTTGCTTTATTTTTTCTCTTGTATGTAGTTTCTTGTATTTAGTTCTTTATGTATTTCATTTAGTATATATTTTCAGTTCAAACTTATCATTTCCGTTAATTGTTTTACACGCACACACAAAAAAATGTCCGCTTTTTATTTCAAAAAATTGAATGTATCTTTTGTATATTGGCTGTGTGCATAATTGCATATTGCATTATTGTCTTCGATCGTCTCTTCTAACCGCTCTACACCCTTTTGGTTGAGCCGGGCAGTCTGGGTAATAAACAAGAAAGATCAATCATGCATAAGCATTGATTATGAAACACTTTTCAACTGAAATGTAATTTCATTTAAAAATTTCAAAAATGTGATACATTCAGTGGTGATATCTTTTACATTATCACAGTACTACAGTAGTTTATTATACTTAAATATTTAAAACTGTATCGAAATATAAATCATCTGATTCTTTATGCAAAATTAATGAATATTTCACTCATATAACTTGTATTCCAGACTCCAGAGCTAAATTTTGTGTGAAAAAAATTCAGCAATTCTTATGTAATTAATCTTACAATCGCTTGAGATATTTGCATTCTGCATATGTTAAAACTAGGCTTCGTTGAAGAAATAATAAAAGTTTAGGGATCATTTAAAATCACAACTATTGTAATTGCATAGGCACGGAATTTAGATACACAGATAATACACAGATACACAGATAATATATATGTGTGTGTGTATGTATTCAAAGTATTGGAATCGTGCCGAAGATTGGAACTCGAAATTTCGAAGGATCTACACGTTTTGGGACCTCTAGAAAACGAAAAAACTATTTTTGAGAAGACGTCTGTGAATGTAAGGGTGTATCTGTGTGTGTTTCTGTGTGTCTGTGAGGATATTGCATCCACTCTAACTGAAAAATTGATGGACAGAATTTCATAAAATTTGGTAGGTATGTCTTTTGTGGGGAACCCTGATGTTCATTAGATTATAGTACGATTCGTAATAAAAGAATCTGCCTTCTTTGCGAAATGGCCGGCAGAAATTGCCTTTATCCACTCTAGCTAAAAACTAATGGAACATATTTAACAAAATTTGGTGTATAATATTTCAATAACCTACAAGTGATTTATATACCAAATTTAACAAAATTTGGTATATAAATCAGTTGTAGGTTATTCTAGTAGGATTCGGGAAAAGGGAACGGGCTATTTTTGCGAAATGGCCCTCAAAAGTCATTAAATATAAAAATAAAAGACTACGTGTGCTCAATTATATCAATTAAATTCCTATTTTATACGTGATTTTTGACAACAAAAAGAATGAGACAAACCCCATTACTCTAGGACTAGCCGTTCTTGAGATATTCTAGTTTTTTCGCGTTTTCGTTACGTCACCTTTGACAATAAGTCCAGCTATCAAATGAGAACCAAATTCAAGTTTAACGTGCAAATTCAATGTCATTTAAAAGACTTATGGCTGTTATTTTGTGCAGATAAACTCAGATTATTATTGAAGAAATAAAGAGAACGTGAATATGAGTCTGCAGGGAAAGACATGTGCTGCCCACATCATAATTTCTAACAATATTTCAACAATGATTTATAGAAGTGAACGGGGATTATTTGCAGCCCATTTCGAAAAAAATGTAGGATCTATATTTAAAGACCCACCAAATTTTTGTAGAATAAAATGTTCAACAAATTTAAGCTGTGTACCAAATTTTAACTTTCTTTTTTTTTCTAAAAAAAAATTGAAATATTCTTATCTGCCAAATTTATTTTAAAATGTGAAGCCTCTCTCATATACAAAATGGTTAAGCTCTTGGAAAGATATTTATTATATAATATATCTTCTTTTTTCTTTCTGGTGAATATCACAAAAGTCAGAATTTAATTGAATTTGTTCTCCCTATATTAAATAATTTTTAATTAAAATACTACCTAACATAATTTACTGAAATTTTTTATATATTTTATGGGATAATATGAATATTTCCTAAAAATTTCGAAACATTTTGTGAATTTTAAATTTGCCTAAAAAATGTTTGAAAAAATATTTCCCATAGAGTTCAATGTATTTCATTTTTCCAACCTGGGTTCAATAAAAAACTAATTGGGTGATATTATTTATTTATGTTCCCGTAGGTCCCACAGACCGTCTGAAAAGCATACTAAAATTTCATTTTGATAAAGTCATTTTTACGGCAGTTATCGTGCTAACGGACAGACAGACAGACAGACAGACAGAATGAACAAAGTCATAAACACTTTTCAACTTTGTTGTAAAGTGTTAAAAAGGTGAGACAACTAGACCCGCTTTTTGCTATAATAAGCAAATTCATAATTTCAAATGCTGTGCAAATAAATTTTATGAAGAAGCCATACGTTTTTAAATGTTTAGATCGCCTTCTTCTGTGCAAGCAAGCCTGGCCATCAATGGCCAATTAAGATCCAGAGCCTGTCGGGCAAGCAGCAAACCAGCTAAATATTAGACCCCAGTATGGTAGCGCCATCAACAGTGACAAAAGAGTGAAACAATAAAATATAAATAAATAAAAGGCAGTGTTTATGTATTTGAAAATCAGAGAAAAGAATATAAATAAAAAAAGAATATGTGAACTGTAACCTGGGCAGAAAAATATCGAGACAAGAAAACAAATAAGTTGTTATCATACCATATCTCGGAGAAAAATGGCGTCATTGACAAATTATTAACGCGATTGCTGAAAAAATATTACTATGTAAAGCTTCAAAGAAACTCAAATCTAAAACAATACATATAAATATATCTGAAAATCGAGACGAGAAACTCACTTCCGAGCAGCGGAAATCGTTAAAAAAAATATTTTTTTAATTTACATAAAAAAAATAAAATTTAACCGACTGAAAACCTTCTTGTCTTTTGTGTTTATAATAACAAAAACATGGGAAGAACTTCAACATTCAATTCACCTAAAATTACCCTTTTTTTACGTAACGCAAAAATGTACCCCATTGTTTACTTAATTTAATTATTTATGTACTGTAACTACCATAAATTTTTATAAAAGTTTTTATACAACTGAAACTGAAATATCGGTTTATGTAAAAGACTGTATAAAAGTATTCTGACAATAAGGCAGGCTCGTTCATCAGTAAAATACTTTCACTTAAATTAATTGACCGTATGCTTCAAAACACGACTTTCAATGGATTTTGCCTGTAGCAGTTGAGTGTTTAGTCCTGCTTAAAAATAAATTGATTGCATTAGGACATTATTTATAGTTCGTAAAAACAGGCAACGTAATTTCTATTTCTGAAAAAATACATTAATGAGTATGCTTTTATTGAATATTAATGTTACATTTTATAAGGATAATATAATGTATTTTTTCTTAGGCTGAACGACAAACATCTCTTTTAGAAATTCAAATTTTTATTAAGAAGCTATAAGTCAGAAAATAAATGTTCCTACATGCTTCAGTAAACATATATTTTTATAATGTAGGTAAGCTAAAAGTAGATGATTTTTCATCTCCACACAAAATTTGTAAGATAGTATATATATAACGAACATGACATTACCTGTATAAAAAAGTATCTTCTTCTTTTTTCCTGTTAATTATAATTTCTAAAATTAGATACATTCCTTTAGTCTTACAGAACAATGAGCAAAATTTATTCTTATTTTAAATTACTTCAAATTTGCCATTTTCTTTTAAAAAATCCAATCGCTCGGAACTAAGGCCTGCAGAGAATTTTCCTATATTAGACCCAGTTTTATTACAAACAATATTCATCCAGCTATGTAAAGAATTCCCTTGAATTAATCTATAGCAGCATATTGGATTTATTTTTATGCCAAAGTACGCTTTTCACTACACATTGAAACATATAGAGCTAGAACAAGCTTAGTTTCATTGCACTAGTACAGTATTGTGGCAATTAATTGAGAAATGCTGTTTTATTTATAAAATTCAGTTTTATTCAAGTTTTCTATGGATACATTTAAAACTAATAAGTGATATCACCTCCCCGAGACTTTATAACATCACAGACACGTTTCGGCATGGAATTTACTAGACTAGCACATGTAGTTTTAATTTCAACGTCTCTGAACCATATGTCAATAACGGCCGAAATTTGCTTGTCCATCGTCGTACAGTCAAATTTGTGAAGCCCTTTTTTGACAATAGCCCACAAATTTTCTATGGGATTCAAGTCTGGTGAATTCCCGGGCCAATCCAGTACGGTAATATTTTTGTTTGAGCAGAAATTTTTGATTCGCTTCGAAGTGTGACATGGCGCGCTGTCTTGTTGGAAAACGCAATCTCCGTTCGGCCACAGTTTAGCCATGGTTGGTAGCACTTTTCGGGTCAATATGACTTCATAACTGGCAGTGTTCATCATTCCTTCTACGGGAACAAGAGATTCTGTCCCCAAAACGCTGAAACAACCCCAAAACATCTTTTTGGGCGGATACTTGGGTGCTTGATTGATGTGGTGCTGATTGAGAGGTTCTCCTTGGCTCCTTCTCACGAACATAGATCTAAATCCCTGAACCACAAAATGTGTTTCGTCAGAAAAGAGAACTTTCTCCCAGTCCATGTTTTGTATTTCCGTGCCCATTCCAACCTTTTTTTCTTCATGCGAAGCGTCAGAAGCTGCTTCTTGTACGGTCGACGTGCTCTCCGTCCGCGTTCTAACAGCCTGTATCGCACTGTTGAAGGTGCAATATCAACACCAGCTGCCACGATGGACTTAGACAGGTCAAAACTGGTTAATCGAGGATTTTTAACACTCATTCCATGTAAAGTTTTGTCGTCACGAGTCGAAGTTGATCTTTTTCGGCCGCATCATCCAGAGCGGTTGGTTCCAGCATTTCCTGTTTCCTGAAACCGCTTCCAGATCCTCCCGACACTTGCTGTACTCACTCCACATATTTCACCTATTTCCTCGAACGTCTTAGAAGTTCTCTAAGCGCAATCACTTTAGCACGTGTTTTCGCGCTGATATCCATGACGCTAATGAGCGCCGCAACAACTGAGAAACTACCACTGCGGAACACCTGCCACCTGGCGGAGGAATTTGAACACCTGCTACTTACCAGGTGCATACGAACACCTGCTACTTTGATAATAACTGCAATTTGGACTCTGAGCTAATTTGGAGTGCTTCTTCCTAAGCTTACGTGTGATAAAACGAAAAAAATGACATTTCTCAATTAATTGCCACAATACTGTATTACATTTAAGCCTTGAAAGCTTTATTTTAATACATAGCAGGTTTTAAAGAAAGATTGTATTACATTTTCAACCTTCCACTCTTCCACAGACAGAAAATTAAATTAAGAGATGTATGAGAAAGTCTCTTGAAATAGATGTCTTAAGTAATTTGACATTAAAAATTATTCATTAGTAACATAATAAAATAAAATATTCGCTCAAATAGCAGATTAAAGTAATGTGACAGTAACAATCTTCAATATTAAGTTATTATTAGTAGTTAAGTAATCCAACAGTAAAATTTATTCATTAGTAACAACACAGCGAAGTGAAGTATTCGCACAAACTGATGTTTTAATTAATCTAACAGTAAAAATATTTATTAGTATTGATATAACAAAATGAAGTAAGTATTCGCCAAAACAACTGTTTTAAATAACATGACAATAAAAATTATTCATTAATAGTAACATAACGAAATAAGTTATTTATCAGAACAGTTGTTTTAAATAATTTGGCAGTAGTCATTATTCATTAGTAATGACATAAACTGTTAATTAAATACATCAATTACGTTTCAAAGGCAAAAAAAGCCATAAGGATTTCCTAAGAACTCTTTAATAACGTTAGCATTTTTTATTCTGATATGCTTGTATTTTTACATAATTGTGAGCGGTTATTAATTAGATATAATTTTCCAACATAATATAGAGGGAAATCGTCTATAGAGGAAAATCTAAGCATAGGGCATCGACAAAATTCCATGCAGAGGTACTTCATGAGCCACGGGAAAGTATACCTTGGCAAGATTTTTCATAAAATTTGAATTAGATTTAAATTCATTTTATGTTTAAGCATCATTTTGAACTATTTTCAATCTGTTCATTAGCTACAAAAATGTTATCAGAGCTTCCATGTTAACACCATCGGAAAGACCGAGGAACGTTCTTTTAAACGAAGAGTGAACCGAATCCTTAGGATAATTCCTGAATTTTTATGTTTTTAATACATAGAAATTTGTTTTTCTCAAATGACTTGATACTTATTTCGTTGCAATCAAAATATGAGATTATCACAATTCTACAATTTGGCAAAAAGCATGTGTGTGCGTGTCTTAACATTCTAACATTTTCTTTAATTACTACATTATTTTATTTCTTGTGATTTTTTAAGGAAATGCATAAAAATTGAGATTTTCAATTTCCGCTCGAGAAGGGCTTCATTCTCCTGTAGACAATGGACCTTTCTTTCACGATCATCTCTATTATTTTTTATTTATTTCTATTTTATTATTACTATTTTATTATTATTATTATTATTATTATTATTATTATTATTATTATTATTATTTTGCTTTCCGTCGTTAAAGAGAGCATACATGGGAATTTGGTTTGAAACCAGGAAATAATTTGACTGCGATTTGAAAAGGCAATTCTGTAAATGTATATTTTAGTACCCAGGCAACGGAGGGGGAAATTCTTATATAAAAATAGAAGTTTGTATTTCTGTGTGAGTCGTCATCTATGGAGGAAAATCAAAGCATTGGACAGGGATGAAATGTGATACACAGATACTTTACGCCCTCGTAATGGGCACCTAGTCGATATATATTTTTTAAAATTAAACTAGTTTAAAAGTAATGAATTTTTAAAGTCGAATATCACCATTTACAGTCATTTTTTTACCTATTCATTCTGTGTCGCATGATAGCAAATGTTGATAGCACATGTTTTGATGAAATCGTTGACATTTCGTCTCGACGAAAAACTGCTAATTGCAAACTAAGTGCATTTCATTTATGAGTTTTGACGAGTTGCGAAATTACACGATTTCATTCATTATTTTAAAACTTTTATTATATTATCTGTATGGATATTGCACTAAAATTTGACATAAATTGGCTGAAAATTGAGGCAGCAATATTTCTTTTTATTTTGCTTAGAGTGTAAAGGATTTTATTTTATTTTTTGCGACTTCACGCATTTTTAATGTGCCGTTCTGCCAACAATAGGCGATCGAGGGATAATATAGGTGTGGCACACATTTAAAAAAGGAAGCTTAAAGTTAAGGCTTTAAATATTAAATTCTTTAAAGGTAATCATTATTTTAATATTAAATTCATTAAGATGACATGGCCGTTAATTCTCATATAGTGGGATTATCATTAAATCGTACATTGCTTTGTTGTGCCGCTATAAACCCTCCAATTATTTTACCTTTCGTGCGAACCCTGTAAAGGAATACTTAATAAATAAAATGCTAAATTGATCACACCATTTAAACTTAAACAATAAAACATTTATTAACAACATTTATTTTCTTTACTTATTGCAAGCGGAGGGGACATATGCGACCAGAATTATTAAAATTACTATCGTGTCTAGGACCTGTGATAATTGCTGCGCACATACCTTCCAATTAGTCTTGGGCTTTATCATCTCTCAAAGGCTTGCATCAGTCTTAGTACTGCCACAACTCTTTGGTGTGTGGCTCCTCCTCGTACTCTGAATGCACTCACCCATTGATCTATCTCCATTAATTTGGAACCTCTACGGGACACTCTACAAATCTGTTGGGTTTTTCATTCTTCTCTAGTCGTGCTCTTAACTCAAAATCGTGATTATTCCTGCTGGCATGCTTCTAAGTCAAAATTCCATGGTTGTCTCCTGGTATGCTCTTAAGTCGACATCTTTATCGTTTCTTTTCTCGTTCTCGGGTCACAGGCTGTGGTTCCCTCGGTGGAGGGGGGGGTATGTAACTCCGCCTTTACTTTTTGGCGCTTATTGGTTACTCATTTAACCAATGGCATCATTGCACATTTCGTAAGCAGCCGCTCTGTCATGGCCCCCGAAATTTATAGTCTTCTGACATTTAGGTTCACGTCGTCATAAACTTTGGTGCCAGCCGCCAGACTACAAGCTTTGTCTGCCGTTCTGGCCACCATAAATTTCTGAATAAAAGTGTCTCATCAAATGTGAGATCAATTTCTGGTCTCACAATAGGACGTACTAAAAGCAGCTTATTTAGGACGTATCAAAGAAGCATATTTTGTGCGTATTGCGCCAGCATTTTAAATTTGGCATGGTTGCTCATGGAAAAAACGGAGAGTGAGACGGATTTTAGTTTAAAACAGACGATTTTTAAATTAAATGGTGCTATCTGTATCTGCATTGTGTAAATAACGGCCGCTTATTTATTATCTGGGCAACGACGGGCACTTTGTTCTAGTGACACATAAAATATAGCTGATACCAATACAGAACTTTATAATATTTATTTAAAATGTAGGGAACATAACATAATTATAATCGGATGATTTAATTAAATAAGGTATGTGATTAAAGTTTTACTATATAGCAGAAATCTAGTAAGGACATTGTATTGATTGCATCCGCCTCTTCATATTAAATACTCATTGGGAAATGTTTAAATTCTGTCTCTGATTAGTCTCGAATCCCTTAAGTGAACAAATAGACTTCAGTAATCTGTTGACCGTCAAGGTAATTGAAAGCATGTGATTAATTCCGTTCTTGCTCAAGAATGTAAGGTTTTTTTTATCATTTTTGATACGCAGGAAACGATTTAATTAACTCATCTTAGAACGTAACAATTTATCGCTTTTGTCAATTGAAAAAAAATTTCGTATTCCGAAAAGCTATTGTATATGTGATGGAAAAAATGTTACTTTAAAAATTTAAATTAAATAAAATAACTATTATTAATTAATTAACGAGCAATATTAATTTAATTTTTTTTAATTTGTTAAATTAACTTCATTTGGCTTCATAATCATAACACTGTGTACTAAATCATACATGTATGTCCAACATATAGCCGACTTTTGGTGCAGTCCGGCCTGCACCTATAACAAGACATGAGTCCAAAAATATCTACATTAATTATACTTTTTGAAGATACCTTTGATTTTCCTCACATACTTATTTATTTCAACAAAGATATACTTTTCACTAACGTCTTCAATTAATAATTATACAAATTGTATTCATTTTCAAATGAACTTAGAGGCGAATGTGATGACCTAGTATAATTTACCATACACTTATTCTTCACTAACACGAATTCCTCATGGGAGTCAAAGGAATACTTGTTGTGGGTGTCATACAGATCTTTTGTGGTAATCATCTTGGCCAGGAGGGGGGGTTCGCCTTTGGGGCTTGTTTTCGTCTTGGTTTTATGATTTCCCTTTTAAGCTCACCATCAACTTTATACTCACGGTCAACCACTTTGGTTCACGAACTTTTCATCAAAAGTTCCTAATTCTCTTCGCATTTCTTGTACAAAAACTTACTTTATCTGCTGGCATCCCCGTGGGTATACTGACTGGTAAACTGGTGCAAGAAAGCTGCTACTGGCAGGTGATACATTGGGTGTAACCGAGTGATGTCTTAAGGTCCCTCACAGGGGCTCTGTCACAAGATGGCGGTGTACGGAACTTGGCTTCCCCATAACCCTGGTCCTCCTTATCTCATGGGAAATAAATCTGTCAGAGAGGAGCAGGTCCTTTATGATCTGTTTTCAGATCCGTCGACGAATGAGGTTGAGACTCGACGGCTTCACCCTGCCCGGTAAAGGATTCCACTGACTCTTACTCCCCGGGTCGTGGTCTGGCTGGATGACGAATTTAACTCCTTGCCTCCTCCCCTTCTGAAGCTGGCATAAACATCCATGTCGCCGCGGGGGAGGTTGTAATCTATCCTAAAGACCGCGTGATCTTACGATGTGTGTGGGAATTTGTTATTACCCCCACATAAATGTATTCGAACTAAATGTTAACCACTGGCGACCGGCTGACTACGTTCATTGTTTAAAGCTTATAACGTTTATTGCCACAATCTGGAAGTTGTTGTTTGAAGTCAAAAATGCGCCTTATAGGATGCAGTTATTCACAATGCAAAAACAAAGTAAATTTCTGTCATTACAGTATACCTAAAAAATTATTGTATATCTAAAAATTCTAGTGTGTCAGACACGTGACTTGTATTTGCCCAAGTGACTAGTACTTGTCTAACATGTGACCTCTATATTAATATTGTGAGAAACAACTACTATAAATCAAAGCTTTCTTCTAATTATATCGCTCTGAAAATCAATGACGTTAGCGTTGTACTGATTACAATAAGTATACCAACCATCATATAATTAACTTGATTATTTCAAAAATTCCCGCCCTCTTTATTAAAGTATAATTTTAAATATTTCAGTAATGACCTTGTATAACTAATAAATAAAATATGCACTGAAAACTAACTGAGTTAGTGATTGATGGGGTGATGTATCAAAATTATCGAGTACTTCCACTTGCTAGAATTTTGGTTTTGACTTAATTCAATTCGACTCAGCTTCAAGTTAGCGAAAAAAATATAATATTTGGGATATTCGAATTAAGGGTAATGATGCTAAGGAGTAATAAAAAAAAATTCAAAACCATTTTTCAAAATTTTTGCGTGTTTCCACTCGAGCCAAAATCACGGTTTTGGTCTCATTCAATCCGTTATAGCTTCCGAATAAGAAAAAATCAAAAATTTTGAACATTCGAGTTAGAGGTGACGATAAAAAGGAATTTTCGAAACAACTCCTACTATGCCAGTGAAATGTTTACGTCACTCAATTTTTAGGATAACATTTAAAAAGGTTTTTAACAATCAGAACATTTGTTAAATGTATAGGTGTCATATTTAGTCACCACTAGCATGGTCACCGAATGTGACACCTACACATTTATGTGACTTCTTGATGTCACGCCTACACTAACTCTCAAAGTTCGGGAAAAATGGCTTTATATAGATATTAGGCTTTAATTATTACTTTAACAATAATATTTTTTGCGTCAAACCTGCGATGTTTCAATTAATATTACATGTTTTTACAGATATAATGACACAAAAAGTGCCTGATATCAGTAGTAAACTTCATAACATTGCATGCGAATATAATTAGCATAATTATCTTCTGATTCAATTAAATATTCCACGTGTTTAAAGCTGTACTCTGCGGCAGAGATCAGATAATAAGGAAATTGTATTGAACGTATCCGCCGCCTGATATTAAATATTCATTGGGAAATATTTAAAACGTGTGTCTGATTATTTTCGAATCCCTTAAGGGAAGGAATCGACCTTAGTAATCTTATGACAGTCAAGGTAACTAAAACCGTGTGATTAATTCCATTCTTAATGAAGAACGTAAGTCTACTTTAATTATATTTACTAATCAGGAAACTTCTTAATGAACTTGTATTAGAATATATTCTAAACCTTTATCATAATAAAACAATTCTTATGTAATGAATGTGTTTCACCTATTCTCCGGAGTTTACAATTTTGCCACACATAATAAATTCATGAAAAAGATATAAGAACCTTTTAGATGGCGTATGTTTACAGTCTGAAGAGAGGAAGAACTCCGTTTCACAACGTATCAGCCACAATGTGCAACTTTCTAGTGAACAGTGCTCAATTTTGTTGTAAACAACGCAGTCGATCTTAATTTTAACTCAGTGAGTACGTCAAATAATTTATTAATCATAAATTTTAAATTAATATTAATATGTTCCGAAACGCTATGCTATCTGCTGTGTTTGAAATCGGTGTTAGCTTTTTTTTCTATGTTGTTAATTATATGCCATAAACGAGTATAGCTGCTTTGCTTGCAATTTCGTCACAGTAGTGATCCATAACAGAGTTATTATGGTCAAAAAATATATTTTTCATCTGCTTCTTCCAATTGCAAAAACAATGAAACAAATACTTTATCTCTTCTGTAGAATGTACCTTATTTGTGAATTTGCGTTGAACCTTGTATGCAATTTCGCCACATCATGGCGAAGTTGTAAGAATTGTGTATTAATTTCGTCAGTTGCAACATTTATCATTTTTTATTTCAGACTAATTAAAAAACATTTTTAAAACATTTTGTATAACTTCTCTAGAGCTTGTTTGTTTGTCAGTATGACTAAAAAAAATTGAGACACTCCCTAATCGAATTCCATTACTTACAGTAACATGAAATGCTGTATGTCGTTACCTTTCGTGGTACACTTTAATTCTTTTGAACTTCACCCCTATAGGACTAGACCGTTCTGTGTCCACCCTACCTCCATCTTTGCAATAAACCGTTCCCACAAATACAAATCAGCACATGTCAATGTAATCGAACGTATATTGTAATAGCTGACATTGAGGCTGCACGAACAGTTTTTGTTCCGATGGGATAATGGGTAAAGATGTGGATTTATTCAACATCGACAAAGGTAAAATTGTGATGGCAAAATTAGCGCTTTGGCCGTAGCATCCTAAAACAGTAAAACTAGCACTCATCAGTAGTGATTGCGCTCATCAGTAGTGAATGTCTACCAAGCTTAGTCCAAAAATGGCGAAACAAAAATCTGTCTGCAAGACGTGGGTGACCATGACACGTTTGTGCAGGACATCAGCGTAGATTGACTCATTTTGTACAAAGCAACACCAGAGTTACTGTGGCACAGATCTCTGACAGTTTTAATAAAAGTGATTGTATCAGTAAGTCGGAATACACCATCCATCTAACTACCCTGAAGCTTGGGAGCCGCAAACTCCGACCTGTGCCTCTGTTAACAGCTGTTTATCGCCAAAAGTGCTTGTATGTGAGCAGGTATTTGAGCGTAAAATTGGACCATTGCAGAATAAAAAAAGATTACCTGGTCCTATATATTATGGTTCCGGTTAAACCCATGTTAATGGTTGGACATAGATTTAATGCTTACCAAGAGAAGCCTTATCACCTGGATGAACTATAGGACGGACACAAACAAATGGAGAAAGCTTGATTATCTGGGCGATGATTATCTGCGAAACACGGGCACAGGCAAATGGAGGAATCTTAATTATCTGGGAGGTACTTTTCTGGTAAATGCTTAGACCTATCATCTCTGTGGTCCAAATTCTAATGGGAATCAACTACCTGATCATCGTTTCCTATCAATTACACTTCTTTACGGCGACTGTGTTCCCTGATGGAGATGTAATCTTCCACCAAGACAATGCTCCATTTCACACAGCTAGTAATATCAGGAAATGGTGTGAAGGACATGAGGAAGAGTTCCAAACATTACCATGACCTACAAATTCTCTTTACTTGACTTCAATCGAGCATTTATAGTTTCAGTTGAAGAAATGGGTTCGTTATGCATCACATAAATTGCATAATTTGCAGCAACTAAAGGGATTTTTGGTGATTGCCTTCTTCCAGTTATCATATGACACCTACCATAATTTTATAAAATATATGGCTCGCTGGGTAACGGCTGTTTCGAAGGCGACAGGAAGTGTACCATCATATTATGTAAGTGATTATAATGTTTTGGCTGATCGATGTATCCCACATTCTGAACATTTATGCTTGAAACTGCATTTTCAAGAGTTTTTTGTTTTGGATAAGTCATATAGCCGCGCTTCTAGATACGTGTTTTTCTTATCAATTCTCTTGAGACAAAACTGGTAGGGCAGACCATACAAGATAGTCTATTATACCTCAACTACATGTATTTGTATACTTTTAGCAATATATTTTTATATCTTGCTTTTAATTGTTGTTATAGATAATGCAATATTTCATTAAGAAGGCAAGGATAACAGTAGTCTGCAAAAACATGAAATAAAAGTTTGAAGCTATTAGCCGGACTATGCGATTTAAAATATCATTTTTTTTATCCCTACTGACCCGAAATCTACCTTACAGTTGCATGTGTTCTAAAGTTAAAGATCTTGCAGCTTAAATATGCTTTCACAAATGGCCCAAAACTTGCAAGATTTTTAATAAACATGCAAAAGATACTTTTTGAATTGACACAAAAGGAGTGTCATAATTTGGTAAATTAGCTTAGTGCAGCAAATGCAATCACAATTTCAAAATGGATTCGAAAATGGTAGATAAGGAATGTATTGAGTAAACTTTAAACGGCATAATTCCTGGGTTGATATCAATAGTTATGAGGGTGAATCACAAACCATTTAATAACTTTACTGTATTTTTTATTTCAATTTGTTTATCCTTTCTCAATTCATTTCATTATTTTTATTCCTGTATGCCATTCTGCCCCGGAATGTGACAGATTGGACAAAAATCATTTCTTGCACAGATAAATACACGTTCCACTACAAAATTTTGTGTGTGGATATACAACAGGAAAAACTAAAACTATATGAAAATTTTAGTAATGTACATCATTAGCACTCGATTTTTGTTTTTAATTTAAAGATTTTCGAAACATTACGTCCTGTCGAAAAAAAGGATAATTTAGAGAAAAACAGTGCTGGTAGTGCATTCTATGCAGGAAATTTTAATAACGCTACGGATATAAAGTATATAAGAATAGCGTATAACAACATTGATCAGCCAATTACTACCAGTGTCTTAACATGTCAGATATGTTACTAACTTCATAAAAGAAACTTTTTGAAAAAAAATTATGAAAAAAAAAATTCACAGAAAAGCCTGCAATCGAAAGATAATAAAAATATGGTTTATATTCTCATACTATTACTTAGAAAAAAGGTTACCTTACAAACTTGCCACAAATTATCGATGGGCCATCTAATAAGATGATGAAGGCGGGCGAAAAGAACACTTCCTTATACCTAAGCAAGGACAAGGACAGGCCCCATGCAAAGTTACGAATAACTCGATAAAAATATGAGATGAACTTCTGAGACGAAGAAGACAGAGAGACGAAAGAAGGAAGTTACGAGTGTTTTGCGCTGAAGCAAGTTCAGATAAAAATGTCCACGATGCTAAAAAAGATCCAAGAAGCTGTAAAGGTATGGGCTAACATCTATAAAACTGTCGGTCGAATTAACATAATTAATAAATTGGACTAGTTAGCCTCACATTTTGGTATTAAATTAAATTCAGATTGCATACCTTACCTATCTCCCGAGAAACAACCTTAAGAGTTAAAGTTATGAATGAATGGAAGAAATGGTGTAACTAATGTTTATTACTAATGGTCATAATTAATAGATAATTCATTTAAAATGCCTCAAGGTGCTATCGCTGACTATACAAATATTTACTTTACAATCAAGTAAGTATTTTACTTCCGAAACAATGGAGAATTTTGTATATGGACATACCCATTTTACACGATGCACCAAAGCAATCATTATAATAAAGTATCCACTATATGCTTTAAAATAACATAGTAGAATTATCTAGTATATTTACTATACCGTAGAATAATTCCACCACGACGAAGTATATTCTTTGACGACAGAGTACAATACTTTAGTCTAGGAATTTGTGCGACCGGTAATTTACGATTGAAAGAGAAAAATGCTAAAATGAGATGAAGCATGAAATTTCCTATGTTATTCTTCGTTTTATTGTATCTTCGTGTTATTTTCTACAATCAGCTAGGGACAAAATCGCAAACGGTGACTGTTGGATATCAGATACTGATGATAAGTAACCACCGGACTTTGTTCTTTAATAAAGTCACAATTATAAGGGTATCTAATTAGTTAAAAACCCGAAGAGTAATTTAATGCCTGGTTTCATTCAATCTACTATACAATTTAATGACGTTACATTTTGCTATAATACACAATTATTTATCCACTTTGGTTCAATACCAAGGTAAGACCATATCAGTGTTTTGCTCTTTCTGGAACTAAAATAGACAAAATAAATGTTACTTTTATACATTTAGTGGATAACTTGCATTTATTTCTAATAACGTTTATGCAATGATGACTGGTTTTATGATATTTTTAATCATACTTTTTGATCTCCTGAAATATGACACTTTGGGCTTATATGCTTCTTGCACCCACTCTTTCAATCCTTCCAAAGTAACATTTTTCGAAAGTACTTCTTATGTGATTATAGGAATGTTTCTGAAAGTCTTTACGGAGAAATCAAGCTGTCATAACCAGCAATTTCATGAATTAAAACCTGGAAGTGAAAAAATATGTTCATCCATAAATAATTCCACTTTATACCATTTAATCCTGTCAAACTGTTGAAACCAAATTCGGAAATTCTCTGATGCTAATTCCATTTAAGCTTTTTTTACGACATTCTAAAATTAACAGAGGAAGGGATATTTGTATCTTGCGTAATTTAAAATTTGATAATATTTAATCCTGCTTTCTTTCGAACGATGATCCCACATGCGATTTTTATCTGCATTGCATTATTTAAAGGAAGGAGCCATTTTCATTGCAATTCTGTCTTTAAAAGATTTTTACCATAAGAAATGTTGATCTCTTTAAAATATTGGTAATCTACACAAAAAATTGCTTTCGGTTCGTTGCTTTTGAAACTTGCTGTTATGAAAATGTAATCCTATTTAATTCCTCTTTTTAAGACGATAAATGTCTATATACAGTTTGTTGCAAAAAATATATGCACCCATAAAATATTGAGCTGCAGCCGCGGAACTGGGATTGCAAATGTCGCCTTAAGATTTATGCAAATGATCAAACTGTCAGCGCCAATGATGTCATAGGGCTCATGCAACGTGCTTGAGAACGAATCATAGTGCAGTATTTAAAACGACCGACGTTCTTACTCACGGGAAATTAGAATTGAATTTTCTGCATTGACACTGCCAGTTGTGTACAAAAATGCCTTTAAGACTTACTCAACGGACAGTTTTCTACGAACAATTGGATTTAGAGAGAGGTCGCATAATTGACCAAAGAGAAGCGGTCATATCAGCGGCCATCTTGTTCAAGGCGATATGGTGTTCATATGGTTCAAGGCGATAGGCTCTGTGTTCACCACAATAGATGAGAAGAGGTACATGGAATCGTCGCAAAGATTCAGGACGCCCCAGACAGGCAACTTTTGGAGAGAATTGTGCAAACAGGAAAGGAGCCACGGCTACACCAATGACATAGTTATCAGTCATTCAAAAGCATCTGCCATCATTCTTGCGTCTTGTATCAAGGGATACTGTGCGGCAGAAGATATAAATCGATGTCGGCATCCTTGAAGGCGCTTAACACTGAACGTTGAACATAAGTAGAGCCGTTTGGGTAGATACCGAACTCGGTTAGCCTGGACAGTGTTCAATTGGAAGCATGTTGTCTTTAGCGACGAATCATGCTTCTCTAGTGCTGATGACCGCCGCATACGTGTGTGGAGGAGGACTGGCCAGCGTTCCGATCCCACATTTGCTGTCGAATTGCAACGAGAATCAAACGTGGAGTAATATTCTGGGGAGTTATCTCATAGAACAGCCGATCTCCTCTAGTTATGCTGCAAGCCTGACGACTCACTTGTACGTCGATGGTATTCTGCACACAATAGTTTTCCTATGCTGCCAAGTCGCTCAGGTTCTAATTATCAACAAGATCACGTTGGATCACATACTGCACGATTTTCTTAATGAAGTCTTCGAAAATTTAATACTTTTCCATGGTCATCCGAGTTCCCAAACTTATTACCAACAGAACACATCTGGGACATGCTGGGACGCCTATGATGCCTCTCTCAGAATACAACTGAATTAGCTGAGTAGTAGAACATTTCACAGAATATTCAGCAGAAGGACATCACCAACTTCTTTGGCTCTATGATGCACCGAATATCGACTTGAAGAGCTGCCAGAGGAGGATTTATCACTTACTGAAATGTCTATGCACCTTCTTGTTAACATCATTTTTTAATTGAACATTTTAATTAAATGATTTAATATATATATATATATATATATATATATATATATATGTATATATATATATATATATATATATATATATATATATATATATATATATATATATATATATATATATATATATATATATATATATATATATATATATATATACTAATAGAGCAGCCCTTGAAAAAAAGAGATAACGTAAACAACGCAAGTCTAATTACACAGAACCATTAAAACATTGGGATGTAGGTTAAATAGGAATAGTACGATAAGGCGAAATGAACAGGTTATACATCATAAGAAATAAAATTGATTAATAGAGAAAGAAATAGATTAATGGAATGGATAACAATGGATAGAAGGCAAATAATTTGTAAAATCTCCAGGGGGGTCATTCAATTTCAATTTTCCTTCCGACACTTAATCCTTCCTTTAAATAACCTTGTTACATTGAACATAAAGGCCATTTTTCAATAAAGAACTAGATAAACCATTATCAAAAAAACAAAGGGAATGAAAGAGAATATTACAAACAATAGAAGAATAGACTAACCTAATACACACCTTGTACAAGAAGCTATAATTTCAACGTTCGCCAATTACAAAGATATAAATCAGTGTTAGCGCAGTAACAGAATATAATAATTTATGACCCTGATAAAAATGAAACTATATATATATATATATATATATATATATATATATATGTATATATGTATGTATAGGTATATATATATATATATATATATATATATATATATATATATATATATATACAGACAGAGAGAGAGAGGGGGAACAGATGATTATAGTGATCTTCCCTAGATCCAGTCCAGGGAAGATCACTGTAACCGTGTGTTCTTCTACTTCCCATGATATATTTCGTCATACTTCTTCTCGAAGCTTATGGACTTTTTTCATCTCGCACTTACATGTGTACGAAAGTGCATGCCGCATGAAACATGGTCATGCTTGATTTCCTATTTTTAATTTCTTCAATTCTTCCTCTTTTGGTAGCTGTACTTTTGGTATCTGTATATATATATATATATATATATATATATATGTATTTTAAGTATATATACTGTAGCTGTTTTACGCTTCTGGGCACTAAACTTAAAATATCTGAAAATATGTTACATAAATATGCTTTAAAAATCCTAAATACTAATTTTTACATTTATTATAATCTATTTTCAAAAATCAAAAATTTCAGATATAGTATATTCATAATTTCTGAACAAATGATACCATATGTGTTTTGCATTCATCCGGACAGACACAAAAATTTAAAACTGAGAAATACGGATTTAAATAATATCAAACTGTGGGAAATTGCAAAGTATACAAATGCACATTTTATAATTATAACCTTTATTTGCGTCCAATTTTGATGCTGCTTGCTTTAAATTAATTCAAAAAATAGAATATACATTTTTAATTACATTTAAAAAATCATTTTTGAAGTTTAAAAACTAATACGCTTCTAATTGAAGATAGTATTTTTAACCTTCAAACTAGTATTTTATTCATCAGCGTATCATTCTAAACACCAACATTTATTCTATTCAACAGCTTGACTGTTACGCTGATGAATAACATGCATTTATCTGATCTGTGTTAAGGTAGGTTATTTTAATATATTTTATACACATACTAGCAGCGATTACCCGCCGTTGCTCGGGATTTACCAAGCAAAACTATGATAAAAATTACACCGGAAAATATAGGGTCGATTGTGATATATTACCGCTGAATGTATCGCATTTTAGTGATGTTTAAATAAAATTAAAGTTGGAAAGTGTTTTATAATCAATTCTTTATGCATGACTGATCTTTCTTGTGATTTCTTAATACTTTTCGTTGTTGAGTAAGCCTGTGAGAAATAAACCATGGTGAGAAAGTTTCCATTTAAATTCATATCTCAAACCTGTGATCTTCAAAATTGTGTAATACGATCAATAAACTCCCACAAAACTCAGAGATTTAATCGACTTTCACGTTTTAAACCAACAATGTCTAACCTGTTTCGTTGAGAATCATGGAGTTAGAGAGTAGAACTCCCAGGAATGTGTCGTTTTTCATTAATATCTCTAGAACAACTGGTCGTAGAAACTCGAAACATAGCCTATGCTTTTTGTGGGGTGATTTCAAGACTAACAAGACAAATTTTATGAAATTCGGTTTAGCCGTTCTCCCGTTATGGTGGATCATGCATACACACTTTTCTTCTTAATATATATAGATTATATTTAAATTTATCATTTAGCCCCACTGACCATAGTATCAATATTATTTTGCTAATTATCTCGTTTCTTCATAAAATGTATTCCAGTGAAAATCTTAAATTTAGAATAAATGGGGGGTAGAGAATAACCAAAATGCTATCTAGTTCTAATATTTTACACATCTAATGTATCCACTTATATAACTTCATGGCGGGCGGGCAGTTATGCTTGAGCTATGGCACCATTTAGTGGCGACAACAAACTTCAAATCACTGAATCAACTAATTAAATGACAAATCTTAAATTTAGAATAAATGGGGGGTAGAGAATAACAAAATGCTATCTAGTTCTAATATTTTACACACCTAATGTATCCACTTATGTAACTTTATGGCGGGCGGGCAGTTATACTTGAGCTATGGTACCATTTAGTGGCGACAACAAACTTCAAATCACTGAATCAACTAATTAAATGACAAATCTTAAATTTAGAATAAATGGTGGGTAGAAAATAACCAAAATGCTATCTAGTTCTAATATTTTACACACCTAATGTATCCACTTATATAACTTCATAGCGGGCGGGCAGTTATGCTTGAGCTATGGTACCATTTAGTGGCGACAACAAACGTCAAATCACTGAATCAACTAATTAAATGACAAATCTTAAATTTAGAATAAATGGTGGGTAGAGAATAACCAAAATGCTATGTAGTTCTAATATTTTACACACCTAATGTATCCACTTATATAACTTCATGGCGGGCGGGCAGTTATGCTTGAGCTATGGTACCATTTAGTGGCGACAACAAACTTCAAATCACTGAATCAACTAATTAAATGACAAATCTTAAATTTAGAATAAATGAGGGGTAGAGAATAACCAAAATGCTATCTAGTTCTAATATTTTACACACCTAATGTATCCACTTATATAACTTCATGGCGGGCGGGCAGTTATGCTTGAGCTATGGTACCATTTAGTGGCGACAACAAACTTCAAATCACTGAATCAACTAATTAAATGACAAATCTTAAATTTAGAATAAATGGTGGGTAGAGAATAACCAAAATGCTATCTAGTTCTAATATTTTACACACCTAATGTATCCACTTGTATAACTTCATGGCGGGCGGGCAGTTATGCTTGAGCTATGGTAACATTTAGTGGCGACAACAAACTTCAAATCACTGAATCAACTAATTAAATGACAAATCTTAAATTTAGAATAAATGGTGGGTAGAGAATAACCAAAATGCTATCTAGTTCTAATATTTTACACACCTAATGTATCCTCCATTTTGTTGCTCCAAGTCCTCTGGACGAGCCGGACGGCCTGGGGCTTTCACACCTAATGTATCCACTTATATAACTTCATGGCGGGCGGGCAGCTATGCTTGAGCTATGGTACCATTTAGTGGCCACAAGAAACTTCAAATCACTGAATCAACTAATTAAATGACAAATCTTAAATTTAGAATAAATGGTGGGTAGAAAATAACCAAAATGCTATCTAGTTCTAATATTTTACACACCTAATGTATCATCCACTTATATAACTTCATGGCGGGCGGGCAGTTATGCTTGAGCTATGATACCATTTAGTGGCGACAACAAACTTCAAATCACTGAATCAACTAATTAAATGACAAATCTTAAATTTAGAATAAATGGTGGGTAGAGAATAACCAAAATGCTATCTAGTTCTAATATTTTACACACCTAATGTATCCACTTATATAACTTCATGGCGGGCGGGCAGTTATGCTTGAGCTATGGTACCATTTAGTGGCGACAACAAACTTCAAATCACTGAATCAACTAATTAAATGACAAATCTTAAATTTAGAATAAATGGGGGGTAGAGAATAACCAAAATGCTATCTAGTTCTAATATTTTACACACCTAATGTATCCACTTATATAACTTCATGGCGGGCGGGCAGTTATGCTTGAGCTATGGTACCATTATTGGCGACAACAAACTTCAAATCACTGAATCAACTAATTAAATGACAAATCTTAAATTTAGAATAAATGGGGGGTAGAGAATAACCAAAATGCTATCTAGTTCTAATATTTTACACACCTAATGTATCCATTTATGTAACTTTATGGCGGGCGGGCAGTTATACTTGAGCTATGGTACCATTTAGTGGCGACAACAAACTTCAAATCACTGAATCAACTAATTAAATGTCAAATCTTAAATTTAGAATAAATGGTGGGTAGAGAATAGTAGTATCTATACACCCGTACGAGCACACATGTACCTTATACACTAAAAACTATATTTTATAGCTTATTTTTTATCTTTTTATATAAAAAAAAAAGGTACCGATCCATTTTAATATGAAAAACATGATTTTATAATTAAATAAGGCCTTTTTTACATTTAGACCAAATTTTAGATAAATGCGTGAAAAAAGAGATCAAAGATAGTCCGCCCCATTATGGGGCTACCTTATTTTGAGGGACCGTTAGTCCCTCATACATAGGTAAATTACGGTGAAAAGGATGAAATTAAATAAATGCGTGAAAAAAGAGGACTTCTAAATGAATAGAAGTCCTCTAAGCTTTAAAATAAATAGGGGGCCGTTAGCCCCCTCATAAAAGAAGAGAACATGGTGTAAAAATTATTTTATTTTTCAAAGTTTTTTAGAGGATTGATATGAAAGTCGTGAAAAAAGGGGACTTGAATCCTCTAAATAAAATAATCCCAAAATAGGATTACAAAGTGACTCAAAATATATCGAAAACGCGTCCGTAATTTACGGGCGTGTTTTATAGAGTTATTTATGAACAGATAGAGTTATAAAATAGAGTTTTATAAATAATATAAATAAAAAAAAAGGAAAGTTTAATATATACACAAAGTACTATAGTTTAATATATTAAAAGAATTACTAGTACTGCCTGATATAATATACACTTAGAAAATCACATAAAATATAATCACTTTTTTTCAACAAAAGTAAGTTGTATACAATCTTTACTAAATTTTTTCTCTCCACCAAAATTATAATATGACTTAATATTCTTACTAAGTTTTTTAAGATCTTTATCATTATAATTACTTAAAAATGCTGTTCCAGTATCACCGTTTGATTCTATAAATCTTGCTATTACACTAATTCCTTTCTTTTCTAGAGATTTTTTAATCTTATAAAGATCCATTTATTTAGAATTATTTTTTAAGAATCACCTCTTCTCTAAATATTCTTACTGAGTTTTTTTAAGACTTAAAAATACTGTCCCATATTGTAATATGGTCTTCAGAGTTATTATATACCTTATTACTAAATCTTCTTAACATCAGGGGTAAATTTATATTATCTTCATCATACCATATTTCATTTATTCTAGGTAAAAATATTAATTCAGTTAGAGATGTAATATCGTTTTCTCTACAATATAATTTATTTAAATTAGTTAAATTTTTTATACCTTCAAGAGATGTAATATCGTTTTCAGTAGAATCTAATACTTTTAAATTTATTAAATTTTTTATTCCTTCAAGTGAAGTTAATCTATTATCTTCACAATATAAATCTTTTAAATTTATTAAATTTTTTATTCCTTCAAGTGAAGTTAATATATTATATCCACAAGATAGTATTTCTAAATTAGTTAAATTTTCTATTCCTTCAAGTGACATTAATATATTTCTATTACAATATAATTCTTTTAATTTAATTAAATTTTCTATTCCTTCAAGTGACATTAATTTATTTCCTTCACAATATATTTTTTTTAAATTAGTTAAATTTTCTATTCCTTCAAGTGAATTTAATCTATTATCTTCACAACATAATTTATTTAAATTAGTTAAATTTTTTATACCTTCAAGAGATTTTAATTTATTTCCCCTACAATTTAATGTTTCTAAATTAGTTAAATTTTCTATTCCTTCAAGAGATTTTAATTTATTTCCTTCACAATTTAATGTTTCTAAATTAGTTAAATTTTCTATTCCTTCAAGAGATTTTAATTTATTTCCTTCACAATATAATTCTTTTAAATTAGTTAAATTTTTTATACCTACAAGAGACCCCCAACAATTAAATATAAAAATAGATTTCACTTCAGTAGGATTATCTATATTTAAGAAAGACATAGTTTTTTTTTCCATACCATTATTATATGTAACATCCATTTATATAGAAACATTTTTATTAAATATTTATTTATCATCTTTGTTAGTTAATTGTCTCAAAATATAAACACACTCTCTCAAGACTGATTTAACTTCATATATCTCTTCAATAATTTTCTCTTGGTAAGGTTCTATTTCGTGATGACCAAACTTTTTATTTAATTCACTCATCTGTATTGCTTGTATTTTTTTCCAATGAACATTAAAAAAGTGATCAGGTAATAGCTCAAATTTATATTTAATCAAATAACAAAAATCTAATTTATACATAAATTCTTCTATAAAATTTTCACTAAATGTTTGATATCTAGTTATATACAGCCAATTTAAATCATCTTTTAATTCTCTCATGGTATCTTCTGTAAGATTTTGAAATATTGATACTTTATATAAATCTAAATTATCAGAAAATTTTACGATAAATTCGTTACTTAAAGTTTGATATTGAGATATGTTTACCCAATCTACTTTATCTTTACATTTTTCTATAAAATCTTCTGATAATTTTTGATATCTAGAAATTTTACACCAATCATCAGGTTGAGCAAATTCTTCAATAAAAGATTCAGACAATGTTGAATATTGTAAAACTAAATCCCAATTTACATGATCTTTAAGATTTCTAATTACATCTTCAGATAAATTATTTCTGGAAAATTCATTCCAATCAATATCCATTTATTAGAAAGAAATTTTTTCAATATGCATATAAGGTTTTAAAGCGTTACCATCACATTTTATCTTTAATGTGATGATATCATCACGTTTACCATAAGCAAAACAGGTTACTGCATCTCTATTAACATTTAAAATTTCCTTATCATTGATTTCCAGTGATATCAGTGGACTTTTATCATATATATATTTACTTTCTACTGTATCATATATATCTATATATATAGAAATTTTCATATACATATCGGTAGATAATCGCATCTCTTGATCCAGTAATTTTGAGCTCATCATGTTGAAATTTACTTTTTTATAATCCCCATCTGTATGAAAATCATTTAGTATAGTAACCCAGATATCTCTATTGTCTAAATATATTTTATTGACAGCATCGTTATCATTTTCAGGTTCAGAAACATTCGTAATTATTTTATTTTTTGCATCAAATTTATCATTCTGTAATATTAACGAATTTTTTTCAAAATATCTTTTATTCACAACATTTTTTTCATCTTTAGGATCTGCTACATTTCCTATTCTTTTTCCTTTTGCATCGTAAGGTTTACCTTCTAAAGTATGTAAAGTTGTATCATTTAATTCTTTTATTCTCTTACCTGTTTCTTCAGTAAAGGTTAAAAAACCCTCATCATATTTAGTTTTTATAAGATCTCTCAATTCATGATGATTATTCTCTATTTTATTCAAAACAAAATTTTTAGTGGTTAAATCTAAATCATCTATAGGATTTTCACAATTTTTTAAAATTCTATTTTCCATATCATAATTTCCATCAACCATTAATTTAAAACCTATACCTGGAGGTCCAATAGGTCCTTCTTTCATTTGATCATCATAAGGTGGATAATAAGCACTCATTTATTTAATTTTAAGATTTTAAACTCTTAACCATTGTTATAGTTTTATTTTTTAAATTTATAAAACATCTCTTTCTTTCTTTAAAAATAAAATAAAACTTATATTCCTTTTGACTATTCGTTATCCAATTAAATTCAATATCTAAATTATTTAAATCGGTATAGTTTTCATGATTTGATGAGTCAAAAGGGAAAATAGGATACAGATTACCAAAATTATCCTTATTTATCAAAGGTCCTGTTTCTGTATTATTATCGTAAAATCCTTCATGTAAAAGAGCTTCATACACTCTACTATAATCTTTATTGGCAAAATTTGTTTTATAACGCATAAGAGGAACTTGTTTATTATTAATCATCAACCAGCATTCTGCCATATCTATATTATCAAATATCATATTATTTTTTTCATAATTACTATCTCTTTCAATATATTGAGGAATAACATAGACACTTAAAACTTCATCTGACGCTGTAGTTGCTGTCACAGATCCACTGTTGCTTCTATAGGGGCCTACCATCTTAAATCTATATCGATCCCAATTTACCTCTATATCTTTATTAGATAGATATGATTCCAGAAACAAGCTTTCTGCAGAATTTTTTAATTCTATATAAGGTAAATGCAAGGTCAAACCTTCAACTACTACCTTATAATTTTCGTTTCTTATATTAGTATATATCATATTTTTATTTTCATTTCTTTGAATTTCTATTTTCACTTCAAAACCTGAAATTATCTTTTCATATTCTCTAAAGAAATCGATTATATCTTTTAAAGGTGTCCATATTTTAATGACATTGCTATCTTTCGTTAGTTCCCATCTCTTTACGAATCCTTCGTTATAATCTTTATTCATTTCCAAATTATTAAAAAATTCAGTTATTTTAGTAGTATCTTCTAAAGTACCATCATATTTGAACTCATTACGGTCAGATGTATCTAGATAAAAAAATTCATTTTGAGCTTGTGATGTTACATAATCAGGAGTATAATGAATTAATCTTAAAACATGATTCATGATTGAAAAATTTGACTGTGTATTTGATTCAATTTCGGTATCTCCTATATGTACTTTTAAAGTTTTGATAAAACCTCCACCATTTACCAGACTCACATTTTCGTTTCCAATGGATGATTTATCATTTTTTGTAATTTTTAATTTTTGTTCAAGATATCCTCTAGAATATAAAATTTTTGCTTTAGTATCATTAATATGAAAAACATAGGTAGCATTCTCATCTGAACTATGTTCTTTTGGATGAATTTCTCTTAATTCATAACTTTTAATGTGATCATTATAATAATAACGAGTATCACTTAAATCATAAATCATTTATTTAGGAAGAATTTTTAAACCACCTCCTTTCTTTTTCATAGAAAATATTTCATTTAATTTATTCTTAGGTTTCAATAAAACCTTTAAAAATCCTAGTATTTTTTTACTTTTTCTATATAATCTATGTTTATTCATTTATTTAAGAAGAAATAAAATTAAATTCTACAGCTCCTTTATTTAAATCTATTAATTCACCTTTTTGATTAGTAATCCTCATTTTTATTCTTTCAACAGGATCTACTTTAACAGGAAAATATATCCAATTATTAAATTCTTTTGAAATTATACTACCTGGAGGGTTTTTATTAGTGAAAGAATATATAACTTCTGAATTATATTGATTTATTAAAGATCCTTTTACAACATCACAGTGAATATAAATATTATCATTTCCATTAGATATAGCAGCAATATGTTCACCTTCAATCTTTGTTTCTTCATCATAACTTCCATATGTCGGTTTTAAAAAGCCTATAATTTTATGAAAGTTACTTTTTGTAAAATCAATTACCCAACCATTTTTCAGTTTAATAGATATTCTTTGTCTTGCTTCAATAATACCAAATTTGACAGGTGGATCCTCACCGAATATTTTCATCATATACTCATTTAAACCTCTTACAGTATAATTACCATTTGAGATAACAATTGTTATATCTGTGTCTAATGTATACATTCTAAATATGTTATTTCCATAATTCTTACTTATATTAAACCAGGAAACTTCCATAGAGAATGAGTGTAAAGCTAATTTTTTTATTTTAAGAGGTGTAATAAAATTTACAGTAAATTCCTCTGATCTCTCATGACCTTCAGATTTTAATATTATTATTTATACATAACAAAATTTTCATTATAGTCACTAGGTTTTTGTGTAGAAAATGATTTGAGAACATTTTTAGGTGATATACCTTTATTCCTTTCTCTTATATATTTCATACAAAATATACCACATTTCACAGATGAAGGTTTCTGTAAAAAACTATCATTATAACCTATTTTTTTATTAGATGTAACAAGAAATGATTTAATATTTTTAGGAATATAGTCCTTCTTCATATTGTCATATTCACCAAACGGATCAAAATATTCCACATATTTATATTTAGGATCATTGTAATAACAAACCCAATGAGTTCCGGGACCTGTTGATACATCTAAATTAATGATTCCATTTTCAAATTTTCCTATTGTTTTAGGTAATAAATCGGAGGTAAACACACCTCTAAATCCTTTTTCATTTTTCATATTTTCTTTAATCATTTTGTCGCTAATTCCTACTGTTGATATATTCCCTTTCCAAGTTTTTTTTTTCCCAGATCCTTTCATCTTTTTTTGTATAGCTGAACTAGCTAATCCAGATAAAGTACCTGATGCTAATGCTGGAACTGCAATTTTAGCAGCAGTTATTAAAGAGGGTATAAGTGCCGCTAGAAATGGTAAAAATCCTCCATTTTTATCTAATTGAGTTTTACTGATTGTAATTCTTTTTTTATCATTAATATGATTAATTTGAGTTTTAGTTAAATACATCTCATGATTAGGAGTTTTAGATTTATCTATTTGTAATGTTACTTCTACTTTATTTTTAAAAGCTGATTTAAGTTTATTTTTCTGACCTTCACTCAAATAAACTTTATTTTTTATCATTTATTAACAGAGAAATTGTTTATGATATCGTTGTACATCATTATAAGTCATTTCTTTATTTTTTAATAACATATCTAACAATAAAGTTACTTGATTATATAATTTCTTTGATTTACTACCATTACATATTTTTTCTGTTAAATTTGATAATACATTCAATCCTTTACCCACCTTCATTTCTTTACTACTTCGAATCATATTTAATCTATGCATATAATTTTGCAACATATTTTCTTTATTTTTAATTTCTTTTATATCATACTTTTTCTGGTTTAATTCCTCCTCTGAACAATTTTTAGCCCTAGAAATTGTACTTTTTAAGTTGCCTCTTTTCTTAGATAATCCTTCTTTTAACTGTTTAGCTCTTCCATACATCTCCTCTAATTTTTCTTGATCGTTTAAAAATACTGACGGTCTGTATAATTTTTCCTCTTTTAAATATTTTAAATTTAAATTTTGATCGATATCATAAGTATAAGATACTAATTCTTTCACAGCTTCAATAGGCTCTTCTATAGATGGAAATGAAATATTTTCTACAACATTTTGAATACTTTTTAC
This sequence comes from Amaurobius ferox, assembly GCA_951213105.1. Classification (NCBI taxonomy): domain Eukaryota; kingdom Metazoa; phylum Arthropoda; class Arachnida; order Araneae; family Amaurobiidae; genus Amaurobius; species Amaurobius ferox. The sequence goes on along the minus strand of OX578149.1, from coordinate 94,590,563 downwards.
AACTTCTTTATTTGATTTTTCATATTTTTCAATTTCTTGAGTGACTGGTTTATGAAATTCCTCTAAGGTCTTTTGAATACCTATTTTTTCTTTTAGTTGATCTTCATTATTCTTTCTTATTTCTTTTTCTATTTTTACTATTTTAATTGAATCTTTTATTTGCTTTAAAAACTTGTGTTTCCGTTCTTTTTCTAAGTTCATTTATATAATATTAATTTTTTTACTGCAGCTAATTTTATTTTTACTGCAGCAAATTTTATTTTTACTGCTAGTAAATTATGATAAAAATTAAAGATTACACGGAACCAGAAGAATTATCTGATCCTAAACAACATCCTTTGTTACCTAAACATCCATTTAGATTACTTATAGTAGGATCTTCAGGTTCAGGTAAAACAAATTTACTGTTAAATTTGATTTATGATTTATTATTTTTTGATACATTATATATATGTGCAAAAGATTCATACGAACCTAAATATTCTAAATTACAAGAAATATATACATTGTTTGAAGATATAGAAAGAGAAGATATTTTGAAATGTAAGAATATAAAGAATAAGAAAAGATTATTAAAATTATATGATAAATTCAAAAAAAAAAGTATTATTTTCTTCAGATCAGAATTTTATTACTGTAGATGATTTAAATCCTACATTAAAGAATTTAGTTATTTTTGATGATTGTGTGATTGAGAAAGATCAAAAAAACATCGAAGAATTATTTATCAGAGGTAGAAAGAAAAACGCATCTTTTATTTATTTAACTCAGTCATATTTTTTAACACCTATCAATATAAGAAGGAACTGTAATTACGATATATTTTTCACTCTACAACCAAAAGAAAATCAACAGATTATAAGAGAGATAGATGGTTTATTAAGTACTGAAGAATTCAAACAAATGTATAATAAAAGTGTTCAAGAAAAATACGATTTTTTTATGTTAGATTTAGTGAATTCAGAAATGAGATACAGGAAAAAATTTAATCCTATATAAATGGATGTATATTTAGAAAAAAGATTATATGTTTACAGAAAGAGTAGAAATTTGTATCAAAAGATAAGTATTTCATTATCAGTAAGTAAGGTTATTCTAAGTGGAACAGGTTTATCAGCAATAGCCTTTCTACCACTTGCTTTTTTAAGTTTATCAGTTGGTATAGTAGAAGCTATCGATCTTGCATTAAAAATTGTGGAAAGAAAGGAAGAATATAGACATTGTTATAATTTTTATACAGAACTCATTAATTCGTTTAAAGCTAAAAATATGACAGAAGAAGAAATTTATATGCGAGAAAAGGATTTCATAAAAAGTTTAAAATTTAATCCAGTTGAAAAATATGTAAAACAAATGCAATTGAATGGATATAAATTTATTCATTCTAAATAAATGGTTTGTAAAAAGAAAGGTGGTGATATTGTTGGATGGATACAAGATAAAATAAATCTTCCAGAAATGCATTTACCAGGATATCAATATTGTGGTCCAAATACAAAATTAGAAAAAAGATTAAAAAGAGGTGATCCAGGAATAAACAGAGTTGATAAAGCATGTAAAAAACATGATATTGAATACAATAAAACAAAAGATACAAAACTGAGACATGTTGCTGATCAAAAATTAATAGATGATTTAAATGATATACAAGATCCAACATTTCGAGAAAGATTAGCTAGAGGAATTATTAAACCTATTATTAAAGCTAAAAAAACTTTTGGATTAGGTCTTTCTATATATTGTGTCAAGTGTAAAGATAAAACCCCAACTAAAAATTATCATAAAACTACTTCTAAAAATAATAAACCTTTTGGTAAAGGTATCTGTACTATTTGTGGAAGTAAAAAGAATACTTTTTTAGGAATTTAAAAGAGGTCTATTATAATCCAGAAACAGGCTATTGTGGTATTCAAGAATTGAAAAGAAAAACAGGGTTACCTAATGTTGAAGAATTTTTACATGAACAAGATGTATATACTAGATATAAACCTGCCATTCGTAAATTTAAAAGAAGAAGAGTTTATGTTCCAAACAGTAATAATCAATTTGACGCTGATTTGTTATTTATAAAAAAGTATAGCAAATATAATGATGGAACTAATTATTTGTTAACGGTTATAGATGCTTTTAATAAATATGCTTGGGCTTTTCCTATAAAAAGAAAAACATCTGAAGAAGTTATACAAGGTTTTAAACAAGTTTTTAAAGAAAGAATACCAAAATTCATTTTGACAGATGAAGGTACTGAATTTACAGGAAAACAGACACAAAAACTATTCAAAGATAATAATATACATTGGTTTACAACTAAAAATAAAGAAATAAAATCTGCAATAGCTGAGAGATTTAATAGAAGTATAAGAGAAAAAATTATAAAATATATGCATGCTAACAATACTAAAAGATATATTGATGTATTACCTGAATTACTTAAAAATTATAACAATTCATATCATAGATCAATAAAAATGACACCTGTTGAGGCTAGAGAAAATGAATCTCAAGTTTATAAAAATTTATATACGAAAAAGATCATGAAAAAACCTAAATTTAAGATAGGGGATAGTGTTAGAATATCTACAATTAAGAAAACATTTAGGAAAGTAGATGATTCTACATTCACTGAAGAGATTTTTATAGTTTCTGAAGTATTGAAAAAAGATCCAATTACTTATCGATTAAAAGATTTAAACAGTAAAGAAATTGAAGGAACTTTTTATGAAAATGAAATGGTAAAATATAATAAAAAAGATGATGTATATAAAATTGAAAAAATCATAAAAAAGAAAGGAAATAAGTATTTTGTAAAATGGCTAGGATATCCAGATGAATTTAATAGTTGGACATCTGAATTAGTTCATATATAAATGAATTTAGATAATAAGATGAAATTAATCTATGATTCAGAAGAAGAAGAATATTTTTATGTTATTGATTACGAAAGTTTAAAACAAAGATATAATTGTAGAGTTTGTTATTTTAATCGATTAAGAAGGAGATATAATATTTCTCAAGAAGTTGAGGATATGTTTTTAAAATTTTTAGATTTTATGTATTATGAGAAATCAATTAACTATTACTATTTTATGAAAAAGATTTGTGATATTTTTAATATTGAAAATAATATAAAAGTCCAAAAAGTTAAAAAGAAATATGAAAAAATATGGAATGATTTCTTACAAAGTATTTCAAGAAATGTTTCCTAATAAATGGAGCTTACAAAAAAGTGTATACACTGTTTGACTATGAAATCAGTAAATGAGTTTTACATATATCATAGAAATGAAAAAATTTATTTCCAAAGTCATTGTAAATGTTGTGATTCCATAATCAAATATAAAAAATTTAAATGTGAATGTGGTATGCAATATACCTATACACATAAAAAGAGACATTTAAAAAGTATTTATCACAGTAAGCATCTTCCAGGAAAAAGTATTGTAAAAAATGTTTCCTAATAAATGGAGCTCAACTTAAAGTCAAAGACTATTAATGAACTTAGAAAAGTAGTAAAATTATTGAATATTAAACAACCTAAAGGTTGTAAGAAGGTTGATTTAATTAAATTATTAACTAAATATATCAGAAAAACAGGTGAATATAAACCTGTTTTAGTAGATTTATTAAATTTAGATTTGTCAGCATACTTGGAAAAAAAGAAAAAAATATTTATTGATAAACCTAAAAAACGTAAAAAAATTAAAAAATTTTTGATTCTTTTAGTTTAAGATTTGATAAAAATGATTTTAAATCTGTCTTTCCTGAAGAAAATGTATTTACAATAGAAGAAAATCTTGAAAAGTTATTTACAGAAGATAGAAAATGTCGTATATGTGGTAAATATTATGAAGATGAAGAAGAAGAACATATAAAGAAAGACTTAATGATTAAAAGATCAAAACAAAAAAGAAAATGTATTATTTGCGGCATATATTATAAACATTTAGAAAATCACATATCAAGTCGAAAACATAAAAAAGCATTAGATGAAGGTAATGTAGAAATTAAGGAATATGAAACTGCTTATAAATCTAGATTAAGATCATACAGAATTAATAATTGTAATAATATTAAAATCCCTCTAGAATTTTTAGAAGAGAAAAGAAAGGTTGTAATAGAAAATTAAAGCAAATTATGAAAGAATTTAATGGAATAAAGGTAAATTTTAAATTGTTTTGTTTGTATAAATTAAATGAAGAAATTCAAGAATTTACATTCAAAACTGAGAATCAAATTATATTAAAATCTAATGATTTACATACTTTTTATGATTATGTTATTGACAACTTAATAAATGAATCTGATGATTTTATATCAAAAGGATCTGGTTGGAGTCTTGAAGAAATTAAATTTTTGGAATTGAGAATAAATAAGTATCAACCCTTGAGAGGATCAAGTTATATTGATTTACCTGAAAAAATTAAATCTAAACAAGCCATAATAAATGTAAAAAATAAAGATAATAAATGTTTTATGTGGTCAATATTATCAGCAATTCATCCTGTAAAAAAAATCCTCAAAGAGTGTTAAAATATGAACAATATAAAGATGAATTAAATTTTAAAGGAATTGATTTTCCTGTTTCATTAGACAATATTAAGAAATTTGAAAAACTAAATAATATATCTGTAAATGTTTATAGTTATGATGGTTCAATTTATCCACTTAGAATAACTAACAATAAATTAGAAAAACATGTAAACTTGTTTTATATGAAAGATCATTATTGTTGGATTAAAAATATGAATAGTTTGATCAGATCACAAATTACTGATAATCAAATATTTTTATGTGATAGATGTTTAAATCATTTTTATTCTGAGGAAAGATTAAAGATACATGAGGAATACTGTAAATAGGCTGTCACAATTAATATGCCTAAAAAAGATGAAGTTATTCAATTTAAAAATCATGAAAGAAAAATGAGAGTACCATATACTATATATGCTGATTTTGAATCTCTCTTACCTAAAATTGATACATGTGAGCAAGATCAAACTAAATCATATACTGTGAAATATCAAAAACATGTAGCAGATGCATTTTTTTATTATATCAAATATGAAAAGGAATACTTTAAACCTCCTGTTGTTTATAGAGGACCTGATACAATCAAAAAGTTTGTATCTATGTTAAAAGAGGATACTCTTAAAATTGAAAAAATGATAGAAGACAAAACTAAAAAATATGAACGTATTAAATCTATGATAGAGTTCGATGAAAATCATTATAAAAGAACTAATATTTGTCATATATGTGAAAATCAAATCTTAAATGATGAAAAAGTAATTGATCATTGTCATATAACTGGAAAATATAGGGGTCCTGCTCTTAATGTTTGTAATTTAAATTATCAAATTCCAAAATTTATACCAGTAAAAATTCATAATTTAACAGGTTATGATTCTCATTTGTTTATAAAAGAACTTGGATTTGATCAATCAAAAATAGATGTTATACCTAATACTGAAGAAAAATATATATCTTTCAGCAAAAAAATAGGAGGTATGAAATTGAGATTTATTGATTCATTTAAATTTATGTCTTGCAGTTTAGATAATTTATCAAAAAACTTGAGACCAGAGAATGAAATAAATAGATATCCTCCAAAAATACGAAAAATGAAATATATTAAATACTTAAAATCAAAATTTAGAGAGACATCATTACATTTTCATGATGATAAATTAGATCTCATTACAAGAAAAGGTGTATATCCTTATGATTATATGGATTCTAGAGATAAATATAAAGAAACAGAATTACCTTCAAAAGATAAATTTTATAATAAATTGAATGAATGTAATATAACTGATGAAGAATATAAACATGCTCAACGTGTTTGGAAAGAATTTAATATAAAAAATTTAGGTGAATATACAGATTTATATGTCAAAACAGATGTATTAATTTTAACAGATGTATTTGAAAATTTTAGAGATGTTTGTTTAAAAACTTATAAATTAGATCCAGATTGGTATTTTACTGCTCCTGGTTTATCTTGGGATGCAATGTTAAAAATAACAAATGTTAAATTAGATTTATTAAATGATTATGATATGATTCTCATGATAGAAAAAGGTTTAAGAGGAGGTGTTTCACAATGTTGTAATACCGGCCACACAGAAAGCTACCATTAGCCTATGGGTTGGTCGTGTGGTCTGGGTTTTCTACAATGTTGTAATAGATATGGAAAAGCAAATGATAAATATATGAAAAATTATGATAAAAGTAAAGAATCCAATTATTTAATGTATTTAGATGCTAATAATTTATATGGATGGGCTATGAGTCAATATTTACCATATGGAGAATTTAAATGGTGTAATGAAATAAATTATTTTTAAATTATATAACAATAAAATAAAAGATGATTCAGAGATTGGATATATATTTGAAATTAGTTTAAGATATCCAAAAGAGTTACATGATTATCATTCAGATTTACCATTATGTCCTGAAAATAGAATTCCTGAAAATTCGAAACAAATTAAGTTATTAACAAATTTTACACGATAAAGAGAAATATGTAGTTCATTATAGAAGTTTAAAACAATATTTGAAAATGGGTTTAAAGGCTGTAAGAGTACATAGAGTATTGCAATTTAAACAATCGAATTGGTTAAAAAAATATATAGATTTAAACACTGAAATGAGAAAGAAAGCTGCTAATGATTTTGAGAAAGATTTTTATAAATTAATGAATAATTCAGTATTTGGAAAAACTATGGAAAATATAAGAAAACGAATCGATGTAAGATTATGTTGTAATTATGATCAAGTTAAAAAATTAATTGCTAAACCTAATTTCAAATGTAGACCTATTTTTGATGAAAATTTGGTAGCTGTTCACATGAAAAAAACAAAACTATATTTTAATAAACCGATTTATGTTGGAATGAGTATATTAGATTTATCTAAACATTTAATGTATGATTTTCATTATAATGTTATGAAACTGAGATATAAAGATAATATTCAGTTATTATATATGGATACAGATAGTTTTATATATGATATTAAAACAGATGACTTTTATGAAGATATGAAGTCTATGATTGATTATTTTGATACATCTGATTATCAAGTAAATAATCTGTATAATATGTCTAGATGTAATAAAAAAGTATTAGGTAAAATGAAAGATGAAAATAACGGTGTGATTATGGAAGAATTTGTAGGTTTAAGAAGTAAAATGTATTCAATAAGATTAGAAAAACAGAGTGTTGAAGAATATAATAATAATAATGAAGACCATAAAGAATTTGAAACTAAGAAGTCTAAAGGTACTAAGACCAGTACCGTTAAAAACAGAATATCATTTGAAGATTATAAAGACTGTTTATTAAATAAAAAAGATCAATATAGCACACAGAATTTAATTAGAAGTAAGAAACATGAATTGTATTCAATTCAAGTGAACAAGATAGCTTTATCAGCAAAAGATGATAAAAGATTTATATTAGAAGATGGTATGAATACTAGAGCTTTAGGACATTATAAAAATGTTTCTAAAAATAATTCTATATAAATGGATGAGTGTTTAGGTGATATTCGAGCTTTAAATTTTACAAATTCTGAAGAAATTTACTATATGACTTATCTTTGTAAAGAATTGTATGATATAAAATATGATCATAATAAAAAACTATTATCAGAAAGTTTTCAAAGGTTGACTGAATTAATTGAAAAAGAAGAAAATGAAGATATTAAATTGAAAGGATTAGGAGTTTTATATGTTATTTCAAAGAATTTATTCTATTGGTCATGAATTTATAAAAACTAATAAATGGACAATAGACCTAAAATGTTTGAATTAAATGATTTATATCCTAGGATATATTTTGATATAACTAAATATTGCTGTGATACAGTAACCTTAAAGTTAGTTGAATCAATAAAATATAAAGGTATATATATATTTAAGTATGAGAAAGCTTAATCAATATATGATTTTTTTAATATATTAGAGTGTTTATAATAACTATTTTATTAATATCTCTATAATTCAGGGGGGGATGACCATCCCCCCCCTATATCATATAATGTTTAGAAATTATTTATAAAAAAATGTTTACTAATAAATGGAAGAGTTCAATAGACTGAGAGGTTATCCTAAGACGTTTAAATTAAATGATTTATATCCTGGAAAATATGATCTGATATCATTGAAAAAAATTAAAACTAAATATGGAGATACAGTAATCGCAAAGTTATATGTGGAAGTTATAGAAAAGGATTATTACCTAGCGAATAAGCATGGAATTCTTTCTGATGAATCAATATATAAAATCAATAAAGGTAGATATATATTTAAGTATTCAGGTATGATTAATGATAAATATGAATATGAATTAGAGGAAGCATTTTTATAATATATTTTATATATTATAATATATATATAGAAATTTAATCATTACTTATACGTTCTCTTCGTTTCTCATATGATCTTTTACATTTATTAAATCTCTTTGAGCTAATGAGTATTTTAATCGTGCATTTATTTTTTCATCATCCGTTCTGCTTGAAGGAGTGCTCTTATCAGTCAGACACCGGATAGTAGTGTTTGTTCCACATAGCGGTGCCAAATCTATGAAGCGAGGTCAAAAATATTATTTTCCGACTGAGCTGGAAAAAAAATCCCGCGAGCCAGGAAATGTTTTAGATAATAAATGACCTCAGACTTTTTCAACCTCGTTGATCGGGTGAATTATAGAAAGCTTAATCATTTTTATAATATATTTTATTTTCATCTAAGTTCTTTTATGGGGAGACCGTTAGTCCCCCCATTTATTTTAAAGCCTAGAGGACTTCTAAAGCACTCAGGAATAGAACATTTAATAAATTTAGAATACTATCAAGATTTTATGAACTCTATAAAACACGTCCGTAAATTACGGACGCGTTTTCGATATATTTTGAGTCACTTTGTAATCCTATTTTGGGATTATTTTATTTAGAGGATTCAAGTCCTCTTTTTTCACGACTTTCATATAAATCCTCTAAAAAACTTTGAAAAATAAAATAATTTTTACACCATGTTCTCTTCTTTTATGAGGGGGCTAACGGCCCCCTATTTATTTTAAAGCTTAGAGGACTTCTATTCATTTAGAAGTCCTCTTTTTTCACGCATTTATTTAATTTCATCCTTTTCACCGTAATTTACCTATGTATGAGGGACTAACGGTCCCTCAAAATAAGGTAGCCCCATAATGGGGCGGACTATCTTTGAACTCTTTTTTCACGCATTTATCTAAAATTTGGTCTAAATGTAAAAAAGGCCTTATTTAACTATAAAATCATGTTTTTAATATTAAAATGGATCGGTACCTTTTTTTTTTATATAAAAAGATAAAAAATAAGCTATAAAATATAGTTTTTAGTGTATAAAGTACATGTGTGCTCGTACGGGTGTATAGATACTACTGAGAATAACCAAAATGCTATCTAGTTCTAATATTTTACACACCTAATGTATCCACTTATATAACTTCATGGCGGGCGGGCAGTTATGCTTGAGCTATGGTACCATTTAGTGGCGACAACAAACTTCAAATCACTGAATCAACTAATTAAATGACAAATCTTAAATTTAGAATAAATGGTGGGTAGAGAATAACCAAAATGCTATCTGGTTCTAATATTTTACACACCTAATGTATCCACTTATGTAACTTTATGGCGGGCGGGCAGTTATACTTGAGCTATGGTACCATTTAGTGGCGACAACAAACTTCAAATCACTGAATCAACTAATTAAATGACAAATCTTAAATTTAGAATAAATGGTGGGTAGAGAATAACCAAAATGCTATCTGGTTCTAATATTTTACACACCTAATGTATCCACTTATATAACTTCATGGCGGGCGGGCAGTTATGCTTGAGCTGTGGTACCATTTAGCGGCGACAACAAACTTCAAATCACTGAATCAACTAATTAAATGACAAATCTTAAATTTAGAATAAATGGTGGGTAGAGAATAACCAAAATGCTATCTATTTCTAATATTTTACACACCTAATGTATCCACTTATATAACTTCATGGCAGGCGGGCAGTTATGCTTGAGCTATGGTACCATTTAGTGGCGACAACAAACTTCAAATCACTGAATCAACTAGTTAAATGACAAATCTTAAAAACCCAATTTAAAAGTCACTTTATTAAAAAAGTATTTGATGTTTTTAAAAACAGTTTTTTAAAAAATGTTTATCTTTGAGATTTGTAAATTTTATAATTTTAAATCTCTTTTATGATACACAATTTTGTATGGTTGTCAATTTTCGTAATATGCAAATTTTGATTGACGGCATTGGAATGTATTTAGGCATGATGACATCTGTTCTGATTCTATCATAACTGAGGAAGAGAATGAAGGTGTTTGAAAGCTCTTTGGCTTAAAATTATTTATTTGTTGTACGTCTGTAGGATGGTTCTTTAATAAAGTGGCATTTAAATCTGGTTTTTAAGATTTGTCATTTAATTAGTTGATTCAATGATTTGAGCTATGGTGCTCATCCCCCAATAAAATACACACACACACACACACACAAGACAAATACATATTTCCCAAAGTATTTGAAATAAGTTCAGGAGGATATAATATATGCTTCTCTCAAAATTCCGAATTCGAAAACTCTTTGGAAAACAATAGCTTCTCTACACAATACATACTTCATTAGAAGCAACATACAAGGTTGGTTAAAAATATATGATACTTTTAACCAACTTCGTGCGCTGTTAATAACGAAGTATTTATTGTGCAGATTAATTCCGATATCAGTTGGAGTGAATTTGTAAGTAAAGGAAAGTAAATATCAAAGGTACTAGCAATTCCCTTATAGAAATCCATATATTCTAAACATTTGAAATATATATTTCTGATTTCTCGAGAAAAATTTGAAAGAGGAAAATAAAATAAACATATTTATACACAAAAAATCTCTATTTAAGTTTTGATGTCGTCCATGTCTCCAGTGAGTATATTGGGAATCTACACAGTGATTTTCACATATTCCTTTTAATTTAAAAAATCTGCTGTGGAAAACGCTTATTTTTCCTTTCAGAGTCAAATTCATTTTCTTCTTATTTCTTTAATAATTCATTAAACTGACTTTTTTTTTAATTGCACTTTAAATTTTTCATTTTTATTTGGTAACTAGACATAGTTTGAAAAACGGCTTAGCAAAAAATAAACATATTTATGCAGAAAAAATCTACATTTAATTTCTGATGGCGTCCATGTCTCCAGTGAGTATCGGGAATCTACACAGTGATTTTCATATTCCATTTAATTTAAAAAATATGCTGTAGAAAGCACTTTCATTAAACTGAATTAAATTACACATTCTGTGAGACCAGAAATAGATCTCACATTTGATGAGACAGGTTTATATATGTAATTTATTGTGGCCAAGACGACAAACAATACTGTAAGTCTGGATAACGCCGGGTTTTACAACCAGTGAACCTAGAGGTCACAAAATCATAAATTTAGGACCGCTATGACAGAAGGGGCCGAGCTGGCCCTTACGAGGATGTGACTCACGCCATTGGATAAAGATTATCCAATGGAAAAGAAAGTGATTGTTACGTCACATTCAATGCTTCAAATGAAAGCAAGGGGGGAAAGGACGCCCCCGAGAAAAGGGGAACCACAACCTGTGACCCGAGAATCATATAGAGATACTAACATGACTTGGAACAGATAACTTGTACAATATGACTTAAACAGATAACTGGGATCATGACTTAAGAAGGACACTGATCAACAACTAGAGCAGTGATGATATAATACGACTTAAGATGGAGACATGACAGTATGACTTGTGCAGATAATAAGAGAATGCAATAAGTGCAGGTGTGCGCGCCATGAGTAAAAGTTATCGTCGATATCACGAGTCGCTGAAAGACTACTGCGAGTTATTTCGGTGATATGATCGGCAACTTACGTGGCGGTGACAAAACCCAAGACAGACTAGAAGGTATGTGCCTATTGAAAAATCAGGTCGTATATATATATTTTAGGCGAGTTTAATGGTCTCACAATGTTCCCTCCGACTTAATAATATGATAAAGTGTTCTAATTGAATAGTTAAAGATTTATGTTGTTCATAAATGTTATTATTAATGTTAAATTGGTCTAATCCTTTTGGTAACGTGATAATTAATATTCCTTTACAGGACTCACGTAAAGTAAATAATTGAAGGGTTTATAGCGACACAAAAATGATATGTATGATTGTACGATTGTAATGAGTACGATTGTAATGAAATGTACGATTTAGTTAATAAATCCACTATGATGAATTTAAGGCCATATTAGGAGATAAAGATATCTTATGTTAATGATAATTAAGCGAAAGGTTCACATTTCAGTTTTTTATTTATTATTAGTTGCCACACATTCAATTTTCCTTTTTTATTTGGGAGCAAACTACAATATCTCGAGAATAGTTAGTCCTTGAGTAAAGGGGTTATTCTTATTCTTTTCACCGTTAAAAATTACGTATTGAACAAGCATTTAATTGTTGCATTTCAGCAAACATAATCTTATATTTTTTATTTTGTTGACCATTTTTGAGGGCCACTTTGTAAAAAAAGGCAACTTCTTTTTTGTCCAATAGTACCAAAGTCTAATCAACACCAAAGTAACCCAGAAGTGACGTATCTACCAAATTTTATGAAATTTGATCAATTAGAATTTTAGCGAGAGTCAATACATGAGATTTTTGCGGGCCGTGTCTGAAAAAAAGGCATGTTCTTTTATCCCGAATCGTACCAAAATCTAACCAGCTCCAGGGCCACTCACAAGTGATTTATGACACCTATAAAATTTCATGAAATTTGGTCAATTAGCTTTTTGAGTTAGTGTGGATACGGACAGTTCACAGATGAACACACACTGAAACACACAGACACACTCACAGATGTCCAACTAAAAAGAGTTTTTTCATTCTAGACTTTCCAAAACGTGAAAAACTGTCGAAAACTCGAGTTGCGATTTTCGCCACGATTCCAATAAGTTCCATGTACATTACCATGTTTTGCATTGAAAGTAAAAATTTCTCAATCATATTTTTAATCACATTCATTTTAATCATATTCGTATGTCTCTTAATAAAATTTCTCTTCGTCGCAGTTTATTGAATATTACAAATGTGTCAAATATTTTTGGCTACATCGAGAGCATACTCAGATTTGAATTGTGATGATTTTATGATTTTATTACTGCCTTCAGCATATCCATGGATTCTATTCGATGCATTATCATGATTTTATTCTTGAACGAAAGTTCTCCTTCTTCTTCTAGAATTTCTTACTAGTTGTTCCTAAAAGAAGAAAGCATTCAAATGTATGATATGGCTATTTATTGAATCCATCAAATTTGTAGTATTTATAGTGTCCATCAAATTTGTAGTATTTGTAGTGCATCAAATTTGTATAACCTAATCTCAAAGGTGAATACCAATTTTTGTACACCATCAAAAAATTTATTATGGTTTATAACAAATCGTGGACCTATTCCAACTTATCTTGATACCACACAAAAAGCCACATTCCCAGATTGCATTTGCGATGCAGGCCCTAAAGAGGTATTAATCCCCTCTATTAATCGTTTTGATTGTCCTCTGTCTCTCTCTTTCACATACAAAAGCAGCAGCGATAAACTTCAAATATGGATAATTTGAAATTTGACTATATTATTTTGCAAAATGCATAAACAAAACGTCATAGCAAACAGAAAACGAAGGCTACATTCAAAACCCACACTTTTCAAAGGACAATAAGACGATCCCAAAAATTAATATCCTAGAGGAGTTTGATTATAAATATGCTACGAAGAATTATACCACGTTGTACGGTTGCTAAATAAATACCCGCTACTTAATTTATACAGATACATATAACACTCCATTTTCAAAATTTCTATTTTTAAATAAAATAATTCCCACACTCCGTTTTTTCAACGCTCAACTTACAGAGTCATACGACGGTAAGAATTTGTAATTTCGTCAGCGGTAGAGCGTCGGCAGACCAGTTTGGAGATCCATGATTCGATTCCTGGTTGGGGCAGTAAGACCCTTTCCAGTGGCATCCGAACAAATCAATGCAGTGTATTAGTGCAAAAATGGCGGATGTCTGAAAGTGATCCTAGTATGACTAGTACGTATTCAGTGGACTCTGGAAGATTGATCGCGAATTTAAAATTGAGAGGATAACTACCAAGCAGGATACTAGCCTGATTAAGAATAGCCTGATTAAGAATAATAGTAGCAGGAGGCTAACCTGAGGTAAAAATATAACCAGGTAGTCAGTCAGATTGTCAGTTGCCCACCAATCTGACATTAGAAGATGGAGAATGCAGAATCCACTTCGATAAGAGCCTGCAATTTCATCCCAATAGCTCAACGATAGAGCGTCGACCAGCCAGTTCGGAGATCCAGGGTTCGAATCCCAGTTTGGGCAGCAATGCAGTTTGCATGCTATACCAAATATGCTCAAACATCTGGTGCATCGATCTTTGGCAAAACGAAACAAACACCTTTCAACCGTAGATGTTTAAAGTTTACAGTTAAAACAATCCTTCTAGGATAAAAATGAGTTTGTGAACTAAAAACACGTAGTTGATACCAACTGCCTTCGTTGAACAGGTTGGAATCTTTTACAAAAAGCAATTATTGCATTTTTTAAAGCTATATCTGGAATTCGTTGAGACGGCCGTTTGAGCCATCAAATAATTTTCATGATCTAGCAAAGAAATTGCAGATCTTCTAACAAAATATCTCAAAGAGAAAAATAATACTGCTATTTGTTTCCATGCCACTCCGTATATCCGCTTGTATTGAAGAAAATAGGAGTTTCAGTTTATTGACATGGGATCAAAGTTTTGGCACTGCTCTGTAATAAAAAGTATTTTTCCAATGAGTATCTAATAAGTTCTTTACCTTTACACACTTATTGCATGTGGAGTTTCATTGTGGTACATCACTTGCTTCTAATTGCTTCAATTTTTATGTCACAGAATGTATATTACTAAAACCTCTCCAATCTAAAACGAATTGCTTTAACAATGATCATTTTGCACTTAAATTAATAAATTACATGTCATATAATATTTGGGCTATTTATATCATACACCTCCATTTCGGAAAGAAATTACATTTTACTAAATTTTGATCTATATCAATAGATTCTTCTTAACTAATTTATAGCCTTAGCACGTAATGAATTTAGAAAAGTCACCATTATACATCATGGTGCATGGGTGTATAAACGACCGAGGCATTACTCAAACTATTGATTGCTGTCAGATTCGCTTTGGGCGGTACTTAATTATTTTGATCTATTGAACCTTGATTCAAAGTGAACCTTGGTTATGTATGTTAGTTTAAGCATTGGATCGGTTATGGAAAATTTAAGGATTGCGATAGAAATAGAGTTGGACTTGTGCATCAATCATTCCTGTGTTCATAATGAGTAAAAGTGCATTTCATTAATATTTCATGTATTTCAATGTATGATACGTTTCCATTATATATTGACCAATTTAGATCCTATGAATAAAAATACGATATGTCAAACACGTGAATTTACAGGAAGATAAAAAAAAGTTTTAGTTCCCTTACATACATAGTATAATGTGCAGGGAAAGGACAAGTGAAGAAACCCGAAAACACTATTAAGTCTTATTGTGGCATTAAAAAGTATGTATGTCACCGCTAAAGTTCGAAATCCGTTAATGGGCACATTACCTAGTTAATCTGAAGATTAACTAATTTGCTCCGTTAACGTGCGGAATCAAGAGTTTTCCCGCATTTTATCTAGGTAATGTGCACATTAACGGCTTCCGTATCGTTAAAGTTCAAAAATTTGTTTCTCTCGTTTCCTTTCCCTACTCCTCCCCCCTCTCCCTCCACTTTTAGTTTGGTTTCGCCAAACTCGCCAAACTCGTCGTAGCCGGTTGCCTTTATTTCTCATAATTTGAGTCTGCAGCCAGTGCATAGCATAGCTAATTCTGTTTTCGAATTCGTTTCTGCCTGTTAGCGCGTGAATTTGTGTCGTGATATTTTTAAAGCATATAAATTTAGCTCCTAGTATGCAAGCAAGCACCGAATTGGTGAGTAAAATGGAGAAAAGATTCTTCGTAAACCTCTTTAGCGAAGATTCAAAATATAATATTGTTTTAATGACAAAACGAAAGTATGATTCCATAATTGAAGATGTAAAGCGAATAAAAGTTTCCAAGAAAAAAGAATCATCTCGAGATTATCAAATAATGCAAAGGTATGATGTGTTGACTGTTGAGTGCAAAACTCATTGAGCCATTGTTACATGCGCGAGAAAGTGTTGTTGATGTTGTTGTGACCCAGACCGTCCGACCTACCAGAAAGGTGTAGGGTAACAGTTTGGACGGAAGGGAAGTGCCACCCAATTTTGACCGGAACCCAGTGATAGAGGCATCGACACTGGGTTTCGGTCCACTGGGGACACTTTTAACGACTGATGTCTTATTAGAAACGTTACCTCTTAGGAAGTGTGCTTTTCAAAATTTTATTATCATAGGTCCTATGGTTTTCGAAACATTGCATTCCAAATTTTCAAGTACATTGTACTAATAAACTATTATTCGCAGCACATGGCCCTTCAATAAAAGAAAAAAATTTAGACGATAAAAAATTAAAAACATTAGAAACAAAAATTATGATTGTATATTGTTGTTGTTGAAACCCCGACCGTCCGACCTACCAGAAAAGTGTACGGTAACCGTTTGAACGGCCGGGAAGTGCCACACAATTTAGACCGGAACCCAGTGGGGGAGGCATCCACAGGGACCGTACCCTCCTTCCTCTACCACCAACCTCTCGGAAGAACTTACCGACCCACATGGTTAACGTGATCGTACTCCGCATGAACACGACGGCAGTTGTGGCAGCGTGCAAATACAGCGCGCAAACCACCGGGCTACCACGCCCAAAATGTGCCAACAGCATGCGGTGTTCCCAGGTGGTCACCCACCCAAGTACTAAACGCGCCCGATGCTGTTTGACTTCGGTGATCTAATGAGAACCGGTGTTATAAGCACGGTAGGGACGTTGGCGATCGAGAAAACGTGAAAAAGTTTGTCCATGCCGAAGAATTGTTTGACATATTGTATTCTACTCATTTGTCAATTGGCCACGATGGAAGAGACAGAATGATCAAGCAATTACATATACTTTATAAAAACATAACCCAAGCCCAAATAAAAATGTTTTTGGATTTATGCGAACCTTGTCAACAAAAACAAAAAAGTGCCAAAAAAGGGATTGTTGTAAAACCGATTATTTCATCTCATTTCAATAGCAGATGTAAGGTGGATTTCATCGATTACCAATCTCAACCAGATGGAAAGTTTAAGTTTCTTGTCGTATACCAAGACCACTTATCAAAATTTTCTGTTTTGAAGTCGCTCACATCAAAACGGGCTGATGAAGTAGCCTATAACTTCCTTGATATTTTTCTCCTTTTTGGCGCTCCAAGTATTTTGCATTCTAATAACGAACGCGAATTTTGTAATAAAATCTGACAATATGTAACACAGTTGTGGTCAGAAATCAAAATGGTTAATGGCAAACCTAGACACAGCCAAAGCCAAGGAAATGTAGAACGAGCGAATCAAATCATTGGAAACATGCTCATTATTTGGATGGCTGATAACCAAATTAACAAGTGGAGTGTGGACGTACGATGCGTACAATTCATGAGGAATCGTGCCTATTATTCTGCAATTTAAAGAAGTCCATGCGAAGCCATGTTCGGTTGTCCTACAAAAGTGGGATTGTCTTCTTCTATTATACCACAAAGTGTTTTACATTCGATAAATACTAAAGAAGACCTTGAAAAATTAGAAGATTCACAAGAGACTGTGATTATTGGATCACAGTCAAATCTTATTCAAGAAGACATTCCGTTATCCCCTGCGTCTACAGAATCACATATATAAATACAAGAATTTATCGATAGTAATCTTAAACTGCCTTCTACACCGTTGATTGAGGATACAGTTATGAAGAATATTCAGTTACCCTACACCTCCAAGGAATCGCCTCTGCATGTTGAAGAAGTCAACACTGAGTTACCCTCAACTTCAGCAGAATCGCCATCACAGTTTCGTACACAGCCTGGAAAGAGGACTATACAAAACATGGTCTGTATTGTTTGCTCAAAAGCAGCATCAGGTGCTCACAAGCGTAAATCGTGTGATATGTTTTTCACGTAATTTATGGTGAAATAGATCCTAAAGGGGAAGAGTATGGTAAGAATGTATTGTGCATCAACTGTAAAATGAATATGGATCAGAAAAAGCAGCGTGATGAAGCCAAGAAAGATTTAGAAAAGCAAACAAAGAAAATGTTAGCAGTTTCTAATGCAAAGCGCCCAAATGTCGATGAAGGTGTCACTGTGAGAAGTAAAGTATTCGACGTAGACAGAGCAAAAACTGATGTCCGATCGATTAGTTGTGGTTCTTAGTAAAACAGAGGATGGCTTTTATAAACTTGGCACTAAAACTGGTATTTTAAAACAATTGTATGCAAAATCTGAATTCAGTGTCTGCAAAGAGAGATTTTTAACCAAAGAAGATGTCCCTGCTGTAGAAATATCTTTACGTCAAACAGCAATAAAACAATCCATTGGTACTGGGCAGGGTTTCAGAAAATGTAGCTGCAAATCTAAATGCACCTCAAATAGGTGTGCTTGTCGCAAAAACCAATTGCTATGTAATTCAAAGTGTCACCAATCTTTAGATTGCACTAATAAGTAAGCATAATTTTATCATATGTTTTGCAAATTCATTTCCTTAATTGTGATAATATTTTAAACCATGTGACTCATTGTATTACAGTTTTTTAATTGATTTATGATTGATTCTATCAACTAATTTGTTGATTGTTTGATTGTATTAACTTGATTCTTTAGAAACGCTGCAGTTGTTCCAGCAAAGACCTTATTTTAACTTTAACGACTGCCTAGTAGGTAATGCGCAGATTATCTAGGTAATTTGCAGATTATCTAGTTAATTTGAGAAATGAAACAATTTCCGGCACTTTAACGGATCACCCTAGTTAATCTGCACATTACCTAGATAATCTGTAGAATAACTGATTTCCGCACTTTAGCGCTAGCATATACACTCTGTTACATAACAATAAAGCACCCTTAAGAATTTCAGCTACAGCCGCGAAACTCGGAATATATGTATCTTTTGTAGAGATATGAAAATAATTAAAATTTGAGAACAAAACAACATTTAATTAAAAAATGGCGGCAGCAGGAAGATAACATTTTAGTAAGTGGTAAATTCTCCCCCAACAGCTATACTGGTCGATATTTGGTACGGCATGGAGTCAATTAATTTGTTTATGTCCCTCTGCTGAATATTCTGCTACATCTGTTGCAACGGGTCAGCTATTTCAGTGGTATTCCGAAAAGGTTTCAAAATGGCATCATGTCCCAGGCGTGTTCTATTGGTGACGGTCTGGGGACTTGAATGGCTATAAAAGAGTCGAAAACCCAGATCGTCCGACTCATCCGGAGATATAGAGCAGCAAAAATGGGCGGCAGGCTATAGAAGGATATTAAAACCTCTTAAATATTGTTAGGAAAGCCGTGCAACATGTAGTCGAGCGTGGATTTGGTGATAAATGGTACCTGGGCCGCTTGACAGCAGAAGCAATACAAGCGGCTGTTGAATATCGTCGATAGTCATTAGATTGCTATCAAATTGGCTTGGAGTATAACTAGAGGCGATCGAATATCACACGAGATGGCTCCCAAACTGTCACTCCACGAGTGATGCTCGTCTGTCGCTCGACAACAATGCGAGATCAGAACGCTGGCCAATCCTCAACTACACATATATGCGGGCTTCATCAGCACTAAGAGAGAAGAGGGATGCATCACTAAGGGCAACATGCCTTCAATCGGACACTGTCCAGGCTGACCAAGCTCGGAACTAATACAGACAGTCTGTTTATGTTGAGGAGTCAGTGATAGGCGCTTTAATGGACGCAATATATCTAATTCCACATTCTACCAGTCTTCTTCGAATAATGGTCATTATTACAGGAACCATGGAGGATGGCAAATGCCTTCAAATGGCTAATGCCAGCACCGTTGATGTGGACGGGGTTCACCGCTTGTCTGCACGATCTTCACAAGCAGTTGTCTGTCTGGTGCATCCTGAATCTTTGCGATACGTGCCTTCGCCGATTCAAAGCATTTTTACACAACTTGCAGTATCAGGGCAGAAAATGCAGTTCCAGTTCCCAATGAGTAAGAACAGCGGTCATTTTAAATGCTGCACGATGCGTCGTTCTCATACGCGTTTCATGAGCCTATAACAGTATTGGCGATGGCAATTCATCTGCATTACTTTTGAAGCGACAGTTGCATCCCGAGTTTCTGTGCGGTTGCTCAAATATTTATGGATTCATGTACTTTTTGCTACAGAGTGTATATAAATGGGAAAGAAAGAGGTAGTTACAATAATTATAATTATTTTTCAAATAATCTGTTAAAAAACTGCTGCAATAATAGCATGACAAAATAAAATGTAATATAGAGCATATATACAAATATTATCAGATCAATTGGTCTCACAAAATGAACCTTTTGCTTCAGGATCGTCAAAACGTTCTGGCTACTTACTCATGTTGCCGACCCGACGTAAGTAAATGAGGAAGCACTTTTTGATGGTTCTGAACCAGAATGTGGATTTTTGCCATCGAAACCGGTTCACCAGTATAATTTTCTTTCCCTACATGTGTAGTATAATGTATAAGGAAAGTATTGGGAAGGGGTGTTCGAGTTTTTATGGGAAATACATGTTCCAAGCATCCCTGGACTTGAATTGAACGTTTTTGAGGTCATGTTTGCATGTATGTATATTCGTCTTTGGTTGTGATTTCTCGCAAATGAATGGAGCGCTTCAAATGATGTAACGTGATTTATTATTACGATCTCGGAATATTGGAATTCTATTGATGGAATGTCCGGAATCGAATGCTCGAAATACCCTCACATTTTCGCAAAAATATCCTAAAAAATCCAGTATATTCAATAGCATTAAATTCATTTCGTACATATTATTCATTTTGTACGTAAATTTTTATTCTAAAACAAATGACAGAATTTTTAGAACGGTAGCTTGACCTATTTTAGAGATATTACAGATTTTTCAAAGAAATGTATCTAAAAAAATGAACAAAAACCATGAACAAATACAAACATGAACAAATACCATAAATTACATATTATCAAATATGTAACAACTGGGAAAAAAATTGGCAACTATTTTGACGAAATATTGCCAACTTGGGGGCGTTTTCAATGGGGGGCCAAATTGATATAAATTTTGCCAAATTGACGAAATTGACACTAACATTACGAAAATGACTCCAAATTGATGAGATTATGATTAACATATTTTAATATAATGGAGTATATTGCTCAGCATATGTTAGCAATATTTTCAATTGTTAAGTTGCATTTGCGCTAAAGTTAAATACAAGTTACTGTGGTGCTTTAAAAGAATTTTACATGTTGTCATCTAGCAAACAGTCAAATGTCAGTGTTCTTTTCAAAGTCAAAATCATTGTACAGTAAATCTCGTCCATCATTATTTAGCATGGAATGATGTAAAGTTTGCATTATGTAGATAATGTCATGTGCTGCTAACATCAGTATTTTGTATATATCCTGCATATTATTAAATTTTAATTTATCGTGTAATCTTTAATTAATTAGAGGGTTGTGTTATCATTAAACCTAATTATATTATAATCATTCCGCTGTTATTTAAAAATAACTTACCAAATTTGCTGCTGCATACATAATACTTACCTTGCTGTACAGTCAATTTTTATAAAGGATGTGTTCATTAAATACTTATTTTTAACATAAATTATCTATAAACAATGAACTTATCATGACCGGTCAAATGACCGGTTGTAAACTTTTAGTTAGGAAATTCGCATATAATGGTATCGCTTTTTCTCTCTTGGCTTCATGACTTTCTCTATTAAATGTATACAATCAATTTTTCAATATTTATTTTTCTTTTTCTTGTGTTTATATGATAAATATACATAATCTACCATTATCTACCACGACCTATTATTTGACCGGGAGAAAAATGTATTGCCTTATAAGGTTATCTGGTCAGGAAATGTTATGTGTACATGCATATTTCACATATTTTCATCAGTTTCCTGCACATTTCTGCAAGGACTGTTGCCTAGTAAGTTCAATTTAAAATAATTGTGTATTAAATATTTAATAAAGTGCTGAAATTTTAAGTTGTAAGAAAAGGTAAAAAAACTAAAAAGTATTACTAGTTAGTTTATATTTTGTGTTTAGAGCGTTTCTCCATTCCTATTCTTCACCTTGAAAAAATGTCGAAATATTCAATACACACAAAGTTCTTAGATGAAATAAATAACATAGGCGAAGAGTTTTCGGAAATTGATGAAGGTAAAGTTTCTGAGAGTGAAAATATATTATTTGAAAATGATAATGATGTATTAGACACTGAGTGTGAGCCTACAGATACCGAAGATGAAGAGGAGAATATTGCGAATTTTTATAGAAAACGAAAAAGAATGATATTTCTCTCAAGTTCTGAAGATGAGAATGAAGAAAAGAGCAGTATATTTCGATTGATGGCACTGTTTGGAAAGAAATGGAAATAGATGCTACATCTGGAAGAGCATCACTTCATAACATTTACAGGGAAGAATCGAGTCCAATGGGATATGCAAAATGTAATAATATAAAAGGTAAAGTGAAGACTGCATTTTCGTTGATAATTGCCCAACGTATTATGAAACATGTAAGAACATGCACAATAGAAGAAGCAAATTGAGTTTAACCGAATGAAGTCCATTACCTTAAAGTTACTTTGTTTAATATTTCCTTACTAAAATCAATATTACCTGCATTCAATCATAAAAAATTAAGTTTTTACCTAAAAACCGGTCATTTGACCGGTTACTGTACGAATAGATGTATATTAAGTGCCTGTGTGTTTAGTGTTAAAACATTATTATTATTAGTTACACCACGTACATTACTATAATACGGCGAGAGATGACTCCGAAAATTCATGTGAAGACCAGATCTACCCTACATTTTGACATCAATTAATTTACTAGCATTCTATCTCAAAATGACTTGGAATGAGTACCATTATTACAAAGCATATTTGAACTTTCTTAGCACCCATCATTTATTTACTATAAAAATCACCATATCAATTGTTATTATATTAATAATCATCATATCAAATGTTATTATATTAAATTAAATTTCCTGTAATATTCATATCTGCACATAAAATTTGCGTCGTTATAATAAATATCATTTTCATAAAATTAAAGTTTTTAAATTAATTGTCCTTATATATCCATATCCTTGAATACAGCTAGCATCTTCAAATAAAATGTATTGTTTTTAACACTTTCCAACATAGTTGGAAAGTGTTTATGACTTTGATCATTCTGTCTGTCTGTATGTTTATCCGTTAGCACAATAACTGCCGTAAAAATGACTTTATCGAACTCAATTTTAGTATGTTTTTCAGACGGTCTGCGGGACATATGGGAATGTAAAGGAATAATTTCACCCAATTAGTTTTGGATTGAACCAGGGTTGAAAAAGTGAAATACATTGTACCCTATGTGACCTGATTTTTCAAACATTTTTTTAACGATGTTAAAATTCACAAATTGCTTTGAAAATTTCAGGAAATATTCAAATTATCCCATAAAATATATAAAGAAATTCACTAAAATATGTTCAGTAGTTCTTTAAATAAAAATTAAAATATTAATTACACCCATATTATATGAAGTGACCAAGTGACCCACTTCAAAATAAAATATGGCGTCCATCTTTTTCCCCAATGTTAAAATCCTGATTTTAAAAGTTCTTTTATATTTATATTTAGTGTTGCATCCGTCTTAAAACCACTTTACTTTTGCGTATTTTCTGGGCATCTATTTATTCTGCGCCATTGTAAATATAATATTTTTTAGTTTAAATGATCATCAAACTTTGATTATTTCTACAACGAAGCTTAATTTCAACGTTTGCAGAATGCAAACAAATTAAACTGTAAGATGAGTTGTATAAGAATTGCTGAATTTTTTTCTCAATATCTTTTTGTATTATTTCAGTTGGAAAGTGATAATTTATGCACGATTGATTTTTCTTGTTTATTTATTGTTTAAGATGTTATCAGTTGGAAATATATATATATATTTATTATATGCACTGAACTGACTGAGTGAATGAAGTTATTATAATATTTCATCTGCAAGCGCATGATTATATCATATCGACATTTCATAAAGCGGTTAAAGGAGAACGATTTTCGAGCTATTTTTACATTTAAAATCTTGTTTCCATAGAGTTACATGGGATTTTCAAGTTCTGTTCGCCGAGCGCTTTCATTTCTTATTTTGGTTCTTTTTTTGGCACTGTTCGTGTCTGGTTCTGACGTACGAACGCGGAGATGAAGCGAAACGTCATTTATGCGGATATTTGATGACCAATCAGATTAGATTACTTGGACTGATATTAGCGGTTGTAACTGTAGGTGTGGGGCTTTTTCTCAACTTGTTGAAAAGGAGAGAAAGTGCCGGTGGCTCTGTCGCAAAAATGGACAGACAAAGGATTAGGCTTAAAGCCAGAAAAACCTGGATTTTAGTTTGGATTCACGGATAACTGATATTCGTGAATTACATCCAGATGGAATATTTTCTTCTGATCTTCACGAATTTATCTTATGGATTATACTAATTTTCGTCTGAGATATTTTAGGCTGGTTGTAGCGTCTGCCAGAATTTGATGTCGAAATCCTATCTCGGAGAAAAACAATGGTACATTTAGTCTAAAAGACTCTCCGCATGCCTGCATTCATAAGAGGTTTGTCTACGGAAATTCGAATTATACTACACCTAGATGATGACACCGGTTCTCGTTAGATCACCGAAGTGAAGCAGCATCGGGCGCGGTTAGTACTTGGTGGGTGACCACCTCGGAACGCCGCGTGCTGTTGGCCATCTCGGGTGCGGTATCCCCGTGGTTTGCGCGCTAGATTTGCACGCTGCCACAAATGCCGCCGTGTTCATGCGGAGTACGATCACGTTAAACATGTGGGTCCGTAAGTCCTTCCGAGAGGTTGGTGGTAGGGGAAGGAGGGTACGGTCCCTGTGGATGCCTCCCCCACTGGGTTCCGGTCTAAATTGGGTGGCACTTCCCGGCCGTCCATACAGTTACCTTACACCTTTCTGGTAGGTCGGACGGTCTGGGTCTCAATCAACAACACCTAGCTGATGAGTTCCCTAGCTACTAATAGTAAGTTATATATTAATTACGCCAATCAAACCAGATGATCATGAAGTATAAGTAATCTTAAAGCTTTAATAACAATAAAACAAAGAATAAGAACTAAATGCTTAAAAATTAATATTGAGGAAATTAAGGATTATGAACTATACAGATTATTTAACATTAATGATATTTCTTATTACTGTGGGAATTTGCAGAATTGAAATTATATACTATTCTAGTGTTATAATATATAATATCTGGAAAGTTATATAATGTAATATGAAAGTGATGAAATATATCTTGAATTCGAGCATATTGAATTGATGTGTTGTTAATTTGTGAAATGGATATTTAAATTATATGCGCAGAAAGTATTTGTATTGGGTTGAGAAAATTCAATTAAATCTGACTATCTTACTATTCATCCTATTATCAACTAAATAAAATATTATTTCTAAGTAATGAAGGTGTCATATTATCCACAAATGTTTGTGTGCACTCAATATTTATCCAATAGCTTCCATGGCTGGCCATCCTGTTTTTTACAGGACAGGGACATTTTACTTGGGTTAGTAAGTTACACAATTCTGAGGTAAAGGACTGTTTGGTATGTCTTATTCTGCGAAAGTATAAATTCATATTGATATTTTATATTGCTTTTAAAATCCACTATAAGTGCTTTGGTAATTTCACATTAATCTAGAGAAGTATAATTGCATATTAATTACATATTGTTTAATTCCATATTGATAATTGCGTGTTCATAAAAAAACCTTTACCACATTTGGTACCGTTAATCGGTACAGTAAAATACTACGTGACAATTCCAACAAGTCATGGAAGCTGCCATATTTGTTTAATTCTGATCAGTGCTGCAAACTCTGTAATTGGTTAAAATTTTTAGAACAACGATTTCTTTTAATCATGTAGTATTTAAAATAACTACAATAACAATAATAATGAAGTGTTATTACAGTTCAAATTCCATTAATTATTAGTTTATATTTTAAATATTTTTTATAGTAAGCGCCATCTAGTGAAAAATATACTTACAAAATGTTCAAATAAATTATTCAAAGTTTACGGTTTTTAAAACGTTTCTACATAAAAATGTGCAATGTTTGTTTTGGAGAAGTTTCGATTTGTGAGCTTAAAATGCTCTACGTAAAACCTGCATAAAAAATTACGAAGCTCCAAGATTTGGTAAACGAATTTTCACAATTTTGGTTAATGGCCTATTTTCTATTTGTAGGAATTATAAACTGAATTGTTAATTTGCTGTAATAATCGTGTTTTTAGGATATTAGTATTTTGAGATTGTACAACTATTATTGTTCCAATCATATTTCGGAATTGGATTAGATAATTGTTATTCCTCCCATGTTTTAGTAAATATATTTATTGCTTGTGTAATGTTTACCCTTGTAGTGTTTTGAATAACTGGCACTTTCTGCAGGTCATGCATATGGGCTTCTGTCTTTTATAGACTCACTCGAAATATGTGTAATTTTACTACTGTTTTGCTTTCACGTGTCTCTGGTGTGAGTTATGCAAGTGCATTTATTTGTCGATGTGTTATATTATGTTTTCCTGTTTGGACTACTATTGTCCTTTACGCTTGGTGCATTTGGACACTCAAATATGAAATGCAAAACTTTAACAATACATAGACATCGCCTATGTACTACGTACTTAAAATGCTAAAGTACTAGAATCTTTCTACTTTCCTCTACAAGAATTAACAAACTACATGTTCCTCCCCATTCAGTTTGACATCCCTAGGCTCAACCTGGTGCATATGCCACAAGTGGATTATACGATTATAACCCGTAGCTCTTCCCAGTAGTACCTCTAGTACTCGGAAGAGGTCTGAAATGGCATTCTCCCATTGCATATATTTTTATGCGTTGTCATCTCCATTTCATTCTTCTTTGAACCTTCTTCAGTTATAATACTGATAATAATTTCCATTATAGGGAATAATTGAAGGTACCTCTTCCACAAATTTTCCTGGAATATTGTCGGCGTGGACACTACCAACCTAATGAACTAGGGCGGGGCCTATCATGCAGATTCCAGTCGCTTCTTGGAATCAAATTTCAGACTCAAATAGGAGATGATTTTTGCCGGAATATATACCAGAGTTGTAGCGTTCAAAAAATCTTTTGGTAATAAATAATTTTATTATTTTAGATTCAGAACATAATTCTTATCTATCCATTTTTCAACAATGAACTTTTGCAGTAATTAATTTGAAATTGTTGAGGTCGAATATATTTTGTTTCTCAGTAAAAGGTAGCTATTTTAATTAACAAAATAAGGGCTGTCAAAAATTATCTCAATTAAAAAATTTCAAATTGGATTAGGGTGGTATCCTGCTTAAAATTTGAACAATGATGTAATACACAGTTTCAGCAATGGTTTAATAAGAGTTGGTGTTAAATTGAAATGACTGTGTGTTTAAATGCTTCTAAAAATATGCTACTAACCTGACCTCAAATAATGGCGTAATGCGAAAACTATCTAGTAAAAACTAACTAGTAAACTAACTAGTAAATATCAAAACCTTTAATAATGCTACATAAAATATTTATTAATTATGTAATTTATCACTAGGACACCAATGCCACACTTTAAAACGTTAACATGGACCATTCTCAAGATATTACCGTTTTCTAATACATTTAACTAAAATATTACATAAAATTATAAAAGTATTTCCTATCGTGAAGTATGTTCACTTTTCGTGCAATATTATGTGCTAAATTCGGTAACAGAATTCTCATTGATCTAATACATTCCATTCGCACGAAAAGACACTTATGTAATAGTTTTATATTTTTACGACCGATAATTTACCAATAGTCATTTATATATATATGAAAAACTCTTCTCTTCTCGATTAGCGATAAATTTAGAGAACTTGGCAACTAATTTAGCAACAGATCGCGTCCCAGATAGACAAAAAGATAGTCGAAATTGCAGAAACGATGATAAATTAAAGTAAATGACTCCTAACAAATGAATTAATTATCAAAATAATGTTATATATGGACTATATTATTTATTGTGCATGCTATCAATAATGGCAATTGTGAATTTCTAGTTACATGAAATATAAGTTAGTTAGGTACTTCAAAATAGTTTTGCATATTGTCATTCGTAAAAACCACAATGCACAATTCGAAGTTAAAACATTGTGCTGCGAATATTAAACATCATTTGTTTGTTTACTGTGAAAGAAGTAAATTAATTGTATTATATAGGGAAGAATCATGTGTAAACTCATATCAAATATTTTAATATTGATTTCTGTGAGACTAAGTAGGTAATTTTTAATTCAGGCAATGCAACAATAAAAACAAGCTGAACAAAGGACTCAGACGAGTGGCACTAGTGTTGACAGTTTTGCTCGTAGAGGTCCACCCATAAATTCACAAATTAGCAATGGCATCATCAGATGCAAAAGTCACAATGGCTACATGGGCGCAACTTATGTTTCCGGGCAAGTCTCAAACAAGCTCTATCGACAATGGGTGTACAATCAGAACTAACCACTACATATACGAAAGCAAAACCAATCAGACGCAGTTAAGGCGTGGTTTCCCGAAATGAGATAAAATTAAATTAAGATTGTCGAATTCGAGGATGATGATCAGTTGGAAAATATTCGTCATGCTGCTAAGATAACATCAACTTGAAAATGTTGGTTAGAATCTAAAGATAAAAGGCTCCTCGAAATAAAGAGCAATACTATTTATGCTGTTTTTAGATTCAATTCAAGGAAGTGCCATATACCTCAAGCCAAGCCAGTGATCAACATTGCAGTGTAAGTGCATAAAAAAGTGCATGCCAGCAGCTTATATTTGCATTTAGGTCGAGCACAGATCCGTTTGATGGTTCACAAATAATTGCCGGTATCACGTCAATTCTCAAAAGAGATTAAATTAATGGTTTTTGTGCAAATTATTGGTTGAAAATGCATTTTAATAATTGAATGCTACATAAATAAAAATACAATTTCAAAGATAAACATTTTGGATAATGATCAATGTTTTAACATTTAGCTACGGTACATTGACTCTTACTTTGGAGGTACATTTTGGGGTTCTTTGCAAGACATACATCGTACGTAGTTACCACTATACACACGATTAAATTTATAAAATCTTTCAAATTAAATATTGTCCTTTAAAATGTAAATATTGACTTCAGCACTTTTAGTCTTCCTTTTTAAGACCACAATTTCACCTATCACACTTATCACCTCTTGTAAGAAAAGATTAAAAGCAAAAGAAACCACCATAACTTGTTGTGAGTAAGTTCATATGCAGCATAACCATTATTAACATTATTCATTGATTTCAGTCTCGCTTTAGGTGCTACTTCATTATCTTGAGCGATTGCATATTGATTCAAAGATACGCCTCTTTAAACATCGGAAATGCTAAAGGAAAATCTATGATAGAATTGAATTGTAACAGCAAATCAAATATTTCCGAGTTGTATTTATAAATCAAACATTTCTGAATACATTATGAATGAATATGCGTATTCAATTGAAATTCAATTTGTATATGCGGTGCGTCAATTTGATGTATATGAACTGGATAAAAATCTATATATTTGAATTCAGAAACCATTTTTATCCGCTGGAATAGTCTATATGTCTGGACTAACGCTTTCAGCGAATAATTATATGTGTATATACACATTGTTAGAAAACAATTATGCACTCATAAAACATTGAGCTACAGCCGCGAAACTCGGCATGCTGATGTTGTTTTAAGTTTCATGAATCCTACTGTTAGCGCCAACTATGATATAGGGCTAAAGCAGTGGGCATAAGAACGACGCAACATGGAGTATTTAAACTGACCGGTGTTCCCACACACGGGGAATGGAACTAGATTTCCTGCTTTGATACTTCAAATTGTGTTCAAAGATGCCTTAGATGCATAATCGAGAGCGTTTCAAACAATTGTTAGATATAGAGAGAAATCACATCACATTTTCCTACGCCATAGGAAAGCTGGCTGATCCAAAAAACGTATCAGTCGCCATCTGAGTCGGAGTGATATGGTAATAATTGCTCGGTATTGGCAATAGTGGATCAGAGAAGTCCTATGTAACAGTTACAGAGTCTCAGGATGCTCCAGATGGACAACTGCTCGAGAGCATACTGTAGCCAGGAAAGAAGCCACCTCTACAACAATGACACTTCTAACAGTCATTCGAAGTATATTGCCATCCTCCATGCATCCTGTATCAAAGGATACTATTCGGAGACGACTAACAGAAAGTGGGATTAGGTGTTGAAGTCCATTAAGGCTCTTACCACTGAACCCTCAACGTAGACAGAGTCGTCTGGATTGGTCACCCTTTACAGAGTCCGATTGATGGCATAAGGTCTTTAGCGATGAATCCCGTTTCTCTCTCAGTGCCGATAACCAACGTAAACGTGTCTGGAGGTAACCTAGGAGAAGAAGGACTTACGCACCTTCTGCGGTGTTGGAGCTCCTTTGACAGTTATGGTTGCAAATGGCATTTAACCCCATTCTTCATGCAGAAACTGCTCCAATTTGGTGAATGATGCTGGAGGATGATAATGGAATTTGACCCTATTTTCCAGGGCAGACTACAATGGTTCAATGATGTTTAAGTTTTGTGATTGTGCAGGCTAGGGAAGGTGTATAACGTTAACATCATGTTCCTAAAACCATGATTAAACAGTTCCCACTCTGTGAATGTAGCTGTATTATCCTGAAAGATGCAATCCCCTGCAGGAAATAATGTCTACGCCATAGAATTTACATGGTCCCTCAAAATGTTTACATACTCTCTGCTAGTTATCTATCCTCATAAGGTGATAATAGGACACACGTAAAACCACGATATCCCTGTTTAAATCATCACCGAAGCATGTTTTACGGTAGGAACGAGACAGTCGGAGTTGTAAACTTCTACCGATGTTCTCCACACGTACACACGTCCAGAGGTGGGGAATAGTGTGAATGCTTGTTCATCAGAAAACAGTGCAAGTTTTCAGTTATCCGCAATCCACGTTTTATGTTCCTGGCATCACTGTAGTCTCCGTTTAGCATTTATCTGAAAAACAAGTAGTTTCGCAAAGCAGTTCTGCCATAAATTCCTTGCTGAGGCAATTCCCTTCATACCGTATAGGTGAAACTGGGTTCTATAGATGAATATTAAGCTCAGTGGTCACCTTTGTCGCAGTTGACTTCTAGTTTGCGGTGTCAATCATCATTAATATTCTCCTATCTTGGTCAGTGAGTTTAATTTTCTGTCCCAAAATTATGTCTCGCAGAGGATGTTTTGTCACGAACTTTGTATGCTGTCATGACCCTGGGCACAGTACCTCTTGATATCCCAACTAATTTTGCCATGCGGGTAAGAAACGTTTCGAACAGACGGGTGCCTAAAATGTCCCCTGTTTAAACTTTGTCAAGTCATACATTTTGTCTTCAATGTCAAAACAACTGTGCGAAGAAATATGTCGCGCACTTCAGCAGCTGCGGCCGAAATTCTGTCGACCAAATCCTCTTCAGCTTCAAAGGGATTGTTATAGACTAGACTCTTCACATATCCCCACGAAAAGAAACCAAGTCACGACAGATCAGACGATCATGCGGGCCAAACTATGGGACGACCTCGCAAAATTCATCAGCCTTTAAAAGTGACGTCCAGATAGTCCCTTACCTTTCGCTTAAAATGTGCTGGTGCTCCAAGTAACCGGATGTCCGTTGGAATATCTTACGGCAAGACCTCCTGCAGGAAAATACGGTATAGTCTCCCTTCAAGTCGTTCCGCTGTGATATGGCCATATTAGGCAGCAGCCAATGGTATCTGCCCACACATTGACGGAGAATAGTTGCTGATGCGCATGTGGGTTTACAGTCGCCCACATATGTTCATTGGGGATGTTAAATGCGTTATTACGTGCGAAGGAGACTTCATCCTTGAAAATCACAATTGCCGGAAAATCAGGCTGCACGTATTCTGTCTCATGAGCCAGCGGGCAATCTCCGCACGACGAGGATAATCCGCTGCAGTCATTGCTTGGATTAGCTGGAGATTGTATGGGTGTAACTGTTCCCCATGCAAAACCCGCCATAGCATGGATTGTGGCGCACCAAGAGTATGCCCAGCTACTCTTCTAGCCGAACTGCTGATGTGTCCAGAATCGACAGTTTCACATTTGACGTTCTAGCACAACCTGCATCAGACCTGTGAGCGAGAAAGGATCCCGATTCACAGAGCTTCCGAAGCAAACTTTCGAATATTTTACGATTGGGCAACTGCCTATGGGGAAAACGTTTGCCGTACAGTTGTGCATCTCTCTGCCATTCCCATTGGCAGCTCCATAAATACAATACATACCGCCTTTGTAAATTCCTCCATCGTCTCAAATGTTGGAGCTGCAAATACCTGCTGCAAAAATTAATAAGGTCGTACATTCAGTGTTACGAAAATTTGCATGAGTGTTCTTCTTCTTCCCGAGATAAAATTTGCATACTTGGTCTTCTACTTCAATCAGAAAATTATAACTAGAATGACGCTAAGTTTGCGGAACGGCTGCTTCCCAACGAGTAAGCGCTCTGTAACTCCTTTATATTTCATTTCCGACCTGGTTAACTATGACGAAAAATGCTTGGATAGGTGTGTACTACCACCTCGTAAAGTTTGACCCATCATTTTTGAAATATATACTATATACATACACTCATTGCCATAAAAATTTGCGCACCAAAATGAGTTGTCAGAATCGAACGAAATTTTATATATGAGAGTGCAACGTTGATATAAGTAAGTGATACAAAATCACAGCAAAAGGATCATTTATTACAAGAAAAACTACAAATGAATGGAGGTTCAAGTGCCCTGTTGAGCCACGTCTAGCGTGAATACACAATGCGATACGGACAGGCATTTATTCATACAGGTCCCGTATGGTGTTCTGTGTCATCTCATTCCACAGTTGTTGTAAGTCTGCCTCTTGTTACACCAAACTCGTAGGCTGTCCAACTTGCAGGTCCAAGTGATCTCAGACATGCTCGATCGGTGACAAATCTGGGGATCCGTCAGGATAGGGAAGGGTGGTAATGTGGAGGTGGCATTCCTGTGACACCCTTGCTGTGTATGGCCGAGCATTGTCCTGTTGAAAAATGCCTCTTGGGAGCCCTGTCATGAGAGGCAACACATGTGGATGAAGGAAGTCACGAACGTGCCGCTGGGCTATAATGTTTCCGTGAATCAATATTAGAGTTAAACGGGTGTCGTATGCGACGGCACCTCATACCATCAGCTATGGGAACGGTGTGCCGCTGTAAAGAGATGTCAGGATTAAGGCGTGCACCACGGAGTCTCCACACACGCACACGTTTGTCATCACTGCCCAAATTGAATCACGATTTGTCGCTTATGACGACCTGGTTCCATTCGGTTGCGGTCCAATCCCGTCGAGCGCGACATCATTCCAAACGGAGACGAGGGTGGGCGAGTGTCATTGGCAGCACACGTAATGGTCGCAGAACTATTTCAATATATGATCAATCTCTGGTATAAATAATACAAGTAAATTAAAATTCTTCAATTATATATATATATATATATATATATATATATATATATATATATATATATAATATAAATATATATATATATATATATATATATATATATATATATATATATATATCCTACATAAAATTATTTACTTGCATGGAAATACCATCAGAAATCTCACTCATAAGGTACAATGCTGAGCAGCCACTAAGGACTTTATTGCAATAAATCCAATAAAGAATTCATTGTATCGTTGAAATTCGTTTTTTTCTTTCTTCCCCCCTTTTCCTGCCCAATGTATAACTATTCTGCTTATTCCTGCACTGATTGTTGGCCACTATTATGGAATCGTGTTTCTGAACGTGTTCACCATTGTAAACAATTCTATATTTAAGGGTGTTCAAACTATATGGAGAAATAGTGTTCTTGATATCGATATGACGGTTTTCCCACCATAGTCGTTTTTTCTAATCAATTACAATGTCCAAAATTGTCACTTGCATAGAGTTAATTCCATGTTCTTTGAAATGCTTTATTTCCAATAATGTGTCAGTCAAAGAATTATTCTGTAGTTTGATACGTATATTGAGGTTATTTTTTCTCTGAGCTATGCACTCCATACCGCATTTTGAACACCCAATACAATATACACAAGTGTATGTTTTACAAAACGTGCAATTAGTTCTTTTATTACCAATTTGTTTGGGATTAACCATGGGACACAATTTACAACGATTTGATCTGCATTTGCTGTACTTGAAATTCCCAATATTTTTGTAGTTACTTCCATATTATTTCCGATCTCCAAATCTATTTACAAAATTACGATCGCCAGCACACTTATATACACTTTTTTTGTTTTCCTGACTTCCTTGATTTAAAGGCTTAAAATACTTATCGACTGTGTTCACAATGGGGCTACGGTTTCTCGATTGACCAACTCCCCCGGCGTTAGTCAACCGGGCCATCGCCACCTCAGCCTCGACGTTAACTGTCTCAATATCAGTATTATTTGTCATTTAATAATGTATATAAAAAAAGGGATTTTTTTTTTTAAATCCTTCAAAAAAGTAAAGAAACACGCATTGCAACATAACGAGCCCTATGTCTTTAAAACATCATAAATTTGTGGCTAAATTGTTGTGGTACCTTGCTTTTTCATGTTCATTTTCTTTTATGGTTATTATATATATATATATATATATATATATATATATATATATATATATATATATATATATATATATATATATATATATATATATATATATATATATATATATATGTATATATATATATATATATATATATATATATATATATATATATATATATATATATAAATACATACACAGAGTGTGCCAAAAACATTGACCTCGGCTTGTATTTCTTAAATACTGATCTTAGACATATATAAGAAATTACAAAGTTGCGTAAAAGAAGGTACAGAATTTTTTGAATTCGATAAAAATTTTCAAGGGAATTAAATTTTAAGAAATACAAAATTTTCATTTTTATACGGCCTGTGATAGTACGATCACATATTTTTATACATAACCCTGGGAAAAAAGGAAAGGTGTAATGTAATTGAAATGTATACTATGTTTTTGATTTATGTAGATAGCTAGGTGTAACACAATATTTGTATTACATGTTTCCACCCCAATTACAAATGCCAACCAAAATAATGACCTATTTAAATGCTGCAGATGGAACCAATGGCAACCCATTCATAAATAAGCAGCGCGCATCCCCTCCATCACAACAACCAATAAAAAGACGAGGTATGACACTACAAGAAAAAAAAGAAAAAGTGTTGTCGAGAATATTCTAGAACTTTCCAAGACATTCTATTTCGACAGCGTTCTAGACGCACATGATGTTTTTTCGGTAGTATTCAAAAAAATGATCTCCTGCGATCGCGCAAAGATACGCGGAACGGCAAAAATTGTGATGTGTGAACAAGAAATGAGCACAATGGCGTATTAAAATATTATACGCAGGCTTCTGATATAGTGTTGGCTACATCAACTACCGAGGTCCAAGCAAATAGAAGGTATGAATATGTTCATATGTTATAATGATTAAGGAAGGCACGCAATTCATAGTACCTATCGTGTAATTAAGAATAAGGTCGTACGAACCTATAGCAATAACGAGCTCGTATACTGAACTAATGAACTACTCAGATTTTCGGTAGATAATAGCTAATAATAAGTTCTAAATGTATGTGTTTTATAAATTATATGTTGTAAATGTATGTGTTGATTAAATATTGTTAAAGATATATGTGTCCCGAAGGATTTAGGATTAAATTTAATAATCAAGATCTCTACATGTATATACACGAAAGTAAATATTAAAATAATTGATAAAATTTAGATAAGTGTAGTTATTTATATTTTGTGTGTTCGCCTCTTCAGCTTGAGAACCTGGGGCTACATGCTCCACCCCTAGCGACGGCATCATAGATAAGTTCTAGAATAATACTTTTGATTAGATTAAGTTTACCTTATGACATGATGTCGCCGCGGGAATTGGTGCCGTATGTGAGAGAATTATGATTTTAATAAGAGAAAGTAAAAATATAAGTAAAAGACAAAATTAAATTTAATAATGAGTTTGAATATAATATTGAATTTAATAATGAATTGAATAATGAATTTAATAATGAGATGTAACTCAATATAATGATAGGAATATGCATGAAAATGATAATTTAAATATGTATTATATTATTGTGTATATATATGTGTATTGGTATAAATATTTAGTATATAGTCAGAAGTGTATAACAGTGTATCAAATCATGGCGCCGAATAAAACTAGGCAATCAAATAAAAGAGCGAGGCAAGATCCTCCGATTAACAATATACAGCAGGAGATAAATTTAAATGCCAGAATAACAGATAATTCGGCTGTAACAAATAACGCGGTTCATGTACAGATGCCCACAAATCAAGCGCAGCAAAATACATCGTTGCCAATTATGCAGATGTTGCCATCATTTGATGGACAAAAGGAAAACAATGTGAATTTCTTTACAATACAATTTAAGGAAATAGCGGATTTAACATCATGGTCCGAACAAGAGAAAATTATAATTGTCAAATCTAGATTAAGGGGAAAGGCTCAACAATTTTTGGCAGAAAATATTGCTCTGCAAAAGGTAAAATCATATGAAAAATTCTTGGAATTATTAAAAAACAAATTTGAAAAAAAAACAAACCTTAGTGCAAAAACATAACAATTTTAATAATCTAAAACATATGCCAAATATGACAATTAAGGAGTTTGCACAAGAAATCGAAAACCAGGCGATAATATTTTTAGAAATAGATGGAACAATTGATGCAAATGTACAAAAAATTATAGAGAAAATTAAACTTACCAAATTTTTACAGATAGTCAGAGAAGATTTAAGAACAGAAATAAAAAAATGACCCGAAAACCTTTGACGAAGCAGTGAGAATAGCTGAGGTAATAGAATCCGCATTGGAGGAAGATAGTGATTGTGTAAATAATATTGAAGTAGAAAATAAAATAATTGAGAATGTGGAAATAAATCATGTAAAAACTGAAAATACTGCAGAAAAGCCGCCACAGAAATTTTGTATAGCGTGTGGTCGTAATAATCACTGGATGTCAGAATGCTTTACGCTTCAAAAAGTACAAAATAATTTAAAAAGGGCATTCACAAATGAAAACAGCAGTCAAGAAACCACCAATTATCAACAAAGACCCACTAATCAAAATAATTATGCACATTATATTAGATCAAATTTCAGAAGAGGTAATTTCATAAATAACCGGGGAATACGGCGTCGAGCAGGAAATAACAACAGACAATTTCTAAATAATACTAGAAGACCATATCAAAATAATAGGCGACAGTTTGAAAGCAATAATAGCCAATATCAGAATAATGAATATTTAAACTAAGAAAGGGACCTCGAAATAAAAGACAAATAGAAAGATATAAGGCATCAAATAAGGATTCGAGATCCCATAATATTGCAAGCAAAATTAATAATAAGGATGCACAAAATTTAAATGAACATTTACTTAATTCAACTTATGGACAGCGTGACGCACTGCCAATGATCAACGTAAATTTAGAGAACATAAAAACAGTGGCTCTCATAGACAGTGGCGCAAGTGTCAGTTTATTATCAGATCAAATATTTCAAAAAATCAAAAATAAAATTGAAATTAACTATTTATCTAGACAAGTTAAAATCCAAACCATGACTAAAGAAAACATCCAATTCTCAAAATGCATAAGCTTCAGCTTTAAAATTGAAAACAAAAGATGTAAAAATTCATTTTTTATAACTAAACAATTAAACAACACCCCCTATGAAATAATCTTAGGATTTGACTTTCTCAGAAATCATCATGCCATAATTGACACAAATAAATTAACATTAAAATTTATTAAAGAATCCATATCTATCCCATTTCAAAACAAAAATCAGAAAAAAGCACGGGAACCAGAAAATAATCATACAAGAGTGGAACATATTCAATGCTTAAATGCAAGCTTATCACATAAAATTAAATTACTTCCCCAAGAAACAAAATCAATAAAATTAAAATTAAGTGAAAACTATTTTGAAGATAAGGATGTATTGTTAAATATTACAAATTCATTAAGAGATTTACACGCTGAGTATTCTTTACATTATGTAAATAATAGAAAATTTATTTCTACTCTAATAACAAATAAAACAGAAGAAGAAATTCAACTTAATAAAAATATGGTTGTCGGAACTGTAACACCGCAATTTGAAATTTTTGAAGAAAAACATAATGATGATAAAATTTTACAGGTCAACAATATAGAGAGTTTAAATAACCCACAAAAATTGGACATTTCAGCTTTACGAAAAGCGGAATTAACTCCGCAAGATTTTAAACTAGATCATTTACAAGAAAATGAAAAATATATATTGCTTAAATTACTTTTACAAAATTATGATGTATTTTCGAAATCATATAAAACGCTGGGAATGACAGAGGAAATAGTACCGGAATTTAATTTATTACATCAGTACCCAATTCAATGTAAACCTTATCCCTTGCCAAAAATGTTAAAACCTGTACTCGAGAGTGAAATAAAACAATTATGTGAAGCAGGAATAATTGAAAAGTCTAGTAGTAACTATGCGTTCCCATGTCTATTAATTAAGAAAAAAAAATAATTTTAACAGTACTGATGCCAATAAAGTACAAAAGTATCGTTTAGCCGTAGACTATAGGCTCCTAAATCAGATTACCGAATTACTGCCCATAAATATTGGTAAAATTAGCGACATTCTGCACAACATCGCAGGCCACAAATTGTACACCGTCATAGATTTAAAGTCCGCGTTTTTTCAAATTAAAATCAAACCTGAGGATAGTTTGCGATAAATATCATAACAAATGACGGCTCGTACAGACATAAAAGATTACCCTTTGGGGCAAAAAACTCATCTGCATATTTTTCTTTATTAATGATGAAATGCTTAGGAGACTTAAAAGATCAGAAAATTGAATTTTATTTAGATGATATTGTAATTGCCGCAAATTCATTCGTGAAAATGTTGGAGAGATTAAAAATTGTTTTTTCGAGATTAGGTAAATTTGGGTTAACTATCGATCCTTCAAAATTACAAATGTGTAAAGAGAATATTAAATTTCTAAGATTTAAGATAAGTAAGGAAGGCATAACACCTTCAGATGATAATGTACAAAAAATAACGAATTTCCCTGTGCCAACGACAGTAAAAAAAGTAAAATCATTTTTAGGTTTATGGAATTATTTCAGGCAGATCATACCAAATTTTTCTGAACTATGCAATCCATTAATTGAGTTAACAAAGAAAGATAAGAAATTTATATGGACGGAGAAATGCGAAGAAGCATTTGTAAAATTGCAAAAAGCGATTTTATCAAAACCGGTAGTCAGGGCAGGTGATATGTCAAAGCCGTTTTTTTTGTCGACGGACTGTTCAAAAGTAGCCGCGTCAGGAATTTTACTTCAATCAGTGAATGAAAAGTTTCATCCTATCGAGTATTATAGCAGGAAACTTTCAGACAGTGAAAAGAAATATCCGAGCATGAAGCTAGAATTGTTAGCAATTAACGACGCTATAATACATTTCAAAGATTTTTTATATGGTACGCATTTTACAATCTTTACTGATTCTAAAGCATTAACGCATTTTATTAAAATAGAAAATCAAAATTCTGATTTAATCGCAAGATGGTTATTAAATTTACAACAATATTCGTTTGATATTAAGTACATTAAAGGACAAGATAATCCCAGTGATTTTATGTCACGTCAAATTTTTTCTGAACAAACTAAGACTAAATTAATAAATAATATTATTGCTAATGACAGCGCTATAACAATAGCCAAAATTTTAGAAGAGCAAGCAAAAGATAGAGAGATAAAGAAAATTATTAACGGACTGAATGCAAAATCTAAGCAGCCAAAATATGTAAATAAATACTATAAAGATGTAAATACAGGATTAATTATGATAAAGACTGCTAGATATATAAGAAATCCTATGCAAAACGACTGAATTCTAATACCTCACAGTCTAAAATTTGCAGTTATTGAGTTAGCTCATACACCACATTTTGGAGTAGAAAAAACCTATCAAATTCTGAATAGAAAATATTACTGGAAAGGGGCATACAGTGATGTAAAAAATTTTTGCGCATCATGTGATGCATGTTTATGTTACAAAAATAAGGCTATAAGACCTATGGCATTACAACGTGTGCCACGTCCATGTAAACAAAATCACACGGTGGCATTAGACATTGTAGGGAAGCTACCGAGAAGTAACGGACAGCACGAGTACATCATAACGATGATAGACCATTACTCGAGATTCCTGGAGGCAGTACCCGTGAGAAATATTACAACTGCGAGTGTATTACAGGTCCTAACGAATTAGATTGCACAAAATGGAGTTCCAATGTGGTTGTTATTGGATAACAGAAGGCAACTTAAAAGCGAGGAATTTAAAAAATTCGCAGAGCAACATGGTATAAAACTAAAATATACTTCAATTTACAAACCCAGCTCAAATGCAATTTTAGAAAGAAGCCACTTGGCCATAAAAAATTCTTTAGCAGCAATGTCAAATCAAACGTTTAATTGGCATAAGGTATTGCCATATGTAAAGTTATTCCATAACGCTACACCCAGCGCAAATATAGACCACAGTCCCGCTATTTTGTTTCTTACCAGAGATTTGAAATTACCCGGAGAAAATAATCTGGAAATAGCGAACCCTGATGACAGTCCGATTTTAACTCAAACTGAATATGATAATGAGGTCAGTGAAGCACTTACTTTAGCGAAAAAAATTAATAAATTTACGAAACAGAAGCAAATTCAAGCCCAAATTCGACAAGAGAGAGTTTTTAGAAGAGTGAGACAGCATAAATTATTAAAAGGCCAAATTGTTTATTTAAGAAATTCAAGGCCCACCACAGCATTACAAAAAAAATTTCAAGGACCATATCGCATCATAAAGGTGATCCGTAACAATAATTACGCTATCACGCCTATGTACGATCCAAATAAAAAATGGATAGTTGTTCACGCAAATAAATTATATAAAGCAGAACCGCGTAAAAAATATTTACAAAATAATGAATTACGGCGAAATGTTGACAGAACTCAATCGCAGGTAAACAAAAATAGCGGCAAGAAGAATCAAAATAATGTGAGTCCTATGAGATATAATTTAAGAAAAAAAAAAAAAAAAAAAAAAAAAAAAATTTGTTAATGTAGAGTATTGGTTATGAATGTATTGAAAATGTATTTATAAAAGTGTAATAATTACATAAAGAAGGATTTTAAATGTGAGGATACAACAAAAATAAAAGAGAAATAAATACAAATTTATGTGAAACATAGGCATAATAGAACAATAAATATCGGAAAAAATATGTAGAAGTGGTAAATAATACATACAATACCCCTCAATGTTCTAAAATAAAATAAACTAAGGTGTGTTGTAAGAGAGAGAGAGAGAGATAAATAAATTTCACTTACTTGTAATTTGTCTTGCTTGGAAACAAATATGGAATAAAACAGTAATGGACATCAAAAGAGCTAGACAATACAATGATAAAGATGTATGGGATGGAATTCTTCGCGATGTCTTTTCCCTTTTTTTTTCCCCTTTTTCTTGTGCGGGTTTTGAAAAAATTGTATAACATAATTAATAAAATGCAAAATAAACTGGATGGAACATGGTAAAAGCAAGTACATAATATTCAAAATCATAAAATTATTAATTAATAGTTTATAAAAAGCTGATAGATTACAAGCAAAATCATAAATAAATAAATAAATAAAATTTTGAAGTCAAAATAAACAGTCACAGCTGATGTAAAAAAATAATAGTAAACTAATAAATATATATTGCATAAATAGTGTATACAGACCTTTTACAAAAACACGCAATCTAAAAAAAAAATAAAAAAATAAAAGTTAATTACATAAATTAATTAATAAAACTTGAATAAGTAAGATTAGTTTACCATCCTTCACAGTCAGCGTAAGAAGTTCATATGGGCATTGTACGGCGAAAGCTTCTCCCCTTCAAAATAAATAGCCACGCTAAAAATAAACATCGGAGAAAATCTCCCCTGCATAGTACGAGAATAATACAAAAAAAATTCTATTGTAAGCATACAATCAATGTTTCAAAATTTAAAATTATAATTGCAGGCAATTATAGTTATTTAAAAATACCGGCCGGTAAAGTAAAATAAAATACATTTGAAAAAAGACATTAAATTGTATGTAAATGATAAATGATTGAGTATTATTAAGAAATTATTGCATTAATTAAACATCACAGTAAATAAAAAGAATTAACAAATAAAATTAAATATGAAAGAATGATATGTAAATAAATAAATATGTAATGTTATGCTGAAATGGGAACATAAAGTCAGTTATATCAATAACATAACAATAAAGCATAGTATATGCATAATACTACATATAAATAAATGAATCCAATAAATTAAAAGTACATGAAATCAAAATAATAATTTAGTCAACAATCAGATCTGTGTTAAGGTCATAAAGTAAGAGAAAAAATATATATATATATCAAATTAAATAGAATTATTAACAAGATAAGTAGAATAAATATAAATAATAATACAAAAAAAAATCATGAATGAAAAAATTGTAATAAAATTCATTAAAAGATACAGCCGAAAATACACGTCAATATAGAGCGTACAATCACCATCGGAAAGTCTGAAAACCCGCGCTTGAGAAGAGTA
Organism: Amaurobius ferox; assembly: GCA_951213105.1. Taxonomy (NCBI): domain Eukaryota; kingdom Metazoa; phylum Arthropoda; class Arachnida; order Araneae; family Amaurobiidae; genus Amaurobius; species Amaurobius ferox. The sequence continues at coordinate 94,547,279 of OX578149.1, read as the reverse complement.
TACCGCCAAAGTTGCACGATAACGATTAAATCTCTAGCGATACATGTAAAAGGCAGTTAAATCTTTTTTACGTAAGTTTGCGCTCTGCAAACAATGAAGACACTCATTCAGGGTCGCCGTCTAGGTCAAGGGATACGCAGTTGCCGTGGAAACGCGTGAGGGGGAATGGAGAAAATCTTCTTTGTGGTCAAGCGAATTTTTTCTTTTTTTTTCTTTTATCCCCGTCCTCCCGCTCTCAGTTTGGGTTTCACAAGAAAGGGCAGCCGAAGAGGAAATTTAAAGAGCGAATGCGCATGTTATTGTGGAGATGCATTATATGTTGGCGTAGCGAAATGAGTATATATATTTGATATTTTAAATGCCGAGATGTAATATGATATAAATATGGTGTTCAAAATAGTCATGATTTATACACACAAAAGTATATAACATGTTAATTATAGTAACAAATAAGAAATATATACAGCAAAAAAAAATTGTCTAAAAAAAATATTTACGTCTGTGAAAAAGAGAAATCAAGGTAATGAATTGCGTATATTTTAATGTAATGTTGTGAACTTGTATATAAATAGATGTGCAAATAACAGTTATAATAGTCTTCATGTGAAGTGTACAATAGACTGTACTATGCAACATAATGAAAATATAAATATGCAAGTACCGGAACTTTGAAAGTAAGTCACAGGATGGTGACTCATTCTTCCGTGATACAAAAAATATATGCTTATAAGATATATGGGGTGCCTTCCCAAGTACGATATAGTGTGCCTTCCGAACAGTAATAATTTCTTCATGTGCATCAATATATGTGTTACCAAGTACGATATAGTGTGCCTTCCGAACAGTAATAATTTCTTCATGTGCATCAATATATGTGTTACCAAGTACGATATGGTGTATCTTCCGAACAGTGAGTTCCTTCATTTTAGTGACATGTCGGTTGTAATGCACCGATGTATAATTCCAATGTGACAATATTGTATTTTACGTGCTGGTGATATACTTCTAATGTTGCAATATTGTGTTTTCCTTGATGGTGATATTCATTCACGTAGCAGATGTGTGTGCAGTGCTTCAGATCAAGATTTCCACAGTGCACACAATGTGTACACATATGTGTTCAGTGCAATGTTTACCGTGTGTTGAGTTTTTCTCTCTGCTAGGGGGGATATCATGTAACACAATATTTGTATTACATGTTTCCACCCCAATTACAAATGCCAACCAAAATAATGACCTATTTAAATGCTGCAGATGGAACCAATGGCAACCCATTCATAAATAAGCAGCGCGCATCCCCTCCATCACAACAACCAATAAAAAGACGAGGTATGACACTACAAGAAAAAAAAGAAAAAGTGTTGTCGAGAATGTTCTAGAACTTTCCAAGACATTCTATTTCGACAGCGTTCTAGACGCACATGATGTTTTTTCGGTAGTATTCAAAAAAATGATCTCCTGCGATCGCGCAAAGATACGCGGATCGGCAAAAATTGTGATGTGTGAACAAGAAATGAGCACAATGGCGTATTAAAATATTATACGCAGGCTTCTGATATAGTGTTGGCTACATCAACTACCGAGGTCCAAGCAAATAGAAGGTATGAATATGTTCATATGTTATAATGATTAAGGAAGGCACGCAATTCATAGTACCTATCGTGTAATTAAGAATAAGGTCGTACGAACCTATAGCAATAACGAGCTCGTATACTGAACTAATGAACTACTCAGATTTTCGGTAGATAATAGCTATTAATATGTTTTAAATGTATGTGTCTTATAAATTATATGTTGTAAATGTATGTGTTGATTAAATATTGTTAAAGATATATGTGTCCCGAAGGATTTAGGATTAAATTTAATAATCAAGATCTCTACATGTATATACACGAAAGTAAATATTAAAATAATTGATAAAATTTAGATAAGTGTAGTTATTTATATTTTGTGTGTTCGCCTCTTCAGCTTGAGAACCTGGGGCTACATGCTCCACCCCTAGCGACGACATCATAGGTAAGTTCTAGAATAATACTTTTGATTAGATTAAGTTTACCTTATGACACTAGGCTTTTGCACAGATTAAATTAAATCTATTGTAAATTTTAATTATTATTTTTTCGATTTGAATAATAAATAAATGGATATAAAAATATATTTTAGAAAAGAACGGTTTGATTTTTCTACGAATTTGGCGGAATATCGCCAACTTGACAACTATTCTTAAACTTTACCAAATTGCCGAAAATGTCGCCAAATTGATAAAAACGACGCAAATCAATGAAATTAAATTTGTTTTTTTTTTATAAAAGAGTACTGAAATGATCTATCGGTAGCATTTGTCGGTCAGTCCATCCATCCTACTTAGTAACACATTTATCGAAAATATCACCAAATTGTTAAAAATATTTGTAAATCTATAAAAATATCATGAAATTGATAAAATTGAGCTTAATAAATGAAATTATTTGTGTTTTGTTAGGGGATAATATTTTGATGATATTTCGTCAATTTGTCGGATGGGTCAATCTGTCTAATGGGACTATCAGTTCTACAGTCCCACTTGACGATAAATTTGGCGAATTTTTAAATTATCGCTAAATTGACGAAACTGTCGCCAAATCTTCCAAGGAGATCGCATTATTCAGACGATATGATTTCCATCAATTTATTTGAAGCAAACTATATCATGTCGTTTAGCAATGGATGTAAATCCAATGTGTTATGCGGCATACGATTTTTATTAAATCTTTTCCGATTTGAATAATAAGGATATGTATATAAAATAAATTTCATTGACATTGCATTTTTGACTGGATAATATCAATTACGGTCTTCAGATTTAAACATTATTATTATTGATATTTTCTAGGATTATTGATTCAGAGATAATTGATATTTTCAAGTTATTATGCCATTGTTTTATTATGACAAAAATTGTTTAAACTCATATATTGTACGTTGTACGAGTAATCTTCTACAAATGCCAGATGCTTCTAATCTACGAGAATATAAGTAGTGCAGGTATATTGGCATATATTTTGATATACATTAGTATATATTGGAATCAATTACGACCTTCTGGTATAAAGATTACGAGGATTATTGATATTTTCAATTTATAACGTCATCTGTTTTATTTTGGCAAAGATTTTTGAGACTCATATTGTAATACGGGTAATCTTCTACTAATACAATGGCATATTTTCTAATCTGCGACAATAAGTAGTACGGGGATATATATATATATATATATATATATATATATATATATATATATATTCCCATTCCATTTTAGTACTTTCATTCTGGCATATATTGGAGTCAATTACGAATTTATTGGTATTTTTAATTTATACATGTAATGTACTAATACAGGTTATATCTTCAAATATTCGCGTATATAAGTAGTACGGGTCCCATATAATTTTAATGCTTTCAATTTGAATACATTGATTCAATTCCTTTTGTTTTGTAAATTTGCTTACTAAAGGAGTCCGGATGTTTTATTTTTCAGATCTGCCCGTGAAGATAATTTTGTATAGCGAGAACAGAGATTCTTAAACTTCTTTTTAGGAGCAATGTATTAAATATTTTAACAGAATATTTTGATTAAAAATGTCATTTAGTATACTATAGGAATTTGCACATGATTGTCAATTTTAAGTTTCTTTATATTATATACTCCTTAAGAAGAACGGGTACGCTGCTAGTTAATGATAAAAGTATAAATTAGCTAACGTACTGCTACTAAAACCACGTTGTGGAACCCCTGAGACTTGTAAGTATAATTTATTTCCTTAAAGAATATAATTATTGAAAAGAACAAAGTGAAGAATTTTAGGAAAATTGGTAAATATAATATGAGTAGATTGATTAGTAATATAAGCATTATATAGAGCTAAAATTACAACATATATATCAGACATCTTAATATTATTGAAAATATCTTTAAAGTCAAAAGTTTGAAATGCAGTTAGTTTACCTAGTGATGTTAATTTATTTTTTAATCCTTTACTATTATTTAGAATAAGGTAATTATTGCAAAAATAAAGTAAACTATCATTTATTAGATTTAAATAATTTAATAATAATTTAATTGCTGTAGTAGAGTAAGTATAATGACCACTAGTAACTGTTTTAAATTTAATAGGATTTTTATAAAATTTAGGAATAAGCACTATATACGGAAATTTAAGAAATTTATAATTGATATTTAAATCACTATACATATTGATAATTTTCAGTTTGATACTATTAATAGAATGTGAATCTAGTTTAAATAGAATATTATTGTTACTAGACTAAACTAACAGAAGTTGTATATAGAATTTTTCACAGATAATAGCATAATTATTAGAGGCTTTATCAGCATAAGCAATAACAAAAGATCTTTGTAAATCATTAATGGAGTTTTATATTCTCAATATTATATATAGATCTAGACAATTTAAAACTACAAATAGTATTTTTCATAAATTTCAATACAGTAAGTTTCCACACATTAAATGCCTCAAATGCGTGCATATTTCGAAGCTAATTTATAAATATATTTATCAAGGTCAAGATTTATTGACTTTAAAACTTTAAAAGAATTATTACAAGATGGTATCCTGAATTTAGTGCCAAATGACCTAATAGTTCTTAACGTGCCATCTTTAACAATGGCTAAGTCTTCTGTAACTATATGACCTATGGATTTAGATATTTAGCATATTTGTTTACTTTGCAAATACATTCATTATCTACATTAGACATAGAAGCATTATCTATAAAGAGAGATTGGGAACTTTCATTATAATTAAAAATAGATCTACCAATAGGCTCGTTGTATTTAAAAGTCTTTGAAACACACATATCCCCAATAGGCAATATATGTTTGAACTTGTTAAATAGATTCCCGAAACGTATAGAATTATAAATTGGATTCTTAAAAGAAATTATACAATAAGAATTTGTAGACGTATTATTATTATGAAATTCATCAAGCTTTAATTTTAAATATTCTAATCTAGTAATGAGCCAATCATAGAAAATATGATTAAAATGTTCATTAGTAAGATTTAATTTTAAGAAAATGGCATAAACATTATTTAAATGTTTTTTCTTTACTGCAAATACCCAAGATTTTTTCAATTTCCATTGATAAGTGCTATTAAATTGACGATGAAAACATTTTATCACAGCTTTATAATCATGATGTTTGGAGCTTCCTTTGCCACTTTTAAATCTTTTGAGTTTAACAGAGTTTCTATTCAAATGGGTTTCAAGAAAAGGTGATTAAAAATAGAATATTTATTATCTACAAAATTATTTTTTACAATATTAGCATTTAGATATAATCGATTTAATCCATATAGAAAAAATAGTACAATTTGATATATATATATATATATATATATATATATATATATATATATATATATATATATATATATATATATATATACATATATATATATATATATATATATATATATATATATATATATATATATATAAATATATATATATATATATATATATATATATATATATATATGTATATATATATATATATATATATATATATATGTATATATATATATATATATATATATATATATATATATATATATATATATATATATATATATATATACCAACAAGCCTGTTCTCATTCCATTCCTATTCATAATTTCACATTCACCACATAGTAAATTTTACAATTGCATTATTTATCCTTGTTTGGATAACTCATTTTCGTGAATTTCACCCATTCTTATAACCTAGCTTTCCACTTGTCCTGAGTCCTATACTGATTACTATTTTTGAAAGTCTTCATTTAAGCGCCATCTGTCTGTAATTCTCGGTTGACTGAGACCGAAACGTTTCGAGACCATCTATGATTTTGCCACCGTGAATCGAATGAAATTCAAGCCACATTTTCTCCATGCGTTTTATTGGTGAGGTTTTAGAGCAAAGGAAATTCGAGTCCATAAAAATAAATAAAAAACTAGGTCGAAATTTAAAAAATAACGCCAAGGATCACTTATTCGGGTCCTGAAGTACCTGTGCACCAAATTTCATGGTCGTACGACGCTTAGCTTTTCAGCTACAGACTGCACAGACACACACATAGACAGGCATATTCTATTATTAAGATAAATATACTTACATATGAATACATACTTGCTTATATGCATAGCTCTACAAACGCATACTTAGATTTGGGATAATTTTAATGTGCTTATAATAATGAAAGTAAACCTGAAAAAATATGTCACTACGCATTAACATAAAATTATTCAATGCAAAATATAAACCTAACTAACTGAAAACAAATTCTTGAACCCTGTTCATAATGAAGCAAACAGCACTAATTGATTGAGTTTGCTTTTATTAAAATTCAACAACTGCGAATTGTCGTTAACTATGGTAACATTAAAATATACAGGACGGCCATAATTAAAGTAGAAATGTTTAGAGCCCAATAGTGAGAAACCTGTCGGACCAAACTCAACCAAATTTACAGTAAATACTATTTAGACCATGGGGTTTTGATTATAAAAAGAGAAAAAAACAGTTTGGATTTTTACCACCGCAGGCCAAAGTGGCGCTATAAGGTCCATTTATGGAGTAAAATAGGCATAGGAATACAGAAAGTTAACATTTTGCATGTATTTTGATATTGACATCACATTTTACATTCACATTTGCATTTCATCAAACATTTTAGCAATTATGTCCCCCATACACAGTAGTAAATATGCATATTTTCACAGAGAAAAGAGGACGGTCACCTTACACCTTACTGGTAGGTCGAACGGTCTGGGTCTCAACAACAACAGAGGAAAGAGGTTGTGATGCAAAGCGTTATGCAAATTTTAGTCAGCTGACGCTGACGGCATTAGTACGCACTACTAGTTTTGAGGATATAAAGAAAGGGGGAATAATGTGTCGGAATCAATGACGCCCTGCATTTTTATGATCGTGCTTTGTTGTTAAAAGTTCGCTATGCTAACATTATGTGATCGTGCTTTGCTAGTAAAACTTTACTACCAAACAAGTGAAAATCCTTCTGTTGCCCTTCAATAATTCGGAGGTTGAAGGGCTTAAAGAAAGATCCAATGACTATCACAGGTTTGCAAAAAACGGTTTTGCGTGTTGGAAATTCTGGAACTTTACAAGTGTTACCACGACAAGGGCTTAAACCTATAAGGAATGAAGAACTAAAAAAACAGTTTGGATTTTTACCACCGCAGGCCAAAGTGGCGCTATAAGGTCCATTTATGGAGTAAAATAGGCATAGGAATACAGAAAGTTAACATTTTGCATGTATTTTGATATTGACATCACATTTTACATTCACATTTGCATTTCATCAAACATTTTAGCAATTATGTCCCCCATACACAGTAGTAAATATGCATATTTTCGCAGAGAAAAGAGGACGGTTACCTTACACCTTACTGGTAGGTCGAACGGTCTGGGTCTCAACAACAACAGAGGAAAGAGGTTGTGATGCAAAGCGTTATGCAAATTTTAGTCAGCTGACGCTGACGGCATTAGTACGCACTACTAGTTTTGAGGATATAAAGAAAGGGGGAATAATGTGTCGGAATCAATGACGCCCTGCATTTTTATGATCGTGCTTTGTTGTTAAAAGTTCGCTATGCTAACATTATGTGATCGTGCTTTGCTAGTAAAACTTTACTACCAAACAAGTGAAAATCCTTCCGTTGCCCTTCAATAATTCGGAGGTTGAAGGGCTTAAAGAAAGATCCAATGACTATCACAGGTTTGCAAAAAACGGTTTTGCGTGTTGGAAATTCTGGAACTTTACAAGTGTTACCACGACGAGGGCTTAAACCTATAAGGAATGAAGAACTCCATACAGTTGCAACTGCTATAGAGGATCCAACAACCAGATCCAGCAGTGCTCGGGTAATATCCAGGCAACTGGATATGCCATATTCTACGGTATGGAAAATCATGCACAAATTGATAAAATTTTATCCATACAAAATCAGCCACACTCAACTGTTGCTCAAGGAGATGCAGAAGCTCGCTTGGACTTTTCTCGGACGTTCCTAGAACTCATGGAAGTCGACGAATCATTGCCTTAGAAAATCTTGTGGAGTGATGTGGGGCCATTTTCATCTGAATGGAACAGTAAACACCCAGAACTGCGGAATTTTGGCTTTTGAGAACCCTCTTGCGTTTCAAGAGATCCCTTTCCACTCTCCGAAAGTAACAGTTTGACGTGGCTTTGCTATCTCGTTCATCATAGGTCCGTATTTTTTTCAGGAGAACAAACACATCAATTGGTCCAAAGGCTTGTTCCGTCAATGCTGAGAGGTATCGAACAATGCCGCTAAACTTTGTTATTCCGCAACTTCACAACATCTTCGATGTCTTCACGAAGCTGATGTTCGAGCTTCCGAAGCAACATATAGAGCTCAAATACTTCTTAAAAGGCAGAAAAATTTTGATTTTTCAAACATAACAGAATTAGGAAGGTGCTATTTATGCACTGGAAGCATTTTAAGGTCAAAATACTATAATAAGTAACACTGAATATATTTTTAAACTTAAAAGCGGGTATCTCAGATATGTGTTTTTAGCCCTTGTGCGCAATATATTTTAAAATATATGTAGCCAATCACTTTCAAATTTTTTGCTCTTACTTGTTTCATTTATATACATAATCTATAGATAAAAATTCCTCATAAATACGTAAAAATTTAGTAAACGTTCTTCATCTGACTAACAAGAAACGACTGTGCGAAACGTCTGTTCGAGTTTCCGAAGCAACATATAGAGCTCAAATACCCCTTAAACGCAGAAAAATTTTGATTTTTCAAACATAACAGAATTAGGAAGGTGCTATTTATGCACTGGAAGCATTCTAAGGTCAAAATACTATAATAAGTAACACTGAATATATTTTTAAACTTAAAAGCGGGTATCTCAGATATGTGATTTTAGCCCTTGTGCGCAATATATTTTAAAATATATGTAGCCAATCACTTTCAAATGTTTTGCTCTTACTTGTTTCATCTATATACATAATTTATAGATAAAAATTCCTCATAAATAAGTAAAAATTTAGTAAACGTTCTTCATCTGACTAACAAGAAACGACTGCGCGAAACGTCTGTTCGAGTTTCCGAAGCAACATATAGAGCTCAAATAGCTCCTAAAAGGAAGAAAAGTTTTGATTTTTCTTACATAACAGACATAGGAAGGTGCTAATTATGAACTAAAGGCATTTTAAGGTACAAAATAAGATAATAAGTAACATTGAAGCATTTTTAAATTATAAAGCTGTTTTTCTCAGATATGTGATTTTAACACTTGCGCGCAATATATTTTAAAATATATGTAACCAATCACTTTCAAATTTTTTGCTCTTACTTGTTTCATCTATCTACATAATTTATAGATAAAAATTCCTCATAAATATGTAAAAATTTAGTAAACGTGCTTCATCTGACTAACAAGAAACGACTGCGCAAAACGTCTGTTCGAGTTTCCGAAGCAACATATAGAGCTCAAGTAGCCCCTAAAAGGAAGAAAATTTTTGATTTTTCTTACATAACAGACATAGGAAGGTGCTAATTATGAACCAAAGGCATTTTAAGGTACAAAATAAGATAATAAGTAACATTGAAGCATTTTTAAATTATAAAGCTGTTTTTCTCAGATATGTGATTTTAACACTTGCGCGCAATATATTTTAAAATATATGTAACCGATCACTTTCAAATTTTTTGCTCTTACTTGTTTCATCTATATACATAATTTATAGATAAAAATTCCTCATAAATAAGTAAAAATTTAGTAAACGTTCTTCATCTGACTAACAAGAAACGACTGTGTGAAACGTCTGTTTGAGTTTCCGAAGCAACATATAGAGCTCAAGTAGCCCCTAAAAGGCAGAAATTTTTTTATTTTTCTTACATAACAGACATAGGAAGGAGCTAATTATGAACTAAAGGTATTTTAAGGTACAAAATAAGATTATAAGTAACATTGAAGCATTTTTAAATTTTAAAGCTGTTTTTCTCAGATATGTGATTTTAACACTTGCGCGCAATATATTTTAAAATATATGTAACCAATCACTTTCAAATTTTTTGCTCTTACTTGTTTCATCTATATACATAATTTATAGATAAAAATTCCTCATAAATAAGTAAAAATTTAGTAAACGTTCTTCATCTGACTAACAAGAAACTACTGCGCGAAACGTCTGTTCGAGTTTCCGAAGCAACATATAGAGCTCAAGTAGCCCCTAAAAGGCAGAAAATTTTTGATTCTTCTTACATAACAGACATAGGAAGGTGCTATTTATGAACTAAAGGCATTTTAAGGTGTAAAATAAGATAATAAGTAACACTGAATGTATTTTTAAACTTTAAAGCTGTTTTTCTCAGATATGTGATTTTAGCCCTTGCGCGCAACATATCTTAAAATATATTTAACCAATCACTTTCAAATTTTTTGGGCTTACTTGTTTCATTCATATATATAATTTGTACTTCAAAAATTCACCATAAATAGTAAAAAAAGATTTGTGAAAAGGTTTATTTCATGTTTTTTAACACTGAAAATGAAAATTTCATTTTGTTTAGATTTTAAAAATATTAAATTTATTTCAAAATTTTAAAAAGTGTGTACAAATTAAAGATGTAATAGTTATAAATATATTATTATCAAATTGAAGTCCATAAGTATAATATTATTTGAAATATCCTGCGCGCGGCTGCTACATACACCATTATGTCTGTCAAAATTGTATAAATTTTAAAAAACAATATAAAATGTACATATAATTATATGACTTCAGTAAAATTTGTGTAGTAAGAAAGGTTTTCTATATGTTTAGAGAAAAAAATTTGAACATCTGGGATACACCTGGTTAAAATTAAAAAATTGTAAAGATAGCTCTATTTTCAATGAATTTCGACTGTTTAAAGGTCCTATGCCCCCTGAAAAAATAAATATCAATTTTAGAGCCATTTGAACATATTTTTATTAGTTTTTAACACTTTACAACAAAGTTGAAAAGTGTTTATGACTTTGTTCATTCTGTCTGTCTGTCTGTCTGTCAGTCTGTCTGTCTGTCCATTAGCACGATAACTGCCGTAAAAATGACTTAATCCAAATGAAATTTTAGTACGTTGTTCAGCCGGTCTGTGGAATATGGGCATATAAATCAATAATATCACCCAATTAGTTTTGAATTGAACCCGGGTTGAAAAAATGAAATACATTGAACCCTATGGGACCTAATTTTTCAAACATTTTTTAAGCGAATTTAAAATTCACACATTGCTTCGAAAATTTTAGGTAATATTCAAATTAGCCCATAAAATATATAAAAAAAAATTCAGCAAAATATATTCAGTAGTTTTTTTTTTAAATAAAAATTAAAATATTAATTACACATCTTATACGAAGCAATCACGTGACCAACTTCAAAATGAAATGTGGCATTCATCTTTTCTCAAAATCGTGATTTTTAAAGTTCTTTTTAATTCATATTGAGTGTTGTATCCGTCCTAAAACCGCTTTATTTTTGCTTAAATTCTGTGCATCTACATACTGAAACAACGCAATTACGATGTATTTGAATTTAAATGATCATCCAAATTTGATTATGTCTGCAACGAAGCCTATTTTTCACTTATGTAAAATGTAAACAGCAAAATATGTAGAATGAGTTGTATAAGAATTGCTGTATTTCTTTAACGCAAAATTATTTAGCTCATGGAATCTGTATAGCTGATATAAATGAAATATTCATCGATTTTACAGAGAGAAGAACGATTTTTTTTTTTTATGAAGTTTTAAGCATAGAGTTTAATTACTTGTATGGTCTCTATTTACTCCATGGTCTTAAGTTTTTAAATAAAATAAATTATTATAGTATTGTGATGAATGAAATGAATGGGAAAATGCTGCTTTTATAAAGAAAGCCAGGCGTGTTATATTTCGATGACGTCATTTGAATAAATTTCAGTTGTTTTTGATGAAGTTTTCAAATATAATAAATTATTGTAGTATTATTATAATGTTAAAAAACATTACTGAGAAGCCAGGCGATTTATATTTAATTGACGTCATTTGAATGAAGTTCATTTTTTTCAATGAACTTTTAATTTTTCAAATATAGTAAATTAATGTAGTATTGTGATAATTTTTAAAATATTACCGAGGAATGTATCGTATTTTAGAGATGTTTAAATGAAATTGCATTGAAGTTGGAAAGTGTTTCATAATCAATGCTTTATGCATGATTGATCTTTCTTGTTATTTTTGAAACGATGTTCATCGGAGTATGTGTGTTTGTAATGTTTGCTCAATATTTAATTGTCATATCGTTATTAGTGGCAAAAATATTGTCATATTTGTCATTGTTTTCACTACATTTTTTTTCATCGAAACATGAATTTCTTAGGATCTGCGCTATACATGAAGCTTAGCTGATGAATGGTATGGATTCAGAAACAAGTTCCTTAGGTGTTGAAGAATTCACTATGGATCTCTACTTCCGGTGTTTTTCACTTGTGGCTCAACAATTGCCTTGAAACATCTATTTGCTAGGATTGGTTATAGGTAGAGCTTAGATGATAACTGATATGAATTCAGTGTCAAATCCCAGAGGGAGTAAAGTGTTTACTAAGAATTTCTACTGTTTTTTACTTTCTGTTCAAAAAATTTAAGTTTTCTAACATATATTTCTCAGAATCGACTATTGATAGAATTTAATGATAACTGATATTGACTCTGCATCAAGTCTGACTCTATTATTTCTTCAGAGTAGTGGAATTAATTCTCTATGTATTTCAACTTTAGATTATTTTCTACTTCCAGCTTGAAAATTTTCCTTAAAACGCCTAATTTACTTTGGTTTTAGAATCATCTATAGAGGAAGCTTAAATGATTATTAATACGGATTCAGCATCAAATTCTGGTGAGAGTTGGCATAGCGCACTAAGAATTATTACTTCCGGTTCTAGATATGAAATTTCCAATTGAATCAATGATATTTTTTCCTTGTAACATCTATTTCGCATGATTAGCTATAGATAGATCTTAGATAATGACTGAAACGCATTCAGCATTGGATTTTTGAGGAAAGGGGGGTTCATTAAGGATTTCCACTTTCGGTTCTAGACATATTGCTTCTGAATTCTCCGTAAATTTGTACGACTGTACAGAATAAGCTTACAAAAAGTATAAAAATGTTTAAATTAAATGTTATTTCATTCAAAAATGAAGTGCACACAAGACTTGTCACCATATGAAGGCACTTTTATAAGTTTCTTGTGAAATTTTATATTCAGAAAGATATATTATAAAAAACATTGAAGAGAAAAATTCCACTTCATTTCTGCATGATTATGCAGAGTGTCCAATGCTATCGGTGCCCAATGGCTATCTCCTCAAACTTTAGTCACAGAGATCTTCCAATTTCAAACATGTTTTAAATTTTAAAATATATTATTTTAGAAAATGTTTGAATCAATAAATACATTTCTGAAAGAAATACGAGATATACATTTTTATACGGGTCCCCGGTCCTACCAATTATATTTAGGAAAATCACTCTCATACAATTTCATGCAAAATAAAAAAAATCTTCCATTTATGACCAAATTTGACCAAATTATGAAGCATTAAATTTTATGACTTAAGTCGCTTTTACACGCATAAAAATATCCCATTTCAGGCAACCAACCAATCAGGGACCGTATTGACCATTTCTCCAGGCAACCAACCAATCAGGGACCGTATTGGCCATTTCTCAGCACAAAAAGTGCTTCAACTTTAAACAGCTATAAATCGGTCAATTTTGGTCGTAAAAGGATAATTTTTTTTCTATTTTGCATAAAATTGTATGAGGATGATTTTCCTGAATATAATAGGTAGGACCGGGGGACTGTATAAAAATTAATATTTGGTATTTCTTTCAGAAATGCATTTATTGATTTAAACTGTTTCTAAGATAATAGATTTTAAAATTTAAAACATTTTTGCAATTGGAAGTGTATCTCTGTGACTAATGGTTGAGGAAATAGTCATTGGGCACCGATAGCACTGGACACCCTGTATATTCGTTTCTAGCTGAAGTTTCGACCAACGGTCACATTATTGAGCGTCTATTAGAACCAATAATTTATTATACAAGAGTTTAATTAGAAACTATTTTGGAACTTAAAATTCCCGCTTCTTTAATTAGTATTCTTTATCCTTATAAGACAAAATGTTATGTTATTTCCTTCCTAATACAATCGAATGCGTTGTCGTCATTCGTTCTCTCATTTTATATTTTATGAATCTGAGAAGGATGGGGAAGTGATATTAAATTTTGCTTTCTCATACTATAGAAGAAGAATACAATATTATATAGTACTAGAAAGTATTCCGTCATATGACGGAATTAAAAATTTGCAAAGAATTGCCTTCCATTTAGCGTTATTTTTATCAATTTGGTGACATTTTTATCAATTTGGCAATGTATAAGAAAGTGACCAAGTTTGCGATATCCCCCAAATTTTTCGCCAAGCATTTCAGACGGGCGGAGAAATGGGTTATTCATGTAGGCTTTTGTTATGTATTTTCTAAGATATTAAAGTTTCATCAATTAGTCGTCATTTTAATTGATTTAGCGTCAAATATATTAATTTGGCGACATTTTTGTCAATTTAGCAGCATTTAAAAAGGCTCGTCAAGATGGCTATATGCCACCAACATTCGTCATCAGAATTTCGCCAAGCGTTACAGGCGGAAAAATAGGTTATTCTTATAGTAGAGTCATATTTTTTCGCTGACATTGAAATTTCATCAATTAGTCGTCATTTTTATCAATTTGGCGACATTTTCGTCAATTTGGCAACAGTTAAAAAATCTTGTCAAGTTGTCAATATTCCGCCAATTTCAACCTCGAATTTTTGCCAAGCGTTGCGTATCGTAACTGAGAAATAGGTAATTCTTATAGTAGATTCTTAAATTTTTTCCAAGATATTAAATTTTCATCAATTAGTCGTTATTTTTATCAATTTAGCGACAGTTAAAAAATTTGGCAACAGTTAAAAAATCTCGCCTAGTTGGCAATATTCCACCAATTTCGACACCAAAATTTCGCCAAGGGTTACACAGAAGCGGATAGATAGACATATAAATCGAAGTGTTGATATTATAAATTGCTTTTACGAAAATTTTTGATTTCGAGATTTTAAAGCTAATATATGTTTTAGTACCTCCTGAACACGTTTTGACTATTTTTAGAGTGATGCTCGTCTGTGTCGATTTCTTGTGTATATGATAACTGTCACAAAATATTAATGAATTTTCAAAACTTTATATCCGGCTTTATTAACGAAAAATCTAGTACTAAATATAATTTTTTGAAATTTGAAAGAAAACAATAATAGATTCTACACCAAAACAATAATAGATTCTACACCAAAACAATAATAGATTCTACACCAAAACAATAATAGATTCTACACCATATGGTGTGAGTTACACCTTTCTGGTAGGTCGGACAGTCTGGGTCTCAACAACAGCCATTTGGTGTGGTGTACTTGAAGTATAATCAACGAAATAATACTTGGAAAAAGTGAAATGACCGTACAGCATTTGAAGTATTTTCATTTTATTGCAATAATATTATATAAACAAAATATAATATTATTGCAATAAATTACATAGTTGTAGTTTGTAGTAGTACTATGCTGCATTACACAGTACAAGCGAAAGAATTTAATTAATCAAAACTCCCAGAAACATAATTATATATAAAAATGTAACTTAATTAGATAATAACTGAATAATTATTGTATTCCTGAACTGAATAATTCCTTCCATAACTGAATTATTGTATTCCTTATCAGTAAGCTAACACTTTATTATATAAACATAGACACATTAATTTAATTATTTTACGTAAGCTGACCTCTGATTAGCATTCAAACCACAAGATTCTATTAATTAATCCCTAACATAGCAATGTTGTGAATCTACTGGACACAAGTTTCACTACGATTACTAGGTTACGTGACCTCACCCTCATTATATTTCTATGCCAATGTAATCGTTTGAATCAAAAGTGCGAGTACTTCAAAACATTTTCATAATTAAATGTAAAATATGCAAACAGGCATAGATTGATAAATGGTAATGATTGAATTTTATTTTACTTACACCTTTACATATTGGGTGTACTTGATTTAAACCATTTATTTTTCACAATAGTTAGAGACTCTATTCAGAAAAATTTTCTTAAAATTCAATGAGTTACTTAGTCAAGATTTTCATTGGCACTATCGTATTATAATTTGCATAAACATATTTAGCACTGTCCTTCTATAAACTTCGGGAAGTCGCCAAATTGGCGATAAATCGCCAAATCTGAAACTTTTCTTCGTCCTTCGGTATTCTGGAGACCCTAAACTCAAGCCACGGAAAAGGATGCGATTACGGGTGTTTCTCCCGTCCGATCTTCGAAAGAGACGAAGGACTCCAATAAAAGGGGAATATAACATGTAGCAACATTATGATAACACTCAGTGAGAAAATAGTCTCAGGCTATGTTTCTAGTTGATATTCTGGAAAATAAGAAAACAGATATAGGCTGTGATGCAGCTTTTTCAAAATATATAACAATATAACGATATATTTATCCTTATTTGCTTATTTCCATATTGGAGTTTAGCCTAATTTCAATTTTCTCAAGAATTTACTTAAGTGTTCTTGATCTTTTCTTGTGTTACCTGTCTTAATCCCGTTCATGAATTCCAAGCTTATCAAACATCGTCTCACATCCGCGTCTTACATCTGCCCCACAAATTAAATTAGTGCAAAACTCAATAAAACCCTCTGGGGTTTCAATTTCGCCTTTTATGATATCTCTAACAGTTAAGTAAGAAAGCAGAAAAGTTTTAGATGATTTTAAAATTGCTCATAAAGTGTAATTGCAACATCACGAAGCAAAGTGAAAATTTCTTGTCTGTCATGGTGAGCTTATATCAAAATTCATATCACTTTAGAAAATAATATTCCGTTCAATTTTACTGCTTGGAGATATTTTTATTTTATTTTCAAAATGTTTACTTTGTTTTCTTTCAAGAAATTCAATTAAACACGAGCTAGAAATGGCATTAAAACTACTTCAGAATTTTTAGCTAATAGTGCGATATACTGATCATGATTATATTTACAACTACCACCCCTTAAATTATATCATCCGCCACTTACTTTGCCCCATATCTGCCACTCGACTCTGCTCTTTGCAAACATCTAAAATATTCTATTTTCAAAGCACGGTTAAAAATTGATTTTAAAGATGTAGAATGGTGGTCACATAATTGTAAAATGTTCCACTTCATGTAGAATTTTATTATCTAATAGTAAAAGGAATATTTTCTAATTACGATTTTCATCATACAAGGGTCATAGATAAAATAACTAAGAAACTAATTAGATATGAAAAACAATAAAACCAAGAAGCATTTCTGTATATCCATATGTACACGTGCTTTGTGTAGCAAATTTCATGATCATACAATCCTCTAATTTTGAGCTACAGATTGCACACACAGACAAACACACATATCCACACACAGACACACACACACACACACACACACACACAAACATCTTCAATTATTATGTAAGATTAATATATGCATTATACATTATATTATTAATTTTCTAGATTATATTCTGTTAAACAATGTTTCTATGTAACTATGTATGTATATCCTGATTATTAAAAAGTTGGTTGGCCCAGAAGCTCGTGTTTTCTTTATTTAGCTAACATATTGGATTTAGCTAATGTATTTAGCGAAAACTTAGCTAACATTTTAACTATTCTAGAAATTACATAAAATTTTTGAAAATTCAAATATATATATTTATTTCTAAATATTTATGCAAAAGTCCTAAAGTCTGCCGAAAATAGCCTCAAAAACATCATCAAAACACTATCTTATTGGTTATTTTTAACCTAGAATATTGCTTTTTTTAATGAAAGAAAGCTGAAAGTGTGGAGAATTACAGGTTGTAATAGAAAATTAAATGTCAGTCGCTTTTTATGCTTATTTTTAAAGATAGGCAACATGTGCTTGCAGCTGGTGTTCTAAGAAAATATTATAATTATAATATTGTAATTATTTACGCATAAGGCGTTTATGCAGCCGTTTAAGTTTTGAATTCCAGGCAATGGCGGATATTCATATTACCTGAGTTACATTTTTTAAAATAAGAAAATATTGTTAAATTTGTGGAGGAAGTTTTAATTGCAATATTTAATTAAATTTGTGAAGGAATTATTAAATTTATGGAATTACATAAGAGGAAAGGGTATACAAATATTTTAATTCAATAGCCCAAAAGAGTTTAAATTGTACGATACTGCAAAAAGACGGTGTGCAATGAAAGTTTCAAACTACACATACTTCAAAAATCCAATGGAGCGCGTAATCGGACTTAATGACACTCAGATGATATGTTCACCCAAAATATATATTTTTCTTCTGAAATAAAGTGAAAAATATTTTTTAGTGATAACGAACCTGTATCAGAAACTGTATTTTCTTCATAGATTGCGAAAATCTCTCAAAATAATCATTTCCTTAAAATTTTTGTATGTTTGTTTTACTCATTGACTACAAACAGCATGCTGATTTTCATTCATGAAAAGGCTCTAGTTCAAGTCATAGGAAAGCTGTATTCAATGTCATAAGAAATCTCTTCTTCTAGTCATAAGAAACCTCTACTTCGAGTCATAAGAAAGCTCAACTAGAGTCATATGAGAGCTCTACCTCGAAAGTTTTACTTTAAATCATCAGACAGCTCTACTTCGAGCAGGGGTGAATTTAAGGGCGTAGGGTTTCAACCCTCCTCCCCCCCAAATTGAAAAGTTTCAAAATGCTTTCTAAACACACATGCGATAAAAAAATCTACCGAATCCCCATTCAGTTTGTCGTTCTGAAATCCTTAAAATAGAAAATCAATCCTTTCAAACCTTCAATAAATAAATGGAAAAAATAAATAAGAAGAAAATTAAATATGTAATAGCTACTCCGTCCGGAAAGCACTCAAAACCATAGCGCGGACTGGCCAGAATTTTTTGTAATACATTGAAACCTGTTATATCATACGATCATCCACATTTGAATTTAAAAAATTAAACACAAGTTATATTACACATAGTAATAAATTAAAAGGAACCCAAATTTGAAAAATCTGAACAAATTATGAATGAACATTTCTGTAAAGTGTGTTTATATTTATCATTTTGGTTTGATAATATCAGAAATGAAATGTGAAAATGAATAAGAGTAATTAATAATCACTGAGATTATGTTTAAAAAATGCTTTATTAATCCGTTTAAGTTATCAGTGAACAATGCGATGGACCTTCCGTTAGAGCTCATCAGCACCAAATATTCTTAACTGAAGTGGTTGCAAAACAAATATCTCACAATTGTTAGTGATTTTAAAAATATTCCAAGGCGATTTAACTTTCTATGTTGGTATACATAGGTATTTTCCTTGATTATGACATAGTAATGGATGTTTTTTAAATTTAATAATTTTAAATTGGACGTGGTAGATGTTTAATACAAATACAAATAAATGCAAGGACAATAATTCGTCATATTAATTTTACATTATAACAGTTTGCTCAAATAAATTCTCATTCAATGTTTGTCACCGGGAAAGAAATCGTCCGAAGTGTTTTTCTTTAAGAATAGAAGTTATTTAATTTTGATAATTTAGAAGCATTCTGAATCTAATAATTGAAATTAAAATAGCAGAAAAATTGAAAATAAAATATTAGTGTTAAATTGTAAGTAAACAGTACCTATTGGCTTTTTTATTTATTTTGACACGGCCTAACCCGACCCGATAGTAATAAAGCGTGGCCTGATCCCGGCCCGTGGACTAGGTCAGGCCTAAATCCACTGGCAAGGTTCGTGCAGACCTCTAACTTAACCCTCCCCCCCCCCCAATTAAATTTCAAAATACGCTACTTACTTCTAGTTATGAGAAAGCTCTACCTTCACTCATAAAAAAGCTCTACTCCCAGTCAGAAGAAACCTCTACTTCGATTCAGAAGAAAGCTCTACAAGTCTAAATAAATCTACTTTGAATCGGAAGAAATCTCCGGATCATGTGATAAGAAAGCTTTTTATCGAGATATAAGAAAACTCTAGTTCGAGTAATCAACATATTTGATTTTTTATCCAAAAATATCAAATTATGTTCATTTGTAGAGTAAGTCATGAGTTAAACGCATATTATGTGCAATTACTATGAATTTTGATTGCATTTTGTGTGAATTCGTGGTAAACTCAAATTCGAATTTTCGACCTCATAACAACACTTTCCTTATAGATTAAACTATGCATGTCGGAAGAGTAACAACATTAACATGAAGACATGTTAATGACTGTGTAACAAAGTATTTTTCATTTTTGCAAACTAATGTAAATCAATTTTTCATCCTCAGTAAATTCCTTCAGCCTATAAACTATAAGAAATAGTAAAAACATCATATTGTTAACTTTGCTACTTAAAAAATCTGATGTGGACAACACATGACTTTCCTTATATAATGCAATGAATTTACTACTTTTACAGTAAAAGAAATAGGTTTTTCTTATAGTAGATACTTATATTCTTTCCAAGATATTGAATTTTCGACTATTAGTCGTCATTTTCATTGATTTAGCGTCATTTTAATCCATTTGGCGAGATTTTCGTTCATTTGACAACATTTCAAAAAGTCGCCAAGTTGGCGACATTACGCCAAATTCGTCGCCAAATCTCGCCAAACATTACTGATGGAGAAATAAGTTATTCTTATAGCAGATAAATGACTATTGGCGTTCAAATACAAAAGTATTACTCAAAGTATCTTTTCTCATGAATGGAACGAGCTAGATCCACGAGAATGATGTCACCCAATTTATCGCATGGTATTACATATGAAAAGTGAACATGTTTCTCAATAGGAATTTTTTTTTTTAATTTTATATGACTTTTTGATAATTTTTTTGAAAAATGTGCAATATCTCGAGAATGGTTTATGTCAGAGTTCTAAAATTTATGTCAATCGTTTTCTAATGAAAAATTACATAAGAAATGCCTATTTGTGTAACTTTGTTAGCGGTTTTGATTTTTTGACGATTTTTTCAAAATTTCACTCGAAAATTTAGGGGAGTTCTGAACATTCGATTGCGTATGAAACAATAGGCTTCCAGTGTTTACGGATTGTGATTTTTGTACCAAATTTCGTTCGAATCGGTCTATTCGTTCGTCAGTTATCGTCTCCACAGACTCACTGACACACACACACACACACACACACACACACACACATACTTTCACACACACACACACAGACATCACTTCAAAAATGTTTTATTCGTGATCAGGGATGCTTGAAACGTTCTCTCCCGTCGAAAACTCGAATTCGAATTTTCGACCCCGTCACAATACTTTCCTCATACATTATGTATATAAGGAAAGTAATATAGCCGATCCGGTGGTTGAACGGTCAGGGGCACACGTTTCCGTCTGACCGCTAGATTGTCGGGTTGTGCTTTCGAATCCCGCCAACGGGCATGGATGCTGTGTTGTCGAGACAAAGTCAGACTTCCGCCCTTCAGGAGCCTCAATGAAAGTGAAGCTGCAAATCTCTCCCTTTCGCCATAGGACCAGGGATCTCGGACCAGGGATCTAGTGGACGTGATGCATAGGCGCTCCTTCACCACGGGGGATTGGTAACAACAACAACTTAAATATACACTATTTAAGTTGCAACTTAAATATACACTATTATTACTTAAATATACACATTTTACAGGATTAATTTGAATGGATTACAAAACACAAAATTAACTTTTAAAATTCAAATTTAGCCGCACATTTAGCAGTTAATTAATCGGAAATTAAATGACCTCAACGACATGAAATTTTACTGCTTTTAACAATGGACACGATAAGAAGTCATTTCACGAAAATTAAATTCCCGGAAGAATTTCACAGTTGAATGTATAATTAAGGGTGTGGTTGGATGATTCGCTAAGTCTGTCAATCCTGATAAGAAATGGCAAAAATGGTCTTATATTTGAAATATTCATCCTTCCGTCTATGATAACAGGAATTTTAGAATAATTAAAAAGAAGATCTCTAAACGGAATTGTGATAAGGGTGGGTAGAATATATTAAAAATAAATTAGTTCATAAGTCCATGTAAATAATGTAACAAACTCTTAAGAAATTTGACAGCATATTCACTTACCTCATACTCTCGCCTTTTTAGGTTTCATATTTTCACTTTCTCATACTATGTAATATAGAATAGAAAAAGTATTGTTTTCACGAAAATATTAGAATTCGGGAGTCAGTCTGATGCCAATATATGTTTTAAAACCTCCTGAACAAGTTTTGACTGCTTTTGGAGTAATGTCGGTCTGTCTGTATGTCTGTAGTCGATTGTTTTCATACATGATAGATGCCTGAAATATTAATGGATTTTCATGCAACTTTATATCCGGCTTTATTATTCAAACATCTAGAACTAGATAGCACTTTCTTTATTTAGAGCGAAAACTTCGAAATTTATTCAATTTTTTTCAATTTTTTAACGTGGCAGCATAGGACAAAATTTTAGAAAAATCATGCATAAAATGGTTTATTTATAGCTCAGTGAATAAATGTTTCACTCATTGTTGTGAAAAATAGTCGCGATACAATTTTTACTTTGCTTATATACAATAATGTATAAGGAAAGTATTGTCACAGGGTCGAAAATTCGCATTCGAGTTTTCGACAGCAGAGCACGTTTCAAGCACCCCTGATCACGAATCGAGCATTTTTGAAGCGATGTCTGTGTGTGTGTGTATGTTTGTAAAAATATGTGTTTGTGTGTGTGTGTGTCTGTGAACCTGTGGAGACGGTAACTGCGAACGAATGGACCGATTCGAACGAAATTTCGTACAAAAATTACAATCCGTAAACACTAGAAGCCTATTGCTTTTAAACGTAATCGAATGTTCAGAACACCCCTAAATTTTAGAATGAAATTTTGAAGAAATCGTCAAAAAATCAAAACCTCTTATAAAGTTACACAAATAGACATTTCCTATGTAATTTTTCATTAGAAAACGATTGACATAAATTTTAGAACGCTAACATAAACCGTTCTCGAGATATTGCACATTTTAAAAAAAATATCAAAAAGTCATATAAAATAAAAAAAAGATATTTCTTATTGAGACACATGTTCACTTTCCATATGTAATACCATGCGATGAATTGGGTGACATCATTCTCGTGGATCTAGGTCGTTCCATTCATAAAAAATCTGATGTGGGCAACACATGACTTTCCTTATATAATGTAATGAATTTACTACTTTTACAGTAAAAAAATAGGTTTTTCTTATAGTAGATACTAATATTCTTTCCAAGATATTGAATTTTCGACAATTAGTTGTCATTTTCATTGATTTAGCGTCATTTTTATCCATTTGACGAGATTTACGTTAATTTGGCAACATTTCAAAAAGTCGCCAAGTTGGCGACATTTCGCCAAATTCGTCGCCAAAATCTCGCCAAGAGTTATGCACTAAGAAAAAAGTTATTCTTACAGCAGCATTTGAACGCCAATAGTCATTTATCGTCTGTAAGAATAACTTATTTCTCCATCCATAATGCTTGGCGAGATTTTGGCGATGAATTTGGTGGAATGTCGCCAACTTGGCGATTTTTTTAAAATGTTGCCAAATTAACGAAAAACTCGCCAAATGAATAAAAATGACGCTAAATCAATGAAAATGGACTCATGGATGAAAATTCACAATCTTGGAAAAAATATAAATATCTACTATAAAAATAATCTATTTTTATCTGTAAATTTAGTGAATTCATTGCATTATATAAGGAAAGTCATGTGCTGCCCACATCAAATTTTTTCATTCATGACGTCATTAGTCCCCCTCGGAGGGGTAACTTACATTTGTGTAATAAATACACAATTGTAGAAGATAATAACTACACAGTTTAAACAATGGAACTACACCCCCTGTAATAAGTACACAATTTAAACAATATAATAATAGTTATTTAATAATTTCAATTATATATCAGATTGTATAATTGAACATATATCTCTTTATTCATTAACAGATAATTATATTTTTGCACATCCAATAATTTATATCCATTGTGATTAATTGGGGATGAGGAATTTGTCTGTATAATGAAAGGGCAATGACCCGCATAAACCTGGCTTCATTAATATTTTAACCTGGTTGATTCTATTTCAGTTTTATTACTGGTGTCAACTACACAAATGGAACAATATAATATGTTTATGTAATAAATTCAATTATTTATTAGATTACATAATTAGACATATCTCTCATTAATCATTAACAAATAATTATATTTTTGCATATCCAGCGATTTATACTAATTGCGGTTATTTGGGAATGATGAATTTGTATTTATAATGAAACTGCAATGACTCGCATAAACCTGGATGTATTAATTTTTAACCCGGTTTATTTTACAAAACATAAGCACGAATTCTCAGATCACGAGTGAACGGATGAATTTTATTAGACAAACTTGTTGTATACTTCAAATACAATATGCAAATATGGAAACAACGTGCATAAGATCGATTTTACTCTGTCACAAATACGTAAATCAGCGTCTTGTAAAAGCAAGTGTTTCTTTCTGTGCGTCCTTACTTCTACTACGGACATTAGAGTGAAAATCCGAAAAAGCCATTTCATTCAATATGCCACAAAGAAAGCGTTTAGATGATGGTCAGCGATGGCGAGCAAAGGGCATTTTAGATTCCTGCCATTCTATTGGAGAAGTTGCTGAATTCTGCAGAATCCACCATTCTGTAATTCCATGCTTATAAGCCAAATTCCAAATCAGCGTAAAAATAAGCAAAATGCCAGGCTCGGGTCGCTGTCGAGATACAACATTTTCCGATAACCGCTACTTATTAGTCAGACGCAATAGGCAAACAACAGCACCTACTTTACGTTCTAGACTCGCTGCAGCTACAGGAATCCGTTATAACTGCGAGAAGGAGATTGCACGCACATGGCTTTTAAGTGCGGAGACCAACCATTTGTGCTCCATTGTCTACGAGGTACAGAGCAGCATGTCTCCAATGGTTTCAGGAACACGTCAGTTGGACCATAGATGATTGGAGCAATGTCCTATTCATCGATGAGTCCAGATTCGCTTTGCAGTCGGATAATCCGCGGATTTTTGTGTAGAAAGCTGTTGGTATACGGTATCAAGTGATTAGCATCGTCCAGCACCATCCATTTTCTGGTGGTGGTATCCTTGTTTGGGCTGGAATTGTCTTCGGTGGGCATACTGACCTCCATTCCTTCCTCAACGGTACTGTGACTGGCCAAAAATATCGCGACAAAATGCTTGATCCCTATGTTCGCCCTAATGAGGCTTGTAACGGATACAGGCCTACAGTGTGGCTAGAACGTAAAGTAGGTACTGTTGCTTACCTGTTGCGTCAGACCAATAAGTAGCGGTCATCGGGAGATATTGTAACTTGAGTGCGACCCGCGCCTGGCATTCTGCTTATTGTTACACTGTTTTGAAATGGGTTTCATAAGCGGGAAATCACAGAATGGTGGACGCTGAAGAATTCAGCAATTTCTCCAATAGATTGGCCGGATACTAACCTACACACGGCGCGCCATCGCTGACCATCAGCTAAACGCATTCTTTGGGACATATCGAATGAAATGGCTGTTTTGGATTTTCACTCTAGCGTCTGTAGTAAAAGTAAGTGTGAGGCCAGAATATGTCCTCACATGAAGCATGTTTATTGCAATATTTATGGGGCATAGAACGGCTAACAAAGCTCGAGTCTGGCTGGCGCCGGTGTTTACAACAACGTGAACTCTTAGGTCAAATACAATAAATTTGAGTGTCCCAGGCCAAAGGGGGCTGAAAGGGGCCTTGATAAATGTCAAGTGATGCCATTGGGTTCAGAAGAACCAATGAGCAGCAAGGAGAAGAATGATGGAGCTACCTCCCCCCCCCCCCCCGCCGAAGGAACCAAGTCACTTCGATACAAAATGAGGCAGAACGAACTCGGATCCAGAATGTGGTTGCAGTGACTCTGATACAAAATGTGCCAGAAGGAACTGGGATACGATATGTTGCAGAAGCAAGTCTGACACGAAATGTGTTGTTGAAAGAAGTCATTCGAGGTGTTGGTGCAGCAGGTTTTGCAGTTGACTATAAGTACGAGATGCAAGCCACACACAAAAGAGTTGTGGCAGTACGGTCAGCAATAAGACGGATGCAAGACTCAGTGTGATGAGCCGAAGATTAAACTGAAAGGTATGTGCTCATTTCCCCAGGTCATAGAAATCATCGAAACCTAATATTGCTGGTCATATCTCCCCTAGCTAAAATATTAAATGAAAATTGATAATAATTGAAAGTTGATATTGTTGAAAATTAGTGCTTTTGATAAATTGATGTTGTTAATAAATGATATTGTTTAAGTTTTAAACAGTCTAATCCTTTTAATATTAATTAATAATTCTGTTCAGGACTTACACAAAAGGTAAAAATAATTGGAGGGTTATTGCGGCACAACAACGAGCGATGTACGTTTAAATGATAACTCCACGTTATGAGATCAACGGCCATGTTTTCAATGATTAATAAACAATTAATATTAATAATAATATTAATATAATCTTTAAAACGTAACTCTTTATAATTCGTATTGCCACAGTAAGGATGCACAGAAATACCCGTTTTTACCAAGACGCTGATTTATGTTTTTGGCACGGAGCCAATTGCTATTATATACGTGTTTTTATATTTGCATATTGTACTCGAAGTATATAGAATGTTTCTTCCAATTAAATCGATTCCTTCGCTCGTGATCTAGGAATTTGCATTTAATGCTTATTCTTTAGAGGGGAGTGTATTTCAGTTTTAATAATATTGACCTAAAAATATAATTTAAAATTATGGCACGTTACCTTCAGACTTGTTTCTACAACTTGTAGCAGAGTGGACTTCGTATGAATAGGATGAGTAGAACTAAATGCAATCCCACAAATCGTTGAACATTTTCTTAGGCTCCATTATCCATTAAGCATTTAATACCCAACTTTCACTTTCATTGACAAACATGGCTAACTTTTCACGTCCGCTCACTTTCACTCATTTTGAAATTACCTTCTAACTCTGATTCTTCTTCGAATTCTCCGGCGCACTTTCACTCTACATATATAAATTTGACTTATCCTTCACTCCACCTATAAACTTGACTTATCCGTCACTCCACCTGTAAATTTGACTTATCCTTCACTCCGCCTTAAATTCAATTGAATCTGCTTTATATTTCCATATTCGTTACCATAATTTCAGTCAAATGTCAGAGGTTTATTGGTTTATAGCTTGCTGAAAAAAAGGGATAGTTTTTCAAATATTTTATTCAACCATGAAAATGCAATTTTAAAATGTAATTAAAAATAAGCTAAAATTGTTAGAAGAATAACTATTTTATATGTTTATTTTTTATTGAAAAATTATTAATTTCAATTAAATTTCATTTTTTAGCTTTATATGTTAATAATTTTTATTCAGTTTTGGTGATATTATGTTAAAAGGATGTCATAACAAAGCTCAAGTTTGTATAATTGTCTTCCCACAATATCAAAAAGTCTCAATGTGTGGAGAAAATTATGTGTTACACAAATCAGATTTTTTTTAATTCTCACAAACGATTTCTCCTTCTTCCTCAATATTGAACATATTTATTTAAATATTTTTATAGCTTTCTTAGTATTAAAATTCATAGAATATTAATTATTCTACGATATTTTTTAAAATCAAAATTTAATTATATTTCATTTCAAAACACTTCCTCCAACATTCTATGAAACTAATTACCTTGCGACACACATTACAAATTTAATTTGATCATGCCAAATGGATAAACTTAATTCAAATAAATGCCTTAAAACCACATTTTTAACGACAAAAAAATTAATTGTAACTATATTTCAATTTGCTCATTAGCATTTAATTTTCTTGAAGTTTTAAGAAGGGATTTTTTACCGAACTTTTTATGTGAGGATTTTACTGGAAAATAAGGGAATTTAATCAGTTAAATAATTTTTTTTAATTTAGTTAATTAATTTGGTTTATATGTGTATAATCGAATGTAAGGCGTATTTAAATATTTAGATCGTAATAGCTTAAATAAACTTAATTTTAAGTATAGATAAAATTTTACTAAATGTAGTTTAGGTATTTACGAGTAACAGAAACTGTATTAATTAATATGCTGCTAGAATAAATAGTGCTAAAATAATTCCATTTAATGCATTAGGTTATTATATGTTTTTTTAAGTTAATTACGTATATTAATGTGGCGAACGTATAATATTCCCTGACTGGCGTCTCCCGCTCTATGATTCGTTTTTTTCACAGACCAACTGGCTCCATCGCCGAGTTTTCTCCAGAAGACAGCGGTGAAAGCGTTTTTTCCCTTGACGTCATGCCATGGCTACCAAAATTTCGAACTACAGAAAAGGGTTGTCAAATTTGGCAATTTATCGCAAATGTGACGACATTTGACGACTTCCCTATACTCCCCCTACGATTATAAAAGGATTCATCCCTCAATTAGAGTGAAATTGATGAATTGACGTGACCGAGCTACATTGGACTGTGATTTTTGTCAATATTTTGAGAATAGTAGCGACTGTTTTGTAAAATTATTTTCGTCAGTTTTTTTGAGTAATATTGCTTATTATGTGAAATTAGTGAAAAATTTAAGTGCTATTTGATTATGTACTGCTCCAGCTTACTTTTGCTTGTGAATAAACGCAAGTTATCCAGAAACTTGAACTCGTTCTTGTATCCTGCTTACCAACCCACGGTTTTAGAGGATACGTTCGTAACAAATTGGTTTCAGGTGTAGGGTTTCTGTAAACTTGAAAAGCAGGTATGGCTCCTCCAACTAGAAAACAAATAGAGGAACAGTTATGCTAGATTATGGCATTTATGAAAGCCGGACATGAAGCTATGCAAGCCAGACTTGAAGCTATGCAAGCCAGACAAGACGCTATGCAAATAGCTATGAAAGCCGGACAAGAAGCAATAGAAGCCGTAAAAGACGAGATGGAAGATGGACAAGAGGCAATGAAAGAAGCTATGAAAGCTAAATAAGATCAGATGAAAGTAGCTATGAAAGCAGGACAAGAAGAAAATATAAAAATCGGAGAAGATGAATAAAATAAATGATCAGATGAAATATAAGATAATAAAGACAGTTAAATAGTTAACTGTCTTATACAGTGTAAAGTTAAGTATAAAGACAGTCTAATAGTTAGTGGATTATAAAGACAATTAAATTCATGATAAGATGAAATAAATTATGAAAACCGTACATGACGAGATGAAATAAATCATGAAAGCAGTACAAGACGAGATGAAATAAATTATGAAAGCAGTAGAAGACGAGATGATACAAGACATTAAAGCAGGACAAGAAACGATAAATAAAGAGATTAATTCTGTGAAAGAAAATATTAAAAATTAAATGAAAGCAAGTCAAGCCGAAACGAAGGAAGAAATAAAATCCGAGATGAAAAAAGAAATCACAACTATGCAGAGCAAAATAAAAGCCGGCCATGTAGAGGTGAAACAAAACATTAAGTCCATCAACGAAGATGTGAATATGTCATGAAGCATTTCCCTATTTTTTATACGTAACCCAGGGAAGAAAAAGGGCAACTGTAATGTACTTGAAATGTATATAATGGTTTTTTATTATGTACAATAGCTATGCCTCTGCACAAAGCGAAATTGGGACTTTTGGCGCCTTGGTTTGTATGCGCAGTTGACATGGGTTGTAAATACTCAGAGAATTCATTGCAGCAAAATGTCAAAGTTGAGCTACAAATCTCTGAAAATTTATAGCCCTGTCAGGTGTGACTATCGTCGTGGCCCGATCCTTGGACCACCCAGTTTATAGAAAGCTCTCCGGTTCTTGAATTTTTGTGGAGCGCATAAAAAATGAGCGTCTCTTCGCAAACCAATGGTGTGAGGCAAAATTGGACCGCCGTTTTTTATTGCGCTTGGGAAACAGCGAATGGGAATTGGGGGACTTCCTCCCTATTTTTTCGTTCCCCTCTTTTTAAAATTTCTGGAGGGATTTTTGAAAATGTAAAAAATTCAGACGCAATCTGGTTTTCATGGAGAAAGGTATCCTGGTGTTTTTGAGCACTTGTGTGAAGAATGCATCCGTGCAACGCAGTTAGGCGTTACTAGGCGGCACTTGTCGTACGGCAGTACATGCAAGTTTTACGGAACCGGCACGTGACAAGGGGTACCATACTCTAGGGTAGCGCATATTCCATAAACAGCCATTCAATTTGTTGCAGCCATGGCAGTGCGTAGTCACAGCTATTAGAACGGTGTCGACTGATCAGCAGAATCTTTCACTACGAAGGTACGTGGACGGAGTCTTGCAGGGCCATCAATCCCTGGCTCCTATGCAGCAGACGTGTGTCAACTGGGTGATATCTACGGGAATCAGTGCGGTCGCCAGGAGTTTATTTTTACTTAGTCTTTACGTAATTGCTCTTGACCTTCCGGTAACGCCTGTACGCAAGGTCTTATGAACCGCTGGGCATAAGCCAACGTTAAGAGGAGGAGAATTAAAATGAACAGTGTGCCCATCTCCGGAATAATATTTGTATGAACTATCATTCCCCTGTTGAGCTTCGACCGATCTGATCCTAATGACGGGTGATGTTGTATGAAATTTCCAGTACTGAACTGAAGTTTTGAAATAGTGAATTACCACCCATTCTCTTGTGCAGAGATATAGCTACCAGCACCCATCTGCAGTGTCATTTCTTCGGCAATGAAGGTATTGTGATTTATATTTGATTTTAAATGTTTTTGTGAGTAATGTGTTAACAGTATTTGAAGTGATCTCCAGTGTTTAAGGTTAACTTTAAGCTTCATGGGATATTTGCCCAATGAACATTTTTCTAAAAATAATTAAATGCAAGTTTTGAAAAATTTTAGAAAATGCAAATTAATGTGAAATTAACCCTACACCGCGAGGTCAAGCTGGGTAAATTGGAAAGAATTGTAATTGTGTATGTTTGTTATTGGTGTAAATTGAGATTTCATGTGTTTTTTTTTAATAAATTGTTAAGTGGACACAAAAGGAATTGAATCTTTAATTAGGGAATGCAATGTACTTAGGTCCAATTGGACCTCACTATACGAAACGCGGTTGAGCTGGAGGCACTAGTGGTAAGTGAGATTAGTGTATTTTAATTCTGTATTTCTGCATTTGTGTGTCAATTTCACCTCACCACAGAATCAACACATTAAATCCGTCAAAGAGGTGAATCAAAACATTAAATCCGTCCAAGAAGATATTAGTGCCGGACAAGAAGAGACAAAAAAGCTCGGAAAGAGATTACTGGCTGTCGAGCAAAAATCATCAGTGACTAATTCGGAGTTTTGTATGCCGTCGGTATGCAAAGTGAAATATCCTACAAATGACTGGCAGAGCACTTGGACGAATTTGATAGGACGAATAGATTGCTAGAGTTTTGATACATTCCTCGGAAACAGAAAATTTATTGTTTCTAAATGTGTTGCAGACCCTTCAAAAGACCTCCCTCCACGATGACCTAAATGACCAATCTTTGAACGCCTATAGTATCATACACGGGAAAAATTTAAGCTTTTCTTCCTCCCATCTCTCTAGAGAGTGGCGAAAATGAAAGTATTAAAACGTTTTCCCAGAACATTAGAATTCTTCGGATGAATTAGAAACTAAATTTTTGAACATTTATGGTATCAGCCATAACAGACATCAGAGACATATTTTTAATTCTTTTCCCCGAGGAAAGACAAAGCGGGGAGGATTGAAAAGTATTTCCAAACCTTCAAGAAGATCTCTATGACCCAGAACGCTGAAAATATGTACACTTATAGTACCGACCAGGAGAAAGAATCTCACGGTGCTAATTTTCTATACGATGACTATTTTTGACCTTAAGCCGCATATATTATTAAACAAGATAAAATGTATTTTAAAATGATGCTACTTATTTATTAAGAGTGTTATTCACCCTGCTTTTAACAGGCCTTACTACTAGTAAAATGTATGTCCCTATAATTACTGCCTCGGAGGTTATATATATGCAGCAGTCGGCTGTATAAAAAACCCAGTTTTCGTAGTCTTAAGCACTGGATATATAGAAATGTATTTATTTCCAGTTTTACCTTTATGTAAAAATGACTTAAGAATTGCACATAATAAAAGATGTAAGAATATATTTTACTAAATGAATTGGAGCAATTTAATTAAAGCTTTCTTCCAATTATTTTCTAATTACCTGGAAATAAATACAACTTAATCTACGATAGTATCATAATACTTCAATTTTTCATTATTTTTAAAAGATACCAATGCTGCATAACTTGAATAAAAATACACGCTTGATAAAAACTTTCATGACAATAATGCAAGACATCATAAACCGTATCATAATTTCTCGTTATGATTAATTTAAAAGTCATTCATTTACTAAATGAATTACTAATTTCATATTTTCGTACATTACGTAATTACAAATTTGAACTCAAAATAAAAACCAGGATTAAGGGATTAGCAAGTTCTCGAAGAAACAAATTATATTTAATACTTAAAGTAATAATTATAATTATCGACTTATTATATACAAGCCGCGTTCGGCGACCAGCCTGTTTGCTACCCTTTAAAATTCTGACCGTGACAAACTCGCTGGCGCGACCTACCAGAAAGGTGTAAGGTAACTATTTGGACGACCAGGAAATGCTACCCAATTTAGACCGGAACCCAGTGGGGGAGTCATCCACAGGAACCGTACCCGCCTTCCCCAACCACCCACCTCTCGGAAGGACTTACGGACTCACATATTTAACGTGATCGTACTCCGCGTGAACACGCGGCAGTTTTGACAATGGCGGGAATGGAACCCGGACCTACCGAGTACAATTTCCGCGCTCTAACCACTGGGCTACCGCTCCCTCAACCCCTAGGAGTTAACAAAGTTTGGTTTAGTTTAATGATGTTAAAACTAATCACGAAATTTTAAGGCACCGCGACAATCTCCATAACTTTATTTTTAGTTATTTTTTTATTTCTTTAGTGTTTAAGTTTTTTCATTATGGTCCAAACCACCACCCGATGTAAACAATGCATCACCACAATTCAATCCAGCATAATGAGCCAAAAACCAATTCGGTTTTTAATTGTCCCTAGGCCATAAATCGTGCAAATCATAATTCAATCATTTAAATTTTAAAATGACCATATGCTAAGCTCTTAAATCCATCATTTAAAAAAAGCAAACACTAATTCGATTTTAATTGTCCCTAGGCCAAAAACCGTACAAACCATAATTCACAATCATCGTTCCATCATTTAAAATATCCATAAAATTAACCTGCCTGACTTCGGTGATCTAACAAGAACCGGTGTTTTCAGCACAGTACGACCGTTGGCTCATGTTGTAAGGTGTTGTTGTTGAAACCCAGACCGTCCGACCTACCAGAAAGGTGTAAGGTAACCGTTTGGACGGTCGGGAAGTGCCACCCAATTTATACCGGAACCCAGTGGGGGAGACATCCACAGGGACCGTACCCTCCTTCCCCTACCACCAACCTCTCGGAAGGACTGTCGGACCCACATGTTTAACGTGATCGTACTCCGCATGAACACGGCGGCAGTTTTGGCAGTGGCTGGAATCGAACCCGAGTCTACCGAGTGCAACTCCAGCGCGCTAACCAATGGGCTACAAGGAGTGTCCTTTTCCACGTTTAAATCTTTTGAATTTGACTGATTTACTATTATTTAAATAGGGTTTCGAGAAAAAGTGATTAAAAATAGAATATTCATTATCTACAAAATTATTTTTTACAATATTACCATTTAGATATATTTGATTTAATCCATATGGAAAAAGAGTACAGTTTGATTTAATACAGTAGTTTTCAAAATAAATCCTCTCTGCTGTATTTGTTTTCATATCCAAAATATGTATAGTGATATTTTCAAAACTGTGTTTAGCAAAGTGTTTATATTCTATTTTATTGGAAGTAGGAAGAAAATTATTATTGAGAATATATTTTTTGACGTGACCTCTGTGTACATTCATACGTAGATGAATGGGATTACTAGTTTGTCCTATATATAACATATTGCAAATGTTACAAGATAAATGGTAGATGCAATTAAAAATTTTACAGGAAGGAAGGCAGATGACTATATATATATATATATATATATATATATATATATATATATATAAGATTCAAATAAAAGAGGGAAACGACCAATTGCATAGCATAAATGGCAGAGGTGGATTGCGACACCTCTTTCCCGGTTAGAAGCGTGCTTTTAAGCCCGGGCAACACTCCCGGAACCAATGCCATGCAGTGGCCTATCTTCCGGATATGTGTGAAGTCAAAGACACAGAAAAAAAAAGCGAAGCAAACCATCTAGAAGCGACCACAAGACCAGAAACGACCTCAAGACTAGAAGCGACCATTGCAAGACTTTAGAAGCGACCATTGCAAGAGAAAGGGATGGAATGTAATCCGTATGAAGTGCATGCTGACGCTTAAAGCAGAAATCTGTTATCAACGTGCACCAGGGTGCGCTGTCCACACATGCGCAATGGTCCCACTAAGAACTTAAAGTGTTACTGCAAACATCCGCTATATCTCTAAAGTATGCATTTTTTTTCTCTTTCTGTATTGAAAATTGAATTATAATAGTATTTCAAGAAGTTTTCGGGATAATTTCTTTTTATTGCTTCTTGCATGATATTTCTGTTATGTATGATACAATCAGTCTTGAAAGTATTAATACGTTGATTTCTCTTGAGGTGATTGATGACAACATTTCTAAATATGTTTTTAGTTAAGTTGGATTTCCAGTCAATAATGTGGTTAATTTTAATATTGAAGTTGTTTCTTTTGTCAAATAAAACAGTATATGTGCCATATTTACTATCTTGCTTTAGTGTGATATCTAAAAAATCAACACTGTTTTCTTCCGTTCCTTTATTTTCAATCAATTCCAGTTCTTTAGGATAAAAACTAAAATCAAACGGTGGCATATTCGTATATTGTCCAAAAAGGACATCGTCAACGTAACGAAAGTATGGTAATTCATGTAAGATGTGAGTGCCCTCTTCAAATTTATTCAAATAAAGGTCGGCAAGCAGGGAGGAACAGCCCCCTCCCATGGGGATACCTTTTATTTGTTGAAAATAGTTTGTTCCATCAAATAAAATATTCTCAAACAGCACGATGCGTAACAAGTCTTGATATTTTCCGATAGTAATGACCTCCTTTAAGTCATATATTGCATATATCTCCTTCAATATCTCATATAAATTTCCTAGATTTATATTGTTGAATAAATCCCGGAAATCAAAACTTTTAAAACCTAAGTCCTTATTATAAAATTGTAGTCTGTTGATTACATCGTAACTATTATTTATCATTACTGTGCCATGTTTTTTGAGTTGTGTCATTACACTTTTGAGAAGTGTTAAAAGTTTTGCATTGGCTATTGTTAAGTAGGATCCACATCCCACTGTAACAGGACGGAACTTGACAGGATTTTTGTGAAGCTTCGGTATAAGTATAAGATAAGGAAAATTAACTGTTTTTAGATCAATATCAATTCGTTTATACAAAGCTTTTATTTTATTTTCTAAACTTTTTCCTGTTTGATGTAACTGGGTATACATTTGGGTGTCTTGATAACTGTTACTTAAAGTATCGACGTAATATTTACGGCAGGTAAATGAGTAATTAGAGACGACTTTATCCGTGTATGTTATAGCATATTTATCTTCACACTTTTTAACTGCAGTTTTTATAGATGGATAATATGTTTTTTTACGTAATTGTTTATAGTGCAGATTGAACTTTTTGGTCAGGTGATATTTCCATTCCGTAAATGCTTGTATAGGCAGACTGTATTTGACGGCTAGTTTGTATGTAAACTTCTTCAGATCTTGTTCAAAGTCGTTTTCAATATTTTTATATTCCTGTATTCTGAATTTAGTAGCAAGTTGAAGCATGTACTTTAATTGTGGATTATCTACAATATTGAGGTCTCCTGTGATAATATGTCCATGATGAGAATTGAGAAATGGGCTATTTTGGCACTCACATACATTACTTTTGAATTCATTGATGTTTTTACTTATACGGTTATAATTAAAGATTTTTCTTCCATTGGTTTGTACAAATTTATAAATCAATTTAACATCCATATTAGGTATTGGCATGAGATGTGCTAAGTCCTTGATATAGGATTTGATTGGCAACTCGTCAAAATTTTTGTTTTTAAAGGTAGTTATAAATAGTTCTGATGTAATTTTCTCCTTGATAGGTGAATTTAATTCCACTTTCAACAAACTGGCCTTTAGTTTTAGTGAATCCAACATTATTGCAAAATTCGTACATGCAATTTCTTTATTTTTCATTGATTTCTTTTCGAATTGATACTCTTGTAAATAATACCAGATGCGTTTAACATAACGTTTTTTGATACCGAATATTAGATTTTTAATCCATCCAGGTTTAATTACTATTTGTGTTCTCACTTTATTTATGAACTGTTCGATCCTTTCGAGAGTTGCATTATAACTCATATATTTCTTATTGCCTCCTCTTTGCCATCGTTTTTTTAAAAAACAAGGGATAAATTTGAAGAGGGCACTCACATCTTACATGAATTACCATACTTTCGTTACGTTGACGATGTCCTTTTTGGACAATATACGAATATGCCACCGTTTGATTTTAGTTTTTATCCTAAAGAACTGGAATTGATTGAAAATAAAGGAACGGAAGAAAACAGTGTTGATTTTTTAGATATCACACTAAAGCAAGATAGTAAATATGGCACATATACTGTTTTACTTGACAAAAGAAACAACTTCAATATTAAAATTAACCACATTATTGACTGGAAATCCAACTTAACTAAAAACATATTTAGAAATGTTGTCATCAATCACCTCAAGAGAAATCAACGTATTAATACTTTCAAGACTGATTGTATCATACATAACAGAAATATCATGCAAGAAGCAATAAAAAGAAATTATCCCGAAAACTTCTTGAAATACTATTATAATTCAATTTTCAATACAGAAAGAGAAAAAAATGCATACTTTAGAGATATAGCGGATGTTTGCAGTAACACTTTAAGTTCTTAGTGGGACCATTGCGCATGTGTGGACAGCGCACCCTGGTGCACGTTGATAACAGATTTCTGCTTTAAGCGTCATCATGCACTTCATACGGATTACATTCCATCCCTTTCTCTTGCAATGGTCGCTTCTAAAGTCTTGCAATGGTCGCTTCTAGTCTTGAGGTCGTTTCTGGTTTTGTGGTCACTTCTAGATGGTTTGCTTCGCTTTTTTTTTCTGTGTCTTTGACTTCACACATATCCGGAAGATAGGCCACCGCATGGCATTGGTTCCGGGAGTGTTGCCCGGGCTTAAAAGCACGCTTCTAACCGGGAAAGAGGTGTCGCAATCCACCTTTGCCATTTATGCTATGCAATTGGTCGTTTCCCTCTTTTATTTGAATCTTATATGATACTGTTTGTGCATGTGCTGCTTTGCGCCAACACTTGAAGTATAAGAATTTCCGTTGTATAAAAGTTTTCACTTCGTTTTATATGATATATATATATATATATATATATATATATATATATATATATATATATATATATATTTACATATATATATACATATATATATATATGTAATATATATATATATATATATGTATATATATATATATATATATATTCATTTTACCATGTTACAATCTTTGACTATAACTTAACTTTAACTGTAACCAATTTTGAATTGGTTCCCAAACTCATCTTCCATTCCATTCGACAGTTTCAAGTGATAATGGTAAGGTAACACTTTTTATTTTATTTTATTTCTTATTCAAATTAAAATTCTTTAGATGTTATACAATGGCATTGAACTGGCTTATGTATTTTGATGTTTATTGTTTATTGATTATTGTTAATTCTGAGCCAATTTCTCGATTTCTCTACGTCGGGCCATGTGCATAATTATTTTTGTAATTACCTTTAGAGTTGTGCAAACAGAAACGTTGAATTTCAGTATATACGAACCAAGTATGGTCCTCGAGAACGTACATGGCTTCAGAAAAACTTTTCTTTTTTTATTATTTTTTCTTGTGTGATATTCTCATATTTTTGGGGTGCCAGTAAAGGCCTATGACCTCTTGCTGATTTATTAGTTTGAATCTATTCAGCTCTTTCACTATTCATGCACTAACACCATGTATGTTAATGCAGGGAACTAGGGTATTAGTACCTGTATTACATATAGGATTTTTTTTTAATTTTAAATTTTAATTTCATTATTGGGAGAAGTTGCAGGTTTAACTAATATCACGGCTTTCTCGGCATGATATCCAGATTTTAATTTTAAATGCTTACCTTATGGAACAGGGAATGAAGGGTATTTAGTAACTGTTTAGTACCTGCTTTATATATAAAGGAAATATTCTCAGGCCATCTGTGGTGCACAAAAAGGGAAACTTAACGATTGTTACTTTATTAGAATGATTACTGCGTTGATTACTTAATAATACAGCATATTTGAAAATAAAACATTGAAGTTTATTTATTCTTAGTTGCTTTGATTTATTACTAATACCGCTATAACCATCATATGAGAATTATGCACAGCATAATATTAAATTGAATTATCTAAACAAGGTCGTAATATCGTAAATCATTGATCGTTATAACATTTAACATTAAACACATTGCGTTGTTTGCCACTATTAAAACCCATCATTATTTTCTTTAGTGCGAGTTCCTGCAATATAATACTTATTTGCATACTACTACTCAATTAATTGCACCATTGTTAACTTTACAAATAAAATCATTTATTCAGGACATTATCTTAATTATTAAATTCTTTACAATTAGTATATATTATTTGCAGAGGAGTGAGTAAAAATGAGAGATTTGCCGTGTGAGACCAGATAATATTTATTATAGACATGAGGTCATGCCTAGATCTGACACGCCTCTTTGGCTAGGGCGCGGTAGTCCAGTGGTTAGGGTGCGGGAATTGCACTCGATTGGCCCGGGATCGATTCCCTCCGCTGCCAAAACTGCCGCCGTGTTCACGTGGAGTACGATCACGTTAAACATGTGGGTCCGTAAGTCCTTCCGAGAGGTTGGTGGTAGGGGAATGAGGGTACGGTCCCTGTGGATGCCTCCCCCCTCTGGGTTCAGGTCTAAATTGGATGGTTCTTCCCGGCTGTCCAAACAGTTACCTTACACCTTTCTGGTAGGTCGGACGGTCTGGGTCTCAACAACAACAACGCTTCTTTGGATCTGATTGGCTCACCCTTAGGCAATGCTCCAGACATTTTGCCATTGGTAACATCTTTAACCACTCTGGCATCACCTCAGCATCTCAGATTTTATGGTCAAGCTGACCTCTCGCTAAGTAGCATTGGTTAAGTAGCAATGATACTGGCGTCTTTACGTCTGATGCATTGTTTGCTATTGCAGAAAACCATAAATAAAGACAATAAAACTGTCTCACCTAACTCTGGTGTGAAATCTATTAATCTATTCCTGCACTTATTCTGGTCTCACACCATCCATGCGGTCAATTTTATTTCTATTTTTATATGTGCTCTTCATACACCTTTCAGTAAGGGATTATATATATGTGTGTGTGTGTGTGTGTGTGTGTGTGTGTGTATATATATATATATATATATATATATATATATATATATATATATATATATATATATATATATGTATGTATATATGTATGTGCGTGTGTATATAGAGAGGATTAATTTTGAGAAATATATTATTCAACACATTAACAGCTTGCTTACGGGTGGGACAACGTCAATACCAAATGAAGAACCTCTCAAAAGGACAGGTATTTGATATACCCTATCCCAACCAGTTCGATCCTCTTTGCAGACATTGGCGTCCATGGACGCCAATGCCTGCAAAGGGGGATCTAACATACACACAGACGTATACATACACAAGTATACATGCACATAGTATACATACACACAGTATACATACACACAGACAGACATCACTTTAAGAGCGTTCGATTTGAGTTCAGAGATAGATACTTAACCCGTCATCGTCCGTCAAAAACTGAAATTCGAATTCAAACTCCGTCACAATGCTTTCTCTACATAGTATACTATCTATGAAGGGAAAGCAATATTTGACTTAAATATGCCATCACTGGCGTCAGTCTGAGTATTCATTTCTAAATACAATCATTCTCATTGTACACTTACAATATGCATTCATTAAGTATGTGTTGTACCTTGTTTAATTTTCCATTTCTGGCATCAAAATCCGAGAGACGAATTTTTAATCCCTTCAGAATGCTTTTACGTATACCATAGGAAAAGTAGAACTGTAGGATAAAAGTAGGACACTGTAGGTAAAATAATGTGTGAATCTTAAAATGAATGTTGGAATATAAAGGACTATTTGAAACTCAAAATTTCCGAACCCACGGTAAAAGTGCTTATTGAGATGAAAAATTATAATATGCAGGGATTCAGCTCTTTCACAAATTATGAACGTCTAAAGAACATATGGTGTGGAAAAATGTAAACAGGTGGGTTTTTTTATGTGTCTATGTAGAATTTTAAGGGCAGGCCTGTT
This sequence comes from Amaurobius ferox, assembly GCA_951213105.1. Classification (NCBI taxonomy): domain Eukaryota; kingdom Metazoa; phylum Arthropoda; class Arachnida; order Araneae; family Amaurobiidae; genus Amaurobius; species Amaurobius ferox. Next base: position 94,506,407 of record OX578149.1, on the reverse strand, counting down.
TTCATTTCAATTTTGAGTTCATTTGACTTAATGAGATGTTTTTGATATCTTGTAAAACCTCGCTGTCAAACCCCAGAGGTTGTTTGGTTGGAAATTTTAACATGTATGTTTTAGAACTTGCACATCGTAAAGAATTTAGGTCTGGGTGGTTGCATGAACAATGGGGAACGTTACGGATATATATATATATATATATATATATATATATATAGGGTGTCCAGTGCTATCGGTCCCCAATGGCTATTTTCTCAACCGTTAGCCACAAAGATATACTTCCAATTGCAAAAATGTTTTAAATTTTAAAATCTATTATCTTAGAAACAGTTTAAATCAATAAATGCATTTCTGAAATGAATATGAAATATAAATTTTTATACAGTTCCCTGTCCTACCAATTATGTTTAGGAAAATCATTCTCATGCAATTTTATGCAAACTAAAAAAAAATCTTCCTTTTACGACCAAAATTGATCGACATATAGCTGTTTAAAGTTGGAGCACTTTTTGTGCTGAGAAATGGTCAATACGGTCCCTGATTGCTTGGTTGCCTGGAGAGATGATCAATACAGACCCCGATTGGTTGGTTGCCTGAAAGGGGGCATTTTTATGCGTGAAAAAGCGACTTAAGTCATAAAGTTTAATACTTCATAACGCGGTGAATTTTGGTCGTAAAAGGAAGAATTTTATTTATTTTTCATGAAATTGCATGAGGATGATTTTCTTAAATATATTCGATTGGACCGGGGGACCGTATAAAAATTTATATTTCGTATTTCTTTCAGAATTGTATTTATTGATTTAAACTGTTTCTAAGATAATATATTTTAAAATTCAAAACATTTTTGCAATTGGAAGTATATCTCTGATTAACGGTTGAGGAAATAGCCATTGGGCTATTTCCTCAATCTAATTGATTAGAAATATCCACCTCAATATGTTTAATGAAACTGGGTTGTTAAATATAAAACTGGATTATTGTTGTTACTTATTGAAATTGAGTTCCGACTAGCATTCTACAACTACTAAAATCACAAGTTGATTGTTGGAGCTCGACATGAGATTGTAGATTCAGTCTTCAGAGCACATCATACTTTTAGCGAGTCGCCTCTCTAGTAAATTGCCATTATATATATGAACCATTTTAGGGAATTTTGCTCAACTAGTCATTTTTCTTCTTAAGGAATCTGCAAATTAAACCCTTCTGCATCCTCAGTTTGGAGGACTATAAAGCTTCGATTTTTTTTCGCGCCGAGGGCTAAGTACGACATAGATTTATGCGTTTAAGTGCTCATTGTGTCTGACTGGCTCGAAAGTACATGCGAGTAGTGTTGAATTTTGACCATAAGGCACATAAAATATGGGCAGTAATAAACATATTGATAAACAACTGTCCATGATGGATCCGTAACTGTTCGTCTGTCAACTCCGTAGATTTCAAAATATTGAGCTCAATTTTAACGACGTAGCAATGATAATCGTCCTAGATCCTGATAGTTTGACGCCTTCAAGCCTGAAGGAGGCAGTATTTCATGACTGTGACAATATCAACCTCGAAAATATCAATCTCGAGTATAACAATAGGTTAAGGAAGACGATCTCCTAACAGATATCAGTATCCATGCATGAGTTTCGTGCTTACTATGCGCTCATTAGCATGGAATGGCAGCGTTTAAAACCAGAAAAGTTGTTTTGCTAACAAAACTGTTGTTCATAGTTTTCTTTCTGTTATTGCAGTTAACGGTTGTTCTATGTTGATGAGCTTATCATAAGCGCGAAATCGATTTATGGATACTGTTATCTAAATGGGAGTGTCTTCCTTAGAGGAAAGCCACTTTCTGGTGAGTTCTTGTGACTTTGTGATAATAGATGTTCCCAAAATTACAATATGCTGACTGTTATCTTGCATTCAGCAGCCTGTTTTCTTGCGTTTATCAGCTTGTTTTTCTCCATTCATCAGCTTATATTTTGCGTTCATAAGCCAGTTTTCTTGCGTTCATCAGCCTGTTTTCTTGCGTTCATCAGCCTACTTTCTTGCGTTTTGTGACACAGGTCCCAAGATGTCGATTGTTGCCCTGGGATCGCGCTTTCAAATACACGTTAACAATCAATAAATATTTATATCTGTGTATATTCTACCGTTAGTACTTTTATCTATAAGCTGCATAAAGTAATAATCTTAAAATTAACATTCATACAGAAAAAAATATCCTAATTTAATTGTCTGCTAATGCTCCTTGAAATTAAAAAAAAATCTGATGTGGGCAACTCATGACTTTCCTTATATAATGTAATGAATTTACTACTTTTACAGTAAAAAAATAGGTTTTTCTTATAGTAGATACTAATATTCTTTCCAAGATATTGAATTTTCGACAAATAGTCGTCATTTTCATTGATTTAGCGTCATTTTTATACATTTGGCGAGATTTTCGTTAATTTGACAACATTTCAAAAAGTCGCCAAGTTGGCGACATTCCGCCAAATTTGTCGCCAAAATTTCGCCAAGCGTTATGGACGAAGAAATAAGTTGTTCTTACAACAGAAAACTGACTATTGGCGTTCAAATACAAAAGTATTACTCAAAGTATCTTTTTTCATGAATGGAACGAGCTAGATCTACGAGAATGATGTCACCCAAATTATCGCATGGTATTACATATCAAAAGTGAACATGTTTCTCAATAGGAAATATTTTTTTTCATTTTATATGACTTTTTAATAATTTTTTTGAAAAATGGGCAATATCTCGAGAACGGTTCATGTTAGCGTTCTAAAATTTATGTCAATCGTTTTCTAATGAAAAATTACATAAGAAATGTCTATTTCCGTAACTTTACTAGTGGTTTTGATTATTTGACGATTTTTTCAATATTTTATTCGAAAATTTAGGGGGGTTCTGAACATTCAATTGCATTTAAAAACAATAGACTTCCAGTGCTTACGGATTGTGATTTTTGTACCACATTTGGTTCGAATCGGTCCATTCGTTCGTCAGTTATATTCTCCACAGACTCACTGACACACACACACACACACATACTTTCACACACACACACACACACAGACATCACTTCAAAAATGTTTGATTCGTGATCAGGGATGCTTGAAACGTGCTCTCCCGTCGAAAACTCGATTTCGAATTTTTGACCCCGTCACAATACTTTCCTTATACATTATGTATATAAGGAAAGTAAAAATGCTAAAAGGTAGATCGCGAAAGCATATTTTGTGTATTTTTTTTTATCACAAATGTTGTGCATATTTTGTGTATTTGGCTTGCGGAAAATTATATTACTAAGAAATAAATAAGTTTCGACGACGCGCATTCAATTTATGAATAAACATGTTTCGCCATAGCTGCAAATAAATGAGCAAAAATATTTTAGGATCAATGCGTTCAATTTTAAATAAATATCTAAAGAAAATAAAGCTAAATTACAACGTCGTGAGATATAATCCTATTTTGACATCTTGGTAAATCATATTTAGATTCTCTGAAATGTAAAACCCTAGTATAAACGATTTTAATTTCATTATGTAACTCAGTGATGATTTTCCTGAAATAAAAGAAGCTAAATAAAAGAATAAAAATAAATGTATTCGCCATTTCTCTTATATATATAAATATAATGAAATTTAAAAGCTAAGTGTTGCGGTATTTCAATTAATTTGACTTTCACTTTCCGCTTGTTGGATTTTACGTTCGCATCCCCTGGGACTGAAACGCATAAAATTATGACATTTTTGTACTTGTGTTTCAGAAAATGTAATTCGAAAAAAGAAAGTAATATATTTTTCAAATTGAATTTAAACAACTTATTTCACATGGTTTATTTTCGGAACCTAGATCTTTATTGACTTCACATGAATAAACACGAAGAAAGTAAAATTGTTTTTACTGATTTTAGGATAATGTTAAATTGAATATAACAGAAATACTAAGAGGAAATATGTTTTCAATAAAACGTATCAATAACACAGGCAAATAGTAGTTTGATAAAACGTGAATGATATTGAAAGAAAATATTTAGAAAAAATTAAATCATATTTATTCAGACGAGCGTAACATATCGGATAATATAGAGATAACTATAAATTCTAAGACTCAAAATCCAAAATTACATTTTTCGCAAGTTTAAAACGTATTTAATTTGACTTTATTTTAGTCTCTGAAAAGCATAAGGCTGCATTCACGGAACAAGTTTTTAATTCTTTCATCCGCTTATTCACATTCGTCTTTGGTTTTTACTTCTCACTTTTTTTTTCTTTTTTACGTTTAGCATTGCCATTCCACTTACGTAACGAGTGTCAATCTCAGTTAAAAGAAGATGCTAGTCTATGTATATGTATTTATGTTATTTTTTGTGTATCGGTGAGTCTGCGGATGCGATATCTCATGAGTGAATGGACTGTTTTGAATGTAATTTGGCAATATTACTAAAATCAGTGAATACTGGAAATCTATTGATTTTAAACTCGATCGAATGTTCGAAAAAGCTCCAGATTTTAAATAAATTAAAAAAAACATCTTCAATAATGATAAATTACGAATCATTTCATACCTATTTTTTTCTATTAGAAAATAAATAGAATATATTTTGGAACACTAGCATGAATCGTTTTCAAGATATTTCCCAATTTATAAAATATTTTAGAAAAAATAATCATTAAAAAATCAGGACCTACAACTGTGACACAGTGGTTTTAAAAAGTGTGTACCGGTTGTTAATAAATACAAAAGTAATAAAATGGCCCAAGACATAGACAAGAAGGCACCAACTTTCATTATATCGGCGGACATTAATATAAGTCCAAAGAAAATAATTGATGATACCACGGGTCGTAAGGTGTGCAAATTCAATCGACGTATAAGACTCTCCAATAGATGCCCGGACCTGACTCCTCTCAGATGACTATTAGCTGATGGTCAAACAGATGCCTTCGAGTCAATTGTGCCAGGAGCTCGCTCGCAGATAACCCCATGCAACAGACGAAATATTTATTCTATTCAATTTAGCACATTACGTTATAGAGACATAGTTGTAAGAGTCTATAAGTACGTGATGAAGAGGAGTTAGATTCAGCACGGTATTGAGAAGTGATACGTTTGTGAGTGATGTTAAAAGTACAACTACGTATCCCGAAAGGGCAGTAGAAATCTTACCAATATACGCCAAATGATATGCATACAAGAAGCAGCATGTAACCAATTTTTATCTTATCTGAGGAGATAGCAAAGATCTGACTCTAAGTAGTGTAAAAAAATATCCTGTATCACACATACAGCATTCCAGCAAAATGCTCAATTAATTAGAAATAGTAATTGATAATATGTACGAAGTCGAATATTAAGTGTGGATTTATTCAAGAGAGTATTTTTACATAAGTAATATTTATAATAAAATTTAAATTTGAGTAAAATTATGTTTCTTCATTGTGCTATGATAAATCATTGAATGTATAATAAATAAATTTACTTTCAGTTAACACCGGACAACACATATTGGTGGGTTATCACAACAGCAAGCAATATTTAAACTTACGACACAGAAAGCAGGGAAAATATTAATAATTTAACACCATAATATCCAATCTTGAAAATAGATTTTTCAATGGAACTTTTGAAAACTTTATTGAATAACTTTGTTGAAGTGGAAAAATTTATTGAATAAATTACTTCCTCCAGAATTTGATGGTAAACCCATATCAGTTATCATCTAAGATCTATTTTTAGCCCAGAAACAGATGTTGCAAGAAAAATGTTGTGATAAGTAGATGTTTTGTCACAACACTGTAAAGGTTTTAATTGAACATCTCAAGAACCAGAAGTTGAAATCTTTTGTGAGCCCCGTTCCATTTTTATAATGTGATGCTGAATCAATTTCAGTCATCATCTAAGTTCTATGTACAGCCAGTTTTGGGAAATATATGCTTCAAGAAAATTTTTTGAATCTGAAGTAGAATCTGAAGTAGCCCACTCTACCTCCTTCCGAATATATGCCAAATTTATATCAGTTATCATTTAAGCTCTAGCTATAGCCACTCTCGAAAAATGGATGTTTCAAATAAAATGAAACTTTTTGAACCGAAAACGGAAAAAAAACAGAAGTGAAAATCCTTAGTGAACTCTATCTAAGGAATATGAGAAATAAAAGCAATTTCTTGGCAAAATAAAAGCCATAGCATGTCAAATAAAAGCGACAGCATGGCAATATAAACACATGAAATAAATAAAAGCGATAGCATGGCAAAATTTTACCACCCAAAACAATTCCATTAATTTTATTAATAAAATAACGATCATTATTTAAAGTGTAAAATGAACAAAAAAACTAAACATATCAATTCTAAACTTGAAATAAAATATATCTTTCAAAAGTTGCATTAAAAATAAAAATTTTAAAAAACATATTTAACTATAAAATATTCCGACTTTGTGTACGGCAAACATAATTTAACTACAAAAGAAATTTCCCAGGAAGTTCTATTTACTTTGGCGTCTTACATAATTAATAGATTTCCCTAACTCTGTCTTAGTTGTAAAGCATGCAAATATAGAAGACCTGAGATGGGGTTTCCAAGGAGCCAGATAAGAGAATAGACTAAAACGCCTTACACATTTCTATACAAACTTCGTGACAAAAGCACAAAATGTATTTCTTTTTATGTATGGAATATACATTTACTTTGTCTTTTATCTATGTTAATTATTCGCCTAGATATTATACTCTTAGCGTTCATATTCAAACGAAAATATTAAACTAGAGTATAACAACAAAACATTAGTAGACATTAAGGCATTTTTACTATAAAAGCGTTATAACGCTTCGTTTAAAACAGATTAAAACCTAAAAGAATTATTCCAACGTATTTTGAAGGCAAAACAAACAGCCTTCTTCATCAGGATTAGCAAGAAACGTGACAGGCTCTCACCAGAGCATTATTGGCATCTATCGGAAGAATGGAATACGTGGTAGAGGTTGAAAAATGATTAATAAAGGTGAAAACAAAAACAAAAGGAGGTAGAAACCAATGAAGAAGGAATGAGTACAGGGTAGTATCAACAAACGATAAAATTTAATAGGAAGGAACGAATAACAGGATAATATGAATGAACAATAAAAAACCAAAGAGAAAAGAAATATTAAAAAGTTTCCCCAAATGAAAGTCAAAACACCAAGGAAGGATTCGAAAGGTCAACTAAAAAATTCAAAGCAGAACGTTCAAAGATAAATACATAAACTTAAGTGATCTTCGATAAATTAAATGGGCAATAAATTAAAGTATATTTTTCTGCTAGCCTCTCACATTCTTCCGTGGTTTTCATCAGTATCCGATTACCCGTTACTTCCTTTTTAACACTTGTCAATATAGTTATAGTGTTTATGACTTTGTGCATTTTGTCTGTCTGTCTGTCTGTCCGTTCGTGCGATAACTGCCGTAAAAATGACTTTAACACAATACAATTATTATATGTTGTTGTGACCGTCTGTGGGACATATTGAAATGAAAATGAATGATATTACACAATTAGTTTTAAATTTACTCCGTATTGAAGAAATGAAATACGTGAACCCTATGGGACTTAATTTTTCAAATTAACAAAATTGCTTAGAAAATTTTGTAAAATATTCAAGTTATCACATAAAATGTACAAAAAAAGGAATTTCAGCGTTTTAAAATAAACATCGAAATTATCATTACACCCATATTATATGAAGAGATCACGCGACTCATTGCAAAATAAAAATGGCATTCATTAATTTTTCGCTGTGTAAAGATCTTGATATTTAAAGATTGTTTCAATTTATATTTAGTGTTGCATCCGTCCTAAAACCGCTTTAGTTTTACATATTATATGTGTGTCTAAATTATGTGCCAACGCAATTACAATGTTTTTGATTTTACATGTTCACTAACCTTTGATCTACAACGAAGACTAATTTTAACGTTTGCAGAATGTAAAGAAATCAAGCGATTATAAAGTGGGTTATATAAGAATTGTTGGATTTATTTCATGAAAAAATTAATTAGCTCTAAAGTATGGAATATAAGTGATATGAAAGAAATATTCATCGACGTTACATATAGAGGCATGCGATTTATATATCTATGACGTCATTTTAATAAAGTTCATTTTATTTATTGCCGTTTACGATAAAGTTTGAAGTTTGCAAGTGTAATAAATAACTGAAGTACTGTGATAATTTAATAAATATTAGCGTTAACTGTATCACAATGACGTTTAAATAAAATTACATTTCACTTTGAAAGTGTTTCTTAATCAATGGTTTATGCATGATTGATCTTCTTACAATTTTTATCGCCTTTCATTTATCATCGCAACGTTAACAACCGTTTATTCACTTCAGCCATATTTACTATTCTACCGCTAGATGATGATCTACACTGGTGATCTTAAGTGGCGCTTTTAGATAGTCCTATTAAAGAACGTTGTTTATTTATTTTCGTCTTCGAAATCGCTTAACACCATTATTTTTGTGTTTTTGACTGTTTCAAAATACATGTTATAGCCTGTCTAACTTTAAAATCGATTTGAGGAAATTTATTTTTTATTGCTATTTCTGATAATTTTGCAAAAAATATGTTTCTAATAATTTGTCAAGAACGTTTTACCTACCGACCTACCACAAAGGTGTAAAGTAATTGCTTGGACGGCCGGGAAGTGCCACCCAATTTAGACAGGAACCCAGTGGGGGAGGCATCCACGGGGACCGTTCCCTCCTTCCCTTACCACCAACCTCTCGGAGGGACTTACGGACCCACATGTTTAACGTGATCGTACTCCGCATGAACACGGCGGCAGTTGTGGCAGCGTGCAAATCTAGCACGCAAACCACCGGGCTACAGCGCCCGAAATGTGCCAACAGCACGCGGTGTTCCCAGGTGGTCACCCACCCAAGTACTAACCGCGGCAGATGCTGCTTGACTTCGGTGATCTAACGAGAACCTGTGTTTTCAGCACGGTACGGCCGTTGGCCTGATTGTATATTGTGGAAAACCCAGACCACACGACCAACCTGAAGGCTTTTGGTAGCTATTTGTGTGGCCGGTGATTGTATATTGTTGAAGACCCAAACCGTCCGACTCATCCTGAGGACATGAGTAACAAATTGGACAGCCGGGAAGGAGTGATTGTATATTGTTGTTGTTAAGACCCAGACCGTCCGACCTACCAGAAATGTGTAAGGTAACTGTTTGGACGGCCTGGAAGTGCCACCTAATTTAGACCGGAACCCAGTGGGGGAGGCATCCACAGGGACCGTACCCTCCTTCCCCTACCACCAACCTCTCGGAAGGACTTATGGACCCACATGTTTAACGTGATCGTACTCCGCATGAACACGGCGGCAGATGTGGTAGCGTGCAAATCTAGCGCGTAAATCACAGGGCTACCGCGCCCGAAATGTGCCAACAGCATTCGGTGTTCCCAGGTGGTCACCCACCCAAGTGATTTTATATTGTGAAGAACCTGTTTATATTTTCTCAAAAACAAAAATCTAAGGATAGGAAACTTTGTACTTTTATGTTTATTTAAAGTATTTAAATATAAATGCCCCAACTTATAACAACATAATTGTAATGTCCCGTGTAAACGGAATATTCAATAAAACCTACCGGAACTTAACTTTATCCTTTCCTTCTTTCTGAAAAATAAACAATCGAAAACATCTAGTGTTCAGTGATTTGGATAGAAATAAAGAGTGTAAGGTAAATGATATCTTCATTCAAATAACTATAAGGCTTTTTGTCTGAATAAACAAAACATACTATTCGTACAGAGGACTACATATCGAAAAATACCCTATTTACATTCGCGTACTAGTGAAAATATTAGTACGTGATCCACCTATCATACTTGATTAACCTAAACAAAACCCAAGATACATACTCTATATTACCTTCAAGCAAAATGCCTTGGACATCCGCGAATTGACACAATACTGAAAACTCAAACAGCCGTCAAAGTCCACGCAGCTGTGATCAGAAATTCGCCGAAGCATCTACAGCTAACACACAATGACTCTCTGTATAAATACTCTTATCGCTAATCATCGATTCACTATATCATCCGTAGCTCTACCAAGCTAGAGCTGTGATTGGTCATTGTAACTGAAGATCTAAAAAGCTGTTAGTTCACAGAGAAATTAAAGCTAAATGCAAATGAGGAAAACCATAACAAATATGTTCATATGACCTCGCATTATATGTAGAAAAATATATATTAAGTTCTATAATTCCTAGTAATGTCACCTCAATCAATACTTTTTATTCAAAATGAATCTTGATGGCATGGATTCTGATGGAGAAGGGCAAGAAGGCGTGTGTCCTCCTCTGGGAGTTCAAGGTCATAAAAGCAATCATGAAGCTAGTTAATACTGTACGTCTCACCATTAAGTTTTGTCCTCCCTTTAAAAAAATTCTATTAGTACCTATGCTTGAAGATACCGGTTGAATGACGACGCATATCTCGACATTTATACGTCGAGATATACGTCATATACATGTCAAGACAATTATTTTCCACAATTTATGGTTTATGTCTCAACACTGATAAACAATAATAATAAACATAAACGTAGTTTTATATCTGTACTTTCGCAATTTACATAAAGCATTTGACAAGAAAACTTTCTTCTGTCGGTGCTTAAAGACATCGGATTTGATTACATTGAATAATTTTGGTGCTCTACTGTTTTATCTATGCACACCATCATGACTTTGACCAGGACCTAAAGTTTAGAGTACATTCTGGACCAATTTGGGAGAACATGCAGACACAACTCTCTACCCTTATCCGTAAATCACACCTGATGCGTACGTATAACTCTCCGCACTGAAGAAAACATAACAAAAATCTGATGTGGGCAGCACATGACTTTCCTTATATAATGCAATGAATTTTCTACATTTGAAGTAAAAAAAAAATCTGATGTGAGCAACGCATGACTTTCCTTATATAATGTAACAAATTTACTACTTTTACAATAAAAAAAATAGGTTTTTCTTACAGTAGATACTAATATTCTTTCCAAGATATTGAATTTTCGATAATTAGTTGTCATTTACATTGATTTAGCCTCATTTTTATCCATTTGGCGAGATTTTCGTTAATTTGGCAACATTTCAAAAAGTCGCCAAGTTGGCGACATTCCGCCAAATTCTTCGCCAAAATCTCGCCAAGCGTTATGGACGAAGAAATAAGTTATTCTTACAGCAGATAACTGACTATTGGCGTTCAAATACAAAAGTATTATTTAAAGTATATTTTTTCATAAATGGAACGAGCTAGATCCACGATAATGATGTCACCCAATTTATCGCATGGTATTGCTATGAAAAGTGAACATGTTTCTCAATAGGAATTTTTTTTTTTTATATGAATTTTTGTTAATTTTTTTTAAAAATGTACAATATCTCGAGAACAGTTCATGTTAGTGTTTGTTCTAAAATTTATGTCAATCGTTTTCTAATGAAAAATTACATAAAAAATGTATATTTGCGTAACTTTATTAGCGGTTTTGATTTTTAGACGACTTTTTCAAAATTTCATTCGAAAATTTAGTGGGGGTTCTGAACATTCGATTGCGTATAAAAACAATAGGCTTCTAGTGTTTACGGATTGTGATTTTTGTACCAAATGTTGTTCGAATCGGTCCATTCGTTCGTCAGTTATCATCTCCACAGACTCACTGACACACACACACACACACAAACACACACACACACACACACACACAACACACACACACACACACACACACACACACACAGAGACATCACCCAAAAATGTTCGATTCGTGATCAGGGATGCTTGAAACTTGCTCTCCCGTCGAAAACTCGAATTCGAATTTTCGACCCCGTCACAATACTTTCCTTATACATTATTGTATATAATCAAAGTAAAACAGTTGGTGGGCAATCTAGCTCTCAGAAAGTCCCTTCTGAGTAAAATTTGTGAGTTTGGTACTTTTTCTTATTAAAACTTCTTGTTAGGAGTTTTCATGGCTTGAAAATCAGTGTATATCTTAAAAGATAACAACCTCATTTCTTCGAAGTTTTGATATAACAGGTTTTATAGGAGTACAAAAAAAACCCTGAAAGAAATGTGACTGTGATCATACCGAAGCATGGAAGTGACATCATATTGGTACGAATACCTAATAAGAAACAATTATTGTGTAAAGAATCACTTGACCTTGACAACAAATATGGTTACTTTGGCACCAGTTTGTCGAACTTGGATACTCTTAGTGAGTTCCATATAACGTTTCGAATTTTGTCGATTGGTCTAGAAATTTACGAGCTATGTACTTTTTTCAAAATTTTTCACAGGGTATATAAGTTGAACATCGTACAGTTAGGTTATTGATATGATGCGAGTAAAAATAAGCCAAACTCAATACAGAACCTAATATGATTTTTTTCTGATTATTAATTTCCTTATATACAATAATGTATAAGGAAAGTATTCAAAAATTCAAATTTGAGTTTGCGTCGGGAGAGCACTATCAAGCATCCCTGATCACGAATCGAACATTTTTGAAGTGATGTCTGTGTGTGTGAAAGTATGTGTGTGTGTGTGTGTGTGTGCGTGCCAATGAGATTGTGGAGACGATAACTGACGAACGAATCGACCGATTCGAACAAAATTTGGTACAAAGATCACAATCCATAAACACTGGAAGTCCATTGTTTTTATACGCAATCGAATGTTCAGAATCCCCCACCCCACCCCACACCCCACACACACAAAAATTCAAAACCGCTAATAAAGTTACGCAAATAGACGTTTCTAATGTAATTTTTTATTAGAAAACGATTGACATAAATTTTAGAACGCTAACATGAACCATACTCGAGATATTACACATTTTTAAAAAAAATTATCAAAAAGTCATATAAAATAAAAAAATATATATTTCCTATTGAGAAACAAGTTCACTTTTCATATGTAATATCATGCGATAAATTTGGTGACATCATTCTCGTGGATCTAGCTTGTTCCATTCATGAAAAAAGGTACTCTGAGTAATACTTTTGTATTTGAACGCCAATAGTCATTTATATGCTGTAAAAATAACTTATTTCTTCGTTCATAACGCTTGGCGAGATTTTGGCGACGAATTTGGTGGAATGTCGTCAACTTGGCGACTTTTTTAAATGTTGCTAAATTAACGAAAAACTCGCCAAATGGATAAAAGTGACGCTAAATCAATGATGACTCATTGATGATGACGACATGGAAAATGACGACTCATTGACGAAAATTCAATATCTTGGAAAGAATGAAAATAACAGCTATAAAAATAATCTATTTTTACTTTCCTTATATACATAATGTATAAGGAAAGTATTGTGACGGGGTCGAAAATTCGAATTCGAGTTTTCGACGGGAGAGCACGTTTCAAGCATCCCTGATCACGAATCAAACATTTTTGAAGTGATGACTCTCTCTGTGTGTGTGTGTGTGTGTGTGTGTGTGTGTGTGTGTGTGAAAGTATGTGTGTGTGCCAGTGAGTCTGTGGAGACGATAACTGACGAACGAATGGACCGATTCGAACGAAATTTGGTACAAAAATCACAATCTGTAAACACTGGAAGCCTACTGTTTTTATACGCAATCGAATGTTCAAAACCCCCCTAAATTTTCGAATGAAATTTTGAAAAAATCGTCAAAAAATCAAAACCACTAATAAAGTTACGCAAATAGACATTTCTTATGTAATTTTTCATTAGAAAACGATTGACATAAATTTTAGAACGCTAACACGATCCGCTCTCGATATATTGTACATTTTTCAAACAAATTATCAAAAAGTTATATAAAAAAAATATTTCCCATTGAGAAACATGTTCACTTTTCATATGTAATACCATGCGATAAATTGGGTGACATCATTCTCGTGGATCTAGCTCGTTCCATTCATGAAAAAAGATACTTTAAGTACGAGTAATACTTTTATATTTGAACGCCAATAGTCATTTATATGCTGTAAGAATAACTTATTTCTTCGCCCATAACGCTTGGCGAGATTTTGGCGACGAATTTGGCGGAATGTCGCCAACTTGGCGACTTTTTGAAATGCTGCCAAATTATTGAAAACCTCGCCAAATGGATAAAAATGACGCTAAATCAATGAAAATGACGACTAATTATCGAAAATTCAATATCTTGGAAAGAATATTAGTATCTACTATAAGAAAAACCTATTTTTTTACTGTAAAATTAGTAAATTTATTACATTATATAAGGAAAGACATGTGTTGCCAACATCAGATTTTTTTTACTGTAAAAGTAGTAAATTCATTGCATTATATAAGGAAAGTCATGTGGTGCCAACATCAGATTTTTTATATCAATGAAAATGACGACTCATTGACGAAAATTCAATATCTTGGAAAAAATATAAACCTCTTCTATAATAATAATCTATCTTTTTACTGTAAAAGTAGTAAATTCATTGCATTATATAGGGAAAGTCATGTGCTGCCCACATCAGATTATTTATAATCTTGAACCTATATTATAAAACAACTATTGCAGAAAAGTGTAAAACATTTAAATTTTAGAACTGAGGCATCTGTGTATCAACATATGTGGTATACGCCAGTATGCGCTGACCGCACGAAGTGACAAAAAACCCTCACATCCAATCATTTCGTCGTCGATAACTTTCACTTTTGACATTCGTGTTTGATTGTTGATAACTTTCGTTTTCGACTTTCGTGTTTGATGGTTGGTAACTTCCGTTTCGATCGGTTTTGCTCCGCTGCTAAAGAAATAAACTTTCATTTAATAAAGCTGTATAATATTAAAAAAGTAAATTGAAATAATAAAGAAAATTAAAGAAAAAATTCAATTAACCAAAAAATATCGAAACCTTTCTCTAGGTACCTCTATACAGTCATCAAACACAAGACATGCCAACCTTTTCTCATTCGACATATGCGAAAAGACTGAAGTTTCACGTCAAACCAGAACGATTAACAGAGTTACTCACTATATTTTCTTTATCAAAGCAAAAATCTAAAAGACGTGATTTACAGTATATGTTTAGTTTTATTTTTAAAAAAAAATCCACTCATAATCTCCAGTGATTCCTAAAATTCTAGCATATATTTTCAAAACTTTAGTAAATCCGACAATTCACATTATTTTACTCATAATTTATTTATTTCTTTATTTTGCTTTCAATTTCAGTTCAAAGAACAGTACTTATTTAGTTTTTACATGTGTAATAACCATTGAGTTCTTTTTTCGATGTCAATATTTCACGTGAAGTAATCTTAGAAGCCTTTTGTTCTGCAATTTTTTATAAACCTTTTTATATATATAAATCTTGAAAGAACTAGTTCCTGTTTGTTTGTTTAGTGTTTATAAACATATTTTTGTTTTCCGCTCAATTCTGTTAACAAATATGGAAACACATACGAGAAAATAAGAAATTTAGTATTAGACAGAAATACATTTTTACCCCGTAACATTTATTCTGAATTACATAAAAAATTACTTTAATATTTTTATCTGCATACTCATAAAAAATGCCAAAACTTTCTTTTTAACAGATATATAATTTATTTATCCAGTTATGCACAAGGTTGAAGGAGGCAAGAAAATATATAGTGTTATAAAACAACCCAAAAAAATAAGAAAAAATAATAATTCATTGAATAGTCCTATTATACCTCCCATGAGATTAAAAAAAAATATTTTCTTCACCATTCCAATGTCTCTTTTAAATACAAAAATTCTATTGGTACTTTACAAAATTATTTTATTTCGCGGCTATTTATCATAATGTCCTATAGAATTTTTATAAAATATTTAAAGAAGTTTCATATAAAGAACTATAATGTTATTTAAAGCAGTTTTATATACTTTGAATAACAGTTCTGTTTAACTTTGAAAAGCTATAAAGACATGAGTCTCAATTAGTTAAGTCAATAATAGAACTGTTGAAATTTAATTTAAACAAATACACATGAAAGATTTAAACCTTTTTAAAGAAAGCTAATTTTTTAAGCTAATGTTTTTTCGTTAATATTGATTATTCGCAAAAAAAACTGTCCAACATATATAATTTTATTTTATTCTTTAATTCACTAGATATATATATAGCTTTAATATATTCTTTAATTAATTAGATATTTATCTATGTTTGGGAGTTGACATCGATAGTACCCTTCTAAAGGTATTAAAAATGTTTAATTTTTTCTGAATAGGTTTTGGTATGATTAAAAAAAATCTGATGTGGGCAGCACATGACTTTTCTTATATAATGCAATGAATTTACTAATTTTACAGTAAACAAAAAATAGATTATTTTTATAGTAGATATTTATATTCTTTCCAAGATATCGAATTTTCGTCAATGAGTCCTCATTTTCATTGATTTAGCGTCATTTTTATCCATTTGGCGAGTTTTTCGTTAATTAAGCAACATTTTAAAAAGTCGCTAAGTTGGCGACATTCCACCCAATTCGTTGCCAAAATCTCGCCAAGCGTTATGGACGAAGACATAAGTTATTCTTACAGCAGATAAATGACTATTGGCGTTCAAATACAAAAGTATTACTCAAAGTATCTTTTTTCATGAATGGAACGAGCTAGATCCACGAGAATGATGACACCCAATTTATCGCATGGTATTACATATGAAAATAGAACATGTTTCTTAATAAGAAATTTTTTCTTCTTATTTTATATGACTTTTTGATACTTTTTTTAAAAATGTGCAATATCTCGAGAACGGTTCATGTTAGCGTTCTAAAATTTATGTCAATCGTTTTCTAGTGAAAAATTACGTAAGAAATGGCTCTTTGTGTAACTTGTGTATCAGCGGTTTTGATTTTTGACAGTTTTTTCAAAATTTCACTCGAAAAGTTAAGGGGGTTCTGAACATTCGATTACGTTTAAAAACAATAAGCTTCCAGTGTTTATGGATTGAGATTTTTGTACCAAATTTCGTTCGAATCGGTCCATTCGTTCGTCAGTTATCGTCTCCACAGGCTCACTGACAAGCACACACACACACACACACACACACACACACACACTTTCACGCACACACAAACACACACACACACACACACACACTGACATCACTTCAAAAATGTTTGATTCGTGATCAGGGATGCTTGAAACGTGCTCTCCCGTCGAAAACTCGAATTCGAATTTTCGACCCCGTCACAATACTTTCCTTATACATTATGTATATAAGGAAAGTAATAACATTCCGTTTTGTCGAAATGACCCTAAAAATTTGTCAAAATCTATAAAACGAAAAGACTACAAATGTTCAAATATATTAAATACTTGTTTCATACATATTTTTAACGGCAGAAAAAATTAGAACAACCCTATTACTCTGAAACGAACCGTCCTGGGATACCTTAGATTTTTCGTATTTTTGCAACGTCGCATTTGAAAATACGTTTAGTCGCCAAAGGTAAATGAAAATTTAATTAAAACTGCAAATTCAGTATAATTTTAAATTATTACCAGTGTAATTTAGTGCATTTAAACTCAGTGTAATGAATTATGAATGACGGAATGAGATAATAAATTTGAGTCTGCACGAAAAGGCGTTCTCATCAGGCATTCTTATCCGATTTTTCGCTTTTGAAGCCGGTTGATATGTTTTATTAATTCTCTTATGCGGTTGAAAACGATTTATTATTTTTACTGCAATTCCTGGTAATATATAGGGAAAATATTAAAAACGTTCTTTATCGTTATCGATATTTATGTTTTTATTGATAAACATTGCTTATGTATGTTCAAAATTTGTTTCCGTTTTGAAACTTAATAATGCTTGTATTGGTTGATACAACGGAATTGAATAGTGATGACAATAATAAAAGGAACAATACTGCTTTCATAAAGGATATGAAAACACATTTGTATGGTAATGAAATTGCTTTTAAATAATTATTTTATTTTCATTAATAAAATATTTAAAGTATGATATTTCATTTTATTTTTATTTTATATTGAAATTTAAGTATGCAAGGTATAATAAAATGCAGTATGATATTTCATTTTATTTTTATTTTATATTGAAATTTAAGAATACAAGATATAATAAAATTAGATTTTATACTGTTCAATATCACTTATAATGATCCATCTTATATTTAACAATAGTACGCACACTTGCAATTATTTTATATAATGTATTGCATCATACTTATGATACCTTTAAGGATATAGTTTCTGAATTCCATTAGCTTTGACTATAAAGTAGTTTTACATAATGGGCTACCAATATATGTTATAGTAATGTGCTTCAAGTATCAGTAAAATGAAAAATTCATTTTTAAGTTATCAGCCTCTCACGAGTAAATGCATTTTAAAGTTGACATGATGTAGTGTTTATATTGCATATTTCTATATTACAAATCATATAGAAAAAAAAATTCTTACACTGAAATCTGCACCCCCATCATTACACCATACACTGATGTATAATAAGCTGTGACATATAGTAAGACGAGTGCAATTAATAGCTTAATACATCACATGCCGAAGAAAACATAATATTTGTGCAGTATTTATTGTTCGTAAACGATTTAGTCATGCATAGGATATGTCATATTTATGTATTAGTTTCGCAAAGACAATATCTTTAGTTTGCTAGATCTATAAATTAGATTCAGTCAAGTATACTAGCTCCAAAACACCAATTTATTGCCAAATGAAGACCAACGCATTTATCTTTATTATAGACAATTGTTTCACATTTGGAGAAAAAATGTAACTTAAATCTTAAATATTCAATAGCATTTAATAATGCGAATTACAAACTTGTTTTTTAAAGACACCTTCTTCGCAAAAGTTTCGAAATCACTTTCAGAATATCGTGGCTTCTGTGATTAAAGAAATAAACTAGTAATAAAGAATTGACTCCAATGCAAACTCCAACCTGCAAAGTCGTCTGTTATGACTTCCTAACATTTAGAGCTAAAATTCAAGACGATCTCATTGAAATCTTTCTGAGTCATCATTATCATCAAAACAATTATACTTTGGAAAGTTAAATTATTTTGTGAAAATAGTCAAATAGATATTTAAAGCAAGTTGTTTTTTCCACAACATAGCTCCTGTCTGGATATTTCACCAAATTAAAGAAGTTTCATGGCCTTAAAGTTTTAGGAGTTTTGTTGACGGCTGAAGGGTTTGTCATGAGATTAAATGGTGCAGTTGCAATTATTCGATTACAAGAGCCGTAATCCATATACATCTTTTATGGGTAATGAAATCAAAACAATCATTTGAAAGTTTCGTGTCAAACAAAAGCATAGTAAACTTAAACTGGCATATACATATGTTCTAATAAAGTGCCCATACATCTACATTTTTGCTGTCTATACAAATCAGGAAATATATAAGAAAGTGCAATACGCATAGATTATTGCAAATGTATGTCTAAATGTATTTTATAGTGCTAAATATGCAGATATAAAAACAATCATCATGCATTCAACAATGTATAAGATTTACTAGCCATACGATATTGAAGTTCTTATGCCAGTCCAGGTAATGCTCAGATTTATGCAACAACCAGCATCGCTTGACGTCAGCACAGAGTGCAGATCGGTCAGTACAGAGGCTCTCATCATGAGTCATAAAAGAGAGTCTCTGTTTTCAAATTAATTGTCCGTATTTTTCTCCTCTCAGAATCTTGAGAAAGTTTAACATTTCAGATTTATTTCAGGAACGATTCAAATTTAGCAGCCTTTTGATATTGGAGCTCTTATATCAATAAAGGTAATACCCAGGCTTGTGCAACAACCGGCATCGTTTGATGCCGTGCCAGTACAGAGGCGCACATTGTGTTTCACGAAAAATAGTTCCTGTTTTTCAAATTAATTGTCCGTATCTTTCTCCTGTTAGAATCTCAAGAAAATGTAAACATTTTAGACTTATTTCGAGAACGATTCAAGTAATTTATTGCTAAGCAACTACATACTATAAAAATAAACCCAGCCGCCTTTAGTAATCAGGTCATTAGGATTTTGGAAATTCTTAACTTGCAATAGTATATTGATATGTCTTCAATACTATTCTTTACGGAGCTAAGTTCTTGCAGCAGTACATTGTTGATTTCACCGCTAGATTCATGATCCTCGATAATACACATGGTACTCACCAGCTACGTTGGTAGAATGTAGATAACGACGATCGAAAATTGCTTAAACCAAACCAATAGAAATTAATATAGAGAGACATAGCCCGTGTGGACCACCGGCACCAGTTATGATGCACTCCAGTACATGACCTGTGGCCGCCGGTTGTACTCCGGTAAAAGTCATAAGGCCGACTTGGCATTTTATGCCACTCTCCATACGTTCAATGGTAAACCCGACAGAATAAAACTCTTTGACAGACAATTAAACAACTTAATTAAAATGAAATTAATTTTTTAAAATAAATTTTACTTTCTTATATTTTAACGTCCACACATTTCATCTTACGTATCTGCAATTTAAACATAATTCCTGCATGTATTACCATATTTCACGTCGAATTTTGTCTTTACAATTTAAAAGTTCACAGTGTGGAAGATTTATAAACGTAGCGAAGCACAAAATGTTTGAAATTTGCATAAATTAGCTATTTACGATCTAAACATACATGATGGAAACTAACATTGTTTACAAAATTACTATTGTTATATCGTGCCTGGAGTGGCGCGCTATACGGCAAATGATCGTGAAGTGAGTCTGATGGAGTGCTATCGCTGCAGGCGATTCCTCCACTGGAATCGTCGAAAACGGGAGATCCATGTTGGAATGGTGAGACATGAGTGGCGTGTTGTCATAATAGACGAATGATAAAACTCTGGCAACTTAACTTGATTTTCTTCATTATTAGATGAGAAATTATCACGCTTCAATAATATGCAGCAAGGGTTTTTGGACATCAAAATGAATAACAATGATGCTTGAAAGATGAATACAGGTTTTTAACATATAGAACAAGATTCGTTCAATGCATCGACGGAACCGAAAGTGATGTGCGTAGGTCTGACATCTCAGAATAATCAATATATGAATAGCTTCGTGACTTTTCGAAGTAACATTAAAAGTGCGACTTAAATCATTTATTTCATCATTACTTTAATATTAGATATACAATATTTTAAGAATAATATTCTATTTTATGCCCTGCAGGTAAGACGCGACTTCCTGCTTTAAAATTATATCACCAACTGAAAACAAATTACCTTATTCTCAATTAAGCTTAGTGTGAATGCGTACGCTCGTGACGACACAGAATAAAGTCCCAATACATTTCAATATGAAATGTGTAACCGGGCAAGCGATCGCAGCGCCAGAACTGTATCATAACGCTAAGGGTTATCGATACAGACAGGGAGACTCCAACAAATCAAAATAACACAATTGGCGCTTTATCAATTTGGAATAATATTTAAGAACGGATTTCAGAGTCGAAACGAAATTAGAATTTGCCGAATACGATAGAATAAACGGATTTTTGAAATATCGTTTCCTAAAATAAAAGTAATTAATTAATAAACAGAGGTTATGTATTTCATAATACTATTGCATAAAACTCCAGTAAACTAAAGCGGACTTAAATTGAGTCTTATAATCAAAGTGTCTTGTAAAAAGAAAATGAAACAAATGACTATCATTATTTTAGAAACGCTGCAGCGTTACGCTCCGCCAAATCTCCATATCCAAATCCATAGCTGACAACTGTATATGATATTTGAGGTGATAAAACCATATTTTCAAAAGTCTCACGGGTATTTTCAGGTGATTTAGCCCCAAGATAGCTAAAAACTATAAGAGTTAAAGACTAAAGATAAGTAAATGATATTTTTTCTTTCTAATACGCTCACAAAGCCAACAAAAATGAAATAAAATAATTACAGTTGGTGCAATGGTACTCGAGAAAAAAATAACTTTAAAATGTCCTTTTTTTATGATTTTAGCACGGGCCTTTTTATTCTGCAGCAGACTTATAGCCTTAACTTCTAAACCAATTTAAAAAATCTGATATGGGCAGCACATGACTTTCTTTATATAATGTAATGAATTTACTACACTTACAGTAAAAGAAAATAGGTTATTCTTATAGTAGATATTTATATTCTTTCCAAGATATTGAATTTTTGTCAGTGAGTCGTCATTTACATTGATTTAGCGTCCTTTTTATCCATTTGGCGAGTTTTTCATTAATTTAGCAATATTTAAAAAAGTCGCCAAGTTGGCGACGTTCCACCAAATTCGTCGCCAAAATCTCGCCAAGCGTTATGAACGGAAAGATAAGTTATTATTACAGCAGATAAATGACTATTGGCGTTCAAATACAAAAGTATTACACAAAGTACCTTTTTTCATGAATAGAATGAGCTAGATACACGAGAATAATGTCATCAAATTTATCGCATGGTATTACATATGAAAATTGAACATGTTTCTCAATAGGAAATATTTTATTTTTATTTTATATGATTTTTTGATAATTTTTTTGAAAAATATGCAATATCTCGAGAACGGTTCATGTTAGCGTTCTAAAATTTATCTCAATCGTTTTCAAATGAAAATTTACATAAGAAATGTCTATTTGCGTAACTTTATTAGAGGTTTTGATTTTTTGACGATTTTTTTATAGATTGTGATTTTTGTACCAAATTTCATTCGAATAGCTCCATTCGTTAGTGAGATATCGTATCCATAGACTCACTGACACACACACACATACTTTCACACACACACACACACAGACATCACTTTGAAAATGTGCGATTCGTGATCAAAAATAATGTATAAGGATGTATAAGGAATAATGTATAAGTATCATAATGTATAAGGAAAGTATTGTGACGGGGTCGAAAATTCGAATTCGAGTTTTCGACGGGAGAGCACGTTTCAAGCATCCCTGATCACGAATCAAACATTTTTGAAGTGATGTCTGTGTGTGTGTGTGTGTGTGTGTGTGTGTGAAAGTATGTGTGTGTGTATGTGTTGGCAAGACCTGGAAACTGGGGACATTCGTATGTTTACACACCAACAAACCGCGGACCACCTTCACACCGAGGACGTCCTCGGTTTGTTTTATTGCGAAAACGTGAATCTGAGGACTATATTTATAATGTAAAAGTTTTTTTTTATAAATCTGGAGGTAGTCCTCGATTAGTAGGCTTATAGTGTATTGTGTGTATGACGCGCTCATCAGGTGTGTATCCGATAAAATCGAGGTCCCCGCTTTCATGTTATAAAATGTGTTTGGACGGAGGTCCTCGTTTACTCGTAATTTCCACACGTTTGATATTACACAACCGGTTTTTAGTACTTACAAGTCAAAATTGTAGGTTTTTTTATTCATCGTATTGATTATTTTATTCTGCGCTTAAAGATTGAATTGTAGTTTTACTTTAATGCTGTTTCTAACTGCTTGATATATGCATAATTCCCTGTACAAGTCCGTAAGCAAGGAGTAGTTTTTTGGGGTTAATCTCTCTTCGGAAAAAATCTATGAAAAGTACGTAAACAGAAGATCGTACCAGACCTACCCCCCCCCCCGTCTTTATTATTCATATTTAGGAGGGGACTATCACGGAAAAAGTTGTCAGGGCCCCAGCTGGGGATGATGCTGGCCTGATCTGTTATCAACACAGATTATTTTTTGTGAATACTTAAGGATATATTTTTCGGACGTGAAGCTGGGGGGGGGGGGGGAGAAGCCCTCAAATCCGCTATTGTCAGAAACAAGACGTTTCGCTACATTTTTCAATGTGCTAAAATAGAATGAAAAAAAGTGTTCCAATTATTTTTAATCATTCTGATCCTCACTTTAACAAATTTTAATTTTAATTTAGAATAAAATTCAGTGTAGTCGAACAGTTATATTTTGTAGTTCAGCATGTAGACTTTATTTCAATAAATCTAATTTTTAGCTGTGCAAAAAGTTAACTTGGCAGAACAGGCTTCATCTATTTTCAAATTTATTGCAATGGAATTAGTGATATTTCATTGCACAAACGCATTTATTTTTATGCTATAGTTAGTTATACATAGGCTGTAGGTGCTTGTCGGAGATCGCGTTAAGGTTGGTCCCGTCTGAGATAGCCAAAGATTTATTTTTGGGACATAAAACTACAAATAAAGCAATAAACAAAACATCAAATCTTACACACTCGGTGAAACGCGGACATTTTTTACACACAGTAAAACGCGGACATTTTTCACACTCAGTAGAATGCGGACATTTTTTACACACAGTAAAACGCGGACAATTTTAACACACAGTAAAACGCGGAGATTTTTTACACACAGTAAAACGCGGACATTTTTTACACACAGTAAAACGCGGACATTTCTCACACTCAGTAGAATGCGGACATTTTTTACACACAGTAAAACGCGGACATTTTTTACACACAGTAAAACGCGGACATTATTTATACCAGTAAAAAGCGGACATTTTTATACGCAATAGAACGGGGACAGGAATTATCGATTAGCTAGGCTATTATTATTATTAGGAATTCTTAGCAACTTATATACCGAACATCAAACTATTAATATTCCAAATTCAAGAACTTTTGAATCAAAGAAATTCATTACGTACCGTTTATTAGAAAATAGAAAAGCTTACAAAATTATTCTAAAATCCAAATGTTAAAAATTTACGTTCCATGTCCAGTGTGATATATGGCCCGTGTAGGGAACAATGAAAACATTATTTCATTTTATTATATTATTTTTAATAGTTAAGTTATTCTTTACTTTATCTTCGTTTTGTATTAATGTTTTCTCTGTACGTTATGATTAACTCATGCCTCCATAACATGAGTTTATTGATAATAAAGAAAGTTAAAAACAGTATGAAATGTAAAGAATTGCATATATTAAAAATCAAATAATCGAAATGTATTTTTAAAAATGACGGGTATTTAAAGTTAGTATTACTAAACAAATATCTAATTAGCAAATTATTCAGTTAAGTAGGAAAAAGAACCCAGTAAAATGTTTTCCATATTAAGTACGGAGGAAACATATAGGATTTTATTGGAACTGAATACATAATAGGTGCAGGCATGTAATCAGGAGTGATATCGGGGTATATCCCCCATGCCAGAAATTCTAAGTTACCAAAATTTGATTTCATATACCCTCCCCCGAAAAAAAAACACCTTCTAGCTACGCCCTTGCATAGGTGCACATAAGGGTGTTTATGGGCATGAAGCCCCCGAGGCGCCATTTTAATATACAAAAAGAGTAAAAATAACAAATATTTCTCTAAAAGAAATTCTTAATCCCCCCCCCCCCCAGAGAAAAATCTGGGTGCCCCACTAACTAAATGTATCGATATATATGCACAATTAAGTGCATATATTCCACACTTAGGTGCATATTTTGTGCATATTTTGCAATCATTTTGAGCATCAGGAAAAAATATTCATATATAATGTTGAGCATATTTGCATATTATTTGGCCTAGATATTGTGCATGAAAATCCGCGCCCTACTCATTAAGATCAGGAATGAGTTGGTTAAAAATATAAAGTTGTGGCGAGACTTTAGAAACAATCCTATCAACATGAGTGTTAAAGTTTAATCTAACGTTAAGTCTAAACAGTGCTATTTCTGTAAAAATATAGGCTTCGCAACTCAAGGCTGTTGATTCTGGCTTTTTTTCTATATTGGGCATTTTCGTTGAAAAATAAGTTCTGGAACTCCGTTCTGGATTGTTTCATTTTGAGAACGAGGTTCCGGCACAAAAATAGCCTTGGGTCTAAATATTTAAAATTATTAGAAATTTCAACAACTGTATCACGAGTGTTACTACATGACCAGTAAATGATCACGTTTTGATGAGAGAAACGATACTTTTGTTTTTGTAATATTAATAGAGAAGTTATTCCATATATATATTTTCATATAGACTTCAACCAGCGAATCTGTATGCAAGGGCGTTAACCCGTGTGGGATATGACACCTCCCTGAATGACTTAGTTGGAAACTTTTCAATTTGGTCGGAAAATATTCAGTTAGTCCGGAAAATTTTGGTTTGTGCACAATATTGGAATCTTGAAAAATCTACTAGAATATGTAATGAAAAATCTGAAACTAATCGGAAAAAGCAAATGAAAAGATTCGCCATTTGAAGCCCTCATAGATTCACTTTTCTTTCCTGGTACGTATAGCCTCGAGAACCATATCGGGGAGGCTATATTGATCTCTATTATTTATCAATTAGCAATCTATTAATCATCCGCTCCTCCCGGATACATTTCATATTACACCATTATGTTTCTTCCATAGCAAATGGAAAATTTGCCCTCTTTAAGATTCCATTCGCCCCCCTCCCCCGGTCAAGAAGTCCTGAAAGAAACACTGACCGTCAAGGGCCCTTAAAACGACGAGGCCCCCCGCCGTTTTAGGGGCCCCTTTTATTCAGTCACTGATATTTCATATGTTATTAAAAAAGGGAAGAAATATAATTCTTGATTTTCAACAATTTTTTTTTTTTAATTTCTATGTTAACATCTCTGCGTTAGGATAACCACGTTTTTTTTTTGATAAAAAAAAACCAGTTAGAGTTTTTAGATTATTTACAATAATTTAATAAATTTCTATAAATACTACGCGAATAAAAAAGCGGGGGGGGGGCACCCATGGAGGGATAAAAAACCTTTTTTATTTATGTTTATAAATTATTGTGTCGGGGGCAAAAAACTTTTCTGAATATTTGGGAATGTTAGATTGTATGTGAATATTTGCGAGCGAAAAGTATTTCTTGGGGAGGGGGGGGGAAGGGGCACCCCTGGCGGGATAAAAAAACTGTTTTATTTATGTTTATAAATTACTGTGTCATGGGCAAAAAACTTTTCTGAATATTTGGGAATGTTAGATTGTATGTGAATATTTGCGAGCGAAAATTGCTTCTTGTGGAGGGGGGGGGGGCATCCATGGCGGGACAAAAAAAAAACTTGTTTTATTTATGTTTATACATTATTGTGTCGTGGGAAAAAATATTTCTGAATATTTGGGAATGTTAGATTGTATGCGAATATTTGCGCGCGAAAACTTTTTCTTGGGGAGGGGGGGGGGGGCACCCATGGTGGGATAAAAAACCTTTTTTATTTATGTTTATAAATTATTGTGTCATAGGAAAAACATTTCTGAATATTTGGGAATGTTAGATTGTATGTGAATATTTGCGCGCGAAAACTTTTTCTTGGGGAAGGGGGGGGGGGCTGACCATGCAAAAATTATAATACTGAACACTTCAAACAATTGTTTTGAATTTTAGCGATAATTGCATGTCAACAAGAGGAGTGGGGGGTGGGGGGGAGCCTTACTTCGCAGCCAATGAAAAACGCGGAGTGAAGTGTGACTCTCGTTCCCTCTCAATAGAAAGAAAATGGCGGGAAAAACACGTAAAAAAAGTAACTTTTAATTTAACTGAATTTTCGTTATTTTTCAAAATGAAAAGTAACTAATTAAATTAAAAGTTAACGAAAATAAAAGTAACTAATTAAATTAAAAGTTAACGACAATAAAACTAACTAATTAAATTAAATTTAACGCAAATAAAAGTAACGAGATAAGTTAAAAGTTAACGAAAATAAAAGTAACGAATAAAGTTAAAAGTTAACGAAAATAAAAGTAACGAAATAAATTAAAATTTAAACAAAAAAGTGACGAATTAACTTTAACTTTTTAACGACGTTATTCCCAAGTCTATGGGGGTCAAGGTGTGTTTTGGTCAAAGGGGTATTAGCACTGACACGGACGGATTTTGGCGCCTCTTTAAAGTTGTCCGAGTTGATGTATTCGTATAATGACTCGACTACAAGGTTATTATATCTATCGGGTAGTCAAAATGCATATGCGCTGTAACTATTGACATGGGGACATGGAAGAGGGAGGGCATCGCCTCTCAGATTCCAGGTATTGTCCAGTTATCCGTTTCAAGAGCATGTCAGACTTTTCTTCCCGGTATGAACGCCTGCCAGTCACAACTATGTGGACGTGGTTTAATTCAAGTTTTGAAAGCGGCAACGATAATGGGCACATTCGTCCCAAAGGGAATTGATTCATTCTAATCGCCATGTCGTAACCCAGGTTACAGTGCCTAAAAGTGATAGTGTGCCGACCGAGGCGAAAAACAGGTTCCCTAAAAAACCCCTCCCATAGACGACGTTGGTCTTGAATAAGCGGTCTAAAGCGAAGGAGTTAACATTGAAACTAATGGGAATTTATTGCAAATGAAATGACCGATATCTTTCGAAATAACTGAATAATTTGTGTGAAATTTGGTGTGATTATTGTAAGTGATATACGCAAAAAGTCATTTGATTTTCAGAGAGATTGAGCTAGGGATATATTCGTATTATTGAAATTTTATTTAACTTTATCTGTGGTCTTTCAAACATTTGAGATCCAAAATAATCAAGTTCTTTCATCACAGTAACGTGAAATTCGGTATGACGTTTTCTCTTGTACATTTCAGTTCTTTCGATTTTGAAGATTATCGGGCCAGCTCGTCCTGGGCCCGCCGTAGGACTTCACTTGTTTTTAGAGAATAACTCGAAAATCAGAGAAAGTAGGAAATCTAAATTTAAAATATCGTTTTCGTTTGGGGTATATTTTAATTCTTTCAATTTTGAACCGTATCGGGTTAGCCCTTCTTAGGCCCGCCTTAGAAACTCATCCGTTTTTGCGATATAATTCGAGAACAGGTGTATCTAAAAATTCGAAGTTTAGCATATCCTTCTCATTTGCTGTATATTTTAACTCTTTGGATTAAAAATCTTATCGGGATAGTCCGCCCTGAGCCCAACAAGAGGAATATACCGTTTTTTTCAGAATAACTCAAAATTCGGAGCATCTAGAATGTATAAATTTTATATATCATTGTCCTTTGGGGTATATTACATTTCATCGCATTTCGAACCTTATCGGGCTAGCCCGTCTTGGCCCACCATAGAAATTTACTCGCTTTTCAAGAATAACTCGATCAATCGGAGTAGCTAAAAATGTAAATTTAGTATATCATTTCCTTTTGGATCGAATTTAATTTAGGTTTTAAACCTCATCGGGCTAATCCATCTTGGGTACGCTGAAGAATGCTTTCGTTCTTGAAGAATAACTCGAGAATTGCAATAGCTAAAAATTCCAAGTTCAACATGTCGCTAGCTTTTGTGGTATATTTAAGTTTCTTCGGATTTGAACTTTATCGGGATAGCCCGTCCTGGGCCCGACATGGGAATGGACATTGTTTTTTTAGAATAACTGGAAAATCGGGACAACTAGAAAATATAAATTTAGTACATCCTTATCTTTCGAGGAATATTTAAATTCCTTCGATTTTGAACCGTATCGGGCGAACCCGTTTTGGGCCCGCCTTAGAAATTCACTTTTTGGGGGGAATAACTCTAGAACGGGAGTATATAAAAGTTCCAAGTTTAGAATGTCGTTGTCATTTGCGGTATATCTTAGCTCATTGGATTTAAAACCTTATCGGGCTAGCCCGTCCTGGGCCTAACAAAAATAATGTACTCATTTTTTTAAGAATACCACCAAAACTATAGCAGCTTGAATGTCTAAATTTAGTATATCATTGTATTTTAGGGTATATTTTATTTCTTTGGATTTTGAACCTTATCAGGCTAGCCCGTCTTGAACCCGACGTAGAAATGTACTAGTTTTTCGAAAATAACTCGAAAATCGAAGCAGATAAATAAATCAAAATTTAGTATATCATTTTCTTTTGGGGTAAAGTTTAATACTTTCGAAGTTGAACCCTATCGGGAGAGCCCATCCTGACCCCGACATAGTAATGCACTCGTTTCTTAAATAACTCAAGCAAAGCAGCTAAAATATTTTATAAATCATTGTTTTAGGGGTATATTTTAATTCTTTAGATTTTGAACCTTATTGTGCTAGCCCGTTTTTGGCCCGTCTTAGGAATGCACTCGTTTTGGGGTAGCAAGTTTAGCACGATCGCATTCCTAACACGATCGCATTCTTAAGGCTGACTCAAGACGGGCTAGCCCGATGAGGTTCAAATTATAAATTATTAAAAACCCCAAAAGAAATTGATATACTAAATTTAGAATTTTTAGCTGCTCCGATTCACGAGTTATTTTCGAAAAACAGTACATTATCACTATGTCGGGCCCAAAGACGGTCGAGTCCGAAAGAATCAAAATCCAAAGAAATAATATATAAGACATATCGCAAATGACAACAACATTCTAAACTTGGAAATTTTAGATATTCCGGTTCTAGAGTTATTCCCCCCAAAAAGTGAATTTCTAATGCGGGCCCTAAACGGGTTCGCCCAATACAGTTCTAAATCGTAGGAATTAAAATATTCCTTAAAATATAAGGATGTACTAAATTTATATTTTCTAGTTTCCCCGATTTTCCAGTTATTCTTCAAAATAGGTCCAATGTCGGGCCCAGGACGAGCTACACCGATAAAGTTCAAATCCTAAGCCTTTTAAATATACCCCAAAAGCCAACGACATGTTAAACTTGGAATTTTAGCTACTTCTCGCGTTATTCTTCAGAAACGAATGCATTCTTCAGCTGATCCAAGACAGGCTAGCCCAATGAGGTTCAAAATCTAGATTAAAAAGGAAATTATTTGCATATACCAAAGACTGCAAATACGACCTAAAGTCTTCAATGGCACGAATTTCTGGGACGTTAGCAGGGTTGATGTACTTATCAACAAATTCGACATTTTCTGACCTCAAAGGTTCCAATACGATTTTTGCGAAATGAGTGCTGGCTCGGTCAGGTCAAAAGACATATTCACCTTTTCTATAATTAACACGTACATGAGGAATGAGCCTACGTGTAATACATTCTTTTTGGTAATCCAGATTTGTGGATAAATGATTGGTTGATGCCCTTTGGCATAATCGGTATATAGACCAAAACGTTTTGTTCAAATTTAGCTTTTTTCCAATATTTAATATTAGATGGAGTGGCGGTCACGTCTTTGGTGTAAAATTCGCGGTTTCCACAGATGGTCAAATGACAGCGGATAAAACAAAACTCGCTATCTATATAATAAAAGGCAATGTCTATGTCTGTGTCTGTGTGTGTGTCTTACACACTATACGTTCAGCGACCGCGCGTCGGAGAGCTACGAAATTTGGCAATCGGAGACCCGGGGGGGGGGGGGGGCACGTGAAACCCGATTTTTTAAATTTGAATTATTTTTTTAGTTATTTAATGTTTTATGCGATTTCGACCGTTTTTCCCTTTTTTCTCCACCATCCAGACGTCGTAGTAAAAAACAAATCACACCACCGGAAAGAGCAGACAAATGCGAGTAAAAATATATCAATCTCAAATCTCAGGAACAAATTATAATATTTTTTAAAGATTTTAAAACAAAAGTCACTTTCGGTTAAAAAAAAACGAACTTTGGTTTTTAAATCCTCTCATCTCAAAAAGTACTAATGATTTCGACTATGGAATGAGGATATTTTAAATGATATTAATGAAAAGCTTAAACACTGAAGAAATAAACAAGAAAGACCAACCATGCATAAGCATTGATTATGAAACACTTTCCAACTGAAATGTAATTTCATTTAAAAATTTCTAAAATGTGATTCATTCAGTGGTAATATCTTTTACATTATCACAGTACTACAGTAATTTATTATACTTAAATATTTAAAACTGTATCGAAATATAAATCATCTGATTCTTTATGCAAAATCAATGAATATTTCATTCATATAACTTGTATTCCAGACTCCAGAGCTAAATAATTTTGTGTGAAAAAAATTCAGCAATTCTTATGTAATTCATCTTACAATCGCTTGAGATATTTGCATTCTGCATATGTTAAAATTAGGCTTCCTTGAAGAAATAATAAAAGTTTAGGGATCATTTAAAATCACAACTATTGTAATTGCATAGGCACGGAATTTAGATACACAGATAATACACAGATAATATATATGTGTATGTGTATGTACTCAAAGTATTGGAATCGTGCCGAAGATCGGAACTCGAATTTTCAAAGGATCTACACGTTTTGGGACTTCTAGAACACGAAAAAACTACTTTTAGGAAGACGTCTGTGTGTGTAAGGGTGTATCTGTGTATGTTTCTGTGTGGATATTACATCCACTCTAATTGAAAAACTAATGGACCGAATTTCATACAATTTGGTAGGTATGTTTTTTGTGGGAAATCCTGATGTTCATTAGATTATAGTACGATTCGTAATAAAAGAATCTGCCTTCTTTGCGAAATGACCGCAGAAATTGCCTTTATCCACTCTAGCTAAAAACTAATGAACCAAATTTAACAAAATTTGGAGTATAATATTTCAATAACCTACAAGTGATTTATATACCAAATTTAACAAAATTTTGTATATAAATCATTTGTAGGTTATTCTACTACGATTCGGGAAAAAGGCACGGGCTATTTTTGCGAAATGGCCAGCAAAAATCGTTATATATAAAAATAAAAGACTACGTGTGCTCAATTATATCAATTAAATTCCTATTTTATATGTGATTTTTGACAACAAAAAGAATAAGACTAACCCCA
Organism: Amaurobius ferox; assembly: GCA_951213105.1. NCBI lineage: Eukaryota > Metazoa > Arthropoda > Arachnida > Araneae > Amaurobiidae > Amaurobius > Amaurobius ferox. Next base: position 94,473,807 of record OX578149.1, on the reverse strand, counting down.
TTACTCTAGGACTAGCCGTTCTTGAGATATTCTAGTTTTTTCGAGTTTTCGCTACGCCACCTTTGACAATAAGTCCAGCTATCAAATGAGAACCAAATTTAAGTTTAACGTGTAAATTCAATGTCATTTAAAATACTTATGTTGTGCAGATAAACTCAAATTATCATTGAATAAATAAAGAGAACGAATATGAGTCTGCAGGGAAAGACATGTGCTGTCCACATCAGAATTTTTAACAATATTACAACAATGATTTATAAAAGTGAACGGGGATTAATTGCGGGTCATTTCGAAAAAAATGTATGATCTATATTTAAAGATCCACCAAATTGCTGTAGAATAAAATGTTCTACAAATTTAAGCTGTGTACCAAATTTTAACTCTCTAGGACGTAGGAAAGTGCATTTAAAATGCCATCAATTAAATTTATCATGAAGAGTTATATAAAATTTTAAAAAAATGAAAATTGTTATTTACCAAATTATTTTAAAATATGAAGCCACTCCCATATGCAAAACGGTTTAACAAATGGAGAGATATTTATTATATAATATCTCTCTCTTTTCTTTCTGGAAGATATCCCAAAGTCAGAATTTAATTGAATTTGTTTTTTTCCCTATATTAAATAATTTTTTTAATTAAAAAACTACTTAACATATTTTACTGAATTTTTTTTTATATATTCTATGGGATAATGTGAATATTTCCTAAAAATTTCGAAGCAATTCGTGAATTTTAAATTTACTTAAAAAATGTTTGAAAAATTAGGTCCCATAGGGTTCAATGTATTTCATTTTTTCAACCCGGGTTCAATAAAAAACTAATTGGGTGATATTATTTATTTATATTCCCATAGGTCCTACAGACCGTCTGAACAACATACTAAAATTTCATTTTGATAAACTCATTTTTACGGCAGTTATCGTGCTAACGGACAGACAGACAGACAGACAGACAGACAGACAGACAGACAGAATGAACAAAGTCATAAACACTTTTCAACTTTGTTGTAAAGTGTTAAAAAATAAAAAGAAAGAAAGTTATGGAGATTGTCACGGTGCCTTAAAATTTCCATTTTAGTTTTAACGTCATTAAACTAAACCAAACTTTGCTAACTCCACGGGGTTGAGGGCACGGTAGCCCAGTGGTTAACGCGTTGGAATTGCACTCGGTAGGCCCGGGTTTCATTCCCGCCACTGCCAAAATTGCAGCCGTGTTCACGCGGAGTACGATCACGTAAAACATGTGGGTCCGTAAGTCCATCCGAGATGTTGGTGATAGGGGAAGGAGGGTAGGGTTCCAGTGGATGCCTCCCCCACTGGGTTCCGGTCTAAATTGGGTGAATAAAAAGAAAGTTATGGAGATTGTCGCGGAGGGCGCGGTAATCCAGTGGTTAGCGCGCGGGAATTGCACTCGGTAGGCCCTGGTTCGATTCTCGCCACTGTCAAAACTGCCGTCGTGTTCACGCGGAGAACGATCACGTTAAACATGTGGGACCGTAAGTCCTTCCAACAGGTTGGTGGTAGGGGATGGAGGGTACGGTCCCTGTGGATGCCGTGGGTTTTGGTCTAAATTGGGGGGGCACTTCCTGGCCATCCAAGCAGTTACCTTACACCTTTCTGGTAGGCCGCGCCAGCGAGTTTGCCACGGTCAGAATTTTCAAGGGAAGCGAACAGGCTGGTCGCCAAAGGCGGCTAGTCCAAAATAAATTGTCTGCTGTCGAATTTTCGAAGCAAGTAGCGACATTTGGTTTTCGCAAGCTTCATTTGGATATTCGTTCTAGATGGAATGCAAACTTCGACGTTTTCCAAGCTACGGACGTTCCAACTAACACTATAAGCGCTTCAATTACATTGACTTAAATTTGGACATGCTAACATACGGGTGGAAGAATCTCTCAAAAACACGGCTATGGGACAAACCCTATCCCAAACAGGTTGACCCCCATTTGCAGGCAGTTGACACCTTTGACACCACCCATCAGAGATAACGTACAATAGATCAGAGGATACGACTCACCTGACCCACAGGAAGCAGATGAAAGAATTTAAGAACAGGGAATTTTAATCTTTCAAGAAGGCGAGAAGCAAAGTGACCTCCAGAATAAAATTTGTTAGGAGTTTCTTATTCATCTAATACACTTCCATAGTTTATACATTTTTAACATAAATACTCTATATTATTTATATATATATTCATTTTCAATTTCTTTACAATTTTCAAGCTCTCAAAATTTTGAGCCACAAAATAAGTCCGTGAATTCAATCTGGGAACTTTGGATTTCCGTCCTAATTTTTTACTGTTTCTATTGTTCATTCTTTTTAGGTCTCAATAAATATGACTGAGTTGATTAAGAATATAACATTCGATTTACAGAATTTATCATTATACTTGAAATGAAGTACAATAGAGAAACATTGTTTTTCCAAATCAACGTTTTGTTGTTTTTCCAAATTTTCTTTCAAAAATAAAATGGAATATACATAAGTTACGTATCCAACTCATGACTACAGATTAACATATTTTTATTTTGTTGGGAAACAACAACACAAATTAGAGCTTTCTTCAACTAGATCTCACTAAAATAAATAGGCTTATTGCAGTTACCAATTAAAATATGCACAAAAAGTAAATTGGTTCATTATTTCGTGAGATATCGTGCTTCTGGAGAAAAGTAAAATATCTAATATCTAGTGAGTAGTTCATAACTATTAAACAATAGTGTCCATTCATTATTGGTAAAATGTACTTAAGTTATTTTTGTTATATAATAATTGTGAACATATTTAAAGTTTTAGGATTTCCACCATTTTGGATCAATAACAGCTATATCGTACGAACGGTGTAGATTATCATTCTAAAAGTTATGTCATTTGCTTTTAAACAGAACTTTACATATTAATTGGCAATTTTAGCAGGAAATTTTAAAATATAATTACGTTCCAATATGTTCCGATATTCGAGGAAAATTAACTGTAGTGTGGCTCAATTCGACTTTCTCATACCATAATTTATTTTTAAGAGTTTCTTTATTTTTTATTTTATTTTGTTTTTATTTTACAAATTCTTTTTGATAAATCGGTATAAAGAATCTAAATGATCACAATTATAGTGTATTACCCTTCACTTTAAAAAGCATAAAAAATCGATTAAAACCGCATTTCCTAACAGTGGGGGGAGGGGGTAACTTGCCTCCCGGTGGGACTAATGACATCATGAAAAATAAAATTATATTGCGGTTACCTTTCACAACAATGATTGTAACTATAAAGTCACGTGATCATTGAGCCATAAATAAACTCTTATGTATTATTATCTCAAATTTTGTTCTATGCCGTCATGTTAAAAAAATATGAAATTTAGAATAAATTTCGAACTCGAATTAAAAAAAATTAAATCTAGTTCTAGATTATTTATAACAAAGCTGGATATAAGGTTTCATGAAAATCCATTAATATTCGTGGCCGCTATCGGGAATACAAGAAATCGACCACAGACAGACGGAGGGACATCATTCGAAAAAAAGGCAAAATGTGTTCAGGAGGTCTTAAAACATATTGGCATCAAAATCTCGAATTTGAAAAAACGATTATGTATGTAATACTACTACACGAATATCTATGTGATATACACCGTACGAATGCAAAATATTATAAACAAGAAAGATCAATCATGCATAAAGCATTGATTATGAAATATTTTCCAACTGCAATGCAATTTCATTCAAACATCTCTAAAATGCGATACATTCAGCGGTAGTACTTTTAAAATTATCACAAAACTACAATAATTTATTATATTTGAAAACTTAACTTCTTCGAAAAAAAATGAACTTTATTTAAATGACGTCATCGAAATATAAATGACCTGGCTCTGTATGTAAAAGAAGTAAATATTTTATTATACACTTTTATTCTATTCCTTTCATTCATCACAATACTACAATAATTTATTTTACTTAAAAACTTAAAACCATGAAGGTAAAAGTAACTTGACTCTATGTTTAAAACTTCATCGGAAAAGTCTGCTATAAAATCGTCTGTTTAAAACTGCATCGAAAAAATCGTCTGCTTCTCAATATAAAATCAATGAATGTTTCATTCATATCAGCTATTTTGCAGACTCCATGAGCTAAATAATTTTCCGTTAAAGAAATTCAGCAATTCTTATACAACTCATCTTACAACTTGGTGTGTTTACATTCTCCACACATAAGTGAAAATTAGGCTTCTTTGTAGAAATAATTAAAGTTTAATGATCATTTAAACTCAAATATAATGTAATTGCGTTGTTTCAGAATACAGGTAAACAGAAATTAAGCAAATAAAGCGATTTTTGGACGGATACAACCCTAAATATAAATTAAAAATAACATTACAAATCACGAATTTGACCCAAGGTGGATGACATTGATTATTTAAACTCAAATATATTGTAATTGCGTTGTTTCATAATATAGATGCACAGAAGTTAAGCAAAAACAAAGCTGTTTTAGGACGGATACAACACTCAATATAAATTAACAAGATCAACAATGCATATAGCATTGATTATGAAACACTTTCCAACTTCAATGCAATTTTATATAAATATCTCTAAAATGCGATACATTCCTCGGTAATATTTTTAAAATTATCAAAATACTACATTAATTTATTATATTTGGAAACTTAAAACATCATCGAAAAAAATGAACTTCATTTAAATAACGGCATTGAAATATAAAATGCCTGGTTTAAACATCTCTAAAATGCGATACATTCCTGGGTAATATTTTTAAAATCATCATAATACTGCAATTATTTATTATATTTAAAAACTTCATCGAAGACTAATAAAATTTATTCAAATGACGTCATCGAAATATAAATCGCCTCTATAAAAAAGTAGCATTTCATTCATAAATATTTTTCCAATCCTTTCATTCATCACAATACTACAATAATTTATTTGATTTAAAAATTTAAAACCATGGAGGTACAAATAATTTAACTCTATGCTTAAAACTTCATTGAAAAAATCGTCTGGGTTCTTTGTGAAAAATCAAGGAATGTTTCATTCATATCAGCTGTATTGCAAACTCCATGAGCTAAATAATTTTGCTTTAAAGAAATGCAGCAATTCTTATATAACACATTCTACATCTTTTAGAGTTTGCATTTCCCATAAGTGGAAATTAGGCTTCGTTATAGAAATAGTCAAAGTTTGATAATCATTTAAACTCGAATATAATGTAATTGTGTTGTTTCAGTATGTAGATGCACAGAATTTTAGCAAAAATAATGCGGTTTTCGGATACAACACTAAATATGAATTAAAAAGAATTAACTTTAAAAATCACGATTTTGAGACAAGATGGATGCCATATTTTATTTTTAAGTGGGTCACGTGATCTCTTCATATAAAGGGTGTAATTATTAATTTAATTTTTATTTAAAAAACTACCGAACATATTTTGCTAATTTCTATTTATATATTTTATGGGATAATTTGAATATTTCCTAAAACTTTCGAAGCAATTTGTGAATTTCAAATTCTCTTAAAAAATGTTTGAAATATTAGGTTCCATAGGATTCAATGCATATAATTTTTTCAACCAGTGTTCAATCCAAAACTAATTGTTTGATATTATTCACTTATTTTCCCATATGTCCCACCTACTATCTGTGAACAATATAGTAAAATTTCATTTAAATAATTTTTTTCACATTTTTATGGCAGTTATCGTGCGAACGGACAGACAGACAGACAAAATGAACAAAGTCATATACACTTTTCAACTATGCTGTAAAATGTTAAAAATATGTAAATACTCGTGTCATTTTAGCTTGAATTAAATGTTGAAATATCGCACAAACGATATCCAGAAAATGCCTATTTCATTGCAGAAACAATATAATTTCAACATAATATAAAATGTTTATGTACATGTACACGTATGCTTAAAAAAATATTATATGCAACAAAAAAGCTAGAGTATGTGTTTTATATAAAGAATTAAAGTTTTCAGCAAAAAGCAATGAACACAGGTTTTGGTGAAAATCAGAAGAATGCCCCTTGCTCTAAGTTTCCCACGGTAGAGAAGTATTTTTCAGGGAAGAATGTATTTCACCCCTCATTTGGGACTCCAAGGGGACAATGATTGACACTAATCTTCCTTTGCCGCTAAGCAGGGGGTGCCGCACACTAAAATATTCGTCTAATGGCCAAAGAGCCAAAGGTAGGTATTCGAATGTTTTGAGAGAGAGTTTATACAGAGTATTTACAATTAAAGTTCCACTTTGAAATGGCCATAAAAGGAAAACTACTGGACAGAATGCTATCAAACTTGGTAATAGTTTACATGAGGTCATGGGATTTTATTTTCCGCAAGAAAAAAAAAGTTCAAAAATTCCTGTCAGCGGGGAATGGCAAAGGTCCGAGGGGCAAAATATACCTTCATGTTCGAAAGAACTTCATGGGCAAAATAGATCTTCATGTACCTTAAAATGTTCGATTTTCCGAATAAATGAGAAACGGCTCCTTTAAAATTTGATAGAGGCTTGAAATTTTGCACATGGACTAATTATGTGATGAAAACACTCAAGACGAATACAGTTTTTTTTTAAAATGTTCATTTAAGGGGTGCTCCAGAGAAAAACGTTCGAAAGATGAATTTATAAAAAAGAGAAACATGCTTCGGGATGAGATAGAGATGTCAAATGTATTGTGCGGATAGATAGTTTGGAAGGCAGAGAGTGTACAATTTCAATTTTCCAATATTTTCTACTGTAGGGATGCCGCACATCAAAATGTTCGATTTTCGGAATAAATGAGAAACGTCAATTCTGAAATGTGATAGATGCTTGATATTTGATATATGGGCCAATAATCTGATACAATACCCAAGAAAAACGGAATTTTTAAAAAATGTTTATATGAGGGGGTGATTACCCTACACAGAAACATTTGAAAGGTGAAATGATAGAAAAAGCATGCTTTGTGATGACATAGAGACTTCAAATTTAGTGTACAGGTAGATAGTTGGAAAGGATGAAAGTGTGCACTTTCAGTTTTCCCACATTTGCTAAAGCAGGGGGGTGCCGCACAATAAAATATTCGATTTGACAAACAAATGAAAATCGCCTCCTTTTCAACGGCTTGAAATTTGGTATATGGACAAATCATTTGAAAAAAAAACACAAAATGAATACAATTTTCCAGCAATGTTCATAGGGGGGGGTGCTACACAGGGAAAGTTTGAAAGGTGAAATGAAAGAAAAAGCATGCTTCGTGATAGAATAGTTCAAATTTGGTATATGGGTAAATAGTTTGAAGAAAAGAAAGTGTGCAATTTCAGATTTCCAATATTTGTTACTTTAGGTGTTGCCGCACACCAAAACGTTCGATTTTCCGAATAAATGAGACACACTTCCATTTAAATGTGATTGAGGCTTGATATTTGGTATATGAACCAATTATCTGATAAAAGACGAACTATTTCAAAAATGTTTATTTATGGGTGTGCACTATAGAAAAAAACGTTCGAAATGTGAAATGATAAAATAGCATGCTCCGGGAAGACATTGAGGCTTTAATTTGGTGTACGGGTAGATTGTTTGAAAGAAAGAATTGTGCAATTTAAGTTTTCCAATAGTTTTTTTTTTTTTGGGGGGGGGGGGGGGGTATGCACACCAAAATATTCGATTTGACGAATAAATGTGAAACGCGAATTAATCAAACATTTACATTATTCGAGAGTTGCTTATTGCAACACAGTATATTTTCAACTGGTATTCGGCTTGTATTTATTTTAATTATCCTTAATGGATGTATAAGAATATTTATTCTCGCTATACAAAATTATCTTCACAGGCAGCTCTGAAGGTAAAAACATTCTGGTCCTGTGTGTAAACAAATTTACAAAAACTATTATCTAATTACCACGGGGCGACAGGGATTTTCAAGGAAATTGAACTTAATTTTTCAAAAGATTGAATTTTCATAAATTGGGTGAATAATTGTCATTAATTTAGTATCATGTTATCAATTCGGCAGCATTTTCAGTAATTTGACAGCATATTAAAAAGTAGTCAAATTTGTCGGAATGTGGGAGAGTTAGACTAAGAGACAAGTGCTACAGAAAATCATTACAGTAATATTATCTTTCAATACGCAACAAGACAAGTTATTTAAAAAGCACAAATTTTAAATTCGTATTATATTTTTTAAACCAACAATAGGAAAGTACACGTTACAGCTCGAGAACCCTAAACGTTCAAATTTAGTTTAAATTTAGCATATCGTTGCTTTTTAACACTTTACAGCATAGTTAAAAAGTGTTTATGACTTTGCTCATTGTGTCTGTCTGTCTGTCCGTTCGCACGATAACTGCCGTAAAAATGACTTTATCAAAAGGAAATTTTAGTATGTTGCTGAGACGGGCTGTGGGACATACGGGAATGTAAACAAATAATATCACCTAATTAGTTTTGGATTGGACCCAGATTGAAATAATTAAATACAATGAACTCTAAGGGACCTAATTATTCAAACATTATTTAAGCGAAATTAATTCAGAAATTGCTTCGAAAATTTTAGGAAATAGTCGAATTAGTATAGTATTCCCATATAGTAATCCCATACAGTATATAAAAAGAAATCAGCAAAATATGTTCGGAATATTTTGAAGTAAAAATTAAAATAATAATTGCATCCATATTATATGAAGGGATCACGTGACACATTTCAAAATAAAATATGCCAACCACTTTTTTTCCCAGTGTAATCGTGATTTTTAGTTCTTTTTTATTTATATTTAGTGTTGTATCCGTTTTAAAACCGCTTTATTTTTTATCTTTTCTGTGCATCTATATACTGCGCCAACTCAATTACAATATTTTGAGTTTAAATGATCATCAAACTTTGATTATTTCTACAATGAAGCCTAATTGTCACGCATGTAGAATGTAAACACATAAAGCTGTAAGAGAAGTTGTATAAGAATTGCTGAATTTCTTTAACGCAAAATTATTTAACTTTGGAGTCTGCAGTATAGTTGATAGGAATGAAACATTCAATAATTTCACATAGAAAAGCAGACGATTCTATTGTATTGATTTATCGATGAAGTTTTAAGCATGGAATTACAAAGTACTTTTACCTCCATGGTTTTAGGTTTTTAGGTAAAATAAATTATTGTAGTATTTTAATAATTTTAGAAATATCGCCTCTGAAAAAAAGGAAAGAAAAAAAAGTTTAAGAATAAAATATCCACTGCTTTTATATAGAGAGCCAGGCGATTTATATTTCGATGACGTTATTTGAACACAGTTAATTTGTTTTCGATGAAGTTTTTAAATATAATAAATTATTGCAGAATTGTGATAATTTTAAAAATATTACTTCTGAATGTATCGCATGTTTAAATAAAATTACATTGCAGATGGAAAGTGTTTCATAACCAATGTTTTATATATGACTGATCTTCCTTCTTGTGATATATTTTTACTTTCGCTGCAATACATGCTAATGTATAGATAAAGTATTGGAATAATGCCGAGAATCACATCAGGAGTTTTCTACGGATCTACACGTTTCGGGACCTGTAGAACACGAATGAACTATTTTTAGCGTGACATCTGTGTGTGTGGTCTGTTAGCGTGACATCTGTGTGATGTATGTATCCACTGAAGCTCAAAAACTAATGGACCAAATTTCATAAAATTTGGTTGGTAAGTCACTTGTGCGTGACCCTGGTGCTAATTACTTTTCGGTATGATTCAGTATAAAAGAAACCGCCTTTATTTGAGAAATGACCCTCAAAAATCCCATGTATCCACTCTAGCTAAAAAACTAATTGAGCAAATTTCACAAAATTCGGAAGATAAATCACTTGTGGGTTACCCTCGTACTGATTAGATGTTACTGCGATTCGAATAAAGAATATCGAGGAGCAAATGGAGACTTTAAAGCGCAGTTGCTGAATGAAACTAAGGTACATTAAAAATGCAAATTCGATATAATATCAGAAAAGTGTCCATGTTGTTTTCTGCAATTAAACTCAATTTAACGCAGCATGAAATACAAAATAAGAAAATATATTTGAGTCTGTAGGAAAAGTCATGTGCTGCCCACGTCAGATTACTTTTAATATATATTTTTTTCTATTTATAAGTGAATTAAATGCGATTTGCAAAATGCGCAATTCTCAATATGTTTTATTTAAAGTAAACAGTAAGAAATTTGAAATACATTCATTATTAACAAATGTGGTGAAGGCTTTGCAAGTTACTTTAACAGAATAGTGGTAGACCCTATTATTAAGAGAGGTTTTCGAGATATTGGGAATTTTTCTTTTTGCTATGGAGCATGATATCTCAGATATATTAAATACATCGAATGAAATATAGTACGATAAATTACGTGCGGAAGCTAAAAAAATGTTAGCATTTTTTTAATCAAAAAATCATTATAAAAGATAAATATGCTTTAAAATGTATTGCCTAAATAGTTTTTATATGTAATTTATTATTTAAAAATTTTAAATATTTTCTATTTAAAAAATCCGATCTTTTGTTAAAGGTTCGATCTCTTTTAAAATCTTTGATAACAAATGATAGCTTAGATGATAAATGATAGGGATTCAGCATCCAATTTAAAAAGAGGTATAGGGTAGTAGGTCACTAAAGATTTCCACTTACGGTATATTTTCTAATTTCGTTTCAAAAATTTTACATAAAACATTTATTTATCGGAAACTGTTATAGATATAGATAGCTCAGATAATGACTGATACGGATTCAATATTATTGAATTTTGAAAATTATCATCCCAGTCCATCCTGGGGCCGCGCAATAGGAATGTACACGTGTATTTTTAGAATTATAACTTGAATACCGGAGAAGTTAGAAATCTCACATTTGTCATATATTTGCCTTTCGTATCATATTTTCATCCCTTGGATTTTGAACCTAATGTGTCTAAAGAAGTAGAAAACTAGCAAACAAAAACAAATTTTATAGGATGACCTTTATTTTAGTTTTTATAAGATCTAGACCTTTATTTATGCAATTAAAATGTAACTCACATTTTCATATGATACAATAGAAGTGGTGACTATAAATTTTGTAAAACTAATATTTCATTATAAATCGGAATACGCTAAAATATTACCAATGGGTTCAATCATTGATTAAATATATGGAATTACTAGCAGGTATATCTGTTATTCGTACGGAATATATAATATAAAAACTTTAAATTCACAATTATTTGCAAATTCTTTGTATTCTAAATGATATTGTTATTCAAAGCACTCTATTAAACCATTTAATTCTCCCAAATTAAGTATCAGAATCTCTGTTTCTGCCATATAAAATTATCTTTAGAGGAAGATCGGAAGAATAAAATGTCCTGATCCAGGGTGTAAACAAATTTACAAAAATGGCATTACCTCTATTTGGGGCAAAGCTAAAAATAAAGGTCCCCTCATTTACAATTAAATTTTTCAGCGGCCATTTATTTCCTCTGCCATTTTTTCCACGGCTATATTTTCCCTCGGCCATTTTTTCTTAGATTCCTTTGAAACTGTGCTAAGGGCCCCTAAGCTTATAGTTACGCCACTGGTTGGAACCAGGCGGGGATTGAGAGGGGAGCCAGGAGACCTAGTGCCCCCCCCCCTTTATGATGAAAACTAACATTAGTTCTATGCGTATGGGAACAAAGTTGAAATTGAATGTTGGGCCCTTCTTTTGAATGGTTCCCTCCACCTTTTTCAAAGTCTGTATCTGCCCATGGTTGTAACACATGCATACCTATAAAGCTCTAAGTTATTCAGGTTATACTGTGAACCTTTAAATAATACAATGAAGTTGTGTCTGCAGTTAAAGCAGTCTGTTTCGATGGGCAACTGGGCATTATCCAAACGTGACCAGGATTTTGTTTACATCACACCCAACCTTTTACTCTACAACGGGGGAAAATGAAAAAGGGTTCGACTCTCACCAGCAGCAAATTACCCAAGGGAATTCAGGACCACCACCCCTTTCTACCTAGTACCTGCCGCCAAATTGCTCCTTTTGCCATCCTGCCTTGGTGTCTACGCAAAAAGACAATTTTGTCAACTCGACAAACAGAGTTATAGAGTTTGACATTCTCGTAACAATGGTCAAAGTGAAAGTGCCGCTAAAGCTGTCAATTGTACCTAAATCCAAAATCTAAAAATAGACAATAGAGACTTACTTTTCTGCTTCTGGGAAGGGGGGGGGAGAAGGGGAGCTTCAATGAGTGCGTGTTTTTTGTTTCCTTATCAAAACTGTTTTTGTAGTATTTATCATAGTTCTGGGTTTATAAATAAAATGAATTAAATTAAAATGTAATGTAATTTTATTTTTATTTCATGTTTACACTACTGATCAGTATGCAGTTAAATTACCATCGCTTCAGGCTGAAATGTTCCATATCCACATATAAGATCACCCCGCTTATAGGGTCAGTTTTTTCAAATACGTAAGGGTGACCTTATACCTTATATCGAGGTTTGACTGTGTAACGTATGTTCAGCATAACGATTCTAACGAAATTATTTGAATTTATATAGACCAATTTTATGAATTTCCATATCTTAAGAGAACGAGAAGCGTCTTCCTCCCACCCTCCTACCCCATTTGGCATTCAATCAATACGTATTTTAAATTTAACTCTCAATTCTCGCATATAGTCGTTCACCAAGTACGTTGGCGCTTTGAGGTGGGGGGGGGGGGGGGTCGCTTTAATGCGGATCGTCCGCATTTATTGTTTTTTCTTCTAATAAATGTTGTGAAAACTTTGGGGAAGTGCAGTTTCATTTTTAATTGCATGTCTATTTCATATGACAGTTTGGAACCGTATCAGCAAATATAACTCTCTCAAAGTTAAAAAATGTTGAAATTTTTAAAAAAAATTTATTATATAGAAAATCTAAAACTGAAAGGGGGGGGGGGCATGGCTCTCCCATGCCGGTGCCCGTGTTTGCTTGTATAAACATAAATAACAGCTGTGCCTTAATAATTTTCCATGTTAACATGCGGAAATTTATCATTTTAAATCAGTATTTATGAAATTTTTATGTAAAAATCCTCCTTTTATGCCAATTTTTGATCGTGGATTTTTAATTCATGATATGCTCGAAAATTTTCAATTATTTTTGCTTTTGTTAAGTATTTGAAGCTTTTTAAATCCCTACAAAAAATTATAAGTAAAGTATGTACCTCTCCTATTGCAATAAAATGTAAATGTATTATCATTATTAATACTATCATGTTAGTTTAATAAAAAATCCTATTAAAGTTTTACCCGAAAAGGGGAAAGCAGTTTTGTTTTCAAAACGTACATGCATAAGAAATATGAAATTAAACAATACAACTTGTTAAATGTATTTGAAACCTGTAAAATTATAATAAAAGATAAGTGATAACTCTGATATTGAACTGAGTGACCATTGCAAAATGAGGTTTTCAGATAATAATTAATAATATATCAATACACCATGATTGAAAATTTAGGAAAATATATTTTTTATATTAATTTCAAAATAAAATAATAAAAACTTTCTCTATCAATGTTCATAAACAGTTATACAATTTTGTCAATTTAGGATAATTTATTTTATAAAATAACAATTGATTTGCAGCAGGACAAAAATGAGAAAAAGTGGTTTTTAATTTTCGTTTAATAAAAAGCAAATTCAATTTTTCAGACTGTTTAAAACCTTCTTAAATCAAAAGCCTATCCTATATCAAAAGTCTATCCTACATCAAAAGCCTATCCTATTTCCGACGATACCTAATTACCCCTTATAGACTATGACCTTTGTTAATCATAGGCGCCGGAGACTGGCATTTGCCGCCTCCTGTTCTGTGGATTTTACAGATTTCATTGTATATTTTATGCATGTATGTGCGTGCGTGTGTGCAATGCATCTTTTGCCTAATCCTGGAAAAAATTCTTCAGGCGCCTATAATGTCAATGGTTCAGACCGAGACTGGATAAGTGTCAGATGGTTGTTTACTACCGTTTTACTTATTTCTTAAGCTTAATAAGATATCCGATCTCAAGTGGCTAATATTTAGAACTAGAGAAATTTCACTGCAGAAAAGCGAGAGGGTAATACGTTGAAAATTTCAAACTTTAAATGCGAAAATATAAATATTATTCGAAATAGTAAAGAATATATTTATACTATTTTGATTTTTTTGGGGGGAGGGGGGACGCTTCCTCACACACATTATGTGGGAGGGGCTTGAGCCCTCCCAAAAAAGGCCTAGCGATGCTTCGGATCCATGTTAAACAAAAATCAAACTAAGCGGGAGGTTTGACACCCAAAAACTATTTTTGTATATACTTCTCTGGATGTATCTATGAGACAGGTCCCCTGTTTGTAGATGTATGAAACAGGTCCGCGATTTACTGTGTGTGAAACATGCCCACGATTTACTGTGTGTGAAACATGTCCACGATTTACTGTGTGTGAAATAGGTCTGCAATTTACGGTGTGTGAAAGAGGTCCGCTATTTACGGTGTGTGACACGGGTCCGCGATTTACGGTGTGTGATACAGGTCCTCGATTTGCGGGGTGTGACACGGGTCCGCAATTTACGGTGTGTAACACGGGTCCGCAATTTACGGTGTGTATATTTACGGTGTGTAACACAAGGTCCCCATTTTGGTTGAAAAAAACATACTTTGAATTAATTATTTTTTTTTAAATTACGAAGTAGAAATGAAAAGTATACTATATTTTAACTGGAAAATCAATAACGTTTTCACCAAAAATATATTCCTTAATAGGGTTCTCGGTTTGATGGGATACACACAGTGTCCTCGTTTTACAGGTCTTGCCCACCTGTATGTGTGTGTGTGTGTGTGTGTGTGTGTGTCAGCGGGTCTGTGGAGACGATAACTGACGAACGAATGAACCGATTCGAACCAAATTTGGTACAAAAATCACAATCTATAAACACTGGAAGCCTATTGTTTTTATACGCAATCGAATGTTCAGAACCCCCCTAAATTTTCGAATGAAATTTTGAAAAAATCGTCAAAAAATCAAAACCAATAATAAAGTTACGTAAATAGACATTCCTTATGTAATTTTTCATTAGAAAACGATTGACATAAATTTTAGAACGCTAACATGAACCGTTCTCGAGATATTGCACATTTTTCAAAAAAATTATCAAAAAGTCAGATAAAATAGAAAAAAAATATTTCCTATTGAGAAACATGTTCACTTTTCATATATAATATCATGCGATAAATTGGGTGACATCATTCTCGTGGATCTAGCTCGTTCCATTCATGAAAAAAGATACTTTGAGTAATACTTTTGCATTTGAACGCCAATTTATCTGCTGTAAGAATAACTTATTTCTTCGTTCATAACGCTTGGAGAGATTTTGGCGACGAAATTGGCGGAATGTCGCCAACTTGGCGACTTTTTGAAATGTTGCCAAATTAACAAAAATCTCGCCAAATGGATAAAAATGACGCTAAATTAATGAAAATGACGACTAATTGTGGAAAATTCAATATCTAATAAGTTATATAATATATAAATATATAATAATAGTTATATAATATACTAGCAGCATACCCGTCCTTCGTACGGAGTATATAATATAAAAAAACTTATAATTCGCAATCATGTGCAAATTCTGATAAAATATTAAATTTATTGCTCATAAAGAGAAGTTTAAGAATATCTGTTCTCACTATGCAAAATTATCTTCACGGGCAAATCTGAAGAATAAAATATACTGGCCCCTTTTGTAAACAAATTCACACACAAAAAAAAAAATTGAATCAATATATGCAACCACGTACTACTTATATTATCTCAAATTAGAAAATATGCCAGTGTGTTAGTAGAAGCTTAAACATATTGTCGAAAGCCCAGACCATCCGACTCGTCCGTGGACTTAGAGTAGCTTTTTGGATGGCCGGGCTTAAACATATTGTAATATGAGTCTTAAAAATATTTACCAAAATAAAAAAGATGACGTAATAAATTGAAAGTATCAAAAATCCCCGTAATCTTAATACCAGAAGGTCGTAATTGATTCCAATATATGCCAATATATATAAAAATTTTGCCAATATACCTATACTACTTATATTGTCGTAGATTAGAAGATATACCCGTGCATTTGTAGAAGATTACTTGTACAACGTACTATATATGAGTTTCAACAATTTTCGTCATAATGAAACAATGGCATAATAATTTGAAAATATCAATAATTCCTGAATCAACTGTCCCCGAAATATCAATAATAATGATGGTTAAACCTGAAGACCGTAATTGATATTATCCAGTCAAAAATGCAATGTCAATGAAATTTATTTTATATACATATTTTTATTAGATTTAATAAAAATCGTATGACACATAACACAGTGGATCCGTTGCTAAGCGACATGATATCATCTGCTTCAAATAAATTGATGGAAATCATGTCGTCTGAATAATGTGATCTCCATGGAAGGTTTGGCGACATTTTCGTCTCCATGATATTTTTATGGATTTACAAATATTTTTATCAATTTAGTGATATTAAAAAAATTAGTTAAATGCGTTACTAAGTAGGATGGATGGACTGACCGACAAATGCTACAGACACATCATTTCAGTACTCTATTCTAAAAAAACAAATTTAATTTCATTGATTTGGGTCATTTTTATTAATTTGGAGATATTTCCTCTAATTTAGTAAAGTTTAAGAAAAGTTACCAAGTTATTTAGAGATATTCCGCTAAATTCGTAGCTCTAAATTTGCAGATCTGAAGAATAAAATATCCATATCCCGTCTGTATATATACTAAATGAAAACACTAAAATTGTATTAGAAGATACATACATCCGTTCTACTCTTTTTCTGCTTCAACAATCGGCTAAATGAATTTATTGGGTAAACACAATAAATGAGTTTATTAGCTAAACACAATATATGAGCTTTGAAACCTCTTTGCTAATATAAATAAAAGTGTGATGTACGCAGTTCGCAATATATATAATTAAAAGAACAATCAAACCGTTCATTTATTATGAGTTTATTAGCTAAACACAATATATGAGCTTGAAACCTCTTTTCTAAAATAAATAAAAGTAATGTACGCAGTCCGCAATATATATAATTAAAAGAACAATTAAACCGCTTATTTATAAAATATATTTTTACATCCATTTATTTATTATACAAATAGAAAAAATAATAATAATCTTTAACAAACACATTTAATTCCATTCCTTTGCCGAGCAACATGATATAAGATAGAATCTTCCTCATAAAATGCGAAATTAAATAACCATTTTAATTTCTTTATACTTCTAATCGTTGAGTAAAAGCTTGTGAAATACATGGAGGTTAATACATGTAAAAACATGGAGGTAGATTTTTCCATTTAAATTCATGTTTCAAACAATTCATGCTTTCAGATAGTGACTATTTAATGCAAAAATCCTGCATCAAACTCAAAAATAAAGTTTTAATTCCCTTTGACGCTTTAAACAAACGATTTTTATCCTTTCCGTTTGGATAAACCACGGAGTTGGAGAGTAGAACTCCTATAAAAAAAGTTCCGTTTTTCATTAATATCTCGACAACCCCTGGTCTTAGAAACTTGAAACTGGGGCAAAATTTATGGGGGGCTATTTCAAGGCAACCCACAAAATTTCATTAAATTCGGTTCAGCCGTTCTCTCGTGATGATGAGACAAACGAAAGTTTTGTTTTTTACTAATATCTCGAGAACCACTGGTCGTAGAAATTCCAACCATAGACTAAATTTTAAGTGGGGCTATTTCTAGGCTACCCACAAAATTTCATCAAATTCGGTTCAGCCGTTCTCCCGTGATGATGGGACAAACAGACAGACAGACAGACAGACAGACAGACAGACAGACAGACAGATTTTCAATTTTATTTATATAGACTAGCAGCATACCCGTTCTTCGTACGGAGTATATAATATAAAGAAACTTGAAATTCATAATCATGCCCAAATTCTTATAGTATACTAAATGACATGTTTAATTAAAATATTCTGTTAAAATATTTAATATAATCCTCCTAAAAAGAAGTTTAAGAATCTCTGTTCTCGCTATATAAAATTATCTTCATGGACATATCTGAAGAATAAAACATCTTGGACCCCTTATGTAAGCAAATATAAAAAAAATATGGAATTGAATCAATATATGCAAAATAAAAGCGTTAAAATTGTATGGGACCCGTACTAATTATATACGCGAATATTAGAAAATATAACCTGTATTAGTAGATTACATGTATAAATTGAAAATACCAATAAACCCGTAATCTTTAAATCTGAAGACAGTCATTTATTCCAATATATGTCAAAATTAAAGTGCTAAAATTATATGGGAAGATATACACGTACTACGTATAATGTCCGATTATTAGTATAAGATTACCCGTTTTGCAATATGAGTCACAAATGTTTTTTGGTAAAATACAACAGACGACGTAATAAATTGAATATATAATTAATCCCCTTAATCTTCATACCAGAAGACTGTACTTGATTCCAATATATATGCCAATATATGTCAAAATATATGCCAATATACCTGTAAAACTTATATTCTCGTAGGTTAGAAGATATACCCGTGCATTCCTAGAAGATTACTCGTACAACGTACAATATGCGTGTGTCAGCAATTTTTGCCGCAATAAAACAATGGCGTAATAACTTAAAAATATCAATAATCCCTGAATCAATAATTCCGGAAAATATCAATAATAATAATGTTTAAACCTGAAGAGTATAATTGATATTATCCAGTCCAAAATGAAATGGCAATGAAATTTATTTTATATACATATCTTCATTATTCAAATCGGAAAGGATTTAATAAAAATCGTCTGCCGCATAAACACATTGGATTTAAATCCGTTGCTAAGCGACATGATATCATTTGCTTCAAATAAATTGGTAGAAAAAATATCGTCTAAATAGTTATATTTCTATGGAACATTTGGCGACAGTTTCGTCAAATTAGCGACATTTTAAAAAATCGCCAATTTTATCGCCAAGTGGGACTGTAGAACTGACAGTTCCACTTTGCGACAAATTGACGAAATATCATCACAATACTATCCCGTAACAAAAAACAATTAATATCATTTATGTAGCGCAATTTTATTAATTTCAAGATATTTTTATAGATTTGAAAACATTTTTATCAATTTGGTGACATTTTAAAAATTCGCTAAATGTATTACTAAGTAGGATGGTTGGTCTGACAGAGAAATGCTAACCAAACATCATTTCAGTACTCTCTTCTAACAAAACAAAAAAAAATTTCATTGATATGTAGAAGACCCAAGCCACACGACCAACCCGAAGGTTTATGGCAGCTGTTTGTGTGTCGTTTATATCAATTTGGCGACATTTCCGTCAATTTGGCAAAGTTTAAGAAAAGTTGTCAAATTAGCGATATCCCTCCAAATTCGTAGCTTTGAATTTGCAGATCTGAATGAAACATTCTTATCCCGTTTCAATATACTAAATGAAAACACTACAATTGTATTAGAAGATATACCCGCTCTACTCTTTTTCTGTTTCAACAATCGGCTATATGAATTTATTGGCTAAACACAATATATGAGTTTAGTAGCTAAATACGATATAAGCTTGAAAACTCTTTGCCAAAATAAATGAAATTGATGTACGCAGTCAGCAATTAATACAATTAAAAGAAAAATCAAACCGTCCATTCATAAGATATACTTTTATATCCATTTATCCATTTATTTATTATTTAAATCGAAAAAAAATAATAAAAACATTAACAAACACATTTAATTTAATTGCGATGCCGAGCAACATGATATATCCTCCTAAAATGTTAAAATTTATTAACCACTAACAGCACACCTGTTATTCGTACGGAGTGTATAATTTAAAGAAACTTAAAGTTCGCAATCATGTGCAAATTCTGTTAAAATATTAAATTTATTGCTCCTAAAGAGAAGTTTAAGAATATATATTCTCACTATGCAAAATTATCTTCACGATCAGATCTGAAGAATAAAACATCCTGCCCCCTTTTGTAAGCAAATTTACAGAAGAAAAAATAGGAATTGAATGAACATATGCAACCCCGTACTAATTATATTGTCGCAGATCAGAAAATATGCCAATGTGTTAGTAGAAGATTACCCGTATTACAATATGCGTCTCAAAAATATTTGCCAAAATAAAAGAGATGACGTAATAAATTGAAAACATCAATAATATCCGTACTCTTTATACCAGAAGGTCGTAATTGATTCCAATATATGCCAATATATATCAAAACATATGTCAATATACCTGTACTACTTATATTCTCGTAGATTAAAAGATATACACGTGTATTTGTAGAAGATTCGTACAGCATACAATATATGAGTTTAAACAATTTTTGTCATAATAATTGCATAATAACTTGAAAATATCAATAATCCTTGAATCAATAATCCCCGAAAATATAAAAAATAATAATTTTTAAACCTGAAGACCGTAATTGATATTATCCAGTCAAAAATGCTATAAGAAAAATCAAATCGTTCTTTTCTAAAATATATTTTTATATCCATTTATTTATTATTCAAATCGAAAAAATAATTATTAAAATTAACAGACAGATTTAATTTAATTGCGTTTCTGAGTAACATGATATAAGATAGAATCTTATAACATGTTAAATATGTCATGTCTTATAACATAAACTGCGAAATTAAATAACGATTTTGATTTCTCTATACTTCTCATTGTTCCGTAAAAGCGTGTTTTAAATAAACCATTAACCATGGAGATAGATTTCCCCTTTAAATCATGTTTCAAACAATTCATGTTTTCAGAAAGTGACTAATTAACGCAAAAAATCTCCCATCAAACTCAGAGATTAAATTTTAATTCACTTTCAAACGATTTTCAAGCTTTTCGTTTGGATAAACCACGGAGTTAGGGAGTAGAACTCCTAGGGAAAAGTTCCGTTTTTCATTAATATCTCGACAACCCCAGGTCTTAGAAACTCGAAACTTGGACAAAAGTTATGGGGGGATATTTCAAGGCTATTCACCAAATTTGATTAAATTCGGTTCAGCCGTTTTTCCGTGATGATGAGACAAACGAAAATTTCGTTTTTTACTAATATCTCGAGAACCACTGGTCGTAGAAACTCAAAACATGGATATAATTTTAAGTGGGGCTATTTCTGGGCTACCCACAAAATTTCATCAAATTCGGTTCAGCCGTTCTCCCGTGATGGTGTGACAAACAGACAGACAGACAGACAGACAGACAGACAGACAGATTTTCATTTTTATTTATATAGATGTCGAAAATTCAATATCTAATAAGTTATATATATATAACTTATTTCTTTGTCCATAACGCTTGGCGAGATTTTGGCGACAAAATTGGCGGAATGTCGCCAACTTGGCGACTTTTTGAAATGTTGCCAAATTAACGAAAATCTCGCCAAATGGATAAAAATGACGATAATCAATGAAAATGACGACTAATTGTCGAAAAGTCAATATCTTGGAAAGGATATTAGTATCTACTAGAAGAAAAACCTATTTATTTTACTGTAAAAGTAATAAATTCATTTCATTATATAAGGAAAGTCATGTGTTGCCCACATCAGATTTTTTTATTTTGAAGTGGGTCATGTGATCTCTTCATATAATATGGGTGTAATTATTATTACTTTCCTTATATACAGAATGTATAAGGAAAGTATTATGACGGGCTCGAAAATTCAAATTCGAGTTTTCGACGGGAGAGCACGTTTCACGCTTATCTGATCACGAATCAAGCATTTTTGAAGTGATGTCTGTGTGTGTGCGTGAAAGTATGTGAGTGTGTGTGTGAAAGTATGTGTGTGTGTGTCAGTGAGACTGTGGAGACGATAACTGACGAACGAATGGACCGATTCGAATGATATTTGGCACAAAAATCACAATCCGTAAACACTGGAAGCCTATTTTTTTTATACGCAATCGAATGTACAGAACTCCCTAAATTTTTGAGTGAAATTTTGAGAAAATTGTCAAAAAATCAAAACCGCTAATAAAGTTACCCAAATAGACATTTATTATGTAATTTTTCATTAGAAAACGATTGACATAAATTTTAGAACGCTAACATGAACCGTTCTCGAGATATTGCACATTTTTCAAAATAATTATCAAAAAGTCATATAAAATAAAAAAAAATTCCTATTGAGAAACATGTTCACTTTTCATATGTAATACCATGCGATAATTTAGATGACATCATTCTCGTGGAACTAGCTCGTTCTATTCAGGATAAAATATACTTTGAGTAATACTTTTGTATTTGAACGCCAGTAGTCATTGATCTGCTGTAAGAATAACTTACTTCTCCGCCCATAACACTTGGCGAGATTTTGCCGACGAATTTGGCGGAATGTCGCCAACTTGGCGACATTTTTAATTGTTGCCAAATTAACGAAAATCTCGCCAAATGGATAAAAATGACGCTAAATCAATGAAAATGACGACTAATTGAAGAAAATTCAATATCTTGGAAAGAATATAAGTATCTATTATAAGAATACCATTTTTTTAACTGCAAAAGTAGTAAATTCATTGCATTATATAAGGAAAGTCATGTGTTGCCTACATCAGATTATTTTTTATTGTAAAAGTAGTAAATTTCTTGCATTATATAAGAAAAGTCATGTGTTGCCCCACATCAGATTTTTTAATTTGTATTTAGAATCTACCGAGCATATTTTGCTGAATTTTTTTATATATTTTATAGGGTAATTTGAATAACCTAAAACTTACAAAGTAATTTTTTAATGTTAAATTCGCTTAAAACATGTTTGAAGAATTAGGTCCCATAGAATTAAATATATTTCATTTCTTTAACCAGGTTCAATCCAAAATTAAATATGTGATATTATTCATTTACATTCCCGTATGTCCCATAGACCGTTTGAGTAACATACTTACATTTCATTTTGATAAAGCCATTTTTACGGCAGTTATATAGAGCAAAGAGACAGACAGAGCGATTGAACAATGTTATAAACACTTTTCAATTATGCTCTACATTGTTAAAATTTCGAAAAAACATGAATGAAAAGTGTGCTTGGCAGTCAAGATTTGCTTGTTATATCACCCTTGCTTAATCTTGTCGATAAGTATTTCTACAAACATATTAAAATCTCACAAAAACGCAACTTCAAGTTAGAAAGCCCTCCACAAACTATTTCCTTTTTTCAAAAGAGTTATAAAATCGTTAATTAGTTTCAGATAAGTTCACGCAAGATTGGAACGGTACTTTCAGGTCTTGGTACCTGCTGAACATTTCTAAACCTTCTTCGAATAGCACTTAACCATTTTTAGTCGTAGTCCATTTCTATTTTCATTATATACATAATGTATAAGGAAAGTTTTGTGACGGGGTCGAAAATTCAAATTCGAGTTTTCAACGGTAGAGAACGTTTCAAGCATCCCTGATCACCAATCAAACATTTTTGAAGTGATGTCTGTGTGTGTGTGTGTGTGTGTGTGTCTCTCTCTCTCTCTCTCTGTGTGTGTGTGTGTGTGTGTGTGTGTTTGTGTCAGTGAGCCTGTGGAGACGATATCTTACGAACGACTGGAGCGATTCGAATGAAATTTGATACATAAATCAAGATCTGTGAATACTGGAAGCCTATTGTTTTTTAACGCAATCGAATGTACAGACCCCCCCCCTAAATTTTCGTATAAAAGTTTGTAAAAATCATCAAACAATCAAAACCTTTAATAAAGGTATGCAAATAGACATTCTTATGCCATTTTTCCTTAGAAAACGATTGGCATAAACTTAAGAACGCTAGCATGAACCGTTCTCGAGATATTGCACATTTTTCAAATAAATTTATCAAAAAGTCACATAAATTGAAAAAAATATTAATTGTTGAGAAACATGCTTATTTTTCATATGTAATATCGTGCTATAAATTTAGTGACACCATTCTCGTGGATCTAGCTCGTTCCATCCATGAGAAAAGATACTTTGAATAATACTTTTGCATTTGAACGCCAATAGTCATCTATCTGCTATAAGAATAACTTATATCTCCGTCCATAACGCTTGGGGAGATTTTGGCGACGAATTTGCCGAAACGTCGCCAACTTGGCGGCATTTTTAAATGTTGCCGAATTAACGAAAATCTTGCCAAATGGATAAAAATGAAGCTAAATCAATGAAAATGACGACTAATTGACGAAAATTCAATATCTTGGAAATAATATAAGTATCTACTATAAGAATAAACTATTTTTTTTTTACTGTAAAAGTAGTAAATTGTATTATATAAGGAAAGTCATGTGCTGCCCACATCAGATTTTTTAATTAACTGACAACTATAGTTTACTTGTAATATGAAGAAAGGTTTGAAACCTTAGTCCTTCAATCCTGAGGGAACTTTTTTTTCTGAGGGAACATTTTTGGGAATAGATTTTTAACACTTTCCAACATAGTTGGAAATTGTTTATAACTTTGGTCATTCTGTCTGTCTGACCGTTCTCACGATAGCTGCTGTAGAAATAACTTTAACAAAATGAAATTTTCGTGTGTTGTTTAGACGATCTGTGGGACATGTGGGAATGAATGCATATCTTTCATAATGAAATCGCATATCTTTTATAAATAAGCTCAACAATAGAGAAAATTAATCAATTATTTATTGATATAACAAATATTGTAAATGCATGAAATCTACATTTGTAAATATTTTTCAATTTACAAACCTTTGCAACAGTGAAAGAATATTTAAAACATTATTTTCAAATGAATTATTTAAAAGCCATATCAGTGTTCTGCAAGAAAATTCTTCTAACTGAAATTAGTCTGCATTGCAAATAAAAAACAACAAACAAATGGTATGAAAAGTTTGTTTATGTCTTGAGTTAGATATGTAATTGTACAATTCCGACCTTCTCGCATTTTTTTTTTCTGATTTAATGCACTTCCAAGTAAAAAGCAAAATGGAAGACGTTTTGGAGATATGAAATACCTTCTGTTCACAGTAATTAAACATAATATCACGAAAAAAATGGTTTCGCAGACAAGCAATTATATATATTTTTTTAACATGAGACCACAAAATTTTGAAAAAATCTTAGTGGCTTAAAAATCTTAGATATATAATATATTATATAAAATATTTAAAAAAATCTTAGTAGCTTATAAAAACGCATTATCATACATAAGTTATACTGGGAAGTAAAACTTTACTGGGAACATAAGTTATACCTAGGAAATATTTAAGGACTCTGATAACTTTGTAACGAAAGGGCCACGAGTGTACATGTTAGGTATATCTAGAGTAAAGTCACCAAGCCCGATCGAATAAAAGTGATTGCAATGCTCCTACTAAAAGCAAAAAAAAAAAAAAACTCGGATACTGGACTCAGAAACAAAAGGTATTTTTTGTTATTGTTGTATAAGCGGGCATTTTGTTAAAGAGTTTTTTGGTTTTCGAGAATTCGCTGTGTGTTCCGGTGAAATTTTAATCATAAGTTTCCATGTTAAATCACAAGCAACGTCAGATACATTTTCAGATTAAACATATTATTTTGTCCCTGAAGTTAGCAATTTTGAACATATTTCTAAATAAAATTTTCGCTGTTTTTTTTAAACAAGTTACCCTATACAATTTTGCATATAGGTTGTGGCCAGAATTGATGTATGATTATTTAAGTTTATCTACAAAAAACACAAATAGACAAAATTCCACTAAACTTGGTACAGATACCAGTTTTAATAAAGTTTTACATTGTGCGTTGTGATTAGTTTGGGCTAGTGGAGATTAGTGAGTAGCAGCGAACAAGGAGAGGATCGCCAACGCGAGCTTCGGGTATTAGCAATCGTTAGCGATCTGGGGTAATTAGAGCCGCCCGTGTGCTCATGGCGGCTACGCGGGCAGTGTTGAGACCCAGACCGTCCGACCTACC
The DNA here is from genome assembly GCA_951213105.1 of Amaurobius ferox. Classification (NCBI taxonomy): domain Eukaryota; kingdom Metazoa; phylum Arthropoda; class Arachnida; order Araneae; family Amaurobiidae; genus Amaurobius; species Amaurobius ferox. The sequence goes on along the minus strand of OX578149.1, from coordinate 94,447,799 downwards.
AGAAAGGTGTAAGGTAACTGTATGGACGGCCGGACGCGGGCAGTGTATAATAGCTCGAGAATCTAGGTGTGGCTGCTGATGAGCGTCAGCGAACAAAGGAGAAGCCCTAAGTTATGTATTATGCTTGCGTAGCAGGCGTTAAGTAGAAGCTCGCAAAACGAGCTCCGGATAGGCCCAAAATCACCGACTTATGGGGTTTGCGAGCATTAGCTATCGAGAGGAATGGAGGCGATAGCACAGATCGGGTTTAAAGTGCTTCGGGGGTAGGCAATTGCCATCGAACAAGAGGCGAACCCTCAAAGGGAATGTTACAACTGATTAGAGGTTAGAGGCAGCATGAAGAGCTCGGGCGGAGGTTGGCGAGTTTTAGTTTTAATATAGAGAACGCAGTGTTAAGTTTAACGTTTTTCTACTAGCAGATATTTAAATTATCGTCTTTGTTTGAGGTTAATAAGTTTCCCGACTCTTGAAAAACATGTCTCTAATAAAAATGTTGTTCAATATAATCTCTGAAATATATCACCTATAAGAAAAATTTAGTCCCTAACCTCAAATGGATTTCATTGAATAAAAAATAACTTTTTACCAAATTTAAGAAAATTCACATATCTTTATGCAGTTAATGACAATCATTGCTTAAATTAAACAAGAAAGATCAATCATGCTTAAAGCATTGATTATGAAACACTTTCCAACAGCAATGCAATTTTATTTAAACATGTCTAAAATGCAATACATTCCTCGGTAATATTTTAAAACTTCTCACAATACTACATTGATTAATTATATTTGAAAACTTAAACCTTCATCGAAAAAAATGAACTTCATTCAAATGACGGCATTGAAATATAAATTGCCTGGTTTAAACATCTCTAAAATGTGATATATTACTCGTTAATAATTTTAGAATTATCATAATACCACGATAATTTATTATATTTAAAAACTTCATCGAAAACAACTGAAATTCATTCAAATGACGTCATAGAAAAAATAACACGGCTGGCTCTCTCTAAAAAAGCAGCATTTCATTCATACATAATTTCCCATTCATGTCATTCATCACAATACTATAATAATTTATTTTATTTAAAAATTAAGACCATGGAGTTAAAAGTAATTAAACTCTATGCTTAAAACTTCATCGCAAAAAATCGTCCTTCTCTCGGTAAAGTCAATGAATATTTCTTTCATATCAGCTATGCAGACTCCATGAGCTAAATTCTTTTGCGTTAAATAAGTACAGCAATTTCTATACAACTCATCCTACATATTTTGCTGTTTACATTTTACATAAGTGAAAAATAGGCTTCGTTGTAAAAATAATCAAATTTGGATGAGCATTTAAACTTATATATATTGTAATTGCGTTGATTTAGTATGTAGATGCACAGAATTTAAACCAAAATAAAGTGGTTTTAGGACGGATACAACACTCAATATGAAATGAAAAGAACTTTGAAAATCACGATTTTGAGACAAGATGGATGCCATATATCATTTTGAAGTAGATCACGTGATACTTTCATATCATGGTCACGTGATCGTTTCATATAAAAGGTGTTATTATTATTTTAATTTTTATTTAAAAAACGACTGAATATATTTCGCTGAATTTTTTTTATATATTTTATGGAACAGTTTGAATATTACCTAAAAATTTCGAAGCAATTTGTGAATTTTAAATCCGCTTAAAAAATGTTTGAAAAATTAGGTCCCATAGGGCTCAATGTATTTTATTTTTTCAACCCGGGTTCAATCCAAAACTAATTGGATGATATTATTCATTTATATTCCCATAGGTCCTACTGACCGTCTGAACAACATACTAAAATTTCATTTTGATTAAGTCATTTTTACGGCAGTTATCGTGCTAACGGACAGACAGACAGACAGACAGACAGAATGAATGAACAAAGTCATAAACACTTTTCAACTTTGTTGTAAAGTTTTAAAAACGGACAAAAAATTTAAAGTAATAAACATAATGTAAAGCTTTTGAATAAATTTCAAACTTACAAACGTTTCCCAAACATTGAAACTCTTTACAACATACTATAACCATAAATTATATTTATTTGGGAAATGGAAATGCGCGACTAACAAAAGTCATTTTCTCAAAACCTTTTGTTTGCTCTGCTACTTTACAAGGTTAATTGGTTTTGCTAACTCTGTTTCAACTCTAATAAACTACACAAATTTTGCAATTCTCGGATGAAATTTGGGAAACCTAGAAGTACGATCACGCTATATGCGAAAAGTAATGGAAAATAGTTTTTAGACGTCGTGACAAGAATACAAAATGTACCACAGTTTCGGAAGAAGAAATATTTATGAAGAAAATATTTTTCCTGACTTAAATATGAGGTCCCGAAAAGTTATTTTATGATTTTTTATGCCAAAAAATGTAAACTAAAAAATGACAAAACATTTCCGTAAGCTTTTTTTACACGCATACACAAAAAAATGTCTCCTTTTTTTTCAAAAAATTGAACGTATCTTTTGTACATTGGCTATGTACATTATGGCCTGTTATGAATGCCATACGTGTTGCAGACTTTTTTGTGTGAATCATCTTTGCTTTTGCGTGAATCATTTTGTGTGAACCATCTTTGTGCGCTCATCTTTGGTGCCACAGTTTTCGTCTTGGTGTCTATATCGACGTTTATCTTCAAAACTGCTCTGCGGCGATCATTATTAATTTTTTACTCACGGACAACCATTTCGATTCACCACCTTTTCATCAGATCAATCCCAATTCTCTTCAGAATTCTTGTATGAAAACTTGACTTACTCTGCTCTGCTGACTATTCCTTCATTTGTCCGCTTTGGGCCCATTGGCTGATGCGCTGGTGAGAGGAAGTTGTCACTGGTCGGATATACACTGGGCGTAACTGCTTGAGATCCTAAGGACCATGTGACTTTTCGATATATGTAGGATTCTTTATTGCCCCACATAAATTTATTTGCATTGAATGTCAATAACTAGCGATCATCTTCAGAAAATAATGGGTAGTAAAAAGCAACTTAAGCTGCACTGAATATAAGTAAAATCCGTTGCAGCAAGTAAATCACGAACAGGCTGTAAAATGTCATAATTTCAAATTTCATGAAGAATCGGAGCATATTATATACAACGATAAGTACAGTTTAAGCAAGTCACGATGATATAAAACGTGGTACTGAGCTAATTAAAACCCCTCGTAGTAAATAAAAAAAAATCTGATGTGGGCAACACATGACTTTCCTTACATAATGTAATGAATTTACTACTTTTACAGTAAAAAAATAGGTTTTTCTTATAGTAGATACGAATATTCTTTCCAAGACATTGAATTTTCGGCAATTAGTCGTCATTTTCATTGATTTAGCGTCATTTTTATCCATTTGGCGAGATTTTCGTTAATTTGGCAACATTTCAAAAAGTCGCCAATTTGACGACATTCCGCCAAATTCGTCGCCAAAATCACGCCAAGCGTTATGCACTAAGAAATAAGTTATTCTTACAGCCGATAAATGACTATTAGCGTCCAAATACAAAAGTGTTACTCAGAGTATCTTTTTTCATGAATGGAACGAGCTAGATCCACGAGAATGATGTCACCCAATTTATCGCAAGGTATTACATATGAAAAGTGAACATGTTAATCAATAGGAAATTTTTCTTTTATTTTATATGACTTTTTGATATTTTTTTTGAAAAATGTACAATATCTCAAAAACGGCTCATGTTAGCGTTCTAAAATTTATGTCAATCGTTTTCTAATGAAAAATTACATAAGAAATGTCTATTTGCGTAACTTTATTAGTGGTTTTGATTTTTTGACGATTTTTTCAAAATTTCATTCGAAAATTTAGGGGGGTTCTGGACATTCGATTGCGTATAAAAACAATAGGCTTCCAGTGTTTATGGATTTTGATTTTTGTACCAAATTTGGTTCAAATCGGTCCATTCGTTCGTCAGTTATCGTCTCCACAGACCCACTGACTCACACACACACACACACACACACACACACACAGACATCACTTCAAAAATGTTTGATTCGTGATCAAGGATGCTTGAAACGTGCTCTCCCGTCGAAAACTCGAATTCGAATTTTCGACCCAGTCACATTACTTTCCTTATACATTATGTATATAAGGAAAGTAAGAAGAATTGTTTCTGAAAAGCAAATTATGCAATCTTCAACCATTGTGAACAGCGGGAAACCGGTTCAAAAATTCACTCAGACAAGAGAAATATCAAGAATCGTTTAAAGAGGAGCAAGGTCGAAAAGTTGGCCATTGCCGCAAAAGCTAACTTGGTCATCGGTAAAACGTTACGTGCCGGATTACGTGAACTTCAAAAAATTACGAAATGGCAAGAGGCATAAGTGGGATTGTGATACAGATCATGAATATGGTAGTTTGGCTGCAGTACTACTAACACAAAATATCCAAATACCTTGAATGACGTTTGATGAGACAGCAAAAAGTACAGATTGGCATCGAGCTTCATTGAAATCCTTTGTAGCAAGTAAATGGCGCTTAGACAGTGAAAAGTCAAAATACAAACTTCATGAGAATCTTGGAGCAGATAATGAAACTCGGTGCGTAAGTTAGTCGAAAGTCAATTCAATCTTCACAGCATCGAAATGAAAAACGTCAAAAACAACGTAAATATTTAGTCAGTCAAAGAAAAATCAAGAACCGAACAAACAGGGTCAAGGTGGAACCATGGCCATCACAGTAAAAGCAGAATTAGATATCGGGAAAACGTTGAACGTCTGAATGAAAGCTGCGAAATTGTAGGAGACAGATCTAGGATTACGAGGCAGATCACGCACATAGTAATTGGATGCGGTTCTGCAAGCAGAAAAATATCCAAATACCTATGGTATAGATTAAATAACAATAATGTCATTTTTACATATCGTTAGACAAAATTTCGTAAAAGATAGGAAAATGTTAGATTTTAAGGACATTAAGTAAACATTAGTATTTTAGCAGAAAAAAATTCTCTGAATGTTTTTATTACATTTATAACCATATAATAATATTTTATATAATTTAAATATCACAGAACGTCGTCGTTTTATGTTTAATGTTTTCATCTTCACCATGTATTGGCCGCGCAGGTAAATACTATTATGAAAGGCGAACACATCATAGTGTTTTCTATGGAACTGTTTTATAATAAACACCCATCACTGTAGTATTTTTAATATGAATTCTTTAAAACTGATTTAAGAACTCCCATACGACGCAGTAACCAAGTTCAGAAACTTACGGAATAAATTAGATCTCACAAATATTAATTCGTTCTCAATTTACAAAAATGTATAAGAGTTGATAATACTTTAAAGGAGTCTAAAGCCATGTAAAAATACATATGTTTTAAAAGCAAACTCCTTTGGCAGAACTGGAATAACTTTGTTATATAAATTAAAACCAGTAAAAGAATCTCTTGATAATCTTGTTTCCTTCTGAAATAGGATACAGACAACAATTCAAACCATCTTGCGCATGTTGTTTATTTTATGAATTATCAGGTAAAACATTAAAAAGATTCTGGGGAAATAAAAAGTTTCTGCCTACCGTTGTTAAAACCTAAAAGCATGAGAGAAAAGACATGTCAGAGAAGTAATAGCTTCTGCCCAGATTGCATTACTACACAAAAGTCTGCAACAATGCCATTCTTAATGTAAAAAGTTGTATATTAAAAATATCATTTTCTTCCTGATTCTAATTTCTTATTCTATCTCACCCTTTCTCTCTTTCTCTCACTATCTCCCTTCTCTTTTCTCCCTCCTGTCTCTTTCACTGTATCCCCCATATTCTCCTCCCCTTCAACTTTCACTGCATCCCTCATCTCTTTCTCTGTCCCCTTCTTTTTTTTCCTCTCTCTTTTTCTTTCTTCCTCTTCCCTTCTCTTTCTCTTTCTCTTTCCCCCACATTTCCCTCTTCTCAAGAAAATGAGAAATGATTCACATGGAAAGTATATGCACACAGAAATGTATCAGATGTACAGAAGCTTATCGTTACATCTGATAAACTTCCAATAGAAAACATTATAGTATATAATCAAACCCTGAAAAGCGAAACCGGTATATAACGATCTCTCGGATACAACGAACCTTTATCTAGCTCCTACCAATTTTTTTCATAATTGATGTTATTTTAAACGTTTATAATGAACTTCCGTAACGATCGCAAAATACCAATAATGAAATATTTTCATTTTATTTTCCAGTAATTTGAAACACGCCAAGGAACGGAATTTTCATACAACTTTATTTTCTAACTGCGACATATAATACTCACAATCAGTGACAAAGATCTAAGAATATGTTAAATTATAGATAGCAATAATATCATCGAGGATTGATCGTCCGAAACTGAAGATGAGGGAAAACAACATTAAAGCGATTTTACCACCGATTGCCGCTGTGAAAGGAACAATGCATATTGTTAACAAATTTTTGTGGACAGAAACAGAAGTTATTTTCTTTTATTTCCAATGGCAAGAGAAAATGACAAACGTCTTACAACAAAGAACACAAAAGCAAAATTTAATGTCTCATCAGAAGGTGAAACAAAAATTAATTGACTCTTTTTTATCGTTGATAAAAAAGGTAGATAAAGTATATCTTCCGTTCCGACAATTACAAAAAATAATTGTGGTAAATAATTTGCAACGTGGTCGATATTACCTAATAGTAATAGGAACATAAATAGCGGCATTTTGTAGTGTTGCTGATAGCAAAAATTTCCCATACTATTGATTTTACTAAAAGCATTTTAAAGCATCCATTTCTCAAGATCTTCTATAAATAGAGCTTAGATGATAGATGATTGATATGGATTTAACATTAAGTTCCGGAGGAAGTAGCGAGAGTTTCCTAAAATGAACCACTTTTTTTTTTTTTTTTTTTTTGCCATTTAGGGTTCAAATATTTCCTTGAAACATCTATTTCTCTGTACTGAATATAGGTAAAGCCTAGTATGACTGATATGGATTCAGCATCAAATTATAAAAGGGGCAAAAGGATTCATTAATCACATTTTTCTTGCAGCATAACTTCCTCATCAGTGGCTATAGATATGACATATATGATATATATGATGACTGATATGGATTCAGAATAGGATTTTGGCGTTGGCCGGTTCACATAGAATTTCTACTTCCACCTCTGGGGATGTTACTATCAGTTTCTCAAAAAAATCGTATGAATGCACTAAATAATTGTGCAAAAGAGTATACATTTGTTTGCCTTTTTTTGAATTTAGAAGAAAACTAGTGTTCGTAATTTTACTCCCTGAACAAGTGCTTTGAATCTTTGTGTTGAAAGCTCACTCTCATGTTTGGTATTCTGCTGTTCATAGTATCTTACTACTCGTTCCTTCAGCCATAGTTTTTACCCTTCTTTTTCCCCTCTCGCTGTTAGCAACACACATCCCCTGCTTCAGTCGCTTTTGCAGTTCTAACAGAAATTGTTGATCTTGCTTTAACGAGTGAAGGTTGTGCTTCCTGCTTGTCCTGACAAAGACGATTTTATCCCCTTCGACAGCGAGTTTGATGTTGCCTTAAGCGAAGTGCTAATAGCTTTATTGCATTAGGAGGAGTTTGAACTGCACGTATCACATACTACATCGTGGGCAAACAAGTTAAATAAAATATGATACAAATACTATACTTCACTATTTCTAACTGCTCTGCTATATTATAAATTTCAAACGTTTTATTAGTATTTCGGTAGTTTTGGCTATATTGTAGTGTCAATCTCCACTGCAATAAGAATGTTGTCCCAGACACTAAATGTATTAATCATCGTATGTCCAATTTGAAAATACGTCCTACGAATCCTGTTTGTGACTCATTTGTTTTTTATAGTATCTATAGACATTAAAAATCGAATAATTCAATTCCATAATGACACTGGAAAGCATTTCAGCATTCTAAACTATGAATACAATACAGTATGTATCTTCAGGTATTGCACAAGCACACTGTCAATATCGTTTGTTACTGCTGTGTTTGGAAAAATCAAAATTAGCGCCTAGGTTGTTCATCGATATACGAATAGCAATGCACTCATCAGTCTATCAGCATATTCTAATAAAAGATAAAGTAAATTTATCCAACCGATTTTCATCTTCTCAAGTGTCTATCTTCTCACGGGCGCTTGTTCCGTCACAGTTACTTCTTGATGAGTCCCACAACTTATCTTGCTTGCTTGGTTCTGAAAGAAAATTTTGTTCTTCCTTACATAGAGATAGACGTTTTTGGAAACACTAATATGTAAACTATCAAAGAATAAAATAATTTTCAAATATTCATCTAACAAATTCTCTCACCTGACACTGCAAGTAAGATCAGTAAACCACAATATTGCTACTTCCGTACCTCGAAATTTTCTCTATAAATTTATATTGTTATTTACTAAAATAAAATTTAGGGAAATATTTGACAAATAACAATTTATACATTTTTTGGAAATTGATTTAAAATAATTTTCAGAAAATATTAAAATAAGATTCCTTGTATTAAAAGTTACATTAAGTCAAAGAAACACCAGGAACATATAATGTAATTCTTTAGACATTTAAATGGCATCACCACATATTTTGTGGATTATATGACTTGCAACATGACTTAAATATTTTTCTTTTGCACGATGTGCAATCCTCGTTTTACTTCATCGTTATTAATAGTATTACTAGCCATATCCGACGATCTACCACCAACTGTACTTGTATGGCCATTGCTTTATCAATTCGTTTCTTAAATGAAGTAACAGAAAGTACAGTCACTGCACATGAATAGTTTTTTATAGTTGTCCTCGACTACGTGGACGCCCGAACAGAGGGCGGCCATGTGGTCGACAGATACTAAGCGGACTTAGTGCTAATTTGCAGCTCAACTTCTTCGATCAGCCTAGTATTTTTGTTCAGTTCTTAATTTGCAATAACTTTCGTGCAATAGTTGTCGACTGCGTTGCAGTCCGTTGCACTGGCGTAAATGCGCCTAAATCTAAATTACATGACCAGGCTAATAAGAGTTCCAAAATTCCACGTTATTAAATGACTTTATTCCTAAGGTTACAATTTTGGTATTCATGAGAAATGTATGTGTTAAATTTAGGATTAAGGATACATAATATTGTAAAGAGAAACGATCTAAAGTTCACTGTAAAGAAGAAATGATATTAATGAAAAAAATGCTAAGCCAAGTAATGCTTATAAGTAGAATTTAGAATCAAAGTAAAATATTGGTGTAAGAGGCTTTGATATATGTGATTGATAAATGTGATTTGGCATGCATATACATTATGTATATTGGAGCAGGGTGAAAATGCAATGCTATGTATTAGGAGAATGGTATGATATAAATTAGGGTGATCTATTATTGTTTAGATAATTTTCGGTTCTCACTGCAGTGGTTAGGATGGCGTATTTTTTAGAAGTGAAAAAAAGGTGACCTTTTGAGGCTCTGTTACGAAATAGGCTAGGTTACGGATTCTGAGTGTGAAATGGTGAAATTAAAAATATAATTTGTGGAACAAGGAGTATGAGGAAGAGATGATAAGAGCTTTGCTGTATTCTATTAGGGAAGAGAGAGAGGAAAATGAAGAAAGGGAGAGAGAGAAAAAAAGAGTGAAATAGAAAGAAAATAACCTTCTTCCCACCCCTTTTGACATGGACAGAGAGAGAGAGATTTGTGACATCATTCTAGATAACATTCAAGATTTACATTCATTCTTGTATCAAGTTTCAAAAGTCAGTCAACATTTAGCGTGTTTAGGGTTATGTGAAAAAAATTGAAAATATGCCACTGTTTTGTTACAAAATCGAGACAAACTTTAACTTTTTAAATCAACTTGTACTAGCTGAATGAAAATATATTTGTACATCTAATTATTAAGATTTATATTAGCATATCTGAGTTCAGAATTTGCAGCAATATCAGAGTGATCTACCTGTAAGTATTGAAATAATCTCAGCATTCGTTAGTTTTGTTGTTATTCCGATTCGCGGAAATAATCAATGGCGTTGTTTCCTGTGACCAATCTGAACAATCTGATCTTATCTGTGTACTTTTCTGGATGTATCAATGAAATAAAATACACCTAATCTATTATCTTGTGTTATAAGTTGCGATCTGTAACAACTTGAAATATACTTTCAAATAAAAATACATACTTTGAATTAATTTAATCATGCATTTTCCTAAAAATTGTGAGATTAATTTCCTTTATTTATGTTTTACAAAGCGGCATTAAATAAGGACTTCGCTGTTTTAGACTGTTGAACTCAAGCTCTTCATTATAAATAAACAAATTGTTTTCCTACAATTTTTAATGAAATTATTTGTAATGAAGTGAAATTATTTATAGTGAAATTTAATTTGGCATTACTTGCGCATTCTGCATCTAAAAAAATGCATTTTATTTCGCTGAGAAAGAATTCTACTTCCCTAAAAACGTTATTTAAATCGAAAATAAGTGAGTGAATACTGACTACATAAAAAAACAAAAAGTATTTTAGAATGTTGGATTATTAAAAGTTCACTGTGTCTTTTAGACTTCATAGCAGTAATGTCCCTTCATATGCATGGAAATGAAAATCATTATATATGGAATATGGTAAATATATGCTGTTACAGATATACCAAACATTGCAGGTGATTTAAAATAAATTCAAAGGGTATATATTTAATATTGATCAGAAATTCTCAATTACAATATTTAATTAAATTTCTCTATAATACAAAGTATAATAATATATGTTCTCTTCATGCAAAATTATCTTCGGAGGCAAAACAAAAGAATATAACATTCCAATCCCAATTGTCAACCAATTCATAGTAATGTAATTGGAAAACTGAGAACAAGCATATAAGTTATCTTTTAATGTAGGTTCTATCTTTTAATGAATATATATTAAATTATGAAATTGTTGAACTGTATTTACTCATTCATAAATATTTAATCATTCAAACTTATTCAAAACAGCTGCATTTTTTATTTATGTAACTGAGGATGTGTAATTAGGAAGAAATATATAAAAACCAATTTTTTAATGAAAAAGTGTGAAATTTTAATTACCAAATAGAGGTTAATATTTATTCCTAAGTATTTGATCATTCAATTTTTTTTCTACTAAACAACTGCAATTTTGCTTTCTATTACTTTGGGTAAATGCATCTGTTAAACAAATATGATTTATCTAAATGTAGAAACACATATTCTTTATGTGACATCCTAATTGTCAAAATATATTTTTTTAATAATTGCACTGGTTTTTATTTTCAACAACTAATATTTAAGTATTTTTCATCAGGGAGAATTTTTTATAATTTAACACTTCATGTGAAATGAAAATAATAGAAAATAAATGAAAATGATGAAAAGAATAAAAATAATTTAACACTTCATGTGAAATGAAAATGAAAATAATAAATATTGCCTTATACAAAGATTCGCCTAAAGCTTACTTTGTATCAACTTAACCAAAGATTTTTACTCAACATATCTACGATGTACCGGAAATTACGAAATAGAAATTGTCTTAGCGCGGACGTATTACTCTTACTCATATAATTTTTCAATTAGGCTCATGAAAATACTATTTACTCCATTGCTTTTTCGAAGCGGCTTCAGAATATTAACAGTAAAATGTTATTTAGGGTCTTAGTATGCAATGACTTATGCAGTTTGGCAACTAATTATATCGCAATAATTAACTTATTTTTCTGTTTTGCATTCTGTAGCCAAAAAAGAATTAGAGGTATAATTAAAACGAGATACTTGTAATTTCCCTGTAATATATATGAATACACTCTATAACATAAAAATTGACGTACCTCGAAAAAAAGTGTTATGTCATTATGAAACATTGCACATGCAATGAGACTGTAAAGATGAAAAAAATAGTACATCTTCATATCATAAAAAGAAACATTTGATTACCGAGAAATGGCAAGATAACGGTCACATGCTAATAGATACTAGGTAAGATACAAGCCAATATACGATACGGCATGGAATCAAGTAAAAGTATCTTGTCCCGTGGCAGATTGTTCAGATATGACAGATTGTGACAGATGTTCTAGTAATTGCTTGACTTCCTGCAAATGTATGCATCTGCCGTCTCAGGCCACGATACAAGCCAATATACAATACGCCATAGATTCAAATAAAAGTCTCTTGTCCCGTGACAGATTGCTGACATGTGACAGATTATGACAGCAGGAATTGCTTGATTTCACCATGCAAATTATTTGGTGTATACATCTTGTGGGAAACGAATGAAAAAGTTGGGCTTTTAGATTAATTATCATTAACATATCATCTATGTATCTTTTAACATGGCAGTAAACTCGTACATAGTGGACTTATTTATTATTATTGTACATTACATTGTTTGCCGCTATTAATCCTCCAATTATTTATCTTTCGCGTGAGTTCTGTAAAAGAATTTTAATTAATATAGTATTAAATGGATCACACCATTTTAACTTTAACAATAAAACATTTATTAACAACATAAAAATATTTCATTATTTAATTACAACAATTATTCTTCTTATTAATTATTTCGGCGGAGGGACCATGTGAGACCACTTAAATTTCCTAAAATATGTATTAGATCTGGTTTTTCAATGGGCACATACCTTCAAGTCTGTTTTGAACATAGACCATAATGCTTGCATCAGTAACTTGTACCGGCTACAACTCAGGGTGCTTGGCTCCGTCTCGTACTCCTGATATGCACTGCACACATCAATAGATCTAGCCATTATTTTGGAACATCTACGGAACATTCTACATCTCTAGTCGTCGTGCTATATTTTCTAAGTCATCATTCTTATTGTCAGGATCTCGAACTCGTATATCTAAGTCATCATGCCAAACTCGCATTCTAATATGTTCTATATATCATAATGTCGCACGCCAGATATATAAACAAGTGTCGTTCTTAAGTCACAGGCTGTGGCTTTTTTCCTCAGAACTATTACTCCCCCTTTTCTTTCATTTACAGCATTCATAGTGACGCAACAAGCACCTTTTTCATTGGTTAATCTTTTATCCAATGCCTTTACTTCCATTTTCGTAAGGGTTCGTTCGGTCCCCTCTGTCTCAACACTCCTGGTTTATGGTTTTATCTGACCTTTGGGTTCAAAAACTTGACCTTTGGGTTCCTGCTGTAATACCTGGGGTCATTCAGACTGGAAGTATTGATCGCCGTTTCAGACACAATACATAATGTACATAAAACTGTCTCACCAAAGTGTGAGATCTTTTTCTGGTCTCACACACCTGACGTCCCAGCAAGACATCCTCGATTGGTGAGAGTTCCTGAACTCTAGCTAAATATATAAGAGGCACTATTGAGAAGCACTCACTCACCGATCCTTGTATGCTGTTATATGCAATGATAGCGTGATCGTAACGTTGGAAACTATACCTTTGTGACGGTTCAGTAAATATGAACTTAACATCTAACCATCATGAATATATCATGGATATTTTCAGAGCGAGAGTAGCATAGTCTAATAGTATAGAGTAGCTTTGTCCAGTATGGCATAGACTAGTGCAATATATAACATAGAGTACAGCATAAAGTAGCATAGTGTAGTATAGCATAGTGTAGCATAGTATAGAATAAAGTAGCATAGTGGAGCACAGTATAGCATAAAGTAGCATAGTGGAGCATAATATAGCATAAAGTAGCATAGTGGAACATAGTATAGCATAAAGTAGCATAGTGTGGCACAGAGTAGCATAGTTTAATATACTGCATCATAGAGTAGCATAGCATATGAGCAAAACACGAACACATAGAGTCAACGTGCTAAAAATAGTTCTTACCTATTTTAGGATGTCCAAAGAAAGAAAATAATATAAACTTCTATACCGAGTTTTCGACTCTATCACAACACACTTTCTCTATATATATATTACTTATGGAAGACATTCTAAGTGGCTTAATGACATTTATTACTAAAGCTATTTAAATTGCGTTCAAACTCGGAATCAATACTTATATTTTGCCGTAGCCCTTGCTGTGAGCTCCAATTTGATAAATGAGCTCTCTCTCAGCACGCTCATTATTTACGAATTCACTATTTAATACTCAACATAATCCAATTAATTATTCTAATTATTAACTACATGCTGTAGCACTTTCCAATGAAATACTTAATTAATTTGGATATTACAGGCAAATTTCCAACAAATTGATGAATAAAGTTTCAGCTTTTTTAACTTTAGCTACAACACATAATTTATGTAAGTTAATGATTGTGATGGGACCAAAAATCCGACTTTCAAGTTTAGATAGATTCACATATTTTGAGCATCATATAATACAAGTTAACCATTTTTGACATGATGTCTTTCTCTCTGCCCGAGTCACGGGCAACGATATCTGTTGAGCAAATTGAGCCAATAGAATGAAGTTTGGTACGTTTATTTATGCCTGAATGTGCGCAATAGTCGTTTTGATTTTCTGACTGAAAGTGCATGAAAAGGAACTACCCTTTTTGAAACATTTAAGCCATAAAAATGCTTTACTGTTCAAATATGTCACAAAAATTAATATTTTATATGAGATTTTACATTTAAAGGCGACATTATATAAATGATGTTAACATGAACTGTTCACAAGAAATTTTAAGGTCTTTGATGAAAAATAAACAAGAAATATCAATCATGCATAAGCATTGATTATGAAACACTTTCCAACTAAAATGCAATTTCATTTAAAAATCTCTAAAATCTGATACATTCAGTGGTGATATCTTTTACATTATCACAGTACTACAGTAATTTATTATACTTAAATATTTAAAACTCTATCGATATATAAATCATCTGATTCTCTATGCAAAATCAATAACTTACATTCGCTTGAGATATTTGCATTCTGCATAAGTTAAAATTAGGCTTCGTTGAAGAAATAATAAAAGTTTAGGGATCATTTAAAATCACAATTATTGTAATTGTGTAGGCACGGAATTTAGATACACAGATAATACACAGATACACAGATAATATATGTGTGTGTGTGTGTGTGTATTCAAAGTATTGGAATCTTGCCGAAGATCGGAACTCGAATTTTCGAAGGACCTACACGTTTTGGGAGTTCTAGAACACGTGAAAACTATTTTTAGGAAGACGTAATGTGTGTGTAACGGTGTATCTGTGTGTGTTTCTGTGTGTCTGGTAGGATATTGCATCCACTTTAACTGAAAAACAAATGGACCGAATTTCATAAAATTTGGTAAGTTTTTGTGGGAATCCCTCATGTACATTAGATTATAGTACGATTCGTAATAAAAGAATCTACCTTCTTTTACGGACCCACATGTTTAACGTGATCGTACTCCGCGTGAACACGGCGGCAGTTTTGGCAGTGGCTGGAATCGAACCCGGGCCTACCGAGTGCAACTCCAGCGCGCTAACCAATGGGCTACCGCGCCCCCGAATATTAGGTGTGGCGTAAGGAACAAAAGTTTGGTTTTAGTGATCATTTAGGATGTTATACGTCCGTCAGTTGGCGAGCCGTGTTTGCGGTCGCGCGACGTGCAGAACCAATTTACATACGTTGTCACAGAGCAAGGTACTATACCTTTAGATTGAACTAACGAAGACAGTGTTATGTCCACTCACATGACGAATGCATTGGCAGATTAAATATATATTGCGCTGATTCTGACACAGCCAGAGGACACGGATTGCAAAATGCGGATGACTACGTATAATGCTGATCTTAGGCCAATTGAACCCAATCGAGCTCCACTACCAACGGGTAGTAAAGATTATAAAAAACATATAATATAGATTGCTTCACTCAAATACTAGACAAAGCCAGATCATATCTATAAGAACGATTTGATTAGATGAACGATTTGAAGATTCAGATAGTTCTGGGGGGGGAGGGAAATTTCCAGAAGATTGATAAAAAAAGTATTGGAAAAGCATGCAGCTGAATTAGAAATATCATTGTCTAATGTCGGCATTCTTGAAGATATTGAAATGATCAGCCCCAATGAATTAGAAAACCTCGACAGTAAAACTATAGTTTGAGAAATGAAAGCGTTTAACACAATCCTACCAATTTCAATTTATGGACAATGAAAAAATATATTCCAGCTTCTTATTCAAAATTAATGTTCTACAGATTTTTCGTATTTATATATAAATCTTTCCATATGTTTGACATTCCTGTTACCATGGTAGTATATAGGGGGAGGATTTAAGAGCTCTGAATCCTCTTCATCGTTTGCACTTCACTATTTTCTACCAGAAAAATTTTCTTTTACATCGAATTATTTTTTACAAATTTGATTTTATTTTAATTATATATATTTTGTAACTTATTGCAAAAATTCTTGTTCATCTCAAAGTCCAAGTACATTTTTACAATTACAACATCGTTTATTCAATCATAAAAGTCGCTCTGAGACACATGATATTTCTAGCAAGTGACATGAAACTGCAAACTTTGACTGAAATAGAGAACATTCATTTAAATCGACAAATTTCATAATCAATAGAGGAAGAGACAGGAGGTACAAACTATGGCACCAACCAGACTGGAAAAATAACGTTACTTTATCTAGAAAATAGAGAATTTTTTGTCAAATATATGGTGAGTAATGAGGACTGAAAGGATGATCTTTGTATACCCAACTAGCCAGCAAAGAGGTGGAGTTTTCCCAAATGCAATCGGCAACGAAGGCTTGAGGCTGGCCAATAGTTATAAAAATATATTCGGACAAGTCCTCAAAGAGAAGGCGACCAAAGATTGATCTCATCTCCAATTTGGTCCAGAACTATTAGCGTAAAAAAACTTCAATTGTTTTTTGACTAAGCTTGTGATGTGAATGTAAAATAAGCTTCTTGATAAAATAAGGACAGAAAGATCGGTGCCAAATATCAGATGAATAAGACCACGGTGCTCATGGTAAAACGCCAATTCTCAACGACTCCAGTGTGATAAAGTCTGGTGAATATTTTTCATTATCTCTCCCCATTCACGTTAATACGTTATATCCCTCGTCCTACGTTATATCTCTCTGAACAGGCCGAATTATGATGACATTGTAGATACAGGTATGCATATTATTTCTGTGAAAATATGTGTTGAAATTCCAAGTCATTTATATTTTGAATGATTGTGTATATATATTTATTTTTCAGTGGCCAACAGCTAAGTGGAAGGTTAATGGCACAAAGCAATTGGAGGGATGTGTGTATCTCGAGAGAAGATTTTCATGAATTTGTACCAGATGAAGATGTTACAACTGCTGAATCGTATACAATATTACGTTAATTCTAGAGTTAAGAGTATATTTAGGTGGTTGGTCAAGTGCATAACTTCTCTGCTGTTGATAACGGGAGATTCGAGGTTGTACGATAATTAAGTAATCCATAGCTCCTGTGAAATCTCGATAATGCGAAATTGGCTTGCTACATAAATATGTGTGATTAACTACTTCCGCTCATGAAGAAGGCAATAAAAGAAGATCATGATATTTGCCACCGCAATATAATAGAATACTGCGACGCAAAAGCACGATAAATTAAAATATATTAGTCAAAATTTCATTATGTGGAATTGATTATTCCAATAATGCAAGCGATACAAGATTTAGAGAGTTTTGCTATGAATTAAATATAGTAGGAAGCTTTTTAGTTGTTATATTCCGTAGCATCAGAACAATTTGTAGCAGCCCTACTTTGTAATGAATAAACTGTTCTCTTACAGTTCTACAATATGTCACGAACTGTCGAAAAGAGATTCTGGTATTTACCAATTTATTCAATACGTCGAACTCGTAATTGATACTCTATAGGAGTTAAGAGAGAACACAAAACACTTCTAAAAATTATTCATCGGCTTAAGAACTAGTAGAAGAAATCCCTAAACACCAGAACTACTAGTCGACAAGAAAGACAAGAGAATGCACCTGTTGAGACCTCCAAACGGAATAGGTTAAATTAATTGATACTCTATAGGAGTTAAGAGAGAACCCCAGACTCTTCTAAAAAATTTAGTCATCTGCTGAAGAACTAGTAGGAGAAATTCCAAAAGCCCAGAACTACGAGTGTCAAGTAAGACGAGAAAATACACCTATTGGGGCCTTCAAAGACTGTTATAGGTTAAATATTTAACCTGTGCTTCTGTATAACTTCGTATCAGAATTGAATTCCATATTTTCTTAGCAAAAAACACCTATTGTAAAATTATAACTTCTTCTTCCAGGAAGATGCGAAAGTTCTGATTGTGAATCTGAATCTTTGGAGAATTGTCTCAAGATTTTCGATAGACGTGTTCAAAATCTTTAAAATTACAATTCAGTGTTACTAACATAGCGAAAAATGTAGCGAAATGTATATACAGTACAAACACTGCATTGGAAACAATTGAAAGTTCCTCTTAACTTTTTTTACCCGAATATATAAAGTTTGTTGATGCTTGACGGGGAGCGTGACTCCACTTTAATTGATTACCGCACAACAATTTTTGCATTAGACTATCTTGTCTATTTATGAAGGTTGCTTCATCAGACTATAATGGTTTCAGAAGTTTGCTTTCACAGGAAACCAGACTCATTGTAAGACACATAACTTTTATGTACAAAACACAAGACACTTAAAACCATACACATCCTCATCAAATTTAAATTGAGCCTCTGGATAAGATTTGCATGATACAAAGTGTGGCTTTATATGCTAACCAGCTGGATGCGTGTGCACTTCCTAACAAAAAAATCTGATGTGGGCAACACATGACTTTCCTTATATAATGTAATGAATTTACTACTTTTACCGTAAAAAAATAGGGTTTTCTTATAGTAGATACTACTATTCTTTCCATGATATTGAATTTTCGACAATTAGTCGTCATTTTCATTGATTTAGCGTCATTTTTATCAATTTGGCGAGATTTTCGTTAATTTGGCAACATTTCAAAAAGTCGCCAAGCTGGCGACATTCCGCCAAATTTGTCGCCAAAATCTCGCCAAGCGTTATGCATTAAGAAATAAGTTATTCTTACAGCAGATAAATGACTATTGGCGTTCAAATACAAAAGTATTACTCAAAGTATCTTTTTTCATGAATGGAACGAGTTAGATCTACGATAATGATGTCACCCAATTTATCGCATTGTATTACATATGAAAAGTGAACATATTTCACAATTGGAAATATTTTTTTTTTATTTTATATAACTTTTTAATATTTTTTTTAAATGTACAATATCTCGCGAACGGTTCATGTTAGAGTTCTAAAATTTATGTCAATCGTTTTCTAATGAAAAATTACATAAGAAATGTCTATTTGTGTAACTTTATTAGCGGTTTTGATTTTTTGACGATTTTTTCAAAATTTCATTCAAAAATTCAGGGGGGTTCTGAACATTCGATTGCGTATAAAAACAATAGGCTTCCAGTGTTTACGGATTGTGATTTTTGTACTAAATTTGGTTCGAATCGGTCCATTCGTTCGTCAGTTATTGTCTCCACAGACTCACTGACACACACACATACACATACTTTCACACACACACACACAGACATCACTTCAAAAATGTTCGATTCGTGATCAGGGATGCTTGAAACGTGCTCTCCCGTCGAAAACTCGAATTCGAATTTTCGACCCCGTCACAATACTTTCCTTATACATTATGCATATAAGGAAAGTAAAAATGCAGAGAGCGCTGCGAACAAAGCCCGTGGTTAAATATCTTCACCTGCCTGAAGTCACCAAGCAAATTATTTGTCAGTGACGACAGGCACGACTTATACATTATGCAAATCTGAAAACAGACGATTATGCAAGAAAAATAAAGTTTAAAAGTTCAAATTAAGTTTAGAAACGTGCAAAAGTTGCATGTGTTGGAGTCGCCGCAGGTTATCCTAGCTAACTGCGTTGCAACACCTGAAAGAATGTTTACGAAGTTTAAAGATATTAAAGACGTAGCTGCGAATCTCCACAGAGAACTCTCGATTAAAGGGGCTCGTTCATTAGAGGGTTTATCAGACAATTCATATAAAAAATGCTGAAACAACTTCAGGCTTTGCTGTAAGACGGAAAATATTGCATGTGATTCTGTAATTCTTTAAATGAAAATAGGAATTGCATTTTTAATTATAACAAATTTTTAAATGGATTTGTTAATGGCACAACGTATTAAAAAGTTTTTCATAATCACTGTTTACATTTTCGTTCTAATTATCAGTTTAAATTTAAATTTAAACCCTTTCCATTCCATATGTACTCATATATATATATATATATATATATATATATATATATATATATATATATATATAATATATATATATATAATATAATACATATATATATATACAATATATATATATATATATAATATATATATAATATATATATATAATACATATATATATACAATATATATATATATATATATATACACACACACACACATATGTATATATATGCACGGTCATGCCTGTCCCAATAGCTTCAAGGGAAAGTAGTGTTTCGAAACTTCAATTAATAAAGACACATTTGAGATCAACCTCATTGCAGGAACGATTGAATAGTCTGTCAATATTATCAATTGAATACTTGGAAGCAATAAATATGAAATTTGTAAGTATTCTTGCTAATTTTACTGAAGAAAGGCAAGAACACTCTATTCAATATGTTTTTAAATATATCCTAAATATTCCTAATTATATAATTTCATATAAGTAGATTATTTTCACAAATAAAATTTTAGACACTGCAAATTTGTATATTACTTGGTTTATCTAGCATAATGAAAAATGATACATCCAACAGAATTCTTAGCAAAACACTGTCCCCCATAAGTATCATTCTCAAATTAGAGCCATGTAGTATGGATGCCCTATATAAAAGATTATTAAACGTAAACATTAGTGTAAAGTGTTGAATGAAAAACTGTAATTGATACTTCCAATACAACTTTGATACTTTCAATAGGGTCCCGTAATTGATACTTCCAATAAGGCCAAGCGTTTCCTAAGGCTACTCCTGGCTACATAGGCGAAAGCTATTGCAAATAACGCTACTACAAGTAAGAGCTTTTTTAAGGCTGCAAGTTTATTAATAATTTAACCTCTAGGTTGTTTCTTAGTATAAATAAAACTCCCACTACTTTTCTTTAAATATTCTAACCTTCAACATATGTATGTCATAATGCACAAAACGATATAATAATGTTTATATATATATTAAACCAAATTTCAAATCATACACTTGAACACCTTTTATTCTCATGCAAAAAAAAAAAAAAATAAAATAAAATATTCTATAAAACATCCTAATTTAGAAAATAAAGTTACATTTTCTTCTAAAAGATATTACACGTAAATAGAAAAATCTAAAACATTTTGATTTGAGACCAAAATGGTCTTAAAATTGAACTTTTTTATTCACAACATTTCGTTCAAATCCAATTACGTTTTTCTATTCTGAACTCAATAATTTCCGTTCTATGAAAATTAATATTTACTAATAAAATGCTTAAAAAGTGTTATTTTTATTACAGCGGTTATTCGTTTTTTTAAAGTTCTGAAAACTTGTTTGCTTGGATATTTTTCTTGAAAACTTGTTTGCTTGGATATTTTCCTTGAAAACTTGTTCGCTTGGATATTTTTCTTGAAAACTAGTTTGCTTGGATATTTTTCTTGCATCATTATTTTTCATTAGACTACTTTTATGAGCTTTCTAACACTCTCCAGCATAGTTGTGAAGTGTTAATAACTTCGTTCATTCTGCCTCTCTGTCTGTCCGTCTATCAGTTCGTACGGTAAATGACGTAAAATGACTTTAACAAAACTAAATTTTAATATGTTGTTGAGACGGCCTGTGGGCCATATGGGAATGAAAACCAATAATATCACCTAATTAATTACGGAATTACCCCGGGTTGAAGATATGAAATGCATTGAACCCTATGGGACTTAATTTTTCAAACAACAGAGTTAAAAGTCACAAATTGCTTCGATAATTTTAAGATATATTCAAATTGTCACGTAAAATATGTAAAAAAATAAATCGGCAAAATATGTTTGGTAGTTTTTTAAATAAAAATTGAAATAATAATTACACCCATATTATATGGAGGGATCACGTGACTCATTTCAAAGTAAAATATGACATCCAGTTTTTCCAGTGTAACAATCGTGATGCTTGAAAATGTTTTTAAATGTATATTTAGTGTTGCTATAGAATAGGTGTTCTCCCCACGAATATTTGCCCAATATGTAATGTTGGCAAAATGAACTCAGAACATCTTCTTGGGTGTCCAAGGCTGGATAGGGATGACCAGCGGCAGGGAGATGTCATTAAACATTATTGGGATATGTAGCCATATATGTTACAACAACAACACAAAGTGAAAAAGTTTAGGAAAATTGGTAAATATAGTATGAGTAGATTGATTAGTAATATGCAGTATTGCATCAGTTCTAAAACTGCTTTATTTTTGCATATTATTTATGAATCTAAATTATTTCCCAATGCAATTACAATATGTTTTATTTACAATATTTTTCTACAGCAAAGCCTAATTTCTATAGCATGCAGAACGTAAACAAATCAAGCGATTGTAAGATGACTTGTATTTTTTTCATGCAAAATAATTCTACTCTGGAGTATGAAATACACTCTAGGACAAAAAATAGACGCACCAAGAAAGAATTATCCAAATGAGACAAAATTTGGTACATGTAATGTGGATGTACAGAAAAAGAAATTCAGAATTTCAGGACAATTGATTTATTGCACTGAAAGATCTCCACTCAGTGAGCACGTCACTATGCGTTGGTCCACGTCTGATCGTAATACAAACCCGACGTGACATTGACGCATAAAGTTGTCGGATGGTGTTCTGAGGGATGTCGTTCCAAATTACCTCCAATTGACGAGCTAATTCGTCTGCATTCTGGGATGGTCGCAAGCGACGCCAGTGTCCAGCCCCAATGTGCTCAATAGGTGAGAGATCTGGGGATTTGTCTGGCCTAGGAAGTGTGCCGTCAGCACGCAGAAAAACAATAGAGAGACGTGCTGTGTGTGGCCTGGTATTATCTTGCAGAAAGTTAGCCCAGGATATCGCGAATGGAATGGCAATACAACGGGTTGTAGAAAGTCGGCTACGTAACGTTGTGCTATGATAGTACCACGGAGGACTATCAAAGGGGTCCGGCTATCAAACGAAATGGCACCCCAGACCATTGCTCTCTGTTGTCGGGCCGTATGGCGTTTGACACTAACAGCAGAATCTGACGATGTTCGGGCTGTCTCCAAACACGTCTGCGCTGGTTGTCGAGACTCAGTTAGAAACAGGACTCATCACTGGATACAATTCGTTCCCTATCTTAACAATTCCACGTTGATCGGGCCCGGCACCATAGCAATCGCCGTGGAGGGTGCATACTGGTCCGTGGTAGGCGGCGTAATGGACAACGCGAGTATAGATTCAGCTCCTGTAGTCTTCTATTAATGGTCCGTGTGGTTAATTCCGTATTTATTACGCGTCGGATTTTTGATAGCAACGAATTTCGTGCTATCACAACTGCTCTGAAAATCGCTCTATCTGTAGTCGTTCTAGACTGCCCGCTTGCAGCTTAAATCTGCCATTCCGGATCCATTCCTGCCAACATCGTCTAATCAATACATCGCCCCTACCTAAATGCCGAGCGAATCTTCGGTGTGCCCATCCAACTTCATGCAGTCTGACCGCAAGCACCCCAGACCATTTTCAAGCACCCCAGGCCATTTTAAACATTTCCATATGCCCGTAGTGTCCGTGAATTCGTCGGCGAGACATTGTTACATTCATGGTACGTAAACGCAATCGAAATCCACTGCATGTTTTGTTCCTGAAAGCGATATTCGCTCCTTATATACACCGCCATGCTGATCAGTTTCAATGCGCCGTAGTTCCGCCTATTCATTTATTATTGGCTGCGAATTTTTGATCATTGGTGTCGCACGACATGTTGACATTTCAATTACAGATGCCAATCAACAACAATGCCAATACAGATGCTAATAAGCACTTCAAATGCATCCACGAGAACCAATTGGAACTCACACATAAGTAAACAGCGTGCATCCCCTCCATCACCAACAACAAACAGAAGAGGTGATATGACACCACAAGGGGAAAAGAAAAAAGTGGTTCCAGAGTTTTCGAGAAGTTTCGAGAGATTCAATATCCGACAGCGTCCTAGAAGCACGTAAATTTAGGAGTATCAAAAAATCTCCTGCGTACCGCATCAAGATAACGTGGATCATCAATGTGATGAGTGAGCGCAGTATTTGCATAATGAGTGCAAGTGACGTGTCAAGTATACGCAGGCCTCCAGCAAAGTGTGTTCTCGACTAAATGTCAAAGTGCAAAAAAAGAATGAATTAATTATGGAAATTTCACTTGTTAATAATGATCACGAAAGGCATATAACTTATAGCAATAATTTAACAGTACTGGAGTAAGAACTCAAATCTCAGCAACGAACTCTTGTGTTTAAAATAAAAGAACTGTATATATTTTCGGTATATAGTAATAATTTGTATAAATATATGTGTCACTTAAATAGTTGTTATAGATATATGTATCACTTAAAATGATTTTTATGAGTAAACATTATGAATAATCAAGATAGTTATATATGTGAAATTAAAGAATTGATCAACTTAAATCAGAGTTATTATTTTATGTCTTGAGTGTTATTCTCCTGTGCTCATGAGCCGGAGTTTCCATACTCCACCCTTAGTGAAGGCATCAAAGGTAAGTCCTTGTAGAGTAAATTTTGGGTAAGGACAACTTACCATATGACAATTGGCATATTCGGTCGAAAAGTATCATTACTATCGGATTATTTTGCGGGATGCGTCGATTTTTTGTCTTAGAGTGTATAAGTGACGTAAATTCATTGATTTTACATAGCGAAGCAGGCGATTTATAGCATTCCTTTTTGTGATGAAATTTTAAATTTCCAAGTTAAACCAGCCGAATACCCGCTGAAATTCAACTGTCTCACGATAAGCAATCTCCGAATAACATACATTTTTTAATAATTCGATTTTTCCAGTGATACTTTTCAAATCAGCGGTCCGTACCAAATTCCAAATATCTGTTTCACCTCAAACAAGGCATTTCTCATTTTTTCAACCAATTTAATATTTAAGTGTGTGGCGTCCCTAAATTAGCAAATATTAGAAAGCTGAAATTATACACTTTATTCCTATCTAACGCAATATCCCTGCACCAGTTTTAAAGTATCTATCTTATTGCAAAGTCCGTTTTACTATCATTTCACATTTCAAACGTTTTGGTGTGGAGCACCCATTAAATGAACAGTTTCGAAAAATACGACTTTCTCCTCTGATTTTATAGATTGATTGACCCATTGACCCATGTATCAAATTTTAAGTATTTATCTTTCAATTCGCCATTCGAAGGTTTTGGTGTGGAGCATCCTACTGTATAAAACATTTTTGAAAACTTGGATTTTTCCAAAGGGTTTTATTGAAAGATTGACTTGTGTACCAAATTATAAGACTCTATCTCACATAAAAAAACTTTCTTCATTTATTCGTCCAATCGAAAATTTCAGCGCACAGCTTCCCTAAAGTGTCGCCTTATGGAGAACTAAAATTATACATATTCTTCTTTTCCAACTATCTACCATTACGTGAAATCTGTATCTTATCGCGGAGTGTGTTTTTCTATCATATCACTTTTCGAGCGTTTTGTGTGGTGCACCGAACCTTTAAATGAAATTTTTGAAAACATATATTCTTCTTGGCTTTTTTTTCAAATGATTGGCCCAGGTACTAAATTTCAAGGCTTCTATCAAATTTGAAAGGATGCTTTTCTCATTTATTCGTCAAATCGAAAATGTTTGTGTGCGACACCCCCTAAAGTTGCTAATATTGAAAAACTCCAATTATACACTTATCTACCCATCAAATTATCTACCCATACACGAAACATGAAGTCTCCATCCCATCATAAAGTATGCTTTTTCTATTATTACACCTTTTGAACGTTTTGGTGTGGATTACTCACCCCCTTAACTGAACATTTTTGAAAAAATATATTCTTCTTGGGTTTATTATCAGATTATTAGCCCATATACCAAATATCGGGCCTCTATCATATATTAAAGGGAGCGTTTCTCATTTATTCCGAAAATCAAACACTTTGGAGTGCGGAATCCTTAAAGCAGAAGATATTGGAAAACTGAAATTGCACACTTTCTTCCAGTCAGACCATCTACGCATAAACCAAATTTGACGTCTTTATCTTATTCCGAAGCATGTATTTTTCATCATTTAATTTCCGAAAGATTTTCTCAAGAGCACACCCTCCGTAAACAAATATTTTTCAAAAACTTTATTTTTTTAGGGGGGGGGGAGGACTTATCAAATTATTAGCCCATCTACCAAATGTTAAACCTATATCAAATTTTAATGGAGGCGTTTCTACTTTACTCATAAATCGGACATTTTGGTACTCGGCACTCCCTAAAGTAGAACATATTCTAAAACTGATATTGCACACATTCTTTTTTTTTTACGAATTTACCCATACACCAAACTTAAATTCCCTATCATATTACGAAGCATGTTTTTTTATCATTTAACCTATCGAAAGTTTTTCTCTAAAGCTTCCCCTTAAACGAACATTTTTTAAGCTCTATTCGTCTTGGGTATTTTCATCAAATGATTAGCTAATATACTCAATTTCAAAACTGTGTAAAATTTTAAAGGAAACGTTTCTCATTTATTCAGCAAATCGAAAATTTTGGCGTGCGGCACCCATTAAAGAAGCAAATATTGGAAATCTGAAATTGCACACATTCTTCCTTTCTAATGGTTTACCCATATCCTAAATTTGATATCTCTTTCTAATCGTAAAACATAATTTTCTATCATTTGAGTTTTCGAACGTTTTGGTGTGGGGCACCCCTTTTACAGCACATTTTCGAAAAATGCGATTTTTCCAGGGGGGTGGGGTTATCAGACGATCGTCCCGTGTACCAGATTGCAAATCTCTATTCGGGAAGTACCTAAAAAAA
The DNA here is from genome assembly GCA_951213105.1 of Amaurobius ferox. Taxonomy (NCBI): domain Eukaryota; kingdom Metazoa; phylum Arthropoda; class Arachnida; order Araneae; family Amaurobiidae; genus Amaurobius; species Amaurobius ferox. The sequence continues at coordinate 94,420,699 of OX578149.1, read as the reverse complement.
ACGGGACAGACAGATAGACGGACAGACAGACAGACAGACGAACGCATGGCAATTAGTATATACTAAATCCCCGTGAAAGATGTTAACACATTTATTTCATAATATCACAATTTAAAAGTCAACATATTTCACAATAGTTAATACTTTTTATTAATTTTATGTGATTTTTTTTGCATATTTATTTGAAAAGTGGGCAATATCTCGAGAACGGTTTATGCCAGCCTTCTAATATGTATGTCAATTATTTTCTAATGAAAAATTAAGTAAGATTATTTTCGTAGCTTTATTGAAAGTTTTAATTTTTTGATAATTTTTCAACATTTCATTCCAAAATTTGGGAGTGTTCTGAACATTCGTTTGTGTTAAAAATCAATTGGCTTCCAGTATTTGTTGAATGTAATTTTCGGACCAAATGTCATACTAACCGCTCCATTAGTTAGTGAGTATCATCTCCTCAGTCTCACTGTCACATACACAAACAGACATCACCTCAAAAACGTTTGATTCATGGTTAAGTACTGGACATGGTTACGCACTAGAAACGCGAGAGTCATTCTAAACTTGAGAGACCGCTATCAATTGCTGACTAACTCAACAATAAGGCAGAAAGAAAATTAAAAATGCCTTAGAATTATTGTGCAAATATGCATTTCAGAATGTATGTGCTCAGAACTATATTCTCTCTCAACACAGATCTCACCTGTTTATTTCATAAACAAAGCAAAATTTCCAAGTGTGGTTCAGTTCTTCCATCTAGCCTAATTTGTGTGGAAATAGAGAAATGTCTATTAGAAAATTAGAGTTGAACATATTTTTTTTTTCAAATAGCATTTCGAGATAGCATTTAATTTGTTATTAGGAAAGCAAATTTTAATACAATAAAAAATAAAATTTTCAAACATTTTTCAGTCTTTTTATGTTAATATTAAAATGAAAACAAGCATACTTTGTAATGTATGTAATGATCTTATTATTTTAATAAATGTTTTAAATCAAGAACGTATAAGCGAGCTGCAACCATTTTATTTTCCTAAACATCATCTAACCGGTAAACACGGTACTGCTGCCATAAGCGTTTTCGTAATATTGGTGTTGCCAAATATAAATACTACTTATAAATTAATAAAATATTTTATTTTATCAAAATGTCAGCCCACAATGCATGAAACTGCATAAAATTAAAAGTGAAATTTTTCTTTGTGCTTATATATGTACCAATAATATTTTTAAAATATATCATATATAAGACATAATTTCGTTCGTTAAGTGAACCAGAATCTCTCACCTTACACATCTGGAAAGCTGCGCTACATCAGATCGCAGCCGATCGAAATAGGTAGAGTAAATAAATAGACTATTGTAGTACGGAGATAATTTAAAATATATCAACATTGAATGTATCGCATTTTAGAGATGTTTAAATAAAATTGCATTTCAGTTGGAAAGTGTTGCATAATCAATGCTTTATGCATGATTGATTATTCTTATTATCTTATCATTTTGTGAATCTGTTTAGATTTCATTTAAGCTGATTATATTTAAAGATTCAAAACCGTAAAATTGAAACATGTCAAGTTTCTTCGTGATTTTTAATGTGAAACATCGAAAACGAATTAATAGAAAACCATTATTGTAATTTGAAGATCTGGGTTACATGAACTTGGCGACAAATTCGATTTTGGGAACGAATTTAACGAAATATAGCCAACTTGGTGACTTTTGGCGAATTCCGAAAATGTTTCGAATTTTGTTGATTGATTATAATTGCTGTGCAAAAAAGTTTTTTAAATTTATTAAGTTATTATTTGAAATTACTAAAATTATTACTCAAATTTTCATTTGCAATTTACAATTTGTATTTATCATTTTGATATTATCAATTCATCTTTTAGCAATCCTTACGTTTTAAAATAAACTTTTGGAAGCGGTTGTGATGACAGATAGAATTTTTAATCGACTTCAAATTCATAACTAGTATTTAATGTTCTCATGTACGATAAAAGGATACCTTTTGGTTTTGCTTTCAATTTCATCTGAAGGCGTCATTGTACCCAGTTTTTATCAATAAATTCATTAGAGTTCCTCGGGACTCATCTAAGATTTCTCATGGGAACATTTTCATTTCAAATCTTCTCCATTGATATCTGCTTACACTCTTATTCAATTCTCAACTGAATTCTTACTCAATTCTATTCTTTTTGGACTAGTCGTTTTTATCAATTTGGCGACATTTTCATCAATTTCATAGCATTAAAAAAAGTAGCTAAGTTGACGACATATCTCCAAATGCTTCGCTAAAATGTCGCCAATCGTTACGGACGGAGATATAAGTTACTCTAATAGTAGATAAATGAGTTTTAACGAATTGTTAGGCTTCAAAATACAAAACTGTTACTTAACGTAACGGCTCTCTCGAATGGTGCGAACTACATCCACGAGAATGATGTTAACAGATTTATCGCATAAATTTCGCATATGAAATTTAACATATTTCCCATTAGTTAACATTTTTTTTTTAATTTTATGTGATTTTTTGAAAAATACATTTTAAAAATCTGCCATATCTGGAAAACAATTCAAGCTAGTGTTTTAAATTCTGCATCAATCGTTTTCTAATGATAATGTACATTAGATATGATTATTTACGAAACTGTATTGACGGTTCTCATTTTTTTAACATATTTTTATGAAATTTAGAGATCTTCCCAAACATGCGATTGCGTTTAAAATCAATAGGCTTCCAGTATTCATGGATTATAATTTTTCCACCAAATTTCGTTCAAAAGGCTTCATTTGTTCGTGAGATATCGCCTCCACAGGTACGCACACACACACACAGACATCACCTCAAAAACGATTGAAGCGAGTTCAGGGATGCTAGAAACTTGCTCTGCCGTCGAAAATTCAAATTCAAATTTTCGACGCCGTCACAAGACTTCCCTTATACATTATACAATGTATATATAGAAAGTCATATCATCTATAATTATGAATAATAGATAATCAAACACTAACTCATTTACCATAAGCATTTTCATTTGGCATTTCTTCTTCAATATATATAGAATTAGAACACGAATTAGTCTCTGAAAACAAACACGAATAATATATTTTTTAATTCACACCAGGTCGTTTTAAATATAATATGTTGCTAAACATCCCAAATTACTCACAAAAATCTCGCAATTTAAAAAATACAAAAAGAAAGCATGTCTCTAAAATGTTTTCAAATACCACTTGTGACTGAGCATCTGGAGACATATCTTGTATACGCCGACAGGTAGTATTCATTATTTTACATAGATATTTTTAAAATATTCTTTTCATATTCCTGGACAAACATAAGATTTATAAAATTACAGCATGCTGGTACATTTACTGACTCAACATTGTGAATGATTTTAACTTTCTGATGTGAAACATCTTTATGTGCTTTGTGCCAGTAACACGAGATAAAGTGAACACCATTAACAAATCAACTGCATTGCAAGTTCACGCAATTAGATATTTAAAACTTGTTTATATCTTATTTGTATGATGTGTATTGAGCATGTGCAATTCAGAAATGGGGGGAACTTCGTTCTAATACAGTTCATTTTAATTATTGAAATTATGTTTGTTTCAATTTGCGTGTAACTTTATTTATGTGTATAAAATGTCACCTTCATACCGATTGCAAACTTTAAGTTAACCGAATCACAAAATTAAAGCAGTTATTAATTTCATTAGGAATGGAAAATACCTTTTACTTCCTTCATCCATCAAAATACACGATTAGTGTTGTAATATACATGACCAACAAAATATATGTCGTCATGTTAATTAAACAGTATAGCTGTCAAGAATTTATTACACCCGTCGCAAAAGTAATAAATTTTTAAAATTAGATAATCTATTTTAATTTTCCTGAAAGTTATTTTAAAACTATATACATTACATTATAAATTTTTATTTGTCAAATACTTTCCTAAATATTGAGGAATAAAATTAATATTTTAACAATAAATTAGTTTGTGAAACAAAATCAATACATAGAATTAATAAGGTTGCTTGCCGTCTTGGTTGAATGAATTTGTTAAATGAGAATTTGAAAATTATAATAAATTCTTTGATGTTTTAAGAAAGTATTTCCTCACACATCTCTCCTTTCATAACCAAAAATTAAAACTTCTTAAAGTAGTATTTAATTCAAGACCAGTTGTTTGACTCATCCAGACCAGAAATAAATGCGACGGAACAGGCGACCATGAACCGTTGGGCCGACTTTTTTGGAAACTTTCAATGTGTTTGCTAATTATTTGTTGGCAATGTTGGCGATGTCCAAAAACTGTTTTTCCTGAATTTCTGTTATACTTTTCTTTCCATTTTTATTTATATACTTTTATTTTTGCAGCCAGTTTCAACAACTCGTGTAACTTTCAAGACACATTAGTGGCCTTTTTGAACTAGAAGTAAGCATTCGTTCGTAAATGTACTCACTGAACAAGTGCTTTGAATTTTTTTGTTGAACGTCCACTGTGGGCTTTGGTATTTTGTCGTTTACAGTTTCTTACTACGCGTTCCTTCCTCTATGGTTTCTACTTTTCATATTTTCTTCTCTCACCGTTGGCCACACTCCTTCCCTGCCTTAGTCACGATTGTTGTTTCAACAGCAGTTGCTGAACGAACTGAAGAAGAAAGCTGTCGAAGGCTTTTTGCCTTCGATAGCAGTTTCACACTATTGATTTTGAGTTGGATATTGCGTTAAGCGATTTTTTTTAATCAATATTTACGTAACTAATATTATAGTGCGTAATCAAGCTCAATAAATTAACTCTTTGGTGGCTCAACTCGACTTTCTCAAGCCAATATCCATTTTTAAATAGTTTTTTTTATTTTTATTTTTTTTTTTTTTTCAAATTTTGCATGAAAAAAATTTAAAATATGCATCGCAATGTTCCAAAAGATCACAATTACAGAATATTACCCTTCTACTTAAAGAACTTCAAATATTTCTACTGATACCAAGTTTGACAAAGTAGGCGGAAACTCGCCCACTAAGAGAAGGGGTGGGCTAATGACATCAGAAACACAAAAATTACATCGCAGCTTTTTTTTCACTACAATGATCGAAGCTGATAAGCTTCGTGATCATTGAACCAGAAATAACCCCTTCTATACACAATTTCAAGTAAATTGTGTTTTTTTGCCAAATTTTGCAATGCAAATTTCGAATAATCTCTATCGTTGGTCCAAATAACCACAATTATTGCCTTTCATTTCAAAAGACTTTCGAATGATACTAAGGATCCAAGTTTGACAATGTACTCCTTAGAGAGGGAGGTAACTCTCCTCTCCTCCGAGGTGATTAATAAAGTTACAAACACAAAAATTGGATCGCGGCTATATTTGTCACTACAGTGATCGAAATAGTTAAATCCTGAAATCATTGAGCCGTAAGTTACCCTTTGTATGCGTAATTATGTCAAATATCGTCCTATGCTGGCATGTTAAAAAAATTAACAATTTCAAACAAAGTTTGATATTTTCTTACGAATTTAAAAAAAAAATTATATCTAGTTCTTGATTTTTCTTCAACTGGCAAAGAGCTGGGTTTTCAATAAACTCGCGCTTATGAAGTATATGGGCTGGGGGAAGATTTCCAATTAAAACCCAGATTAACAAATAATTATGAAATTGAAAGTATAGAAAATTAATTTCAATATTTGAGAATCCTAATCCAAAAGAGCATATACGGTTTTAGAATTTAAATGTAATTAAACAAATTAATATACTGGACAACAATGGAATTAAAGTAGAGCATTTAAATCACCAAAACTTATTTCCAGAGATTTTGGTTTTATTGTTGCAAGTATCATATAAGCAAAGGCTTACTCCCTAACTCCATGGTATGTAGTTTTGGGTCACGTTCTTGTAGTAATCGTGTATAAAGAAAATAAGTTAGTGAAGCTTAATATTGGCCTTTTCTTCTATATTTTCTCTTTATTTTAGTACAAAAAATTTTATTCATATCCGAAGTGCCGCTAAGTCTATATTTTAACGATTCTTGTACGACGAGTAGTCAGCATAAATCATTAAAATGGGCGTTTCGCCCTATTACAGTTTGTTTCAATAATTGAAATTATGATTTTGCAAGCCTGCGTGCAATTTTACGTATGTATGTAAAATATGATTTTCCTACCTCTTGTAGTTTTCGAGTAAAAGGAAGAACAAAATTCAGGAAAATATTGATTCAGCTTCGTTAGGAATGGCGGATGAACTTCGATCTGTAACAAAGCCGAATATAAAATTTCCTGAAAATCCATTAATATTTCTAGCAGCTATGGTGTACAGAAGAAATCGACCACAGACAAATAGACAAACAGATGGACATCACTCTAAATGTAGTCAATACTAATTCAGAAGGTCCAAACACATAATATTGGCATCAGTGACGAAGCGTGATAAAATAATTCGGGAAGACGAATAAATGGACTAAAATTTGCAAATAAAGTTTCATGCTCTATGTGGTGCAAAGGATATATGCTATTTTGTCGTTGCTAAAATTAGTATACAGGCTAGTGATCACGTGCATCATCACATGCGAAAGAAAACTCTAAGATGTTCATTAACAGATTTCTACCGTCAAACAATCTACCTTTTCCGCAGTCTTACATCAACCTAAAAATAGCTATATTTTGTAAAGATAAGCATTTACATACACTTAAATGATAGCTCTTGCTTCGTTCAAATATTATTCTTTCAATTAAACTTTCAATTTTACCTACAATATTATTCTCTAAGTGTTAATCTAACATGGTGGAAAGTGTAACTATAAATCGCGACTTTTTTCAAAATTCGTAATTAGATAATACAGTCAACCCTCCTATAACGCGGCTTCCATATAACGGGGAGCATAAGTTGCAACAGCCCTCCCATAACGCGGTACTCATAAAATGCGGTTTCCATACAACGCGGTAATCTTATACCGCGGTTTCTCTATAATAAAACTCATTTAGCTTAAGCAGTTTCCCTATAGCATGAATTCTTTTATTACACTTTTACGGTTGAAATTAAAGGGGAATTCCCCTGTTTTTTCATCCACATACATCCCCATATTCCAATTTCGATTATCCCGGAAATCCCCTGTAAATGCAGAAATATACAGCATTGCGGTTTCTATATACCGCAGTACGAATTGTTCTGTTTTGTACTAATTCTGAGTTCCTTATAACGCAGTTTTCATACAACACGGTATGCAGTTTCCGTATAGCACGATACTAATTAATCTGATTTACACTAATCTGAGTTTCTTATAACGCGGTTTCCATATAACGCGGTACGAATAAATCGCGTTATAAGAGTGTTGACTGTATCTCATAAAAATATGTCATTATGGGTAATAAATGCGTACCTGCTGTTTTATCGGCTGCATATTAGTCCATGTGCATATTTGGGCCGGGGTCTGTCTTGGTAGGAGAACAAGCAAAGTTCTCTTCGGTAACATGTCTCTTATTTCTACATCTTTCCATAACAGATTTTCACCATTTCTTGGCCATAAATAAGCAACATTATTTTCTTCTGATATTTCAGCCTTGACTGTCAGCCTGGGCTGTGTCTGCATGTGAAGCATGTTGTCGTTGGCGACAAATCCCGCATCTCTTTCAGTGTTGATGACCGCCACATACGTGTGGAAACCCCAGGTCGTCCGACTCATCCAGAGGACTTGAGTAACCATTTGGACGACCCGGAAGCGCCACATACGTGTGTAGAAGAGGACTGGCTAGCGTTGCGATCCAGAATTTGTTTTTGAGCAGAACACGGCCAATACAAGTGGTTGAGCAACCTGGATAACTGCCTCGTGGGACAAATGATTTCCCCCTATTTGGGAGGAAACAGATCAGTGGTTAGCGTACGAGGATTGCAGTCGGATGGTCTGAGTTCGAATCACGACTCTGCCCAAACTGTCCCCGTGTTCATATGGTGTACGGACACGTTAAGTATGGAGATTCGAAAGTACCTCCGATATGTTGATTATAAAGGACGGAGGGGAAGGTCAATGTAGATGTCGTCCCCATTGTGTTCCGGTCTAAATTGGATGGCATATCTCGGCCATCCAAACAGATACCTTACACCTGCGTGTAGGTCGAACGCTGTGTGTCGAAGAAGAAGAGGAACAAGTTTAGTTGTATTGCAAACCAATCTGACAGTTCGCTTGTACGTCGTCTGTACGTTCCATTTACGAACAAGACAAAGATCGATCACATACTGCATGACGTTCTCAAAAATGTCTTCGAGGATTTAATACCCTCCCATGGCAATCCATAACCTCAGACCCCTGAATCAATCGAACATGTCTAGGGCATGATACAACGGAAATTGTAGGCATCTCAGAATACTGCAGAATTAGCTGAGCAGTTGAAACATTTGTGGCAGAACCTACCGCGGAAGGGATCAACGCAAATCAACGTAATTCACACTATTGCGTACCGAATATCGGCTTATATATATGCAAGGAGAAAATTTACCACTTACTACAATGGTATCTTCTTCTTGCCACCATTTCTTAATAAATCATTTTTTTGTTCCTAAATTCTAATCATTTGCATATCTCCTCAAACTATACATAAATGCCGAGTTTAGCGGCTGTAGCTCAATTTCTTATGGTTATATATATATATATGTTTGCATGATAGTGTATTAACATATGCTTGAAAGAAATAGAGCAAATTTATCCAACCGATTTTCATCTTCACACATGTCTACCTGTTCACAGGCGCTTGTTCCGTCACATTTATTTCTTGATGAGTCCTACAACTTACTTTATTAGTACTTTAAGAAAATTTTATTGTTGCTTACGTAGAGAAAGTAAGTTTAGGTCATGCTAATATGTAAAACATCATAGAAAAAATACAATTTTCAAATCCTCAAATAGAAAATTTTCTCAACAGACACGGGAAGCAAGATCAGTAAATCACAATGCTTCTAACTTCATTTAACAATATTTTCTGTGTAGACTAATTTATGTTATTATTTACTAAAATATGTATTTGATATCTCAATATTTAGGGAAATATTTGACAAATAATAATTTATAATATTTTGAATATTGATATAAATAGACTTCCAGAAAAGTATAACGTGAACATTCTTTTATTAAAAATCAAATTAGATTAATGAAACATCAAGAACACAATATAGTGTAAATAAATAATTTTGGCTTTTAATTGACATTGCCACAAATTAATTGGTCAGTGGTTTCAAACTGAGCAAAGCATTAATCCCTAAATTCAATTGTCATATACTTGTGTGTAAGGTCTATCTACAGAAGCTTGTTGTTTCAACGTTAAGTGAAATTTTCATATACAAGCAAAAACCAAATTCAATTATTGTGGGCATTCCAATTCTTCTGTTGTTGTTGTTGAGACCCAGACCGTCCGACCTACTAGAAAGGTGTAAGATAACTGTTTGGACTGCCGGGAAGTGCCACTCAATTTAGACCGGAACCCAGAGGGGGAGGCATCCACAGCGACCGTAACGTCCTTCCCCTACCACCAACCTCTCGGAAGGACATACGGACCCACATGTTTAACGTGATCGTACTCCGCATGAACACGGCGGCAGTTGTGGCAGCATGCAAATCCAGCGCCCAAACCACCGGGCTATCGCGCCCGAAATGGCCAACAGCACGCGGTGTCCCCAGGTGTCACCCACCAAAGTACTAACCGCACCCAATTATGCTTGACTTCGGTCCAGTTCTTCTGTGTCGGTCTTGCAAATAGTGGTACAGTAGAAATATGTTTAGATATTTCATTCACAATCAAGAATTTTTTTCAATTATAAGTTTTGTGCATTACTAACAAAATCATACTGTGAAATTATGTGAGACTCTGTGTCTAAGATAATAGATATCTTGCGAATGGTTATACAGCAGAAATATGTGTATAGATACTTCATACACAATCAAGAAATTTTGAATTATTAGTTTTGTGCATTACTACAAAATCATATGGTGAAATTATGTGAAACTGTGAGTAGAATATTCTTTATTTTATTGAATTTATTGTATAATGATAATGAATTAATATTGTATTTACTAATATATATATATATGGTGATGTTGTTTAAGCCAGATTTGAAATCTCATTTCTCATAATTATTGAATATTATCATAACCTATAAAATGATTTCTAATGAATATATTCATAATTAATAAATGATTCTTTTTACACATAAAAACAGAGAATTCATATTGTGCAAATTCGTTATGATTCATTCTTATTTATATTTTTTACATATAAGGTTCTCATGTCAATACCTGGTAATCACTATACGACACTAAAATAATTTTAAGTATTATAATTTCCTTATTTATATATAGTTTTAATTGACCTACATCACTATAGATGATTGACATGAGAATCCGATCAGTGAATATTTGTGGCAGGGATTTTGATTTTGAATGGAATAATTGATGTTATAAGTTTTTATTAAGCTCTTAAAGCAATTACATATCAGTATTTTAATTACTTTGTTCAAAATTAGTTCATGCAGCATGTTTATCACAGTAAATATGGATAGTAAAATCAGGGAATAATTGAATTAAAATGTTTAAGTAAGAATTATTTGTGTGAATTAATTAGAATTCAGAAGTCAATTAAAATTTTAAATAATTCAATAAAATAATTTAAACAATTGATAAAGTGTAATAAAAATTGTAATAATGCTGTTTCAGGTCCAAATTTTTATTGATAAGTAAAGCACCTACAGATAATTTTGATATTTTAATACAGATTAGCTATAGGCATCCCACTAATTATAATTTAAATTATTGGGGATTATAATGATATAATTTATTTTAAGTATGTTCAAGAAATGAGTTGAAAAGGGAAGGTTTTGAGAGAATGAGTTAGGACCATAAAAGTCAATAACGAGAAAGAATCAAATAGGGAGCACGGGAATGGGCAAAATACAATCAACAAGTGGATAGAAATTATTCATGATAAGAGCAATATTCAATTTAATGGGGAAATCGAGAAGTTTATAGAGTACGTTTAGTCAAACGTTTATATGACATGCTGAAAGGTTAAGAAAAGTCTTTAAATACTTCAAAAGCGACAGTCTTTGTTGATGGTATCCCGGCATCTTCAAGCTTCAATGGCGCAGTTCGACCAGACCGCGTGGATCTTGCTATCATAGTTGTAATGATTTTTTGTTCTCTCTCTGTCTTCTTCGATTAGCATAGAACCAGTTAAAATTAGCAATTAGGAAGGGGTCAGTGATCTTGGAAAGAAGGGTCCCGTGATAAGAAGTATGCGTTTGCCTGTTTAGTAATTGCGAGCATCCATCAAGTGTCAGCCTTCGGCGAAAACAAGTCCTATGAGGGGTGGGCTCTGTTGAGTTTCTTGTTTATTTTCTTTTCGTGTTTAAAAAGATGCATTTAATACAATACGGTAAACATTTTTTAAGTAAGAAAGTTGATGTCTTTTTTTTAAAAAAGAAAAAGGTAATAGTTATGTACCGTAATGTTAAATGCTAAACAAATATGATATAGTTAATGAAAATATCAGGATTTAAATGAATAATAATGAATTATGTGTAACAAAAATACCATGGAAACAAGAATGTTAATAATGTTGCTTAATTTGTTAAAAAGTTGTTTATTATGTAAGAGGTATCAGTAAATATATATAAATGTATAAATATTAGGCGAGTGAATGTGCATATATAAAATGCAGTAAATTAGTCAAATTTTAAAATTTCCTTTGTTTTAAAGCTCGACCTATTATAATGTTGATTAGTACATATTACCGATAAATAGTGGATTAAAAAACTTTTATGTTTACAACAACACTTTGTTTAGACTAGCAGCAGATATCTATAATGAACTTTTTTTGTTACAGAACAAAAGGTATCTATAACAAATGACGAAAAATGCGAAAACTGACAATTATAAAGTTGCCAAGGACGCAATTTTATGGTGTTTCTTGTTATGTTTACTGGTGTGAGGGGGAAAATATGTGGAGACCAGGATACATTTAGGCAGGTCTGTGTTCAAAGATTTATGATTTTTAACAAGATATACAAAAGTCCAGACTGGTAGGCGCCACTTTACAGCAACCCTAACCCGAGGTCAGGAAAGCCGTAAATAAGGGGGTTGAAGATGAAACCGTAGGCTTGGTTAAAGGTTTAACCAAAGAAAAAGTGTTGCTGCATCGCCCTGAGGTCAACCAATGATCGCCGAAGAGGCGTATCTGGAACTCAGGCAAAAGGAGGTAGTAATAGATAAAAGGTTCTACAAAAAAGATTCTGAATATTAAGTTACACACAGGTACATAGAGTGATGATGCAGTGAGCAAACAGAGAAGGGTCAGTATTAAGAGGAGAAAGTTGAACAATACTTCATTAATTTATTATACTAGAAAACTTCAAACTTCATCGAAAGGACAATACTAGTTACACAAAATGAACTTTATTCGAATAACGTCATCGAAATATAAATCATCTGCCTCGCTATGTAGAATCAAAGAATATTTCATTCATATAACATAGTTTCTAGACTCCAGAGCTAATATAGTCATAAACGCTTATCAACTATTTTGGAGAGTGTTAAAAGTACGAAAACACAAATATGTAGGGGGGAAAATGTAGACTCATCTTAACAGTTACAAATGACATGCACGCCGAATGTGACCATGGCTGCAGTTTAAAAAAAGATTTAATTACTCACATTAGTCTTCAAAATTCAAGTGAAAGTTCCAGAAAATTTTGACCTTACGTCTATCAGATCTGAATATATTTTCTCAAAAAGAATTATCTTATTATTTCTCTATGTATATAAAAATAGATATTATTTTAAAGATAGAAATGATTACTGCAGAAAAAATTTAATAGGTCTTATTGACACTTGGCTGTAAACATATAATCTGTATGATTCTATTCAAAGAAAAAATGCTCTATGAACAGGGTGTGCATACAAGGCGGAAACTAGTCGGGTTGCCAAACTAAGAGGATAAAAGCGATAACATGAAGATAGATTATAATCCGGCATCAAGTCAAAACCAATCAATCCGTAAAGGAAAGCGGTTAAAAGAGCTGATTAGGGTGGTTAAACTTTGTGGGGAAAGCTTATTTTAATCGATAACAACAAATCTGTAATCTATAACAACATACCTTTAATCGATAACAACAAACCTTTTAATTTTAAGTGATATATGAATAGGAGAGTTCTCGCCTTTATTTTTACTTTTCTGCAAAATTTAAATTTGTTAAACTGTAGAGAAAGTGATGTGTGGGGCATTGTATTTTTTTTTCTTTTATACAAATTAAGATATTAAAAAATTCCAAAGAATATCTTTATATAGCACAAGATTGCTCTTCGCCTTTTATTCTAAAAGCGTATTCTGTATAAATAAGCAAATTTAAAGTATCTGCTTTTGGGATCCTTCCTTCTCTACCTCTTCGGCACCAAATGGTCTTAAAATTGACCTCATCATATTCCTTTTGAAGTTTTCTCCGCATTCAAAGCATTTCTTGCCAATCCAATTATGTTCTTTGATATTCTAAAATGTATTTTCCTCAATAATTTGCATCTTAGGAAAATTTCATGTGCATTAAAGGATGCTTAAAGTGTGTTTTTCTTATACTTGAGAGTGTGTATACTAAAAATTATTACAAAATATAGTGTGTGTAATTTGTGTGATTTATTCTATCAATTTGTTTTTCATAAGCATTTTCTCCTATAAAAATTGAAAACATGACTGCTCTGTTTTGCTTAAACTTATTACATTCCATGTATTTAAAACTTAAAAATATCGAACGTAAAGTTACCTTCTGCAGTTATTTTAATAAACTTTAAAACATACTTTAGTAAAGTAAAGACTACGACTCCAAAGCTTATCTGCATAAAAGTTAAAATAATTTAAAATTCATAATGTTCTACTCTCGAAATACACCAGCTCTTGAAATAGTCTTTTTACAATTTACAATTTTTATTTTTTCAGACTGTTGTATGGAGTAGTTATTCGTAAACTATTTTGTGAACACTAGAAATTTTTCATTATAACCGGAAGAAACCCCATTAAGTGGACATATTAGGTTCACCAGGGGTAAATTAGAAAGTAGACATATAAAGCAGTGAGGCTAATAAATTATATTTATACCGTGCTTTTACATAAAATATTATACGATTATTTAAGTCTATTCCTATTTACTATTTACTGTCAATAAAAAAATGACAAATATTTCCACTTTACATATGGCTTGGTGATTGAGTTTAAATTGTGGCAGCAATTGACTCTGCTCCTGCCAAAGACATCGATCGAAGATGATGGGAACATGAATCCGAATTATAAGTTCGGAATGGAAGCTAGCTTTTGCTCTAATCTTATAATGTCGGTCTTGTAATCACCGGCGCCCTGGTTCAGGCCTGGCTCCGGATCAACTCCTACAATAATGGCCCTGGATGTTTGAAACACGCAACCTTCTCTCTCCAAAGATCTCACCATCTCAACACGAGATGGCAGCACCACACGGAGCCAGAGGCCCTACCATTCTCTTCCTGGTTGACCATGACTGACGTCACGCCCGAGGTATGACAAACCTCCCGGCCATTCAGCCCCTTGACTGAATTTCGGATGGGGACGCGCGGGGGTTTTCTGGGTGGCCCCTCCTCGCCGAAATTCGACCGGGGATCCTCATCAGCTGGGGGATTATGTGTCAGCAGCCGACTCTGCTCCTGCCAAAGACATCGATCGAAGATGATAGGAACATGAACCCGAATTATAAGTTCGGAGTGGAAGCTAGCTTTTACTCTAATCTTATAATGTCGGTCTTGTAAGCACCGGGTACCTGGTTCGAGCCCTGCTCCGGATCAACTCCTACAAAATAAATAATGTGTATAAATACTTTGAAATGATTTTCTTTTAATACAATTATCACATTGAAACATTTAATAATTTTAATTTTATACGGAATTACAAAAAAATTAACGAGGCACCCCTTAAAGTAGCAAATAATCGAAATCTGAAATTTCACACTTTCTTCCTTTCAAACTATCTACCAAAGACACATCGTACACCAAATTTGAAGTCTCTATCCTATCGAGAAGCATGTTTTTTCTATCACTTCACCTTTCGAACGTTTTTCTATGTACATAGCACCCCGTTAATGAACATTTTTGTTAAACTGTATTCATCTTTGTTTTGTTTTTGTCAAATGGTTAGCCTATATATTAAATTTCAAGCCTCTATCACATTGTAAAGAAGGCGTTTTTCATATGTTCAGCAAATCGAACATTTTAGTGAGCGGAATCCCCTATAATAGCAAATGTGGAAAAACTGAAATTGCACATTTTCTTCCTTTCAAATTTTTTACCCGTACACCAAATTTGAAACCTCTATCTCATCGCGAAGCATGCTTTTCTAGCATTTCACCTTTCGAATGTTTTTGTGTGGAGTACCCACCCCCTTAGATATACACTCTATTCTCTAAAACTCTATTCTTTTTGTGATTTCTATCAGATGATTAGTCTATATACCAAATATCAAGCCTATATCACGTTTTAAAAGGGGAGTTTCTCCTTTATTCCGAAAATCGAACATTATTGTGTGCGGCACCCCCTAAAGTAGAAAATATTGGTAAACTGAGATTGTATACTTTATTCCTTCCAAACTATCTACTCTTACACCAAATTTGATATCTCTATCTCATTCTCGAAGCGTAGTTTTTTATCAATTCACTTTACGAATGTTTTACTCTGGAGCACCCCCCTTAAACGAACATTTTTAAAAAACTATATTCGTCTTGGATGTTTTCGTCAAATAATTAGCCCATATACCAAATTTGAAGCCTCTATCGAATTGTAAAGGACCTTTTCTCTTTTATTCGGTAAATCGAACATTTTGGTGTGCGGCACCCCCTTAAGTAGAAAATATTGGAAATCTGAAACTGCACGCTTTCTTCCTTTTGAACGATTTACCCATACACCAAATTTGATGTCTCTATCTCAGCGCAAAGCATGCTTTCCTATCATTTCACTTCTCGAACGTTTTTGTGTACGGTACCCCCTTAAGTAGAAAATATTGGAAATCTGAAATTGCCCACTTTCTTTCTTCCAAACGGTGTAACTATACACCAAATTTGAAGTCTCTATCTCATCGCAAAGCATGCTTTCCTATCATTTCACTTTCCGAAAGTTTTGGTGTGCGGCACCCCCTTAAGTAGAAAATATTGGAAATCTGAAATTGCACATTTTCTTCATTTTGAACAATTTACTCATACACCAAATTTGAAGTCTCTATCTCATCGCAAAGCATGCTTTCCTATCATTTAACTTTTCGAACGTTTTGGTGTGGAGCACCCCCTTAAGTAGAAACTATTGGAAATCTGAAATTGCACATTTTCTTCCTTTCGAACGATTTACTCTTACGCCAAATTTGAAGTCTCTATCTCATCGAAAAGCATGCTTTTCTATCATTTCACTTTTCGAATGTTTTGGTGTGGTGCACCCCCTCTAGAGAACGTTATCGAAAAATTCTATATTTTCAGGGAGTTTTATCGAACAACCGAGCCGTGTACCAAATTGCAAGTCTCTATCTATTCGGAAGTGCCCAAACAAAGAGTGACAGACAGACAGACAGACGGACACTTGGCAACTAGTAAATAGAGATAGATAGATTGGAAAAAAACTAAAAAGAAATACCGCCGTTGCCACAATAGTTTGGTACAAATTCTTGCCTTCAATTTTATTCATCGAGATTTGAATCTGGTATAAGATTTGACACGTTATGAAGGTGCTTATATCACGTACGTTAAATTGATAAAATAGGTATCTGCTATAAGAACTCATTCCTTCGTTCTTAACGCTTCTCGAAAATGTTGCCAAATTGATGAAAATGTCTCCAAATCGATAACAATGTCGTTAAAAGAATACAAATGACGAGACATCTATGAAATCGTGTTTTGTCGAGGGGATAGTATTGCAATTAAAGGGCTTTTCCCGCCAGTGGTCACTAAATGTAGCAGCGAGTTAATAAGAATAATTTTCAACACGTTCTGCGGCAGTTGCTCGGCCGCATTCAAACCTACAAAACTCTTTCAAAGTTTAGGTCGAATTTTGGGTCGATTGGGTTCATTGCAGATAAAATTTAGTGCTACATAAGTTACCCGCAGCCTGAGGTCACATACTTTAGCAATAACAATTTCATCAATCACTTTTTTAAAGCACATAAACAAAAGAAATAAAGCGTATGCAAAGTTGGTAAGCGACTGCCCCTTTATTAAGCACCTGTGACCCACTTTCGACGCGATACTTCCAAAATGGAATGTAAATTGTATGCAATCTATGTAAACCGATGAAGAGGACGAGGCGGTCCTCTACTCTCCCCCCCCCCCATCCCTCAAAAAAAAAGAATTAGCCCTTTGACTTGAGCATAATTTAAATCCAAACCTGTCGACCAAACCAATGCGACTCCGTGTGTAAAGCGTTGTAATATTAACGTTCTAACATTTAGTTGAAGTTCAAAACCAATCAGCGGGCGTAATACTTCTTAAAGTACATTTACATTTACATGCAATTCGTAAACATCCGCCTGGTTTGCGTGTTACCCCCAAGATAACAGTAAAAATTCTATATTAATTGAAACTACAGAGATTAAGCTAGATCAAGATGCCGATGTAAAAAATTTTATGTGGGCAGCACATGACTTTCCTTATATAATGCAATGAATTTACTACTTTAATAGCAAAAAAAAATAGGTTATTCTTATAGTAGATACTTATATTCATTCCAAGATATTGAATTTTCGTTAATTAGTCGTCATTTTCATCGATTTAGCGCCATTTTTATCCATTTGGCAAGATTTTCGTTAATTTGGCAACATTTAAAAAAGTCGCCAAATTGGCGACATTCCGCCAAATTCGTCGCCAAAATCTCGCCAAGCGTTATGCACGGAGAAATAAGTTATTCTTATAGCAGATAAAGGACTATTGGCGTTCAAATACAAATGTATTACTCAAAGTATCTTTTCTTATGAATGGAGCGAGCTAGATCCACGAGAATGATGTCACCCAATTTATCGCATGATATTACATATGAAACGTGAACATGTTTCTCAACAGTTAATATATTTTTTTAATTTATGGAATTTTTTTATAAATTTATTTGAAAAATGTGCAATATCTCGAGAACGGTTCACGCCAGCGTTCTAAAATTTATGTCAATCGTTTTCTGAGAAAAAATTACATAAAAATGTTTATTTGCGTAACTTTATTAAAATTTGTAATTCTTTTATGATTTTTTCAAAATTTCACTCGAAAATTTAGGAGGGTTCTATACATTCGATTGTGTTTTAAAACAATAAGGTTCCAGTATTCAAGGATTGTGATTTTTGTAACAAGTTTCATTCGAATCGCTCTATTCGTTTGCGAGATATCGTCTCCACAGACTCACTGACACACACACACACACACATACTTTCACACACACAGAGACATCACCTCAAAAATGTTTGATTCGTGATCAGGGATGCTTGAAACGTAATCTCCCGTCGAAAACTCGAATTCGAATTTTCGTACCCGTCTCAATACTTTCCTTATGCATTATGTATATAAGGAAAGTAAAAATTGGGTAATAATCAGACCCATGCTCTTACGACGGATACAAATTAAATCGCAATTTCAGCTATCACCTATCTCTATCACCTACTAATTCAACCATATGACATCCATATCTGAAATCCGGTTTTTAAAATAATCCTTGGTTCTGAAGAAATAGCCACGCAAAGTTTGGCCTTTTTCTTTACTATTTTTATGTTGTTACCACAGCATGATAGAATTGCATAGTCATGAGATTTTAGTGACTAAGGAAATGAAAGAAAAATTGTACTTAACTCATATAGTCAGAGTTGAGACCACCTCCATGATTCAGCTAAATAGGAAAGTTAATATTGAGATGCAATCCCAATTTAAAATTTCAGAATATAAATTATAGAGTTAAAAATAAGGAGATAAAACTCCAATGGGTGAAACGTTTGAAAATGTCATAATTCTTTGAGAATTATATCCAGGTGTCGCTAGTGTTAGTAAAGTAGCTGCTATTGTTAGTTAACACAACAGAAGGGAGTAGTATTCAGTATATGTATTTTTGATTATTTTTAAAATAAGGATTTCCTAATTATGAACATAATTAACTAGTATTTTTTCATAATTGTAAGACAGAGAACAGAATATAGGGAGATAAAAATAATTTAAAAGTTAAAATAATTTTGCATACGTAGGAATATTCTTTATTGTCACAGTTCCACTTTGAATTGCACTAATAATTTATTTTTACAAAATTGACAGTTTAAATGATTATTTTAGAACTTCCGCCATAGAAAAGCATATAATGCAGGGCTACTTATATTGTCCCAACGCAACCTGAATTATTGCCACAAACGATATTGGCGTTTTCTTAATGTGAAGTTTTAACATTTTACTTTTACCTCCATGATGTAAATACTTAAACCATGAGTTAGAGACTTGCCTCCTGCGATATTTGCACATTCGCGTTTTAAGCAATGCAGTTAATAAAAGATTTTTTAACTCTTTACAACATAGTTGAAAGTGTTTCTGACTTTGTCCATTCTGTCTGTCTGTCTCTCTGTCCGTTAGCACGATAACTGCCGTAAAAATGGCTTTATCAAAATGAAATTTTAGTATGTTTTTCAGATGGTCTGTGAGACCTCTGGGAATATAAATAAATAATTTGATGTGGGCAACACATGACTTTCCTTATATAGTGTAATGAATTTACTACTTTTACAGTAAAAATTAGGTTTTTCTTATAGTAGATACTAATATTCCTTCCAAGATATTTAATTTTCGAATATTAGTCGTCATTTTCATTGATGTAGCGTCATTTTTATCCATTTGGCGAGATTTTCGTTAATTTGGCAACATTTCAAAAAGTCGCCAAGTTGGCGACATTCCGCAAAATTTGTCGCCAAAATCTCGCCAAGCGTTATGGACGAAGAAATAAGTTATTCCTACAGCAGATAAATGACTATTGGTGTTCAAATTCAAAAGTATAACTCAAAGTATCTTTTTTCATGAATGGACCGAGATAGATCCACGAGAATAATGTCACCCAATTTATCGCATGGTATTACATATGAAAAGTGAACATATTTCACAATTGGAAATATTTTTTTATTTTATATGACTTTATGATATTTTTTTTAAAAATTCGCAATATCTCGAGAACGGTTTATGTTAGCGTTCTAAAATTTATGTCAATCGTTTTCTAATGAAAAATTTCATAAGAAATGTCTATTTGCGTAACTTTATTAGTGGTTTTGATTTTTTGACGATTTTTTCAAAATTTTATTTGAAAATTTAGGGGGGTTCTGAACACTCGATTGCATATAAAAACAATAGGCTTCCAGTGTTTACGGATTGTGATTTTTGAACCAAATTTGGTTCGAATCGTCCATTCGTTCGTCAGTTATCGTCTCCTCAGACTCACTGACACACACACACACACACACACACACACACACACATACTTTCACTCACACACACACACACAGACGTCACTTCAAAAATGTTTGATTCGTGATCAGGGATGCTTGAAACGTGCTCTCCCGTCGAAAACTCGAATTCGAATTTTCGCCCCCGTCACAATCTTTCCTTATACATTATGTATATAAGGAAGGTAATAATATCACCCAATTAGTTTTTTATTGAACCCGGGTTGAAAAAATGAAGTACATTTAACCCCATGGGACCTAATGTTTCAAACATTTTTTAAGCGAATTTAAAATTCACAAATTGCTTCGAAAATTTTAGGAAATATTCAAATTATCCCATAAAAAATATAAAAAAAAATTCAGTAAAATATGTTAGGTAGTTTTTTAAATAAACATTATTTAATATAGGGAGAAAAACAAATTCAATTAAATTATAACTCTCGCTATATCCTCCAGAAAGAAAAAAGAGATATACTATATAATACTTATCTTTCCAAGTATTTAAATATTTATATATGAGAAATGTTTCACATTTTAAAATAAGTATTACAGATAACAATTTTTCAAATTTTTAAATAAAATAAATTATTATAGTATTGTGATGAATAAAACGATTGGAAAAATGTTTATGAATGAAATGCTTGCTTTTATATAGAAGTGATTTATATTTCGATGACGTCATTTGCACAAAGTTCATTCGTTTTCGATGAAGTTTTCAAATATAATAAATTATTGTTGTGTTATTATAATTTTGAAAATATTACCGAGGAATGTATCGCATTTTAGAGATGTTTAAACCAGGCAATTTATATTTCAATGCCGTCATTTGAATGAAGTTCATTTCTTTCGATGAAGTTTTCAAATATAATAAATTAATGTAGTACTGTGATAATTTTTAAAATATTACTGAGGACTCTATCGCATTTTAGAGATGTTTGTATACAATTGCATGGAAGTTGGAAAGTGTTTCATAATCAATGCTTTATGCATGATTGATCTTTCTTGCATTGAATAAGAAAATCAAATGGAAGTTACTCTTTCTATTCGTATTTTACAAATTTGGGAATAAACGATTTTTATTTTATTTTACAGGAATTTTACTTGGCCTTTATTTTTATATCTTGGTTTTCATTTTAAGATCAAGGTCAAATAGAAATTTGCGATGCGATTGGCCATCTAGAATACGAAAAAAATATTTTCTTTTGTGTGTGTGTGTGTGTGTGTGCGCGTGTGTGTGGAGACAATAACTGACGAAAAACTGGACCAATTCGAACGAAATTTGGTACAAAAATTATAATCTGTAAATACTGGAAGCCTATTGTTTATATACGCAATCGAATGTTCAGAACCACCCTCAATTTTCGAGTGAAATTTTGAAAAAATCATCAAAAAATCAAAACCTCTAATAAAGTTACGCAAATAGACATTTCGTATGTAATTTTTCATTAGAAAACGACTAATATAAATTTTAGAACGCTAGTATGAACCATTCTTGAGATATTGCACATTTTTCAAAAAATTCAAGAAAACATCCTATAAATTAAAAAGAATATTAACTGTTGAGATATATGTTCAATTTTCATGCGTAATATCATGCGATAAAATTGGTGACATCACTCTCGTGGATCCTAGTTCGTTCCAATCATGAAAAAGATACTTTGAGTAATACTTTTGTATTTGGACGTCAATAGTCATTTATCTGCTATAAGAATAAATTATTTCTCCGTCCATAACGCTTGGCGAGGTTTTGGCGACGAATTTGGCGGAATGTCGCCAACTTGACGATTTTTTTTAAAACTTTGCCAAATGAACGAAAATATTGCCAAATGGATAAATCAATGACGCTAAATCAATGAAAATAACGACTATTTGAAGAAAATTCAATACCTTGGAAAAAATATAAGTATCTACTATAAGAATAACCTATTTTGTTTTTACTGTAAAAGTAGTAAATACATTGCATTATATAAGGAAAGTCATGTTCTGCCCACATCAGATTTTTACTTTCCTTATATACATAATGTATAAGGAACGTATTGTGAAGGGGTCGAAAATTCAAATTCGAGTTTTCGACTGGAGAGCACGTTTCAAACATCCCTGATCACGAATCAAACATTTTTGAAGTGATGTCTGTGAAAGTATGTGTGTGTGTATGTGTGTGTGTGTGAGTCTGTGAAGATGATAACTGACGAACGAATTGACCGATTCGAATGAAATTTATTACAAAAATCACAATCCATAAACACTGGAAGCCTATTGTTTTTAAACGTAATCGAATGTTCAGAACCCCCCCCCCCTAAATTTTCCAGTGAAATTTTGAAAAAATCGTCAAAAAATCAAAACCGCTAATAAAGTTACGCAAATAGACATTTCTTAAGTAATTTTTCATTAGAAAACCATTAACATAAATTTTAGGACGCTAACATGAACCATTCTCAAGATATTGCACATTTTTCAAAAAAATTATCAAAAAGCCATATAAAATTAAAAAAATATATATTTCTTATTGAGAAACATGTTCACTTTTCATATGTAATACTGTGCGATAAATTTGGTGACATCATTTTCGTGGATCTAGCTCGTTCCATTCATGAGAAAAGAGAGATAGTAATGCTTTTGTATTTGAACGCCAATAGTCATTATCTGTTATAAGAATAACTTATTTTTCCGTCAGTAAAGCTTGGCGAGATTTTGGCGACAAATTTGGCAGGCGGAATGTCGCCAATTTTGCGACTTTTTTGAAATGTTGTCAAATTAACGAAAATCTCGCCAAAAGGATTAAAATGACGCTAAATCAATGAAAATGACGACTACTTGTCAAAAATTCAATATCTTGGAAAGAATATAAGTATCTACTAAAAGAAAAACCTATTTTTTTTACTGTAAAACTAGTAATTTCATTGCGTTATATAAGGAAAGTCATGTGTTGCCCTCATCAGATTTTTTTGTATTCTGATACTGATGACGGGATCTAAACAATATCTGAGAAAGTCAACTGAAGCTTATATTTTTATGTCTCCTACTCGGAGATTAAGCATCCATGCCTTGACATACAGTTGACAACTTGCACGTTTTAAAATTGAAGCACAGTTTCTGTTTTACAACTGTTAGAATTAAAAGTACATCTTCTTTCCTATAACGTTTTTCAAATTAGAAGTATAAATTTACCCTAAAACTCTATAAATTGGAAGCCCAGCTTTTTCAAATTGAAAGTATACCTTTCTCTCTGTAACTTTATCTTTTCAACTTTTTAAATTTAAAGTAA
This sequence comes from Amaurobius ferox, assembly GCA_951213105.1. NCBI lineage: Eukaryota > Metazoa > Arthropoda > Arachnida > Araneae > Amaurobiidae > Amaurobius > Amaurobius ferox. The sequence continues at coordinate 94,396,945 of OX578149.1, read as the reverse complement.
AACTTTTTCAAATTTAAATTATAACTTTCTGTATTTTAAATATAACTTTTTCAAATTGGAACTATAACTTTTTCTCTACAGATTTATCTCTACAATTTTTCAAATTGAAATTCTAGCTAAACTCGTCGCTGAATCAGCTAAATTCGTCGCTGAACTTTTTGCCGAATGTTGCAGAGACGATAGATGGAGAAATCCGTTATTCTTATAATGAATTTTAAATACTTTTGTAATTTTTTTTTCCAAATTTTTAAGAAAAACCTGCTTCGTTGATACAAATGCCTCCTGCCGAACAGGGACTCGGACCAAGTGAATCCGGTGTTCTTTGAAATCCAACATCAGCTAGGTTGGTCTCCTGTCGAACAGTGACTCTGACCAAGTGAATTCAGTGTTCTTTGAACTCCAACATCAGCTAGGTTGGTCTCCTACCGAACAGGGACTCGGACCAAGTGAATCCGGTGTTCTTTGAACTCCAACATCAGCTAGGTTGGTCTCCTGCCGAACAGGGACTCGGACCAAGTGAATCCGGTGTTCTTTGAACTCCAACATCAGCTAGGTTGGTCTCCTGCCGAACAGGGACTCGGACCAAGTGAATCCGGTGTTCTTTGAACTCCAACATCAGCTAGGTTGATCTCCTGCCGAACAGGGACTCGGACGAAGTGAATCCGGTGTTCTTTGAACTCCAACATCAGCTAGGTTGGTCTCCTGCCGAACAGTGACTCTGACCAAGTGAATCCGGTGTTCTTTGAACTCCAACATCAGCTAGGTTGGTCTCCTGCCGAACAGTGACTCTGACCAAGTGAATCCGGTGTTCTTTGAACTCCAACATCAGCTAGGTTGGTCTCCTGCAGAACAGTGACTCTGACCAAGTGAATTAGGTGTTCTTTGAACTCCAACTTCAGCTAGGTTGGTCTCCTGCCGAACAGTGGCTCTGACCAAGTGAATCCGGTGTTCTTTGAACTCCAACATCAGCTAGGTTGGTATCCTGTCGAACAGGGACTCGGACCAAGTGAATCCGGTGTTCTTTGAACTCCAACATCAGCTAGGTTGGTCTCCTGTCGAACAGTGACTCTGACCAAGTGAATTCGGTGTTCTTTGAACTCCAACATCAGATAGGATGGTCTCCTTCCGAACAGTGACTCTGACCAAGTGAATTAGGTGTTCTTTGAACTCCAACATCAGCTAGGCTGGTCTCCTGCTGAACAGTGACTCTGACCAAGTGAATTCGGTGTTCTTTGAAATCCAACATCAGCTAGGTTGGTCTCCTGTCGAACAGAGACTCTGACCAAGTGAATTAGGTGTTCTTTGAACTCCAACTTCAGCTAGGTTGGTCTCCTGCCGAACAGTGGCTCTGACCAAGTGAATCCGGTGTTCTTTGAACTCCAACATCAGCTAGGTTGGTATCCTGTCGAACAGGGACTCGGACCAAGTGAATCCGGTGTTCTTTGAACTCCAACATCAGCTAGGTTGGTCTCCTGTCGAACAGTGACTCTGACCAAGTGAATTCGGTGTTCTTTGAACTCCAACATGAGATAGGATGGTCTCCTTCCGAACAGTGACTCTGACCAAGTGAATTAGGTGTTCTTTGAACTCCAACATCAGCTAGGCTGGTCTCCTGCTGAACAGTGACTCTGACCAAGTGAATTCGGTGTTCTTTGAAATCCAACATCAGCTAGGTTGGTCTCCTGTCGAACAGAGACTCTGACCAAGTGAATTAGGTGTTCTTTGAACTCCAACTTCAGCTAGGTTGGTCTCCTGCCGAACAGTGGCTCTGACCAAGTGAATCCGGTGTTCTTTGAACTCCAACATCAGCTAGGTTGGTATCCTGTCGAACAGGGACTCGGACCAAGTGAATCCGGTGTTCTTTGAACTCCAACATCAGCTAGGTTGGTCTCCTGTCGAACAGTGACTCTGACCAAGTGAATTCGGTGTTCTTTGAACTCCAACATCAGATAGGATGGTCTCCTTCCGAACAGTGACTCTGACCAAGTGAATTAGGTGTTCTTTGAACTCCAACATCAGCTAGGCTGGTCTCCTGCTGAACAGTGACTCTGACCAAGTGAATTCGGTGTTCTTTGAAATCCAACATCAGCTAGGTTGGTCTCCTGTCGAACAGAGACTCTGACCAAGTGAATCCGGTGTTCTTTGAACTCCAACATCAGCTAGGTTGGTCTCCTGCCGAACAGTGACTCTGACCAAGTGAATCCGGTGTTCTTTGAACTCCAACATCAGCTAGGTTGGTCTCCTGCCGAACAGGGACTCGGACCAAGTGAATCCGGTGTTCTTTGAACTCCAACATCAGCTAGGTTGGTCTCCTGTCGAACAGAGACTCTGACCAAGTGAATCCGGTGTTCTTTGAACTCCAACATCAGCTAGGTTGGTCTCCTGCCGAACAGTGACTCTGACCAAGTGAATCCGGTGTTCTTTGAACTCCAACATCAGCTAGGTTGGTCTCCTGTCGAACAGGGACTCGGACCAAGTGAATCCGGTGTTCTTTGAACTCCAACATCAGCTAGGTTGGTCTCCTGTCGAACAGAGACTCTGACCAAGTGAATCCGGTGTTCTTTGAACTCCAACATCAGCTAGATTGGTCTCCTGCCGAACAGTGACTCTGACCAAGTGAATCCGGTGTTCTTTGAACTCCAACATCAGCTAGGTTGGTCTCCTGTCGAACAGGGACTCGGACCAAGTGAATCCGATGTTCTTTGAACTCCAACATCAGCTAGGTTGGTCTCCTGCTGAAGAGGGACTCGGACCAAGTGAATCCGGTGTTCTTTGAACTCCAACATCAGCTAGGTTGGTCTCCTGCCGAACAGTGACTCTGACCAAGTGAATTAGGTGTTCTTTGAACTCCAACATCAGCTAGGTTGGTCTCCTGTCGAACAGTGACTCTGACCAAATGAATTCGGTGTTCTTTGAACTCCAACATCAGCTAGGTTGGTCTCCTGTCGAACAGAGACTCTGACCAAGTGAATTAGGTGTTCTTTGAACTCCAACATCAGCTAGGTTGGTCTCCTGCAGAACAGTGACTCTGACCAAGTGAATTTGACTCTGACCAAGTGAATTTGGTGTTCTTTGAACTCCAACATCAGCTAGATTGGTCTCCTGTCGAACAGAGACTCTGACCAAGTGAATCCGGTGTTCTTTGAACTCCAACATCAGCTAGGTTGGTCTCCTGCCGAACAGTGACTCTGACCAAGTGAATTCGGTGTTCTTTGAACTCCAACATCAGCTAGGTTGGTCTCCTGCCGAAGAGTGACTCTGACCAAGTGAATCCGGTATTCTTTGAACTCCAACATCAGCTAGGTTGGTCTCCTGCCGAACAGGGACTCGGACCAAGTGAATCCGGTGTTCTTTGAACTCTAACATCAACTAGGTTGGTCTCCTGCCGAACAGGGACTCGGACCAAGTGAATCCGATGTTCTTTGAACTCCAACATCAGCTAGGTTGGTCTCCTGCCGAAGAGGGACTCGGACCAAGTGAATCCGGTGTTCTTTGAACTCCAACATCAGCTAGGTTGGTCTCCTGCCGAACAGTGACTCTGACCAAGTGAATCCGGGGTTCTTTGAACTCCAACATCAGCTAGGTTGGTCTCCTGCAGAACAGTGACTCTGACCAAGTGAATTCGGTGTTCTTTGAACTCCAACATCGGCTAGGTTGGTCTCCTGCCGAACAGTGACTCTGACCAAGTGAATTAGGTGTTCTTTGAAATCCAACATCAGCTAGGCTGGTCTCCTGCTGAACAGTGACTCTGACCAAGTGAATTCGGTGTTCTTTGAACTACAACATCAGCTAGGTTGGTCTCCTGTCGAACAGAGACTCTGACCAAGTGAATCCGGTGTTCTTTGAACTCCAACATCAGCTAGGTTGGTCTCCTGCCGAACAGTGACTCTGACCAAGTGAATCCGGTGTTCTTTGAACTTCAACATCAGCTAGGTTGGTCTCCTGCCGAACAGTGACTCTGACCAAGTGAATTCGGTGTTCTTTGAACTCTAACATCAACTAGGTTGGTCTCCTGCCGAACAGGGACTCGGACCAAGTGAATCCGATGTTCCTTGAACTCCAACATCAGCTAGGTTGGTCACCTGCCGAAGAAGGACTCGAACCAAGTGAATCCGGTGTTCTTTGAACTCCAACATCAGCTAGGTTGGTCTCCTGCCGAACAGTGACTCTGACCAAGTGAATCCGGTGTTCTTTGAACTCCAACATCAGCTAGGTTGGTCTCCTGCCGAACAGTGACTCTGACCAAGTGAATCCGGTGTTCTTTGAACTCCAACATCAGCTAGGTTGGTCTCCTGCCGAACAGGGATTCGGACCAAGTGAATCCGGTGTTCTTTGAACTCCAACATCAGCTAGGTTGGTCTCCTGTCGAACAGTGACTCTGACCAAGTGAATTCGGTGTTCTTTGAACTCCAACATCAGCTAGGTTGGTCTCCTGTCGAACAGGGACTCGGACCAAGTGAATCCGGTGTTCTTTGAACTCCAACATCAGCTAGGTTGGTCTCCTGTCGAACAGAGACTCTGACCAAGTGAATCCGGTGTTCTTTGAACTCCAACATCAGCTAGGTTGGTCTCCTGCCGAACAGTGACTCTGACCAAGTGAATCTGGTGTTCTTTGAACTCCAACATCAGCTAGGTTGGTCTCCTGTCGAACAGGGACTCGGACCAAGTGAATCCGATGTTCTTTGAACTCCAACATCAGCTAGGTTGGTCTCCTGCTGAAGAGGGACTCGGACCAAGTGAATCCGGTGTTCTTTGAACTCCAACATCAGCTAGGTTGGTCTCCTGCCGAACAGTGACTCTGACCAAGTGAATTAGGTGTTCTTTGAACTCCAACATCAGCTAGGTTGGTCTCCTGTCGAACAGTGACTCTGACCAAATGAATTCGGTGTTCTTTGAACTCCAACATCAGCTAGGTTGGTCTCCTGTCGAACAGAGACTCTGACCAAGTGAATTAGGTGTTCTTTGAACTCCAACATCAGCTAGGTTGGTCTCCTGCAGAACAGTGACTCTGACCAAGTGAATTTGACTCTGACCAAGTGAATTTGGTGTTCTTTGAACTCCAACATCAGCTAGATTGGTCTCCTGTCGAACAGAGACTCTGACCAAGTGAATCCGGTGTTCTTTGAACTCCAACATCAGCTAGGTTGGTCTCCTGCCGAACAGTGACTCTGACCAAGTGAATTCGGTGTTCTTTGAACTCCAACATCAGCTAGGTTGGTCTCCTGCCGAAGAGTGACTCTGACCAAGTGAATCCGGTATTCTTTGAACTCCAACATCAGCTAGGTTGGTCTCCTGCCGAACAGGGACTCGGACCAAGTGAATCCGGTGTTCTTTGAACTCTAACATCAACTAGGTTGGTCTCCTGCCGAACAGGGACTCGGACCAAGTGAATCCGATGTTCTTTGAACTCCAACATCAGCTAGGTTGGTCTCCTGCCGAAGAGGGACTCGGACCAAGTGAATCCGGTGTTCTTTGAACTCCAACATCAGCTAGGTTGGTCTCCTGCCGAACAGTGACTCTGACCAAGTGAATCCGGGGTTCTTTGAACTCCAACATCAGCTAGGTTGGTCTCCTGCAGAACAGTGACTCTGACCAAGTGAATTCGGTGTTCTTTGAACTCCAACATCGGCTAGGTTGGTCTCCTGCCGAACAGTGACTCTGACCAAGTGAATTAGGTGTTCTTTGAAATCCAACATCAGCTAGGCTGGTCTCCTGCTGAACAGTGACTCTGACCAAGTGAATTCGGTGTTCTTTGAACTACAACATCAGCTAGGTTGGTCTCCTGTCGAACAGAGACTCTGACCAAGTGAATCCGGTGTTCTTTGAACTCCAACATCAGCTAGGTTGGTCTCCTGCCGAACAGTGACTCTGACCAAGTGAATCCGGTGTTCTTTGAACTTCAACATCAGCTAGGTTGGTCTCCTGCCGAACAGTGACTCTGACCAAGTGAATTCGGTGTTCTTTGAACTCTAACATCAACTAGGTTGGTCTCCTGCCGAACAGGGACTCGGACCAAGTGAATCCGATGTTCCTTGAACTCCAACATCAGCTAGGTTGGTCACCTGCCGAAGAAGGACTCGAACCAAGTGAATCCGGTGTTCTTTGAACTCCAACATCAGCTAGGTTGGTCTCCTGCCGAACAGTGACTCTGACCAAGTGAATCCGGTGTTCTTTGAACTCCAACATCAGCTAGGTTGGTCTCCTGCCGAACAGTGACTCTGACCAAGTGAATCCGGTGTTCTTTGAACTCCAACATCAGCTAGGTTGGTCTCCTGCCGAACAGGGATTCGGACCAAGTGAATCCGGTGTTCTTTGAACTCCAACATCAGCTAGGTTGGTCTCCTGTCGAACAGTGACTCTGACCAAGTGAATTCGGTGTTCTTTGAACTCCAACATCAGCTAGGTTGGTCTCATGTCGAACAGTGACTCTGACCCAGTGAATTCGGTGCTCTTTGAACTCCAACATCAGCTAGGTTGGTCTCCTGTCGAACAGTGACTCTGACCAAGTGAATTCGGTGTTCTTTGAACTCCAACATCAGCTAGGTTGGTCTCCTGTCGAACAGAGACCCTGACCAAGTGAATTAGGTGTTCTTTGAACTCCAACATCAGCTAGGTTGGTCTCCTGCAGAACAGTGACTCTGACCAAGTGAATTTGACTCTGACCAAGTGAATTTGGTGTTCTTTGAACTCCAACATCAGCTAGATTGGTCTCCTGTCGAACAGAGACTCTGACCAAGTGAATCCGGTGTTCTTTGAACTCCAACATCAGCTAGGTTGGTCTCCTGCCGAACAGTGACTCTGACCAAGTGAATTCGGTGTTCTTTGAACTCCAACATCAGCTAGGTTGGTCTCCTGCCGAAGAGTGACTCTGACCAAGTGAATCCGGTATTCTTTGAACTCCAACATCAGCTAGGTTGGTCTCCTGCCGAACAGGGACTCGGACCAAGTGAATCCGGTGTTCTTTGAACTCTAACATCAACTAGGTTGGTCTCCTGCCGAACAGGGACTCGGACCAAGTGAATCCGATGTTCTTTGAACTCCAACATCAGCTAGGTTGGTCTCCTGCCGAAGAGGGACTCGGACCAAGTGAATCCGGTGTTCTTTGAACTCCAACATCAGCTAGGTTGGTCTCCTGCCGAACAGTGACTCTGACCAAGTGAATCCGGGGTTCTTTGAACTCCAACATCAGCTAGGTTGGTCTCCTGCAGAACAGTGACTCTGACCAAGTGAATTCGGTGTTCTTTGAACTCCAACATCGGCTAGGTTGGTCTCCTGCCGAACAGTGACTCTGACCAAGTGAATTAGGTGTTCTTTGAAATCCAACATCAGCTAGGCTGGTCTCCTGCTGAACAGTGACTCTGACCAAGTGAATTCGGTGTTCTTTGAACTACAACATCAGCTAGGTTGGTCTCCTGTCGAACAGAGACTCTGACCAAGTGAATCCGGTGTTCTTTGAACTCCAACATCAGCTAGGTTGGTCTCCTGCCGAACAGTGACTCTGACCAAGTGAATCCGGTGTTCTTTGAACTTCAACATCAGCTAGGTTGGTCTCCTGCCGAACAGTGACTCTGACCAAGTGAATTCGGTGTTCTTTGAACTCTAACATCAACTAGGTTGGTCTCCTGCCGAACAGGGACTCGGACCAAGTGAATCCGATGTTCCTTGAACTCCAACATCAGCTAGGTTGGTCACCTGCCGAAGAAGGACTCGAACCAAGTGAATCCGGTGTTCTTTGAACTCCAACATCAGCTAGGTTGGTCTCCTGCCGAACAGTGACTCTGACCAAGTGAATCCGGTGTTCTTTGAACTCCAACATCAGCTAGGTTGGTCTCCTGCCGAACAGTGACTCTGACTAAGTGAATCCGGTGTTCTTTGAACTCCAACATCAGCTAGGTTGGTCTCCTGCCGAACAGGGATTCGGACCAAGTGAATCCGGTGTTCTTTGAACTCCAACATCAGCTAGGTTGGTCTCCTGTCGAACAGTGACTCTGACCAAGTGAATTCGGTGTTCTTTGAACTCCAACATCAGCTAGGTTGGTCTCATGTCGAACAGTGACTCTGACCCAGTGAATTCGGTGCTCTTTGAACTCCAACATCAGCTAGGTTGGTCTCCTGTCGAACAGTGACTCTGACCAAGTGAATTCGGTGTTCTTTGAACTCCAACATCAGCTAGGTTGGTCTCCTGCCGAACAGTAACTCTGACCAAGTGAATCCGGTATTCTTTGAACTCCAACATCAGCTAGGTTTGTCTCCTGCCGAACAGTGACTCTGACCATGTGAATTCGGTGTTCTTTGAACTCTAACATCAACTAGGTTGGTCTCCTGCCGAACAGGGACTCGGACTAAGTGAATCCGATGTTCTTTGAACTCCAACATCAGCTAGGTTGGTCTCCTGCCGAAGAGGGATTCGGACCAAGTGAATCCGGTGTTCTTTGAACTCCAACATCAGCTAGGTTGGTCTCCTGCCGAACAGTGACTCTGACCAAGTGAATCCGGTGTTCTTTGAACTCCAACTTCAGCTAGGTTGGTCTCCTGCCGAACAGTGACTCTGACCAAGTGAATCCGGTGTTCTTTGAACTCCAACTTCAGCTAGGTTGGTCTCCTGTCGAACAGGGACTCGGACCAAGTGAATCCGGTGTTCTTTGAACTCCAACATCAGCTAGGTTGGTCTCCTGTCGAACAGTGACTCTGACCAAGTAAATACGGTGTTCTTTGAACTCCAACATCAGCTAGGTTGGTCTCCTGCCGAACAGTGACTCTGACCAAGTGAATTAGGTGTTCTTTGAACTCCAACATCAGCTAGGCTGGTCTCCTGCTGAACAGTGACTCTGACCAAGTGAATTTGGTGTTCTTTGAACTCCAACATCAGCTAGGTTGGTCTCCTGTCGAACAGAGACTCTGACCAAGTGAATCCGGTGTTCTTTGAACTCCAACATCAGATAGGTTGGTCTCCTGCCGAACAGTGACTCTGACCAAGTGAATTCAATGTTCTTTGAACTCCAACATCAGCTAGGTTGGTCTCCTGCCGAACAGTGACTCTGACCAAGTGAATCCGGTATTCTTTGAACTTCAACATCAGCTAGGTTGGTTTCCTGCCGAACAGTGACTCTGACCAAGTGAATTCGGTGTTCTTTGAACTCTAACATCAACTAGGTTGGTCTCCTGCCGAACAGGGACTCGGACCAAGTGAATCCGATGTTCCTTGAACTCCAACATCAGCTAGGTTGGTCTCCTGCCGAAGAGGGACTCGGACCAAGTGAATCCGGTGTTCTTTGAACTCCAACATCAGCTAGGTTGGTCTCCTGCAGAACAGTGACTCTGACCAAGTGAATTAGGTGTTCTTTGAACTCCAAATTCAGCTAGGTTGGTCTCCTGCCGAACAGTGACTCGGACCAAGTGAATCCGGTGTTCTTTGAACTCCAACATCAGCTAGGTTGGTCTCCTGTCGAACAGTGACTCTGACCAAGTGAATTCGGTGTTCTTTGAACTCCAACATCAGCTAGGTTGGTCTCCTGTCGAACAGTGACTCTGACCAAGTGTATCCGGTGTTCTTTGAACTCCAACTTCAGCTAGGTTGGTCTCCTGTCGAACAGGGACTCGGACCAAGTGAATCCGGTGTTCTTTGAACTCCAACATCAGCTAGGTTGGTCTCCTGTCGAACAGTGACTCTGACCAAGTGAATACGGTGTTCTTTGAACTCCAACATCAGCTAGGTTGGTCTCCTGCCGAACAGTGACTCTGACCAAGTGAATTAGGTGTTCTTTGAACTCCAACATCAGCTAGGCTGGTCTCCTGCTGAACAGTGACTCTGACCAAGTGAATTTGGTGTTCTTTGAACTCCAACATCAGCTAGGTTGGTCTCCTGTCGAACAGAGACTCTGACCAAGTGAATCCGGTGTTCTTTGAACTCCAACATCAGCTAGGTTGGTCTCCTGCCGAACAGTGACTCTGACCAAGTGAATTCGGTGTTCTTTGAACTCCAACATCAGCTAGGTTGGTCTCCTGCCGAACAGTGACTCTGACCAAGTGAATTCGGTGCTCTTTGAACTCCAACATCAGCTAGGTTGGTCTCCTGTCGAACAGTGACTCTGACCAAGTGAATTCGGTGTTCTTTGAACTCCAACATCAGCTAGGTTGGTCTCCTGCCGAACAGTAACTCTGACCAAGTGAATCCGGTATTCTTTGAACTCCAACATCAGCTAGGTTTGTCTCCTGCCGAACAGTGACTCTGACCATGTGAATTCGGTGTTCTTTGAACTCTAACATCAACTAGGTTGGTCTCCTGCCGAACAGGGACTCGGACTAAGTGAATCCGATGTTCTTTGAACTCCAACATCAGCTAGGTTGGTCTCCTGCCGAAGAGGGATTCGGACCAAGTGAATCCGGTGTTCTTTGAACTCCAACATCAGCTAGGTTGGTCTCCTGCCGAACAGTGACTCTGACCAAGTGAATCCGGTGTTCTTTGAACTCCAACTTCAGCTAGGTTGGTCTCCTGCCGAACAGTGACTCTGACCAAGTGAATCCGGTGTTCTTTGAACTCCAACTTCAGCTAGGTTGGTCTCCTGTCGAACAGGGACTCGGACCAAGTGAATCCGGTGTTCTTTGAACTCCAACATCAGCTAGGTTGGTCTCCTGTCGAACAGTGACTCTGACCAAGTAAATACGGTGTTCTTTGAACTCCAACATCAGCTAGGTTGGTCTCCTGCCGAACAGTGACTCTGACCAAGTGAATTAGGTGTTCTTTGAACTCCAACATCAGCTAGGCTGGTCTCCTGCTGAACAGTGACTCTGACCAAGTGAATTTGGTGTTCTTTGAACTCCAACATCAGCTAGGTTGGTCTCCTGTCGAACAGAGACTCTGACCAAGTGAATCCGGTGTTCTTTGAACTCCAACATCAGATAGGTTGGTCTCCTGCCGAACAGTGACTCTGACCAAGTGAATTCAATGTTCTTTGAACTCCAACATCAGCTAGGTTGGTCTCCTGCCGAACAGTGACTCTGACCAAGTGAATCCGGTATTCTTTGAACTTCAACATCAGCTAGGTTGGTTTCCTGCCGAACAGTGACTCTGACCAAGTGAATTCGGTGTTCTTTGAACTCTAAAATCAACTAGGTTGGTCTCCTGCCGAACAGGGACTCGGACCAAGTGAATCCGATGTTCCTTGAACTCCAACATCAGCTAGGTTGGTCTCCTGCCGAAGAGGGACTCGGACCAAGTGAATCCGGTGTTCTTTGAACTCCAACATCAGCTAGGTTGGTCTCCTGCAGAACAGTGACTCTGACCAAGTGAATTAGGTGTTCTTTGAACTCCAAATTCAGCTAGGTTGGTCTCCTGCCGAACAGTGACTCGGACCAAGTGAATCCGGTGTTCTTTGAACTCCAACATCAGCTAGGTTGGTCTCCTGTCGAACAGTGACTCTGACCAAGTGAATTCGGTGTTCTTTGAACTCCAACATCAGCTAGGTTGGTCTCCTGTCGAACAGTGACTCTGACCAAGTGTATCCGGTGTTCTTTGAACTCCAACTTCAGCTAGGTTGGTCTCCTGTCGAACAGGGACTCGGACCAAGTGAATCCGGTGTTCTTTGAACTCCAACATCAGCTAGGTTGGTCTCCTGTCGAACAGTGACTCTGACCAAGTGAATACGGTGTTCTTTGAACTCCAACATCAGCTAGGTTGGTCTCCTGCCGAACAGTGACTCTGACCAAGTGAATTAGGTGTTCTTTGAACTCCAACATCAGCTAGGCTGGTCTCCTGCTAAACAGTGACTCTGACCAAGTGAATTTGGTGTTCTTTGAACTCCAACATCAGCTAGGTTGGTCTCCTGTCGAACAGAGACTCTGACCAAGTGAATCCGGTGTTCTTTGAACTCCAACATCAGCTAGGTTGGTCTCCTGCCGAACAGTGACTCTGACCAAGTGAATTCGGTGTTCTTTGAACTCCAACATCAGCTAGGTTGGTCTCCTGCCGAACAGTGACTCTGACCAAGTGAATCCGGTATTCTTTGAACTCCAACATCAGCTAGGTTGGTCTCCTGCCGAACAGTGACTCTGACCAAGTGAATTCGGTGTTCTTTGAACTCTAACATCAACTAGGTTGGTCTCCTGCCGAACAGGGACTCTGACCAAGTGAATCCGGTGTTCTTTGAACTCCAACATCAGCTAGGTTGGTCTCCTGCAGAACAGTGACTCGGACCAAGTGAATCCGGTGTTCTTTGAACTCCAACATCAGCTAGGTTGGTCTCCTGCCGAACAGTGACTCTGACCAAGTGAATCCGGTGTTCTTTGAACTCCAACATCAGCTAGGTTGGTCTCCTGCAGAACAGTGACTCTGACCAAGTGAATTAGGTGTTCTTTGAACTCCAAATTCAGCTAGGTTGGTCTCCTGCCGAACAGTGACTCGGACCAAGTGAATCCGGTGTTCTTTGAACTCCAACATCAGCTAGGTTGGTCTCCTGTCGAACAGTGACTCTGACCAAGTGAATTCGGTGTTCTTTGAACTCCAACATCAGCTAGGTTGGTCTCCTGTCGAACAGTGACTCTGACCAAGTGAATCCGGTGTTCTTTGAACTCCAACTTCAGCTAGGTTGGTCTCCTGTCGAACAGGGACTCGGACCAAGTGAATCCGGTGTTCTTTGAACTCCAACATCAGCTAGGTTGGTCTCCTGTCGAACAGTGACTCTGACCAAGTGAATACGGTGTTCTTTGAACTCCAACATCAGCTAGGTTGGTCTCCTGCCGAACAGTGACTCTGACCAAGTGAATTAGATGTTCTTTGAACTCCAACATCAGCTAGGCTGGTCTCCTGCTGAACAGTGACTCTGACCAAGTGAATTTGGTGTTCTTTGAACTCCAACATCAGCTAGGTTGGTCTCCTGTCGAACAGAGACTCTGACCAAGTGAATCCGGTGTTCTTTGAACTCCAACATCAGCTAGGTTGGTCTCCTGCCGAACAGTGACTCTGACCAAGTGAATTCGGTGTTCTTTGAACTCCAACATCAGCTAGGTTGGTCTCCTGCCGAACAGTGACTCTGACCAAGTGAATCCGGTATTCTTTGAACTCCAACATCAGCTAGGTTGGTCTCCTGCCGAACAGTGACTCTGACCAAGTGAATTCGGTGTTTTTTGAACTCTAACATCAACTAGGTTGGTCTCCTGCCGAACAGGGACTCGGATCAAGTGAATCCGATGTTCCTTGAACTCCAACATCAGCTTGGTTGGTCTCCTGCCGAAGAGGGACTCGGACCAAGTGAATCCGGTGTTCTTTGAACTCCAACATCAGCTAGGTTGGTCTCCTGCCGAACAGTGACTCTGACCAAGTGAATCCGGTGTTCTTTGAACTCCAACATCAGCTAGTTTGGTCTCCTGCAGAACAGTGACTCTGACCAAGTGAATTAGGTGTTCTTTGAACTCCAACTTCAGCAAGGTTGGTCTCCTGCCGAACAGTGACTCGGACCAAGTGAATCCGGTGTTCTTTGAACTCCAACATCAGCTAGTTTGGTCTCCTGTCGAACAGTTACTCTGACCAAGTGAATTCGGTGTTCTTTGAACTCCAACATCAGCTAGGTTGGTCTCCAGTCGAACAGTGACTCTGACCAAGTGAATTCGGTGTTCTTTGAACTCCAACATCAGATAGGTTGGTCTCCTGCCGAACAGTGACTCTGACCAAGTGAATTAGGTGTTCTTTGAACTCCAACATCAGCTAGGCTGGTCTCCTGCTGAACAGTGACTCTGACCAAGTGAATTCGGTGTTCTTTGAACTCCAACATCAGATAGGTTGGTCTCCTGCCGAACAGTGACTCTGACCAAGTGAATTAGGTGTTCTTTGAACTCCAACATCAGCTAGGCTGGTCTCCTGCTGAACAGTGACTCTGACCAAGTGAATTCGGTGTTCTTTGAACTCCAACATCAGCTAGGTTGGTCTCCTGTCGAACAGAGACTCTGACCAAGTGAATCCGGTGTTCTTTGAACTCCAACATCAGCTAGGTTGGTCTCCTGCCGAACAGTGACTCTGACCAAGTTAATCCGGTGTTCTTTGAACTCCAACATCAGCTAGGTTGGTCTCCTGCCGAACAGGACGCTCGCCTCTAGGGAATATGTAATGTAATTGCATAATTTCAACATCATCTAGAACGGTCTCCAGCCGGAGAGGAAGCTCGCCTCTAGAGAGTAAAACTAACTTACAGCGGCTACCCACTTAGATTATTCTCTCTCGTCCGATTGGACGCATCCTAGTGAATCAGAAATTGTAACTTTCATGGTGTAGGGTCAGATATGTTCCACTAATTTCAGTACAAACATATATATACATCTGTTCCATATATATGATATTTTTGTAATTATTTTTAAAAATTGGTAGAGAAAACTGGTAAAATTAAATCTAGAAATTTTATTTATTACATTTAAAAAAATCTGATGTGCGCAGCACATGACTTTCTCTCTCTGCAGACACATATTCACGTTCTGTTTATTTCTTTAAAAATTCATTAAATTGGATTTAATTGTACAAAATAACACGCATAAGTATCTTAAATTATATCAAATTTACACATTTAATTCAATTATCTTTATATTGGTAACTCGGGATAATTTCTAAAGCGGCGAGAAAACTTAAAATAAAAATGCGAGAAAACTTAAAATATCTCAAGAACGGTTAGTCTTGGAGTAATGGAGGTTGGTCTTCTTCTTTTCATTGCCAAAAATTACGTATAAAACAGGCATTAAATCGATATATTTGAGTATACGTAGTTTTTTATTTTGTATTTCTTTCCAACATTGTTGAAAAGTGTTTATGGCATTGTTCATTCTGTCTATCTGTCCGTTCGCACGATAACTGCCGTAAAAATGACTTTATCGAAATGAAATTTTAGTATGTTGTTGAAACAGGTCTGTGGGACATATGAGAATGTAAATAAATAATATCACCCAATTAGGTTAGAATTGAACTCATTGAAAAGGTGAAATGCATTGAACCTTATGGGACCCAATTTTCAAACATTTTTTAAGTGAAGTTAAAATTCACAAATTGCTTCGAAAATTTTAGGAAATATTCAAATTTGCATAAAATATACAAAATAAATTTCAAAAAAATCGTGATAATTTAACATTCTTTTAAATTTATATTTAGTGTCGCATCCATCCTAAAACCACTTTTTCGCGTATTTTCTGAGCATTTATATTCTGCGCCAACGCAATTACAATATTTTTTAGTTTAAATGATCATCAAACTTTGATTATTTCTACAACGAAGCCTAATTTTAATGGATACAGAATGTAAACAAGTGATTGTAAGATGAGTTGTATATGAATTGGTGAATATTTTTCACGTCAAAGTATTTAGCTCTGTAGTCTGGAATAAAAGTGATATGAATGAAATATTCATTGCTTTTACATAGAGAGCCAGACGATTTATATTTCGATGACGTCATTTGAATAACATTCATTTTTTTCGATGAAGTTTAAAGTTTTCAAATAAAATAAATTACTGTAGTACTGTGATAGTTTAAAATATATCAGCACTGAATGTATCGCATTACGGAGATGTTTAAATAAAATTGCATTTCAGTTGGAAAGCGTTTCATAATCAATGCTGCATGCTTGATTGATCTTTCTTGGCTTATTTTTAAATCAGTTAAATCAATTTAATAATACCATAGTCCATTTTATACTGAATAATATTATAAATTTTTGGTAATCAGAATGGTATATGTCAATGAAATTCAGCAGAAATTAATTTAATGATGTTGGCCTGAGGAACTTACAAGATTTCTTTAGTCGAGTAAATGATAACTTACTTAAATGTAATTTTATATTTGTCAACGTGAAGTGTACATAAATTTACTAATACACTTTATGATTATGCCATGTTTAATTATTAATACTTATGTTAGTTTATGTATGAACTTAAAATAATTTTTAAAAATATTTACGAGTAAATTTGGTGGGAACGGGCCCACGCCTTATATAAAAAGTCTTCACCAGACAGCTGTCTCACAAAGTTTGAGAAACACTGCTTTAAAAGAAAATTATCCCCCCCCCCCTCAGTACCACCCACTTTGGGAACCGATGTTTGAATGTGCCCGAAAAAAAATATTTTTCAGATTAGAACTTATCTTTCATGATAAACTCACATTATCCTTTATAACCGGTCCTTTCCAGTCATTAAGGAAATGTTTTCAGTCATCGCTGTCTTAACAATATCATCCGATCTAAATTTCTGTTAGCGAAGATTACCAAATTATCATGCACTCCTTAAAAGTGAAATTGCCACACCGTGTGAAGGAATGCACAGAGCCGCATGCGAATCACAGTACCGGTAGAAGAGATTGTCATACGCAAATGATTAAAGGAACAAACAAAGATGTGCAAAAGAAACCTGTTTATTCAGTAAAGAACGTGACCCCAAGGGCAGCTATACAGGACACTAAACGGCGAGGCATACTATCTATGGGACTATTAATTTTCGTCTTAGGTAATACTTGCTATGCAGCGTCCACTGCGGCAGGGAGTTCGTTTGCGGAATGTACCGGTGGTCCCCTGTGCATCTGACGTCCGATGAGGACCCACACATGTTGAATGGGAGAGAGATCGGACGAGGCTACCGGTCAGGAAAGGATGTGAATTCCGTTCAGGCTGTTGAGAATTCACCATGCAGTGTGGCATTGTCTTGCTAGACCACCGTGCCGGGGCTACCTACATCAGTGGCCAAACCACAGGCATCACAATTTGTGTGACGTACAGATTGCCTAAATCGAGCACCACAGCTGTCCGACGAATGAATATGATACCGATGAATGAATATGATGAATGAATATGATGATTGAATGAATATGATATGTCCGATGAATGAATATGATGATTTTTTAAGCGAAGTTAAAATTCACAAATTGCCTCGAAATTTTTAGGAAATATTCATATTATCCCATAAAATATACAAAAAAAATGTCAGCAAAGTATTTTTGGTATTTTTTTAAATAAAAATTACAATAATAACACCTATATTATATGAAGAGATCACGCTACACACTTCAGAATAAAATATAGCATCCATCTTTTTTTCCCAGTGTAAAAATCGTGATATTTAACGTTCTTTTTAAATTTGTATTTAGTGTCGCATCCATCCTAAAACCACTTTATTTTTGCGTATTTTCTCTGCATCTATATTCTGCGCCAACGCAATTACAATATTTTTAAGTTTAAATGATTATCAAACTTTGATTATTTCTACAACGAAGCCTAATTTTAACGGATGCAGAATGTAAACAGTAATTGTAAGATGAGTGGTATAAGAATTGGTAAATATTTTTCACTTCAAAGTATTTAGCTCGGCAGTCTGGAATAAAAGTGATATGAATGAAATATTCATTGCATTTACATAGAGAGCCAGACGATTTACATTTCGATGACGTCATTTGAATAAAGTTCATTTTTTTTCGATGAAGCTTTAAGTTTCCAAGTATAATCAATTACTGTAGTACTGTGATAATTAAAAAAAATTCAGCTCTGAATGTATCGAATTTTAGAGATGTTTAAATAAAATTGTATTTCGGTTGGAAAGTGTTTCATAATCAATGCTTTATGAATGATTGATCTTTCTTGTTTATAGATATATTGGATGGAACTGAATTGCATGACCCATAAAGTTAGTCCCATTTCTTCCATGGTGTCACCAGAAATTCAAAACTTGAGATATAAAGTTTGAGATAAACTAGTTAAATCGGTTTGCTGGAAGGTCTAGGGGTGAGCAGGTTAATTCCTTTATGTTAGGGACTAGTATAGTACGTATATTTTGACAGAGAGTCTTATAAGAAATAATTATATTGCATTATAGGGGTGTATGGCGCCCATGTGTCTGTATATATTACTATCGGAAGGGAGAGTCGGCGGGAGTTTATACCCTCCAGGTTCCTGCTTCCCATATAAGGGCGTGGTGTACTTGGGTGTACTTGGTGTTTCTGGTGTACTTGGGTGTCGTGGTGTTCTACTCGCACAAAATGTGTGGACTTTGCAGGTTACTATTATATAAAAGCTGAATATGTGTATGTTAGAGTACTTATTGCAACCCCGTAGGCTAAAAAGACTTATGTATACTTGTGGTGAAAGAATATTGAACTGAGTTTACTTTTTAAATAAATTTGTAGATTAAACTATTAATCTTAATTTAAGTAGTAAATCGTAACATTTGTGCATTGCTACGGTGGTCGCAAAACCCAACAAATTTCTTTGCACGAGTTCCTTAACATAATCATTAAATCAACACGCTGCACATTACAACCCACATTTTAACCTTCAAAATAAATTATCATTTATTCACACTTCTATTATTATGATTAAAATTACATGAATTTATTAACACACGCTTAAGGAGGAGATAAGCACAGTGTGAGACCTGGTATTTTTTTATCTTATTCCAAAGATCAAAAATTGACCTAACATACATGAAGACTGGCACATACCTCTGTATCTCGGTTATGTAGTTTAGCCACCCTCCTTGTTCTCATTGGGTGCTCTTCAGTCCGATGTTATATCTTTGCATTATTGGCTCTTTCAGTTTTCAATGAAGCTTGGTATAAGTCTTGGCCCTAGAATATTTTGCCCCAACCACATCTGCAAATTGTGTGACATGTATTTATTTGGGTCATAACTTTCCGGTCTAAAACTATCATAAAATGGTGACAAAAAGTATGCGCTTTGTCTCGTCGTAAACATAAAAACTTCATATGGTGTTTTCTGGTCTCACAATACTAATTCGAACGGGATGAATCCTAATCTAATCCTAATCTGTTTTTGAAATTACCTCTTATATCGAGTAATAGCCTCTCAACATTTGAATTTTTTTTTTGCTATTTTTGTGCTAATAATCGCAGGCTGAAAGCGTTACCACAACTTGATGCAGTTGCATGATCATTAGATTTAAGTTGAAAACTTGAGATAAAGATTTTAAGGTATTAAGCTTCATAAATTGGTATATTAGAAGGTATAGCGGAACGTAAATAATTTGCGTTGTGTTAGGGGTTGGTATATATATTTAAATAGGGAGTCGCATAAGAAATATTATTATTATTGTGCTGAGATTAGTAGAAGACCCAGTGAGTTTCCAGCTATTAAAACCTACATCGGCTGATACTACAGAAGTATGGGCCGCCGGCGGTGAATACGCGATTGGGACAACGACACTGTAGAATGAAATATTTCAGGGTTCTCAAAGATGTCTATTAGAGCCCTTGGAATATTTACACTTATTTTGGCAGTTAAAATGTCAAATATTGCTTTGTTGTTCCGTAACCATGCTGGGAGTTTCGATGCAGGCCCGCATCTGATCCTTTGTAAAAGATGCTCTCTTCGTATAAGAAATAGTTATATTGAATGAGATGGGTGTATGACTCGCATGTGTCGTCTGTGGATATTAAAAGCGAATCGAAGGATCGGCGGAAGTTTCTGTCCACCAGTTTATGTTTCCCACGCACGACCGTGGTGGAATGTGTCCCTTGAACGACCGTACCGCAAGAATCACGGGAGCTTTGCTGGTTATAGCTCTCTCCCAAAGGGCCCACTCCAAGAGGGTATTGTACGCATATTTGCTCCTTATAGATCTAGTCTCCCTGGATGGTGGTATTGCTAGATGGCGGTTAACCCACCTTGCTTCCCTCCCTTGTAGTGGCTTAAAATTAAACTGGTCACTACGGAGGATATTGTGTGAACCTAAACCTGTACCGGAGACCGCTGAGCATAACGCAATTAGACCAATTGTGCTATCTTCCGCAATTAGCATATATTTTATGTTTTCTATAATCTTCTAAACTCGCCAAATACAATACGCCAAATACAATTATTTTATTAAAGACTCAATTCAGTGCTTCTTATAATATCACGCGTCAAAGATAACTAAAGTCTCAACGAGAGCTTCAGTATTATAACTAAATAATCCAATTATTTTTTATTGTTTTTAAATGATAGAAATATATTTATTTCTTTTGAAATGGCAACAATGTTTGCAACAATGATACGTTAGATTTTAAAATTGCATCTCTCTATATAAATTAGCAAGAGAGATCAATCCTGCTTGAAGCATTGATTATGAAACTCTTTCCAACTGCAATGCAATTTTATTTAAGCATCTCTAAAATGCGATACATTCGGCGGTAATATTTTTAAAATTATCACAATACTACATTAATTTATTATATTTGAAAACTTAAAACTTCATCGAAAAAAATGAACTCTATTCAAATGACGTCATTGAATTATAAATTGCCAGATTTAAACATCTCTAAAATGCCATATATTCAGCGTTAACATTTTTAAAATTATCACAATACTACAATAATTTATTATATTTGAAAACTTAAAACTTTATCGAAAGAAAAATGAACTTTATTCAAATGACGTCATTGAAATATAAATCACCCGGCTCTCTATGTAAAAGCTGTAAAAACTTCATATAATTTTATTCCATTCCATTCCTTCATCATAATACTACAATAATTTATTTTATTTAATAACTTAAAACCATGAAGGTACAAATAATTTAATTCTATACTTAAAACTTCGTAAAAATCGTATGCTTCTCTATGTGAAAGCTATTAATGTTTCATTCATATCAGCTATATTGCAGACTCTAGAGCTAAATAATTCTGCGTTAAAGAAATGCAGCAATTCTTATACAACTCATCTTACATCTTTATTTGTTTACATTCTCCATAAGTGAAAATTAGGCTTTGTTGTAGAAATAATTAAAGTTGGGTGATCATTTAAACTCACATATATTGTAATTGCGTTGCTTAAGAATGTAGATGCACATAATTTAAGCAAAAATAAAATGGGTTTAGGACGGATACAACACTATAAATTAAAAAGTATAAAAATCACGATTTTGACATAGGATGGATGGCATTGATCATTTAAACTCGAATATATTGTAATTGCATTGTTTCAAAATATAGATGCACAGAAACTAAACAAAAATAAAGCGGTATTAGGACTGATACAACACTAAATATAAATTAAAAAGAACTTTAAAAATTACGATTTTGACACAAGATGGATGCCATATTTTATTTTAAAGTGGGTCATGTGATCTCTTCATATTATGAGGGTGTTTTTATTATTTCAATTTTTATTTAAAAAACTATCGAATATATTTTACTGAAATTTTTTTTTCATATTTTTTATGGGATAATTTGAATATTTCCTAAAACTTTCGAAGCAATTTGTGAATTTTAAATTCGCTTAAAAAATATTTGAAAAATTAAGTCCCGTAAGGTTCAGTGTATTTCATTTTTGCAACCCGGGTTCAGACCAAAACTAATTGAATGTTATTATTCATTTATATTCCCATAGGTTCTACAGACCGTCCGAACAACATACTAAAATTTCATGTTGAAAAAATCATTTTTACGGCAGTTATCGTACTAACGAGCAGACAGACAGACAGAATGAACAAAGTCATAAACATTTTTCAACTATGTTGTAAAGTGTTAAACATTTAAAAGAGCTGAAATTCATTATTTAAATCCATTGTTTTACACTTTATTTTGATCGATTATCTAGCTGTTTTAGTTTTTTATTTTAATATAATTTTAAGGATCTGGTTTCATTTTATAATCGTTGAAATTCAAAATGGCAAAAAAGATGCATGCATTAATACCGCAAGTTATATGTAATATTAAATTAGTACCATTTGAGACAGTTAAATTTAACGTATTATGAAAGAGAAAATTAATTTGTGTCTGCAGGGGAAGTCATGCGCTACGAGATGTTTTACATTACTGCATATTCTCATACACACCTACTATTTCTAGATCTATCTATTTGTATTTATATATCCAAGACCTAATTTCGTAAAGGTGCCCATAAAAATGCCATTCACACTTTCGGTATCGTGTTTCACGCCATTTCCCAAAGATTTATTATGCATCATACAACGATGAACTATCCAATATAAAGATATAGGTCTTCTTTTGCAATTTATCACTTTAACTATGCTCCCACACAACCGCGAATCCAAAAATAAATAAAATTTTGAATGTAAGAATATTTGTAAGCAATCTATGCAGCATTTATTATGATAAATTTATCCTTATAGCTCGTCGTGGCGTTCAAAAACATTAAAATCTGATAAATCATCTTCCCGCATGACTCTGCTGTGAATCAAAATATGGCTTACTTTATGATTAATGAAACTGAAGGCATTATTATGGAAAAGCCAAAAATGAATTATTAACCCCTAGAGGTCGAATATTTATTACTTTGAAATAAGTTATCTGCGTTGATTGATCTGCATCGCTGCATCCCGATTATAATGATAAGTTTTACCCTTTCAAATTCATAAATTGGTATATTTTAACCAAGCCACTCAAATAAAAATACTAAACTAAATTTTATACATGTTACAAATGTAATTATTTTCAATAAAGTTTTCAACGTCGTTAAATGTATCGGATGCAAATTTAATCAGTAGAAAAGAATGGTTTTCAAAGACGAGGGAACTAGAAGCGATCCTATTATTATAATATTTTATAAGAAAGAAAAATGAATTAATAATAAATTAAGTAATAAAAGAATACGTAACAATGCAATCCACTGTAACAACATCAAGGGGCTGAACTGGAGGTACGTCCGTAGAGTAGAATACGTCTTATCACACCGGTGCTTGAAAATAAATCAAAGATTTACAAAAAAAATTCCTTTATTTCAACAAACTATCAGAAGTGGTCTATGATAGGGGAAATTAGTTGCAAAGTGCAAAAACGCACCTTCCAGGTATCTAGCAAACATCAAATCTAAACACGTTTACACAATTAAATGTTTTCGGATTAATCAGTATAAAATCCACCTCGAAATGCCTCTTCATGAATTCTAGAAATATTTTGCTTCCGTGGTCATGTCGAAGTTACCAGTAATTATCTTTGGCATATCAAAATAGGCAATGTCGAAAAATTCTACATATTAGCGCGATACCGGTTTTATTTCAAGGTCGTGAATATGAACACTTTGAGATTCATCAGTGTCACACCAGGATGTATGTAGACAGAAATTAGATGCAACTTATTTTTATTTATAGTAGCTTCTGCTGCGCATATATCAGTATTTTTGAAATTTTCACCATGTTACAGTTCCACGTACACTAATTTTCCAACTTTATTTCGTAAACCGGTCGATAATGAATAGTGTGGTCAAACACGCTTTTAGCTCCCCAAGTTGCAGAGTCGCGACAGCCGGAATAGTGCGAAACATGATAATTTTATCCTATCTCGCGTTCTCACGCATTTATCTCTTATCTCAAGTACATGACACCCTTTACAACAGGCTTGCGTTGTTTCTCTAACGCTTGCTACCACAGTCGTCTCTTTCCGACTATTACACCGTGAGTTACAATCTTTCTATTCTTCTCACCAGATCCACCCATATTAGGTGCTGGCAAAGACGTATTTTACGCGAAAAATTATTTTAGGTGTACTTTTCGGAAAAGAAAATTTTGGGAAAGTCAGTTATTTTTCTTAAGAACCATAAATGTTTCGTGCTAAAGAAACCCTTAATAAAAATTACCAAGAATCTCAAACACGGACAGACAAATTCACCCACAAGGAACGCTGAGAGAATTTAAAGGCCCGTTTGTGAACGTTTTGGGGACGAATAAATTTACTTAGAATCATTTTGGTTCAATATGTATAAGTATTCTGTAATTATTTTACAATTTATTATTGTAACTCAACCTTCTGCTTAACCCTATAAGTTCTAATAAAAATGTCGACCATGTAAGAGCATTTATGAAAGATGGATGCCGATTTTGGGATAAATTTGCCTCGACCACCTCGTGATGTTCAAACACATCATTAGCTTCTGTAATAGAGTCTTTCAGCTCAACTCTGCTGTTAATTAGAATGCATCTTACATTAGGATTAATTAAACTTCAGAGACTAATTTTGATATTCGAAGAAAATGAGGGACTAATTCCTAGAGGCTGAAGAACACCTCCATCTAGACAGATGGTGTCTATTAGCTTAAATCATAATTTGGAATGTATTCTGTATAGTACACCAAACTCTTTATGTGTGAAACTATTGTAATATAATTTCATTAAATGGATGCAAAATATATGTACTATTAGAATATTTATGAGCACAAACATTATTTTAACGAAATTTTATTACACTCTTTGTATAGGCATTTAATGGCATTTACAAGTGTGATTTGCTGAGAATCAAGCTGAAGATTTAACTGTCCAAATAACAAAATGGACTTGCTGTATAAGAGCAAAATACACCTGTATTTCGCGAAGAGAGGAGAAAAGAAGGGTGGTTATTCTTGAAAACTCGAGAGACTGAATCGAGAAATATTACAAAATGCGAATAAATTTCTCATGCAACTGCTAGCAATTTTTACCACAGATCGTCCTAAGCAAACTTTCGACAACAAAGTTAAAAGTTTAGAGAAAATTGAAATGGCAACAAGGACAAAATTTTACGGAAAAGACGACAAAGACAAAGGTTTAGAGAAAATGTAAAGACTTTTCCTAGTCCAACTGCGGAAAATTTATACATCCAATTGCAATAATATATCTTATTTCAACCGAATCTCCCTTTTTGATCGGTATATAACTTCTCAATAGTCTCATGAACAGAAACTAACAGACACACAACAAACGTTTATAAATGGTTTATTCGTTGTCAGAGGTACTCAAAATTGTAAATCTGTCAAAATTTTAGTTAAATATTTGACGGAATCAGGATATTTTTCTTTTATGTAAACGGAATTGTAATGAGAGTTATAAATTATATTGCCAAACGGCATTTGTGATATATAAATGTCACATTTACTTTGATGGTTTTACGCTAAGCTCCCCGTAACGTCAAAAAATCATAAATGATTAATTTCCATGAACCCACGTCTAAAGTTCCGAGAAAATATGATTAATTTAAAGCCAAATGTTAATTGTCACCATTGTTAATTTAGAAGAACAACTGAGCTATATTTTGCACAGACTTATATATGTATATATATACGAAATATTTACTTATCAGACTTTTATGAAATCGATTAAAATTTTGAAGGGAATTAAATTTTACGAAATACAAAATTTCAATTTTTATACGGCCCCGTACAAAAACATTTCCAATGAGTAAAATATGCCTCATACACTAATAAGGTGATGTACAAAATTTCAGCATTTTATCAAAAAAGTCTCAGAGATATGAAAAGGGCGAAGCTGCTGACTTAAACTACTTTTCGATGCATCGACATAGGTTCTCAGAGGGGAAAAATCATGTCGACAGATCGCGGTCATACACGAATTACGAAAGAAAACAATGATTACATAAATAAATAATAATTTTGCTACTTATTGGTACAAAAGTATCTACACTGTGTAGAAATAATAACTTTACACAAAGATTACAAAGCTTGTTCAAAATGTTTTCCATCCATGTCAAAGATCCATTAAAGATAAGAGACAGATATTATTTGCCTATGATGCATTTCTGCGTTGCGTCATTTGCACTCTTGCTGTAAACATTTACATTTTAATTTGCGATTAATCTCTCACCAACTTTGTTTAAACATATCTCTGGGGCGTTTTATGATAAAATGCTGAAATTTTGTACATCACCTTATTAATGTATGAGGCACATTTTACTCATTGGAAATATATTTGTACGGTGGACGTATAAAAATATAAATTTTGTATTTCTTCAAATTTAATTCCCTGAAAATTTTTATCGATTTCATAAAATTATGTAGCTTTTTTTACGCAACTTTGTAATTTATTACATATGTCTAAGATCAATATTTAAGGAATAAAAGCCGAAGTCAATGTTTTTGAGAAATCCTGTATGTACTTTCCACCATAGCACACAAAATGAGCCTCTATTCATTAAAATTGGCCCAGTGTTTGCAGCTGTAAGTGAAACAACACTGCAGAAAAGAGAATCCAAAAACTAATCGTAAAAAATGTCATGTTAAAGTTCTTTTTTTTCTAGTGCTACAACACTAATTGTAAATTTGTTTTTTCAGCTTTACAAAAAAACAGTGTACAGAAAAAAACATAATCTAGTCTTTATCTATCATTGGGGTTGAGCTACAAAACCGTCAAGAGTCTCACGTTAAGTACAATGTACACCTGCCAACAACGGATTCGCACATGACGATTTGACGGAATGGAATGATTCCATGTTCTTAAAATGGATAATGAACGTAAATAGATAGTAAACGTAAATAAGAATGAACGCAACTCTGCTAAGGAAGTCATGCGCTCGCTGTCATGCTCTCACTTTATTAATGTATGGGGCATATTGTACTCATTGGAAATGTTTTTGTACGGGGACCGTATAAAAATTTAAATTTTATATCTCTTCAAATCTAATCCCTTGAAAATTTTTATCTATTTCATAAAATTCTGTACCTTTTTTACGCAACTTTGTAATTTATTATATATTATCTCAGATCATTTTTTAAGGAATAAAAGCCGACGTCAATGTTTTTGGGACACCCTGTATATATATATATATATACAGGGTGTATATAAACTGTTTAGACAAAATAAGAGGGGTGATAGTATTCATCAATACGAACAATATTTACTATGGAACCTAGGGTCGCATTCCACTCTGAGTGTCAGAAAAGAGTAACTTCGAAACACGTCCAACAAGCCCAAGTCGCTATTTCGGACGCCATAGCTGTCGTGCCGGAGAAATTTCATATCTCCAGAACATCACCGTCAAGCATGCACTGTATGCAAATTTCCAGTAACAAGAAGAAGCAGCGACAGTTGCAGATGATTGGCTGATTGGAGGTAGTAGACCTGTGACTTGGCCTCCACGCTCAACGGACCTCAACCCACTGGACTTCTTCTTCTGGAGCACATAAAATCATTGGTGTACGAGACCGCTGTGGACTCCGTAGAAAATTTCGTCGCAAGAATCGTTGTTGCAGCCGACAGGATAAACACTACACCAGGTGTCTTCGAGAGGGTGCACCAGTCGTTCATTCGTCGGTGTGAATTGTGCAACGGCACCCTTGGCCGTCACTTTGAGCATCTACTTTGAGTATTTCTCTGGTGTAAATAAATAGGATTGTGCAACTTATGATTACGTTAATTCTCCTTATTTTCATTGTTGAAATTTCAACTTTAAAGTTACGCTTTTCTGACACTTAGAGTGAAATGCGACCCTAGGTTCCAATGTAAATATTATTCGTCTTCGTGGGTACTATCACCCCTCTTATTTTGTCAAAACAGTTTATATACACCCTGTATATATATATATATATATATATATATATATATATATTTAAAATTCTCCGCAAAATACAGCTCAGTTCTAAATTAACAATGGCGAACTTTTGAGCAACTCTGTATATGTAATACGTTCCCCATAACCGGGTAAAGTTTCCTGCAGATGATAAGTTAGGATGTTTGTGTGAGGCCAGAATATGTCCTCACATGAGACATTTTTATTGCAATATTTATGGTGCCTAGAACGGCTAACAAAGATTATAGTCTGACTGGCGCCGGATTTTACAACAGTGTGAGCTTTTAGGTCAAATGCTATAAATTTGGGTGTTCCAGACCACAGGGGCTAAAAGGGGCATTGATATATGTGAAGTGATGCCATTGGGTTCAGAGGAACCAATGAGCGCCAAGGAGAAGAAGGGCGGAACTACCCCCCCCCCCCGCCGAAGGAACCACAAGTCAAGGTGTCTCATACGAAGTGTTGTTGCAGCTAGTTTAATACGAAATGTTGTTGCAGAAGTAAGTCCGATACGAAATGTTGTAGCAGTTGGACGGATACGAAAGGAGTTGGGAGCAGATACTCATACGAAAGAGGTTGCAGTTAACTATAAGTACGAGATGCAAGCCACACACCAAAGAGTTATGGCCGTACGGTCAGCAATAAGACGGATGCAAGCCTCAGCGTGATGAGCCGAAGATTAAACTGTAAGGTATGTGCTCATTTCCCCAGGTCATAGACACTATCGAAATCTAATATTTCTGGTCACATATCTCCCATTATTAAAGTAATTAAATGATAGTTATGATAAATTGTTGTTAGTGATCAATTGATTTTGTAAATAAATTATTTTGTTAACGTTAAATAGGCTGATCTTTTTATAATGATTAATGAATTCTTTTCAGGACTTACACATAAGCAAAATAATTGGAGGGTTACTGCTGCACAACGACGAGTAATGTACTTAAATGTCAATTCCACGTTATGAGATCAACGGCCATGTTTTTAGTGCTTAATAAACAATTAATATTAATATAATCTTAAAACTTAACTCATTTCTATTCCACGTCCCACACTTGATGTTTTTAATGAATTTAATAATTAAAAGTGACTTGTAATTTCGTATTGCCACAGTTTGTTCTATTTATTTCAATTTTCTGCGGCCTCATACGGCGCAGCTTCCTGGATTTCTGTGTCTTATTGTAGTATACACATATTTAGAAAATGTTATTTTTATATAAGTTTTACTTTTAAAATATTATCGATACATATAAATATTAAGAATAAAAAATTTATTTTTCCCAATATCAGAGTCTGTGAATCTATAGTTGTCGCAGCAAATTGAGATTTATGCAACATATTTAGGCCATTTTACTCAACATTTGACTTAAATTGATAATCAGCACTTTTTATTTTACCGTATCACTTTACGACATGCTGCAGCAAATGCTCTTTGCTTTCAATTCCTTTCCCACGACCATAAGATTCCTAGTGTCAAGATCAAGTGCAGCTGGATTTTCTGAAACATTCCAGCAGATATGCCAGATGGTTTCCCATAGTTAACTAATTAGTGCACATATTGTACATAGAAAAGGATATTCAATTTATTGCAAGATCAGTAGGAAGTGTCGCGTCCCATACATTCCACGACATCTAAGATGGCAATATCGGATATGTAGATCGTCAAATAACAAAATTAAGTACCAAATAATACGCCCACTCCCTTATAGTCAATACAAGGTCAGAGTGAAGAAGAATAGCCATGTAATCTTAACCCAAGAAAAGAACTTAAGTGCACCGAATTTCATTCATTTGCAACTACATTAATATTACAAACAAAATGCATCCATGAACCTTTTTCGCGTGCTGTTTATGCGCTGCTCAGCATGAAATACCCGATACTTATAATGACAGCTGTGTGTCACAATTCGCAAATCTATATTGAGGCTGCCAAATACAATACTACCACAAAGCCGGCTCTAGTTTTCATAGATATTGAGTTCAGCAGTAACAGGTTACACGGTCTGTCAAATACTCAAAGACCTTATATGGATCATACTGCTCAGGCAAATTCATACTCATAGACCATGCGGTTATATAATTCATACTACTCTGTATAAGTCTATACACACAAATCAGACCGATTTATATAGTTCATACTATTTTGGCCGACTTAATCCTCACGGAACCGCTGTTTCTATGAGTATAAACGTCATTACAACTTGAGTGTAGTCATTACAACTTGAGAAGCTCAACATTTATGAAATGTAAAGCTAGGTGTATGGATAGGATTAAATATATGAGTCTACATATTAGTTAGCCCAATCGTAAGCATAGCAAGTTTTCTTGCTACCTTTGACAGCATCAGATATTTCATGTGGAAATTCAAACAAAAATAGGAAAACATGTCCTTCGACTATTATCTGCAATGGTAGTATTATCCTTGATTAGTATTTTTCAATTAATTGTATATTAAGATTTAAGAACAGAAGAATTTAGAAACGTAAAATTTCTTCTAAACAGCTTATTTTAATCAGTTTTAAAAGTGATGATTTTCTTAAAGAATAGAAAGCTCAGAAGCATAATATCATGCTAGTCAGATTAAAATGCTCTACTTATTTTATGTTATTATCTTTGCTATGTTATCCAACATTCCTGGCTTTTTTTAACACCTTACAACATTGTTGAAAAGTGTTTATGACTTTGTTCATTCTGTCTGTCTGTCCGTTAGCACGATAACTGTCGTAAAAATGGCTTTATCAAAATGAAACTTTAGTATGTTGTGCAGACGATAACTGCCGTAAAAATGGCTCTATCAAAATGAAACTTTAGTATGTTGTGCAGACGGTTTGTGGGACCTATGGGAATACAAATGAATAATATCACCCAATTAGTTTTGGACTGAACCCGTGTTGAAAAAGTGAAATACATTGAAACCTATGGGACCTGATTTTTCGAACATTTCTTAAGCAAATTTAAATTTCACAAATTGCTTCGAAAGTTTTAGGAAATATTTAAATTATCCCATAAAATATATGAAAAAAATGTCAACAAAATGTATTTAGTAGATTTTTTGAATAAAAATTAAAATAATAATTAAATCCTTTATATGAAGAGATCACGTGATCCACTTCAAAATGAAATATGGCATCCATCTTATGTCAAAATCATAATTTTCAAAATTATGTTTAATTTATATTCAGTGGCGTATGAGTCCTAAAACCGCTTTATATTTGTTTAATTTCTGTGCATCTGTATTCTTAAACAACACAAATACAATATATTTGAATTTAAATGATCATCAAACTTTGATTATTTCTACAACGAAACCTAATTTTCACTTATGGAGAATGTAAACAGATTAGGATGTAAGATAAGTTGTATAAGCGTTGCTGAATTTCTTTAACGCAAAATTATTTTGCTCAGGAGTCTGCAATATATATGAATGAAACATTAATTGATTTTACATAGAGAAGCAGACGATTTAATGGCAAACTTCTTCGATGAAGTTTTATATATAGAGTTAAATTACTTTTACCTCCATGGTTTTAAGTTTTTAAGTAGAATATCTTATTATAGTACTGTGATGAATGAAATAAAAATGTATGAATGGAATATTTACTGCTTTTACACAGAGAGCAAGGTGATTTATATTTCGATGAATTAAATCATTTGAATCAAGTTCGTTTTTTTCAATGAAGTTTTAAATTTTCAAATATAATTAATTATTTCAGTATTGTGATAATTTTAAAAATATTACCGCTGAATGTATCGCATTTTTGAAATGTTTAAATAAAATTAGAATTGGAAAGTGTTTCATAATCAATTCTTTATGCATGATTGATTATTCTTGTTTTTACTTTGTGTGAGACCAGAAATAGATCTCACATTTGATGAGACACTTTTATGTATAAATTTATGGTGGTCAAAGCGGCGAACAATACTTGTAGTCTGGCTGGTACCGAGTTTTATCACTCCGTGAACCTAAAGGTCAGAAGACCATAAATTTAGGGGGCCATGACAGAGGGGCTAAGCTGGGCCTTACGAGATGTGGAATGGTTCCATTGGTTAAAGGAGTAACCAATAAAAAAGAAGATTGTTACGTCAAACTCAATGCGGCAAATGGAAGAAAAGGGGGAGTTCCCCCCCCCCCTCCCCAACGAGGAAACCACAGCCTGTGACCCGAAAACGAGACAAGAGAATTATGAAGATTTGACTTAAGACCAGACTAGAGATTAAGACCAGACTAGAGATTAAGACGAGAGAAGAAGGGAATACTAACATGGCTTGGAACAGATAACTTCGACATTATGACTTGTGCAGATACTACAGCGATGAATTGATATACTAAGAGAATGAAATAAGTGCGAGTGCAGAGGTACAGCAGACAATATGTTCAACGAATTTACGCGTGGGTGCATTACACCAAGAGTTAATGCTGTAAATGAACGACACTAAATACAGATGCTGACAAAGTCCAAGACAGGTTTGAAGGTATGTGCCCATTGAAAATGATATCTGGTCATAATCACTATTTAGGATTTTCCGTTTTGGTCACACATGTACCCTCCGCTGAAATAATATAATTAAATAGTGTAATTGAATTTAATTAAGATTTATGTTGTTAATAAATGTTTTTTGTTAAAGTTAAATGGTACAGTCAATGAGTATTATAATAATTAATAATTCCTTTGCAGGAATCACACGAAAGTTAAATAATTGGAGGGTTTTATATAGCGGCACAACTAGCAATGTACGATTTCAATACCAAATTCACTATGTATGAATTAACGACCATGTCAACCTTAATGAATTTAATATTTAAAAGTTTAACTTTAAGTTTTTTTTTATTTGTGTCCCACATTTGTGGGACACAAATAAACGATATGTAACAACTTATATCGGTAAGAGACATGTAACAGCATATATCGGTAAGACATATAACAGCATATATCGGTAAGACATATAACAGCATATATCGGTAAGACATATAACAGACGTATAGCGATTTAACGGTTATTCCATGCTGATTAACGCATAATAAGCGAGAAACCTGCCCATGGAAACTGTCATCTGCAGTGGGAGTGTTTTCTTTATTTTGGGGGACGCCACTTTCTGGTGGATTCTTGTGATTTTGAACTTAACTTTTGCAGCTTTGTGTAACGTTGTCTAAACTAAATTGTATACGGATTTATTGTCGGCCAAGTGGAAGGGCTGAATTTGTTAGTTCCCATAGACGTTCTCAAGATTGCTGCAAATTGCAAATTTTCTTGCCACCATTGCAATTAACGGCTATTCCATATTAAGGAGTGTATAATAAGCGTAAAACCTGTCCTTGGATACTGTTGTCTGCAATAGAAGTACCTTCCTTATAAAGGACAGTAGATATCTGTCTGATTAACATCGTTATCCTACTTTACAGTAAGAATCTATACATAGTAATTGCGAAGTGTCCGTCTGTCTGTCACGCTTTTTTAGGCACTTCCTGAATAGATAGAGACTTGCAATTTGGTACACGGCTCGATCGTTCGATAAAGCCCCCTGGAAAAATCGAATTTTTCGAAAACGTTCTCTAGAGGGGGTACTCCACACCAAAATGTTCGAAAAGTGAAATGATAGGAAACCATGCTTTTCCATAAGATATAGACTTCAAATTTGGTGTATGGGTAAATCGTTCGAAAGTAAGGAAGCGTGCAATTTCAGATTTCCAATATTTTCAACTTAAGAGGGTACCGCATACCTAAATGTTCGATATACCGAATAAATGAGAAACGGCTCCTTTAAAATTTGACAGAGGCTTGGAGGCTTAGTTAATCAGCATGGAAAAACCGTATATGGAATAATCATTTGATAAAAACACCCAAGACGATGACAGTTTTTCAAAAACGTTCGTTTAAGAGGGTGATCCAGAGGAAAACGTTCAAAAGGTGAATTGATAAGAAAACATACTTCGTTATGAGATAAACATTTGAAATTTGGTGTACGGATAGATAGTTTGGAAGAAAGAAAATGTACAGTTTCAGTTTCCCAACATTTTCTACTTTAGGGGGTGTCGCACACAAAAATGTTCGATTTTCGGAATGAAGTAGAAACACTCCTTTTAGAATGTGATAGAGGCTTGTAATTTGGTATATTAGCGAATCATTTAATAGAAAATCCAAGAAGAATGGAGTTTTTCAAGAATGTATATTTAAGGGGGGGTAGGTACTCCACAGAAAAACATTCGAAAGCTGAGGTGATAAAATAATATGCTTCGCGATGAGATAGAGACTTTTATACGTGATTTATTATACGTGTAGATAGTTAGAAAGGAAGCAAGTGTGCAATTTCAGTTTTCCAACATTTGCTATTGTAGGGGGTTGCCACACACTAAAATGGTCGATTTGACGAACAAATGAAAAACGCCTACTTTACAATGTGATGCAGGCTTGAAATTTAGTATATGGGGTAATCATTTGATAAAAAAAACCTACGATTATTACGGTTTTTCAAAAATGATCATTTAATGGGGTGCAACACGGAAAAACGTTTGAAATATGAAGTGATAGAAAAACATGCTTCATGATAGGATAAAGAAATCAAATTTGGTGTACTGATAGATAGTTTAAAAGGAAAAATTAATGCAATTTCAGATATTCCATATTTGCAACTTTAGGGGTGCCGAACACCAATATGTACGATTTTCGTAATAAATGAGACACGCTTCCTTTAAATGTGATAGAGGCTTGATATTTGGTGTATGGGCCTATTATCAGATAAGAAACTTTACATTTTTTTTACGCAAAAATTTTTTCAAAAGTGTTCATTTATGGGTGTGCTCGACTTCGAAAGGGGAAATGATAAAATAGTATACTTCGGGATGAGATAGAGACTTTAATTTGTTGTACTGGCAGATAGTTTGAAAGGAAGACGTGCGCAATTTAAAATTTACAATATTTTCTTCTTAAGGGGGTTCCGCACACTAAAATATTCGATTTGCCGAATAAATGTGAAACGCGAATTATTAAAAAATGACAATATTCAGTGGTTGCTTATTGTGTGACCGTTGCCTTTCAACGGGTATTCGGCTAGTAATATACATTTTTATAGGCATGAATTTGTTCAATCTATATATACTAATTGCCAAGTGTCCGTCTGTCTGTCCGTCTGTCTGTCTGTCTGTCTGTCTGTCACGTTTTTTTAGGCACTTCCCGAATAGATAGAGACTTGAAATTTGGTACACGGCTCGGTCGTTCGATAAAACCCCCTGGAAAAATCGAATTTTTCGAAAACGTTCTATAGAGGGGGTGCCCCACACCAAAACGTTCGAAAAGTGAAATGACGGGAAAGCATGCTTTGCGATGAGATAGAGACTTCAAATTTGGTGTATGGGTAAATCGTTCGAAAGGAAGAAAGTGTGCAATTTCAGATTTCCAATATTTTCTACTTAAGGGGGGGTGCAGCACACCAAAACGTTCGAAAAGTGAAATGATAGGAGAGCATGCTTTGCGATGAGGTAGAGACTTCAAATTTGGTGTATGGGTAAATCGTTCGAAAGGCAGAAAGTGTGCATTTTCAGATTTCCAATATTTTCTACTCAAGGGGGTGCCGCACACCAAAACGTTCGAAAAGTCAAATGATAGGAAAGCCTGCTTTGCGATAAGATAGGGACTTCAAATTTGGTATATAGGTAAACCGTTAGAAAGGAAGAAAGTGTGAAATTTCAGATTTCCAATATTTCCTATTTAAGGGGTTGTCGCACACAAAAATGTTCGATTTTCCGAATAAATGAGAAACGGCCCCTTTAAAATTTGATAGAGGCTCAAAATTTTAAATATAGACTAATCATTTGACGAAAACACCCAAAACGAATATAATTTTTCAAAAATGTTCCTTTAAGGGGGTTTTCCAGAGGAAAACGTTCGAAATGTGAATTGATAAAAAAAAAACATGCTTCGAAATAAGATACAGACTTCAAATTTGGTGTACAGGTAGATAGTTCGAAAGGAAGAACATGTGCAATTTCAGTTTTCCGATATTTTGAACTTTTGGGGGTGCCTCAAAACTAAATGTTCGATTTGTCGAATAAATAAGAAACACGAATTATTAAAAAATTTACATTATTCAGGGGTTTCTTAATGTGGGGCCGTTGATTTTCAACGGGTATGCGGCTAGTATATACTAATTGCCAAGTGTCCGTCTGTCTGTCCGTCTGTCTGTCTGTCTGTCTGTCTGTCTGTCTGTCACGCTTTTTTTAGGCACTTCCCGAATAGATAGAGACTTGCAATTTGGTACACGGCTCGGTCGTTCGATAAAAACCCCTGGAAAAATCGAATTTTTCGAAAACGTTCTATAGAGGGGGTGCCCCACACCAAAACGTTCGAAAAGTGAAATGATAGGAGAGCATGCTTTGTGATGAGGCAGAGACTTCAAATTTGGTGTATGGGTAAATCGTTCGAAAGGCAGAAAGTGTGCATTTTCAGATTTCCAATATTTTCTACTCAAGGGGGTGCCGCACACCAAAACGTTCGAAAAGTGAAATGATAGGAAAGCCTGCTTTGCGATAAGATAGGGACTTCAAATTTGGTATATAGGTAAACCTTTAGAAAGGAAGAAAGTGTGTAATTTCAGATTTCCAATATTTCCTACTTAAGGGGGTGTCGCACACAAAAATGTTCGATTTTCCGAATAAATGAGAAACGGCCCCTTTAAAATTTGATAGAGGCTCAAAATTTTAAATATAGACTAATCATTTGATGAAAACACCCAAAACGAATATAAAAACGAATATACCAAGTTTTTCAAAAATGTTCGTTTAAGGGGGTTTTCCAGAGGAAAATGTTCGAAATGTGAATTGATAAAAAAAAATGCTTCGAAATAAGATACAGACTTCAAATTTGGTGTACAGGTAGATAGTTCGAAAGGAAGAACATGTGCAATTTCAGTTTTCCGATATTTTGAACTTTTGGCGGTGCCTCAAAACTAAATGTTCGATTTGTCGAATAAATAAGAAACGCGAATTATTAAAAAATTTACATTATTCAGGGATTGCTTAATGTGGGGCCGTTGATTTTCAACGGGTATGCGGCTAGTTTCTTTCTATTTTATTTTCCCTATATATATATACAGCATAATGTGTAGCAAAAGCATTGTGACGAAGTTGAAAATTGTAATTTGATCTTTCGACGGAAGCGCGCGTTTCAAGCATCCCCGAAGTCGAATCGAACGTTTTTGAGGTGATGCCCTTGTGTGTGTGTGTATGTATATTAGTGTGGGTAACCGTAAGTCCGTGGACGCGACATCTCACAAATGAATGAAGCTTCTCGAGAATAATTTGTACAATTATTACAATTGATGAATACTAGAATCCTACTGATTTTAAACAGAATCCAATGTTTGAAAAAAACCTTCACACACACACACACACACATGCATACACACATACAATTTTCGAATAACTTTTTTGAAAAAGTCAGGAGCTTCAGTAATGACAAATATATATTTATGTTAGACATAATTTTTTGTTAGACAATAAATGATATAGACTTCAGAACATTAGCCTGAATTGTTTTTGAGATATTGCACGATTTACAAATAAATTTTTGAAGAAAATCATTAAAAATCAGGATCTTCAATAATGATAAATAAATATTCATTCCATACGTAATTTGTGATTAAAAAGTTGAATCTGTTAAACTTTAGAACATTCTTATGAATCGTTCTGAAGATCGTTATAAATCTTTCTCTATTGCACGTTTTTCAAATAAATGTATCAAACAAGAAAAGCAGTAAGTATCGTCACATGTGTTGATTTTCCACATGCCCTTATATTATGCGGGAATTTTTTAACATCATTCTCCATTATCGTGAATCCAGTTCGTTCCATTCAAGAGAGCAGATACTTTTTGCAATTGTTCTTTTATTTCGACACACACGAATTT
The DNA here is from genome assembly GCA_951213105.1 of Amaurobius ferox. Lineage (NCBI taxonomy): Eukaryota > Metazoa > Arthropoda > Arachnida > Araneae > Amaurobiidae > Amaurobius > Amaurobius ferox. Next base: position 94,359,804 of record OX578149.1, on the reverse strand, counting down.
ACCAATAGTCGTTTATTTCACTGCATATTAATTAACATATCCATTGCATTTTGATAAGGATTTTTCACATGAATTTGAATGGGGGGGGGACTCATAATTTATTGAATTTCGGTTTACGTTGTGTTAATTCAGTGTCAGAAACATTATGTGGATCACCATTGTTTCCCTGTGAAAAAAGTTGTTGTTGAGACCCAGGCCGTCCGACCTACCAGAAAGGTGTAAGGTAACTGTTTGGAGGGCCGGGAAGTGCCACCCAATTTAGACTGGAACCCAGTGGGAGAGGCATCCACAGGGACCGTACCCTCCTACCTCTCGGAAGGACTTACGGACCCACATGTTTAACGTGATCATAATCAACGTGAATACTGCGGCAGTTTTGGCAGTGGCGGGAATCGGAGCCGGGCCTTCCGAGTGCAATTTCCACGCGCTAACCACTGGGTTACCGCGCCCTCCCTGTGTAAGAAGTAAGGTTTATGTAGGAAATGCATAATCTATCCTACATAAATGCATAATTTCATTACATAAAGCATTATGCAGGAAAAGTCATGCGCTGCCCATATCCGATATTTTTGTCATATACTTAAGTGAAATGTAAGTTTTGAAACTTGTACAATGATCCAACCCATAAAAAATCAAAAATATATGAGACAAAATTGATTGTTTTCTGTAATAGAATTGCCCAACGCATGGAACATGTAAAACTGAGCTTAATCCACTCCCCCAGAAAATGATATTAACGATTCTTATATTGTCATCAGGGATGAGAACATATGAAAATTGTATCATCAGGAACTACAACGGATTGGCTCTCAATGCTTGTCAAAGTACAGCGGTCATAACACCCTGGAACTCAAATATGTATTGTTGCTGATGAAAGGCATTTTGAACAAGCTATACATTTGAATTTTGTACCTATAAGTGGTGTTAATTTCAGAATTCCGGTATAGAACAGCCACTCGCTGATAACTCTACTTTGTTAAACAAATGCTTTCTGTGACAGTTGTATGGTCGAATTCTGCATATTAGGTAATGCTCTATAACGTTGTAATAAGTTTTTTTCTCACATTGTTCTCCAATTCGTTATCGTGACTGTTGTATGGTCGACTTCTGCACATTAGGCAGTGCTCTATAACGTTGTAATAAGCTTGTTTTTCTCACATTGTTCTCTAGTTCGTTATGGTGACTGTTGTATGGTCGACTTCTGTACATTAGGCAGTGCTCTATAACGTTGTAATAAGCTTGTTTTTCTCACATTGTTCTCCAGTTCGTTATCGTGACTGTTGTATGGTCGACTTCTGTACATTAGGCAGTGCTCAATAACGTTGTAATAAGCTTTTTTTCTCACATTGTTCTCCAGTTCGTTATCGTGACTGTTGTATAGTCTACTCCTGCACATTTGACAATGTTCTTTAAGTTGTATTATCCTCTTTTCTAGCATTTTAGTACTAGTTTTAACTAGTTTTTTAGCATTTTACAACATAGTTGAAAAGTGTTTATGACTTTGTTCATTCTGTCAGTCTGTCCGTTGGCACGATAACTGCCGTAAAAATGACTTTTTCAAAATTAAATTTTAGTATGTTGTTCAGACGGTCTGTGGGACATATGAGACTGTAAATGAATAATATCACCCAATTAGTATTGGATTCAACCCGGGTTGAAAAAATGAAATACGTTTAACCCTAAGGGACCTAATTTTTCAAACATTTTTTAAGCAAAGTTCAAATTCACAAATTGCTTCAAAAAGTTTTAGGAGAAATTCAAATTATCTCATAAAATATATAAAAAAATCAGCAAAATATGTTCGGTAGTTTTGTAGATAAAAATTAAGATAATAATTACACCCATATAATATGAAGTGATCAGGTGGCCTACTTCAAAATAAAATATGGTATCCATCTTTTTTCCCCAGTGTAAACATCGTGATTTTTATTCCTTTAAATTTATATTTAGGGTTGCATCCGTCCTAAAGCCGCTTTATTTTTGCGTATTTTCTGTGTATCTATATTCTGTGCCAACGCAATTACTATACTGAATTTAAATGATCATCAAACTTTGATTATTTCTACAGCGCAGCCTAATTTTAATGGATGTAGAATGTAACCAAGTGAATATAAGATGAGTTGTATAAAAATTGCTGAATTTTTTCACGCAAAATTATTTAACTCTGGAGTCTGGAATAAAAGTGTATGAATAAAATATTTTACACAGAGAGCCAGACGATTTAAATTTCAATGACGTCATTTGGATAAAGTTCATTTTTTTCGATGAAGTTCTAAGTTTTGAAATGTAATAAATTATTGTAGTACTGTGTTAACTTAAAATATATCAACGCTGAATGTATCGCATTTCATAAGTATTTAAATAAAATTGCATTTTTGTTGGAAAGTGTTTCATAATCAATGCTTTATGCATTATTCATATTTCTTGTTAATGTATAATGCTACTCTTTGCTAAACTCTGTTTATGTAATATACTATTCCAATATGATGTGTTTATGAAAATATCAAAGTTTAAATGGATTAATTATGGATTATGTGACCAAATAACATGCAATTCAGAATGTTACAAATGTCAAAAAATGAAACTAAAAGGTTTAAAGAAAATGAATTAATCCGTAATTTAAACTGTTAAAAAATCTTGTAAAAATCGGTCTGAAATGTTAGAAGTGTCATAGGATTGCGTGATGTATAAGGATTGAATAATGCAACTATAGAAACTTAAACAATAAAATTTGTATAATGTCATAATGCGTACTTAAGATGTGTTTATAATATACCATACGTGTATATAAATGTCGAAATACTAGGTATGAGTGAATGTGCAAATAACAAGTATATAGTAAAAAAATCTGATGTGGGCAACACATGACTTTCCTTATATAATGTAATGAATTTACTACTTTTACAGTAAAAAAAATAGGTTTTTCATATAGTAGATACTAATATTCTTTCCAAGATATTGAATTTTCGACAATTAGTCGTCATTTTCAGTGATTTAGCGTCATATTTATCCATTTGGCGAGATTTTCGTTAATTTGGCAACATTTAAAAAAAAATCGCCAATTTGGCGACATTCCGCCAAATTCGTCGCCAAAATCTCGCCAAGCATTATGCACTAAGAAATAAGTTATTCTTACAGCAGATAAATGACTATTGGCGTTCAAATACGAAAGTATTATTCAAAGTATCTTTTTTCATGAATGGAACGAGCTAGATCCGCGAGAATGATGTCACTCAATTTATCGCATGGTATTACATATGAAAAGTGAGCATGTTCCTCAATAGGAAATATTTTTTTTTATTTTATATGACTTTTTGATAATTTTTTTGAAAAATGTACAATATCTCGAGAACGGTTCATGTTAGCGTTCTAAAATTTATGTCAATCGTTTTCTAATAAAAAATTACATAAGAAATGTCTATTTCCGTAACTTTATTAGTGGTTTTGATTTTTTAACGATTTTTTCAAAATTTCATTCGAAAATTTAGGGGAGTTCTGAACATTCGATTGCGTATAAAATCAATAGGCTTCCAGTGTTTACGGATTGTGATTTTTGTACCAAATTTGATTCGAATCGGTCTATTCGTTCGTCAGTTATCGTCTCCACAGACTCACTGACACACACACATACTTTCACACACACACACACACACACACACACACACACATACACACACACAGACATCACTTCAAAAATGTTTGATTCGTGATCAGGGATGCTTGAAACGTACTCTCCCGTCGAAAACTCGAATTCGAATTTTCGACCCCGTCACAATACTTTCCTTATACATTATGTATATAAGGAAAGTAATAGTCAAAATTTAATATTGTGCATTATTTTGAGCTACTCGGCCTATTGTATATGTAAGATTAGTACATATTAATGATGATATAACTTTGTAAACAAAATTTTCAGTGGTACAACAAGACAACTATAGACTTGTCTCAAGTGACAAGTGAACTCTTCTATGGTGCATGATAATGATACTAGGTGTGCATGGAAAACTTTCAGTGGTGCACCATGACAATTATAGACTTGGCAAAGTCAAGTTAAACGTTTCCGTTCTACGTTTATACTTAAAGAATTTTTTCTCAAAATCGTGTTTTCATAGGAGGTTTTTACGCGTTCTTTGTGCGAGGGGGAGAGTGTGAGACCAGAGTGTCCAATTTTTTACTTTCCCTGCAATACATGGTAATGTATAGGGAAAGTATTGGAATCATGTCGAAAATCGCAACTCGAGTTTTCGACGGATCTACACGTTTCAAGACATCTAGAATACGAAAAAACCATTTTTAGCGTGACGTCTGTGTGTGTGTCTGTGTGTCTGTCTGTCTGTGTGTCTGTCTGTGCAGATTTTGTATCCACTCTATCTAAAAAACTAATGGACCGAATTTCATAAAATTTGGTAGGTAAGTCACTTGTACACGAATCTCGTGCTGATTAGTTTTGGGTATGACTCGGGTTAAAAGAACCCGCCTTTTTTTGCGAAATGGCCCGCAAAAGCTTGAATCCACTCTAACTGAAAAACTAATGGACCGAATTTCACAAAATTTGGTAGATAAGTCCCTTGTTGGCCATCCTGGTGCTGATTAGATTTTGGTATAATTCGGAAAAAAATAACCTGCCTTTTTTTTGAAAAATGGCCCACAAAAATCATCAAAATCTAAACTTAAGAACTACGTATGTTCAAATGTAGCCATTAAATGCTTGTTTAATACATAATTTTTAGCGAAGAAAAGAATAAGATCAACCCCATTACACTAGGACTAGCCGTTCTCGAGATATTTTAGTTTTTCGTATTTTTCCTACACCATTTTTGAAAATAAGTCCAGTTTTCAAATGAGAACGAAAATTGAATTAAAAGTGAATTAAATTTAATTTAAATAAATAGAACGTGAATATAAGTCTGCAGGGAAAGTCATGTGCTGCCCACATCAGATTTTTTATTTACGACGAAATGAAGCGCATACTTTTAGTCATCGTTTTATAACATTCTTGGCCCGGAAAGTTATGACTCCAATAAATACACGTCACACAAATTTCGTGTGTGGCTGAGGTAAAATATCCTAAAGCCAAGACTTAAGCTGAACTTCATTAGAAACTGAAAGGGCCCATAATGTAAAGATACGACATCGCACTGAGGAACCTCTAATACGAGCAAAGAGGGCTATCTGAACTGCAGCACAAATAGCAAGGTTACAAGGAGAAAGGTCAAGGAATATAATTCAATGATTATTCAAGAGTTGAAGAGAGAGAGAGGGGGGTTTCAAGCAGTGTTATTCAGAGAGAGTCGTTATTCATTTGAGCATTGAGAATGTTATAGAGAAAGACGAAGTCTGATTCTAAGTGTCAGAAAAAGAAACGGAAAAGGTTACAGTCATGCTGAGATACAGACCCAAAATACAGATGTATGTGCCAGTCTTTATGTATGTTAGGTTAATTTTTTTGCTTTGTAATAAGATCCAAAAGACCTCCCACGGAGCTTTTCTCCCCCTTGCTAGTTTATTAAAATTGATGTAATTTTACTTATAACAATAATAGAGGTGTCAATAAATGATAGATTATTTTAAAAGTTAAAAATGTCAATTTTAATGTGTAGTGTTTTGATATAATGGTTATGTTATGGAACTCGTGCAAAGAACTAATGGTGGGTTTTGTAACCATGATAGCAATGTACAAATGCTACGATTCACGACCACTTTAATTAAGATTAATAATGTAATCCACAATTTTTTTTTTTAAAAGTAAACCCAGCACTATGTTATTCCCCTCAAATACCATGGATACTTTTCTGATATTTTATACAATTTTCCTTTTTATCGCACATTCGTTTCATTTGGGAACTTAGTTCACTATAAATACTTCAGGTCCTCAAAATTGCAAAAACTAAAATATCACGAGAACGGTTTATCCTACAGTGATGGGGTCAGTCTTATACACTTTGTCAAAATTTACTTGAAGAACAAGTACTTCATGAATATATTTCAACAATTTTAATAATTTATTTCAGGTTTCACTATCTTTGCGAGCCATTTTGTAAAAAGCATTCGATTATACTTTTCCAAATCATACCAAAATCTAATCAGCATCAAGATAACCATCGGGGGACTTAACTAAGTTTCAAGAAATTTTATTAAATAGTTTTTTAATTACAGTGTAAATTGTCTTAATTTTCTCAAAATTAAAAATTTAAATATCTCGAGAATGATTCATTTTAGAGTAATGGGGGGGGGGGAGGGATCTTATTCCTTTTGGCCTCAAAAATAACGTATAAAACAAGCATTTAATTTATACATTTGAGAATGTGAAGCATTTTATTTTAGATCGGGTATTTTAGATTTGCTAGCTGTTACATTGCTAATATGTAACACCGTAAGGTTTGGTTGGATCTTAACCTATGAAGATGGTCTCTGTATTTCTTTTAAAATAAATATGTTTACCCGGAAGGACAGTTGTACAGGAAATAAGAACAACGCTTCTCTGATTTCGTCAACGGATGCGTCTCAATTACAGAGGGTGATATGACGGGGGGCCAAGGGGAAAATGCGACATCTTGACCGCTAATGGTCACACATAAGCTCGAGATCGTGAGAACCTGGGTCAGCTGACACATATTAATTCTTGGATCCTAACCAAACCTCCGAGATGACAGCACTCAGTTACATATATGTAACCTTATGCTCCCAATTGAAATAGCAGGGGCTATAGTGTCAGACCAATTACAACCAGGGGCGTAGTTATGTAGGAGGTAACAACTTTCAGATATTCGAGAAATAGTCAGATTTTGAGAGAAGTATCATCATCTGATTTTGCAATTTTGAGAGGAAAAGGTTTCCCAGAGAACTGCAGTGATGCCGAGGACACGGCGCCTTACGACCAGATGACGGATCAATCACAAAAGTCTCGAGGTAGGCCGTGAATGTCTCTTACGTACATTTTGGTAGCAAAATTCTCTCGCTCTCTCTCTACATTTCATAAGTCATCGTAGGTGAGGTTAATAATTCCTTATGCAAATTATGGTACAAATAAAATAGATAAAGTGCTTCGAGCAAAATGAACGGAGACTTAAATCTAAGTTGATGATTTTAATTGTATTTCAAGGGAGTATATAATTATATGATTAGTACGAATTAATTGTGTGGTGATGAAATTGAAGTATGTGATTAATTATGTGTAATTATGAGAGCTGTTACTGTTGAATGGAGGAAAATATTATTTCAATGAAATTAGATGTGATTACCACTAATGTTTTTAAATAGAGTAATCTTGCGATGATGGCATTGTGAATACTTATGTTTAAGTTAGAATGTTAATTGGCTATTTTCTTACTATTTTTAATCATTTGAAAATACATTTATTATTGTTTTATATTTTATTCGTTGTCCTCATTGTCCTCTTATTTAGTGTGTTGGATTACTATGTTATTATGTACGATACAGCTAGTGTGAAGTTGGAGTAGAATGAAGAATGCTAATAATTTTTGCGTTCTGACCGAACGTGTGGCTAAGATCCACGCTACACTAGCCATTTCGAAAAAAAGTGCAGATTCTTTTTTTCTTCGAATCGTACCAAAATATAACCAATACCACAGTATCCAAGAAGCGACTTATCTACCAAATTATGTTTAATTTGGTCAGTTAGTTTGTAAGATAGAGTGGATAAATACGATTTTTTCGGGTCTTTTCGCAAAAAAAGGCAGGTTCCCATTTCTCGAATCGTACCAAAATTTAATCAGCACCTGGGACACCCACAAGTGATTGATCTACCAATTTGTTTTTTTTTTAATTTGGTCAATTAGTTTTTTTTTAACTAGGGTAAATGCATGATATTTTTGCGGGCCATTTCGCAAAAAAAGGTGGGTTCTTTTACCCTGAATCGTACCAAAATCTAATCAGCACCAAGGTCACCCAGAAGTGACTTATAAAATTTTATGAAATCTGATCCATTTGTTTCAGAGTCACAGTGGATACATGCATTGAACAGACAAGCAGACAGACACACACACACAGGCGTCACGTTAAAAATATTTCTTCCGTGTTCTAGAGGTCGAAAACTCGAATGCTATTTTCGGCATGATTTCAATACTTTCCCTATACATTACCATATACTACAGGAAAAGTAGTAGGTGGTTTTGGTTATGCTTTTAGGTCTACTCAAAGGTATGCTTTTAGGTCTACTATTGCAGAGGTTACGCTTTTGGGTCTACTATTGCAGCGCATTTGTGCTATTCTTAAAATGTGCTTATTGAAACAAATAAATAATCATTGGAAATACCCTTTGGAAACAACTTCCGGAAAATATTAAAATTAGAAATTAAAATTGTTCACATTACTTATATTTCTAAAGTTGACACCATGGCAATTTCTAATACCAAATTTCTGGAAATGTCGCTTATCTAACGATAAAGTGAGGCATTTTAGGATTCCTACGAAAGTTCTTATGCACCCCCAATAACTTTGTAAGGAAAGATGCTTGAGTGCACACGGCAGGTCTATCGAATGTATAGTGACCACAGCCGATCGAATGAAAGCAACTGTGCAGAGTCCCTACCGGATAACGTAAAAAGTTAGGAAAGCGAACTCAGAATCAAAACGAGATAAACTAAAAAATTCAGTTACAAAACTGTAGTGCAGTGTTTAATGAATGGAACTCGACAATAAAACGATTACAAAAGGAGTGTATTTGACACAAGCTTGCTATTGACAAATAGCTGTCATATTCCAGAATGCTACAGGAATATAATGTACACAACCTATTTGAGATGAACTTTGTTAGCAATAATGCATATTTTAATACCAGAAATAATATTGTCGAGTACGTTGGTAATTATTACACGTATCATCGTGTTAGGTTCTGATGATATCACATTTTAACATATATTTACTGACTTCCACATAAGCCTTATGTGCGTTCCTCATGCCAATTCCTATTCATTGGACAATGCTCTGCAATTTCCCAATTGGCCTTCTAACCTATCTCGCTTTGTTTCGAGCTCGTTATATTACGTTCGTCGAGTTCTTTGTTAGAGTTCGTTTCCTAACTTTTTAAATTCTCCGTCAGGAACGCTGTAATTACTCTTATTCGATCGACCATGGTCACCTTACTATACAGATTGGCTCAATATGTTTTAGACGAACTTCAAGGGTAGATCAGGTATACTAAAACAAGCCCGTTTTGCATAGCAACATGTGGTCGCAAAAGCCACCGTGGGGTGCTACAGATGCAGGAAGAAACAAAAAGAAAAGAATGCAGATAACACAACACAGGTTTATTAGACATAACAATTACAAGTATTAATTACAGTTGTTTGTCATAGTATTAAAGTAGGTGTTCAAATTTCTTGCCATCCGCAGCTATGCATGTTTCAGCCAGGATGTATGGGTGTATCTCAATAGGACCTTTTCTATAAAATGGGTCGGCTAGGAAGGACTCGTGAGTTGCCATTACAGTTTTCCGATTTGTTCCCATTGATTTCATCCTGTATGATTAACTCAAAAGCCTTGTTTACGTGACCCCTGTACCATCTGATGCTGGCATCGTTGGAGTCGTTAAGGCAGTAAGCAGCACTTGTCCATGAGCATCCTGGCATTTTTGAAAGCGTTCGCCAATCCATGCGTCGATGTTGCCAAGCATGCATGTCTGCGGGTGGCAAGAACTTTGAACACCTACTTTAATACTATGATAAACAATTGTAATTGATACTTGTAATTGTTGTGTCTAATAAATCTGTGCTGTATTATCTGCATTACCTTTTTTTTGTGTTTCTTCCCGCATCTGTAGCACCCCACAGCGGCGTTTACGGTCACATGTTAATATGGAAAACGGGCTCATTTGTATATGCCTAATTACCCTTAAAATCTGTCTAAGACCTTCTCGACCACCCTGTAGATAAGGGCCAACGGCCGTACCGTGCTGAAAACACCGGTTCTCGTTAAATCACCGAAGTCAGGCAGCATCGGGCGCGGTTAGAACTTGGGTGATTGACCACCTGGAAACACCGCGTGCTGTTGGCACATTTCGGACGCGGTAGCCCGGTGGTTTGCGCGCTGGATTTGTACGCTGCCACTTCTGCCGCCGTGTTCATGCGGAGTACAATCACGTTAAACATGTGGGTCCGTAAGTCCTTCCGAGAGGTTGGTGGTAGGGGAAGGAGGGTACGGTCCCTGTGGATGCCTCCCCCCACTGGGTTTCGGTCTAAATTGGGTGGCACTTCCCGGCCGTCCAAACAGTTATCTTACATCTTTCTGGTAGGTCGGACGGTCTGGGTCTCAACAACAACAACAACAACCCTGTTGATAAGTGTGACGATTACACTCAAAGGGTTACTTAAAGAGTTTCAGGAACTCTGTATAACTCTAATGAGTTGTCATACGGATTTAAAAATGCTTCTTATTGCACAAAGTTGCCCATAACTTCATTATTATGCATGTGCATTAGTAAAATAAGCATTACGTCGTGTTTTAAACATTTGATGTTACCGAAATCTATATAAAAAAAGCTGCCGGCGTCACAATTCTTTCGTAAACCGTGATTTATTTGCTGTAGAGGAAAAAGTCACTTTCCCGTTACAGACTAAAAAATGTGTACTTCAGTAATAGATTACAATTCTTTCCTTTTGACTGGAGATACTTTAAAGCTAAACATTCGAGAAAAATAGAATCAATTTCTGAGTAAATAAAATATCCACATAGCGGAGAAGTATTTATTTTAGTGTCTATCTGCCTTTTACAATCGAAATTCGAATAAACAGCGTTACTGTGGGACATACAATGCGCCAAAGTATGTTTGTATCTTAAAAATGAAAAAAAAAAACTCACTCAGAATTCGATAGTTCAGTTACCTAACGCTGTAAAATAGAATGTATCATGTTCTGTAATTGTATGAAAGCTGTATCATTGTAATAGAAATGGAAATAAATTTATTTAATTCTTCGAAGTCAAAAATACATGTTAAAAAATCTGACGTGGGCAGTACATGATTTTCCTTATATAATGCAATGAATTTACTACTTTTACAGTAAAAAAAATAGATTATTCTTATAGTAGATATTTATATTCCTTCCAAGATATTGAATTTTCGTCAATTAGTCGTCATTTTTATTGATTTAGAGTTATTTTTATCCATTTGGCGAGTTTTTCGTTAATTTAACAACATTTAAAAAAGTTGCCAAGTTGGCGACATTACATCAAATTCGTCGCTAAGCTCTCGCCAAGCGTTATGGATGGAGAAATAAGTTATTCTTACAGCAGATAAATGACTATTGGCGTTCAAATACAAAAGTATTACTCAAAGTATATTTTTTCATGAATGGAACGAGCTAGATCAACGAGAATGATGTCACCCAATTTATCGCATGATATTACATAAGAAAAGTGAACATGTTTCTCAAAAGGAAATATTTTTGTTTTATTTTATATGATTTTTGATATTTTTTTTAAAGAAGCAATCTCGAAAACGGTTCATTCCAGCGTTCTAAAATTTATGTCACTCGTTTTCTAAGGAAAAATTAAATAAGAAATGTCTATTTGCGTAACTTTATTAGAGCTTTTGATTTTTTAATGATTTTTTCAAAATTTCATTCGAAAATTTAGGGGATTCTGAACATTCGATTGCGTATAAAAACAATAGTCTTCCAGTATTCACGGATTGTAATTTTTATACCAAATTCGTTCGTCAGTTATCGTCTCCACAGTCTCACTGACACACACACACACACAGACATCACCTCAAAAATGTTCGATTCGTGATCAGGGATGCTTGAAACGTGCTCTCCCGTCGAAAACTCGAATTCGAATTTTCGACCCCGTCGCAATACTTTCCTTATATATTATTATGTATAAGGAAAGTAATAATCCGGAATCATATTTTAATAACCCTGACGCCCGTGCCGTCTGATTTAAAAGAAATAAATTATTTTTAATGTTATCTAAGCCTTTAGAAGAAAAAAATAACAGTGAACTTAAGATTACTAAGAAATAAAAATTGAAAATAATTTGAAAGGAGAAAATAATTACATTTATTGTTTTCGACAGTGCAATCACTCTGATGTGAAAAGGACAGAACGATAATTTACGTTTGAAATATTTTTTTGAAGAAAAGAAAAAACAAACGAACCACGTTCAAGCAAAAATTTAATTAGCTTAGATGAACATTCAGGTTTTTAATATGAACACTAAATTCAAGCAACAGTGAACATAGAAAGTCAGTGAGTTATCGTAAAATTTTAGTGTTCGAGTAGAAAGTTATGAAAATGCTGATGGTCTGGGTTAGTATCTAAATTGAAATATTTTTCCTTGATTGAAATACGTTTGACAACATTTCGTACTAGCGTTGCCCAGAAATAGATAGATAAACAGACATATAAATCAAGGTGTTTATATTATTGATATATCCAATATATGACTCTATCTAGTGATTAGCATATTTCAATATTATTACTTTCCTTATATACATAATGTATAGGGAAAGTATTGTGACGGGGTCGAAAATTCAAAATCGAGTTTTCGACGGGAGAGCACGTTTCAAGCATCCCTGATCACGAATCAAACATTCTTGAAGTGTGTGTGTGTGTCAGTGAGTCTGTGGAGACGATAACTGACGAACGAATGGACCGATTCGAACCAAATTTGGTACAAAAATCACAATCCGTACACACTGGAAGCCTATTGTTTTATACGTAATCGAATGCTCAGAACCCCCCCTAAATTTTCGAATAAAATTTTGAAAAAATCGTCAAAAAATCGAAACCACTAATAAAGTTACGCAAATAGACATTTCTCATGTAATTTTTCATTAGAAAACGATGGACATTAATTTTAGAACGCTAACATGAACCGTTCTCGAGATATTAAACATTTTTCAAAAAAATTATTAAAAAGTCATATAAAATGAAAAAAAAATATTTCCTATTGAGAAACATGTTCACTTTTCATATGTAATACCATGCGATAAATTGGATGACATCACTCTCGTGGATCTAGCTCGTTCCATACATGAAAAAAGATACTTTGAGTAATACTTTTGTATTTGAACGCCAATAGTCATTTATCTGCTGTAAGAACAACTTATTTCTTCGTCCATAACGCTTGGCGAAATTTTGGCGACGAATTCGGCGGATTGTCGCCAACTTGGCGACTTTTTGAAATGTTGCCAAATTAACGAAAATCTCGCCAAATGGATAAAAATGACGCTAAATCAATGAAAATGACGACTAATTGTCGAAAATTCAATATCTTGGAAAGAATATTAGTATCTACTATAAGAAAACACCTATTTTTTTTACTGAAAAGTAGTAAATTCTTTACATTATATAAAGAAAGTCATGTGTTGCCCACATCAGATTTATTCTTAAACAGTAACACAAATTAAGGATTTCTTACGCGCTCTGTTTCTCTATCTCACTGAGAAGCAATAGGCTATCTGTTATATCTAATTAGAAAAAACTTCCAAATTTTAATGCACTTCCTTTGATAACATTCACTTACCATGAGCAAGTGAATTTTCTTATATTTCGAGGACAGTACAAGACAATGATGTCCATTTACTTCAAATTCAAATTATTAACAAAGGATTCACTCTATAATAATTTATCAACGTGTTGTTCCTCAAGAACCCTGCCGTGATCTAAAAAACTTTCTTTGATAATTTTAAAGACTCTTTTTAGTGATCTAAAAGCCTCTATTTGGTGATCTAAAACACTCTCGTTAGTGATTTATGTAAAAGACTCTTTTTAGTGATCTAAAAGACTCTATTTGGGGATCTAAAACACTCTCGTTAGTGATTTATCTAAAAGACTCTTTTTAGTGATCTAAAAGACTCTATTTGGTGATCTAAAACAATCTCTTTAGTGATTTAGAAGACTTTATGTAGTGATATAAAAGTGCCTTGATCTAAAAGACTTTATTTTTCTTTGCACACATGATATTAATCACTGGAAGGAAACTGACGCAGTTTGATTGTCGTTTTTCCCATGTAGGCGGGAAAATGTTTTTCTCAAGTCTTCTCAAATCCTCTAATAATCCCCTCGATGGCTTAAAAGGCTAAATGTTTCCACTCTTCCAGTATTAACTACGGAACAGATTGTGAAATACCTTGGTGCCCCAACCGGGAATCAAACCACTGATTTTCGCACAGACTAGCCGACGCTCAACTGTTGAGATATTAAGACGGAAGCACAAGCTCTTATCGAAGTGGACTCTGCATTCCCCACCCTTTAATGTTATGTTATCGTGCAACTGGAATTCTAACTTACCATCTTCTGCTATTTTTATCTCAGGTTAGCGTCCTACATGGTCTATGTCCTTCCCATTTGAAACCGGCACTCGATACACCAGAGTTCACTGAGTCCGTGCTAGTTGTATTAGGGAAACTTTCAAACCTCCGATATCTTTGCATTAACCTACAGGGCTGATTTGTTCAGACACCATTATAAAGAATTTTGCTGTCCAAATAGGAATCGAACCACGGATCTTTGTACTGGCCAGCCGACAATCTACCGTTGAGCTACTGTGTCGGAATTGCGCGCTCTTATGATCGAAGTGGAGATACATATGGAGCCCTATTTTTATGTCCTTCTACCTCGAAATGGATAAAAATATGGGATTGAAAAATCTTGTCAGAGATCGCTGAAGCCACACACTGGAAGGTTGTGTCTTTGCACACTTTTAGAATCTGCCGTGCAGCAGGACTTAATGAAACCGGATTTTCAATTCCCTCTCTACCCCCACACCACGTAGCAAGAAAGATGGCGGGGTTTCAAAAACCCATTTAAACATTGTAGAAGCTTCCAGTGATTTAGAAAGTTTAATCTTTTCTTTTTATAGTATTGACTACAGGACAGAATCTAAAGGAACCGAAATTTTCTTCGAGAGTCGACAAAATAGGAGGGATTGAAAGCAAAAATTTAAGTGACTGAAAGTCAAATATGAATCATCAACCGAACAAAGTTTCTTCAGAAAGATGAATCTTTTCAATTATAGGACTACAGAACAGAATCTTAAAGAACAAAATTTTTCTTCGGGAGTCGTCAAAATAGAAGGGATTGAAAGTAAAAAATGAAATAACTGAAAGTCAAATGTCAACCATCAACCGAACAAAGTTTCTTTAGAAAACTGAAACTTTCTTTATAGAATTGACTGCAGAACAGAATATAAAAGAACCAAATTTTTCTTCGGGAGTCGATAAGTCAACCAAACAAAATTTCTTATTAAATATTTTACTGTACAAAAAAATGTTCTACTTTCTATGGAAAATCTGGATTTAGTTTTTCTACAGGACAGCTGGGTGCAATATAGAGGAAATCTGCAGTTCTTACCATCACTGAAAGACGCCTTATGGCAGGAGTCAACAGCCATTCCCGTTGATATGGTGTTTTATGCTGTATCAGCAGTAATACCGCGACTGCACTCAGTACTGGAATGTGTACTCATTTAGCACTTGCAGCTGTAAATTATACTGAAATAAAATATCTCATTTCACAAATATTACCCGGCATTGTTTACTTTGCAGCAGTGTCCTCTAGAGTCGAGATTTTGAAATATTTACTTTCATGCCCTACAAAATCCCCCACCACGGTGAATATTAATCTCTAGACCGCATCTCTCTCCATTTTTTATAGCGTTTTACTTTTGCTCTCCGAACTTTTGAATCACCCTATATATATATATATATATATATAACTAGCATGCAGATTTCCTAGTATATATTTTTGTCGCTAACTATCTATATCTATCGTTAATATTTACGGAAATACCTTGCTCCACTCATTTGCAGGGATGCCAAGGAGGACACCCATCGCCATCAATGGCGATGCAATCCTTACAATATCTATATCTATGTTTTATAAGTACGGAGATATTTCGAGTGAAAGTAAGAAAAATTAAAGAAATACTCGCTCAGACAGATACTTTTTTATGTTCTTCCGGGAAAAAAAATTCAAAATACTGAAATTATTTTATATATTCTTAACCCGTATCATATTTTCGGCAAAAACAATTAAAAATTGTTTACATTTGTATGTATTAGGTTCTGATATATAAGCGTCCAAGGTATACGTCCATTTTTCGTGACGCTCCGATTTCGGCCTGGAGATATAATTCAAAATAATGCACAGAGATGTCACTGAGAAAAGATCCCCATTTGCTAAACCATCAAACATACTGTAATATTTAGCATGTAAGACAAAATACTTTTGTGATAAACAAGTGCTGAAAAAAAACTCATCAATTTGAAAAATAAAACTGGAATTCATATACAATCTTTTCCTGAGATAATACAATGTATCTTCAACAGGGATGTTATGTGGGTTTTAACCACACGTCCTGTTAGAACGCATAAATTAGCATAGTTTCTCATCTCCGACATTGGCCGTGTCGAATAAAAATACATAGAATTAAATTAGTGGCAAATGAGGACAACGGACATGATATAAAACAATAACAATGTGTTTATTGATAAAAATGAAATTAAAAAATAATAATAATAAAAACATATTTGATTGGTTCAATTAACATTCTTAACAAATTACAATGACTCTCCATTGACATTTTCTAAAATCAAGAATACTTAAAGAATGTATGTAATTAAAATCTCCATTTATGTTTGCAATTAAATTCGTCCCTACTATTTACTCAAATGTGGATTTAACAAGATGTCGAGAGAGTGCGACATTAATTAAAACTGTGTCAACAGACTAAGTATGTGATACATGCATTTCATACCTTCGAATATCGTTGGATGCGCCACTGGATACGGGGCACTTCGGTGGAGGAATCGCCGGACATCGCTGCGGACGTAATTTTTGAGAGACTCTTCTCTCTCGAGCACACAAACCAATTCTCCGTTCTGTCTGAACTCTTAAACTCAATTCTCCGTTCTTTTCGAAAAATCTACCACTCTCTCGATCATCGGAAAAATGTCTCCTCCTACACAATTCAGCCCCAGGTTTTTTACTGGTCCCCCAATCAAAGCCCCTGGTATCTTCATTGGACATTTCCAAAAAATGTCCAGCTATTGGGTGCTGTGCTGACAGGAGGATGGCGGTCACCCCAGAATTAATATCTGGCAGGTGGACCGAGGGTTCTCACGACCTTGCGTGCACGTGCAGCCGAACCGGACAAGGGTCAGCTCTCCCCAAGAGCGCCCTGCTGCGCCCCTTTGTAACTGGGCGATCGTTGTCCACATTTCCCAGAAACATGACTTGCTCATCCTTTTGCAGGTGTTTTCTTAGGGAAGTGTATATGCATTACAGGAGAAGTACAGGGACCGTCTTTGTTAGTTACACTCCTCCATAATTTGCAATGTCCCAAATTTGCCTTGGGACATTCACCCCCATCCCCGTAGTATCACGGGTATCATAGGCTAGTATTCACCTAAAAAACCTGTAAACGCATTTACACACACACATATATATATACAACAAAACAGTAACATAATTCCGATGACTGTCATCAAACTCTTGGAAAGATAAAGTATAAGATATTTTTCTGTCTGACATGTTTGAGTTCTATAGAGATTCGAAGTCCAATAAATTGGCTGCCCAAAAGTTGGAAGAATGTTCATGGTAACAATGATAAGTGCAAAGTTCAAAAGTTTGTAAAGAGTGTGAAAAAGTTATTTTACAAAGAATTGTAGCAGAGGGTTTGCGTCTCTATATCACGCCACTGTTTCCTAGTTCCGTGTCCTGGAAAGTGCAAAGAAAATCGAGAACTTGGAGATCTGCAGATGGAGCACATCACTGTGTAGTTCCGCTGTGAAATAAGCATATGTAAAATGAAAGTTTACGTATAAAGCACGTCACTGCATCGTCTATCTCACTGTCATGGGAGTGTGAAAATTGTGGACTTTGAAAGTTTATGTGGAAAGCACGACACTGCATAATCGTATCACTGTGATGGAAGTGCAAAGAAAATTGTAAGTCTGGAACTCTGTATGTGGATGACGTTACTGCATCACTTCTCGCTGTGGAGTAAACGTGGGAAAAAGAAAGTTTTCTTGTGAGAACAACACATCATTGTCTGTATCATATCACTGGATTTTCATGTATGGACGAATCTTAGTTGAGGCACACACTTTATCGATACACCAATGCATACATATACATACAGTCTGATGACACAAATTCTCTCTCTGGAATTTACAATACCCATTAAACATTAAGCCCCTGACTTTTTTTTTTTTTTTTACAAAAACTAATTCCCTACTTAATTCGCCATTATTCAATTTTCAAAATACAGTACTTTCTCCTATCGTTATTATCATTTATTAATTTTTTTTTTTATTTCTCTTTCTCACATTCCTTTCAACATTTAAGTTGCCCACAAAATTTTTTCACTGATTAAACATCTCACCATTTACTAATATTTACAAATACATTATGCTATCTCATTGAAAATACAAAGAAAAACAAACAAATAAATTTTTGTCAATATTATCACGAATTGTCATGCCATATTACATTTCCTAATAAATTCAAAATTTGTACAAACACAATAAACATATTTTTTTTTTCAAATTATCAATTAACTCTCCTTTATATATATCCCTTATATACATAATCCCAAATTCTGTATTCCGAATCTCGCCTTAGCGTTTAGAATTTTCATCTAATAGACCATTTCCTAAAAATTTTCATACTTCTCTTACATTTATTCTTATCATAAATTTTTGCAAATTTTCACTTCAATAAACCACTTCCTAACAAAATTTATAATTATCTTACACATATTTTTATCATACATTCCTTGCAAATTTTCTTTTCAATAAACCATTTACAAATAAAATTCATAATTCTATTATCCTTTTTTTTTTTTTTTTTTTATCACAAACTCCTTGGAAATTATCCCTTTTAATAAACCGATTTGCGTCCGTAGTTCTCTTTAATATTATCTGCCATAAATTCGTAATTATCTTATATTTTAAACTCCTTTATATTTCTTTCACGGTCTACATTCGTAATTCCTTATAATAAACGTTCCGTAAGCAGTAAGTATTTACTTTAATTTCTTTCTTGTAATCCGTCAGCTATCTTTTTATTTTCTTTTTTTTTACTCATATAAACCCGTGAGTACCTATGCACAGAATAAACTTTTCCCGTCAACGTCAGTAAACAAGCCCTTTTCATGAAACCAGTTTTCCCAGGGTTGGCAAGGCAAGATTTTCGGATAATTCCGGATTTTCAAAGGATTCCGTGCTCTTACAGTTGTGGCCCCACAGAATAAATCCTGTGTGTTTGGCCGACCGGCCTCGTGTGAGAAGGATAAAGCGTGTGTATTATATTATATTTATGTTGTGTTTATGACGAGAAAAAAGAAATATTTTATTTGTGTCTAATACCGTGGATTACACAATGTTACTATCTACCCGGAGGAAAGGGGTAAGTGTTTTTATTTATCCATTATCTTTTAAAAAGAAGAAAAATTACTTTATCGCGCATGGCTAAATGTTAACGTGGAACCTCACCACGGTTTTGCTACTGTGCAATATAAGTACGTTTAGGATGGTAGATCATTCCCCTAGTTTCACTCAAAAATGTATAGATATTCCTTACAGTTTTAATTTTTAACCTTAAAAATTTATTATATTAATGTATTAGTATTTTTAAATTTTTACATATGTCTCATTGTCATCAATTCCTATTCATTGCTATCCCTTATGTTAAAGTAATTGTATGTTATTCTCATTCCTTACTTATTTATTTATTTTTAAAACATTTATTTACTTATCCAAATTCCGTGTCCTTACTATCCGCTTATTGATTTTAATGTAATTTCCCTTTATTCTTATATTTAAATTCTTGTTATTACCATAAAAGTAATTTTCGCCATATCCATTCCTATATATTTTATTTATTTATTCCGTTTTTCATCTAAATCACTCGCTTATAATATTTAAAATGTCGCAAAGTGTTTTCCGTTAAAATCTTACTTAAATTAATTTTTTGCAATAATTATTTAGAATTCCATCTGTTTATAATGCACTAGTTATTTAAAATTACTAAAATCCCCTTTAATTGCACTCCAATATTATTTTAAAATTTCATGTTAATTTAAACTTTCCTAATTAATGTAACATTTATTTAAAATTCCCTAATTAATAATTCAATGTTTATTTAAAATTTCCTAATTAATGTAATATTTATTTAAAATTAATTCTATTTATTATGCAAAAATTTTTTTTTTTTTTTAAATTTATAATTCAATATTTATTTAAAATTTTAAGTTCATTTAAACTTTCCTCTGATTAATGTAATATTTATTTAAAATTCCCTAATTAATAATTCAATGTTTATTTAAAATTTCTTAATTAATGTAATATTTATTTAAAATTTCCTCTATTTTTAATTCAATGTTTATTTAAAATTTCCGAATTAATGTAATATTTATTAAAAATTTCCTAATTTATGCAATATTTATTTAAACATTCTTCTAATTAATGTAATATTTATTTAAAATTACCTCTATTTATAATGCAATATTTATTTAAAATTTCTTCTATTTATAATTCCACATTTATTTAAAGTTTGCGCCCCGTTTTACGCGCTTTTCGTGCAATTTTTGATGTATATTTTCTCTCGCCCATATTTTTTTTTTATTATTATTATTATTTATATATATTTGTATATAAAATTTGTTGTAGTCGTGTTTCCAAATTTCACCCATATTTCTCTTCAAATTCTTACCTAACCTTATTTTTCTTTATTTACAATTTCAATACCGAGTTTAAAATATAAAAAAATTTGTATATCTATTCCTACATTTATTTTAAATTTTTATTCTCTTCTAACCAAGGATGAATCGTCCTCCTGCATTTGTTTTTCATTTGTATTCGAAACCAGTTCTCCCCTGTGAAAATCGTGCGTACCCTATTTCTTTGTAGACTGAACTTCACCCCCTTTGCAATTCACCCCCTTTGTGAGATCCCATTTCCCCTTGTTTCTATCTGAAAAATGACCTTGAGTGGGACCCATCTCCACTCTCTGACCTCGAGTCGCCATGGGGAACTTTGCGCCCCTGAAATTGTCGCCACCGAAGTGTTTTGCGTGATTGGCAATCTGCCTGCTCTGCCAAGTCTTCCTGCAAACCCGTTTTCGTCCCGTTGCACGCGTTCCTGACTGTTTAAGAGGGAAGGGAAAGAAGTCCTTTCGCTAGAGTTTTTGTGTTGACATTTTGCACTGACCGTTTGAGGAGGGGGAGGGGTTCGCTTGTGCTGTGTTATGCTAACATTTCGTGAATGTCGCGTGTTTTCTTTCTTATCTGTCGCAAGCACGTTGAATAAAAAGCGGGAACAGATTGCTGCTTTCCATTAACAATTTTGACCTCATATCCAGTTTTCAATTTCATAATTTATTCATTGCCAGATTCAATTTCCAAAGGATTCATTTTGATTTATTTATTATTTTTACCTAAGAAAGATGGCGGGGTTTCAAAAACCCATTTAAACATTGTAGAAGCTTCCAGTGATTTAGAAAGTTTAATCTTTTCTTTTTATAGTATTGACTACAGGACAGAATCTAAAGGAACCGAAATTTTCTTCGGGAGTCAACAAAACAGGAGGGATTGAAAGCAAAAATTTAAGTGACTGAAAGTCAAATATGAATCATCAACCGAACAAAGTTTCTTTAGAAAGATGAATCTTTTCAATTACAGGACTACAGAACAGAATCTTAAAGAACAGAATTTTTCTTCGGGAGTCGTCAAAATAGAAGGGATTGAAAGTAAAAAATGAAATAACTGAAAGTCAAATGTCAACCATCAACCGAACAAAGTTTCTTTAGAAAACTGAAACTTTCTTTATAGAATTGACTGCAGAACTGAATCTAAAAGAACCAAATTTTTCTTCGGGAGTCGATAAGTCAACCAAACAAAATTTCTTATTAAATATTTTACTGTACAAAAAAATGTTCTACTTTCTATGGAAAATCTGGATTTAGTTTTTCTACAGGACAGCTGGGTGCAATATAGAGGAAATCTGCAGTTCTTACCATCACTGAAAGACGCCTTATGGCAGGAGTCAACAGCCATTCCCGTTGATATGGTGTTTTATGCTGTATCAGCAGTAATACCGCGACTGCACTCAGTACTGGAATGTGTACTCATTTAGCACTTGCAGCTGTAAATTATACTGAAATAAAATATCTCATTTCACAAATATTACCCGGCATTGTTTTCTTTGCAGCAGTGTCCTCTAGAGTCGAGATTTTGAAATATTTACTTTCATGCCCTACAAAATCCCCCACCACGGTGAATATTAATCTCTAGACCGCATCTCTCTCCATTTTTTATAGCGTTTTACTTTTGCTCTCCGAACTTTTGAATCACCCTATATATATATATATATATATATAACTAGCATGCAGATTTCCTAGTATATATTTTTGTCGCTAACTATCTATATCTATCGTTAATATTTACGGAAATACCTTGCTCCACTCATTTGCAGGGATGCCAAGGAGGACACCCATCGCCATCAATGGCGATGCAATCCTTACAATATCTATATCTATGTTTTATAAGTACGGAGATATTTCGAGTGAAAGTAAGAAAAATTAAAGAAATACTCGCTCAGACAGGTACTTTTTTATGTTCTTCCGGGAAAAAAAATTCAAAATACTGAAATTATTTTATATATTCTTAACCCGTATCATATTTTCGGCAAAAACAATTAAAAATTGTTTACATTTGTATGTATTAGGTTCTGATATATAAGCGTCCAAGGTATACGTCCATTTTTCGTGACGCTCCGATTTCGGCCTGGAGATATAATTCAAAATAATGCACAGAGATGTCACTGAGAAAAGATCCCCATTTGCTAAACCATCAAACATACTGTAATATTTAGCATGTAAGACAAAATACTTTTGTGATAAACAAGTGCTGAAAAAAAACTCATCAATTTGAAAAATAAAACTGGAATTCATATACAATCTTTTCCTGAGATAATACAATGTATCTTCAACAGGGATGTTATGTGTGTTTTAACCACACGTCCTGTTAGAACGCATAAATTAGCATAGTTTCTCATCTCCGACATTGGCCGTGTCGAATAAAAATACATAGAATTAAATTAGTGGCAAATGAGGACAACGGACATGATATAAAACAATAACAATGTGTTTATTGATAAAAATGAAATTAAAAAATAATAATAATAAAAACATATTTGATTGGTTCAATTAACATTCTTAACAAATTACAATGACTCTCCATTGACATTTTCTAAAATCAAGAATACTTAAAGAATGTATGTAATTAAAATCTCCATTTATGTTTGCAATTAAATTCGTCCCTACTATTTACTCAAATGTGGATTTAACAAGATGTCGAGAGAGTGCGACATTAATTAAAACTGTGTCAACCGACTAAGTATGTGATACATGCATTTCATACCTTCGAATATCGTTGGATGCGCCACTGGATACGGGGCACTTCGGTGGAGGAATCGCCGGACATCGCTGCGGACGTAATTTTTGAGAGACTCTTCTCTCTCGAGCACACAAACCAATTCTCCGTTCTGTCTGAACTCTTAAACTCAATTCTCCGTTCTTTTCGAAAAATCTACCACTCTCTCGATCATCGGAAAAATGTCTCCTCCTACACAATTCAGCCCCAGGTTTTTTACTGGTCCCCCAATCAAAGCCCCTGGTATCTTCATTGGACATTTCCAAAAAATGTCCAGCTATTGGGTGCTGTGCTGACAGGAGGATGGCGGTCACCCCAGAATTAATATCTGGCAGGTGGACCGAGGGTTCTCACGACCTTGCGTGCACGTGCAGCCGAACCGGACAAGGGTCAGCTCTCCCCAAGAGCGCCCTGCTGCGCCCCTTTGTAACTGGGCGATCGTTGTCCACATTTCCCAGAAACATGGCTTGCTCATCCTTTTGCAGGTGTTTTCTTAGGGAAGTGTATATGCATTACAGGAGAAGTACAGGGACCGTCTTTGTAGGTTACACTCCTCCATAATTTGCAATGTCCCAAATTTGCCTTGGGACAAGGGACTTTGATAAATAAAGGATTATTAGCAAAAGAGCCCATAGGCAAACCAGGGTAGCTTAAACTACGTATTTTCGTTACAAACTGGGAAGAATTCCAACAAGGATGAATATTATTACTATGAAAAGAACGTAGCAACTACATGTTTTGCTAATTTGTAAGCAGTACCAATATTAGAGACAATGGGCTTAGAACGAAAACATTAGTTTTGTTCCATTTTTGTCTGTTTCTTAGCTTATGGGGCTCTTGTATGCCAGCTTATCTTTTTCTTACTCAATAATCTTGTTTTATTTTATCTCGTTTTGTTGGATCATTTATGTTGTGTTTTGAAGCAGTCCAATCTTGTGTGTTAGTTCTCAGTTTCAGATTGGCTAGGATGGACTGTCCTTCATTCTGCTTTCTGATTGGTTCAATCAATTGTCTCTCTCTCTATCTCTCTGCTTCTTCTGTTGTTCCCATTTTGTCTTTTTCACTTCAGGTTTGTTCGTCTATTTTGCACTCAAGAAAGGGGTCCAATGCATCTTTGAATCAGCTCTATGCTTTATTTCATCAATTTGTGCTCAATTTGATCTGTGAGTTTTCCTCAATTGTACTGTAAGACGTATTGACCATAAAGCTTCAATTTGGTTCGTTTTCGTTATCATAAGAGACATCCACAGACACTAATTCAATCACTACTGTTTTTGTCTTTTTAATGTTTTTATTTCATAGCACAAGACACATATTCCTATAGATATATTTACACTTAAATTAGAAACATTTCGTAATAGTTCTACATCAGGACAAAACACGCTCTACGTCCGCAAGTGAACTCACAACACCAACTGCGTCTGTTCAGCAAAGAACATATCGTTATTATGACATTTTTACTTTCCTTATATACATAATGAATAAGGAAAGTATTGTGACGGGGTCGAAAATTCGAATTCGAGTTTCCGACGGGAGAGCACGTTTCAAGCATCCCTGATCACGAATCAAACATTTTTGAAGTGATGTCTGTGTGTGTGTGTGTGTGTGTGTGTGTGTGAAAGTATGTGTGTGTGTGTGTGCGTCAGTGAGTCTGTGGAGACGATAACTGACGAACGAATGGACCGATTCGAACCAAATTTGGAACAAAAATCACAATCCGTAAACACTGGAAGCCTATTGTTTTTATACGTAATCGAATGTTCAGAACCCCCCTAAATTTTCGAATGAAATTTTGAAAAAATCGTCAAAAAATCAAAACCGCTAATAAAGTTACGCAAATAGACATTTCTTATGTAATTTTTCATTAGAAAACGATTGGCATAAATTTTAGAACGCTAACATGAACCATTCTCGAGATATTGTACATTTTTCAAAAAAATTATGAAAAAGTCAAAAAAAAATTCCTATTGAGAAACATGTTCACTTTTCATATGTAATACCATGCGATAAATTGAGTGACATCATTCTCGTGGATCTAGCTCCTTCCATTCATGAAAAAATATACTTTGAATAATACTTTTGTATTTGAACGCCAATAGTCATTTATCTGCTGTAAGAATAACTTTTTTCTTAGTGCATAACGCTTGGCGAGATTTTGGCGACGAATTTGGCGGAATGTCGCCAACTTGGCGACTTTTTTGAAATGTTGCCAAATTAATGAAAATCTCGCCAAATGGATAAAAATGATGCTAAATCAATGAAAATGACGACTAATTGTCGAAAATTCAATATCTTGGAAAGAATATTAGTTTCTAATTATAAAGAATATTAATTCTACTATAAGAAAAACCTATTGTTTTACTGTAAAAGTAGTAAATTCATTACATTATATAAGGAAAGTCATGTGTTGCCCACATCAGATTTTTTTTAACTGTAAACATTTTTTTTAACTATAAAAGTAGTAAATTCATTGCATTATATAAAGAAAGTCATGTGTTGCCCATATCAGATATTACTTTCCTTATATACATAATGTATAAGGAAATTATTGTGACGGGGTCGAAAATTCGAATTCGAGTTTTCGACGGGAGAGCACGTTTCAAGCATCCCTGATCACGAATCAAACATTTTGAAGTGATGTCTCTCTCTCTCTCTCTGTGTGTGTATGTGTGTGTGTGTGTGTGTGTGTCAGTGAGTCTGTGGAAACGATAACTGACGAACGAATGGACCGATTCAAACGAAATTTGATACAAAAATCGCAATCTGTAAACACTGGAAGCCTATTGTTTTTATAAGCAATCGAATGTTCAGAACCCCCTAAACTTTCGAGTGAAATTTTGAAAAAATCGTCAAAACATAAAAATCGCTAAAAAAGTTACGCTGGAAGACATTTCTTATATAATTTTTCATTAGAAAACGATTGGCATAAATTTTAGAACGCTAGCATGAACCGTTCTCGAGATATTGCACATTTTTCAAAAAATTATCAAAAAGTCATATAAAATAAAAAAAAAATATTTCCTATTGAGAAACATGTTCACTTTTCATATGTAATACCATGCGATAAAATTGGTGACATCATTCTCGTGGATCTAGCTCGCTCCATTCATGAAAAAATACACTTTGAGTAATACTTTTGTATTTGAACGCCAATAGTCATTTATCTGCTGTAAGAATAACTTATTTCTTCGTTCATAACGCTTTGCGAGATTTTGGTGACGAATTTGGTGGAATGTCGCTAACTTGGCGACTTTTTTAAATGTTGCTAAATTAACGAAAAACTCGCCAAATGGATAAAAATGACGCTAAAATAATGACGACTCATTGATCATGGCGACATGGAAAATGACGCCTCATTGACGAAAATTCAATATCTTAGAAAGAATACAAATAACTACCATAAAAATAATCTATTTTTTTACTGTAAATATAGCAAATTCATTGCATTATATAAGGAAAGTCATCTGCTGCTCACATCAGATTTTTTTTCTGAAAGTTATTGAAACTACAGAAGAAAATTATTCTAGGTTTCATAATAAGCGAACAAATTAACGATCTTCCTAGAGCGACGTGTTGTATTTTTTCTATGGCGGTCAAATTGATCGCTGCCTGTCGTTCGAGGTAGTTCAAAATATCCGTCGTTCTAGTGTTAATTACTTTCCTTATATACATAATGTATAAGGAAAGTATTATGACAAGGTCTAAAATTCGAATTCGAATTTTCGACGGGAGAGCACGTTTCAAACATCCCTGATCACGAATCAAACATTTTTGAAGTGATGTCTCTGTGTGTTGAAAACCCAGACCACACGACAGACCCGAAGGTTTACTGTTGCTAAGTGTGTGGCCGGATGTCTCTGTGTGTGTGTGTGTGTGTGTGTATGTGTGTGTGTGTCAGTGAGTCTGTGGAGGCGATAACTGACGAGCAAATGGATCGATTCGAACGAAATTTGGTACAAAAATCACAATTCGTGAATACTGGAAGTCTATTGTTTATAAACGTAATCGAATGTTCAGAACCCCCCCCCCTACATTGTCGAGTGAATTTTTGAAAAAATCATCAAAAAATCAAAACCTTTAATAAAGTTACACAAATAGACATTTCTAATGTAATTTTCCCTTAGAAAACGATTGACATAAACTTTAGAACGCTAGCATGAACCGTTCTCGAGATATTGGACATTTTTTAAATAAATTTATCAAAAAATCCCATAAATTAAAAAAAATATATTAAGTGTTGAGAAACATGTTCACTTTTCATATGTAATATCATGCGATAAATTGGGTGACATCATTCTCGTGGATCTAGCTCGTTCCATTCATGAGAAAAGATACTTTGAGTAATACTTTTGTATTTGAACGCCAATAGTTATTTATCTGCTATAAGAATAATTTATATCTCCTTCCATAACGCTTAGCGAAATTTTGGCGCCGAATTTGGCGGAATGTCGCCAAATTGGCGTCTTTTTAAATGTTGCTAAATTTACGGAAATCTCGCCAAATGGATAAAAATGACACTTAATCAGTGAAAATGACGACTCATTGACGACAATTCAATTTCTTGGAAAGAATATAAATAGCTACTATAAGAAAAACCTATGTTTTTTATTGTAAAAATAGTAAATTCATTGCATTATATAAGGAAAGTCATGTGTTGCCCACATCAGATTTTTTTCTATGTAGAGAACTAAAGTCTGAAAAGTCTAATTGTTTTAAGTATAAGCTAAAAGTTTATCTTTGTTCATATGCGGAAAATGAGGTATTTAGGTATTTTTTATTTGTTCTAAGTAATTATTCTATGTATAGTTTTGTTAATTATTGTATTGCACCTGTTGCCGATCTCTCCTTATTATAATTTATCTTAGCGATCTGAAAGGACTTGATAATCCCTAGGCCGTACTGGAACAAAATTTTATAATCTGTGATTATGTTCGAATTTTCTGTCTGATATTTTTCTTGCATGTACTGTCTTGTTTGCTGTATTAATAAATATGATTTGATTTGATTTGAATAGCTGCAGAATTGAGTCCAAGTTTAAACTCAAATTCCTCAATGTCATTTGCGAGAGTAATCTTTTTTAAACCAACAAACACGTAAATTGCTATCTTTTGAATGAAATATCATTTGATTTTCAATCTATTAATTAAATTTTGGGGTGTTTCAGTATTTGTATGTATTGTCTAAGGCGGTAGATATTTAAATTTTTGTACATTTGGCCAGTCCTTTTTACTTTGCCTTAGGACTAACAAACCTAAGACGAAAATCGGACAAAGACACTCTTCAAGAATCAAATGGTACTAAAAACATACATGTGAAAGAAATCATTCTCTCATAGAGCTGTTACAAAGAAACGGGCTACAATTTTTTTTATATAAAAGATGGTGAAAATAAATCCACTACGCTCTGAACAAAATAGAGAACATCACGTATTGTTTCACAATTGCTATTTATTCAGCAAATTTATCTTCAATCGAAATATTACGAAACTCTTATATAAATTAAGAACATTCTGAACTTCAAAATAATGATTAATTTTAAACGTTTAGGTGTTCTCGTAAGTGCCCCCGCATTCTAATTTAAACATTCCAAAAATATATGGTGAGCTATTAAATCTCAAGGAGTATACTCTTCTAAAACCGGAGGTTCAATTCCAAGGGTTCATTAAAATAGCACGCAAGAAATACACAGATCTTTAAGAACCGTTATCAATAAATTATTCACAACATTGAGATTAATTTGAAAATGGAACGTTTGCGAGGATAGAGAAAGAAGCTAATTAATAAAGCAAATTAATGAGGAGAAAATAACATTATATTGAATAACCAAATATTTATATAACCAAATTATTTCTCTTTGCTTTACTTATCACGATAGCCATTAATTCGATAGTAATGGAATTATTACTGTCTTTATGTATGCATAGGATAAAGTATAGGGAAAGTATTATGACGGGGTCGAAAATTTGTATTCGAATTTTCAACAGATGAGTACGTTTCAAGCATCCCAGAATTCGATTCAAACATTTTGAGGTGATGCCTGTGTGTGTATGTATGTTAATGTGTGTATAATAATATGTATATTAGTATGTGTTTGTTAATGTGTATGTTCGTATGTGTACGTTATTGCGAACGTGTAATATTCCCTCATTGGCGTCCCCTGTCTCGTCTTCCGTCTCTCAGACTAAACGGCTCCATCGGAGTGTTTTCTCCGGAAGAGAGCGGTTCGAGCTTTCTTTCCCATGACGTCATTTTAGGGTTACCATTTTCAGAGTTTTGGAAGAGCGTTTCTAAATTTGGCGATTTATCGTCAATTTGACGATATTTGGCGACTTTCGGAATATTCTAGAAAGACCACGAAATAACTAATAGTCTATGAGATATTAAAAAATTCTAGAAGTTTCTATAGAGGGAGCCTATAGAAAGGAGTCATCACTCAGCAGGAGTTCAGTTGACAAAATACGAGCTACAGCGAGCTGTGACTTTTGTCAACCTTTTGAGAATAGTAGCTGTTGTTTTGTGAAATTATTTTCGTCACTATCTTGAGAATAATATCGCCTATTTTGTGAAATTCGTGGGGCACTTAAATGCTGTTTGATTGTATATTGTTCTTGTTTAATTTCTGCTTGTGAATAAACGTTATTAATTTCCCAAAAAATTTGGACTCAATCTTGTATCCTGCGAACACACACACACGATTCCAGGGGATACTTTCATAACAATATATTAGTGTGTGTATGTTAATGTGTATATTAATGTGTGGACGTTAATGTATATGTTAGTTTATATGTATGCTAATGTGCATATTAATGTGCGTACGTTAATGTATATGTTAGTTTATATGTATGTTAATGTGCATAATAGTGTGTGTCTCAGTGACTCTGTGGAAACAATATCTCCCGAAAAAAATGGATCCATTATTTCAATCCGTGAATACTGGAAATCTATTGATTTATAAACGTGATCGAATGTTTGAAGGACCGCCCCATTTTCGATTTTTTTAATCCATTAAAATATCGAGACATTTAATGATATTAAACAAATAATCATTTTCTACGTAGTTTATCATTGCCGAACAAATCGAGTCTACCTTTTTCCATCGTTCGATTTTTCGTCTCCTGATTTATTTCCGCCGTGAATTTAAATTTAACCTGACCGTTCTACTGTAACCCCTTTGTTTAGTCGTATTTGTGCTCATAAATTTAAGAATAAAAATAGCTTCCTGAGTTAGAAGACTGGGGGTGTATATTGTCCCCTTTTATTGCGAAGAAAGTTACGACGTCCGGAAAGCGCTCTGGTCTATTTATAATATTATTTTAACGTCTTGAATGGTGTAACATAAAACGAGCTAGATCCATGAGAATGATATCATCAAATTTATACCATGCTATTACATATGAAAAGTGAACATATTTCACAATAGTTATTCGCTTTTTTATTTGTGATTTTTTATGCATTTATTTGAAAAATGTGCAATATCTCAAGAACCGTTCATACTAGCTCTCAAAAGATTGTCAATTGCTTTTTAAGGAAATATTACATAAGAAATGACTATTTGCGTAACTTTATTAAAGGTTTTAATGTTTTGATGATTTTTTTTCAATTTCACTAGGACATTTGGGAGGGTTCTGAACATTCGATTGCATTTCAAAACGACAGGCTTTCAATATTCCTGGATTGAAATTTTTGTACCAAATTTCGTTCGAATAGCTCCATTTGTTCGTGAGATATCGTCTCCACAGACTCACTGACACACACATACACGCGCGCACACACATACACACCCTCATACACACATACACACAAACACACAGAGACATCACCTTAAAAGCGTTTGATTCGTATTCAGGGGTGCTTGAAACATGCTCTCCCGTCGAAAACTCGAATTCGAATTTTCGAGCCCGTCGCAATACTTTACTTATACATTATACTGCTATGTATATAAGGAAAGTAAAAAGACTTTTAATTTAAAGTGTAATCTTTACTGTTTATAACTTAATATTTTTAGACGTGTTTACGAACATTTTGATTCTTGTATAAGGGTTATCTTACATTTTTATGCAAGTGTGTAGTAAAGTCCAATTGCGTTACACGATGAGACAAATTTAGAGAGCTGACCCCTTTCTTGATGTGGCGCACGGGGGTTTCCTTATTTCGAGTTTGAGATAGAGAAAAAGGCAACTATAAAGTTTGAGATCGTTGCAAAAGTTATACTAAGCATCTTTGTCCCGCAGCGAAAGCTGCAAAATAACCCTCTGAACAACTGCTTTAAAGCAGACAATGTTATTAATCTACCTGTGGCAGTGTAAACATAGAGACATTGGAAAAGACGCTGAGATACCTTATTACACATATGCAAGAAAGCATCATTGTTGAAGATGAATATTTTATATTTTGTATATAATACAGTCAATTTTCTTCTGTCGCATTGTCTGAATATTCGTTTGGATTGTACGCAATGTTTTCCAGGGATTTCTTTCCATCATTTACAGAAGAAAAAAATGCTTAGTTCTAATTTTCGAACGCTCTACAACTTTTTTTCCCCTACTTCTACCAGGAAGCGATATTATCCCACTTACCTCCCTAAAATTAGGGTCAGTCCCCTTAGAATTGTATCATTTTGTTGCATCCCTAATAACAATCCAATATTGACAGCCAAACTATAACTTTTTTAATAACTTGAGTTATACTTAATTTTCGAGTTATTGGCCTAATCCATGACTTTCTTCGACAAACTGAATTTTCAAAGACTAATACGCCCTAACCACTTCTTTAGCCGAACTTGAAATTGAGTGGCTTTTCTTAGAATTTTGAATCTCCATACTTTTACTTAAAATAAAAATATCTGGTGAGAGCAGCGCATGTTTTTCCTTACAGACTCCATTAATGATTTATTTCATATTACCTTAAATGGTGTTTAATTGCACAGAATAACACAGTTAAATATTTGAAATTACGCTGAATTTGCAGTTTTAAATCATTTTTCGTTTCCATAACCGACTGCACGTATTTCAAAGGGGACGTAGCAATAATGCAAAAAGAAACTAAAGTATCTCGAGAACGGTTAGTTCTAAAGTTATAGTTGGTCTCCATTTTTTCGTTGTCAAAAATTACGTTTAAAATCACAATTTAATTGATATATTTGGAGCATACGCAGTCTGTAATTTTAGATTTTGGCGATTTATACGTGCCATTTCGCAAATTAAAAAAACATATTTTTTTTTCGAATTGTACCGAAATCTAATCAGCACCACTATAACCCAGAAGTGACTTATCCACCTAATTTTGGAACATTTAATGAATTAGCTTTTCACCTAGATTATATACATACAGTTTTTGCAACAAAAACAAAAAACAAAAGTCAGGTTCCTCCTTTCCTTTAATCGTACCAAAAGCTAATCATTACCAGGGTAAACCATAAGGAACATACCTACTAAATACTACGAAATTTAGTCAGTTAGGTTTTGAGCACAGCCGCAGTTGTTACAGTAAAAATAGCATTTTCGTGTTCTGAACGTTGAGAAAAGTGTAGAATCGTTGAAATTTCAATTTCCAATACTTTATATATAGAACCATGCATTGTAGGGAAAGTAATATGTAGGACTATTCCTTAAGTTTGTAAATTCTTGTTAAATTCTACAAGTCTTCTCTGATGTTTTCAAATTTGGAAGAACCCTCTACTACGATTCATGATGCATTATTTTACAAAACACTGTCATATGTTAGTCTTCGTTTTATAATTTATCACTGTAACCAAAAACTCTTGCCAAACTTCAAATGTAAATAAAAATTAATTATTCCTTGCAAAGACATATATGAAGGATCTATGTGGCTTTTATTGCGATAAATTTACGTCAAGATAGTCGTCTGTCGTCCAAAGAAAAATGATCGTCTGATAAATCATATTTCTGCAAGACTTTGGTATCAGAACGCTGTTTAACTTATGAATAATGATTACACATGCATTTATTTAAAATAAATTAAAAAAGCGTGATTACCTCCCCCCCCCTTCCCTCCTGGGGTAAATGATCATCACTTTTGGATAGATGAATGGTGCAAATTGATGCATTTTCCTCATACTACTAGCCGCCTTCGGTAATCAGTCCAATCGCTTTTGAAATAGAACGACACCTTTCTTTGTCCTGGATGGTGAATACCATTGGGAGGATACAACGAAATCGTGTCACAATTTAACCCCTTATATATTTGAAACTTTAACTGTAGCGTAATAAACAATACATCAGCAGATAGTTTATAGAGTCCCATTTATAACAAAATAAATATCAATCCTCTAACTCTTAATTCTTAGTTACAGTGGTGTTAAACAATTAAGCCACGGTTTTGGTGTTTTTATTTCGACGTACGCCGTTTCATGGTTGATAACTGGGGGGGGGCGGATAGGTAATAACAGTATTGACCCCCAGCCCCGCATTCCGTAGATGATGATAAGAGCTAATGGGCGTATATATGATAAACCAATATAACGTGGATTTAAAATGTATTTAATTTTCAGTTTAAAAAATGGCGACGAGAATTTAGAAACACCACAAAAATCCAGAAAAAATTTCTATAAGAACTGACAAAAATTGAAGAAACAGCTAAAGAAGTACGATAGGAATCCAAAAGGGTCCACTAAATTATCTACCAAAAAGTCACGGGAATATAGCGAGTTTCAAAAGTCCGCTCTTCATCCGAGTTCGACTCCTTAACGAAAACACCCCCAAACTTTCACATTAACTGCACAAATTGAGCCCAAACAGCATGAAGATTGATGCCATAGATCCCAATTTTCAAATTCTTACACCGAACATGCAATACCACCAATGTCCCTGGAATGTACAGTCCTCACAACTCCGCAAGATGATCTGCTTCGTCAACTGCCCCTTACTTAAGATTTTGAGGATGTAAAACTATGTAGATAGTGCCATATAATAGACAGTTGACGTAGAGTAGTTGAACATTGAAACTCTAACCTTTTTACTTTCCTTACACAGGGTGTATATAAACTGTTTTGACAAAATAAGACGGGTGATACTACCCATCAAGACGAACAATATTTACTATGGAACCAATGGTCGCATTCCACTCTGAGTGTCTGAAAAGAGTAACTTCCAAACACGTCCAACAAGCACAAGTCGCCACTTTGGACAATAAAGCTGTCGTGCCGGAGAAGTATCACATCTCCAAAACATCACCGTCACTTCTAGTCATCCGACACTTCTTGAACGCCATATGCCTCGGACGGTGGATTGGACGTAGTGGACCTGTGGCTTTGCCTCCACGCTCACTGGACCTCAACCCACTGGACTTCTTCTGTGGGCACAAAAACCATTAGTGTACAAGACGGCTGTGCACTCCGTAGAAAATTTCGTCGCGAGAATCGTTGTTGCAGCGAACAGGATAAAC
The DNA here is from genome assembly GCA_951213105.1 of Amaurobius ferox. Lineage (NCBI taxonomy): Eukaryota > Metazoa > Arthropoda > Arachnida > Araneae > Amaurobiidae > Amaurobius > Amaurobius ferox. The sequence goes on along the minus strand of OX578149.1, from coordinate 94,325,005 downwards.
ACGACACCAGGTGTCTTAGAAAGGGTGCGCCAGTCGTTCATTCGTCATTGTGAATTGTGCAACGGCACCCTTGGCCGTCACTTTGAACATCTACTTTGAGTCTTTCTCAGGAGTAAATAAATAGTATTGTGCAACTTATGATTACGGTAATTCCCCTTATTTTCACTGTTGAAATTTCAACTTTAACTTTACCCTTTTCTAACATTTAGAGTGGAATGCGACCCTAGGTTTCATTCTAAATGTAGTTCGTCTTGATGGGTACTATCACCCCTCTTATTTTATCAAAACAGTTTATATACACCCTGTATACATACTATAATGTATAAGGAAAGTATTGTGACGGGATCGAAAATTCGAATTCGAGTTTTAGACCGGAGAGCACGTTTCAAGCATCCCTGAACACGAATCAGACGTTTTTACGGTGATGTCTGTAAAAGTATGTGTATGAAAGTATGTGTGTGTGTGTAACAGTGCGTGTGTGGAGACGATATCTCACGAACGAATCAAGTGATCCGAACAAAATTTGGTACAAAAATCACAATCAGTGAACACTGGAAGCCTATTGCTTTTACACGTAATCGAATGTTCAGAACACTATTAAATTTTGAAATTAAATTTTCAAAAAGCATCGAAAAATTAAAACATTCTATAAAGTTACGTAATAATAATTTCTTATGTAATATTTTATTAGAAAACGATTAGCATAAACTTTAGACGGCTAGCATGAACCATTCTCGAGATATTGCACATTTTTCAAATAAATTTATCAAAAAATCAAATAAAATTCATGAAAAGTATTAACTATTATGAAATATGTTCACTTTTCATACGTAATATTATGCGATAAATTTATTATCATCATTCTCGTAGATCTAGCTCATTCCTTTCACTAGAGAAGACACTTTGGGCAATCGCATTCTAATTTGACGCTATTACGCGTATATTTACTATAAGAATAACCAAATCCTTCATCCACAATGCTTGGCGAAAATTTGGCAGTAAATTTGGCGGAATATCGCCAACTTTGCGAGGTCTTTAAATGTTGTCACATTGACGAAAATCTCGCCAGTATGATAAAAATGTCACCAACTTGATAAAAATGACACTAAATCAATGCAAATGAAGACTAATTGATGAAAATCCAATATCTTGGGAAAGAATAAGAATCTACTATAAGAGAAGATACTTTGTGTAATAGTTTTGTATTTGGACGCCATTAGTCATCCTATTCTATAAGAATGGCATATTTCTCGGACCATAATGGTTGACGAAATTTTAGCGGTGAATTTGGTGGAATATCGCCAACTTGTCGAGTTTTTTAAATATCGCCAAATTGATAAAAATGACGCTAAATCAATGAAAATAACAACTAACTGATTTTAATTCAATAATTTGGAAAGAATATAGGACTCTACCATAAGACTCCATCTGTAACGGTTAGCAAAATCCTGGCGACGAATTTTTGTGGCACGTAGCCAACTTGGTGACTTTTTTAAATGTTACCAAATTGACGAAGCTGTTGTGAAATTGATAAAAAAAGACGCCAAATAGAATGCAATATTTTGCAAATTTTTAATTCCGTCATATGATTGGCATACATTTTATTATATAAGAAATGCTCTTCTAAATGTCGCCAATTTGGCGATATTTGGCTCCACAGTGATGAAAATATCGTCAAAATTGCAAAAATAACGCCAAGTTAATGAAAATGATGCCTAATTAATGAAATTATTATTAAAATATTTAAATATATGGACTATATTGCTTATTGAGGAAGTTATCAATATTGATAATTGTTAATTTAGAGTTGCGTAAAATATAAGTTAATTGGGTTTGAAATAGTTTTAGATGTTGTCATCCGGATGTACAATTTACCGCGCCAAATGTACAAGTTAGCGTTACAATCTCTATGCCGTGGATCTTTTCATCACTTTTTAACTGTTAAAGAAGTAAATTCATTGCATTATATAAGGAAAGTCATGTGATGCCCATATCAGACTTTTTACTGCGTAATCAACCTTTACAGGGCGAATGTAATCCGCGTATGTAATCAGTGTACTCCGCGTGCCCGATATGCCCTAAATAGGCGCCTAAACACACCTTCACCCTCTGCACGGGTGTTATGCGATCTTATTTTCTTAAGCTAAAAAGTAGTCTTTAAAACTACTATATAACTGGAAGTTGAGATATAATCACATTAATAAAGTGCTTAAAATTGACAAAGAATTATTAAAATGCAGGTCTATGGTGTCTGTAACGAATTAAATTTTAATGATTGAGGGATTAAAAGAGCGATCTTGGACATAATTAAAAGCTGGGTAGACAATTACACCGAAATTGACAATATTTTTATAAGCAACATTTTAAAAGAGATGTTTATTTTCTTACGACATTTTTTAAAATATGATGTCTGAGTTCTTATGAAACGAATGATATGTTTATTTTGTGATCGTAGTTTTCTATTTAGTCTATTTAGTTATTTTTTTAAGCCAACGGCTCTACCGTGCTGAAAACACCGGTTCTCGTTAGATCACCGAAGTTGAGCAGCATCGGACGCGGTTAGTACTTGGATGGGTGACCACCTGGGAACACCGTGTACTGTTGGCTCATTTCAGTCGACGTGGTGGCCGAACAGTCAAGGCGAGCGTTTCCAGCGATTGATCGGCCGCCACGTTGTGAGTTCGAATCCTACGTAAGACATGGATGTTTGTGTTGTTGGGCGCAATGTGTTCCCACCCCCACTGGTGCGCTGGGGCAACGTCTTTGACGGCTAAGAGGTTCACTGTTCTGGCCGATGTATAGGCGAAGATGAAAGAGTCAATGCCTGGCAATTGGAAAAAAAAAATATTATTATTTACCCATTTGCGGAAGCTACATGAGTTTAACTTCATCAACAAAACTGCAATAACTTTTTGATCTAATAATTTTGCATGTTAACAAATTAAAAACTGTGAAATTTGGAAGAATATGCCTCAAAATACAGGTTTCGGAAGCTAGATGAGATAACCTTAACAATTAAATTCAAATAACATTCGATAAATCTTTTTTGCCTTTGATACGTTTTTCAATTTTTATGTGCTGTGTTCTAATAAAAGGTTTATTTTCAGATTCATTCTGATAGTAGTTAGAAGGATTTTTTTCTTTATTACCTTCCTTATATGCATAGTGTATAGGGAAAGTATTGTGACGAGGTCGAAAATTCGAATTCGAGCACGTCGGGAGAGCACGTTTCAAGCATCCCTGATCACGTATCAAACATTTTTGAGGTGATGTCTGTGTGCGTGTGTGTTTGTGTGTGTCAATGAGCCTGTGGAGATGATATCTCACGAACAAATAGAGCGATTCGAACGAAATTTGGTACAAAAATCACAATCCGTGAATACTGGAAGCCTAATGTTTTTAAACGTAATCGAATGTTCAGAACCCCCCTAAATTTTCGAGTGAAATTTTGAAAAAATCATCAAAAAATCAAAACCTTCAATAAAGTTACACAAATAGCCATTTTTTATGTAATTTTTCCTTAGAAAACGATTGACATTAAACTTTTGAACACTAGCATGAACCGTTCTCGAGATATTGCACATTTTTTAAATAAATTTATCAAAAAATCCCATAATTTAAAAAAAATATATTAACTGTTGAGAAACATGTTCACTTTCCATATGTAATATCATGCGATAAATTTGGTGACATCATTCTCGTGGATCTAGCTCGTTCCATTCATGAGAAAAGATACTTTGAGTAATACTTTTGTATTTGAACGCCAATAGTTATTTATCTGCTATAAGAATAACTTATTTCTCCATCCATAACGCTTGGCGAAATTTTGGCGCAGAATTTGGAGGAATGTCGCCAACTTGGCGACTTTTTTAATGCTGCCAAATTAACGAAAAATTCGCTAAATGGATGAAAATGACACTAAATCAATGAAAATGACGACTAATTGATGAAAATTCAATATCTTGGAGAGAATATAAATATCTACTATAAGAAAAACCTATTTTTTTTCTGTAAAAATAGTAAATTTATTGCATTATATAAGGAAAGTCATGTGTTGCCCACATCAGATTTTTTTTATTTTATAGCTCTCATGTGTTGGTCTTATGTTTTTAATATCTGCAGCAAATATTTTTTTCTGATGGCTATTTGAATATATATAGTTGACATGACAATAAATTATCGAACGTACGACTACAGTTTTCTATCAAGATTTATTACTCGACTTCATCTATCAATATAACTGTTTGTTCTAGGCTTGGACGTTATTTAGTGAAACACCTAAAATAACATAGTTACTTACATGGAGCAGGTTCCTGATAAATCCTGATTAACAATAAAGTAAAAAAATAAACCCATTTAAAGTTAAGTTTAAATAGTAATTTTATCCGAATGTTTTCAAATAAAAGAGTATAACGACTAAGTAACTAGGCCAAACCTTTTAAAGGGATTGGCAATCCGTTGAAAATCCGTTATAAAACATCTACTTAAAGCCCTTCGTTATTTGCATCATTCGAAATAGCGAAAAATTCCTAAATAATAAATTTAAATTGAAACTTTCAATAATATGTGTTAAATTTTAGTTAATATTTTAATAGAACAAAAATAAAGTTCAAAGAATTTGAAAAAAAAATTAAAATTTGAGAAAAAAAAACTAAAATTCACTCACACAAAACACATATTTGAAATGTTGGGTTCATTTAAACATTGGGGAAAATATTTGAATCTTGGAAATGTATTTCAAACACATTTAATTCCCACGAACCCCATTTGTTAAGTACTTTAAGTGCATTTCCAAATTGAACTCCTCTTTAAATTTTATTTTCATTCCCACATCTCACTGAATGAAATTCAGGCATATTCAAAAAATGATAATGGGAAATATTTAATGAAAGATAATTGATTTATTCGTCTGTACATGAACAGTTTTAAGAGAGTTTCTTGCTCTAGCTACCAAAATATCTTTGCCATAATTTGTTTATCGCATGCTTTCGAATACGATATTCAAAAATATTGTGGAGATTTAATTGCAGTTATATTTATATTATTATAATTAGTGTCACAAAAATTAGCACATTTGCAGAAATGTGGAATTTTTTTTTAATTTTTCTGTGCACTTCCTATTAACTTCATGTGGACTTTTGTTCACCTTCCTCTACCGACTTCTTCTCAGCTCCTAGAGGTCGTAGAGATCTGAAAATCCACACTGTTTCATCTCTGAAACATTTTAATCTATCAAATTTTCGCGTAATCGCATTCCGTTGTTGCGTCATTTAGGTACATCATGATTATGTCCTTGCCGTAATTTTCTTTGGGAATTACGGTTCGGTATTTTCAAATGAAATATTCCCCTGGTTCTAACGTGCCGGTCTGTATATAACACTTCAAATATATTTGGACGTAAACTACGTAAAAAAATTAAAAATAGAAAGTAGAAAATACGAAAAATTATAAATAAATAAAAAATGTTAGTCACTTAAAACTATTTCGACTCCATTGGACTGGAGCCACCGCCGATTTTTTTTTCTCGTAATTTATTACTACCTTTGCTAGTTAATTGGAAGTATCAGAATTTACTATGAAACTAATGTATCGGCTCCTCCAACCAAATACGAGTAACAGAATTCTAAGTTTCATAAGAAATTTTCTTTTTCTTTTGAAAAGTTACATTTTATTGACGGTCAACTATCGATAATGTGTTCACATTTTACTGCAGCAAAGTCTCATTATTTCGACTTTTTGATAATTCAGACGATCTTTTTTGATCCATGCAAAAGATGATTTTAGGCCGATTCTTATCTTGGTGAGAATAAGAAGACTTCTTCTTCTTCTTCCTCGTCTTCCCTTCACAATTCTTATCCAGTGAAATTATGCAAATTGAATAAGGTCACGAATTCTTTCTGTGGTTCACATAACAAACGATATTTAAAGTCGACATTTTAGCTTATTATTTTCAACATTATCTTAGCTTGGCCGTAAACTCGTACATAGTGGATACTCATTAAATTATACATTGCATTGTTTGCCGCTGATAACCCTCCAATTATTTATCTTTCACGCGAGTTCTGTAAAATTTTAAATTGATTGCACCATTTTAACTTTAACAATAAATCCATTATTAACAACACAAAATACTTAATTACTTAATTACAACAATTATTCCTCTTGTTCGCGACGGAGAGAGACAATGTGAGACCATTTGTTAAAATGTATTTAGACCTGTAACATGTTTAATGGGCACATACCTTCACTATCGGCTTTGGCCATAGACCACAATTCTTGTATCAACAAATCGTACTGGCAGTAACTCTGCGTATTTGGCTCCATATCGTACTGCTGATTACACTGCAAATTGATCTAGACATCTTTTTGGAATCTCTACGGAACACTTTACAACACTTGCGTAACACTTCTCAACTGCATCTCTCTACTGTCGAAGTCGTTCTCTACATCTCTAGTCACACTCGTAGTCAACATATCTGGTCGTTCTTTCTTAAATGTCGTGCTCCTTAATGTCGAGCTGTCGTCCTGCTGTAAGTCTGTTTTCTTTCAAGTCTTGGTTCTCACCTTTTTCCTTCTGTCTTAGGTTGTGCCTCTTTTGCCCCAGGACTGACACTCCTCTTTTGCTCCTATTGGCCGCATTCAAGCTAACGCTGCAAGCATATTCTCAATTGGTCAACCTTTTACCCAATGTCGTTGCTTCACCTTATTCTTAGATACGTTCAACCCCTCTGTCTCGACGCCCCTAAATGTATGATTTTTGTTGACCTTTGAGTCAGAGTGTCGTAAACACTGGCGTCATTGAGAATGAGGGTATTGTTTGACGTTTCAGACACAATAAATTACTGGCATAAAGCTGTCTCAAAATAACTAGTGTGAGATTTATTTCTGGTCTCACACTTACATTCATTAAAATCATAGTATTGTGTGAATTGAAAATTAATTGAAAGGATATGATGGTGGAATTTCACATCCTGTGCTATTATGGCTTGGACTTTCCACTTTTCTAAATGTTTATTCCACAAAACTCGCTTGCCTCGAACCAAAACATTGCGGTATTTTGTGGCAAGTTCCACCCTTGCCGGGACACCTTTATACATTATAACAAGAAAGATCAATCATGCATAAAGCATTGATTATGAAGCATTTCCCAAATTCAATGCAATTTTAATTAAACATCTCTAAAATGCGATACATTCCTCGGTAATATTTTTTAAATTATCATAATACTACATTAATTTATTATATTTGAAAACTTAAAACTTCAGCAAAAAAAAATGAACTTCATTCAAATGACGGCATTGAAATATAAATTGTCTGGTTTAAACATCTCTAAAATAAGATAAATTCCTCGGTAATATTTTTAAAATTATCACAATACTACAATAATTTATCATATTTGCAAACTTCATCGTAAACAAATGATATTTATTCAGATAACGTTATTGAAATATAACACGCCTGGCTCTCTCTATAAAAGCAGCATTTCATTCATAAACTGTTTTCCATTCGTTTCATTCATCCCAATACTATTATAATTTATTTTATTTAAAAACTTAAAACCATGGAGGTACAAGTAATTTAACTCTATGCTTAAAACGTCATCAAAAAAATCGTCTGTTTCCCTGTGTCAATGAATGTTTCATTCATATCAGCTATATTGCAGACTCCATGAGCTAACTAATTTTACGTTAAAGAAATGCAGAAATTCTTATACAACTCATTCTACATCATTTGGGATTTACATCCTCCATAAGGGAAAATTAGGCTTTTAGTCTTCGTTGTAGAAATAATCAAAGATGGATGATCATTTAAACTCAACTATATTATAATTGCGTTGTTTCAGTATGTAGATGCATAGAATTTAAGCAAAAATAAAGCGGTTTTAGAGCGGATACAACACTAAATATGAATTAAAAAGAGCTTTAAAAATCACGATTTTAACACAAGATGGATGCCTTTTTTATTTTGAAGTGGGTCACGTGATCACTTCATGTAATGGTCACGTGATCTCTTTATATAAAAGGTGTAATTATTATTTTAATTTTTATTCAAAAAAAACTACTAAATATATTTTTCTGAAATTTTTTTATATATTTTATGGGATAATTTGAATATTGCCTAAAACTTTTGCAACAATTCGTGACTTTCAAATCCGCTTAAAACATGTTTGAAAAATTAGGTCCCATAGGGTTCAATGTATTTCATTTTTTCAACCCGGGTTCAATCCAAAACTAATTGGGTAACATTATTAATTTATATTCCCATAGGTCCCACAGACCGTCTGAATAACATACTAAAATTTCATTTTGATAAAGTCATTTTTACGGCAGTTATCGTGTTAACGAACAGACAGACAGACAGAATGAACAAAGTCATAAACACTTTTCAACTATATTGAAAAGTGTTAACAAGAAAGATCAATAACGCATAATGCATTGATTATCAAACACTTTCCAACTGAAATGCAATTGTATCTAAACATCTCTAAAATGCGATATATTCAGCGCTGATATATTTTAAATTATCACAATAATACAATAATTTATTATATTTGAAAACTTAAAACTTCATCGATAAAAAAGAACTTTATTCAAATGACGTCCTCGAAATATAAATCGTCTGGCTCTGTATGTAAAAGCAATGAATATTTCAATCATATCAATTTTTATTCTGGACTCCAGAGTTAACTAATTTTGCGTGAAGAAAATTATATAACTCATCTTACAATCACATGTTTACATTCTGCATCCAATAAAATTAGGCTTCGTTGTAGAAATAATCAAAATTTGATGATCATTTAAACTAAAAAATATTGTAATTGCGTTGACGGAATTTATAGGTGCACAGACAATAAGCAAAAATAATGCGATTTTAGATTGAATGTAACATTAAGTATAAATTTAAAAGAACTTAAAAAATCACGATCATTATACTGTAAAAAAATATGGATGCCATATTTTATTTTGAAGTGGGTCACGTGATCTTTTCATATAATATGAGTGTTATTTTAATTATTATTATTATTTTAATATATTTATTATTTTAATTTTTATTTTAAAAACTACCGAACATATTTTGCTGAAATTTTCTTAATATATTTTATGAAATAATTTAAATATTTCCTAAAATTTTCGAAGCAATTTGTGAATTTTTAATTTCGCTTAAAATGAGTTAGAAAAATGAGATCCCGTAGGGTTCAATGTATTTCAGATTTTCAACCCGGGTTCAATCCAAAACCAATTGGGTGATATTATTCATATACAGTCGTATGTGTCCCACCCACCGACCGTCTCAACAACATACTAAAATTTCATTCTGATAAAGTCATTTTTACGGCAGTTATCGTGCTAACGTACAGACAGACAAATAGAATGAACAACGTCATAAACACTTTTCAACTATGTTGGAAATGACTTCGAATAAAGACTTCAAATACAATCTCGCAAACCCTTTTTCACTTATTCGAATGTATAAGATTTTGTACTTAATGTCTAAATTTGATAAGAATGTTTGAAGGGCGAAGAAACAGCAACGTAGCAGAAACGAACGAATCCTTCATGCTTCAAACGAGTCTTCCAAAAATTAGTTACAACAGCATTAAAATGTAGGTAGCTACCCATAAATACAATTTAAGGCGTCGTGAAAAGCAATGATTTAGGTACCACTAAGAACGCTCAGCTCAAGACATCCCAAATTGGCATTCAGTCGCTAGGAAGTGCTGTTTTCGTATGGAGGACTATTTTCAAAAACCAATTCAAAATATCTCCATTTCTGAGTTTGTTTGCTACAATAAAACACACTTTCTCTATTTTGTCTGTCTGTCGAAAAACCGATGCACTCGCGTTTATTCCGAAATAGCCGAACTACATAAAGTCCCATTTGTTACTTTCTTTATATGCATAATGTATAAGGAAAGTATTGTGACGGGGTCGAAAATTCGAATTCGAGTTTTCGACGGGAGAGCACGTTTCAAGCATCCCTGATCACGAATCGAACGTATTTGAGGTGATGTCTGTGTGTGTGTGTGTGTCAGTGAGTCTGTGGAGACGATAACTGACGAATGAATGGACCGATTCGAACGAAATTTGGAACAAAAATTAAAATTCATAAATACTGGAAGCCTATTGTTTTTATACGCAATCGAATGTCCAGAACGCCCCTAAATTTTCGTATTAAATTTTGAAAAAATCGTCAAAAAATCAAAACCTCTAAAAAAGTTATGCAAATAGACATTTCTTATCTAATTTTTCATTAGAAAACGATTAACATACATTTTAGAGCGCTAACATGAACCGTTCTGTAGATATTGCACATTTTTCAAAAAAATTATCAAAAAATCATATAAAATAAAATAAAAATATTTCCTATTGAAAAACATGTTCACTTTTCATATGTAATACCATGCGATAAATTGGGTGACATCATTCTCGAGGATCTAGCTCGTTCCATTCATGAAAAAAGTTACTTTGAGCAATACTTCTATATTTGAACGCCAATAATCATTTATCTGCTGTAAGAATAACTTATTTCTCCGTCCATAATGCTTGGCGAGATTTTGGCGATGAATTTGGAGGAATGTCGTCAACTTGTCGACTTTTCTAAATGTTGCTAAATTAACGAAGAACTAGCCAAATGGGTAAAAATGACGCTAAATCAATGAAAATGACGACTCAGTGACGAAAATTCAATATCTTGTAAAGAATCTACTATAAAAATAATCTATTTTTTTTTACTGTAAAAGTAATAAATTCATTGCGTTATACAAGGAAAGTCATCTGCTGCCCACATCAGATTACTACATATGCAAAAGACGGGGATAAAAACAATATGGCGATTTTATTCAGTTTGCGAGCACATTTTCCTTCTATAGTAATATTTTGAGAATTACTTAATCGACTGAAACCAAATATTGTGCAAATATAATGTGCTTATATATTGTGTAAAAGTTATATGAGTGTATAAAGAGCGCGAGATTTGTTAAATGTTGCTCATGTTTTTCGCATGCTTCAATTTTTCTCTAACAGAAATATAACAATATTTTAAACAAAGAAAATGGACATTTCGTGTGAATATTTCGTGTAAATATTTAAGTGTGAATATTTAAGTGTGAATATTTAAGTGTGAATATTTCGTTCTCCAATACTGGAACTACGATACTTGCAGAGTCCACTTCTACGATTAGAGCTTGAAATTCCGCCCACGTAGCTCAACGGTAGAGCATCGGCTATCCAGTTCGATTTACGGTTGGGGCGGCAAGATTCTTTACATTGGCGCCCGAATAAATCAACCACGTAGGTTAAAGCTAAAATGTCGAAGTTCTGAAGACCCCAGACCGTGCGATTCACATAGTGGGTTTAGAGTAGCAAGTTTCACGGCCGGGAAAGGATACCTCCTGCACTCAGGAGGCACCCAAGATCTACCATCACGCCAAACGAACATTTATTTAGGTTTAAAAAAATAACAATTGAAGAAAAATATTGTGGTTAAACAGACAGTTTTACATTATATTTGAACTTGACAAGTACATCCATTTTTCAAAAATGGTAAAAGGGTTATTGCGAATACAGATAGAAAAGATCATTGAAAAATGAAATTTAGAGTGAGGTATATTAACATAATGAAAAATAGATTAAAAATAAAGAAAATAATAAAATTTTGAAAGTAAAATTTAGAAAATATATAAAAAGGAAATATATGAGAAGGAAAAAAAATGTAGGCACGTGAAAAACAAAAATATAAATTTAGAATAAAATTTAGAAAAGAAAAATTAGAAACATACAAATAAAAAGAGTCAAAAGAAAAAGAAAGGACCGAGAAAATAAGAACAGTTAACATAGGTTTAAAAAAAAGGAAATATGAAGGGAACACAATAAGTCCATATAAGTTAATAAGAATGAAATAAAGGGATTCATTTATCAAAATTAATTAAAAGCAGAATCTGCTCATAAGCTTTATTAAAAATTTCCATGGCAACAAGAATACTGTTTTTAATTTTATCTACTGAAAAGAGATTTGATTGAACACATAAATGTATATATACAAACACATATAAATACACGTATACACACATATACATTCCCATATACACATGTACATACATTTACACAACTACATACACGTGTATATGCATACACACATATTCATACCCATTGTAATGCCAGAAATGTAAAGTAATAAATATTTGGAAGGATTAAAAAATAATGGAACCAGGAATGCGTGCGGATTATCCCCACGCTAAGCAGATGGGCGATAATATACAGGTGGCCCCATATCTTACATACCACGCCCATGTTTACATACCACGCTAAGCCGTTTGGCGGCAACCGAGACGGCGACGCCATGTCTACGGATTAGCCCTCAGCTCTGCATTTCAGCACGTGGACCGCGGACCGAAAAAGGGATATAAGTGAGAGTTGCTCGAAGTGGGAGTCAGAATTGGTCAAGGCAGGCTGTTGGAGTTAGACTAGTCAAGAAGAAGCGGCGGTAGCAGAGTTAAGAGTTGTGTGTGCGTCTCTGATATAGGAATTCGAAGGAGAGCTCATGTTCATCTGGTATTGCAAGTGTAAAGTGTGACAAAGCATCGGTGTTACCCAAGTTATATGAACGAAAATCAGGTACCGTACAATTAAACTATATGAGGATAACCTCTTTGTCTAAATTTGTGTTTTTAAGGAAAAGCTAATTAATGCATCCCACCACGTGCTCCAACCAAATATCAATTCATCTGGCATTACACCCCCCGAACTACCATTGAGATGTATTCCACTATTGTGATATTTATTTAATTTGTAAAACTAAAGAGTGTAAATTGAGTATGTGATAAATAAATGTTTGTTCCTTTACTATTAACCTTAATTTTTAGTTTGTTAACTTAGTATCCCGTTAAGCACAGAAATAGGTGGGTTTTGCGGCCACCAACGCAATGTACACAGCAGTAAGTTTTAGAACAGATTACATGTATAATTAATATACTAATAAATAATTAATTTAATGTAAAATGCATTTTTGACAATATTAATTTTAATCAACAAAATTAATAATCGGCACACCCATAAACACATGTATATTCACACATCTACATACACGCATATATACATACACACATACATAGACATTCATAGAAAGACTCATTTCAAAAATGTGGAATGTGCTTACGAAGTATAAAAACGTGTAAAATCTCGCAAAAATTTTCTGTAAAACAATATTTTCACTACATAACAGTATTGAAAAGGAAAAAACCCACAATAGTTTTTATTTAATGGTAAAAATTTAGTCAAACAATGCATATTATATAAAAAACTTTTCAAACATATTTTTAAAATCATAGCACACTTTTAAAATATTCAAATCCTATAAATCCAAGTTTTTAATTATTTATAAGCTCCTTATGTTTTTAAATGGAATTCCTTACTTCGAAGTTTATATTCATTCCAATCTCTCCCCGCATTCGTGGATATGAAATTCAACGCCATTCCAAGAAGATAATGGAAAATGTTTAAAGAAAGATAATTGAATATTTCTTTAAAACATGAATTGTTTGAAGAAGATTTGAAGATTCTCTGTGTTTCTCAATTTCTCTATATTTGTTGGACGCTAATTTTTTTAGAGCAAGACCTTTAGTAAATCTTAGGTAAGTTACATAAGTGCAACGGTTAATAACTGCAATAGTAGCGAGACATTAAGTTAATTAAGTTAAGTTACATTAAGTTAAGTTATTACTAAAGAGTTCCCTTGAAATTCAAGTATTTGTGAAAATGTGTAATTTCATTTCCATTACTTTCTCATATCATAAAATAAATAAACTATTTATATTATTACGAACGTATCTTCAAAAATAGTGGGTATACACACAGGATACAAGATTGAGTCCATGTTTCTGGATAACTAAAGTTTATTCACAAGCACAAGGTAAACAGGAACAATATATAATCAAACAGCACTTAAGTGCTCCAAAAATTTCGTATCGATCTTAAACGAACGTATCTTCAAGAATAGTGGGTATACACACAGGATACATGACTGAGTCCGTGTTTCTGGATAACTAACGTTTATTCACAAGCACAAGGTAAACAGGAACAATATACTATCAAACAGCACTTAAATGCTCCACAAATTTACAAAATAAGCGATATTATTTTCAAAATACTGACAAAAATAATTTTACAAACTGCCGCTACTATTCTCCAAACATTGACAAAAGTCACTGTAGCTTGTATCTTGTCAACCAACTCAACTCCAGCGGAATGATGATGATTCCTTTTACAGTCTCTCTATAGACACTTCTGGAAATCTGTTCTACCACGTAGAATAATTATTATTTGGAAATACTTCTCGAAGATTCTGCAAGTCGCGAAACTGGAGATAAATCGCTAAATGTGGCAACCGCTCTTCTGACTCGAAATACTGGCAACCCTAGGCTGTCATCATGCTTACGTCATGTACTGCTCATGTAAGCGTTTTTACTCCGCTGAGTCCCGACTTTGCAGCAGACGAAAGTAAGGAGGGGAAAATGGACTTCAGATGAAAGGGAAAATTAAGCGTTCGCAGCAATATTTATGTATTTCTAAATAAAGCATTTCCAATTCTTGATTTGGCAAAATGCATAAATAACGCGATTCAACCATCTATATAGTGAATTATGCTTATGTACACCTTATACTTAAAAGCGCTATATTTTTGTATATTTGTATATTGAATCTTAAAAACGAGACTAAGGATTTTGATGAAATGAGGTAAATCTACGGTTATCAGGTGCAATAAAGAGATTTAGCTACATCTTGAAATTGGGAAAAGTCACTTACACTACCTGACTAATTATTTTCCCCTTTACCGGTAAATAAATTGCCAATAATCTTTATTAGTTTAGTCAATGTTGTAAGATAGTTAAAGAATAGTCCAATATGTAACTTCACCTTATTTATGTAAGGTTATGGAGGTTAACCACAGTCGTAAGATTGTTAACAAAGACTCCAATATTCAGCTTCTCCTCATTTATTTGGAATCCAAGTGGATGGAGATAAACAATTAGAAACTTATCAGATACAAACTGAAGAGCAGCTGTGGCGCAATTCAATCTGTTGAACGAATTAGTTGCTGGTGAATGTGATATTTATATTTTGACAGTTGAAAAAGAAATTCATATCGGGACTCTTGATAATGCCGAACTGTGCAATGTTCATGTTTTGAATTAGAGTGACATATTCTTCTAAAAGTATTTCTAAAATTTTATCTTGGAAACGGGCATGAAGATGTTTAGTGGATATCCTAGGAAATGTTAGAATTCCACTTTAATAAAGGGAACACGATACCGCCGGAAAGAGACCAATCGGATTTCCGTCTCAAAGACTTTCTTTTGGGTTAAGAATAAGGAATTTGGGAAAAGTCTACATCGTCTGCAAGACAGACCCGAGCAGCTAAAGCGAGATCCATGAAAAGAATATCCTACTTTTGTAAAGAGAACACGACACTGTTGGAAAGAGACCAATCGGATTTCCGTCTCAAAAACATTCTTTTGGGTAAAAAATAAGGAATTTGGAAGAAGCCTACATCGTCTGCAAGACCGACCCGAGCAGATAAAGCGAGATCCATGAAAAGAATCTCTTACTTTTATAAAGCGAACACGACACCGCTGGAAAGAGACCAATCGGATTTCCGTCTCAAAGACTTTCTTTTGGGTTAAGAATAAGGAATTTGGGAAAAGTCTACATCGTCTGCAAGACAGACCCGAGCAGCTAAAGCGAGATCCATGAAAAGAATATCCTACTTTTGTAAAGAGAACACGACACTGTTGGAAAGAGACCAATCGGATTTCCGTCTCAAAAACATTCTTTTGGGTAAAAAATAAGGAATTTGGAAGAAGCCTACATCGTCTGCAAGACCGACCCGAGCAGATAAAGCGAGATCCATGAAAAGAATCTCTTACTTTTATAAAGCGAACACGACACCGCTGGAAAGAGACCAATCGGATTTCCGTCTCAAAGACTTTCTTTTGGGTGAAGAATAAGGAATTTGGGAAAAGTCTACATCGTCTGCAAGACAGACCCGAGCAGCTAAAGCGAGATCCATGAAAAGAATATCCTACTTTTGTAAAGAGAACACGACACCGTTGGAAAGAGACCAATCGGATTTCCGTCTCAAAAACATTATTTTGGGTAAAAAATAAGGAATTTGGAAGAAGCCTACATCGTCTGCAAGACCGACCCGAGCAGATAAAGCGAGATCCATGAAAAGAATCTCTTACTTTTATAAAGCGAACACGACACCGCTGGAAAGAGACCAATCGGATTTCCGTCTCAAAGACTTTCTTTTGGGTGAAGAATAAGGAATTTGGGAGAAGCCTACATCATCTACAAGACCGGCCCGCGCAGCTAAAGCAAGATACATGAAAAGAAACTCCTACTTTTCTAAAGAGAACACGACATTGCTGGAAAGAGACCAATCGGATTCCCGTTTCAGAGATTTTCCTTTGAGTGAAGAATAAGGAATTTGAAAATTAAGGAATTCTTGCAGACCTACAGAGTCTGCAAGACCGACCTGAGGAGCTAAAGCGAGATTCATGAAAATAAATCTCCTACTTTTATAAGATATACGATGTTCAGGGACTATAAGATATACGACAACGTATAACGCAACGACTTACGACCGAATTAAGTGAACGACGTGACCAGAGCTTGGAAGAATAACGATACTGAACGTTACAGAGAAACGAATATAGCATCAATGGAACTCGAATATGAAGAATAAAATTTTTATTCAACATATAATACAAACAATGCTCTTAACATAATGATCTGAAAATAATGCTCTAAATGTAACGCAGAGAAACACAAACCGATAATTCCTCTTTGTACTGATGTTGATTCATAATCTGTCTCTGATACTCTTCTTTCATTACTAATCTTGATAATTTTGAATTTGTATTACAATGTTTGGAAATAGCAAAGCAAATTATATTTTTTTTTATGCACAGCAATTTTATCACTCAGCCCCTTCCTTTACCAAGCGACGCTTGGTCTTCTAGCTAGGGATAATTAAGTACACAAGAATTACCGTAATTTTAAGTGTATTGAATCAAACATTAGCTTCTGGACTTATTTACGCTTTTTATAATAATGTAAAAAGTATTTTTAATATTTTAGAAAATTTTCAAATGTTTTGGCTCATGTTCAGACTATACCTCATTTTTAATAAAGATTTACTTCTATACCAGGAATTGACGTTTTTATTGGCGAGACATACTAACAACTGACATACTTCAAACATGGTATAAATAGTATTAATAGTATCTTTCCTTTTGTGCTTCTTCCAGTGTATATTATCTTAATCAATTTCCTCCATTTTTATACAATTACCTAGAATATATATTACAATGTAATCAAATTATATATTGCCCTCTTCTTACACACCAAATTTAGTTTTTAAAATTCTAAAGAAGGTAAAACAGAACTTCCCGAAAATCAAATCTAATTTTATTTTTTATGCACATTATTTTTGAGTCTATCATGCAACAATACAAAATATTGCATGCAATGGATGCTTATTTCAAAACGACATAGAACTAACAGATTTTATGTACTTTTTTATTTGTATGCTTGGTGCATTTAAAAAGGGTGCCACATCTTCGAAATTACAAAACACGAAAATATTTCGTTAACGGTTTATTCTATCGTAATGGGAAATGCTTTGTTCGTATCCAAGCTAAGTTTGCAACACATATTTATTTAATAAATTTAAAAATATCTATTCATTAACCTCAGTTTCTGTTGATTTTACGCAGCATTTCGAATAAACAAGCTATTTTTTTACCAAATTTACTAAAATCTAATCAGCGCAAGAGAATTAACCCAGTGACTATCTCATTATCATTTTTCATGAAGTTACTTCGAATAGATTTTGAGCTGTAGTGGAAACGGCACATTGCAAAGAGCCAGACAAATACACACAAATCCAGACGGCTCCATAAAAAATCTGATGTGGGCAACACATGACTTTCCTTATATAATGTAATGAATTCACTACATTTACAGAAAAAAAAAATTGATTATTTTTATAGCAGTTAATTATATTCTTTCCAAGATCTTGAATTTCAGTCAATTAGTTGTCATTTTCATTGATTTAGCGTTGTTTTTATCCATTTAGCGAGATTTTCGTTAATTTGGCAACGTTTCGAAAAGTCGCTAAGTAGGAGACATTCCGCCAAATTCGTCGCCAAAATCTCGCCAAACGTTATGGATGGTGAAATATATTATTCTTATAGCAGATAAATGACTATTGGCGTTCAAATACAAAAGTATTACTCAAAGTATTTTTTCTCATGAATGGAACGAGCTAGATCCACGAGAATGATGTCACCAAATTTATCGCATGATCCTACATATGAAAAGTGAACATGTTTCTCAACAGTTAATATTTTTTCTTTAATTTATAGGATTTTTTGATAAATTTATTTGAAAAATGTGCAATATCTCGAGAACGGTTCATGCTAGAGTCCTAAAGTTTATGTCAATCGTTTTCTAAGGACACATTATGTAAGAAATGTCTATTTGCGTAACTTTATTAAAGGTTTTGATATTTTGATGATTTTTTCAAAATTTCACTCGAAAATTTAGGGGGGTTCTGAACATTTGTTTACATTTTAAAACAATAGGCTTCCAGTATTCAAGGATTATGATTTTTATGCCAAATTTCATTCGAATCGCTCCATTCGTTCATGAGTTATCTTCTCCAAAGTCTCACTGACACACACACACACACACACAAGCACATACACAGACATCACCTCCAAAATATTTGATTCGTGATCAGGGATGCTTGAAACGTGCTCTCCCGTCGAAAACTTGAATTCGAATTTTCGACCCCGTCACAATACTTTCCTTATACATTATGTACTAGCCGCCTTCGGCGACCAGCCTGTTCTTAAAAATTCTGACCGTGACAAACTCGCAGATACGACCTACCAACTATTTGGACGGCCAGGTAGTGCCACCCAATTTAGACCGGAACCCAGTGGGGGAGGCTTCCACAGGGACCGTACCCACCTTCTCTACCACCAACCTCTCGGAATGACTTACGAACCCACATGTTTAACGTGATCGTACTCCGCGTGAACACGGTTTCAGTTTTGGCAATGGCGGGAATCGATCTCGGGCCTACAGAGTGCAATTCCCACGCGCTAACCACTGGGCTACCGCGCCCTCAACCCCGTGGAATTAACAAAGTTTTGTTTAATTTAATGACGTTAAAACTAATAATGAAATCTTAAGACACCGCGACAATCTCCATAACTTTATTTTTATTTATTTTTTTTTATTTCTTCAGTGTTTAAGTTTTTTATTAATATCATTTAAAATACCCTCATTTCATAGTTCCATATATCCATTTAAAATATCCATAAATTAAAATCGCCATTTAAAATTTCCATATCGTTCTTTCATTTATAATATAAATATAATAATTTCACAATTTTACATGAAGATGAAGAACGGAGGAAAAAGAAGAGCGAGAAAGAGATGCTGGGGCACACAGAGTTTTACGTGAAAATGAAGAACGGAGAAAATAAGAGCGAGAAAGAGATGCCGAGGCACACAGAATTTTACGTGAAGATGAAGAAAGGAGAAAAGAAGAACGAGAAAGAGATGCCGAGGCACACAGAATTTTACGTGAAGGTGAACAACGGAGGAAAGAAGAGCGAGAAAGAGATGCCGAGGCACACAGAATTTTACGTGAAGATGAAGAACGGAGAAAAAAAGAGCGAGAAAGAGTTGCCGAGGCACACAGAATTTTACGTGAAGATGAAGAACGGAGAAAAGAAGAGCGAGAAAGAGATGCCGAGGCACACAGAATTTCTCGTCAGAACGAAAAGTGGAAGATACAAGAACAACTGAGAAACACAAATGCATGCCAGAGAATCAGATTACAGAAAGCGCATAATTTAGGACCACATTATCTAGATGCTTTATACAAACTTGCAGATAATGATGTAGAGATGCATAATTTAGGACCTTTAAGTATTAAATGTATTAACTGTAAAGCATTGCATTTTATTGATGAAAAATCATCCTTAGGATTTAGACTCTGCTGTCATAATGGTAAAGTGACATTGCAACCACTAAAAGTTCCATCTTTATAGAAAGAACTAATTGAAAGAAATGATGTTTACACAAAAAGGTATTTATTGTATAACAGAAACTACAACAGATCTCTTGCATTTGCGTCAATGAGTGCAAATTTGTCAAGCCCTACCGGTCGGGGACAATTTTGTTTCAGTATTCAAGAGCAAATCCATCATTATATTGGATCACTTCAACCAAATAGAGATGAATATAAGTATGCAAGCTTCTACTTAATATATTTCATGTTCATAGAATATTGATACACTAGATAGTTTTATAATACTTCAGTTGGTTTATTGCAGTTATAATTTGATTGTTTATGTTAAATATAAAATGAGTTACATCTCCACGTGCAAAAATGTAGGCATTCACTAAAGACTAATTTAATGAATGCTAAGAGTCAAAGTACAAAGTAGTGAAAATAACTATTAACTGCTTCTACCAGAAGAACTCTAGGAATTAGCACATTCACTGTTATATAAAATACTCTTACAAAACTGATTTATAACCATTTATTGGCGATGTATACAATACATCACCACAATTTAATCTACCAAATTCAATCATTTAAATTTCATAATGACCATATGCAAAGCTCTTAATTCCATCACTTAAAATATCACTCTAACCCGATGCAACGGCGTGACGTCCCCTCCATTTCTGGGCGAGGCTGTCGGGGAAAAATCGAATCCTCGCTGAGAATTGGCCGAAAAATATAAAATCATTACTTCTTTAAAATCCCCATCTTGCGGGCATTTTTAATTATTTCTTGACCAGATTAGGCTTGAAAGAGTGCCCGATCTTTGAGCTTTCTAAAAATGTAAATTATTAGTCGAAATTCTCGGAACATTTCCCTGTCTGCTGTCAGGATGGTAGAAGAGAGTGAGCACTCCCCGCCTGTGGTATCGGGTCGGAGCCATCCGGGACCTCACAGGCAGCAAGAAACCCAAGCCCAGCCTCAGCAAGAAGCTGAAGAAGGTAAAAGCCGACAGAAAACTATATTTTCTATAAATCTGTTGTAATTTGGAAAGTTCGATTGCCAGTTCCTTATTAATTTTCACTTCATATTATATTTCCAATATTCTTAGTGGAAACAAATTAAAAAATCTGATGTGGGCAACACATGACTTTCCTTATATAATGTAATGAATTTACTACTTTTACAGTAAAAAAATAGGTTTTTCTTATAGTAGATACTAATATTCTTTCCAAGATATTGAATTTTCTACAATGAGTCGTCATTTTCATTGATTTAGCATCATTTTTAACCATTTGCCGAGATTTTCATTAATTTGGCAACATTTCAAAAAAGTCGCCAAGTTGGCGACATTCCGCCAAATTCGTCGCCAAAATCTCGCCAAGCATTATGCACTAAGAAAAAAGTTATTCTTACAGCAGATAAATGACTATTGGCGTTCAAATACAAAAGTATTATTCAAAGAATATTTTTTCATGAATGGAACGAGCTAGATCCACGAGAATGATGTCATTCAATTTATCGCATAGTATTACATATGAAAAGTGAACATGTTTCTCAATAGGAATTTTTTTTTTATGTGACTTTTTCATAATTTTTTTGAAAAATGTACAATATCTCGAGAACGGTCCATGTTAGCGTTCTAAAATTTATGCCAATCGTTTCCTAATGAAAAATTACATAAAAAATGTCTATTTGCGTAACTTTATTAGCGGATTTGATTTTTTGACGATTTTTTCAAAATTTCATTTGAAAATTTAGGGGGGTTCTGAACATTCGATTCCATATAAAAACAATAGGCTTCCAGTGCTTACGGATTGTGATTTTTGTACCAAATTTGGTTCGAATCGGTCCATTCGTTCGTCAGTTATCGTCTCCACAGACTCACACACACACACACACACACACACACACACACACACACACACACACACACACACACACACACAGACATCACTTCAAAAATGTTTGATTCGTGATCAGGGATGCTTGAAACGTGCTCTCCCGTCGAAAACTCGAATTCGAATTTTCGACCCCGTCACAATACGTTCCTTATACATTATGTATATAAGGAAAGTAATTAATTAATTCGCACAAAATTGCGTTCAACACAGGATACAACTGATTTGAGGATACATTAATCTCTTTGGACAGAGTATTTTGTTTTTCTTTTACGTCAAGTTTACTGGTTTGTTAGTAGTGACAAAAGAGATCCAAAGTATCTCCTAAACAGCTATTTTCTGCGTAATTATGTTGATTAATTTTTGCTTTATTAGCTGTAGTTCAGTTTTAATTAGTTCAGTAGAATATCTTTTATTCAGATCAAACATAACTGGGCATGATTCTTTTCCGTCTTGATTTGACAGCCCTGTGTAATCCCTGACTTTCTCAATTATTTTGCACAATATTGACTTGTTATCAGAAACAGTTCTCCAGTTCTTATTCTTGCAAAGTCCAAAATATTTGATTGCACAGTCAATCCATCTGAGTTTTCGCCTTGATCTAGAGCTAACTCCAATTAGCCTGGCCAGAAACATTTATTTAGTTTCCATTTTGTCGTCCATTTGAACGACATGTCCATCCTATTTCAATTTTTGTATCTTTACGAATTTAACAGCGGCTGTGGTTCTTTATATACACCCTAAAAACATATGTGTCGATTTATACATGTAAGATGGTATTTTTTGCAATCAGAGCGATTTGTTTTGGCGTGTAAAAAAGCATGTAAAAAGGCAGATAATGGATAAATTTAAAAATACACAGTTTTAATGTTTAATACGCAGCAATTTTTCAATTTCAATTACTATGTTAAATATGTAATTTGAGAGGTACACATTACTGGTGTAGTTTGCAATTTACATACTATTTTACACATCTAGATAATTTTTTCAGATGGCAAAATAATACCACTATGTGTAAAATGAACACTTCTGCAATCATTAAAATTAACTGTAGTGTTGCTCAACTGGGGTTCAAATTTTACATGAAAAATTTTGAAAAATCGGTATAGGGGATCCAAGTGATAATAACTATGGCGTGCTACCAATTACTTTAAAGAGCTTGAAAAAATCATTCGATTGCACTGTAATGCCAGAAATCAAGAAATATTAATTGATTAATCAAACAAGAGGATAGATGAAGCGCGCAGACAAGAAGTCTGCATTCCTAGTCAAAAGCTGGATTAAGAATAGAATTATGGATCGAAAGGAGACGAGAAGTCTGTGTTCCAAAGATATCTGGTACGTAGACAGTTTGGGGGAAGAAAAGGATATATATATAACCACTTTAAAGGACAATAAATAGAACACATATTAATAGTGATGGATATGAGAAAGGATTAAGAGAAAGCAGAAGTTTATTTCAGTTGAATTTTGTATTAGTGCCTCGTACGGTGAACTGCTTGGAGGAAAAGTTCAAAAATACATCTTGTGATCCAGGCGTGGAAATATGTATAGAGATTCCTTATGCGTTTGACACGGCATGTGTGAAAAGTGCATGTCCTCATCAGGTACTGTGCTTTTAATGACTATGTGAGTATAGTATAATTTTCCGTAATTTACAAATAATGGTTAAATTGTCACATTCTAATCAATTTAGTGACATTTCTTCCACCTTGACAACATTTAAAATAATCGCTAAGTTGATGATATCCAGCTAAATCACTCGCCTAGCTTTACGGATGGAAGAAGAAATGGGTTATTCTTACAGTCTACTCCTATGTTCTTTCCAAGATATTGAATTTTCATCAATTAGTCATCGTTTTTATGAATTTGGCCAAATTTTTGTCAATTTAGCAACATTTATAATGTTGGCAAGGAAGGCGACATTCCGCAAAGTTCATCGCCAAAATCTCGCCATGCGTTATGACCGGCGAAATAAGTTATTTCTACAACAGATAAATGACTACTGGCGTTTAAATACAAAAGTATTACACGAAGAAACTTTTGTAAAAAATGGAACGAGCTAACCACGAGAATGATGTCACAATTCAATGCATGATATTACATATGCAAGTGAACATATTTCTCAATTGTTAATATATATATTTTTTATTTTATATGAATTTTTGAAAAACTTGAAATATTTCGAGAACGTTTCATGCTATCGTTCTAAAGTTTTTGTCAATCGTTCTCTAATAAAATTACATAAGAAATGACCTCTTACATAAATTTATTATAGATTTTGAATTTTTAATGATTTTTCAATATTTCGCTCGAGAAATTAAAGGATTCGGAACATTCGATTGCATTTAAAATAAATATGCTTCGAGCATTCATGGATTGTTTTTATTGGATCAATTTTCGTTCGAATCGCTGCATTCGTTCGGGAGATATCGTCACCGCAGACTCACTGACACACTCACCCACACATACACATATCATTTCAAAAACGTTTGACTCGTGTTCAGGGATACTTGAAACGTGCTCTCCAGTCGAAAACTCGAATTCGAATTTTCGACTCCGCTACAATACTTGCCTTATACTTTATTACAGAATGTATATAAGGAAGTAATAAGTGAAAGATGTGATGATTCACATCAATTTCTAAGGAGTAACTGAGATACTCACATTTCTTTTAAAGAATTATCCAGAAAATATTTCTCGACATTCTGTTCAAAATGTGCATTCTAATAATTTTGCTTTTCGCTTATGCCATCACTCACTCAATCGGTAGAGAGAGTTGTATCCAAACGTGTCAATAATGTTGTCATTTGTGGTACAATTTGTACGACATAAATTGCATTCTGTCTAACATATCGAAACTTTATTTAAAATAAAAAAACTGTCGAAATTTTATAATAAAAAATAAAAAATGACCGAAAACATCAATGCATCGACCTTACCCATTAGAATTATACGAAAGGAGTGAATTTTCATATCGATCTTTTCCTAAAAAGTTACTCACTATATTATTGAATTATTTTTATAAAGAACTATTTTATAATCAGTTGCCAAATGCAAAATATTATACGTATTAAAATAAATGAAGCAAACCTACCAGAAACTTTTCTGAAACATGTATAAACGCTATTTAAGCCTGGGGTAACAAATAGCTTTTAAGCCTAAAGTAGACTTTGCAAAATAATTACTGAAATGAAGATAAGAGTCCTTATGCATAAGTTCCTTGGAATGTTACGTTTACTGAAATGTGGGGTGTTAACGTCTTTTCATAACGATTTACCTCATATTAATAATATAGCATATACATCTGTATACAGGGTTTGGTAGTTAGACACCACTGCTGAATGAGATAATGTTGGTGCGTGTGTGACTGATGCGATGACTTCCAGCGGAGTAGCCTGTCTCTTTCATGTCCGGAGCAGCTATGATGCAATTTCAACGCACCAGTGATACACGTAGTAACTGTTGTTTCTGTCGGCGTGTGTGAAGGCTAATGCTCCCTGTGTCTCACGATCTTTGACGTGTTAATTAGTGGAAACTTCGTAGCTAGAAACCATTGCTGAATGAGATAATGTTGGTGCGTGTGTGACTGATGCGATGACTTCCAGCGGAGTAGCCTGTCTCTTCCATGTCCGGAGCAGCTATGATGCAATTTCAACGCACCAGTGATACACGTAGTAACTGTTGTTTCTGTCGGCGTGTGTGAAGGCTAATGCTCCCTGTGTCTCACGATCTTTGACGTGTTAATTAGTGGAAACTTCGTAGCTAGAAACCATTGCTGAATGAGATAATGTTGGTGCGTGTGTGACTGATGCGATGACTTCCAGCGGAGTAGCCTGTCTCTTCCATGTCCGGAGCAGCTATGATGCAATTTCAACGCACCAGTGATACACGTAGTAACTGTTGTTTCTGTCGGCGTGTGTGAAGGCTAATGCTCCCTGTGTCTCACGATCTTTGACGTGTTAATTAGTGGAAACTTCGTAGCTAGAAACCATTGCTGAATGAGATAATGTTGGTGCGTGTGTGACTGATGCGATGACTTCCAGCGGAGTAGCCTGTCTCTTCCATGTCCGGAGCAGCTATGATGCAATTTCAACGCACCAGTGATACACGTAGTAACTGTTGTTCCTGTCGGCGTGGGTGACGGCTAACGCTCCCTGTGTCTCACTATCTTTGACGTGTTAATTAGTGGAAACTTCGTAGCTAGAAACCATTGCTGAATGAGATAATGTTGGTGCGTGCGTGACTGATGCGAAGACTTCCGGCGGAGTAGCCTGTCTCTTCCACGTCCGCAGCAGCTATGATGCAATTTCAACGCACCAGTGATACACGTAGTAACTGTTGTTTCTGTCGGCGTGGGTGAAGGCTAACGCTCCCTGTGTCTCACGTTCTTTGACGTGTTAATTTAGCTGAAGCCTGTAATGGGAAAAATTGTAACGATTGACCGCGTATGAATTGACCATGAAGGTAAGAATAATCAATCTATATATACTTACTATGTGCCAAATGTCTATATGTCTGTCTTTTATATTTTTAGGCACTTCCCAAATGGTTGGTTGGGTAATTGTAGTTTTGTGGCACAAAATCCGAAAAGGACATGCTGCGCCAAACATATGGTAAAACAAACATCTAATTTATGAGTAAAAAACAATAAGAATTTCATAATATAATTTTTTTAAATGCATACAATATAACATGACGATGTTACATAAAAGATAAAAGGATATATGACGATACTGATAGACGGTACACGGATGATACAAAGTGAGAGGTAAAAAGTTATATATGATAAATATCCTATATCCAACAAAATTGGAAACAGATTAAGATGAGTAGCTTCTCCTATCGAGTTCATTAATGTAATATCAGAAGTCATGAAGTGTTTAAGATGATGACGTCTGAAAGTAGTGCACTCTATTAAAAGTTTTCACACTCACTGATGTTTAACAGGAGCGACAAGAAGCCTCATGTTCACCCATAAGCAAATATTTGATGATAAAGCGTGTGTGACCAATTCGTAAGTGAGTTAAGATAACATCAATTTTCCTGAACTGAAAACTAGTCTACTTCTGTATTAAGAGCTATATTTCATGCAACTTATTTTAGGATTTCTGATTCCATGAATGTTGCCATTTATCATGTATTGTGTTACTAATAGTTTTTTTATATCTGTCAAAGGGATGGGATAATTCTGAATATGATTAGCTGTTTTTGCAGCGGTATCTGCCAGTTCGTTTCCCTTAATACGCACATGCCCCTGAACCCAACAAAATTGAATATGGTGCCCTCTTGCCTTCAGATGATGCACAAGCTGGAGGATATCTAAGGCAATGGGATGATGCATGGAAATTATGTGTGATAGCAATTGCAAATAACTTAACGAATCTGTTGTATAATATGATATTTTACCCTTTGATGGGAGATTAAAATTAATGACTGGTAAATTGCTGTGATTTCTGCAGTAAAAATGGAACAAGAGGTATGAAGTTTAAAAGACTTAACTATATCATTGCATACATAAGCAAACAAGACATCTGCTGCTGTTTTAGAGCCCCTTCTGTACAAATAGGAGAAAACTCTTTATATAATGATCTATGTTCTGCTAAAATTTGAACATAAATATATTTGGATGCACTAGTCTTAAATAAATCATGAATTGGATTGAGGAAAGTGAAATTTTGGACTTGCAAGAGATATTTCACAAGACTTTCTCTTCCAGATATTAAGATTTTCTAGTGTAGTTGATGCTACACTATTACGTATTCGCTAGCCAAAGGACGGAATACAGAAGGTTCGGGCTGAATACAGTCGGTCATACTACACATCCCGAATGATCCGTTTCAAAGGATGGTAGTTCATGGACATGGCTCTGAAATGATAATTCAGTGAGAACTGTTCTCGCCTGAGTTCGAGTGATGTCTCATTACAGTCAATGTATATGCTCTGAATGGAAGTTCTAAAAACACCAGAACAAATACAAAGAGCATTATTATGGATTGGTTCAAGATTCATGAGTACAGATGCTCGTGCTGATCCATACACAGAACATAACATCCATAGTCAAGCTTTGAACGAATAATGGCTCTGTAGATGCGAAAAATGGACGTCCGATCAGCACCTTATTTTGTATTTGAAAGGATTTTCAAGATGTCCAGAGCTTTTTTACATTACTTCGCAGGGCGCGGTAGCCCTGTGGTTAGTCTGGAGTTGCATTCGGTAGGTCCGGATTCGATTCCAGCCACTGCCAAAACTGCCGCCGTGTTCACGCGGAGTACGATCACGTTAAACATGTGAGTCCGTAAGTCCTTCCGAGAGGTTGGTGGTAGGGGAAGGAGGGCACGGTCCCTGTGGATGCCTCCCCCATTGGGTTCCGGTCTAAATTGGGTGGCACTTCCCGACCGTCCAAACAGTTACCTTACACCTTTCTGGTAGGTCGGATGGTCTGGGTTTCAACAACAACAACATTGCTTTCGCAGCCGGCCATCCATTTTGCTGCTCTAAGTCCTCGGACGAGTCGGGTGGTCAGGGCTTTCGACATTGCTTTCGCAGGGTCGCGGTAGCCCAGTGGTTAGCACGCGGGAGTTGCACTCGGTAGGCCCTGATTAGATTCCCGCCACGTCCAAAACTGCCGCCGTGTTCCCGCTGAGTACGATCACATTAAACATGTGGGTCCGTAAGTCCTTCCGAGAGGTTGGTGGTAGGGGAAGGAGGGTACTGTCCCTGTGGATGCCTCCCCCACTGGGTTCCAGTCTAAATTGTGTGGCACTTCCCGGCCGTCCAAACAGTTACCTTACACATTTCTGATAGATCGGGCGGTCTGGGTCTCAACAACAACAACATTGTTTTCGCAGTTTTTGAAGTTGGGGCAAGAAAGTGAGCTTTCTCCCAAATCAGACTCCGATAAATCTACCCAAGAGGATAGAGGTTTGCAATTTGGTACATGGGTCGATAGTTCCGTAAAAGCCACTGGAAAATTCGATTTTTTCAAAAATGTTCCGCACAGGAGGTGCTCCGCACTAAAACGCTCGAAAAGTGAAATGATAGGAGAGCATTCGTTGAGCTGAGACCAAGACTTCGAATTTGGTATATGGGGAAATCCTTCGAAAGTAAGAAAGTGTGCAATTTCAAATTTTAAATATTTGATAATTTTGCGGATGCCGCACACCATAATGTTCGATTTGCCAAACAAATAAGAAACGCCTGTAATAAAATTTGATGGATGCTTGAAATTTGATATATGAGCTAATCATTTGATGAAAACACCAAGAAAAAAGAGTTTTTCAAAACTGTTCGTTTATGAGGGTGTTCAGAGTGAAACGTTCGAAAGGTGAAATGACGAAAAACTCTGCTTCGGGATGGGATAGTAACTTCCAATTTGATGTAAGTATAGATAGTTCGAAAAGAAGTACATATGAAATTTAAATTTTCCAATACTTTCTACTTTAGGCGATGCCGCAAACCCAAATGTTTGATTTTCAGAATGAATAAGAAACGCCCTTTTTAAATTGTGAAAGAGGCTTGATATCTGATATATGGGCCAATCATCTGATAGAAAGCACAAGACGAATAGAGTTTTTCAAAAATGTTCATTTAAGGCGATGTCCACAGGAAAACGTTCGAAACGTGAAGTGATAAAATAGCATAATTCGGAATAAGAAACATTAATTTGGTGTACGGGTAGATAGTTCGAATGGAAGAAAGTGTGCAATTTCAGTTTTCCAATATTTGCTATTGTAAGGAATGATGAACACTAAAGTGTTAGATTTTACGAACAAATGAGAAACAATTTGATAGAGGCTTGAAATGTATTATATGGGCTAATTATATGATGAAAGATCCAAGATGAATATTGTTTATTAAAAATGTTCATTTAGAGAGGTGCTACGCAGAAAAACGTTCGAAAGTTGAAATGATAGAAAAAGCATGCTTCGCGATGGGACAGGGACTTCAATGTTAGTGTACAGATGGACAGTTTGAAAGGAAAAAAAATTGCAATATCAGATTTCCAATATTAGCTACTTTACGGGGTGTCGTACTCCAAAATGTTCGATTTTCGGAATAAATGAGACTCGATTCCTTTTAAATGTGATAGAGGCTTGATATTTGGTATACAGGCCAGTCATATGATAAAAAATCCCAAGACGAATAGAGTTTTCCAAAAATGTTCATTTAAGGGGATGTCCAGAGAAAAACGTTCGAAAGATGAAATGATAAAATAGAAAAATTCGGGATAAGAGACATAAATTTGGTGTACGGGTAGATAGTTCGAAAGGAAGAAAGTGTGCAAATTCAATTTGCGAATATTTTTTTATTTAGGGGGTTCTGCACATAAAAATTTTCGATTTGCTAGGAGGTGCATCGTTTCGCTTGTGAAATTATCAACATTGCTACCGATAGAATGAAAGCCCGATAAATTCTCTTAAAAGGCGTATGATAAGTATAAATTATGTTATAATTGCTATTATGTGATGATATGGGTCGCGTTCATTTCGTCGACACTCATTTCGTCGACAACTCATCTCGTCGACGCCACTTCGTCGGCAACTCCTTTCGTCGACAAGTACATTTCGTCGACAAGTTTTTTTTGTTGTTGTTACGAATGACCTCCTGTTTCGGAGGCGTTAATTCAGGACCAGTGACGCAGGAAAAAACGAAGAAAATACACAAGACGAGATAACAAAGTTTGTTAAAATAAAGCATCACCTACGAAGGTCGGAGGGGGTGCAGCTTCACATTTAGACGAGGACCCAGAAGGCGGAAGACTGACTTTATCCTCAAGAAACATCCATGCCTTACTCGGGATTCGAACCCGAGCCCACTAGACAGCAGACGAAGACGCTATCCACTTCACCGCCTGGGCGGCTTGTCGACAAGTACATTTCGTCGACAAGTAAATTTCGTCGACACTCATTTTGTCGACAAGTACATTTCGTCGACACTCATTTCGTCGACAAGTACATTTCGTCGACAAGTACATTTCGTCGACACTCATTTTTTTATGTAACTTGGCTATTATTTTGTATATAAAAAATGCTTCGAATGGCAAAAATGACGCCAATGACCCCTTCTTCCGTATTTGGGCTGTTCCCTTTGACTCCCTTTTCTGTATTTGGGCTGTTCCCTTTGACCCCAGGCTCATTTTATCAGATAAGAAAGTAAAGCGAAAGGGGGTGGCGTAGAGAGCTTGTCACGTGGTAGAGTCCAGTACAAAAGCATTGAAATGCATTGTTCTGGAGTCCCTCTTTTTAGCAAGCCACTTTGCCCCATTTAGTGCAGGAGACGTCGCTGGTCAGATGCGCACTAGTTACGCTCTTGGCTAATAGTAGTCTGGTGAGGTTTTTATTTTACAATGAATTCACAGCAATCAAAAGTTTGCGAAATTATTAAAACAACGAAAGATAAAAATGCAATCGCAATCGACGGGTTCATTTTAACAAAAGATCGGAATCGAAATGACCGTTACTATTGAAAATGTGAAGACCGCAAATGTACAGGAAGAGCGATCACAACATTAGTCAACGGCCAACACATCCTTAGTCAACACGAGGTTTCTAAACATGAGCATGCATCACAAGCAAGCAGAGTTCCAGTGATTAAAGCCTGCACACAGATGAAGGAAGTTGCGAAAATGACAAACGATCAACCTGCCCAAATAATACAAAATATTAAGGCAGCAACTTCATCTGAAAACCTTCCATGCATGCCCTCCAACAGTGCCATGCGTCAGCAAATCAAAAGAGCTAGCAGAGAAGAACGTCCTGCTGAACCACAATCTTTCGAAGTATTTTCATTGTCTGACGAATATTTACTGACATTGGTTGGCTTGAACTTTTGACGAGACATAAAATATGCAGACCAGAGAATTTTTATTTTCACAACAAGTGATAATCTGAATTACCTAAAAGACGCAAAATTCTGGATTATGGATGGAACATTTAAAACTGCTCCTGTTGCATTCAGGCAACTTTATGCAATACATGCTCCGGTAGGTGGTCCATCTAACAGCAAAATATGTCTTTTTGTTTATGCATTAATGACTAGCAGAAACGAAGAAATTTACATGAGACTATTTCAAGAATTGATTGAAATGTCTGAACAATACAATTTGAACTTAAACCAGAATTTGTTTTAACGGATTTCGAGAAAGCTTCAATAAATGCAGTAAATGCAGAATTTCCAAGCGCTCAGAGCAAAGGGTGTTATTTTCATCTGTGCCAAGCAGTTTATAGGAAGGTTCAATTATGTGGATTGACAACCAAATATGGAACTGAGGAAACTTTTAGTCTTTTAATACGACATATACCTTCTTTGACATTTTGAGTGCACTAGAAATACCAACTTCATTTGATGAATTGAAAATGATTTTGCCAAGTGATGCCTAATCGATTGTAAAATGGTTTGAAGATAATTATGTGCATGAGCGCATGAGCAAAACTCTAAGAGATGAGCAAGTTGTAAGAAATCCGCCACTTTTCCCAACAGACATATAGCCGGTTTACAAAAATAATGCATTAGCATTTCCCAGCACACAAAACAAAATCAAAGCGTGGCATAGGCGGTGGAAAACGCTAGTAGGTCGTGCACATGTTGGAATCTTTGCGATCATTTCTGAAATTCGCAAGGAACAGAATGAAACTGAATCACAAATCGAGAAAATTATACATCGGGAACCATTGACGAAAAAGGGGAGAAAAGAAGAAACTAAAGAAACGAAAATTCAGAATATCATTCATAACAGAAATTATATGTCTACTTTAGATTTTCTTAGGGGCATTGCACATAACCTTTCCTTGTAATCATTTCTTTGTTATCGATTTATTGATTGTAGTATTTCTATTGCACTGTTTTTATTGTACTTTTATTCATTGAATTTTTATTTGTATGTATTTTTATAGAAATAAACACTTGGCGGAGTACTTGTTGATACACCTCCTCGTGGTGCACCCCGGAAACAATTTTGTTGGCTGAGATATAAGCAACAGGATTTTTCTGTTTATTGTGAAGCGATCATACCAATTAGTTTTTAACGCCAAAGTTTTGGTCACAAATTTACTTGTGTATTAAAATATTACTCTTTCTCCGAAATAATCTCAGAAATAAATAATGAAATCCTATCCCCGATCCTTCACACACGGGCGAGGGGTGCTGTGAATGAGTTCGGCGGCTATCATTCAGTTCGTCGACGATGTGGCTGTCGACGAAAGAAGTGTCGACGAAAAGTACTTGTCGACGAAATGAGTTGTCGACGAAGTAATTGTCGACTAGTGAACCACTTCCGATGATATGTATAGTGTGAGACCAGCAAGTGTTCTCACATTTGATGAGACAATTTTATGTGAATATTTATGATGCCCTGAACGGCAAACAAAGCTATAGTCTGGCTGGTTCCAGGGTTTATGAGGACTTGAACTTTAAGGTTAAAAGACTATAAATTTAGGGGTGCAATACCAGAGGGGCTGAGTTGAGCCATACTAAATGTGCAATGGTGCAATTGGGTAAGGATTAACCAATGAGCGCCAAAGAAGTAAAGGTGGAGCTACCCCCCCCTCCTACACACACACACACACACCGAAGGAACCACAGACGAAGAGAGAACGAGATGAGATGTAGACGAAAAGACATGGAGATCAGACTTTAACGAAACAGTTGGATTTTGACTTAGGAGACGATTATGAGTTTTGACTGAAATAGGACATGGGTGCACCGACTGCAACGTTATGACTTGGGCGGAGGCTTGCCTGCCATTATGATAGAACGACAATACTAAAGAAGCAGAGTATTGCGTGGAAGTTCCCAAATAAGGGAGATCTAGGATGTGTTCAGTGCAACCAAGTATTTGCAAGCATTATGGTCTATTGCAAAGGCCCAAATTGAAGGCATGTGTTCCTCAAATATCCACGGGTTATTAAGTACGTCAGGTATATGGTTCAGGGTCTCACGTGCTCCCCTCTCAAATGCTATCTTAATAAATAATTAATAGGAAGAATAGTTAATGTATTGGAATTGAATAGGTATTTTGTATCTTTAATAAATGTTAAGTTTAAATTGGTCTAATCCTTGTAATAATTTAATTATATTCCTTTACAGGACTCACACGAAAAGTAAAATAATTGGAGGGTTTATAGCGGCACAACAAAACAATGTACATTTAATGATAATTCCACTATATGAGAATAACGGCCATGGCAATATTAATGTGATTAAAAATAATGAATTTAATAATTAAAAGTGTAACTCCAAGTTCGATTTTATTCTTATCGCCACATATAGTAAGTTATAATTCTCATATTTTGAGAAAAACTATTTCACATTTTGCACCGTTGATTCCTAATCTCACACAAAATTCAGACTCTTAAATAAAATAACTTTTATTTCTAAATCCAGGCTCATAAACAAAAAAGGTATAATGTGATACATTTAAATTAAATACAGAAGGAAAACAAAATCAACAAAACACCCCATTTAGAAGCTAATAATCCAAAAGGGTGACGAAAGTATGTCCGCTTCCGAGTCATCACCATTTATCAAAGCACCAACTATTTATCTTTTCAAAGTTAAAGAATTCTTTGAAGGTCAATTATAATGATGGATAGCTTTAAAATAATTGTATTTTCTAATTCTGTTTATCGGATTTTAACATTTATATTTATTATGGGAATGTAAATTAATAATATCACCCAATTAGTCTTGGATTGAACTCGGGTTTAAAAAATAAAATACATTGAAACCTATGGGACCCAATTTTTTAAACATTTTTTAAAAGAACTTAAAATTCACAAATATCTTCGTAAGTTTTAGAAAATACTCAAATTGTCTCATAAAAAATATAAAAACAATTGCAGCAAAATACACTCGGTAGTTTTTTAAATAAAAATTAAGATAATAATTACACCCATATCATATGAAGGGATCACGTGACCCGCTTCAAATAGAAATATGGCACCCATCTTGTGTCAAAATCACGATTTTTAAAATTCATTATAATTTATGTTTAGTTCTGTATCCGTCCTAAAACCGCTTCATTTTTACTTAATTTCTGTGCATCCATATTCTGAAAAAGCGCAATTACAATATATTTGAGTTTAAACGATTAATGCCATCCATCTTGTGTCAAAATCGTGATTTTTAAAGTTCTTTTTAATTTATATTTATTGTTGTATCCGTCCTAAAACCGCTTTATTTTTGCTTCATTCCTGTGCATCTGTATTCTGAAACAACGCAATTAGAATATATTTGAGTTTAAATGATCATCAAACTTTGATTATTTCTACAACGAAGCTAATTTTCACATATGGAGAATGTAAACACATGAAGCTGTAAGATCAGTTGTATAAGAATTGCTTAATGTCTTTATTGCAAAATTATTTAGCTCTAGAATCTGCAATATAGCTGATATGAATAAAACATTCATTGATTTTACATAGAGACACAGACGATTTTATAGCAGACTTTTTCGATGAAGTTTTAAGCATAAAGTTAAATTACTTTAACCTTCATGGTTTTAAGTTTTTAAGTAAAATAAATTATTGTAGTATTGTGATGAATGAAAGGAAGGAAAAAAGTGTATGAATGATATATTTTCTGCTTTTTCTTTTTCATAGAGAGACAGGCGATTTATATTTCAATGATGTCATTTGAATAAAGTTCAATTTTTTCGATTACGTTTTAAGTTTTCAAATATAATAAATTATTGTAGTATTGGGATAATTTTAAAATTATTATCGCTAAACGTATCGCATTTTAGAGGTGTTTAAATAAAATTACATTGCAGTTGGAAAGTGTTTCATAATCAATGCTTTATGCATGATTGATCTTTCTTGTTAAATCTTGTCTTAGGAACCAAAATCTAAAAATAAAACATTATTTTAGTGCATCCCCACGTATCGACAGGGATACACCCTAGAATGCACGTACCCCACTTTGTAGAACACTGCCCTGGAATAATAATCAACTGTATGTCCTGCGTGCATGTCTGTCGCTTTGTGCAATTTATCCATCTACTACTATCAAGTCAAAAACTACGATACCAAATTTCATGAAAGTTAGTAGATAAGTCATTAATGATGATTAAATATGGATTATTAAATATTTTGCAATTAGGAAAAACTAAAATATTTTAACCCACCCACCCGCCCACCCCCCCTCTTAAAAATCGCCAACATATGAAAGCAAATGTATAAATGTATTTAAATGTCATACTCACAGAATTCGCCTATAAAATTATTTTCAACGGGTTCCTATAAAAGGAACAGCATCTATAGTCTGCTTTCGTGTTCATTAAACGATGGTCATCAATGGTTGATACCTGTAAGGACAGCGATAATGCTTGTTATGTGTATAGTCTAACTTTCAATAGGCAATATCTATATAGGTGAGTTCTGTGAGTATGAATTGGGCATTTGGAGTTTCGTGCAGACTGGGATTAATCCTTCAAAATGCAATCATACCGACTACATCCCACGAATTTAAAAATAAAAATGAAATTATAATTCTATATATAGCCGGTACACTTGCTGTACCAAGAGAACGGGATGGTTTGCTTAAGGCTATGGTGTAGAAAAGGGAATAATTTTCTTCACCACCAATTCTAACTGACCAAATTCTTCTCAACTTTGTTAGTTACACAACACAATTCAGCTTTATACACAATACAAGTGGTCTATGATTTCGACTTGCACTATTTCCGTGTTTTGTTCTAGGACAAGAAAATGCTATTTTCCATTTTTATTGTATTTCTAGGCTTTGCTTAATTTTTCCTGCATTTTCAATCAAATTTTAAATGATTAAATGTAAAAGAAAATGTTGCTATTCTCAGGAACAACATGCAAGTTAAACTAAGAGAAATGCTAGCGATCGTCGATGAACAGTCGCTACTAGTCCATAAACAATCGATATTTCTTATTGGTAGAAAAATTATATAACTTTTAATTTGGCTTTTTGATTCCATGAAGATCCATTTTAAATTACACTTTACAAAATTTAAAACTGAATTTGGCAAATGTTACTCGGTCTGAGAGAAAATAAATTTTGCTACAATAAATTGATATGAAATTTTCTGGCAAAATTGCGTACCAATGCATTAATTAGCAGCGGTTTCTTTGCTAAACACATGTGTGTGTGTACTAATTCCCACGTGGTGAAGGGGTGCCTACGCACCACGTCCACAAGACCCCCCAGGATGTCCCATGGCGAAGGGAAGGAGATTTACAGCTTCACGTTTATAGAGGTCCCCCGAAGGATGGAAATCTGACTTAGCCTCGACATGTCAACATCCATGCCCGCTGGCGGAATTCGAACCCATAACCAGGCAATCCAGCGATCAGATGGAAAAGCATGCCCCTGACCTTTCGACCACCGGATCGGCTCTAAACACATGTAAAAACCTCAACTATAGCCAGCATGTAGGAATGATGGCTATAGTTAAAGTATTTCTATTTGGATATCTCTACATCTAGAAATTCGACTCCGCAAATAAAAAACCACCAAACAATAGATGCAGAATGAAACACTTACGCAGAAATGGACATAATTCCAAAAATGTTCGATACGCGTTCTGAAGATTCTTAAAACTTGCTTTCCTGGCAAAATCTCGAATTCAAAATTTTTCAGAAAACAATACTTTATATAGCAATATGGTAAAGACAAAAATACTTTTCCTTCACAT
This sequence comes from Amaurobius ferox, assembly GCA_951213105.1. NCBI lineage: Eukaryota > Metazoa > Arthropoda > Arachnida > Araneae > Amaurobiidae > Amaurobius > Amaurobius ferox. The sequence goes on along the minus strand of OX578149.1, from coordinate 94,287,352 downwards.
ACTTTTGTAACCACTTATCCTTTCCATAATTTTCATATCCATTCTATACTTCAATCATAAAAATATTTATCGCATACTTTTACTGATATAGACTTTTATATTTATGTATATCCCGTTTCAAATGTAAACATTGCTGAAAAATATATAAATACACCTTGAAAGTATTGGAGTTCTTGGCCAATACGCCATAACGGCTTCCTCACGTCTTTTCATATCGTAACAGATCCATACAGAGAGCAGCCTTCTCTTTTTATCAGCCTCCAAAGAACCATAATTGCATTTTTCTTGTGAATTCTCTAACTTCCTCTAAGAGTAAAATGCGGTAAAGGATCGGTATTTCGATCGGAAAAATATACGGTAAAAAGATATGGGTTATTTCAGATAATGCTCAGTGTTTATATTGATTTTTCAGATAGTCAATGGAGCATTAAACTTTACTTAAAAATCATAATCAGTCGAAACTGAAACGGATCAAACAAATTCAGTACAATTATAATGTTCAACAGGAGTAGATGGTTTGGTTGGGTTGGGCTTTGAGGACAATGGCCATTTTATAGGCAAAGGCTAACTTCCAAATGATTGTAAGTGTGAGACCAGAAATGGATCTCACACATGTTATGGTGAGACAGTTTTATATCAGTAATTTATTGCGTCTGAAACGTCAAACGATACCTCCATTCTGAATGACGCCAAGATTTACAGCATGAACCCAAAAGTCAGATAAAACCATAAATTTCGGGGTGTCAAAACAGAGGGGGTAGAACGAACTCTTAAGAAAATGTGAAGTAACGACAGTGGGTGGAAAGGCTAACCAATGGAGAATATGCTTGTGTCGTCGCTGTGAAGACTGCCAGGGGGAGTGACAGTCTTGAGGCAAAAAAGCCACAACCTGTGACATAAGAACGACGATAAAAATAGATATATACGAATGACTTGCTAAGAAACGGTCGTACAGCACGACGATGAGGTTAACAGACTTAACAGATTACGAGTTCGGTATTAAGGAGCACGAGCCTTGCACAACGACTAGATATGTGGAGAGAACAGACTAAGAGAATGAAATAAGTGTTCGAGTGTTCACGCCAGCAGTACAATGATCGTCGATATTACATGTCGTGAATAATACTTCGAGTTAATTCCAGTAAGATGATCGGCGAAGTACGTGACGGTGACCAATCCAAGACAGCCTTGAAGGTATATGCCCATTAAAACTACATATCTAAACACATTTTAGGCAATTTAAGTGATCTCACATTGTCTCCCTCCGCCGAAATAATTAATATGAAGAATAATTGTTGTAATTAAGTAAGTAATTAAGTATTTTATGTTGTTCATAAACAATTTATTGTTAAAGTTAAAATGGTGCAATCAATTTAGTATTATATTAATTAATATTCTTTTACGGAACTCGCGCAAAAGTTAAATAATTGGAGGGTTTAAAGCGGCACACAATGCAATGTACAATAATGATGAAGTCCACTATGTACGAATTTAAGACCATGTTAAGATACATATAAATAGGTTAATAAGAATTAATCTAAAAGTTCAACTTGAAGTATTCCTTTTCTAATTGGTGTCTCACAGAAAAGTTGTCGATATGCAAATTATTTTATAGATATAAGAGCTAAATTCCAGATGGTACATATTTGACGAATTTTGACCACAGAATTTTATATTTGCTTGTCAATTTTCAAATCATCTTTTCTCTGATGAAAAAAAATAGTGTAATACTATTTTTCGCACATTAAAAAAATACTTGCTGCTAGTAATTTAAATAAATGATTTTTAAAAAGTTCACGCCTTGTTTATCGTTAGCAGTGGACTTAGCACAATATCAATAACTTTATCAGTTACGATGACGTTAGCAATTAGTATCGACAGATAAGGAGTATTCTAATCGAACCCATAGAATCATAAAAAGAAAAATTTATTCTATATCCCACTCACTGCAACCTGATACGTACATACTGGTGCTTTAAGAACCCAGACCATGCAACTTACCTATTGAATATTGAGTAATTAATTGCATGGTCGGGAAAGGATATCTTCAGTATATGAAGACTACCAGAGATTACCCACCGTTGCTCGGGATTTACGATGCAAAACTCAGATAAAAATTACAGAAGAAGATTTGATTGAAATGGAGATTTTTTTTTAATTTGAAATGATAACCTTACCATAAAAGGAAGTACTTATTTACGCATTTATTAAGTACGGCAACTCTTTGGCCAATCAGAATCGTTCCTACTTATTTAACGCATTGCCTAAGCACGGCCAATCAGATCCATTGAATCATACATGCATACTTTTCTTCTTTATATATATGTATATGCATATATATATATAGATAAATAGATAGGTAGATATTTTTATATATTCATTTATTTGTTATTCAAATTAATATAATTTGTTGAATAAGTCTGTGAAAAAAAAACCCATGGTGATAGAGTTTTCATTTAAATTCATATTTAAAAGCTACGATTTTCAAAAGTGATTAATACGTTCAATAAACTCCCACAAAACTCTTTCACGTTTTAAGCCAACGATTTCCAACCTTTTTCGTTGGGAATCATGAAGTTAGAGAGTAGAACTCTTAGAAAAAGTTTTGTTTTTCATTAATGTCTCAAGAACCCATGGACTTAGAAACTCGAAACTTGGACTAAATTTATGGAGGGCTATTTTAGAGCTACCCACAGAATTTCATTAAATTCGGTGCAGCTGTTCTCCCGTGAGGATGAGACAAACCAAAGTTTCGTTTTTCATTAATATCCCAACAACCCTTGGTGTTAAAAACTCCAAACATGGACTAAATTTTAAGTGTAGCGATTTTAAGACAACCCACTAAATTTCATCAAATTCGGTTCAGCCGTTCTCCCGTGATGGTGGATCATACATACATACCTACATACTTTTCTTCTTTACATATATAGATACCCAGCCATAATAGATAGCTTTGTCCTCATCCCCGACTGTCCTGTATTTGTTTAAGTCTTTGAAAAATAACAGTTGAAGAATATAAATAAGTTAGATAAACAGTTTTACATATTAGAATAGAATGATCACTACAGGTACATGCAACTCGGCAGGGGGAGGATTTAGAGAAAAAGAATTTAGAAATAGTATTTAGGAATATACAAAATAAAATGAATGTGAAGAAAGAGAAAAAAAGGCCAAAAGGAAGGAAATGAAGAAAGCCCGTTAAGAGAATTTTTTTTTTCAGAATTAAAATTTGGAAATATACATAAAATAAAAGGAAAAATTTAGAAGGAGAAAAAGAATAAACTGAAGAAGTTAGATAGCTTTTTGTTCATAACAGAACATCATAAAATATGTAAAAACAAGTAAAATACAGTAAGTTGACTTTATTGATCATAGAAAATTGAAAGCTAACATTTCATTTTGGTAAAGTAATTTTTACGGCAATTACCGTGCTAACGGGCAGACAGACAGACAGACAGAATGAAGAATGTCATAAACACTTTTCATCTTTGTTGTAAAGTGTTAAAAAAGATTATGTTACAGAAATACTAATAAAAAGTAATTGAAAATTGAGATGTTATGTATCTATATATTTTTTAATCGTAGTACTTGTGGATTGTACTTGTGAACTACGATAATTGAATTATTTATATTAAATGCTACAAATTATTATTTTTTTTTTTAATTTTTCTGAATGTTCTGTTGGTAAATTTGTATTTTATATGTTACAGATTTAATTGTTTTTAATAGTGGTTTTATTACGAAGCAAATAAAATTTCGAAACACAATCAAAACGAACACATTTCGAACACATCAAACGGTTCTTGGAATATCATGCGCGCATGCTCAAAAATCTATGTTTTGAGAAAAACGAGTTCAAGGAATAAACTCGTACTACCAATTTGCGAATTGATATTTTGTATTTTCTTTCATATCTCATAAAAATAATTGCCTTACAGAAATAATATTTATACCATAATGTTCATAAATGACAATAATTTTTTTAAACAACAAAAAAATATCGAATACTTATGAATTAAAAACAAATAAAATATTCAATAAAATATAATGATTCAAAAATTCAATAAAATAAATGAATAACGAAATCAAATAATTCAGCAAAATAGAATGTTCTGATACAATAAAATCAATCAAATAATTCATTAAAATATAATGTCCCCATAAAAAATGCCCAATTTGAGAAGTATCATTATACAATAGGTAAATTCTGTACTTTGTCAAAATAATTAAGATATTCTTTATGAATTCAAATACGCTGTAAATAATTAATTATACCAATAATATGTTAAACTGTGTACTTTTACTCAACGACCACCAGCAAGATCTATCGAGATTTTGTAAAGAAAATGCCATTCGTATTTTCACTGTATAAATAAATCTCAATTTCTATGAAAACCATAAAAGTAATAAACGGTCTGAATCTAATTCTGCTTAATGGGCTATTAAGTCTATTTCTATTTACAAAAACCATCTGGCGGGATAATTACATCATTAATTTTGTTCTCATTTCATAAAGCTTTTCTTCGTCACCTACAGATAGTGATCTGGACATTACAGACCTTCAGTGACTGATGACCATTTTGTACATCATTATGGAAGTTCTCTAAGGTCACGTCATTTATATAGCCAGACAGTTTGTCGGTTTTATAAGATATTATGGGTGACACCAAAAGACTAAAATAAATTGTGATAAATATTCATGTAATACAAATAATTAATTTTGAAATTAAAAATAGTGGAATTTAGTGAAATAGTAATGAATTATTTTCGCGATACCGTTCCTAGTTTTTAACACTTTTCAACATAGCTGAAAAGAGTTTATGAGATTGTTCATTCTGTCTATCTGTCACGATAGCCGCCGTAAAAATGTTTCGAGGGAGTCTGAGGGACATATGGGAATGTGTAAATGATTAATATCACCCAATCAGTTTTGGATTGAATCCGGGTTGAAAAAATGAAATAAATTGAACCCTATGAGACCTAATTTTTCAAACATTTTATAAGCAAAGTCAAAATTCACATATTACGTCGAAAATTTTAGAAAATACACTGACGCCCAAAAGTTAAGCGCGCAATGCCAATTTTTTTTTTTCGAAACCATATTTGAATTTGAGTGGCTGAAAATCGCTGCGAATGCAGATGGCAGTATGCAAATATCGTATATTACAGCCAATCATGATTGACTGTCCGGATATGTGCTAATTAGGCAGTCGTTGAAGACCCCAGCATTCTGAAGGGTTTAAGGAGGTGCGTTTAAATGCTGATACGAAGTGTTTATAACTTTTGAAGATTATTTTTGATGATATTCGTGTTTCTATGGCTGAAAGAAGACGAATGGCAGATGATGAGCGATGACGTGCTGTCGGACTTATTGAAGCAGGACAATCAATCAAAGATGTCGCTATTTTCTTTCGCGTTGATCATTCGGTAATTTCTCGATTATGGAAACAATTCCAAACAAGTCAAACAGTTGTCCAGAGACCTGTGCTCGGTCGTTCAAGAGTTACCACCCCCTCTGATGATCGGTATATTGCTATAGTAACCAAGGGGAATCGACGAGAGACCTCCACAACTGTTATATCCATGGTTCTAGCGGCAATTGGTAAGACAATATCTGCCAGTACTGTGGGCCGAAGGCTCCCCGTGAAGGGACTATATATCCGAGTACCACTTTCTTGCGTTCCACAAACCGTCCAAGCCAAAGGGGCAAGATTAAAGTGGTGTCGTCAACATGTCAATTGGACTATCTCAGATTGGTGCAATGTCCTAGACCCCATTGTGAGATTCTACGCCGCAGCAGTTGGTCCTGATTTCCTCCTTATGGACGATAATGCCCGTCCCCATTGAACTAACATCGTTGACGAATACTTGGAAAGTGAAGGCATTTTTCGTATGGAATGGCTGGAGCATTTCTCCGACCTTAATCCCATTGAAAACCTTTGGGATGCCCTCGGACGTGCTGTCTCTATCATTTACCACCTCTAGCCAGTCTCAGAGATTTGGAAACTAACCTCTTGGAGGAATGGCCATTGCTCGCATCTGCGATGGTTGATAACCTCATTGAAAACCATGGGAAATCGTTGTAAAGTTTATGTGAACATCCGGGGTGGTCACATACCATATTAATGTCAGTTTTGTTTGTCTTTAACGTCATTTTGTTAATTACCCAAATGTGACGTCATCATATAACTTACGAAAAGTAAATATTTGGTAACACTTTACAACATAGTTGAAAAGTGTTTATGACTTCGTTCATTCTGTCTGTCCATCAGCACGATAACATCCGTAAAAATGATTTTATCAAAATGAAATTTTAGTATGTTGTTCAGACGGTCTGTGAGATCTATGGGAATATAAATGAATAATATCACCCAATTAGTTTTGGATTGAACCTGGATTGAAAAAATGCAATATATTGAATCCTATAGGACCTAAATTTTCAAATATGTTTTAAGCGGTGTTAAAATTCACAAATTGCTTCCAAAGTTTAAGAAAATATTCAAATTATCCCATAAAATGTATAAAACCAATTATAGCAAAATATATTCAGTGATTTTTTAAATAAAAATTAAAATAATAATTACACCTTTTCTATGAAAAGATCACATGAAAATTATATGAAGAGATCACGTGATCTACTTCAAAATAAAGTATGGCATCCATCTTGTGTCAAAATCGTGATTTTTGAAGTTCTTTTTAATTCAGATTTAGTGTTGTATCCGTCCTAAAACCGCTTCATTTTTGCTTAAATTCTGTGCAACTACATACTGAAACAACGCAATTACAATATATTTAAGTTTAAATGATCATCTAACTTTGATTATATCTACAACGAAGTCAAAGTTGACTTATGGAGAATGTAAATACCAAAAGATGTAGAATGAGTTGTATAGGAATTGCATCACTTCTTTAACGCAAAATTATTTAGCTCCTGGAGTCTGCAATATATCTAATATGTATGAAATATTCATTGATTTTAGACGCAGACGATGTTTTCGATGAAGTTTTAAGCATAGAGTTTAATTACTTGTACCTCCATGGTCTTAAGTTTTTAATAAAATAAATTATTATAGTATTGTGATGAATGAAATGAATGGAAAAAGTTTATGAATGAAATGATGCTTTTATAGCGAGAGCCAGGCGTGTTATATTTCGATGACATCATTTGAATAAATTTCATTTGTTTTCGATGAAGTTTTCAAATATTTTAAAATATTGCAGTATTATGATAATTTTAAAAATATTACCGAGGAAATGTATTGCATGTTAGAGATGTTTAAACCAGGCAATTTATATTTCAATGCCTTCATTTGAATGAAATTCATTTTTTTCGATAAAATTTTAACTTTTCAAATATAATAAATTAATGTAGTATTGTGATAATTTTAAAAATATTACCGAGGAATGTATCGCATTTTAGAGATGTTTAAATAAAATTGCATGGAAGTTGCACTGAAGTGTTTCATAATCAATGCTTTATGCATGATTTATCTTTTTTGTTTTATGTTTGTACATAATTCTTATTTTCTTTAATGCATAAACACATTTGTTACCTTCATGTTCAATTTTGAGTTAATCAAAACTTTTCCATATTTGTGGATTTTGCAGTCAGTGCTTAACTTTTGGAAGCCAGTGTATATAAATTATCCCATAAAAATATATAAAAAAATTCAGAAAAATATGTACGATATTCTATAAATAAAAATTAAAATAATAATATGTGTCCTTTGGATGAGTCGGACGGTCTGGATCGTCAACACATATTATATGCCACACATATTATATCCCGGCCACTCAACCAGCAGCTCATACCCTAGGGTAGCCTGGGCCTTTCACACATATTATGTGACCGGCCGTCCAAACTGCTGCTCATGTCCAAGGACGAGTCGGACGGTCAGGCCTTTCGACACATATTATATGAAGAAATCACATGACTCACTTAAAAAAAAATATGGCATCCATCTTTTTTTCCAGTAAACTTTGATTATTTCTACAACGAAGCCTAATTTTAACACATGCAGAATGTAAACAAATCAAGCTGTAAGATGAGTTGTATAAGAATTGCTGAATTTTTTTAACGCAGAATTGTTTAGCTCTGGAGTTTGGAATAAAGCTGATATGAATGAAACGTATTGATGTTACATAAAGAAGCAGACGATTATGGCATTGCCATATTCGATGAAGTTTTAAGTATGGAGTTAGAAAGTACTTTTTCCTCCATGGTTTTAAGTTTTTAAGTAACATAAATTATCATAGTATTGTGATAGATTTAAAAATCTGATGTGGGCAGCACATGACTTTTCTTATATAATCCAATGAATTTACTACTTTTACAGTTAAAAAAATGTTATTCTTATAGTAGATATTTATATTCTTTCCAAGATATTGAATTCTCTTCAATTAGTCATTATTTTCATTGATTTAGCGTCATTTTTATCCATTTGGTGAGATTTTCGTTAATTTGGCAACATTTAAAAATATCGCCAATTTGGCGACATTCTACTTAGTTCGTCGCCAAAATCTCGCCAATCGTTATGGACGGAGAAATAAGTTATTCTTACAGCGGATAAATAACTATTGGCGCTCAAATACAAAAGTATTACTCAAAGTATCTTTTCTCGTGAATAGAACGAGTTAGATCCACGAGAATGATGTCACCCAATTTGTCGTATGATATTACATATGAAAAGGGAACATGTTTCTGAATAGTTAATTTTTTTTTTAATTTATTTGATTTTTTGAGAAATTTATTTGAAATATGTGCAATATCTCGAGAACGGTTCGTGCTAGCGTTCTAAAATTTATGTCAATCGTTTTCTAAGAAGAAATTACATAAGAAATGCTTATTTGCGTAACGCTATTAAAGGTTTTGATTTTTTGATGATGTTTTCAAATTTTCACTCGAAAATTTAGGGGAGTTCTGAACATTCGATTGTATTTTAAAGCAATAGGCTTCCAGTATTCACGGATTGTGATTTTTGTACCAAGTTTCATTCGAATCGCTCCATTCGTTCGTGAGATATCGTTTCCACAGACTCACTGACACATACACACACATACATACTTTCCCATACACACACATACTTTCACACACAAACACAGACATCAATACAAAAATTTTCGATTCGTGGTCAAGGATGCTTGAAACGTGATCTCCCGTCGAAAACTTGAATTCGAATTTTCGATCCCGTCACAATACTTTCCTTATGCATTATGTATATAAGGAAAGTAAAAAGATCCCCGCGAAATGTATCGCATTTTAGAGAAGTTTAAATAAAATTGCATTGCAGTTGGAAAATGTTTCATAATCAATGCTTTATGCATGGTTGAACTTTCTTGTTATTATATTAACAATAAAAAATTAGCAGTGTTTTACAAAATACGTGAATAGTTCAGTATATATCTGCAGTGTGGCGCTCCCTTGGACTCTCTTATTGACAAATATTATTTCCTATTCACATTTGTTTTCATGATGAATCGACAGTACTAACAATTTTCGAAGACTTTTTGCTACATGTAAAAATATTGGAAAATGCTATATTTTTGTCATACGAATTCCAAAATATTATATCTTGTACTGCACTACAACATTTTCTTGAGAATTTCTTATTTCAAAAGAAAGACTTATTTTCGATCAAGTCCTCTTTCAAAAAGTAGAAAGATTTTCAAGTCAAGAATCCTTTTAACAAAATAATTTCTAGAACCGCGAACACCAATATGCCACCCATTGAAAGGTTTTGAAATATTCAAGGTTTGGTTAATATTTTAGCCTTCGAATTCACAGAAGGACCGGATTGAAAACGGGGAGCGGATGAGAATCCTTAAGTATTTATGGTATACATGCAGTAGTCAGCTGATGCCAATACTGGCCAGTTGATATGCACCGGTTGTTAAAAATGTTTAGATATGAGTAACATTTGGACAATTATGGTAAATGCTTAAAATTAATTATAAAAAACTTTTCAAATATGGAACGTTAAAATTTCAACTTGAACGCTGAAGAAATTACTAATTCAAAATAAACATGGATGAACATAAAAGGAACATGCATCAACACAAAATAAAAAATCTGATGTAGACAACACATGACTTTCCTTATATAATGCAATGAATTTAATACTTTTACAGTTAAAAAAAATGTTATTCTTATAGTAGATACCTATATTCTTTCCAAGATATTGAATTTTCTTCAATTAGTCGTCATTTTCATTGATTTAGCGTCATTTTTATCAATTTGGCGAGATTTTTGTTAATTTGGTAACAATAAAAAATGTCGCCAAGTTGGCGACATTCCGCCAAATTCGTCGCCAAAATCTCGCCAAGCGATATGGACAGAGAAATAAGTTATTCTTACAGCAGATAAATGACTATTGGCGTTCAAACACAAAAGTATTACTCAAAGTATCTTTTTTCATGAATGGAACGAGCAAGATCCACGAGAATGATGTCACCGAATTTATCGCATGGTGTTACATATGAAAAGTGAACTTGTTTCTCAATAGGAAATATTTTTTTTTATTTTACTGACGCACACACACACGCACATACTTTCACACACGTACACACACACACACACACACACACACACATACACACACACACACACAGACATCACTTCAAAAATATTTGATTCGTGATCAGGGATGCTTTAAATGTGCTCTCCCGTCGAAAACTCGAATTCGAATTTTCGACTCCGTCACAATACTTTCCTTATACATTATGTATATAAGGAAAGTAAAAATCTGATATGGAGTACACATGACTTTGTATAATGCAATGAATTTACAGTTCTACAGTACAAAAAAAATCTGATGTAGGCAACACATGACTTTCCTTATATAATGCAATGAATTTACTTTCTTTCTAAGATATTGAATTTTCTTCAATTAGTCATCATTTTCATTGATTTAGTGTCATTTTTATCAACTTGGCGAGATTTTTGTTAATTTGGCAACAATTAAAAATGTCGCCAAGTTGGCGACATTCCGCTAAATTCGTCGCCAAAATCTTGCTAAGCGTTATTGACGGAGAACTAAGTTATTCTTACAGTAGTTAAATGACTATTGGCGTGCAAATACAAAAGTATTACCCAAAGTATCTTTTTTCATAAATGGAACGAGCTAGATCCACGAGAATGATGTCACCAAATTTATCGCATGGTATTACATATGAAAAATGAACATGTTTCTCAATAGGAAATATATTTTTCTTTATTTTATATAACTTTTTGATAATTTTTTTGAAAAATCTGCAATATCTCGAGAACGGTTCATGTTAGCGTTCTAAAATTTATGTCAATCGTTTTCCTATAAAAAAATTACATAACAAATGTCTATTTGCGTAACTTTATTAGCGATTTTGATTTTTTGACGATTTTTTTTAAATTTCACGCGAAAATTTAGGGGGGTTGTGAACATTCGATTGCGTATAAAAGCAATAGGCTTCCAGTGTTTGCAGATTGTGATTTTTGTATAAAAATTTCGTTCGAATCGGTCCATTCGTTCGTCAGTTATCGTCTCCACAGTCTCACTGATACACACACACACACACATACTTTCACACACACACACACATATTTTCACACACACACACATACTTTCACACACACACAGAGACATCACTTTAAAAATGTTTGATTTGTGATCAGGGATGCTTGAAACGTGCTCTCCCGTCGAAAACTCGAATTCGAATTTTCGACCCCGTCACAATACTTTCCTTATACATTATGTATATAAGGAAACAGTATATTAGCAATAGGCTTTGAGTAGTAATGGATTCTAATTTTTTTATACCAAATTTCGTTCGAATCGGTCCATTTGTTCATCAGTTATCGTCTCCACAGACTCACTGACGCACACACACACACACACACACACATACGTTCATACACACGGTGTTTTAAAACGCCCAATCTAGCTGCTGTATCACCTGGAGCTCTCCAAAATTGTTTGAAATTGAGTTATTATATATAGTCTGTGCAATATTCATTTTGAAAGTATTTTTGAACAATTTATATATCATGTATTATTTTTTAATTTTGGTAATTATAGTTTGTTATACTTTTAGTGTTATTTAATTAATGATGTTGATGAAGGTCTTCATCGAGGGGGAGGATGTTCCAACTTTAAATCTCTATGAGGGATTTAACGCGTCTTCAGTTTTCCCCTCCCCGACAGAGACACACGAGAGAATGGAAAATGTAATCGAATAGAATTGATGTTCAAAAATCTGATCAGACGTCGTGGCCGAATATTATGTGTATGTGCGTTGTGTTCTGTCAATAAATATGAAAAGACAAAACTGGATTAATTTAAAATAAAACCACACTTATACGTGACACCATCAATTACTTCGAAAATTTTAAATAATATTCAAATTATCCTATAAAATATATAAAAAAAAATTTCAGTAACATATGTTTGGTAGTTTAAAAAAAAAAATAGAACTATTATTTACACCCATTTTATGCGAAGAGATCAAGTGACCCAATTCAAACTCAAATATGGCATCCATCTTTTTTTCCCAGTTTAAAAATTGTGATTTTTAAAGGTCTTTTAAATTTATATTTAGTGTTGCATCCCTAAAATCGCTTTATTTTTGCGTATTTTCTATGCATTCATATTCTGCGCCAACACAATTGCAAATATTTTTGAGTTTAGATGAACATCAAACTTTGATCATTTTTACAATGAAGCCAAATTTTAATGGATGCAGAATGTAAACAAGTAATTGTAAGATAAGTTGTATAAGAACTGCTGAATTTTTTTCACGAAACATTATTTAGCTCTGGAGTCTGGAATAAAAGTGATATGAATGAAATATTCATTGCTTTTAAATAGAGAGCCAGACGATTTCTATGTCGATGACGTCATTTGAATAAAGTTCATTTTTATCGAAGAAGCTTTAAGTTTTCAAATATAATAAATTACTGTAGTATTACTGTGATTATTTAAAATATATCAGGGCTGAATGTATCGCATTTTAGAGATGTTTAAATAAAAAAAATTTCAGTTGGAAAATATTTCGTAATGAACATATGTATCTTTATGAATGATTGATCTTTCTTGTTGTTTCTTGTATTTGGCGGTTAGTTTTTACCAAGAAGTGATATTTCTGTGAGGTAAATATATATATATGCTATAATCTTTCATTTTAAGAAATTTTTGGAAATAATAAATATTTTAATATGTATTAAACAATGCCACTTTTAAATTAAGTATAGATTGTAAAGTCATAACCATGGTTAGGCTTCTATGCCCGATATCTTAAAATCAATTTTCTACCTACTCAGAAACTGGAGTTCAGGAATAAACCTCACATCTTTTTAAACCTAATCTGATTTCAGAATTATTGTTCTCAAAGAATGCATGTTTTACTATTATTTTCTCTTAGCATCCATTCCTTCTACTTATCCGCATAACCTTTATTTCATAAACAAGATTTTGAAACACCACTGGGGCATAGTATGAGATATATGTATATCAATGAAGAAATTTGAACCAACAATTTTTACTTTCACTTTCCTTATATACATAATGTATAAGGAAAGTATTGTGTTATAAAGGAATTCTAGTTTTCGACGGGAGAGCACGTTTCAAGCATCCCTGATCACAAATCAAATATTTTTGAAGTGATGACTGTGTGTGTGTGTGTGTATTAGTGAGTCTATGGAGACGATAACTGACGAACGAATGGATCGATTCAAACAAAATTTGGTACAAAAATCACAATCCGTAAACACTGGAAGCCTATTGTTTTTATACGCAATCGAATGTTCAGAATCCCCTAAATTTTCGAGTGAAATTTTGAAAAAATCGTAAAAAAATCAAAACCGCTAATATAGTTGCGCAAATAGACATTTCTTATGTAATTTTTCATTAGAAAACAATTGACATAAATTTTAGAATGCTAACATGAACCGCTGTCGAGATATAGCACATTTTTCACAAAAATTATCAAAAACTCATGTAAAATAAAAAACAATATTTCCTATTGAGAAACATGTTCACTTTTCATATGTAATACCATGCGATACATTTGGTGACATCATTCTCGTGGATCTAACTCGTGCCATTTATTAAAATAGATACTTTAAGTAATACTTTTGTATTTGAACGCCAATAGTCATTTATCTGCTGTAAGAATAACTTATTTCTTCGTCCATAACGCTTGGCGATATTTTGGCGACGAAGTTGGTGGAATGTCTTCAACTTGGCGACTTTTTTAAATGTTGCTGAATTAATGAAAACTGGATGCCAAATGGATAAAAATGACGCTAAATCTATGACGACTCATTAATGATGACAACATGGAAAATGACAACTCATTGACGAAAATTCAATATCTTGGAAAGAATATAAATAACTACTATAAGAATAATGTATTTTTTTTCTGTAAAAGTAGTAAATTCATTGCATCATATCAGAAAAATCATGTACTGCCCACATTAGATGTTTTAATGTCGAGACACACATTCTCAATTAAAGTACCAAAATTCGGAAGGGAATCGAACAAATCTGATTGATTTATACGAGTCGTTTGTGTAATATTATAAATACCGTTAAATAAACATATTTTCCTATAAATATTTTATGAATGAAAGCGATATGTTCAGATCAAGTACTACTAAAATGACAATATTTTTTCGCGATTACAAAATCCATTTAATCACAAGTATCACTTCTACTCTGCTCATAAATCAATTTTAACGTTATCTGGAGTTATTCATCTTGGCATTAAGAACCTTTTGACATAAATAACCATTATTACGGTTTGTAAAACCTCTCTCAGAAGGAATTATTAATGTATTTAAACCTATGTTTAACCATTATCAAGATGGATCATGTTTTTTGGAATGAAGTTTGTGTCACAAAGTAATTAAATTTCTTCTGATAAAATTAATTTCACTTTAAGGCATAGTAGCAATTCTTGTATCATCATGCCAATAATTAATTAACTTTAAATAAATTGATGCACATAGAGGTGAAGGGGGCCAACGGCCGTACCGTGCTGAAAACACCGGTTCTCGTTAGATCACCGAAGTCACGCAGCATCGGGCGCGGTTAGTACTTGGTGGGTGACCACCTCGGAACACCGCGTGCTGTTGGCCATCTCGGGTGCGGTATCCCCGTGGTTTGCGCGCTAGATTTGCATGCTACCACAAATGCCGCCGTGTTCATGCGGAGTACGATCACGTTAAACATGTGGGTCCGTAAGTCCTTCCGAGAGGTTGGTGGTAGGGGAAGGAGGGTACGGTCCCTGTGGATGCCTCCCCCACTGGGTTCCGGTCTAAATTGGGTGGCACTTCCCGGCCGTCCATACAGTTACCTTACACCTTTCTGGTAGGTCGGACGGTCTGGGTCTCAACAACAACAACATAGAGGTGAAGGAGATAGTTAAAATTAAATGTTGAGAAAACGCCAAAATCGTTGGAGACAATAATTTTTGGTGAAGCTGGCGGAAGATAAGTCCCCCTGAATTGCACATATTTCTACGGTAAAAGGCCCGTAGTAAATGAAATAATATTTCTTTTCACTGTTAATTTTAAAAGGGAAATTTATCAACGCAATGCAATTTAGAACTCAAGCAATAAAGGATATTCCTACATATTTAATCTTGCTCTGCCTTTCAATTTATTTTTACCTTCATACAGGGTGATCGTAAACTCTTTCAACAAAAAGTAGGAATGGTAGTACACATCAAGACAAACGATATCTGCAATGAAATTTAAGGCCGCATTCAACTCACTATGCCAGAAAAGAGTAAAGTTACATATTCTCATTGATCCTTCAACAGTGAAAAGAAGAGACTTAACTAATTTAGGTGTTTCACTTTTCCATTCGCATCAAAGAAAGACTCAAAGTAGCTGCTCAATGTGGTGTCCGAGGGCGTCATTGCACAGCCGATACCGGCGGAGGAATGCTTGTCGTGCTCTCTCGCAGACTTCTGATGTGATATTGATCTTGTCCACAGCAACAATCTCGTGTCGGAATTTTATAAATTCGTGACTCTGCTGAATTTAAATATATTTTCATATTATTTGTACGTATATAACTGTGTTCTGATTTAAGTTTGATTTAAGTGTTTTATGTGCGAAAAACTGCACGATTTTTGTAATATTTCATGCCTCGGCTTGCTTCCGCTTTCGAAGTGACCGTTAATTTGAAGTAGATGTATTAATTTTTCTTCTATTTATTGCCCGGTTGCGGGAATGCGAAATCCGGAGTCTCTGAGGCTAGTGATGTTGAAGTGTGGCTGGTGGTGTAGATGTGTACGTGTCGTCAGCCGTTGCCTGATTGGTAGATTTCGAAGGAGTGATGTTTTGCTCACTTCACGGTAATTGTGTTTGGCGTGGGGACGCTATCTTTCAGGGGAGATGGAACAAAGATGACTCGAATTGGAACTATGGGCAGTCCGCTCCAAAATTTTACTAAATTTAATAAAGGATAACTGAAATTGTTCACTGTCCAAGAGGACCCCTTAATGAGTGGTATGTATCCAGGACCAGGTCTTTTAAAATTTGTAAGTAGAAAATTATTATTTTCGAGATTATTAATTTCGGAACTTGGCTCTTAAGGCCTAAGCCCAACGCCACCCAGACTTAATGAAACTTATACTCCAGAATTCTTAAGATACTGTTCGACCTATTTTCTGGTAGGGAACTGAAAATAGTCAATTCCGATTATCAATATCATGTGCTTTAAGTTTTGAAATATTTGATTTAAATTGTAAAAGTTGTGCTTCGATTCAAAGGTTTCAACATATTTGATGCACTGGGTGTCCCAAAAACATTGATCTCGGTTTTTATTGCTTAAATATTGATCTTAGACATATACAATAAATTACAAAGTTGGGTAAAAAAAGGTGCAGAATTTTATGAAATCGATTAAAATTTTCAAGGGAATTAAATTTTAAGAAATGCAAAATTAAAATTTTTATACGGCCCCCGTACAAAAACATTTCCAATGAGTAAAATGTGCTCCATACACTAATAAGGTGATGTACAAAATTTCAGCATTTTATCATAAAAAGTCCCAGACATATGAAAAGACAAAAGTGCTGACTTAAACCACTTTTCGATACATTGACATGGGTTCTCAGAGGGAGAAAATCATGTCGGTAGATCGCGATTCAGGGGTCATACACAAATTACGAAAGAAAACAATGATTACATAAATAAATAATAATTTTGCTATTTATTGGTACAAAAGTATCTACACTGTGTAGCAATAATAACTTTCAAAGATTACAAAGCTTGTTCAAAATGTTTTCTATCCGTGCCAATACAGAGCTGCATTCGCCTGATAACAAGCCTATATGGTGCATTTCTGCGTTGCGTTATTTGCACTCTTGCTGTAAACATTTACCTTTTAATTTGTGATTATTCCCTCACCAACTTTGTTTCAACATATCTCTGGGACTTTTTATGATAAAATGCTGAAATTTTGTGCATCACTTTTTTAGTATATGGGGGCACATTTTACTCATTGTAAATGTTTTTGTACAGGGGCCGTATAAAAATTTAAATCTTGTATTTCTTAAAATTTAATCGCCTGAAAATTTTTATCGATTTCATAAAACTCTATACCTTTTTTTTACGCAACTTTGTAATTTATTATATATGGCTAAGATCAATATTTAAGGAATAAAAGACGAGGTCAATGTTTTTGGAACACTCTGTATAAGTATAAAATGATAGATTGTGATTTGCTGTAAAAGTACATGGAAGAAAAAAATGTAAATGATTATTGTTATAGCATAATTTAATATATATATATATATGTATTGATAATATCTTAATTAAATAATTTAATTCCACCATTTTTTTGGAGTAATCATTTAGTGTGCATGGCTCCCTTTCTTGACATGTTTTTACATTTCTGTCATTGGTGGGTCTTTGCATCCATCGCCAGAGAAAAGAAGCAACTGGGTTTGTACTGGTTGTATTCTGATTCTTCATGTATTGTATTTTACCACACGATCACGACGGCCTTCATGTTATAAAATTTTGTGCATATAATGTCATGCACTCATCGAACTGTCCCTATCTCCTCACAGTTCAGAATCGACATTGTTCGAGATTTAATTATATTGGCACAGTCGACAGTACAATTGGTACTGTCAACTTCCGTTCCGCTTTCACAACAGCGATTCTCATCCGGCCGCCCAAATACCTGCTCAAGTCCTCGGACGAGTCGGACGGTCTGGGTCTTCAACAACGATTCTCACGCGAAATCTTCTAGGGATTCCACAGGTGTCTCGTAAACCAATATTGTGCCCCTAGAAGAATAAGTAAACTGGATTAAAGTCCGGGAAGCGTGGAGGTCAAGCCACAGGTCTACCACGTCCAATACACTGCACGGGATATGTCGCAATTAGGAAGTATCGGAACTTGGTGGAAAAGTGTGCTGGGTCCACATCATCCATGCATCTTATGTCCCTCTGTATGGTGAACAGAACACCCTACAACAATTCGGGAATCACTTGCTCCAGGAAGACACGGTACTGTGCTCTTTTTTTCACTGATGAAGGATGAACATGGATATGTAACTTTACCCTGTTCTGGCACTATAAGTGAAATGCGGACCTAGGTTTCATTGGAAATATTGTTCCTCTTGATGTGTACTATCGCCCCTCTTCTTCGTTGAAAGAGTTTACGATCTCCCTGTATATTCTGTACCATGTTCTACAAAATATTTATTACTTCTATTCCTAATTAGGGAACTATAATTAATAAATAATCAAAATTACATATGCTGAACGCTTTGCTCTCCTGTTATGTCAAAAACAGATGGACTTAACTAACACTAGTGACATCCAGCTACAATTCTCAAACAGTTATGGTTTTTATCAAATTTTTCATCCATAAGAAATTTATCTCCGTGTCTTTAACTGCATGCTGATGCATTATACGAAAACTTAATATACACTTTTGGGTACGGACGAGAAAGATTGCGCAAGGACTAGAGATCTGAAACAGTACACGAAGAAATGTTATGTCATGCTGTTTACATTCATTAACCAGTGTATATCATCATCATCATCATCATCATCATCATCATCATCATGGTACTACAGCCCTTGTAGAAACATGACCTCCTTTAAGGTTTCGTAACAAGAGTTTTTTTCTGGGATGGAGTTGTTTGCCCCACGTCCAACGCCCAACCTGGAGGACCAGTCCCCTGATATAATCCCCAGGGGCAGCGTACCTGGCTATCTCCCCAAGCACTGGGGCCCCATTTTTCGCCTTCTGCGAAGCACAGGGGGGTGGTAGGGTTATTCTACAACCCGCCCCTACACGGGGTAACCAGTGTATAAGATTTCGTAATTCATTAAGTACATGCTTTTCATAGCATCAAATATAAAATTATGTAATCTTTTTGCTTTCTTCTCATTGCCTCAAACTCTTTATTTGCATTGTATCCATAGCTAATCATCTTGGATTTTATTAAATACAGAATTATTATGATAGTTTGCAGAGTCTACTTCGGGGACAAGAGCTTGCAGTTTCGCCCTAGTAGCTCGACAGTAGACAGTCGGCTGGTCATGGTCCAATTGTTCTTCGCAATGATACCCGAACAAATCAACTAAGTAGTGTAGTGCAAAAATGTCGGAAGTCTGAAAGGATTCCTAGGGATTACGGATGCAGTGGACTCTGGAAAATTGAGCACAGATTTTGAATCGAAAGGATAACGGTCACACAGAAAGCTGATGATAGAAACCACACAGAAGATACGAATAGCATCAGGCGGCTAACCTGGGATAAAAATAGCAGAAGGTAGTCAATCAGATTGTCAATTGCCCTCCAATCTGGCATCTGAGTGTGGAGAATGCAGAATCTACTTCAACAATAAGAGCTTGTAATTTCATCCCAGAAGCTCAACGGTAGGACCTCGGATGGCCAGTTCGAAGGTTCAGGATTGGATTTTGATTGAGGCAGCAAAGTTCTTTATACGTTTAAAATTATGTTTACAGTAAACAATTTGCTCTTCAACCATTTTAGGATCGCTAATTGCTGATGGTCACTCCTTTATATTTGAAAGAAACGTTATTTTTTCAGGATGCATGTTTTTCCAGGTATATATGATGTAACGTTTTCAAAAAATAAAAACGTCGTATCAACGTTACTCTCGTCTCCATCTTTAATGACTTGAGATGTATTGACTGCATTAACTAATATCCATCTTCATAACTTAAAACCTTTCTCTTTATAACCTCACAGTCCAATTCTTTACACCACATGTTTGCATCAGGTAATATTCTAAAATGTTCCACACCGAGGATCAATTGAGGTGAGCAATTTTAAAAATTATGCAGGAGAGAATAGAAATATGCATATTATAACAACAAAATATGTTGATTGGATTCTATACTTAAGAAATGTAGCAACATGGTTTCTAGTAAAAGACTGGCTTCAATTTTTAGCAGTGTTTAGATTTTTAGAATACGTAACGAGCCATTATGTACATATTGGAATTTTTATTTCATTTTATATGGAGCAGATCAAATGAAATTTGATACGATAATTTCAATCTATACACTTCAGTACCCTATTGATTTTCGAAGATCTCAGACCAGGTGACCATATTCAACTTTTAGAACATTTTTTTTTCCAAATATACCGAAACCAAATTATGAAAAGATCCTGAAATTTTGGGACAAGCATGATTTTTTTTTATTTAGATGCACGTGAATCATAAAATAATTTACATGCGCAATTCTGGAGAGATTGCACGTTTTGATCTAAAATCAAAAACATCATAAAAAATATGTTGGCGATTATCAAATAAGTTGATTATTTGTAACTACTTTCAACCAAAAATAATCGGATTTTTCTTAAATCGTTATTATTTATTACTAGCTATTCTCTATATATTGAAAGATCTATAATATTTTTCAAAATAGTGATACGAATTTAACACTTGGTATGCTTATTTAACTCGGTAGCAACAAAAAAATTCTGATGTGGGCAGCACATTATTTTCCCAACAGCCTCAAATTCATTCTCTATTTATTTAATAATTCATTAAATAAAGTTAATTAAATTACACCAAATTTCCACTTTTATATCAATTTTCGTTTTCATTTAGTAACTGAAAGTATTCTCAAAACTGAGGTAACAAAAATGTGAAAGAAACTAAAATATCTCGAGAACGGCTAGTAGTCTCGAGAACGGCTAAGTAAAAGGGGTTGCTCTTATTCTTTTCATCGTCAAAAATTACGTATAAAACAAGCACTCCATTTGAGCATAGTATTTTAGTTTAGATTTTGACGATTGTTGCGGGTCATTTTGCATAAAAAGGCAGGTTCTTTTTTTCCAAATCATACCAAAATTTAATCAGCACCAGGGTAGCCTACAAATAACATGTCTACCATTTTTTTTTAAATCTGGATAAATAGTTTTAAGTTAGAATGGATACATGCGTAGCACAGACAGACACAAACACACACAGAGAGAGAGAGAGAGATACACACACAGACGTCACTCAAAAAATAGTTTTTTTGTGTTCTAAAAGTCCCAAAACGCGTAGGTCCGTCGAAAACTCGAGTTGTGATTTTTGGTATGATTCCAATACTTCCCCTATACATTACCATGTATTGCAGGGAAATTAAAAACTCTAATTTAATTTCATAAAGTATTTAAAATGTGTTAATCTGTAGGAAAAGCCATATGTTGTCCATAAAATTTTCACATTTTTCGTTTACAATTCATCACTTCTATTAATTTATTATACATTTAATTATACAAATCATCACTTCTGCAACAGGAACCTTATAGATTTGGAGAAAATCTCTAAGGGGGGTCATCCCGCTAAGATAATCTCATAGGATAATTTCCAGAGTAATTGTACCAATTTATAAAACTAATTTATCTTATCCATTTAAATAAAATTATAAATGGGACGTCAATAAATATATTTTCTTTAAATCTTCAAATAAAAGCAATATATTCAGATCAACTAGATTTAATGAAAGTCCTTTCCAGACCAGAAAAACCATCTGGTGGTATAATTACATCATTAATTGTACTCTTTCCTCATAAATCTTCTTTTTCATCATCTAAAGATATTCATCTCGACATTAAGTACCTTCAGTGATAAATAACCATTTGTATGTTATTGTGAAACTTCAAGGTTTCATCATTAATGGTTTTGAACATATGTTTAGCTTGTTTGGTGATAAGTTGGAATTTTCATGGAATTATGTTCCTGATACCAAGTTACTCAAATTGTTCTGTTAAAAGTAATTGAAGTTTAATTGCGTAGTAGTAAGATATTTTTGCAGTATCATGTTGATACATTATGCAGAATATTTTAAGTTAAACGTATATATTTAAAAACTAGAAGGTATAACGAAATTAAAAATTTGCAAAGCATTGTCTCCCATTTAGGATTATTTTTACAATTTGGTGACATTTTTATCAATTTGCCAACATTTTCGTCAATTTGGCAATATTTAAAAAAGTCGTCAAGTTTGCGACATCCGCTAAATTTTTCGCCAAGCATTACGGACGGCCGGAAAAATGGATTATTCATATAGGCGTTTATTATGTTATTTCCAAGATATTGAATTTCCATCAATTAGTCGTCATTTTCATTGATTTAGCATCAATTTTATCAAATTGGCGACATTTTCGTCAATTTATCAGCATGTAAAAAGACTCGCCAAATTGGCGATATGCCTCCAAAATTCATCGCCAGAATTTCACCAAGCGTTACAAAGAGAAATTGGTTATTCTTATAGTAGATTCTTATATTTTTTCCAAGATATTGAATTTTCATCAATTAGTCGTCATTTTTACCCGTTTGGCTACGTTTTATCAATTTGGCGACATTTGTACCAATTTGGCTACATTTTTATCAATTTAGCGATATTTTTATCAATTTTGAGACAGTTTCGTTAATTTGGCAACATTTAAAAAATCTCGCCAAGTTGGCGATATTACTCCAATTTCGACCCCAAAATTTCGCCAAGCATTACCCAGAGATAGATAGATAAACAGATAGATAAATCATGGTGTTTATATTATAAAAACGCTGTTTTAAAGCTTGAAATTTTCGATTTTGCTTTCTCTGAAAAACGTAGTATACTGAATAAGGAAAGTATTGCGACGGAGTCGAAAATTTGAACTCGAGTTTTCGGTGAAAGAGCGCGTTTCAAGCATCCCTGAAACTCGAGTGGAATATTTGAGAAATCATCGAGTGGAATATTTGAGAAATCGAGTGGAATATTTGTGAATCTGTATGTGTGTGTGCATGTGCATGTCAGTCTGCGTGTGTATATGTAAGTGTATATGTATCTGTCCATGAGTCTATAGACGAGATATCTCACGAACGAATTAATCGTTTCGAAAATAATTTAGTACCATTTTCGCAATCAGTGAATACTGAAACCCTATTGATAACACAATCGAATATTCGGAACACCATCTCAATTTTTTCGGAGGATTTTTTTGAAAAAAAAATTATTCAAATATCAGTATCTTGAATAAGGATAAATAAATATAATAGTCTTATACTTAATTCTTAACTAGGAAATAAATGACGCAAACTTTAGAACTGAAGAATGAACCATGTTCAAAATATTGTACATTTTTCAAATGAATTTTTGAAAAAAATAACAAAAAATCTGAATTTTCAGTAATGTCAAATAAATAATCATTGCATACGTAATTTTTCACTCGAAAACGAATTAAATAAGCTTTATAACGCAAGCATGGACCGTTTTTGATATATTTTACATGTTTTTTTTCTTTCAAATAAATTTATCGAAAAATCCATATAATTAAGAAAGTAGTATCAACAAATATTTTCAGTGGGCATATGCATTAATATGCAACATATAATTACACATATAATTAAAACCATTCTCATAGAATACGTAATATGTTTCTAGGAATATATTTAATCGATTCCAATAATTTAGGCGGACTTTTCAGTGAGGGAAAATGTCCCCAAAACTATGTACACTAACAGTAAAAAATGTTCTAAAAACTTCATATTCAGGCTATAAAAGTTATATAACTGGTTCCAAAAGCGGTTTTTCGTGCCTAATATATTACTGGAAATATATTTAATGGATTTCAAGAGTTTAATGCTATTTTTTTCAATTTTTGTATTTTGACGTCCTTCATACTTTCACACACACACACAGACACAGACATCACTTCAAAAACGTTTGATTCGTGATCAGGGATGCTTGAAACGTGCTCTCCCGTCGAAAACTCGAATTCGAATTTTCGACCCCGTCACAATACTTTCCTTATACATTATGTATATAAGGAAAGTAATATAATATCTGATAAATCACTGTACTGCGTAATGCGCTATAAATCACAGTAGCACTGATCTGATGATAAATGTAGATCAATTCGGAATAAAACTAAAATAACGATTAACGCTGTGATTTTCTTTGTACCTCTCTGCATTGGGAAAATGTTGTCATTAATGAGTTTTTGACAAATACAAAGTCCCAAAAAGCATTTTTAAAAAATCTGATGTGGGTAACACATGACTTTCCTTATATAATGCAATGAATTTACTACTTTTACAATAAAAAAATAGATTATTTTTATAATAGTTATTTGTATTATTTCCAAGATCTTGAATTTTCGTCAATGGGTCTTCATTTTCCATGTCGTCATCATCAATGAGTCGTCATTGATTTAGCGTCATTTTTATCCATTTGGCGAGTTTTTCGTTAGTTTAGTAACATATGAAAAATCGATAAGTTGGCGACATTCCACAAAATTCGTCGCCAAAATATCGCCAAGCGTTATGGACGAAGAAAAAAGTTATTCTTACAGCAGATAAATGACTATTGGCGTTCAAATACAAAAGTATTACTCAAAGTTTCTTTTTTAATATATGGAACGTGTTAAATCCACGAGAATGATGCCACCAAATTTATCGCATGGTATTACATATGAAAAGCGAACATTTTTCTCAATAGGAAATATTTTTTTTTTATTTTATATGACTTTTTGATACCTTTTTTGAAAAATGAGCAATATCTCGAGAACGGTTTATGTTAGCGTTCTAAAATTTATGCCAATCGTTTTTTAATGAAACATTACATAAGAAATGTCTATTTGCGTAACTTTATTAGCGATTTTGATTTTTTGACGATTTTTTCAAAATTTCACTCGAAAATTTAGGGGGGTTCTGAACATTCGATTGCGTATAAAAACAATAGACTTCCAGTGTTTACGGATTGCGATTTTTGTACCAAATTTCGTTCGAATCGGTCCGTTCGTTCGTCAGTTATCATCTCCACAGACTCACTCACACACACAAACACACACACACACACACACATACACACACACACACACCACACCCAAAAACATCACTTCAAAAAGGTTTGATTTGTGATCAGGGATGCTTGAAACGTGCTCTCCCGTCGAAAACTCGAATTCGAATTTTTGACCCCGTCACAATACTTTCCTTATACATTATGTATATAAGGAAAGTAATAAATTGAAAGATTAAATAACTTTGAATACGTAGCAATATTCTATATTGTTTCAGTTCTACTTTGCATTGAGTTAATGATTTATTTTTACAATATTGGCAGTTTAGTTAAATGTTTCATTAGGAAACGATTGACATAAATTTTAGAACGCTAACATGAGCCGTTCTCGAGATATTGCACATTTTTCAAAAAAATTATCAAAAAGTTATATACAATAAAAAAAATATTTCCTGTTGAGAAACATGTTCACTTTTCATATGTAATACCATGCGATAAATTTGGTGACATCATTCTCGTGGATCTAGCTCGTTCCATTCATGAAAAAAGATACTTTGAGTAATACTTTTGTATTTGAACGCCAATAGTCATTTATCTGCTGTAAGAATAACTTATTTCTCCGTCCATAACGCTTGGCGAGATTTTGGCGACGAATTTTCGAGGAATGTCGCCAACTTAGCGACATTTTTAATTGTTGCTAAATTAACAAAAATCTCGCCAAATTGATAAAAATGACGCTAAATCAATGAAAATGACGACTAATTGAAGAAAATTCAATATCTTGGAAAGAATATAAGTATCTACTCTTAGAATAACATATTTTTTTAACTGTAAAAGTAGTAAATTCATTGCATTATATAAGGAAAGTCATATGTTACCCACATCAGATTTTTTTTATCTTCATATGTTCTGCATTTTATCCTACAACTATGATAAAATACTGGTTAATTATACTGATAATAAGGGAACCTTTAACTTAAAAATAATCGAAAATACATGTACTAAATACTACACCTTTCTGTTGTGTCAACTAGCAATAACAGCTACTTTACTAACACTAGCGACACCTAGATATAATTCTCAAAGCATTATTGCTTTTTCAAACGTTTCATCTATAGGAGTTTTATCTCCTTCTTTCTAACTGAATGGTACTGAAATTTAGAACACAGGTATTTCTTCTTCTTCTTAGCCCAGACGGCTAACCTACCCGAAAGTGTAAAGTATCTATCTGTTTAAACGGCCGGGAAGTGCCATTCAATTTATTGCCGAACAATTTATAGTGGTGGTGGCATACACATGACCGTATAATCCCAACCTCTCGAAAGGACATATGGACACCCATATTTAAGATGCCCGTACTCCGCGTGAACACGGGGACAGTTTGGGTACAGATGGGAATCGAACTCGCGTCGTCCGAGTGCAATCCCCGAGCTAACCACTGAACTATCCGACCCCTGTATACAGATACTTCCACATTATCAGGTCTTCAAGTACACAGGTACTTGAGGACCTGAGAATGTGCACTTCGGCATAATTTCTTTAAATTTTAAATTCGTTTTTTAGTTATTTCATGTTTTAGCTTTTTTACGCCAATTGGTTCCTTAGAGGCCCCAACTATTATCACAGAGTGTTTATATTGACACTATAGAAAAGATAAAAAATTCTCTTTTAAACAAACTTTGAGCGAAATTCATATAATGTATAGATATATTTTGATGCATTAAAATGTATATACTTTTCGTGCGTTTTAAACCTTTCCGATTGTTATTACGACATATTATAAGTCATGACGTTCTCTAATTAAACATTCATTTTTTTTTTTCAACGATATCGCAGACAACTCCAGAAAAATAATAATTTCACAAACCCATCCGTTGATTAATTGCATTTTTTTTATCCGAGGCATGTTTTTTGAACGCAGCTCTCACAAGCTGTTGGACCCCCCCCCCCCCCTCGGAGGTTGAAGCATACGGGATAAGGCACACGTTCATTTTGTCGTAGGAGAGTGGATATTTTGGGATGAGCTGAGAGAGGATATCTAGATGTCCCTTGATGCAGTTTGCTAAGCATTGATCGCAAGATACATATTTATACATTTGCAACAAATAAATATAATGCATTCCATTGTAACTTATTGGTAATCGCATACATTAACAACACATATTTTCTGTTATGTATGAATTTAGTATTCCACTTTTTTGTGTGAAAACATATTTCTGACAAATATCCCTGATACCACGTTAATAACATATTATATATATATATATATATATATATATATATATATATATATATATATATACGGATAAATAGAACAAATATTGCAGTCATTCGCCAAGAATACGATGACTCACACAATGAATAAATTCAGATAAAATTCTTTCACATAAATTTCTTTTAAATTTAAAACTTGAAATATCGAATTTCAAGAACAACAATTGCTCCGATGACATAGTTGAGCATGAAAATACAAAACTAAAACTGCTTCGTAAGCAATATGTATAATTCATGATTTTCTGGATACGGAGTAGAAAAGTTTCATTCATACTGCATATTATGACAATCAAGTATTTTGACAATGTGTAATTCAGATAGTGAAATCTTTACAAAGTAATAAATTTTTCTATTAGCTATTGTTGCGAAAATATTCCCTTTCTTCTGGAGTCTTTCGTCTCTGTCAAAGACCAGACGGAGAAGACACATGTGCGGGCATCCATTTCTATAATGTGATATTAGGGGTTTCCAGAATTCCAAGGGCCAAAGCTGGGTTGCCATATTTGACGATTTCCCGAAAGTTCAAGGAAAACTGCGAAATAACGAGTATTCTACGAAATATGAGATAATTTCAGATGTTTCTATAGAGAGTCTATAAAAGGAGTCATCACTCCGCTGGAATGGCAGTTGACGTGATATGAGCTACATTGAACAGTGATTTTTTTTCAATGATTTGAGAATAGTTTGCTGCTATAATGTGAAATTAATTTCGTCAAAGTTTTGAAGATAGTATCGGTTATTTTGTGAAATTAATGAAGCATTTAAGTCTTGTTTTTAACTGCATATTGTTCCTGTTTAAGCTGAGTTTGTGAATAAACGTGTTAGTTATCCAGAAATGGGGACTCATTATTGTATCCACGT
This sequence comes from Amaurobius ferox, assembly GCA_951213105.1. NCBI lineage: Eukaryota > Metazoa > Arthropoda > Arachnida > Araneae > Amaurobiidae > Amaurobius > Amaurobius ferox. The sequence continues at coordinate 94,258,966 of OX578149.1, read as the reverse complement.
TCCAGGAGATACCTGGAATATGAAAATATGTGGACAATGAAATGAATGCGGAAATGAAAATATGCGGTGTTGCAATTATCTCTGAAGCCAAGATACCACTTTACCAAATTTCATGGCTGAACGTTGCTCACATTTGCCATGGCAAACAATGCTACTAACTAATAAACAAACAATATATATATCCTCCCATTATTGTAGATTCTCCAGACCTGTTGTCCAATACCGTATCTTTTTCTCTACCAAGACCTTCTTTCTTCTTCATTTAGTACACATATATTTGTAAAAATTTAAAAATTATTATTCGTACCGGAAATATTTTTAAATTCTAAAGATCTGTTATACACTCCCCTCCAAAAAAAATAAGCACGAAAGTGAAAATCAGGTACAAATCAGAAACAGCTGCAACAATTTATTCCTAATTTTACAGTAACATAGAATAGGCATCTGCTTATTATTTGCATACAAAAAAAAAATAAATAAAAGGGATTTCGAATGTATACTTACATATTGAAAAGGAATTCAAAAAAATAAGAGAAAACGACAAGTCATAGTTTTGAATGTGTAATATCTGTCTATAAGGAATATGACCACCTCTCACACTAATGCTGACTTGCCAACGACGATTCATGCCACCGATTAAGTGCTCAATGAGATCCGAAAGCAGCAATCGCCACTCTTGTATGGGAGCATGTTGGAGCTCTCGGGAAGTGTTTGGAAGGGTTTGTCGGGAAGCTACAGCTCTCCTGAAAGCATCCCATACATGCTCTATTGGGTTAGGTCTGGGGAATATGCTGGCCACTCCATTCGCTGGATTCCCTCTGTCATCAGGTAATCGCCTACAATACGAGCTCTATGTGGCCGGGCATTGTCGTCCATAAGAACAAACTCAGAACCTATTGCACTCGCATAAGGGCGAACATAGGGATAAAAAATTTCGCCACAATATTTTTGGCTTGTCACAGTACCGTTGAGGAAGAAATGGAGGTTAGTACGTCCGCTAAAGGAAATCCCAGCCCATACAAGGATACCACCACCACCAGAAAATGAGTGGCGCTGGACGATGTTAATCACTTGATACCGTGTACCAGCCTCTACCACACAAAAATTCGTCGATCGGCCGACTGCAAAGCAAAACTCGACTCATCGGTGAATAGGGCATTGCTCCAATCGTCTATGGTCCAACAGACGTGTTCCTCACACCATTGGAGACGGGCTGCTCTGTGCCTTGCAGACAATCGAACACAAATTGTTGGCCTCCAAGCATAAAAGCCATGTGCGTTCAACCTCCTTCTCACAGTTGTAACGGATACAGGTCTACCTGTAGCTACATAGAGGTTAGAACGTAAAACAGCTGCTATTGCTTGCCTGTTACGTCTAACCAATAACGCTAAGTAGCGGTCATCGGAAGATGTTGTAACTCGAGGGCAACCTGAGCCTGGCCTTCCGCTGTTTTGGAATTGGGTCGATAAGGCTGAAATCGATAAGGCTGAATGGTGGACTCTGAACAATTCATTAACTTCTCCAATAGATTGGCCGGATTCTAACCTGTCCACGGCTCGCCATCCCTGACCATCATCTAAACGCCTATTTCGAATTTCATCCTAACGTACGTGTAGAAGTAAGGACGCACAGAAACACCTGCTTTTACCAAGACGCTGATTTACGTATTTGGCACAATGCCAATTGCTATTATGCACATGTTTCTATATTTGCATATTGTACTTGAGGTATACAGCAAGTTTTGTCCAATAAAATTCATTCCTGGTGAGCTGAGAATCTTCATTTCGTGCTTACTTTTTGGAGGGGGGGTGTATAAGCGAAACGGCATTAATATAGGGTAAAAATTCTTATGTTGCTTTGTTATCTAGCTGAAGATGTAATTTGAACTGCTGTGATATGCATTACTACCAGTGGCGGCTCGTGTATAGGCACTGTGGCACTGCGGGAACGACAGTGCCTCGCAGCCTCGCTTGCAGCTTCCTATGTGCGCATGCGCACATAGGAAGCTGCACGCGAGGCTGCGAGGGAGAGAGAGCGGTGTTTGACTGTTGAGCGCATGCTCACATAGGAAGTTGCAAGCGAGGCTGCGAGGGAGAGAGAGCACTGTCGTTACCGCAGTGCCACAGTGCCTATACACGAGCCACTGATTACTACTGAGGGCACACCTGGCAATGTGTTCAGTCTCACATGTTCGGGGAAGATTGAAAAGATAACATAGAAAAATATGATGTGGGGAGCACATGACTTTCCCTGCAGACTTATATCCACGTTTTCTCTATTTTAATTAAATTTAATTCACTTAATTCAATTTTCGTTCTCATTTGGTAACTGGACTTACTTTCAAAGGTGACGTAGAGAAAATACGAAAAAAAAACTAAAATGTCTCGAAAACGGCTAGTCCCAGCGTAATGAGGTTGGTATTATTATTTTCTTCGTTAAAAATTACGTATAAAACAAGCATTTAATGGATATATTTGAGCATATGTAGTTTTTTATTTTAGATTTTGACGATTTTTACTGGCTATTTTGAAAAAAAAGGCAGGTTATTATTTCCCGAATCATACCAAAATCTAATCATCACCAGGGTAACCCACAAGTGACTTATATACCGAATTTTGTAAAATTCGGTCCATTAGTTTTTCAGCTAGAGTGGATAAAGTCAATTTTTGGAGTCCATTTCGCAAAAAAAGGCGGGTTCTTTTATCACGAATTGTACTAAAAACTAATCAGCACCAGGGTCACACGCAAGTGATTTACCTACCTAATTTTATGAAATTCGGTCCATTAGTTTTTGAGTTAAAGTGGATACATACATTGCACAGACAGACAGACAGACACACAGACAGACAGACACACAAACACACACACAGACGTCACGATAAAAATAGTTGTTTCGTATTCTAGAGATCTCGAAACGTGTAGATCGTCGAAAACTCGAGTTGCGATTTTCGGCATGATTACAATACTTTCCCTATACATTACGATATATTGCAGGGAAAGTAAAAATCTGATGTGGGCAGCACATGACTTTCCCTGCAGACTGAAATTCATATTTTCTTTATTTCTTTAATAATTCATTAGATTGAGTTTTATTGAACAAAATAACATTAACTTTGTATTTTTAATTCAATTTTTGTTTTTATTTGGTAATTGGACATTTTTCCGAAATCGGCGTAACAAAAATGCAAGAAATCTCATATATCTTAAGCACGGTTTGGCCTAAAGTATAATGAAGTGTGTTATGTGATTTCCCTCTTCAAAAACTGTGTATAAAACAAGAATTTAATTGAAACATTTGAGCTTAGACTATTTAGTCTTTTTTTTTAGATTTTGGCGATTTTGGCGGGCTATTTCATAAAAAAACGCAGGCTGTTCTTTTCCGAATCGTACCAAAATCTAATCAGTATCAGAGTATCCCACAAGTAACTTATCTACCACATTTTGCGAAATTTGGTCAGTTAGTATTTTAGATAGAGTGGATACATGCAATTTTTGCGGGCCATTTCGTAAAAAAAGGCGGTTTCTTATTTTCCGAATCATACCGAATTCTAATCAGCACCAGAGTATCCAACAAGTAACTTATCTACCAAATTTTGTGAAATCTGGTCAATTAGTATTTTAGCTAGAGCGGATAAATGAAAAATTTTACTGGCCATTTCGCAAAAAAAAGCGTGTTCTATTTTTATGAATCGTACCAAAAACTAATCAGCACCAGGGTCACATCCAAGTAACTTCCCTACCAAATTTTATGAAATTCGGTCTATTAGTTTTTGAGTTAGAGTGGATAAATACATTGCACAGACACACACACAAACAAACAGACACACACACAGACACACAGACAAACACACAAACAGACACACACACAGACGTCACGCTAAACATAGTTTTTTCGTATTCTAGAGGTCCCGAAACGTGTAGATCCGTCGAAAACTCGAGTTGCGATTTTTGACATGATTTCAATACATTACTTCATTCATACTTCATTCATTACTTCATTCATACTTTCCCTATACATTACGATATATTGCAGGGAAAGTAAAAATCTGATGTGAGCAGTACATGACTTTCCCTGCAGACTCAAATTCATATTTTCTTTATTTCTTTAATAATTCGTTAGATTGAGTTTTATTGCACCAAATAACACTAAATTTGAATTTTTAATTCATTTTTTGTTTTTATTTGGTAATTGGACATTTTCCGGGAAATCGGCGTAACAAAAATGCAAGAAATTTCAAATATCTTGAGAACGGTTATTCCTAAAGTATAATGGAGTATGTTATATTCTTTTCCACGTCAAAAATTGCATATAAAACAAAAATTCATTTCGTATATTTGAGCATATATAGTCTTTTTTTTTCGATTTTGGTGATTTTTGCGTGCTATTTCGTAAAAAAATGGCAGGTTGTTCTTCTCCTAATTGTACTAAAATCTAATCAGCACCAGAGTATCCCACAAGTAACTTATCTACCAATTTTTGTGACATTGGGTCAATTAGTATTTTAGCTAGTGTGGATACATGAAATTTTTGCGGGCCATTTCATAGAAAAAGGCAGATTGTTCTTTTCCTAATCGTACCAAAATCTAATCAGCACCAGGGTCGACCACAAGTGACTTATCTACCAAATTTTATAAAATTTAGTCGATTAGTTGAGTTAGATTGAAAATATACAATTTTTGCGGTCCATTTCGTAAAAAAAAGGCAGGTTGTTCTTTTCCGAATCGTATCAACATTTAATCAGCACCAGGGTGACCTACCATTTAATTCAGTACCAAATTTTGTAAAATTTGATCAGTTAGTTTTTCAGTTGCAGTGGATACAGACAATTTTTGAGGGCCATTTCGCAAAAAAAGGCGGGTTGCTTTATTCCGAATAGTACCCAAAACTATTCAGCGCCAGGGTCACATACAAGTGACTTACCTACCAAATTTTATGAAATTCGGTACAGTAGTTTTCTAGTTAGAGTGGATACATACATTGCACAGACAGACACACAGACAGACAGACAGACAGACACACACACAGACGTCACGCTAAAAATAGTTTTTTCGTATTCTAGAGGTCTCGAAATGTGTAGATCCGTCGAAAACTAGTTGTGATTTTCGACATGATTCCAATACTTTCCCTATACATTACCATGTATTGTAGGGAAAGTTAAAATTGTTCAACGTAGCATAACATGTCAAGCATTAGTAATACAACTATAGAATTTCTATGATGTTAAGGAGTTTGGTAATCGTCTGGTGCATGGGTATTTTTGCACATTTTCTTTTGCTGGAGGTAATTCTGGGGGTAATCTTTTGCTGGGGGAGATTTGCTTCTTGTAAATGTAACACAGAGAAAGCTATGTGCGATTAGTTTATTTGTTTCTCTTGGTCTGCTCGTTATGTGCATTTCGAGCATATTGTTACCACAGTAATAGATCTGGTCTTATTATCAACCTGAATATGTATCCGACGTTTTCAGGAATATAAGATGCACACCTCTGATTAAAATTACTCCGGAACATATAGCGAAATCTCGAAAACTAAACAACGGTTTTACTGTATGGCCGCTTTAAATAACAGAAGAATAACTTGCTACAGTGGCGTTATAAGCCCTAACTGAGCGTAGAGGGTGTATGCAATCCATAAACACGGCCTTCGTTAGCTCAAATTAAAAATAAAGTGTAACAGACTAAAAACTAGCATATTTAGTATCCCAGATATGTTCAAATTAATAAAACACCTAAAGTAATAGATGGGGGAGTAATTTGAAACACATATCATCACGTCGTTTTCAAAACACCTAACATCGAGAAACATCACAGCGAATTATTTCCAAAAACATACAGAAAATAATTAAAATTGGAAAGCTTAATCACAATCAATTCAATATTATCGACAAACAAATAATTTCGATTTATGAGTAAACTTAAATATATCTAAATTTACTGGTTATACTGAATTGTTCTATAGATTAACCTTGTCACACTGTTATGCATGCCAACGGCCGTACCGTGCTGAAAACACCGGTTCTCGTTAGATCACCGAAGTCAAGCAGCATCGGGCGCGGTTAGTACTTGGTGGGTGACCACCTCGGAACACCGCGTGCTGTTGGCCATCTCGGGTGCGGTATCCCCGTGGTTTGCGCGCTAGATTTGCACGCTACCACAAATGCCGCCGTTTTCATGCGGAGTACGATCACGTTAAACATGTGGGTCCGTAAGTCCTTCCGAGAGGTTGGTGGTAGGGGAAGGAGGGTACGGTCCCTGTGGATGCCTCCCCCACTGGGTTCCGGTCTAAATTGGGTGGCACTTCCCAGCCGTCCATACAGTTACCTTACACCTTTCTGGTAGGTCGGACGGTCTGGGTCTCAACACTGTTATGCATGCGGGCGCGGTAGCCCGGTGGTTTGAGAGCTGGATTTGCACCCTGCCACAACTGCCGTCGTGTTCATGCGGAATACGATCAAGTTAAACATGTGGGTCCGTAAGTCCTTCCGAGAGGTTGGTGGTAGGGGAAGGAGGGTACGGTCCCTGGGGATGCCTCCCCCACTGGGTTCTGGTCTAAATTGAGTGGCACTTCCCAGCCGTCCAAACGGTTACCTTACACCTGTCTGGTAGGTCGGACGGTCTGGGTCTCAACAACAACAACACTGTTATGCACTCAATCATAAGGTTGTAAGTGTACTTATTGTGTGGCAAAAATAAGTATATTTATTTCTTCATTTTTTTTTTCTATCAGAGCAATTGATTCAGATATTATTAGTAAAGTTATAGACATTCATATAAATTATTAATATCTTACTGATAACGTTTAGGATACTATACTGATATGTGTTTGAATATAAATGCAATTCAAAACTTTAATAAATAACGAAAATATCTTGAAATTTCTCTTATCCAATTAGATTCGATTATATAATTTTTAAAAAATATGTAAGGTGTAACTACAATAATAGCTTAATAGCTACAATAGTAACTTAAGCCCAAACTTAATCTTTTAAAAGGAATTTTAAATCGGATTCAATTGAAAAGTTGTTATTCGTCTGTGTTGGCAATAGATGGCAGCACTAAATATTAAAAAATTAATTCCTTCTATAACAAGATACTTTATTGGAACGTATTTAAATGTTTTTAATCCAACAACGACAGCCAGCTGAATGGAAATTGAGATTACACAGATATAAAAATTTTATCATTCTTTTGTTTCATATTTTCAAATGTAAGAGTTTAGTTTAAAGCTGCAACTACTATTTGAGAAAAAAATATATTCCTCTTATTTAGATAACTTATTTTACTGTTAATAGATGGCAGCACCAAACTTTTAAATTGTTACTAATTTATTTACGCATTTATTGAAGAGTCGAGGTTAGCAAGAAAAAAGTCCATGTTAAAGACTACGAGACAACGTTGGTCCAACACTCCTTGAGGGACAGCCAACTAATAGCATGAGATAAGGCCTTCCATGAGGAAATTCCTTTGTCAAAAAGGTAATGACTGACCTAGAAGAAACTTTAGTATGTCCCGAGACTATGAGAATCGAAACTTTTTTCTTGTATAACATATTTTAAATATGGTTGTTCTTATATTCAATATCAGTCCTTAATCAGGAGGAGGGCAATTTTGGACGGGATGGGTTTTTTTCCCAATAATTTTTTTTAGAACCTCCTAAATTTCCCAGATTCGAAATATTTTGAATAAACTAGCAATTAAATTCATTTTGAAAATGTATAGACCTAACTGGCAAGGGGCATAAACTGTTTTAACAATTTATGTTCAATAACAAGGGGCATAAACTGTTATTGAACATAAACTGTTTTAAGTTTTCTTGTATAAAATTTGCCCTTTTCCCGACTTAATCAAATAGCATGTGAATGATACCAATAACTCTCTATCAGTAGAGGCTCAAAGTTTTCTGAGGCCACAAGCGAACTTTCTTTCATAAAAAGATGTCATCTGAACAATTTATACATTAACACTTCACACATCCGACTATTGTTATTCCGAGAAATCGATTATCCGTTAGTTTATTTATGCTGTTTTTAGAAGTTCAAAAAAAAAAATTTATTAAAAGACGTTAGTTTTTTTTACTTTAGGTTCTGGAATGGAATTTTTGGCCCCCGGATCAACAATATTTTGGGGGACTTTGCATGATATAAAATATTCGAAACAACCTTGTTCAAATGGATAATCTATGGATTCAATGGGCTATATAACAAAGCTCACCATGGGAATTAAAGTATCATGATTTCAATATGTTCAACTATATTTCGATAAACAGGTTGTAGCAAAAACGTTGTTAAGGACACTATAAACTGATACGCAAATACCCAATAATAAAATGCAGAATTATATAAAATACTAAGGAAATGTTGAGTTAGGTTTATATATAATGCATTAATAAGTCTTAAAAAAAATTCAAGATAAGTCCAATAAAAATAATGTACAAAATTTTTTAGGCCCTCTGCAAACATGAGGCCCCAAGCGGTCCTTTGGGCTGCTTGGCCCTCGGGGCTTTCTATATTACTTTAGTACCTCACAGGGCTATCGAATTTAGCAGGTTAAATTCTAAAGGCCGAATGTCTATGGCCGCACTGGCCGCACATGGGGGAGGGGGGGGGGGGCGAACCACTCAAGTTAGGGCATTCTCATTCTCATTAAAACATTCTCAATCCATATCAAAAGTTTTTCTTGCTACGAATTTTTTTCACATTTCTTGCAGTACGATGTTACCGTAATATCCTTAGTGAATCGGGGTAAACTTTAATATCTTTAGTAATCGGAAGAGGGCCAAAACCTCTTCTGCCATCCCCCTCCCCCCATTATTTAGCGAATGCGGCATGAAATATTCGGAAGATTTCCAAGGAGGGTAATATCAAATATAGAAGGAAATGGTCACTCCAACTGTTTAAAGGCGATCCACTATTTGTATGGGTGACCCTGATAGTGGTGGTTCTTTGTGGCTAAGAAATTACAAACAAACCGGGTTTTATGATTTTGTTTTTCAAGCTACACTAAGACTCACTATTACGGTAACATTATGCCAGAAGAATTGAGGGAAATTTCGTTGCACTAAAGAAAACTTTTATTATGAAATGAAAATGCTCTTTTGTGTAGCTTTTTTTTATAGAAGCAAAGGACTTTTCGGAGTGTTACATTGTGAAAACAATAGATATTTTTTTTTAATTATTTGTATATATACATTTATTTTGTTTTCCGTGATGTTTATGTAATTGTTAAGTTTAAGTAATTATTTATGACAGAAATAAAGTCTATAGTCGTGGTATCTGGATAAAATCGGAGAGTGACGAAGAGCGTAAACACTTAGACGCTTGCATCTCCGAACTTAATGTAATTGTAAACAATACTTGTTCAGTAGGGTAAAGCTTATGAATATATAAAAATTCTTTCAATATTTTGATGCTTTGAATTTGATTTTTTTTTCTTTACTTTGCTTATATTCATTATCTGCTTATATTTATTATTTTTAAAACCATAAAAGATAGATATTGATAGTAAACGACAAAAATTTCAGTGAAAGATGCAATTTCCATATTATATATATATATATATATATATATATATATATATATATATATATATATATATATATATATATATATATAATATATATATAATAGTATGAAAGTCCAATGATAGAATAGTGAGAAACTGGAACTCGAAAAACAACACTTTCTAACAAACCTACAAAATCAAAATAAAAAACAGCAAATCTTGAATCAAATGGAAAAAAATACAAATTTCGAGTCATAAAGTTAATGATAATCAACAAATATCAATGGTATGGAATCGATAATAGAAAAATATATAAAATCCAAGCATTAATGCAATACACGTGGAGAAGGGCTAGGCCTAAATACTGGAATTATTCACTTCGCCAAAACTCTTCATCGGGTCCAAGTATTTTGTCGAAGCAAACACAAAATCTGCATGTTTCTGAAGAAATAGATAGATGATATCTATAAACTATTTCTACTTGGACAACATACATAAAGAAGGAAAAATAAAGGAAACAAGAATACCTGGAATAAAACTACATATGCCCGAACCAGTCGATCCGTGTTACCCAGAATGAAGAGACAATATATATATATATATATATATATATAATTGGATTTAAATCTAATTAGAATCTACTAATGGGATAGTTACTAATTTATATGATAAAAAAGATTTTTTTAAATTTAATATTAATAAATTATTACCTTTTAATTCCTGCAACTCGATTCAATTGTTTAGAAATATTATACTTAATCAACTTTTTAGAATTTATAAATTATCAGATAAAAAATTTCATGCTTTGCACATTAATAACCTCAAAATTACCATTAAATTTTATAAATATCCAGCATATTTAGTAAATGGTATAGTTAATAAGTTTCGATTAGCCTAATATTCTCATAATGTCTCCTTAGTATCTTATTTTAGCCGTACTTCTACATTCTCTTGAATTTATTATATTTTCATCTTTTTATCTTACAGCTTTAACTGTAGAATATCTCATTTTATTGCTTTTACGCAGTACGGTTTTTATTGCTCTCTTTGGCAACAGCAAATCACATCTTTTCATTTCTGCATATGGCAACATTGGTTTAGTCATATTTTGCTCGTTATGGTTGTACTAATGAAGTGTATTTTAAGGTATTTATGTTTCCTTTATTTTTCCAATTTATATGCTTGTAAAATATATCTTGTGTTTCAGAAACAAGTATTTTTGTGTTCATTTCGAAGGGATATATGGACTTGACAAGAATTTTTTCAAAAAGAACTTATCTTAAGCCTAAAACTCTTCCACGTGCAAGCTTTTTTGCTTGATTTTTTTGTTTTCCTATTTTCATTCCTCACCTTTGAAATTTGTTGATTGTCTTTGTCTTTATGACCTGCATTACGCTTTATAATTTCCTCTTTATGTCTTCATTTCTTTTATTTCTTTGTATTTTGTAGAAAATTTTGGAATAGTGTATTATGAGTTACTACTTACATTCTAACATTGGATTTACAATTTTATATTTTTATTGAAAACATTTTTTTATTAGCTGCATTTGCGCAATAAATTAAATGTATATTGCACTGTCATTCACATTCGTATACTACGATGTTTAGTTTATCTAACTTTTCACTTCTGAACTATCCTAATTCCTTTTGTATGCTTCGTATTAAAGAAACATTCTATTTGCTATCTATTCAAATTTATGCTGCATTAGCGCTAAATTTAGTATTGGAATTTATTTTAATTTTATTTTTATTTTTATTTTATTTATTACGTATTACTATATCTACTTTCTTCCAATCTTAATTGTAGTTTATTGTGGCTCATTCTCCTATTTTATTCTTTTCTTTTATTTGCTTAGGTTACTTATTATATTTTTGCTTTAAGTATTATTAATCATTGTCTTCCTTTCTGCTTTATTATTTAGTAAATTCTACTTGTTATTTTTTTATATGTATTGCAATTATTCTTTAGCTATTAGTAATTTAATATTAGAAGTTTTAATATTAGAAGTTAGTGCTGCCATCTATCGTTATTACATCTTACTATTTTATTGGTTTTGTAATTTTATGACTGGGTAACTGCCTTTGGGATTTTTGTACTGGTGTTATTGATACCTTTTATAAACTGTACTTTTTAGTACAATCATTTTATTACTTATTTGGCCAGGATGCTATGTGAATTCAAGATTTACACAGTATGTATTTTATATTATACCTTGTGTTTTATTTAATCTAGTTTAGAATTGATTATAATTATATTGTTAAATCATTTCTTTTTATCTTGTAATATCCTCCTTACTACATTTTTATTAGGTTTTTACATGGACTTTGTTGTTTATAGTTATATATAAGCAATTATTTTATTTTTATTTATATTATCTATATGTGTTATTGCCATACTCTTTATATTACTTATACTATTATGAATTATACATCTTATTTGATTTAGTGACTGGCAAATATAGTTATCCTTGTTATTATTATATAATTTGATAAATATTGCCCGGTATTTTCAATTTATGTTGGGAATTGTTTAGACCGATATCAATTTACCAACAGTGTGCCATGGATAGTTTTGGATATAATAATTGCCCAGCTAAAAATTATAACTTCAATAAATGTAAGAATAAAAATTGTAAAACCTGCCCATTTGCGTCTAACTCACAAATTACTAATCTAAATAGTCATAAGACTTTCTGTAAAATTTTTAATTGCATCTACAAATTATCCTGTAACATTTGTAATTTATCTTATATCGGACAGACCAGTAATCCTATTCATCTACGTATGAATGTACATAGAGATCATGTCAAAAAATATATCCTCAATAATAATTTTCTTCCTACTTCTAATAAAATTGAATATAAACACTTTGCTCATCATGGATTTGAAAATATAACTATACATATATTGGATATTAAAACAAATTCTGCTGATAGATTGTTCTTTGAAAACTTCTATATTAAATCTCAATGTACTCTTTTTCCGTATGGATTAAATCAATTATATCTCAATGGTAATATTGTTGAAAATAATTTTGTAGATAATAAATATTCTATTTTTAATCACCTTTTTTTAATCCTCTTTTACATAATAGTAAATTGGCTAATTTCAAAAGATTTAAATGCGGTAAAGGAAGCTCCTCCCAACATGATTAAATGTATGCCGAGATTAAAAGTATGCATCAACAATTCAACAACACATTTCAATGGAAATTTATTAAATCATGGGTATTTGCAGTTAAGAAAAAACAATTAAACACAGCTTATGCTATTTTCTTAAAGTTAAATCTTACTAATGAACATTTTAATCATATTTTCTATGATTTGCTCATTACTAGATCAAAATTTTTAAAAATAAAACTTAATCAATTTCATAATAATAACTGTTCTAATTCTTATTGTGTAATATCTTTTAAGCATCCTATTTATAATTCTATAAACTTTAAGAAATTATTTAATCATTTTCATCATTTATTGACTGTAAAGGATTTGAATGTTACTAAAGCTTTTAAATATAACAAGCCTATTGGAAGAACCATTTTTAATTACAATGCAATTTCAAAACCTCTCTCAGTCGACAAAGATTCCTCAACAAATGTAGATGGCGAATGTATTTGCAGTGTTGATAATTATGCTAATTTTATAAGTCCACACTTGGGACATATAGTTACTGGAGACTTAGCCATTGTTAAAGATAAATCTTTAAGAACTATAATGTCATTTGGTACTAAATTCAGGTTACCTTCATGTAATAATTCTAAACATGTCTTAAAGTCAATCAATCTGGACCTTGATAAATTTATTTATGGATTAGCTTCTAAATATGCTCAGCCTTTAGAGGCATTTAATATGTGGAAATTTACTATTTTAACATCTATTAAAAATGCCATTTGTAGTATTAATTTATCTAGATCTATATATAATATGGATAATATAAAACTTTTAATGATTTACATAGATCTTCTGTTATTACTTATGTTGATAAAGCCTCTAATAATTATGCTATTATTTGTAAAAAATTCTATATTCAATACCTGTTAGATTATTTAAAAAATAATAGTCTATTTAAAATTGATTCACACTCTGTTAATAGTATCAAATTGAAAATTATCAATATGTATAGTGATTTAGATATTAATAATAAATTTTTGACATTTCCATATATTGTGCTTATACCTAAATTTCAAAAAAATCCTATTAAATTTAGAACTGTAACTAGTGGTCATAATTCATACTCTACTACTGCTAGTAAACTATTACTAAATTATTTAAATGTACTAAATATTAATTTACGTATTTCTAGTGATAACTACATTATTCTAAATAACAGTAAAGAATTAAAAAATAAATTAAAAACACTTGGTAAAATAATAGGATTTCAAACTTTTGATTTTAAAGATCTGTTTAATAATATTAAGATCACTGATCTATATGATATCATTTTCGCTTTATATAATGCCTATATTACTAATACACACGTAACTTAAACCATCTTAGACAAAGTTGCTTCAATTATGTATCTCACTTAAATTACCGTAGGTTCGCATATTATCTGTTGCAAACGAAACAAATGGGATTGAAAGAAAAGAATTTTGATCGTTACTGGAGTTTTATTTTGCAAGACATTATACACACAAAAATAATAAAGGATCCACTCCATTGGACTGAAAAAGGTCTTTCACACCAGACAGACACACTTCTTGCAATTTTTTTAAATCTAGAAGGTTCAACTCCCTGCTCGCTAAGCTTCGCACCTCGCTTCGCAAGTCGGGAGGGCCTCCTACTAGCTGGCGCTCGCTAAACTCTTTCGCGAGGTAATACTTCCGTTGGGGGGCGTCCCTTCTTCTCTAACACTCACTAATTCCCAGATATCTCTGCGCGAACTTCGTCAACCCGGCGCAGTAGCCCAGTGGTTAGCGCGCGGGAATTGCACTCGGAAGGACGGGGTTCGATTCCCTCCGTTGATAAAACTGTCGCCGTGTTCACGCGGAGTATGATCATGTTAAACATGTGGGTCCGTAAGTCCTTCCGAGAGATTGGTGGAAGGGGGAGGAGGGGAAGGTCCCTGTGGATGCCTCCCCCACTGGGTTCCAGTCTAAATTGGGTGGCTCTTCCCTGCCGTCCAAACAGTTATCTTACACCTTTCTGGTAGGTCGGACGGTCAGGGTCCCAACAACAACAACCCCGGCCTGTGCGCAGGAGATCTTTTGTATCTATTGCTCGCTAACTCCCAGGGCTCTGTGGCTCTGCCATTCTATGCAGTCTAATAATCGCCGGAGATAGCTTTGCCAACTCTTTCGTTACGCCTGCTATGCAGGTGTTGGTGCTTTGCCTCTAGTTCGCTAACCTTCACCATCCCGGAAACCACATCGCGAGCTCTTTCACCCCACCCAGCTTCCATGCCCTCATATCCATAATGCTCGTCAACTCCCAAAGTTTGGAGACGTCACTCCTGTACGCTGACGCTCACTAACCGCCAGAAATCGCTTCACGAGCTCAACACCCCCTACTGGCTGCTATACATATATATTACGCCTGTTGGACTCCGCCTGTTGTTCTCTAAAGTTCTGTAACTCCGGATCTCACTTTGCAACCTAATTAAACTCACTAACGCCCGCCAACTCCCGGAGTTCGGTGGCTTCGCCCCCTGCTTTCTGCTGCTCACTAAACGCAGGCATTCGCTTTGCTAGCTCTTTCTTACCGCCTGCAGGTGTAATACGCCGATCGGAGTCTATGCCGATCGGAGTTCTTGCACGCTAAAGTCCTGCAAACCCCCTGATCTCGCTTAACGAACTCTTTCAACACGTCCGTTACCGAAACATTATTACAGTACTATCTCCTAACAAAACCCATTTAATTTAATTGATGTAGCTATGCTTTTATCAATTTAGCCACATTTTTATCGATTTGGCGGCATTTTCATCAATTTCGCAACGCCAAGTTGGTTTCTTCAATTTCGCAACGCCAAGTTGCTAAGTTGGTGATATCCCGCCAAATTTTTCGCCATTCGTTACAGGCGGACGACGGAGAAATGGGTTATTATTTTAGCGAATTTTAAGTAGCTTGGCATTTTTTTTTTTTTTAAATCAAATTTTACAAGAAAGAATTTGAAAAGTCAGTATCGTTGGTCAAAATGATCACAAATATAGCATGTTGCCCTTCATTTTAATGAGCTTGATAAAATCTTTAGTATTACCATGTTTGACAATGTACCCTACCCCACGGGGGTGTAACTTCCCATTCTAGAGCTAATGACGTTGCAAACACAATTGTAACGTAGCAATTTTTCTCTACGATCATTAGAACTGTTAGGTTTCTTGATCATTGAGCTATAAATTACCCCTTTGAAGCAGAATTATGTCAAATCTTGTCCTATGCTGCTACGTAAATGAAATATAAAATTTCAAATAAATTACTTAAAATTAATTACTTAAATAAGGCATTCTGCAACGATCTAGATTCCTTTTTATGCCATCTGTGATTTTAAACGTTTGTGTATAGTTATAATAATTTATTTTTTACTTTCCCTGCAATACATGGTAATGTATAGGGAAAGTATTGGAATCATGTCGAAAATCGCAACTCGAGTTTTCGACAGATCTACACGTTTCGAGACCTCTAGAATACGAAATAACTATTTTTAGCGTGACGTCTGTGTGTGTGTGTCTGTCTGCGTGTTTTTGTGTCTGTGCAATGAATATATCCACTCTAACTCAACTAATGGACCGAATTTCATAAAATTTGGTAGGTATGTCACTTGGATGTGACCCTGGTGCTGATTAGTTTTTGGTATGATTCATAAGAACAGAACCCGCCTTTTTCTGCGAAATGGCCAGTAAAAATTTCATTTATCCGTTCTAGCTAAAATACTAATTGGCCAAATTTCCCAAAATTTGGTAGATAAGTTACTTGTTGGATACTCTGGCTCTGATTGGAATTTGGTACTATTCGGAAACGAAGAATCCGCCTTTTTTGACGAAATAGCCCGCAAAAATCGTCAAAATCTAAATAAAAAGAAGACTACGTATGCTGAAATGTATCAATTAAATTCTTGTTTTATAAGCAATTTTTGACGAGGAAAAGAATATAACACACTTCATTATACTTTAGGACTAACCGTTCTCAAGATATTTGAGATTTCTTGCATTTTTGTTACGCCACTATCGGAAAAATGCCCAATTACCAAATAAAAACAAAAATTGAATTAAAAATGCAAATTCAGTGTTATTTGGTGCAATTAAACTGAATCTAATGAATTATTAAAGAAATAAAGGAAATATGAATTTCAGTCTGCAGGGAAAGTCATGTGCCGCCCACATCAGATCTTTTTTTATGCAAGTTGATGTGTTTGCCTCTTCCTGTTTGTCGACTGTGGTGCCTTTGTAGTTTGTATTTTTCATTAATGCATATTTTGTATATTTATACTGAGTTATATTTATATTTCGTGTTTATCTGTGTATCACTATGATTGGGTTTTATTTAGCCTGCCATGCGCACATTTAAATAATTTAAAAAAAAAATAAAAATAACAACCACTAACCGACTAAAAGCCATTAAAGACGACATTGCCATGATTGTCACGAATTAAAAACAAAACACTTTAGTTCAAGCTGAGTGGCAGGCGTAATTCATATTAATAACAGAAAGTAACAAAAACAACCGAGCCAAAGTTCAAGGTAATCTTCTTTTACGTTGATCACGTGATATCAACAGCACCTCACAACTCTGTCTGGTCGCATTCAGTTACTTCCCCCAAGTCGCCGGTCTATCATGTATTCCTCGGTTGTTAAATACTTTAAAGAAGCTGAGATCAACGCGGATGGTTTCAATAAATGGGCGAACACATTTTATGTTTTTGTGGCGGTAACTTGTGTTGTCATCTTCTTGAAATATGCGCTGAACAGATGGAAATTGGTCCGCAGTTTTCCAACGAAGCAGATGAGTTTTTTTGATATTTTAGGAGATCTGAAACATTTCATAAGATGTGGACAAGTCAAGGGGATATCGTCAAATGTTTGTAAGTACAATTTCTGTATTTTAGATTTGCAAATATATATCACTATGCAAATATATATATGCAAATATATATTCAAATACGCTTTGCGTGAACTGTTGGAAGTCAGTGTATATATATATATACAGGGTGTCACAAAAAGATTGAAACGCGCTTTAATTCTTTAGCTGTTGGAGATAAGTGGGTAATGTAAATTGCAAAAATGTTGAAAGTAAGGTAGGAAATAAGACTACGTTAATGAAATTGTCCTCCCATTCATTTTCAAAAAGTTACACTTTTTAAATTTTTATGCTATCCCCTAAGACAAATTTGGTCAATCAGAATTTTTTTATTTTTAATGCAACATCATTAAAAAAAAACACGTATATCTGTATCTTTAAAATTGAGCGAGTTATATTTAATTGAACATTGTGAATGGGGACCATATATCAAATTAGAAATAAATTTGTGACATATCACAGAAAAGATAAAACTGGATAATAATAATAATACATTAGGAGACTTTTTTTGCGAATTCCGTGTAGGCTCAAGATGCAATCACGGATTCTTAAATGCTTATCACATTGAGACGTGCCATTTTTTATTTGAAACAATTAAAATAAATAAGTAAACGAATGCAAGTAAGTATTTGATTTTGAAATTTAACATAATATTTTAATACGAAGAATAAAACTTTTGTAACATGTATTGCAAGGAAAAAAGAAAGAAAAAATCGAACATTTTTGAAGTGATGTCTGTGTGTATATGTGTGTCAGTGAGTCTGTGTAGACGATAACTAACTAACGAATGGACCGATTCGAACGAAATTTTGTACAAAAATTACAATCCGTAAGCACCGGAAGCCTATTGCTTTTGTACGCAATCTAATGTTCAGAACCCCCCTAAATTTTCGAGTGAAATTTTGAAGAAATCGTCAAAAAATCAGAACCTATAATAAAGTTACGCAAATAGATATTTCTTATGTAATTTTTCATTAGAAAACGATTGACATAAATTTTAGAAAGCTAACATGAACCGTTCTCGAGATATTGCACATTTTTCAAAAAAATTATCAAAAAATCATATAAAATAAAAAAAATATTTCCTATTGAGAAACATGTTGACTTTTCATATGTAATACCATGCTATAAATTGGGTGACATCATTCTCGTGGATCTAGCTCGTTCCATTCATGAAAAAAGATGTTTTGAGTAATACTTTTGTATTTGAACGCCAATCGTCATTTATCTGCTGTAAGAATAACTTACTTCTCCGTCCATAACGCTTGGCGAGATTTTGGC
Organism: Amaurobius ferox; assembly: GCA_951213105.1. NCBI lineage: Eukaryota > Metazoa > Arthropoda > Arachnida > Araneae > Amaurobiidae > Amaurobius > Amaurobius ferox. The sequence goes on along the minus strand of OX578149.1, from coordinate 94,240,173 downwards.
GACGAACTTGGTGGAATATCGCCAACTTGGCGACTTTTTTTAATGTTGCTAAATTAACGTAAAACTCGCCAAATGGATAAAAATGACGCTTAATCAATGAAAATAACGACTCATTGACGAAAATTCAATATTTTGGAAGCATATAATTATCTACTATAAAAATAATCTATTTTTTTTACTGTAAAAGTAGTAAATACATTGCATTATATAAGGAAAGTCATGTGCTGCTCACATCGGATTTTTTTGCTTATAGCTAGAATCCTCTGCCATAATAGGAAAATTCTTCAAATCACTTGGTTTCAATTACGCAGTAAATATGCACACTTTTTCCTTGAATATTTCTTAATAATGTCAAATAATTTCCTTGAAGCTGAATATTTAAATGAATCATTTTCTTTACAATGTCACACAAAAAAAAGAAAGGTCATTGGCGAAATCTTCTTTATTTCGAATTTATGATTCCTGATTTTTTTATTTTTTTTATTATTTTTTTTTTTTTAAAGAAATTTAGCACGTCTAAACTGTTCTACATCTGTATTTAAAAAGAAGTCATACAGCTGCAAATTTTTACTTTCTCTACATACACTGTATTATGTATAGGAATAGTATTATGACAGGATCGAAAATTCGAGTTTTCGACGTTTTAAGCATCCCTGAACGCGAATCGAACGTATTTAAGGTGATATCTGAATGTGTGTGTGTGTGTGTTTGCTGGCATGTATCAGTGTTTATGTATGTGTTCGTGAGTCTATGGATGTGATATATCATGAACGAATGGAAGGTTTCGAACATAATTTGGTATGGTTATTACTATCCGTGATTACAGGAATCATTTTTATTTTAAAAGCTGTCAAATATTTAAAAGCGTCCTCTCCCACCCCCTAAAAAAAATGTTTGAATGAATTTAAAAAAAAAATCATAAAAAATCAATGATGCCAAATAAATAAATATTTTCTGCGTACTTTTTTAAATCTAAAACGAATGACACAAATTTTAGAATGCTAGATTGAACCGTTCTCGAGATATAGCACGGTAATTAAAAATACATAAAAATGAACTGTAGTATCATTAAATATGTAACACTTAGTGAAAAATTGGACGAAATTGACGACTAATTTGACAAAATATCGCGAACTTGGCGACTTTTATAATGTGGGTCCAAATTGACGAAAATATCGCCAAATTGTCAAAAATTCCGCTAAAGTTACAAAAATGGCACAATATTGATGAAATTACAATTAACATATTTTAATACTAGCAGCATACCCGTTCTTCGTACGGAGTACATACTATAAAGAAACTTTAAATTCACATTCATATGCCAATGCCTATAGTATACTAAATGACATTATTAATCAAAATATTCTGTTAAAATATTTAATTTAATGCTCCTTAAAAGAAGTTTAAGACTCTCTGTTCTCGTTATAAAAAATTATTTTCACGGGCAGATCTGAAGAATAAAACATACTGGCCCCGCTTGTAAGCAAATTTATAAAAAATATGAAATTGAATCAATATATGCAAAATAAAAGTATTAAAATTTTATGGGACCCGTACTACTTATATACGCGAATATTAGAAGATATACAATGTACATGTATAAATTGAAAATTTCAATAAACCCGTAATCTTTAAACCTGAAGGCAGTAATTGATTCTAATATATGCCAAAATGAAAGTGCTAAAATTATATGGGAAGATATACACGTGCTATACTTATAATGCCGTAGATTAGAAGATATGTCCGTGTGTTAGTAGAATATTACCCGTATTACAATATGAGTCTCAAAAATATATGCCAAAATAAATTTTGAAAAAATCATCAAAAAATCAAAACCTTTAATAAAGTTACGCAAATAGACATTTTTTATGTAATTTTTCCTTAGAAAACGATTGACATAAACTTTAGAACGCTAGCATGAACCGTTCTATATTCTTCCGGAGATATTGCACATTTTTTAAATAGATTTATTAAAAAATCCCATAAATTAAAAAAAATATATTAACTGTTGAGAAACATGTTCACTTTTCATATGTAATATCATGCGATAAATTTGGTGACATCATTCTCGTGGATCTAGCTCGTTCCATTCATTAGAAAAGATACTTTTGTATTAGAACACCAATAGTTATGTATCTGCTATAAGAATAACTTATTTCTTCATCCATAACGCTTGGCGAAATTTTGGCGCCGAATTTGGCGGAATGTCGCCAACTTGGCGACTTTTTAAAATGTTGCCAAATTAGCAAAAATCTCGCCAAATGGATATAAATGACACTAAATCAATAAAAATGATGACTCATTGACTACAATTCAATATCTTAGAAAGAATATAAATATCTACTAAAGAAAAACCTATTTTTACTTTCCCTGCATTACATGGTAATGTATAGGGAAAGTATTGGAATCATGTCGAAAATCGCAACTCGAGTTTCCGACGGATCTACATGTTTCAAGACCTCTAGAATACGAAAAAACCATTTTTAGATTGACGTCTGTGTGTGTGTCTGTGTGTCTGTCTGTGCAGATTTTGTATGCACTCTAACTAAAAACCTAATTGACCGAATTTCATAAAATTTGATAAGTCATTTGTGGGCGAATCTGGTGCTGATTAGTTTTGGGTACGATTCGGGATAAAAAAAAACCGCCTTTTTTGTGAAATGGCCCACGAAAGCTTGTATCCCCTCTAGCTGAAAATCTAATGGCCTGAATTTCACAAAATTTGGTAGATAAGTCGCCTGTGGGTCACCCTGGTGCTGATTAGATTTTGGTACGATTCGGAAAAAAGTAACCTGCCTTGTTTTGCAAAAAGGCCCGCAAAAATTGACAAAATCCAAAATAAAAAACTACGTATGTTGAAACATATCCATTAAATTCTTGTTTTATACGTAATTTTTAACGAAGAAAAGAATAAGACCAACCCCATTACACTAGGACTAGCCGTTCTCGAGATATTTTAGTTTTTTTCGAATTTTTTCTACGCCACCTTTGAAAATAAGTCCAGTTATCAAACGAGAACGAAGATTGAATTAAAAGGAAATTAAATTTAATTAAAATAAAGCGATCGTGGATATAAGTCTGCAGGGAAAGTCATGTGCTGCCCACACCAAATTTTATTATTAATATGTTATATAGATTGTTTGAAAAAGAAGTTACACTTTCCACAATCCAAGAGTCATTTCATTCCATCAGCCACAAGAATCCTTACATCTTCATCACTTACCTTTTACTTACCATTTCTCTCCCCCGGTTCAAAGTATGATGCATGAATCGCTCTTGAATTGCTTCCGTTGCAACCCGGGAGATTAACGGGCGAATATCCACATACAAGCGTTCGGATCCGACGTCTTGATGGTAAAACCTCCTCCAACCCTCTACGAGCCCACTCCCGAAAGATTAATGCACGGTCTTGATTTATAAAACATTACATTAGTATTTAAATACTCGTAATTTTCTGGTAGAAACGGATTTTATTTTATTTAAAACAAAACATCATTCCCTATAAAGAAAAAAGAAAAACTGCATTACTAAACAATGCAATAAAATCCCAGACATCAAAGCGGGAATATGCCAGAATGAAACTTCATGCATTTCTCGTCTAACATTCATGTAAATTCTATGTATATTAATAATCTTAATATTAATTTTTAATTATCAATTATTGTTTAATTGGTAAATGTCAGTCTTTATGTTTTCCTTTGTGATAATGCTATTTTACGTCTATTGGCAACACGTACTATTAATAAAATTCTGATATTTCAAGCACAGTCCTAGGTGTATCGAAGCTATCATGCTGTGCGTTATTGTCGTAATACTCATAAACTGGATATTGCACAATTAATGGTAGGATCTTTAGAAAAATCGATATTCGACCTTTTTTCAGAGCACTGGAGATAGCACACCGAGTTAAGCTGTCATGGCGACATTGTAGAACCTAAGTTCCAAATGATTTTCCAACCACTGACCTTTAAACTAGCCAGAGGACGCTCAATCCTTTGAACTGTTGGCACGACATTTTTATCTGTAAGAGTAGAAGTAATATAACGTATACAAGATGATTCGAAACGCTCCGTATAAACTTTAATAATAAATAAGGAACACTAAAAGAAACCTTTTCCGTTAGTTAATATATTTCCGTAGACTTTGGTGCCAGGAGGCACTTTTAGGCGATGAGGCGATTGGTTATTTTTTGCCACCATCCTTCCTAACTCAGATTTCGTTCATGTAATATAGATAATTCGAGACTGGTAAGATGGCCAATAAGCATCTAGCGTATGGGGCTATTCATTAAACAATGCTCTACGACTTCCTAATTGGCATTTTTCGTCTATCTCGCTTTGTTGCGCAATTCTATCTCCTAAGTCTTTAATTCATCCGCTAGGGGCGCTGTACTTTCTTTTATTCGATCGGGTATGGTTACTTTACTATATATAGACCTAAAGTATAATCATCATAAACACTTTCTTATTAAGATATTATATGTCTTTTCCTTCATACATATATTTGCTAGCATGAGTAAAATCCGGAAGTTGAGGCAAAAATACCTTAAAAGAATTTCTATTTTTATTTATTTATATTTTTGTTTCAAATACCATCAGCTCCACTTAATCGGGTAACAGATATTCGGATACCTTGCATACAAGAAAGCTATTTGACGCGATTTTGCAAACATCTGTGGGAACTGACAATTTCAGTCGTTCCAAGCAGTCGGCATAAAATTCCTATACAATTTTGCTCATGCTATGTGAATCTGCAGCGGCAACTTTCAAAGTTGTAAGAACTCACTAGAAAGTCTTCCTCATTTTCTACATATATTAATTGAAAAGTTAGTTAGATCCAATATCATCTACCATGTATAATGCTTGATTTCCTCTTTGCAGAGTCTTGATTTTTATTGAAATAAAATACTGCTTCTGATGAAAAGATTAACAAAGCCAAAGTACTCAGCATTTCCGCATAATGTTGTGAATATTTACAGGAAAGGATACATGTTTTGGTTACTTTAAAAAAAAATAGTTATGCTAGTCAGGTGGATATTCAAACGAAAGAACAAATGTTTTAGATTGCATCTAAGTTCAAAATAAATATGCTTGCTCACTTTAAAAAAACTAACGATTTAAAGATATATGTGCTGTTCATCTGTACTGTGGATCATGTGAACAATTTTCTCTTCTTACTTTTCTTTCAATGCATGGTAATATACATAACAAACATATTACAATGGTGTTAAAATTTGGAAATCAAATAATCCACAGATCTACACACTCTAGAACATGATTGTACGATTTAGCTTGACATCTGTTTGTGTGGGAGTCTGTGCAATATTTGTGTTCACTCTGGCTTAAAAATTATGCAATGAAATTTCTCCAAAATCTGTTAGGTAGGTCACATGCAGGTTTCTGTAGTGCATTATTCTCCTGTTCATTTATTTTGTCAGGTTTGTCTGTGAAACGTGCATGTGAGGGCGTAAGCTGAATTATTAAATATTACCCTCGCATTATTTTTAAACACTTTTCAACATAGTTGTAAAGTGTTTATAACTTTGTGTATTCTGTCTAGCTCTTTGTGTATTCTGTCTAGCTGTCTGTCTGTCCTTTCACAGGATAACTGCCGTGAAAATGACTTTTAGTATATTTTTGAGACGGCCTGTGGGACGTATGGGAATTAAGAAAAATATAATCACCCAATTAGTTTTGAATTTTGCACGGGTGAAAGAAATGAAATAAATTGAACCCTATGGGACCTAATTTTTCAAACATTTTCTAGACGAAGTTAAAATTCGCAAATTGCATCAAAAAATATTCTAATTATCACGTAAAATGCCCAAAAAAATTTTATCGAAATATGTTAAGCAGTATTTTAAATAAAAATTGAAATAATAATTACACCCCATCTATATGAAGAGATCACGTGACTTATTTCAAAATAAAGTAAGGCGTTCATTTTTTTTTTGGGGGGGGGGGGGGGGGGGGGGGTCGCTTAGGGAAAATAGTGATTTTTAAGGAGAGTTTATATTTACATTTAACGCTGCATCCGTCCTACACCCTCTTCATGTTTGCATATTATCTGTGTATACAAATTTTGTGCCTACGCAATTACAATATTTTTGATTTTAAATGATCACTAACGAATAAACTTTGATTCCATCTACGATGAAGCTGAATTTTAACATGTGCAGATTATAAACAAATCAACGATTTTAAGATGAAATGTATAAGAATTCATGTAATTTTAACGCAAAATTATTTATCTCTGAAGTCTGGAATAAGAGTATATGAATGAAATACACACTGCTTTTACATAAGAGAGCTAGCTATACGATTTATATTTCAATGACGTCATTTGAATAAATTTCATTTGTTTCATTGAAGTTCTAAGTTTTCAAGTAAAAAATAAATTACAGAGTATAATATAATACGGAGTAAAATATATTATGGAAGTCCCAAGACTGGTTAACTCGATAAGATTTACAAATCAAATTACATGGAGTGTGGTTCAACGCGACATTATTATTCCAGAATATATTTTTAGTAACTTTCTTTTCATTCAAATTTTACAAGAGAAATTTTGAAAAATCGCTACCTTGAGCCGAAATGATTATAATTGCAGGATCTTATCCGTCGCTTTAAAGTGCTTAAAAAATCTCTCGATTGGTACCATAAACGATAATGTACCCCCCGGGAGGGGACGAGTAACTTACCCCTTGAAGGGGCAAATGACTTCACGAAGAAGAAATTCTGTCGCGGCTATTTTTAAGAACAGTAATTGAAATTATAAAGACTCATGATAATTGAGATATAAAAGAACCCTTTTATGTGTGATTATGCCACGTTTTGCCCTCTGCTGTCATGATAACTAAAATACAAAATTTCCAATAAATTTCGAAGTTTTTGCTCGGATTTGAAACCATTCTATCTAGTTCCAAATTATTTGATAAAAAAGCAGGATGTAAAGTATCGTGAACATCCATAATTATTTGTGTCCGTTATCGCGAACACAGGAAATCAATCACAGGCATATTAACATAAACACGGACAGACGAATGTGCATCACTCCAAAAATAGTCAAAACGCGTTCAGGCACTTTTAAAACATATATTGACATTAAGATCTCGAAATTGAAAATAATCGTGGAAACAATACATGATCAATATTAGGTGTGATAAAGTAAAAATAAAAATATACCACAAAACGCAGTTCCGTACTGAATTTAGGCTTTGCAGATGATTTTTTATTTATTTATTTATTTTTTAGATATTCTCTAAAATCGAACGCATTCCAATGACGGGACCAGGACGGTCTTGCCGATTGAGGTTCAAAGTAAGAAAAATTATAATGTCACGAAGGAAAACGACATATAAAATTTCATTTTACCGTGACTAATGGAATCTGATTAAGACCACACAAATTTGAATAGCACTGAGTAAACCAACATCACATTAAGTTACATAAAGGTTGTAAAAGAGTGACGTGTACATTTATTCTAGTAAGCATTCCCAGATATTTCTTTATGATTTGAATTCCATGTGGAATAATCTATTGTTTTCCAGAAAATGATCGCTTTCGAGAATTTAACGATGAAGCACATTTTACGATCTACTGAACACATCTTAACATTTCTTATAGGGTATGCGGATATGGACACGTTAGCTCAATAGCCAATCTCAGTATCGATGCATAATTTTACGTGTAGATACATCGTATAGCATATTAGAATTAGACAGAACTCACCGAGTACCAGTTAAAATATAACTGTCTCATTATAAGAATATGCCCTAGACAATGTGATTTTTTGAATAATTCAGTTTTCCATTGGGTTTTATCTGAATGTTCAACTATATACCAAATTGTATGTCTCCATCTCACAGTAGAGTGACTATTTCTCATGCATGAACCCAACTGAACTCCCCTGAAATACTAAATATTCGAATACAGTAATTTTTTATTCCTTTTTATTCATTCACAAATCCAGTTACAGAAAATCTGATGTGGGTAACACATGACTTTCCTTATATAATGTAATGAATTTACTACTTTTACAGTAAAACAATAGCTTTTTCTTATAGTAGATACTAATATTTTTTCCAAGATATTGAATTTTCGACAATTAGTCGTCATTTTCATTGATTTAGCGTCCTTTTTATCCATTTGGCGAGATTTTCGTTAATTTGGCAACATTTCAAAAAGTCGCCAAATTGGCGACATTCCGCCAAATTTGTCGCCAAGCGTTATGGATTAAGAAATAAGTTATTCTTACAGCAGACAAATGACTATTGGCGTTCAAATACAAAAGTATTACTCAAAGTATATTTTTCCATGAATGGAACGAGCTAGATCCACGAGAATGATGTCACCCAATTTATCGTATGGTATTACATATGAAAAGTGAACATGTTTCTCAATAGAAAATATTTCTTTTTTATTTTATATGACTTTTTGATAATTTTTTTAAAAAATGTGCAATATCTCGAGAACGGTTTGTGTTATCGTTCTAAAATTTATGCCAATCGTTTTCTAATGAAAAATTACATAAGAAATGTCTATTTGCGTAACTTTATTAGTAGTTTTGATTTTTTGACGATTTTTTCAAAATTTTATTCGAAAATTTAGGGAGGTTCTAAACATTCGATTGAGTATAAAAACAATAGGCTTCCAGTGTTTGCGAATTGTGATTTTTGTACCAAATTTGGTTCGAATCGGTCCATTCGTTCATCAGTTATCGTCTCCACAGGCTCACTGACATACACATACACACACACATTACTTCAAAAATGTTTGATTCGTGATCAGGGATGCTTGAAACGTGCTCTCCCGTCGAAAACTCGAATTCGAATCTTCGACCCAGTCACAATACTTTCCTTATACATTATGTATATAAGGAAAGTAAAAATCAAGGATATATCTCACTAAATATTCTCTCCTTACTCCTAAACCACAGACAGCATCCCGCCTCAGCATGCATTATTTTAACTTTAACCAGTCTACAGTGTCTAGAAGTAATTCTCTAAAAAGTTATTCTCCAAAGCCTTATACATTTCTTTTGTTGGGCGCAGGACGGGCTATCCCGATAATGTTTTAAATCCAAAGAGTTGAAATGTAAGGCAAATGATGAGGCTATGCCAAACATGGAATTTTTAGATACACCTGTTCTTGAGTTTTCCGCCAAAAATGATGAGTTTTTAAGGTAAGACCAAGACGGGTGAGCCCGGTAGGTTTAAGATCGAAAGCATTAAAATATAACTAAAAAAAAATGGATATATTAAATTTAGATTTCCAATTTGCTCTGATTTTCGAGTTATTCTCGAAAAACATGTAGAGTCCAACGGTGGTCCCAGGATGGGCTACCCCGATGAGCTTCAAAATCGAAATAACAAAAATATACCATAAGAGGTAGCGTCATACCGAATTTCACTTTAATGTGATAATTTAACTTGATTATTTTGGACCTCAAAGGTTTGAACGAACACTAAATCAAGTTAAATAAAGTTTTAAAAATACAAATATATTCTTAGCCCATACTCTCTGAAAATCAAATGCCTTTTTGTTTATACAACTTGCAATAATCACATCAAATTTCGGACAATTTCTTCAGATATTTGCGAAGATATCGGTCCTTTCAATTTGCATTAAATTCCCATTAGTTTAAATATGACGCCATAGCTTCTGATCTCTTATTCGAGACCAGCGCCATCTGGCGATGGCGGCCTTTAGGAATCCCGTTTTCGCCTCAGTCGGCACACTATCATTATAAGCATTGTAACCAGTCACATGATAGGTTAATTTTAAAATTTGCGCATGCGCACAGCAAAGCAGCTGTGGTGTCAGGTTTGGCAAGCAGGCCGCTCAAGGACAATCGTTATCATTGAGTTGTCAATGCTTGCCCCATTCGCATGGTTTTCCTTGCATTGCATTTTCTGGCGTGTTTGAATTGTTGGCGATAAAGATAACTGTTTGTTATTTAACGTATATCGGTTTACTTTTAAACATCTGTTGCCTCTGTGTTTATTATAATCAGTTAGTAATAATGATAACAAATTTTATAATTCGTTTATTTGTCATATGAGTATTTTGTTTTCGTAGGTGTGGTTGTGTACAATTAATTATAACACCTTAGAAAAGGTAAAAAATAAATTCTATAATCTGTCAAGTAGGAAACCCTGCTATAGGCAAAGGGGAGCCAAGTAGGAAACCCTGCTATAGGCAAAGGGGAACCAAGTAGGAAACCCTAGGACAAAGTACAGTTTGAGCAACGACAGTTTCAGGATAACTGGACCGAAAAATATTGTTTTCTGCAGTCGTTTAATAATATCATGTGCTTGATTTGCAAAAGTGCTGTAGCCGTTCCATAGATTCGATTTGGCGATATTTTGATAAATTTGGCGACAATTAAAATTAACCAAAATGTTCTTCAAGTAGAACAGTTGGACTGACAGACAAACGTTGCCGAAACATAATTATAATCCTCTCCCATTTCTGAACACAACTAATTTATTGATTTGGTGCCATGTTTGTAAATTTTGCGAAGTTTTCATCGATTTAGCGACATTTGTAACGATTTGGCGACAATTTTATCAATTTGGCGACATTTTAATAAGCTTGGCGGCATTTAAACACTCGACAAATGGGACGGTTGGACTGACAGATAAATGTTTCCGAAACATCATTACAATACTATCCCGTTTCAAAACATAAATAATTTCATTGATTTGGCGTCAAATTTATCAATTTGGCCACATTTTTAACCGATTTGGCGATATTTTGATAAATTTGGCGGCAATTAAAACTCGACAAAATGTTTGGCAAGTAGAACAGTTGGACTGAGAGACAAACGCTGCCGAAACATAATTACAATACTATCCCATTTCAAACACAATTAATTTATTGATTTAGCGTCATTTTTATGAAGTTGGCAAAGTTTTTATCGATTTGACGACATTTGTATCGATTTGGCGACATTTTAATAAGCTTGTCGAGATTTAAACACTCGACAAATGGGACGGTTGGACTGGCAGATAAATGTTTCCGAAACATTATTACAATACTATCTCGTTCCAAAACATAAATAATTTCATTGATTTGGCGTCATGTTTATCAATTTGGCTACATTTTTACCGATTTGGCGAAATGTTCATCAATTTTGCGATATTTTGAAAAATTTTACGACATTTTAAAAAGTCGCTAATTTTGTCGCCAACTGGAATGGTTGGACTTGACAGACAGGCAAATGTTATCGAAACATAAATACAATATTATCCCCTTTCAAAACACAATGAATTTCATTTATTTAGGGTCATTTTTATTAGCTGCCCTTTTTATTGAATTGGCGACATTTTCGTTAATTTCGCAACATTTATAAATGGTTGCCAAGTTGGCGATATCTCGAAAAATTTCTTAACCAAAATTTTCGCCAAACGTTACCCAGAGATAGATGGATAAACAGGCAGATAAATCAAAGATTTTATATTATTAATATGTTATATAGATTGTTTGAAAAAGAAAATTGCACTTTCCACAATCCAAAGAGTCATTTCATTCCATCAGCCACAGAGAAAAAAAAAATACATTACTACACAATGCAATAGAAACCTAGACATCAAAATGGGAATATGACAGAATGAAATTCCATGCATTTCTCGTCTAACATTCATGTAAGTTCTATGTATATTAAGAATCTTAATATTAATTTTTAATTATCAATGACTGTCTAATTGATATAATGTCAGTCTTTTTATTACTTTCCTTATATACATAATGTATAAGAAAAGTATTGTGACGGGGTCGAAAATTCGAATTCGAGTTTTCGACGGGAAAGCACGTTTCAAGCATCTCTGATCACGAATCAAACATTTTTGAAGTGATGTCTGTGTGTGTGTGTGTGAAAGTATGTGTGTGTCAGTGAGTCTGTGGAGACGATAACTGACGAACGAATGGACCGATTCGAACGAAATTTGGTACAAAAATCACAATCCATAAACACTGGAAGCCAATTGTTTTTATACACAATCGAATGTTCAGAACCCCCTAAATTTACGAGTGAAATTTTGAAAAAATCGTCAAAAAATCAAAACCGCTAATAAAGTTACGCAAATAAACATTTCTCGTGTAATTTTTCATTAGAAAACGATTGACATAAATTTTAGAACGCTAACTTGAACCGTTCTCGAGATATTGCACATTTTTCAAAAAATTATCAAAAATTTATATAAAATAGAAAAAATATTTCCTATTGAGAAACATGGTCGCTTTTCATATGTAATACTGTGCGATAAATTTGGTGACATCATTCTCGTGGATCTAGCTCGTTCCATTCATGGAAAAAGATACTTTGAGTAATACTTTTGTATTTGAACTCCAATAGTCATTTATCTACTGTAAGAATAACTTATTTCTCCATCCATAACGCTTGGCGAGATTTTGGCGACGAATTTGACAGAATGTCGCCAACTTGGCGACATTTTTAATTGTTGCCAAATTAACAAAAATCTCGCCAAATTGATAAAAATGACGCCAAATCAGTGAAAATTACGACTAATTGAAGAAAATTCAATATCTTGGAAAGAATATAAGTATCTACTATAAAAATAACATTTTTTTAACTGTAAAAGTAGTAAATTCATTGCATTATATAAGGAAAGTCATGTGTTGCCCACATCAGATTTTTAATTGTAGAAGAAGTAAATTTATTGCATTATATAAGGAAAGTCATGTGTTGCCCACATCAGATTTTTTTAGTAATGCATTCTAACAAAATAATTTTCTTCTCTCTTTTAGATATTTTGCAAGTACTATCAGGATATAATCAGCTTTTCAAAAAGGAAAAATTCTTTTATTTTTGGTTAAGTTATTCCCCTTTACTTGTTTTGACCAAAGCTGAAACAATAGAGGTGAGAATACGATTGATTTATATTGAGTTAGAACACTTTGATGTTATTTACTGCATAGTTGAATGTATGCTATAAGCAGTTGATTACAATTTCACATTTATATAAAATTAAGTTCATTAAGTTAGAACATTTTGATGATATTTACTGCATAGTTGAATGTATAGTATAAGCAGTTGATTCATATTTATATAAAATTAAGTTCATTACGTTAAGTTAGAACATTTTGTTGATATTTACTGCATAGTTGAATGTATGGTTTAAACAGTTGATTAATAATTCATATTTATATAAAATTAAGTTGATTTATTTCATTATTTATATACAGAGATTTATTTCATTATTTATATCATATTTTATATACAGAGCTCCATAGTAAGTTAATAATCATTCCAATCAATAACTTTGTAAGGAAAAATCCATGAGAGTCCAAGTTAAGGTCATCTAACGTAAAATGATCATGCCTGATCGAATGAAAATGACCGCAGTGCCCCTAGCGAAGAATAAAAACAGTTAGGACGACGAACTCGGCTACAAAACAAATATATAAGAAGAGTGTTAACTACATTGTTATAGAGGCTTATCTAATTATTAGAAATGGACATCAAGAACGATCGAAATGGTGGTAGGACAGCCCGGTGGTTAGCGCGAGGGGATAGAACTCGGACGACCTGAGTTCGATCCCCGCCCTGCCCAAAGTGTCCCCGTGTTCACGTGGAGTTTGAGCAAGTTAAATATGTGGGTCCGTAAGTCGAGGTTGTTGATAGGAGAAGGGGGATACGGTCCCTGTGGATGCCGCCTCCACTGGGTTTCCGTCTAAACTGGGTACCCCTTCCCGGTCGTCCAAGCAGATACCTTACACCTTCGGGTAGGTCGAACGGTATGGATCGAAGTAGAAGAAGAAACGCGCATATGTAAGAAAATAAATACTTGTAAGAAAATCATATCAGAGACTGTGACATCTGCAATGGTTGTCAAAATACATAGGTAATATTTTTTCTCGAATTTAAATTCGCATTGTTGCTGACACAGGATATGATAAACAAGTTGTACATTATATTCCTGAACATGTAAGCGTTGTCATTTCATCATGTCAATTTATTTCGTCCTAACCATATTGTGTCAACTAAATGCCTTCTGTATGTCGATATGCTCTAAAATACCATAGAGTCAATAAACAATGCTCTACAACTTTATAATTGTTTTTTCTTATTTGCTTATCTCGCTTTGTCAGCCGAGTTTTGTTAACGTGACTTTTAAATTCTCCACTAGGGGAGCTACAGTCGCTTTTAACAGATCGGTCATGGTTTATTTACTACAGATACGCCTAACGTGTATGCTCATGGGCTTTTCCTTTCAACGTTGTTTGAGTGCTTCAGGACATTCTTAAGAACCCTGTGTATCCCAGCAGGGATTTGAACCGAGAATTTCCATCTGCCGACTCAGCATTCTATCGATTGAGTTGTACTGAGATTATGATATTGTATTTTACATTTAATATGTATCCCCCATTCAAATTCTGCATATTACGTGGATTCTACAAATTTCAGGGCGAATTGGAGATCTCTACAACCTTCTTATTTCTCTGTTGTTTTGTATAAGATAACGTCTTGTACGTTGTAACACTTTTGGCTTGAAAATAACAACCGTAAATCCTATACACCTTGGAAAAATTAAAACTATTTTTAGATATCTTTGATTCGCCACGTCCACCCTGCAAAATAAAGTTACTCATGTCCGGGACAGAGCACAGGCTCGAAGCCCCTTTAATTTCCAAATATCATGATCTGGTTCTTATCATCCTACTGTGACATTAATTCAATGACCCATAAATGAAGTTTTAAGTTTTGGTAATTTTACTAACTTGGTTTTAACTAAGGCTCCTGTTGTGACGTTTCGGTACACATTTGAGTTTAGTCAATTTGCGGGGCTAGCGCAGATCTGGATATTATTAAGCTTCTTGGCGATTAGACAAGATGGTTTAGAATATTTAACTGACAAACCCGAAAAATTATTGACCTTATATTTTATCATCACATCGCTTGCACTGTGATAACTATAGTAGCATTGAACGCAAAACCCTGATCGCCGGATGATGATGAATGACTAATTGAACACGTTTTTGCTTATAGCACCCTTTATTGCATTTCTGAAAAATAGAAATTGTATTTATTTTTTACAATTAAATCCTGAACTTTCCAGAATTTTGTTTACTTATGCATATGTTATGCTTTAACATCTTTATAAATATTTCTTTTAGGAAGCTATTTCAGGATCAAGAAATATGGAAAAAAACTGGATGTATGATTGGCTTCATCCATGGTTAGGAACAGGACTTCTGACGAGGTAAAAATTATGGTACAAAATTAAAATGTAGAAATCTGATGTGGGTAGCACCTGACTTTCCCTGTAGACTTATATCCATGTTCTCTTTATTTTAATTAAATTTAATTCATTTTTAATTCAATTTTCGTTCTCATTTTGTAACTGGAGTTATTTTCGAAGGTGGTGTAGAGAAAATACGAAAAATCTAAAATACCTCGAGAACGGCTAGACCTAGTGTTGTTGTTGTTGAAACCCAGACCGTCCGACCTACCAGAAAGGTGTAAGGTAACTGTTTGGACGGTCGGGAAGTGCCACCCAATTTAGACCGGAACCCAGTGGGGGAAGCATCCACAGGGACCGTACCCTCCTTCCCCTACCACCAACCTCTCGGAAGGACTTTCGGACCCACATGTTTAACGTGATCGTACTCCGCATGAACACGGCGGCAGTTTTGGCAGTGGCTGGAATCGAACCCGGGCCTACCGAGTTCAACTCCAGCGCGCTAACCAATGGGCTACCGCGCCCCTGGCTAGACCTAGTGTAATGGGGTTGGTCTTATTCTTTTCATCGTTAAAAATTACGTATAAAACAAGCATTTAATGGATATATTTGAGCATACAAAGTTTTTTATTTTAGATTTTGACGATTTTTGAGGACCATTCTGCAAAAAAAGGCAGGTTATTTTTTTTTCGAATCCTACCAAAATCTAATTAGCACCAAAGTGACACACAAGCGACTTATGTACCGAATTTTGCTAAATTCGGTACATTACTTTTTCATCTAGAGTGGATACAGGTTTTCGCGGGCCAAAAAGGCGGGTTCTTTTATCCCGAATTGTACCCAAAACTAATCAGCACCAGATTCGCCCACAAGTGACTTACCTACCAAATTTTATGAAATTCGGTCAATTAATTTTTTAGTTAGAATGGATACAAAATCTTCACAGACAGACACACACACACAGACGTCACGCTAAAAATAGTTTTTTCGTATTCTAGAGGTCTCGAAACGTGTAGATCCGTCGAAAACTCGAGTTGCGATTTTCGGCTTGATTCCAATACTTTCTCTATACATTACCATGTATTGCAGGGAAAGTAAAAATCTTATGTGGGCAGCACATGACTTTCCCTATAGACTGAAATTCATATTTTCTTTATTTCTGTAATATTTCATTAAATTGAGTTGAATTGCACCAAATAACACTAAATTTGCATTTTTAATTCAATTTTTGTTTTTATTTGGAAATTGAACATTTTTCCGATAGCGGCGTAACAAAAATGCAAGAAATCTCAAATATCTTGAGAACGGTTGGTCCTAAAGTATAATGGAGTGTGTTATATTCATTTCCTCGGCAAAAGTTGCGTATAAAACAAGAATTTAATGGATACATTTCAGCATACATAGTCTTTTTTTTTTAGATTCTGGCGATTTTTGAGCGCCATTTCGTAAAAAAAGGCAGATTGGTTTTTTTTTCGAATCGTACCAAAATCTAATCTGCGCCAGAGTGTCCCACAAATAACTTATGTACCAAATATTGTGAAATTTGGTCATTTAGTATTTTAGCTAAGGTGGATACATGAAATTTTTGCGGGCCATTTCGCAAAAAAAGGCGGGTTCTTCTTTTCCGAAACGTACCAAATTCTAGTCAGCAGCAGAGTATCCAACAAGTAACTCATCTACCAAATTTTGTGAAATTTGGTAAATTAGTATTTTAACTAGAGCGGATAAATGAAATTTTTACGAGCCATTTCGCAAAATAGGCAGGTTCTGTTTTACGATTCGTACCAAAAACTAATCAGCACCAGGGTCACATCCAAGTGACTTACGTACAAAATTTTATGAAATTCTATTCATTAGTTTTTTAGTTAGAGTGGATACATACATTGCACAGACAGACAGGCAAGCAGACACACACACACATACGTCACGCTAAAAATAGTTTTTTCGTGTTCTAGAGGTCTCGAAACGTGTAGATCCGTCGAAAACTCGAGTTGCGATTTTCGGTATGATTCCAATACTTTCCCTATATATTACCATGTATTGCAGGGAAAATAAAAGTAAATATAAGCTAGGAGTTTTAACATTTTCATTCTGCAGTCACTTTTTAATACCTGGGGATTCGCAATAATGTAGTACAGAGGAGATGGAAACTTGTTGGTGCAGAAGCTGGTTTGTACAGCTCTAATAATTCTGTTGTTTTAGTCAGATGCCATTGGAAGGATCAGCACCTGATTACTCATCGAATATCCATGTGTATTTCATCATTTTAGCACCAAAATTATATAATTTCAGAGTTCGTCTCTTTCTGAAAATGCAAAACAATTTTTTATCGTATTATAAATCGTGTAATTGTATGCAATTCACTTAATTATTTATTACTCCATTCATACCAAGTATCTCATGGTAAAATTTAATGAAAATAGCAGAAAGTTTATTACAGTAAGACAAAGCTCAAAGTATACAATGGGATTGGTTAGATCACTCATTTCAAGTCTACGTCGATTGTTAAATTCTCCAACCTGCTCCACAGAATGAAAAATCTGATGTGGGCAGCACATGACTTTCCCTGCAGACTTATATCCATGTTCTCTTTATTTTAATTAAATTTATTTCACTTTTAATTCAATTTTCGTTCTCGTTCGGTAACCGGACTTATTTTCAAAGGTGGCGTAGAGAAAATACGAAAAACTAAAATATCTCGAGAACGGCTAGTCCTAATGTAATGGGGTTTGTCTTATTCGTTTCTTCGCTAAAAATTACGTATTAAACAAGCATTTAATGGATATATTTGAGCATACGTAGTTCTTTAGTTTAGATTTGGACGATTTTTGCGGGCCATTCTGCAAAAAAAGGCAGGTTATTTTTTTCTGAATCGTACCAAAATCTAATCAGCACCAGGATGACCTATACGTGACTTATCTACCGAATTTTGTGAAATTCGGTCCATTAGTTTTTCAGCTACAGTGGATACAAGCTTTTGCGGGCCATTTCACAAAATAGGCGGGTTCTTTTATTCCGAATCGTACCCAAAACTAATCAGCACCAGCCCCGCCCACAAGTGAGTTACCTACAAAATTTCGTGAAATTCGGTCCATTAGTTTTTTAGTTAGAGTGGATACAAAATCTGCACAGACAGACACATAGACAGACACACACACAGACGTCACGCTAAAAATGGTTTTTTCGTATTCTAGAGGTCTCGAAACGTGTAGATCCGTCGAAAACTCGAATTGCGATTTTCGGCATGATTCCAATACTTTCCCTATACATTACCATGTATTGCAGGGAAAGTAAAAAGCAACACATTGCAAGTATAGAACAACCAATTATATTTAACTATTGTTACTTTTATTGTAGTGGCGTTGCCCAGCTGGAAAATTACCATTAAAAAATAGCCGCTGATAGTAAAAACGCCAGTTACTCGATTATCGAGTATAACTATATGTTGAGTATTTTGGAAATGCATCATGTAAAAGAATACACAATAAATACAAATATTAATAAATTATAGTTTTTTTATAAAACACATATTAAAACCTGATAATTAATTTCAACACAATAATAGCTTGCTTTGCATAACGAAGTTAGCTATCTCAAAAATTATAATAACTGAACCCCTCTCCCTATTGGGATTATATTTTAGTACTTAAATTCCGTAATTAACTCCTTTTGTGTAATCAATTTATTTTTAAATCTAATCTCTGGTACGCATTCTGCAGTAGAGAAGGGGACAAAGGACTTACCACTGGAACAGATAGGCATCTCTTTTTGGAGATGCTATTTTTGTGCACTCTAACATCTAACTCCTCACTTCTGACTTTTCGCTTACTTCTGACCTCACTTCTAATTAGGATCGTAGCCCGAGAATCGGGCTACGCCCCTAGCCTTGCCTCATGGTTGTAGTTCGGTAGTGATGCGTGGAAAATTGTAATAAATCTCGTAACGTGCCCAGGTTCCTCCAGGTCATTGGGTGAACCCTTTCCAAAGGGTTGCCGAAAATTTGGGGGCGCCATTATACTTAGAAGTGCCCATTTTTAAAAAAAAACACCATAGCGTATTTTGCCAGTTCTCACGGTCTGCTGCTGGTCCGTTCGAAATCAATTGCAATGCTTAAAATGTTTCCAGAACGAGGGAGGGGGGGGGGGTAAGATTGCTTAAGACTGAAGTGATGACAGGAAATTTCAACTCTGTCCCACAACATCTGTATACAAAATTAGTTTTCCAATTTTTCACCTTATTAACCATTTTTTAAATAGTTAAGCAAAATTGAATAGAAAAATTTGAAAGGGGTGTATACCTCGAATTTTTGGCCAATGTAACTTTTCTGATGGAATCGTAATCTAGATGCAATCGCTCATCATTCTGGAAGGTAAGGAAATAACTCCGGGCCTGGCTTAAGACATAGAATGCATTGTTTGTATGGTAGAATGTCGCAGTTCAATGTAAATCATATCACGTCATCTACACTCAACTGAGTGATGACTCCTTTTACAGACTCTCTATAAAAACATCTGGAAATCTCTCATATCTCTTATAATACTGGTATTTCGATGTGTTTCTCAAACCTTCCGAAAGTCACCAAATTGAAATCGTCACATCTTGCAACCCTACGTCGGACTTTAACATATGGCAACCCAAGATTTACGTCATGGAAAAGGATGTCTGTACGAGTGTTTTCTCCGTTTAGTTTTCAAAAGGGTCTCTAGTGAGCGTGCATCATTTTGCACGTTCTCAACAATACTCACAGCTGAAACGTATTACTCGCCGTTGTCTGTTGTTGTAGAGACCCAGACCGTCCGACCTACCAGAAAGGTGTAAGGTAACTGTATGGACGGCCGGGAAGTGCCACCCAATTTAGACCGGAACCCAGTGGGGGTGGCATCCACAGGGACCGTACCCTCCTTCCCCTACCACCAACCTCTCTGAAGGACTTACGGACCCACATGTTTAACGTGATCGTACTCCGCATGAACACGGCGGCATTTGTGGCAGCGTGCAAATCTAGCGCGCAAACCACGGGGATACCGCACCCGAGATGGCCAACAGCACGCGGCGTTCCGAGGTGGTCACCCACCAAGTACTAACCGCGCCCGATGCTGCTTCACTTCGGTGATCTAACGAGAACCGGTGTTTTCAGCACGGTACGGCCGTTGGCCCTCGCCGTTGTCTGTGTCCTAAATAAGCGCCCACTACTTAAATGATATAAATATGGATCTAACACCAATCAATTTTCAAACCGCCTATTTTGCCACCACGCATGCGTACAACCATTTAAGGTTAGCTTGGTGCTGATTAGATTTTGGTACGATTTGGAGAAACATGAATCTGCTTTTTTAGGCCGCAAAAATTGCCAAAATCTAAAATAAAAGACTGCGTATGCTCAAATGTATCAATTAAATGCTTGTTTTATACGCAATTTTTGACAACGGAAAAAATGAGACCAAATTTTTTAGTTTTTCGTATTTTTGCCATGTAGCCTTTGAAAAAGTCCAGTCTCCGAGCGAAAACAAGACTTAATTTAAAGCTGCACATTCAGAGTCATTTTAAATAATTAACCTGGTTATTTTGTGCAATTAAACTCAATTTAATAAATTATGAAAGAAAGAAAAAGAAAAGGAATTTGAGTCTGTAGAAGAAGTCATGTACTGCCCACATCAAATTTTTAGTTTTGTGCTAATAAAAACGATTTTTCCGTTCTATACCTTCGTAAAAATGATTTCACTTGTTCTCCCGATTTCAGAAAGGATAATATCGGAAAAGTTCAAGGTATATTATCATAGTCCCAATATTTTTATCAACATAATTTGGACTATGTTATTCCATTGTTATTATATTACTATTTGGTCTTAAATACCCCTGTAAAATATAATTTTCCTACCATCACTAGAAGGGGAAAAATTAGTTTTTCTTTAATTCCTGTAAAATTTCAATTTTCGGGTATGTGTCCTTTTCGAAATTTCTCATTCCATTTTACTTAAAATCAATATGAGTCTTCACTTTTCGTAAGGTACATAATTCAAAGATGAACGTGTGTCTATATCACATTCTTTTCTCTATAAATATTTAAAAACGCAGCATACTTTCCTTGAAATATTAATTAAAAAAATAATAATAATTTGATATCAATCATATTGAAATCATTTGATATCAAATTGAGATTTGAATGCTTTTTGTAGAAACATGATTAGGCAACAGTGATTGAGCAGGCATTGAAACTTTTACTGTACTACCAAGTACCATTTACCCATGGTTTCTCAATTTTTGAAATCGTAAATCCAATTCATCATCAAGTTCTAGAAGAAAAGTATGTACCTCCGCTAGAAAACACAAAATGAACCATCGTTTATTTAAACCAGTTCACTAGTTAAGGTTGTAAGTCTGTCAACACTGAAGAAAAGAAATGCCAGAGCAAAAATCGCAAAAAGTGCCATTTTAAAGTTCTTTCATTTTTCAGATGATGACACACTAATTGTAATATTTTGGTTTTGTTTTTCTCATATTATCGAGCGTATTACAAATAAAAAAGAATCAAGTCTTTAGCTATCTTGAGGACTGAGTATACCCCTTAAAATCAGAGTTTATCACGTCAAGTATATTATACACTTGCCAGTTCGATATGGCGACTTGGCGGAGCAGAACGCTTCCGCTTTTCTGAAATTATGTTTCTATTAAATTTTCTTTTGTGACTTTTCGGTGGTTAATTAATTACATCAGTATAATCTCACATTTCATAATATGAAAATTAACATGAAGCACTCTTATAAAGATAATTTATTCGTTTTTTCTTACAGCCATGGTGGTAAATGGAAATCAAGAAGGAAACTTCTGACGCCATCTTTCCATTTCGAAATTTTGAAGGACTTTCTTCCGATTTTTAATGAGCAATCGCAGCTTTTGGTCAAACTTCTAAAGAAAGATACGGAAAAACCATGGATAGACATTATACCTAAAATCACATTATGCAGTCTCGACATCGTATGCGGTAGGTAACATTGATTGTACGGCGGTATTAAATGATTAATAATAATTATTAATAATTAATATAAAAGATCAAGGGTACAAAGGCAGTATTTTGCGAATTGTGTTGTGCAAAATTTGAGAGATGTGAATATTCGCAGTAAATCTGAGTATAAATTAATATAATTGACAAAATGAGTTATTACCATTGCCTTTTAATACTTTAAATGCATCATATTTGGACACCTCATATAAATAAATATGACTCTAATATTCGCTGTATAATAGTCGACTGGAATAGCCACTATTCCGTTCTGAAACGCGAAACTGGTACATGTATAAAAGTCCATAAACAGCGCGAAACTGGTCTATGGATAAAGATTAATAAAAAAATACGAAACTAGTCCATAAATAAAGGTCCATAAAAAGCTCGAAACTGGACCATGGATGAAGGTCCATAAACAGCGCGAAACTGGTCTATGGATACAGATCAATTAAAAGCACGAAACTAGACCATGAATAAAGGTTCATAAAAAGTACGAAACTAGTCCAAGGATAAAGGTCCATAAAAAGCGCGAAACTGTTCTAGGGATAAAGTTCCATAAAGAGCACGAAACTGTTTCATGGATAAAGGTCCATAAAATTCGCGAAGCTGGTCCAAGGATAAAGTTCCATAAAAGCGTGAAACTGTTCCAAGGATAACGTGCCATAAAAGCGATAAATTGCTCCATGGATATAGATCCGTAAAAAGTGCATATCTAGTCCATGGATAAAGATCCATAAAGAGCACGAAATCAATCTATGAATAAATGTCCACAAAAAGTACGAAAGTAGTTCATGGACAAAAGTCAACAAAAGCGTGACAGTGGTCCATGGATAAAGGGTCGTAAAAACGCAAAATTGGTATATAATCCTGGCTCTCATGTGTAGCAGTTTCTTTTCGTTGAAATTTTTTTATTTATTTATTGACTTAGAAACATGAAAATTTGTATAAATATTCCTCTTAACATTACTATATAAAATACCATTAAGTTTTTTTCAATTTTGTTATATATATTTTTTTAATTTAATTTTTTTAACGAAAATTTGAAAATGCTCCTTGCGTGCCATTTGTCCACATTTTGGATTAATTTTACGTTATGATCACTCAAAAACATATTATGAACAAATTTGGGTATTCATTTTTAAATCCCTTAGAAAGTTAATTTTTTAAAAATATTTTTCTGCATTAAAACTTAATTTTCATAATTTAATTAGGTTCTTATTCACTTTTAATTACCTTAGTAAAGTCCAATTATAAATTGCATACCTAGTTTCATTAAAAAGTATGAAAGGTGTCTTCTTGCCAAATTTCATGCATGTCAGACAAAAATTAAGATGCATGGAGCATTTTAAAAATGTAAAACCTTTGAAAATTTCGTTTCGAAAAAAATGCATTCAACCTTTTGATTACGGGTGGAACAGCGTCCATTCCAAACGGAGAACCTTAAAAAAAGACATATATTTGACATGCCCTATCCCAAACAGTTCGATCCCACTTTGCAGGTATTGGCGTCCATGGAAATCGCTGACAGAAACATTGCACTGTCAAATATCTGTCTTTTTGGAAGGTTCTTCATTTGTAATTGACATTGTCCCACCTGTAAGAAAATGTTAAATGTGTAAAATAATGTTATATATTAAAAACTTTTTTTAATCGATTTTTGCTCATTTCAACGTCCACCGTCCCCTTAAGTCAATAATATATGGCCGGCCACTATTTGTGTTTGTGAATAATAGTAATATTTTTCTCAACTGACTCTCTATCACATCTATATGAAATTGAGATTGTATGTATTGCACAAATTGTGAAATTAAATCGTGCAGATCCGTCTTACTTCTAACATTTGAAAACTAAATTTTTCGTAATGCAGTTGTCCGTTATCTATCAACATATAATCGGTTGTCTAGGACATGCAGATTAGAGATATCCCGCATGAAAGCAACGTGACTAAAATCTTGGCATTTTGATAAGGAACGGCTGTGGAACATACTGATTTCGATTTTGGGGGTTGCACCTTTAACTGCAGTCAGCTGAGAACTCTCTACAGGGAAAATGTAGATTAGAGATTCTTGGAACGAATTTAATGGGTAAGAACTTTTTAATTTTGAGTAATAAACACTTTAAACGTATTACTTTCCTTATATACATAATGTATAAGGAAAGTATTGTCACGGGGTCGAAAATTCGAATTCGAGTTTTCGACGAGAGAGCACGTTTCAAGCATCCCTGATCACGAATCAAACATTTTTGAAGTGATGTCTGTGTGTGTGTGTGTGTGAAAGTGTGTGTGTGTGTGTGTCAGTGAATCTGTGGAGACGATAACTGGCGAACGAATGGACCAATTCGAACCAAATTTGGTACAAAAATCACAATCCGTAAACACTAGAAGCCTATTGTTTTTATACGCAATCGAATGTTCAAAACACCCCTAAATTTTCGAATGAAATTTTGAAAAAATGGTCAAAAAATCAAAACCACTAATAAAGTTACGCAAATACACACTTGTTATGTAATTTTTCATTAGAAAACGATTGGCATACATTTTAGAACGCTAACATGAACCGTTCTCGAGATATTGTACATTTTTCAAAAAAATTATCAAAAAGTCATATAAAATAAAAATAAAATATTTCCTATTGAGAAACATGTTCACTTTTCGTATGTAATACCATGCGATAAATTGAGTGACATCATTCTCGTGGATCTAGCTCGTTCCATTCATGAAAAAAGATACTTTGAATAATACTTTTGTATTTGAACGCCAATAGTCATTTATCTGCTGTAAGAATAACTTATTTCTTAGTGCATAACGCTTGGCGAGATTTTGGAGACGAATTTGGCTGAATGTCGCCAATTTGGCGACTTTTGTGAAATGTTGCCAAATTAACTAAAATCTCGCCAAATGGCTAATATGACGATAAATCAATGAAAATGACGACTAATTGTCGAAAATTCAATATCTTGGAGAGAATATAAGTATCTACTATAAGAAAAACCTATTTTTTACTGTAAAAGTAGTAAATTCATTACATTATATAAGGAAAGTCATGTGTTGCCCACATCAGATTTTTTTTTCAGAAGTAATCTTAAAACGCGGAAGTAGTCCATAGTTTCTGTAGTCCAGATTTTTGATAATGTTGGTTAAATCTTTATATACATTCACTTAATACTGAAGTTGACGGCTAACTCTGCACGGAAAATGTAGATTAGAGAATTTCGCAATAAATGCACATGGACTGGCAATTATAATATGGGGATTTTAATTTCAATATTAATATATTATTAACATTTTATTCATGTAATTATATTCGTTTGTTTAGTAATACCATAATTAACCAGCTACCGACGCGGCGGCTGAGTGGTCAAGGCAAGCGTTTACTCGTGCTCACTTGGCTGCCGAGTTGTGGGTTCGTGTCCCACCTGAGGGCATGGATATTATGTTGTTGAGCGTAGTGTGTTTCGCCCCCAGTGGTGCACCGGGGCAGCTTCATGTGACGACTAAATGACGACTTCACGATTCTGGCCGATGTATAGGCGAATGATTCAAGGTCAAAATAATTGATTGAATGTATCAAGTGCCTGGTCATTTATAATAAATAAATAATTAATCAGCTATTCAGAATACGCAGATTATCAAATAAAAAATCTGATGTGGACAACACATGACTTTCCTTATATGATGAAATGAATTTACTACTTTTAGAGTAAAATAAATAGGTTTTTCTTCTAGTAGATACTAATATCCTTTTCAAGATATTGAATTTTCCACAATTAGTCGTCATTTTCATTGATTTAGCGTCATTTTTATCTATTTGCGAGATTTTCGTTAATTTGGCATCATTTCAAAAAGTCGCTAAGTTGGCGACATTCGTCGCCAGAATTCGTCGACAATTTCGTCGCCAGAATCTCGCCAAGCTTTATGGACGAAGAAATAAGTTGTTCTTATAGCAGATAAATTGGCGTTCAAGTGCAAAAGTATTACTCAAAGTATCTTTTTTCATGAATGGAACGAGCTAGATCCACGAGAATGATGTCACCCAATTTATCGCATGATATTATATATGAAAAGTGAACATGTTTTTCAATAGGAAATATTTTTTTTTCTATTTTATATGACTTTTTGATAATTTTTTTGAAAAATGTGCAATATCTCGAGAACGGTTCATGTTAGCGTTCTAAAATTTATGTCAATCGTTTTCTAATGAAAAATTACATAAGAAATGTCTATTTGCGTAACTTTTATATTGGTTTTGATTTTTTGACGATTTTTTCAAAATTTCATTCGAAAATTTAGGGAGGTTCTGAACATTCGATTGCGTATAAAAACAATAGGCTTCCAGTGTTTACAGATTGTGATTTTTGTACCAAATTTGGTTCGAATCGGTCCATTCGTTCGTCAGTTATCGTCTCCACAGGCCCACTGACACACACACACACATACCTTCACACACACACACACACACACACACACACACACAGACATCACTTCAAAAATGTTTGATTCGTGATCAGGGATGCTTGAAACGTACTCTCCCGTCGAAAACTCGAATTCGAATTTTCGACCCCGTCACAATATTTTCCTTATACATTATGTATATAAGGAAAGTAAAAATATCACAATATTTATGGTAACAACTTTAAGAATATTATTAAAATATATAATTATATTTCTGCTTATGATTATACGTTGGATAGTAATTTATTATAGCATTGTTAAAATGTTATGGACTTGGATGTAAATTTTGACTATTTATATGAGGCATTGCTCTGCCATGGACGTATTTGCCTTTAGTCTTGCTAGTTCCCTGACTGGTCTTAATCAAGTAATTGAGAATATGAGCATGTGTGCACGGAACACCCCCACCCCTATTAAAAGGGGTATTGCTTAGATGAGGATTTCAGGATGAAGGTTGAAGGCTTAGAGAGGGATAAAATTGAATTCTCAGCTATGCTTAAGGAGTCCCGCACAAACTACACTATGTTGATTCATGGGGATCTGGAAAAGCACTTTGATGATCTTCGGGACTTTTAAGAATGAGGTCCATGAATTGGTCGGGTAGAGTATTATGGGTAATGTGGTTAAGGATACTGGGAGGCAGAAACCTATAGAAAAGACTGTTTTTATAAAACCAGTGGATAAGGGCACTTTTGACGAAGTGAGAAGACTCGTTACGGAGTTTGGAGTTAAACCCAGGGGTATAGGCATTGGCATTGATAGATTCTTCGAGTTACCTGATGGTCGTGCTGTTATTGAAGTCCCTGGAGGTGCAGATATGAGTAAACTTATTGATGGACTGTCCTGTGATCCTGGCCTTAAGTATAAATGTTTATTTGATCGTCCTATTGAAAGACCGCCTAAAATTATATTTTTCAATGTACCAGTTGATTATTCGAAAGAGGAGTTTATTGATAAATAGTGTCGCAAATCCCAAAGCTTAGAGGGGGTGGGGATTGCTTTGTTTTCAACTTCCCTCTTAGGGCCAAAGATGGACAGCACTAGGTCTTTGATGCCCGGGCTCCTGCATTCAAAGTGCTTTATGAACAGAAGTTTGTCTATGCTGGATGGCAGAGGATATGGTGCCGTGAATTTCTCAGTATTTTACAATGCATGATATGTGGAGTGTTAGAGCACACTACAGGCCGCTGCACAGTCAACAAAAGGTGCCTTAGGTGTTCAGGGGAACACACGGGTACACAGTATATGGCACCTCCAAGATGTATTAACTGCTTGAGGTTTAATGATGACAAAAATGGTAACCGGCCCGTTGGTCACTCTTGTCGTAATTTTAACTGCGAATCTTACAAAAGGGGTGTTAAAGTATACCATAGGAATATAGACTATGGAAATTAATTTGTATATAAGTTTTTGTGTTTTGCCCAGAGTGAATCACTTTTGCATTATGTGTAAACAAATATAATGATATCTGTCTTACTATACGTTTAAATTGTTTATTGAATTAAATTTGGTATATTCACGATAATCGGTTTATAATAGATATTGGGGTTAGTAAATTAGGGTTGAATAATTTTTTTGTAGTGTAATTAAGGGTTGTGTAATAAAACATACTATAGGTATTAAACTGTTGGAATTAAAGGTTATATGGGATTAAAGATTCTAGATAAATGCCTACTGAAAATGGTTTACTAAATACTTTAGAAATACCTATTGGTGAAGTGTTTATTTTTTAATTCATAGAATGGGCATTTTTCACGAAATAAAATTGAACGATTATTTGTATTGTTCCTTTCGTTGGGTATAAGTACCTGATTTTGGTTGTTGAGGTTTTATGGGCTGGATACCCTTTGTCAAATTTGGTATCTGGGATTTGTATCGGCTTTGTTTCAGGTGCTTTATGTAATTGGTTGTTATATGGTTAATATTTACTATGGTTGTATGTTGCACTGGTCAGGGGGTCGCAGTTTTGTTGAATTGATGATTATATTGATTATAACTGGATTGATTGACTTGAATGACAATTAATGGATTGGCATTTAGTTAATCTCTTGGTTACTGGGCCTCTTGCGTCGATCTATTTTTATGGTTTTCTTTTTCCATAAGAATAACTTATTTCTCCGTCCATAACACTTGACGAGATTTTGGCGACGAATTTGACGGAATGTCGTAGTTTATTCAATTTCTAGAGTGCTCGCAACGCATAGATCCATCGAAATCTCGAGTTCCATATTTTCCAATACTTTCCTACCATTAACAATTCCAATATTTTCCCTATATACATTACCATGTATAGAAAGCGAACTGAAAACTTATGGATAACAAAATTTTTTATTAAAAAGCACCAATTTGAGTAAATAGGAACAATGTATAGCATGATAAATAGCACGATAAATGTTTTACAAGCTCACTAAATAACTGCCAGGTATAATATAACAGCAATTTAACAACTCCACTCATCCACAAAACAGCTGATTCTGTTCTCAAACACTAACGTATTTTATAATTCACTTTAACTCGTATCACGTCGACTCTTTTCAACTGACCTATGACTTCTTTATAATATACGTTCCATAGAAATTTCTAGATTGAGGGCAGTATCATCGAAACTAGTGAATATTTCTAAAAAGTTCCAGCAGATTCGGAAATTCCGCTAAATTTATTGCTCATTTATTGCTCATAAGTCACCAAGTCGGTGATATTTCGCCAAATATGGCACCCAGGGGACTAAACTATCCCCAAGAAATGACAACTACTTTCACGCGGTAGGAATATTTTCGCCATGCGGGGATGCAAAGCATTTTTCACATTCATAACAATAGCATATATTATTTTCACAAAGATGATTTCTAAAGATGTTCCGTAAAAATTACATAAAAACGTAAAAGTTCCTTGTAAAGGTTAGTTAGTTTTGCATTAAAGACTATTTACACACTGATACTATAATCTTAAGCTATAAATTTGGCTTCATTGTTGATCCTTAAATGATATTAATGGTTACTAAAGTTGAAAAATTATATAATGTATAAACTGAATATCGTTTCTTCGTTTTATTTTTATTAATCTACTAGCAGCATACCCGTTCTTCGTACGGAGTATATAATATAAAGAAATTTATAATTCGCAATCATGTGCAAATTCTGTTAAAATATTAAATTTATTGCTCATAAAGAGAAGTTTAAGAATATCTATTCTCACTATGCAAAATTATCTTCACGGGCAGATCTGAAGAATAAAACATCCTGCCCCTTTTGTAAGCAAATTTACAAAAAAAAAAGGAATTGAATCAATATATGCAACCCCGTACTACTTATATTGTCGCAGGTTAGAAAATATGCCAGTGTGTTAGTAAAAGCTTACCCGTATTGCAATATGTGTCTCAAAAATATTTGCCAAAATAAAAGAGATGACATAAAAAATTGAAAGTATCAAAAATCCCCGTAATCTTAATACCAGGAGGTCGTAATTGATTCGAATATATGCCAATATATATCAAAATATATGCCAATATACCTGTCTTACTTATATTCTCGTAGATTGAAAGATATACCCATGCATTTGTAGAAGATTACTCGTACAACGTACTATATATAAGTTTCAGCAATTTTCGTCATAATAAAACAATTCCATAATAATCTGAAAATATCAGTAATCCCTGAATCAACAGTCCCCGAAAATATCAATAATAATGATGTTTAAACTTGAAGACCGTAATTGATATTATCCAGTCAATAATTCAATGTCAATAAAATTTATTTTATATACATATTTTTACTATTCATATCGGAAAAGATTTAATAAAAATCATATGCCGCATAACATATTGGATCCGTTGCTAAGCGACATGATATCAATTGCTTTAAATAAATTGATGGAAATCATATCATCTGAATAATGCAATCTCCATGGAAGGTTTGGCAACATTTTCGTCAATTTAGCTATAACTTAAAAAATCGCCAAATTTATCGCCAAGTGGGACTGTAGAACTGATAATCCCATTATGCGACAAATTGACGAAACATCATCACAATACTATTCCCTAACAAAACATAATTAATTTCATTTATTAAGCGCGATTTTATCAATTTCATGATATTTTTATGGATTTAGAAATATTTTTACCAATTTGGTGATATTAAAAAAATTCCTTAAATGTGTTACTAAGTAGGATGGATAGACTGACCGACAAATGCTACAGAAACATCATTTCAGTACTTTATTCTAAAAAAACAAATTTAATTTCATTGATTTGAGTCATTTTTATCAATTTGGAGACATTTCCACTAATTTGGTAAAGTTTAAGAAAAGTTACCAAGTTATTTAGAGATATTCCTCTAAATTCGTAGCTCTGAATTTGCAGATCTGAAGAATAAAATATCCTGATCCCGTTTGTATATACTAAATGAAAACAGTAAAATTGTATTAGAAGATACATACACCCGTTCTACTTTTTTTCTACTTCAACAATCGGCTAAATGAATTTATTGGGTAAACACAATATATGAGTTTATTAGCTAAACACAATATATGAGTTTGAAACCTCTTTGCTAAAATAAATGAAAGTGTGATGTACGCAGTCCGCAATATATATAATTAAAAGAACAATCAAACCGTTCATTTATAAAATATATTTTTACATCCATTTATTTATTATACAAATAAAAAAAATAATAATAGATATTAACAACACATTTAATTTCATTCCGTTGCCGAGCAACATGATATAAGATAGAATCTTCCTCATAAAATGCGAAATTAAATAGCCATTTTGATTTCTTTATTATTTTCATCGTTGAGTAAAAGTTTGTGAGAGATGAACCATGGAGGTAGATTTTTCCATTTATATTCATGTTTCAAACAATTTATGTTTTCCTATAGTGACTAATTAATGCAAAAATCCTGCACCAAACTCGGAAATAAAGTTTTATTTTATTTTGGCGTTTAAAACAAACGATTTTCATCCTTTCCGTTTGGATAAACCACGGAGTTGGAGAGTAGATCTCCTAAGAAAAAGTTCCGTTTTTCATTAATATCTCGACAACCCCTTGTCTTAGAAACTCGAAACTTGGACA
Organism: Amaurobius ferox; assembly: GCA_951213105.1. Lineage (NCBI taxonomy): Eukaryota > Metazoa > Arthropoda > Arachnida > Araneae > Amaurobiidae > Amaurobius > Amaurobius ferox. The sequence continues at coordinate 94,208,443 of OX578149.1, read as the reverse complement.
AAATTTATGGGGTGCTATTTCAAGGCTATATACAAAATTTCATTAAATTCGGTTCAGCCGTTTTTCCGTGATGATGAGACAAACGAAAATTTCGTTTTTTACTAATATCTCGAGAACCACTGGTCGTAGAAACTCAAAATACAGACTAAATTTTAAGTGGGGCTATTTCTAGGCTACCCACAAAATTTCATCCAATTCGGTTCAGCCGTTCTCCCGTGATGATGGGACAAACAGACAGACAGACAGATTTTCAATTTTATTTATATAGATTGACTAGCAGCATACCCGTTCTTCGTACGGAGTCTATATAAATAAAAATGAAAATCTGTCTGTCTGTCTGTCTGTCTGTCTGTCTGTCTGTTTGTCACACCATCACGGGAGAACGGCTGAACCGAATTTGATGAAATTTTGTGGGTAGCCCAGAAATAGCCCCACTTAAAATTATATCCGTGTTTTGAGTTTCTACGACCAGTGGTTCTCGAGATATTAGTAAAAAACGAAATTTTCGTTTGTCTCATCGTCACGGAAAAACGGCTGAACCGAATTTAATGAAATTTGGTGAATAGCCTTGAAATATCCCCCCATAAATTTTGTCCAAGTTTCGAGTTTCTAAGACCTGGGGTTGTCGAGATATTAATGAAAAACGGAACTTTTTCCTAGGAGTTCTACTCCCTAACTCCGTGGTTTATCCAAACGAAAAGCTTGAAAATCGTTTGAAAGTGAATTAAAATTTAATCTCTGAGTTTGATGGGAGATTTTTTGCGTTAATTAGTCACTTTCTGAAAACATGAATTGTTTGAAACATGATTTAAAGGGGAAATCTATCTCCATGGTTCATGGTTTATTTAAAACAAGCTTTTACGGAACAATGAGAAGTATAGAGAAATCAAAATCGTTATTTAATTTCGCAGTTTATGTTATAAGACATGACATATTTAACATGTTATAAGATTCTATCTTATATCATGTTACTCAGAAACGCAATTAAATTAAATCTGCCTGTTAATTTTAATAATTATTTTTTCGATTTGAATAATAAATAAATGGATATAAAAATATATTTTAGAAAAGAACGATTTGATTTTTCTTATAGCATTTTTGACTGGATAATATCAATTACGGTCTTCAGGTTTAAAAATTATTATTATTTATATTTTCGGGGATTATTGATTCAAGGATTATTGATATTTTCAAGTTATTATGCAATTATTTTATTATGACAAAAATTGTTTAAACTCATATATTGTATGTTGTACGAATCTTCTACAAATACACGTGTATATCTTTTAATCTACGAGAATATAAGTAGTACAGGTATATTGACATATGTTTTGATATATATTGGCATATATTGGAATCAATTACGACCTTCTGGTATAAAGAGTACGGATATTATTGATGTTTTCAATTTATTACGTCATCTCTTTTATTTTGGCAAATATTTTTGAGACGCATATTGTAATACGGGTACTCTTCTACTAACACATTGGCATATTTTCTGATCTGCGACAATATAATTAGTACGGGGTTGCATATATTCATTCAATTCCTATTTTTTCTTCTGTAAATTTGCTTACAAAAGGGGGCAGGATGTTTTATTCTTCAGATCTGATCGTGAAGATAATTTTGCATAGTGAGAACATATATTCTTAAACTTCTCTTTAGGAGCAATAAATTTAATATTTTAACAGAATTTGCACATGATTGCGAACTTTAAGTTTCTTTAAATTATACACTCCGTACGAATAATGGGTGTGCTGTTAGTGGTTAATAAATTTTAACATTTTAGGAGGATATATCATGTTGCTCGGCATCACAATTAAATTAAATGTGTTTGTTAATGTTTTTATTATTTTTTTTCGATTTAAATAATAAATAAATGGATAAATGGATATAAAAGTATATCTTATGAATGGACGGTTTGATTTTTCTTTTAATTATATTAATTGCTGACTGCGTACATCAATTTCATTTATTTTGGCAAAGAGTTTTCAAGCTTATATCGTATTTAGCTACTAAACTCATATATTGTGTTTAGCCAATAAATTCATATAGCCGATTGTTGAAACAGAAAAAGAGTAGAGCAGGTATATCTTCTAATACAATTGTAGTGTTTTCATTTAGTATATTGAAACGGGATAAGAATGTTTCATTCAGATCTGCAAATTCAAAGCTACGAATTTGGAGGGATATCGCTAATTTGACAACTTTTCTTAAACTTTGCCAAATTGACGGAAATGTCGCCAAATTGATATAAACGACACACAAACAGCTGCCATAAACCTTCGGGTTGGTCGTGTGGCTTGGGTCTTCTACATATCAATGAAATTTTTTTTTGTTTTGTTAGAAGAGAGTACTGAAATGATGTTTGGTTAGCATTTATCTGTCAGACCAACCATCCTACATAGTAATACAATTAGCGAATTTTTAAAATGTCACCAAATTGATAAAAATGTTTTCAAATCTATAAAAATATCTTGAAATTGATAAAATTGCGCTACATAAATGATATTAATTGTTTTTTTGTTAGAGGATAGTATTGTGATGATATTTCGTCAATTTGTCGCAAAGTGGAACTGTCAGTTCTACAGTCCCACTTGGCGATAAATTTGGCGATTTTTTAAAATGTCGCTAATTTGACGAAACTGTCGCCAAATGTTCCATAGAAATATAACTATTTAGACGATATTTTTTCTACCAATTTATTTGAAGCAAATGATATCATGTCGCTTAGCAACGGATTTAAATCCAATGTGTTTATGCGGCAGACGATTTTTATTAAATCCTTTCCGATTTGAATAATGAAGATATGTATATAAAATAAATTTCATTGCCATTTCATTTTGGACTGGATAATATCAATTATACTCTTCAGGTTTAAACATTATTATTATTGATATTTTCCGGAATTATTGATTCAGGGATTATTGATATTTTTAAGTTATTACGCCATTGTTTTATTGCGGCAAAAATTGCTGACACACGCATATTGTACGTTGTACGAGTAATCTTCTAGGAATGCACGGGTATATCTTCTGACCTACGAGAATATAAGTAGTACAGGTATATTGGCATATATTTTGACATATATTGGCACATATATTGGAATCAAGTACAGTCTTCTGGTATGAAGATTAAGGGGATTAATTATATATTCAATTTATTACGTCGTCTGTTGTATTTTACCAAAAAACATTTGTGACTCATATTGCAAAACTGGTAATCTTCTACTAATAATCGGACATTATAAGTAGTACGTGCTTCCCATATAATTTTAGCACTTTAATTTTGACATATATTGGAATAAATGACTGTCTTCAGATTTAAAGATTACGGGTTTATTGGTATTTTCAATTTATACATGTAATCTACTAATACAGGTTATATTTTCTAATATTCGCGTATATAATTAGTACGGGTCCTATACAATTTTAACGCTTTTATTTTGCATATATTGATTCAATTCCATATTTTTTTTTATATTTGCTTACATAAGGGGTCCAAGATGTTTTATTCTTTAGATATGTCCATGAAGATAATTTTATATAGCGAGAACAGAGATTCTTAAACTTCTTTTTAGGAGCATTATATTAAATATTTTAACAGAATATTTTGATTAAACATGTCATTTAGTATACTATAAGAATTTGGGCATGATTATGAATTTCAAGTTTCTTTATATTGTATACTCCGTACGAAGAACGGGTATGCTGCTAGTATATAATATAAAGAAACTTATAATTCGCAATCATGTGCAAATTCTGTTAAAATATTAAATTTATTGCTCATAAAGAGAAGTTTAAGAATATCTGTTCTCACTATGCAAAATTATCTTCACTGGCAGATCTGAAGAATAAAACATCCTGACCCCTTTTATAAGCAAATTTACAAAAAAAAAAGGAATTGAATCATTATATGCAACCCCGTACTACTTATATTGTCGTAGATTAGAAAATATGCCAGTGTGTTAGTAGAAGATTATCCGTATTACAATATGAGTCTCAAAAATATTTGCCAGAATAAAGGAGATGACGTAATAAATTGAAAATATCAATAATCCCCGTAATCTTTTACCAGAAGGTCGTAATTGATTCCAATATATGCCACTATATATCTAAATATATGCCAATATACCTGTACTACTTATATTCTCGTAGATTAGAAGATATAATGCATTTGTAGAAGATTACGTACAACGTACTATATATGAGTTTCAACAATTTTCGTCATAATAAAACAATGTCATAATAACTTGAAAATATCAATAATCCCTGAATCAAAAGTCCCCGAAAATATCAATAATAATAATGTTTAAACCTGAAGACCGTAATTGATATTATCCAGTCAAAATGCAATGTCAATGAAATTTATTTTATACTAGCAGCATACCCGTTCTTCGTACGGAGTATATAATATAAAGAAACTTGAAATTCATAATCATGCGCAAATTCTTATAGTATACTAAATGACATGTTTAATCAAAATATTCTGTTAAAATATTTAATATAATGCTCCTAAAAAGAAGTTTAAGAATCTCTGTTCTCGCTATATAAAATTATCTTCATGGACATATCTGAAGAATAAAACATCTTGGACCCCTTATGTAAGCAAATATAAAAAAAAAATATGGAATTGAATCAATATATGCAAAATAAAAGCGTTAAAATTGTATGGGACCCGTACTAATTATATACGCGAATATTAGGAAATATAACCTGTATTAGTAGATTACATGTATAAATTGAAAATACCAATAAACCCGTAATCTTTAATTCTGAAGACAGTCATTTATTCCAATATATGTCAAAATTAAATTGCTAAAATTATATGGGAAGATATACACTTACTACTTATAATGTCCGATTATTAGTAGAAGATTACCCGTTTTGCAATATGAGTCTCAAATGTTTTTTGGTAAAATACAACAGACGACGTAATAAATTGAATATATAATTAATCTTCATACCAGAAGACTGTACTTGATTCCAATATATATGCCAATATATGTCAAAATATATGCCAATATACCTGTACTACTTATATTCTCGTAGGTTAGAAGATATACCCGTGCATTCCTAGAAGATTACTCGTACAACGTACAATATGCGTGTGTCAGCAATTTTTGCCGCAATAAAACAATGGCGTAATAACTTAAAAATATCAATAATCACTGAATCAATTATTCCGGAAAATATCAATAATAATAATGTTTAAACCTGAAGAGTATAATTGATATTATCCAGTCCAAAATGAAATGGCAATGAAATTTATTTTATATACATATCTTCATTATTCAAATCGGAAAGGATTTAATAAAAATCGTCTGCCGCATAAACACATTGGATTTAAATCCGTTGCTAAGCGACATGATATCATTTGCTTCAAATAAATTGGTAGAAAAAATATCGTCTAAATAGTTATATTTCTATGGAACATTTGGCGACAGTTTTGTCAAATTAGCGACATTTTAAAAAATCGCCAAATTTATCGCCAAGTGGGACTGTAGAACTGACAGTTCCACTTTGCGACAAATTGACGAAATATCATCACAATACTATCCCCTAACAAAAAACAATTAATATCATTTATGTAGCGCCATTTTATCAATTTCAAGATATTTTTATAGATTTGAAAACATTTTTATCAATGTGGTGACATTTTAAAAATTCGCTAAATGTATTACTAAGTAGGATGGTTGGTCTGACAGATAAATGCTAACCAAACATCATTTCAGTGCTCTCTTCTAACAAAACAAAAAAAATTTCATTGATATGTAGAAGACCCAAGCCACACGACCAACCCGAAGGTTTATGGCAGCTGTTTGTGTGTCGTTTATATCAATTTGGCGACATTTCCGTCAATTTGGCAAAGTTTAAGAAAAGTTGTCGAATTAGCGATATCCCTCCAAATTCGTAGCTTTGAATTTGCAGATCTGAATGTAACATTCTTATCCCGTTTCAATATACTAAATGAAAACACTACAATTGTATTAGAAGATATACCCGCTCTACTCTTTTTCTGTTTCAACAATCGGCTATATGAATTTATTGGCTAAACACAATATATGAGTTTAGTAGCTAAATACGATATAAGCTTGAAAACTCTTTGCCAAAACAAATGAAATTGATGTACGCAGTCAGCAATTAATATAATTAAAAGAAAAATCAAACCGTCCATTCATAAGATATACTTTTATATCCATTTATCCATTTATTTATTATTTAAATCGAAAAAAATAATAAAAACATTAACAAACACATTTAATTTAATCCGTTATTCGTACGGAGTGTATAATTTAAAGAAACTTATAGTTCGCAATCATGTGCAAATTCTGTTAAAATATTAAATTTATTGCTCCTAAAGAGAAGTTTAAGAATATATGTTCTTACTATGCAAAATTATCTTCACGATCAGATCTGAAGAATAAAACATCCTGCCCCCTTTTGTAATCAAATTTACAGAAGAAAAATAGGAATTGAATGAATATATGCAACCCCGTACTAATTATATTGTCGCAGATCAGAAAATATGCCAATGTGTTAGTAGAAGATTACCCGTATTACAATATGCGTCTCAAAAATATTTGCCAAAATAAAAGAGATGATGTAATAAATTGAAAACATCAATAATATCCGTACTCTTTATACCAGAAGGTCGTAATTGATTCCAATATATGCCAATATATATCAAAACATATGTCAATATACCTGTACTACTTATATTCTCGTAGATTAAAAGATATACACGTGTATTTGTAGAAGATTCGTACAACATACAATATATGAGTTTAAACAATTTTTGTCATAATAAAATAATTGCATAATAACTTGAAAATATCAATAATCCTTGAATCAATAATCCCCGAAAATATAAATAATAATAATTTTTAAACCTGAAGACCGTAATTGATATTATCCAGTCAAAAATGCTATAAGAAAAATCAAATCGTTCTTTTCTAAAATATATTTTTATATCCATTTATTTATTATTCAAATCGAAAAAATAATTATTAAAATTAACAGACAGATTTAATTTAATTGCGTTTCTGAGTAACATGATATAAGATAGAATCTTATAACATGTTAAATATGTCATGTCTTATAACATAAACTGCGAAATTAAATAACGATTTTGATTTCTCTATACTTCTCATTGTTCCGTAAAAGCGTGTTTTAAATAAACCATGAACCATGGAGATAGATTTCCCCTTTAAATCATGTTTAAAACAATTCATGTTTTCAGAAAGTGACTAATTAACGCAAACAATCTCCCATCAAACTCAGAGATTAAATTTTAATTCACTTTCAAACGATTTTCAAGCTTTTCGTTTGGATAAACCACGGAGTTAGGGAGTAGAACTCCTAGGAAAAAGTTCCGTTTTTCATTAATATCTCGACAACCCCAGGTCTTAGAAACTCGAAACTTGGACAAAATTTATGGGGGGATATTTCAAGGCTATCCACCAAATTTCATTAAATTCGGTTCAGCCGTTTTTCCGTGATGATGAGACAAACGAAAATTTCGTTTTTTACTAATATCTCGAGAACCACTGGTCGTAAAAACTCAAAACACGGATATAAATTTAAGTGGGGCTATTTCTGGGCTACCCACAAAATTTCATCAAATTCGGTTCAGCCGTTCTCCCGTGATGATGGGACAAACAGACAGACAGACAGACAGACAGACAGACAGATTTTCATTTTTATTTATATAGATACATATCTTTATTTTTCAAATCTTAAAAGATTTAATATAAAATCGTATGCCGCATAACACATTGGATCCGTTGCTAAGCGACTTGATATCATTTGCTTCAAATAAATTGATGGAAATCATATCATCTGAATAATGCGACCTCCATGGAAGATTTGGCGACATTTTAGTCAATTTAGAGATAAATTAAAAAATCCCCAAATTTATCGCCAAGTGGGACTATAGAACATATAGTCCCATTTTGCGACAAATTGACGAAACATCATCACAATACTATCCCCTAACAAAACACAATTATTTTCATTTATTAAGCGCGATTTTATAAATTCTATGATATTTTTATGGACTCACAAATATTTTTATCAATTTGGTGATATTAAAAAAATTCGTTAAATGTGTTACTAAGTAGGATGGATGGACTGTCCTACAAATGCTACCGAAACATCATTTCAGTACTCTATTGTAATAAAACAAATCATTGATTTGCGTCATTTTTATAAATTTGGAAACATTTCCGCTAATTTGGTAAAGTTTAAGAAAAGTTACCAAGTTATTTAGAGATATTCCGCTAAACTCGTAGCTCTAAATTTGCAGATCTGAAGAATAAAATATTCTGACCCCGTTTGTATATACTAAATGAAAACACTAAAATTGTATTATAAGATACAGCCGTTTTACTCTTTTTCTGCTTCAACAATCGTCTAAATGAATTTATTGGGTAAACACAATATATGAGTTTATTAGCTAAACACAATATATGAGCTGGAAACCTCTTTGCTAAAATAAATGAAAATGATGTACGCAGTTCGCAATTTATATAATTAAAAGAACAACCAAACCTTTCATTTAAAAATATATTTTTACATCCATTTATTTATTATTCAAATAGAAAAAATAATAATAAATATTAACACCACATTTAATTTCATTCCGTTGCCGAGCAACATGATATAAGCTAGAATCTTCCTCATAAAATGCGAAATTAAATAGCCATTTTGATTTCTTTATACTTTTAATCGTTGAGTAAAAGCTTGTGAAATATAACCACGGAGGTAGATTTTTCCATTAAAATTCATATTTCAAACAATTCGTGTTTTCCGATAGTGACTAATTAATGCAAAAATCCTGCACCAAACTCGGAAATAAAGTTTTATTTCATTTTGCCGTTTTAAACAAACGATTTTCTTCCTTTCCGTTTGAATAAACCACGGAGTTGGAGAGTATAACTATAAGAAAAAGTTCCGTTTTTCATTAATATCTCGACAACCCCAGGTCTTAGAAACTCGAAACTTGGACTGAATTTATGGGGGGCTAATTCAAGGCTATCCACAAAATTTCATTAAATTCGGTTCAGCCGTTTTTCCGTGATGATGACACAAACGAAAATTTCGTTTTTTACTAATATCTCGAGAACCACTGGCCGTAGAAACTCAAAACACGGACTAAATTTTAAGTAGGGCTATTTCTAGGCTACCCACCAAATTTCATCAAATTCGGTTCAGCCGTTCTCCCGTGATGATGGGACAAACAGACAGACAGACAGATTTTCAATTTTATTTATATAGATTTCTGTTCTAGAGACGACATTGGGAGTGTCAGTAGATGCGCAGAAAAACGACGAATCTGAATACGTCCAAGCGGTATTAAGGTAAGAATAGCATATTTTCTAATGTATGAATAAGTTAATCTTAAATAATTGCTGTGCTTTTAATTTTAACTTTTTGCTATGCTATATTAATTTTATATGTGTAAATATGTTAGGTAATACTGTGTTTAATGTTGACGTGTTATTATGCACTAATTACTCTTTTTGATTTGATTGGGGGTTCGTGTTTTGTACTACTTATGTGTTTCTTTGGTCTACATATGAACAAACACATTTTGATCGTCAAGTGGGACGGACCTTCTTCTGAATTTATTAATTTTTGTGTATGATTCTGAATTGTCATTTATTCAAAACCGTCGGTGTTGTTTATTGATGATCATTAATTTATTGATAACCTCTGGTGCTGGTTGCTATTCATTATTTAAAACTCTGCTATCCTTGATTTTCTTATTTTTTTTAATTTAGAAATTTTTAAAGTTATTAAGATTGTGTTTCTAATTTTCCTGTTATTTTCATTATGTCTCGTATTTACTGCATTTATTATGAAGGCACCAGTCGGCCTTTTTATTTTGTGTTTTTTAAATATAGGCCATCGGTGGCGCTGCGTTGTCGTTATGAGGATGGTGCAGGTTGCCCAGTTGGTTTCGCTGTGGACGTGCCTATTGCCTACCGGATTGGTGCTTCGGTTACCTCCGTGCATGAGAGCTGGTGACACTTGGTCTCGCCTGACCAGACGTTGATCTGATGTTAGTTGGATGTCCCTGGTGGTGCGTTCGTGGAGTGTCGGGGTCGGCGACTGTCTCTGCTGTGGTTCGGGTATTCCTTTGTTCCTATTTCATTTTGGAAGGCTTATCTTTCCTGCCCAAGGCGTTTGATGCTCTAAACCAGGATTGTCCAACCTTTTTGTGCAAGGACCCACTTAAAAAATTTTCGCGGAACTCGCGGGCCAACGGGATGTACAATTTTTTTTGGGGGGAGAGACTTTTTAAGGGGGTGGGGATACATTGCATTAATGTATCTATACAAGAAATTTAGAGATGTTATCAAAAATTTAGGAGGTTGTGTTGAGGGGAGAGCCTTAAGGGGGTGTAAATAAATCTCTGACTGCGAGTTCAGTAAAAAAATTAGCAAAAGTAAACACATTAGAAATGAGTCGCAAAATTAGACATTAAAATTTTCCACACTAATTTATTACCTTATTTATTTTCTTTACACCCAAACGCAGAGTTAATGTGAGGTCTGGCATTGCTTTTGCTTACACAAGTAGTCGATGTCTGCCAGTACACTTGACGTAGCAATGCGTAGAATTCCGGTAAGATGTTCGTCTGTCAGAAGGGACCTTGGTTTTGTTTTTATGGCTTTCATCCTTGAAAATGGCTGCTCGCAGCAATATGTACTACTAAACTGTGCAATGAATCGAAGCGCATGTTTGAGACATTTGGATTAACATTTGAGGGAACACATTTTTTGTAAAATGTTAACAAATCATGCTCAACGAAAGCTCTCTTCATGTCAGTGTCATTTTGGAACTCAACTAGTTCCATCTGCAACATGTCAGGAGCATCAGTAACATCGGTTCCAAATAGATCTGAAGACAACTTCATTTCACCACAGTGTGCCCTGAAATCCGAAAATCTTTTTGTGAATTCATCACTGAATTTATCAATCAGTTCGGAGTACTTTTTATGGTGTGCTGTCTCAGACGGCCGTGTTGATAGAGTAATGAAAGGGACAACTTTTTTCTCAATCAACTGTTTCTGAAACAACCTTAATTTCTGCATGGACACTTGGACATACTCGTACAGTTTGTGAACAAGTTGATCCTTTCCTTGTATTTTCACATTTAAGTCTGTAAGATACTTAGTGATATCTACTAATAATGCCAAGTCATTCAACCATTCATCGACATCCATGAAACTTGCAGCTTTACCTTTTGTTGTAATGAAGTTTCTTTATCTCTTCAAGCAGTGTCCAGAATCTCTCTAGTGTCGTCGCCCTACTCAGCCAGCGAACATGGCTGAAGTAAATTACATCGTCATTGACTGATCCTAGTTCTGCGAGAAAAGTTTCAACTGTTTGTGATTGAACCCTTTTACCCTTGGAGACAGTGCGGACCTGGCTTATCTCTCGATTTACAGGTTTAGTTCCGCACCCCTGAGGACTTACGGGCCCACATGTTTAACGTAATCATACTCCCCGTGAACACGGCGACAGTTTTTTGGCAGCGGAAGGAATCGGACCCGGATCTACCGAGTGCAATTCCCGGCGCTAACCAGTGGGCTAGAGCCCCTTGGCTCTTATAAAATTGTTTATAGAAACAACTTTTCCCATTACGTGTTGCAAATCCATGGTTTTTGCACATAGTTACTCTTGGTGAATGATGCAGTGGCATATAATGACATCATTAGGCACTGATTTTAGCATTAAGTTTGCAAATCCATTACGCTTACCTGTCATTGCTGGGACTCCATCTGTTGTAATTCCACAAATTTTATCCTCTGGAAGACTAAATTTAACTAGGCTACGTTTTGCCTCATCGAAGATATCTTTTCCAGTTTCTGTGCATTTCAGTAGACGTAAGTCCAACAGTTCCTCAACGATTTCAAAAGTTACGGTGACTTCCCGAACATAAATTGCCAGTTGTGCCTTATCGCTTATATCAGCACTTTCATCGAATTTTAAGCTGTAAAACTGGCAGGATTTGAGTCTTTTCATTAAAGAATCTTCAATATTGGTTGCTAAATCGTCTACTCTTCTGGCAACTGTCTGGTGTTGAAAGCCCAGACCACACAGCCAACCCTAAGGCTTACTGCAATCAAGCGTGTGGCTGGAGCAACTGTCTGGTGTGAAAGACTCGTTTTCTCTACCATCGACTTTTTATCAAGACATGCTACAGATGTAAATATGCTCAAGCAGTCTTTCACAAATTCCAGATCAGATAAAGTTTTGCATCTCTTGGCAATTTCTTTGGCAATCAAATAACTGATCTTGGTAGCCGCCTCAGAATTTAGGTTTGCAGCTTTAAAGAAAGATTGTTGACCGATAATATTGTTTTTTAGCGAGTTCACCCTATCAATTCTTACCTGGTCTGTGAGGTGGCCATATCCACTGTCATGCTTCGAAGAATAATGTCTCTTGATATTATATTCTTTTATAACAGCAATTCTGTAATTGGTCCAAGCACATTTAAAAGCTCTACATTCAGAATTAATTTTCCTTTTTTTGCGTGTATTCATTGGAGCCGCCATCTTTGGTGTGATGTATTTTAGCAAAAGCGTCTCCGGAATACAAAGAATCACACTGACGTTTAACTAGCACAAGCAAGGTATTCATGTGACAAAAACTGTCTATTGAAAATACGATTTTCCGATGAAAAACTAATGCGGAATCGTCATGTGAACTCTGTGTGGAACAGATGGATAGTCGACACCTGATTGGCTGAAAAAAAAATAACGCTACCGATGCCTGACATCCTTATCGCCCCCCCCCCCCCCCCCCCCACCACCACTTCTCCTCAACATTTCTCCAGACTATTTATTTGCCGACTTGTGATCATACTGTTTCTACCGTTTCTCCTTATTTCTGAAGAATTTATTTCTATATATTTATTTTTTTTAATCCTTCATTTAAAAAAAAAATCCAAACAGTAGTAGACGGGCCGGATTCAAACCTTCGGTGAGCTGGACTGTGGCCCGCGGGCCGTATGTTGGGCAACCTTGCTCTAAACCTTCGGATGAGCCTATGGTCTGGGTCGCGAAATAACGATTCATGCTTAACTTTGCACAATTCCCCCATCTTTTCACTAAATCAAGTGTGAGTCATGATAAACATAACTGCTACTTTCTTATTTTCTTTTCATATTCCTCTTAGTTCCAGTATTATGTATTGGTACTTAAGTTTTTTCGTCTTTCTTCACATAGTTCACGAAGTAATTAAAGTAATTCCAAAACCGGTTGTTTTTCATACTGCTTCTACACTAGATTTTGGTAGTAATTTTCATTTATTTGAACTCTGGTAATCTTGTTAATGATAAATAAGCATTTTCTTACATCTTAATTTTTATGCAATAAAGTAATTTTTATGCACAGTCTCAACTTTAAAATTAGTTCATGTAGCTTTCGAAACCGGTTGCGTTTCTTTCAATTTGGCTATATCCTTCTTAATTCCAGTCTCATTTACTAGTAGTTTTAAACAAGTTTAATTGAATGTCACTTTCATTTGATTAATAAAGTTAGTTCAAACAGCTTTAGAAACGTGTTTTCCTTTGTTCTGTTTTACATTCTTCTTTGAATTGTATTCTTCTTGTATTATATTCTTCCTGTCTTAAGCACTACTACTTAACTCAATGTTTTATAGTAGTTTGATTCATGAAATAAGACTACATAGCTTCCGAAACGTTTACTTCCTTTTGTTCTATTCTTATTAACTCCAGCCTCATTCCTTTGTAATTTATTATCTTTTTCCCTTTACAAGGATTTGTCTTATTAGTTATTGTAGTTTGATTGTTTGATTCATTTATTATTAGTTTGATACATTTATTATGTAGTTTAATTCATTTATTATCAATTTATTGTTTTATTATTTATTAGTTTAATTATTCACTATATTATTATATTAGTCTTTAATTTGATATATTTATTATGTAGTTTGATTAATTTATTATTCATTTATTGTAGATTGATTCATTTTTTATCTTTTATCCTTTACAAGGGTTTGTCTTATTAGTTATTGTTGTTTGATTAATGAAATTAGACTGCATAGCTTCCGAAACGTTTACTTCCTTTTGTTCTATTTTTATTAATTCCAGCCTCTTTCCTTTGTAATTTATTATCTTTTTCCTTTACAAGGGTTTGTCTTATTAGTTACTATAGTTTGATTCATGAAATTAGCCTGCATACCTTCCGAAACGTTTCCTTTCTTTTGTCCTATTCTTATTAATTCTAGCCTCATTCCTTTGTAATTTATTATCTGTTTTCCTTTACAAGGGTTTGTCTATTTATTCATCTCTCTAATTTGTCTCAATTCTCTCATTTTTACCGGTAATTTAACGGTTTTAATGTTTTCTCTCAGTTTAATTTTAAATTTTCTGTCTCAGTTAACGGTTTTAAATTTTTCTCTCAGTTTTAATTTAGATTTCATATAAACACTGTATCCGTGTTGTTCCTACGCCTTCCCTGGAGGGTGGTGGCCCCTTTATAGGCTCGAGTTGATATGGTTAAGGTTAGATTTAAATTTTAATGGCTAATATCACTCTTGCGAACTCTTGATGTAGGTATTCTAGCTCTGTTCAAATGCATACCACGACGCAGTAATTTCTTTCTTTCGACCCAGACCGTCCGATCTGCCCAAATGTGTAAGGTATATGTTTGGGCAGTCGGAACAATGCCACCCAATTTAAACCGGAACCTGCAAAGTCCGCTTCGACCATAAGAGCTTGCAATTTCGACCCAGTAGCTCAACGATAGAACGTCGGCTGGCCAGTTCGGAGATCCAGGGTTCGATTCATGGTTAGGGGACAGCTAGGCACTTTAAAATGGCGCCCGAACAAATCAACCCTGTAGGTTAGTGCAAAGATGTCGGAAGTCTGAAAGTGATCCTAGTACGACTAGTACGGATTTAGTGGACTTTGGAAGATTGAGAGCCGATTTCAAATTTAGAGTATAACAACCATGCAGGATACTAACCTGGGTAAAAATAGTAGTAGCAGGAGGCTAACCTGAAGTAAAAATAGCAGGAGGTGGTCAGTCATTTTGCCAGTTACCCGCTAATCTGATAATAGGCGGTGGAGAATGCAGAGTCCACTTCGAGGATAAGAGCTTGCAATTTCGTCTCAGTAGTTAAACAGTAGAGCGTAAGCTGGCTAGTTCGGAAATTCACGGTTCGAATCCGGGTTGGGGCAACAAGGCCTTTACAAACCCAGTGGCGGTGGCATCCGCAGGGACTTTGCCCTTCTGCCACCTCTCGGGAATACTTACGAAACCACATATTTAACGTTCCCGTACTTCGCGTGAATACGGGGACCGTTAGGGCAGAAGCTGGGAATCGAACTCGGGTCGTCCGAGTGCAATTCCCGCGCGCTAACCACTAGATTGTTCCACCCCCGTAGTCATCTCTTTGCGGTTGTTAAGAGTATACTGTTTTTGATCTAAAGAAAAGGTCTCAAAATGCCCTCGAAATAATTATATTTATCTTATTATCATAGCCTGCTGTCCTCAAGGAAATATTGAAAGCAATATTAAAATGTGAGTTTTTGCCTTGGGAATCAAATCATCAAGGAACGGTGTTACGACATTAAATATACACTGAAAAATTTTGTTTTTTTCTTTTAGGACAGCCGAAGTGTTCATGAAACGGTTACTATACCCTCCATATTTTGTCGACTGGTATTTTAATCTCTCGAGCCTCGGTATTCAATTCAAGAAGGATGTTAAACTACTTCACAACTTCACTCGAACAGTAAGAATTGCTTTATCCAACTTTGATATTTGAACAATCCAAACTTATTTTAATATATAAAATCGTATAATTCGCAGCATAAAATAAAAAATTTGATGTCAACCAGTTTCGAAGGGGAAAAAAACCCTTCGAACAAGCAAGAAACTCAACTTCAATGATCCAAACAAGTTCTGCAAGTTGGGGTTGCTTACTTATCGGAATTCATGTAAATGTGGTTACATTGGACAAACATAAATGACTCTTAAATTTCGTATGAAGGAACACCAGTTATGTTTTTAAAAAATGAGGTGTTTTAATCTTCAACTGCTGAACATTCTTGAGACTCTAATCAAGTTTTTATTTTTTTGGAAGCCCAGGTCATTTTTACTCCAAATTCAATTTTTTAATTATACTTTCTTAAAGGTTTCTCTATTAATTCTCGATTAAATTTCATTATTAATGATCATTGTACATATTCACAAACCACGTGGAAAATCCACTTGGAAATTTCCGATATCATTTTCCATTCCTGTCTACTTCCTCCATTTTATGAGAGGGGGAAGGGAGGGGTTCTTATTTCCGGATTTTGGTTATTTTCGGAATATTATTTTTTGACGAAATTAACTCATTCATATAGCCTTCGAAATTGGCTAGCTCCTTCATATAATTATTTTTTTTAAACATTTAATCTTGTTTTTCCAATTGTTTTTGTCCTCATTTTCTGTTATTATCGGCTTGTCTTTTTTTCTGCTTTTTAAAGCGGATTTAAGCGTTTGATTTTCTTCCTTTACTGTTTCAGCAGGGTTACTTACTAATCAGATATTTCCATTCGTTCTGCTATCCATTATCTTATTGCTTTAGTTTCTTTCCTTTCATTCTTTATTTTATTTCGTTCCTTTCATTCTTTATTTTGTTTCGTTCCTTTCATTCTTTATTTTATTTCGTTCCTTTCATTCTTTATTTTATTTCGTTCCTTTCATTCTTTATTTTATTTCGTTCCTTTCATTCTTTATTTTATTTCGTTCCTTTCATTCTTTATTTTAATTCGTTCCTTTCATTCTTTATTTTATTTCGTTCCTTTCATTCTTTATTTTAATTCGTTCCTTTCTTTCTTTATTTTATTGTTATAAGCCGGCCTTTGCATGCCGTCTTGAAAACATTGGCTTCGCTAAGATTACAGTGAAAGGGAGTTACCCTCCTTTCGGTTTTTAGAAATTTCAGGTGCGGTGCTTCAAAATTGTAAGTTAACAATTATGAAGGAGCTCTCTGGAATTTTGGCGCGAAATCTAGGTTGAGTTACGTGTCGGTAATGTCGCCAGGAACGCTTTGAAAATCGGGGGGCTTTATCTCTGCATTTAACGCACGTGAAAAGAAATCTTATAAACTCCATTGACAAGAAACGCAGGCGTGTAGTTCTGAATCGGGAAAAAATCATAAAATGCCCGCCTGGTCAGGTGTTTGGGGAGGGCCGACTGACCAAATCACGTAAGGGGCCCGGCCCCTTAGATAAGAGAAGACAGCGGAGCAAAGTTATGAAAAGGGTTTATTGTTGTCTGGTCGCGATGACTTGAAAAGCAAGGTCAATGCGTTACGTTCAGGGGAAGGGCAGAGTTTCGCCTTTGAAGCAGTAAAAGGATCAAAGCGGATAGCGTCACGATTTTCTCGCGCTTTTAAGGTTATATAAGTATTAGAGCCCGAAAAGGGGGTAATCATTGCGACTTGAGAGTTTGTTGGGAGAGATTGACTCAAAATAGCGACGTGAAGTATTGACCGAGAGTTGCGGTGAGAAATCAGTGGTGTGCACGATGGAGTTAGTAGAAATTTGTGTCTAGCGTTTTTGTGAAGGAGGAGAGGCAGCGAAGTAACCGAGCGACCAAGATACCCCGAGGACTTCTACACATCGGTAAGATGATTTATTTACATTTTTCTCTCCCTGTTGTAAATTTAAGTAGTGCAAATGAGCACGGAATTAGCTCTCACATTCTCACTCTCTCTCCCTTTGACTAGGAAAGGTAAAGGTGTCTAGCCGTCCATGATTATAGATATACTGAGTGAACTTAGCGGACAGTTAATGCCTGTCCTTGTGACTTAATAAATTTGTTTCTGTTTAATTACAGAATCTTTTTATTTTGAGATATGTAATGTTATCTTTCTTAAAGTTATCTCCTCTACTACTATGTTACAAGTTCTACCGACCCTAAGTCGACCGAGCGACGAACCGGGAGTTCAACGGCCACCCTAAGCAGACTTATGAGGGAAAGTTTTCACTGAGTAGGCTCGGCTTGGTAACATTATTTCTTTCTAATTACTAGCGAATGACAAATCTCAAACAGATCCAAAAGTCATTTTATTATAGAATCATCCTACAGACGTAAAAACAGCAAAAGCGCTTTCGAACATCATCCATGTTCATCCTCAGTGGACATCAGTGGACTCAGTGGCCTCAATACATTTAGCAAAAGCATGCCACCGTGCTTAAATACAATTCAATACTGTCCAGTAAAATTTGCATATCATGAAATTGTCAGTTACATCAAATAGTGGATCATGTGTGAATCAGATTATAATTTATACAAAGTTCAAAAGTAAATACTTCAAAAACAGTTTAAAAAATAAGGATTTTTAAAAATATAATAATTATAAATCAATATAGCTATGCAAAGGTTTAACATGCAGGGAATCGAGAACGAGTCGCCAAGCATAGCTTAGGATCTGAACAGGGTCAAAATTACAAATAGAGGAACGATATAAATAAATAAAAAGGGATTCATAAAGCAAGATAGAACGGGGGCTATTACAGCTAACAAAAAGAAATTATTGCCACTGAGGCTGAATAAGGAAGGTGTTCGAAACCGCTTTGGCTGTTTCTACGTCTGTAGGATGATTGTATAATAAAATGACTTTTGGATCTGTTTGAGATTTGTCATTTGTTAGTAGTAGTATTTAAAATCATGACGTGACGCCACTTTCTGTATTATTTCCTTTCATTCTTTATTTTATTTGTTTCCTTTCGTTATTTTATTTCTTTCCTCCGTAGTTTTCTACCTTACATTCTTAATTCCTGAATTCTTGGTTTTACCTCTTTCATATCTCCTCACTGGGATGGAAACTTTCTTCCTGCCTTCAGCCACGTATGCTATTCTATTGCAGATGCCGAAACTTTACTAAATAAGAGAAGTTGCGTTTCCTGCTTCTCCTGAAGATGAAGGCTCTATTTCTGCCCCATTCGAAACCGGTTGACACCCAAACTTTTATTGTATGCTGTAGTTATACGAAAATACTTTTACCTTAAATTACCTTTTTAACAGGATTTATTGAAGGTGTTTTGATTGAATCGAAACTTGTTACATTTTCAAAACACTGTCGAAGTACTATTTCGGGATCCGAATTTAAAGGTTTAACCCTTGACGATATGTCACATAGAAATTCGTCGAGCCAACTGCCCTACCGTGCTGAAAGCACCGGTTCTCGTTAGATCACCGAAGTCATGCAGCATCGGGCGCGGTTAGTACTTGGGTGGGTGACCACCTGGGAACACTGCGTGCTGTTGGCACATTTCGGGCGCGGTAGCCCGGTGGTTTGCGCGCTGGATTTGCACGTTGCCACAACTGCCGCCGTGTTCATGCGGAGTACGATCACGTTAAACATGTGGGTCCGTAAGTCTTTCCGAGAGGTTGGTGGTAGGGGAAGAAGGGTACGGTCCCGGTGGATGCCTCCCCCACTGGGTTGCGGTCTAAATTGGGTGGCACTTCCCAGCCGTTCAAACGGTTACCTTACACTTTTCTGGTAGGCGGGACGGTCTGGGTCTCAACAACAACAACATAGAGATTCGTCAGCAGCCGCTGATCCGTAATCAGAGTTAGCACATTGCTCTGTAAATTCCATTCTTCTAAAAAAACAAATATTCTCCGTAGATCAAGAACAGAGAAAAGTGAAGCGAGTGGTGGTGCTCTGCAAAGAATCAGAACGCATTTGTCATTCACAATAGAACCCCCAGCCGCCAAGCGCCTTTAATCTCCAATCTCAACTTCTGGTACTTATCTTCATACTGTGACATTATTTCATTGACCCATTATGTGGAAGCTCGTTTTTTGACTTGGCTGCCAATTTGACAGTTTATTGCACATTTGAATTTAATCAGTTTGGGAGGGTTGATACAGATTTTGATACTACTTAGCGTTTTGGCAATGTAGGAATGGTTTAGAATATTTTAAGTTTAAATTATCCTACTTAGCTAATTTTATTTAGTTTAGGTTGTCAGAAAAGGGATATACCTAATTTCCAGTTACTCTAGGTTTAGTACTGAGCGGGGTCTCTTACGAGATTTGACCTTACAACGATTCATAAAGAACTACATTCTTTTAGAGTGCGTGTTTGTCACGTGACGACAAAACTAATCCAATATAAAAGGGGCCTATCGTGTCATGAAACAAAAAATTCTCACTTCATGGATAATATGAAAAAAAAAGAAACTATTGATGATATAATTTCTATTTTGTGAATCCTACTACTGCTTAGCACTTTACAACATAGTTGAAAAGTGTTTATGACTTTTTTCATTCTGTCTGTCTGTTTGACTGTCTGTCTGTCGGTTAGCACGATAACTGTCGTAAAAATGACTTTATCAAAATGAAATTTTAGTAAGTTGTTCAGACGGTCTGTGGAACCTATGGGAATATAAATGAATAATATCACCCAATAAGTTTTGGATAGAACCCGGGTTGAATAAATTAAATACATTGAACCCTATGGAACCTAATTTTTCAAACATTTTTAAACGGATTTAAAATTCACAAGTTACTTCGAAAGTTTTAGGAAATATTCAAATTATCTCATAAAATATATCAAAAAAATTTCAGCAAAATATATTCAGTAGTTTCTCAAATAAAAATTAAAATAATAATTACACCTTTTATATGAAGACATCGCGTAACCATTATATGAAGAGATCACGTGACCGACTTCAAAATAAAATATGGCATCCATCTTGTGTCAAAATCGTGATTCTTAAAGTTCTTTTTAATTCATATTGAGTGTTGTATCCGCCCTAAAACCGCTTTATTTTTGCTTATCTTCTGTGCATCTACATACTCAAACAACGCAATTACAATATATTTGAGTTTAAATGATCATCCAACTTTGATTATTTCTGCAAAGAAGCCTAATTTTCACTTATGGAGAATGTAAATACCAAAAGCTGTAGAATGAGTTGTATAAGAATTGCTGCATTTCTTTAATGCAAAATTATTTTGCTCATGGAGTCTGCAATATAGCTGATATGAATGAAACATTTTTTGATTTTACACAGAGAAACAGAGACGCAGACCCGGACACAGAAATAGTTACTGTAATCCTTCTGGTCAGTCGTGTGGTCTGGGTTTTTCACAGAGAAGCAGACGATTTTTTCTATGAAGTTTTAAGCATAGACTTTAATTACTAGTACCTCCATGGTCTTAAATTTGTAAATAAAATAAATTATTATAGTATTGTGATGAATGAAATGAATGGAAAAATGTTTATGAATGAAATGCTGCTTTTATAGAGAGAGCCAGGCGTGTTATATTTCGATGACGTCATTTGAATAAGTTTAATTTGTTTTCGATGAAGTTTTCAAATATAATAAATTATTGTAGTATTATGATAATTTTAAAAATATTACCGAGGAATGTATCGCATTTTAGAGATGTTTATATAAAATTGCATTGAAGTTGGAAAGTGTTTCATAATCAATGCTTTATGCATGATTGATCTCTCTTGTTACTATGTTTAGAACGAAACAAAAAACGTGGATTTTCTGTATAATTAAAACAAGAAAGATCAATCATACATAAATCATTCATTGGGAAACACTTTTAACCTGAAATGCAATTTTATTTAAGTATCTCTAAAATTCCATACATTCAGTGTTGATATATTTTAAATTATCACAGTACTACAGTAATTTATTATATTTGAAAACTTAAAACTTTATCGAAAAAATGAACTTTATTCAAATGTCGTCATCGAAATATAAATCGTCTGACTTTTTCTGTAAAATCAATGAATATTTCATTCATATCACTTTTATTTCAGACTCCAAAGCTAAATAATTTTGCGTGAAGAAGATAAGCAATTCCTGTAGAACTCATCTTAAAATCACTTTTGTATACATTCTTTATCCGTTAAAATTATGCTTCGTTGCAGAAATAATCAATGATAATCATTTAAACTCAAAAATATTGTAGTTGCATCAGCACAGAATAAAGATGCACAGAAATAATAAAAAATAAAGCGGTTTTAGCACGGATGCAGCACTATATATAAATGTAAAATAACTGTAAAAATGACGATTTTTACACTGGGATAGAAAGATAGATGCAATATTTTATTTTGAAGTAGATCACGTGATCTCTTCATACAATATGGGTGTAATTATTATTTTCATTTTTATTTAAGAAACTAACGAACATACTTTGCTGAATTTTTTTTATATATTTTATAGGATAATTTGAATATTTCCTAACATTTTCGAAGCATTTTGTGAATTTTATATTCGCTTGAAAAATGTTCGAAAAATTAGGTCCCATAGGGTTCAATCTATTTCATTTTTGTAACCCTGGTTCAATCCAAACTAATTGGGTGACATTATTAATTTGCATTCCCATATGTCCCACAAACCGTTTCAACAACATACTAAAATTTCATTTTGATAAATTCATTTTTACCGTTATCGTCCGTTATCGTGCGAACGGACAAACAGACAGACAGACAGAATGAACAAAGTCATAAACACTTTTCAACAATGTTGGAAAGTGTTAAAAAATGAAAACTTTACTAAACATATAGAGAATGTTATGAATCATCGTAAATTACATAGACGATATGATATGCTTCATTGATAACATTCTTCTAGATTATCAATTTGGAGCACAAGAATAGGAATCATGATTAATGATATTTGTTTATGTTGTATTCATTGTTTTATAGTTATAAAGGTTTTTATCTTTATCTGGGCGTCAATTTCAAAAACGGATCCAATTATCGATCGCCTTAAAAAAATAAGGGTGGGATACAGCCACTTTATTGTTCAGAAATAATATTTTGAAATCTACATTTTTGTAATCTAAAAAAATACGCCCTGTTAACAATCTGTTTATATGCAGTCTCACAACCTTGATATTCGGTACACACCGAACTAATATATGCACCATAACTATTTAATAATAATAAAAGAATGCAATATAGATTTTTTTTTAATTATTGTTTTAAAATTGTGGGGGCCGACAATTCCCCGATGGTGGGGGATAGTTTCGAAATCAGAACCAGGAGCTTGGGGATTCCCTCATTATAACCATTAAGCCAAAAGAATTATTCGGGCCCAAAGAAAGAATCGGGGATATATTTTGTAACATTGACGCAAGAGCAGCTCCACACTTGCTACAAACCTTGCAACACCCCACGTCAATGCTGCAAAAGACATATCCGATTATTCCTTCGGACTCGAATAATTCATTTGGCCTATTGGTTATAATGAGGGATTGCCATATGCTCCTGGTTCCGAGTTTGAATTTATCCCCCACCATCGGGAAGTATCGGCCTCCCACTAAAGCATTCTTTAGATACCGCTAAAAAAGGAATTATACGCTACTATATGAACTGAGGTTCTTTTTACAATATATAATTTTGCATCACACAACTAGGGTGTGAACTTCGAAAGGTAGAATGTAAATAAAACTGAATTATTGCTAAAGTTTTGTATTCAGGTTCGTGTATTTTTAAAACAAAAATGGAGTTTGAAAAATATATTTTTAAATACCCAATATTTTAATGGTTCGTATTTTTAAATATTATGAATTATGTCTAAAAAACTACTCATTTTAGAAATAGCAAATCTCGCCTGATTCATGCGATTCAACTACAGAAAGGATTGGGACGGCATTTCATTGAATAAATTATTTCAAAATAAAATTTTAGCTAGAAACCTATTAAGTATTTCTATATACAAGTATATTCCATTATGCATTTTATAGTAATATTCCAGTCATTGAGGAAAAGCACCTAATCAGTGGAATTAAATAAAAAATAAAATATCCGCAGTGATTTCATAGAAAGTTACACGCCTTAATTAAAGATAATCACCTATATCATTTTATTAAATAAATAAAATAATCCTCACCTATATTTCATAAATCGCTATCAAGTATTGTAATAAAGTCTTAAGATTGATTTTTCTATAAATAATATATACTTATGGAATCTGATGAATCTGTTAATGAATTAGATGCTTTCTTTCAATAGAACACATTACAAAATGATTACAATGAAAGAACAAAAGATCATTATTATGATAATGTTCGGGATATATTATAACAAATAATGGCAAGTAAATATGGACCACTATCACCAAAGGAAGATATAAAATTATTTACGAGTACTGAAATATCAGAAAAACGCAAAAAATTTCAATGTGTGATATGTTTGAGATACTTTAATGAGACAGTAAAGGTCGACATAATTACGCAGTTCTATCATGAAAATTGCCTTGTTCTATGGTTAGAAAAACAAGCTACATGTCCATACTGCCGGAAAGCTGTATCTTCTCAACGTTCATTGTGACTATTTTTTATATATGCAGGTGATAACTTTTTTTTAGTGCCCTTCAAGATCAGCAGAATTAACCCATTTGTGAATACGTAGCCTATTATATTAAAAAATTGGGGAGGGGGTGTTTTATTTCATTTCCGTCGTCTCATAAACTGCAAGATTTAAACTTTTCTAGTTTTAATTATTTAGAGAAAGATAGTGAGACAAATAATAATAAAGTTTTTATATTTGATACTACTGTATAAGTATAAAAGCAAGTAAAATTATCTGAGGCGGGTCAACCTTGCTTCTAAATGAAATCTACTTGTAAAATAGTTATAGCTTTCCAGTAATTTGACCGCTTTCATTTGCTTCAAAGTGATATACCGTATATACTTGAGTATACGTCGACCCAGAGAAAAAAATCGGGTCGCAAAAGAAGAAGAAACGTGTTTTAATAAATATATGCAAAAACACTTGAAAAAAAAAACATGTATATAATAATATTTAATTTGCATAACAAAAACTTCATCGGAATAGTTAAAACAAGTCTTTCATTGACGCGTTATACATTTATAAAATATACTATCTATTCCCATGTCAAGAGAATCACTACTGTCGTCAAAAACTCCATTCAACACTTTTTGAGCCACAGCGCAATCAAAACATCCGCCAATATTTTCATTAACCCGGAATTAAACTATGTCTGAAAAATATACAACTTAAAATCCGCATTACATAATCCGTGAGCTATTTTTTTGGCTGTGACGTTAGATAAACACTGGCTCTGCGTTCGATGACGCATCACGCTGGAGTGAAATTTAAAGGTCGTGATAGAGCAAGGAAGCTAGTGTAAATAAACAGCCTGCGAAGTAGAATCCGCATAAACGTAAAGGAAAAAGCCATTATTTTTACCATGTGGGTAACGCTAAACTGATAATGATAGCAAATAAAAATTGATACTAATCCCATTAAACATCGAAATTTACCTGTATGCTGAAAAAAAAGTTATTTAAAATACTTGTAATAACATACGTAACTCTTTCGGGACGATTGGCTGGCACGCCCACGTGTCGGCTGCGAACTTGCATTCAAGGACGGACGGCACGGATTCGTGCCGGAGGAAACTTTACCGTAAACAGCGAGTGGCACGCATGCATGCCTTCACGTGGAACGTTTTAATTTGTCTACTAGATGGCATTAAATGTCCGTGGAACTAATTTCAATATATATTGCAGATACATGACCTTGGCTAAGGAGGATCCAATGAATTATTTCTCCATTTGGAGCGGTGAAACATGATTTTGTAATATAAACAGACAGAGCAATTCTCGCAGCATCAACAATTTTATAATTGAGTTTCGGGTTTTGTTTTTATTTCAGCGTTATGATTTCGTTGGTGAATCATAGGAATATAAGAGAGTATTTTTTTAAGGGGGGGGGGGGGGGGGTTAGAGGCAATGAAATTATTCGTTTATTTCGTATAAAAGAATGGGAGCAACTAACGAGTATTTTGTATTCAGATTTGTATGACAAATATACATCAAATAGAAAATAAATATTTCTTTTATTCCTGAAAAAAGTAGATTTCTGTGTTGAATAGGTGATTTTTAGTGAATTTTTTTCGAGAGTTAGGCTTAGCTCAAAAAATTTGCCGTCCTTTGGCAACAGTTCAGAAGCGAAGCGCTCCGTCATTTGGGCAGTTCCGGAATGCCACCGTCCGGAAAGGGTATATTTAATTTGCTAAAGTACACTTTAAGTGATTTTAAGTGAATGCACACTGCTATTCACTTTTACTGTAGCCACTAGCTAGCGTTATGAAGAAGTATACATTTACTTGAAAATTCTACTGTGTATATGCGAGTCAAAAGGGAAAGGTACATAACGAATTTTCTTAAAAAAAAATACTCGTGTATATATTTTATTGAAAGCGAATATTTTTTTTCCGGTAAATTAAAAATATCCATCAACGGAGATAAATTTAGATACATCCTACTAAAATAGAAGCTATATGATTATAAACTTCGAAAGTAGCTGTTTTTCATGCACAAATGATGAAAATTCCCATACTGCTAAGCATACGATTATTTTGTTTTGAAAACGCAAGGGCATGCTCTATTGCGTACCGCATCGGTTTATAATGGATTACGTCGCGGGTTTCGCATGTAAGTGGACCACTGTGGAGGTCTTTTTTGTTCCAAATTTCTCGATACGAGTATATACGATAATGTATTGAAAATGCCAAATAGTTCACTCCTATTTTAGGAAAAGGTTTTCAGTCACAAGATTTATGATCTTTTTGGTGGAATTGCTATTTTGTTTATATAAACTAAATGGACCACTGTGAAGGTCTTTTTTGTCCCAAATTTCTCGACACGAGCATATACGGTAATTTATTGAAAATGCCAAATAGTTCACCCCTATTTTAGGAAAAAGTTTCCAGTCACAAGATTTATGATCTATTTTGTGGAATTGCTGTTTTGTTTATATAAACTAAATGGACCACTGTGAAGGTCTTTTTTGTCCCAAATTTCTCGACACGAGCATATACGGTACTTTATTGAAAATGCCAAATAGTTCACCCCTATTTTAGGAAAAAGTTTCCAGTCACAAGATTTATGATCTATTTTGTGGAATTGCTGTTTTATTTATATAAACTAAATGGACCACTGTGAAGGTCTTTTTTGTCCCAAATTTCTCGACACGAGTATATACGGTAATTTATTGATAATGCCAAATAGTTCACCCCTATTTTAGGAAAAAGTTTCCAGTCACAAGATTTATGATCTATTTTGTAGAATTGCTGTTTTGTTTAGATAAACTACAATGGAATAGATAATAAAACTGTACTGCATATTCAGCAGTGTGACCAGATGTTTTGAGACGTTTCTACTAACAGCAAGTGAAAAATGTACTAAAATTTACTGAATTCGAATAATCGCGGCCGAACAGTGTTAAAAGTTTAATGAGAACTAACTCCTGTTGCATATTACATCCCAATGTTTGTATCTAACCAAATCTCCACGCATGCGCACCATAAACGTGGAAAGCAAAGATAAATGCAACGATCATTTATTTCTCTAGGCGTCAGCTTGAGAAAGGATCGTTTTAGCAGGCAGCAGGCGAGAAACCGCAGTCCTTCGCACATTTTATCAATTTGCATAAAAAATCCCAAAAAAGAAAAATAAGGTAGTAATTAATGATTTAAATGTTTTTTATTCGAATGCGAAAACACTATTTTTTGCCAAACTATAGAATTGTGCTAATCTTCCTTTTCTGGGTTCCGGTGAAATAACTATCAGTTAACCTAAGAAATGCAAATTTCTATATACTTAAAAAATTAATAAATATAAAGGAATTGTCTCGCGGATTTGGGTCAAACATCGCTGGAAAGATAGTTCTTCGATCTTTCAAAATGAAAACACAGTGATAATATTTTCGGTCGCGAAGGAACATATTTATGTGAAAATCGTGATAAAACTTAAAATAACTAATAAACTAATTCAAATTTCTAAAAAAATCTGCCAATACGTATTTGTCCGAATCCCAAGAGCTTACCGAGGTTTTCTGGGGCCCTAAGCGAACTTTCATGAAATATCCCATCTGTACAATAAATGCAGTAAAGCATCTCAAATCCGAAAATTGGTAATCCGAAAAATCGTTTATATGACAATTTATTTACTTTGTTTTAACAAGTTCAAAAATAAATACAGGTTCATTAAATTAGTCTTTTCATTTTAGGTTAACATAAAATTTTGGGCCCCCTGGTCAACAATATTTTGGGGACCTTTATGATATAAAAATATTCTCTAGTCCGAAATTAGCTTGTCTCAGTGGATTATCCGACCCCGATTATATAACCATAGTTTATCTATATAATAACCAAACATCTATAGTTATAACTTAGGTTGGAAGAAGGAATACCGATTAATTACAAATGCTTTTAGGCCGAGGTTCGTTAAGTTTATCAAAATACCAAGGCTTAGAGAAACCAAAACAAATACAAAATGCTGCCGAGCCTAGATTAAAATTTTAAACCGCATAATCACATACAGAGCGTGAACCGTGAAGATTATAGTATCGTGACTTTAAATTTCTCACCTACAATTCGATAAAAAGGTTGTAGTCTAAACACTTGTAAAGACAACTGTAAACTGATACTCAAATTACTTATGATTAAATGCAGAATTACATAAAATACAAGAAAACGTTGAATTAGCTATAATGCACTAATGAATCTTTTAAAAAATGAAAGATGGGTCCGATAAAAATAATGTACAATATTTTGAGGCCTTCTGCAAACATGAGGCCCCAAGCGGTTGCTTGGGCTGCTTGGCCTTCGGGACGCTCCTGCCGGGTCCTCGAGTAGCTCTGTACCAAATTCCGTCGCTATCCTACAGGTTAGATTCCCCGCTACAGACGACACATACAGATCTTTACCATAATAAAATATGCTTGTGTGTGTGTCCTCCCCGCTACAGACGACACACACATATATTTATCATAATAAAATATGCTTGTGTGTGTGTCGTCCCCGCTACAGACGACACACACATATATTTATCATAATAAAATATGCTTGTGTGTGTGTCGTCCCCGCTACAGGCGACACACACACATATTTATCATAGCAAAATATGCTTGTGTGTGTGTCGTCTGTAGTGTAAAATGTAAGCATTGAAATTTGGTACACAATAGAGCATGGGCACGAGTTTAAATAAACTGCCTGCGTAGTAGAATGCGCAGAAACGTAAAGGCAAAATGGCATTATTTTTTAATGTAGTGGTTAATGGTAAACTGACGATGATGGTAAATAAAAATTAAAACTAGACCCATTATTCATCGAAATTTATCTTTACAATGAAAATGAATTATTTAGAAAACTTGAGTAACAATATATGTTTAAAAGTTCATTTGCTAAAGTGTTCTTTAAGTAATTTTAAGTGAACGTACACTACTACTCATTTTCACTGTAGTCACTGTCTAGCATTCTGAAAATGTATACATTTACTAGAAAATTCTGTAGTGTATCTGCGAACGTGAACTGAAAGATACATAACAAATTTTCTTAAAAACTCGTGTGTATATTTTATTGAAAATAAAAAATATCTGTGAAAGAAAATAAATTTAAATATATGCTACTAAAATTATGGGCTAAACTATTATAAATTTCTAAGAAAACCGTTTTAATACAAAAATAATGAAAATTACACATTATTTTATTTTCTCTTGAATTTTTAAGCAAACGCATATAAATTGAGATTTCTAATCTTGCTTACAGAAGGGCTTCATTTTCTTCACCTCCCTGGTCGACTGCGCCTGACCGACACACTTCTGCAGAAAGGAATGTTTATTTTCTTTTTACTTGATTTATTTATTTTGCTTCCCACGTTTAAGGAAGGCGTAGGAAATTGAGGCGGTAAGAATGAATTATTGAAGAAGAGGATTCATTGTAGTTTATTATGTAAGATGGCATATATTTAAGACACTAGATATCCATCCTTGTTCCCAGGGATGCCAATAAGAGTGGGAGATGTACACATTCTGGTGGTGGATGGGCTTTAGAGTCGGGATCCCCAATATATTTTACGGAGGTGAAAAACATGAAGATTCCCATGTTGCCAGATTCAAAGAACAGACCGGCCGTATCGGACGGAATTCTTCTCAAAGGAAAGAAGGGCCTGAAAGAAATGGGAGAATTCGGGAAATAACGCGAAATCCAGGAAATTTAAAGTTTTTGGGGATAATTGGTTAGCATATAGTTTCAAACCTCGTCAAAGTCAGTCAGTTCGTCCACGTCATTAGAGGACGCTGCAATAAACTTTTCTCCAAGTCGTGACACTCAAAAAATCTATTAAATTTTCTACTGAATCTTCAAATTTCGCTAAAATCTAATGAAAAAGTAGAAATCTACTGAATCTGGTCACATTGATATTCAATTTTATATATCCGACTTCTTAACAAATCTTTAAAGGTATACCTTACAAACATTTTTTTTTTTTAATTTTAAGTATTAGAGTGAAAATTCTGGTAGATATTAACATTAAATTATAAACAAAATATGATCTTGTTGAACTACATGTTTAATTAAACTTTAAATTTCTTTAGAAAAATTAATTTTTTCTTAAATTCCTACTACTTTTTCAAATGTTAATATATTTGCTCCATTCCTTGAAGCACAAGATTGTGTATAGATTTTCCCCTTAAAAGGAATTATCACCACTCAGTTGGAGAAATTACTTTTCTGTTAATGTGTTAATGTAGAAGCAGTTAATCCATAGCAATGGACGTAAATGTAGTAGTAGCTGTTTTGTAAAATGATATGTCACTGTTTTTCTGAACTGACGTTTTGTGAAATTTGTCAATGTTTTGTAAAATTATATGCATACTATTATTTTTTTAATATTACTGAACTATGTACGGAATATACTTTTTGAATATTACTATTTATTTTTGTGAATAAACGTGTTAGTTATTCTGAAATTTGAACTCATTTTTGTATACTGAACACACACCCACAATTCTAACGAATACGTGGTAAAAATATCCAAACAATATTTCAGTCGGGTTCTTCGAAACAACAGCTGGAGTGCACTTATTTAATCCAGAGCAATATGCAATTTTGTAAAAATATAATGATTTTCATTATTTTCAGCATCAGGGTATATTTACTATATTACACACACAGGTATCACTCTAAAAATATTTTTTTCATTTTCTAGAGATTCGAAGACTTGTAATTTCGTCAAGTTCCAACTTTACACTTTCCCTATTATAAATAGATATATAAAATAAAAGATCGTATTATTTCAAAAATTAAATATTTTGTTAAATGTATTGGTAGTTAAATATTTAATTATATAAAAATCAGGGCTGGGTAAAAATTTTGATATATTCATATATTTTATTGACAACAACATTTCATGTTTTTGTATACTATAATTTCTGTGGTAGGAGAAAGTGAAACTTAAGACACGTCGATACAGAATAACATTTTTCACCTCAGAAGTACATAAAAGGTAAAATAACTCTTAAACTGCATCCGCAAACCTTGCTAATATTCAACTATGTAGGTACCAAAGTTGTAAATATATGCCAAAAAACCTGTGATCTTGCTATTGTTAGTCTGTCCAGACGCGAATTTGTAACTCAAATATTTTAACTTTGACATTTAATGCTTCTTAACCTTCAGCTTACGGGTGGGACAACGTCCATCCCAAATGAAGAACCTCTCAAACAGACAGGTATTTGACATACCCTATCCCAAACAGTTCGATCTCCCTTTGCAGGGATTGGCGCCCATTTCAGCGTGTTCCCCTAACATTTCTCTACATGTGTACTAAATTTTAGATTTTTGTATGCTATAGGTGACAGAAGCGTCAGAGTTAGTATGTGAAAGAAGTTTTTTTTTTTATTTGCATTTTTTTAAAATGCAAATAAAAAAACTTCTTTCACTCCAAAGGATCTTCCTTCTAAAAATCTGCCCAGGCTATCGTACAACATCTAATATCTCCTTATTTTCCCTCACTGGTATTCCCCCCATTCATTTTACAATTTCTACCCTCTATAATAAATTTAATTTTTGGAAACAAAAAATTGATTCCTTTTCATCTCCCTCCCTCCCGCCTCCCTCTGATTTTGATTTCCTTGTTCCTTTCTCTAGCTTTCACCCCTCTAAATGGTCCGTAAATTTAGTTAACAGAATGGATAAAAACTCTGCCATTTATAATATATATACTGATGGTTCAAATATTGATAATAACACTGGTTTTTCAGTCTGTATTTTTAAACATGATGTTCTCGAAAAGGTTCTCTCCTATAAACTTGACAACAGGAATACAGTATTTCAAGCCGAACTTACCGCTATTTCCTTTGCTATTGACTGGGCTTCCTCTAATAATACCCCTGTTAATATTTTTTCCGATAGCCTCTCTTCCATTCAAGCTCTTAACTCAATAAAAAATAAATCTAATTATCTTAACTCCATTAAATACAAAGCTCTCCTTGCCAAAAACCTTGTCAATATTTCTTGGGTAAAAGCTCACAATAACATATCTGGAAATGAAATTGCTGATTACCATGCCAAAATTGCTGCTATCTCTGGTTCCCCTCTTACTATTCCCTTTCCTTACTCGCTCCTCTCAAAATTTTGTAAATCTCATATTCTTAATCTTTGGCAAAATTATCTTAATGATTACATTTCCACCAGGACTGGTGATCCGGCTAGAATCCTGTCTTACCTCCCTATCGTGAATCCTAATTTACAAATTTTTAATAAATATCTCATTTACTTTCTTACTGGTCATGGCCCCTTTCTTGATTACTTATACTTTTTCAAAATTAAATCCACCTCTAACTGTATTTGCAATAAATTCGGTGATGTTGACCATTACATTTTCGATTGTCCTTTTTCTAAAAAATTTCATCTCTGCAAGCCTTCCCCCTCTAATAAACCAATTTGGTTCTCCAAAGTTCGTTCAAATCCCTCTTCAGTAGATAAAATTAAAAACTGTATTCTTGTTTCCATGGAAATTTCTAATAAAGTGACCTAAGCTTATGAGTAGATTCTGCTCTCATTTAATTTTGATCAATGAATCCCTTTATTTCATTCTTATTAACTTATATGAACTTATTGTGTTCCCTCTATTTTAAAAAAAAAAAAAAAAAAAAAAAAAAAAGCTATGTTAACTGTTCTTATTTTTTGAATCTTTCTTTTTCTTTTGACACTTTTTATTTGTATTTTTTCTTATTTTTCTTTTCTAAATTTTATTCTAAATTTCTGTTTTTGTTTTCATACGGCAAATTTTTCTTCTCCTTTTCATATATTTTCTTTTTATATATTTTCTAAATTTTACTTTTAAAATTTTATTATTTTCTTTCATTTTAATCTATATTTTATTATACCTCACTCTAAATATTAGTTTTCAATCTTTCTATCTATATTCGCAATAACCATTTTCCCATTTTTGTAAAATGGACGTATTTGTCAAGTTCAAATATATTGTAAAACTGTCTGTTTAATCACAATATGTATTATAAATTGTAATATTTTTAGACCTTGATAAAAGTTCGTTTGGTGGGATGGTAGACCTTGGGTGCCTCCTGAATGCAGGAGGTATCCTTTCCCGACCGTGCATATAGCTACTCTAAACCCAATATGTGAGTCGCACGGTCTGGGGTCTTCAGAGTTAGTATGTGGGAAAAAATTGTGTTCCTTATTTGGGGGGGGGGGGATACCCCTTTATGACGGTTCTTATGATTTTGAACTTGACCTTTGCAACGTTGTATAGCCCGAGCTAAATTGTATACAAATTTTATGTCAGCTACATTGTAGTCCAAGTTAAATTGTATACAAATTTTATGCCAGCTAAATTGTAGCCCCAGCTAATTTGTATACGCATTTTATACCAGCTAAATTGTATACACATTTTATACCAGCTAAATTGCAACCCGAGCTAATTTGTATACACATTTTATGCCAGCTAATTTGTATACACATTTTATGCCACCTAAATTCTAGCTCGAGCTAATTTGTATACACATTTTATGCCACCTAAATTGTAGCTCGAGCTAATTTATATACACATTTTATGCCAGCTGAATTGTATACAAATTTTATGTCAGCTAAATTGTAGCCCGAACTAACTTGAATACAAATTTTATGCCAGCTAAATTGTATACAAATTTTGTGTCAGCTAAATTGTAGCCCGAGCAAAATTGTATACAAATTTTATGCCAGCTAAAGTGTAGCCAGAGCTAATTTGTATGCACATTTTATGCCAGCTAAATTTTATACAAATTTTATGCCAGCTAAATTGTATACAAATTCTATGCCAGCTAAATTGTAGCCCGAGCTAAACTGTATACACATTTTATGCCAGCTAAATTGTTTCCCGAGCAAATTTTCATACACATTTTATGCCAGCTAAATTGTATACAAATTTTATGCCAGCTAAAGTGTAGCCAGAGCTAATTTGTATGCACATTTTATTCCAGCTAAATTGTATACAAATTTTATGCCAGCTAAATTGTATACAAATTCTATGTCAGCTAAATTGTAGCCCGAGCTAAATTGTATACACATTTTACGCCAGCTAAATTGTTGCCCGAGCAAATTTGTATACATATTTTATGCCAGCTAAATTGTATACAAATTTTATGCCAGTTAAATTGTATCCCGAGCTAAATTGTATACAAATTTTATGCCAGCTAAATTGTATAAAAATTTTGTGTCACCTAAATTCTAGCCCGAACAAAATTGTATACAAATTATATGCCAGCTAAATTGTAGCCCGAGCTAAATTGTATACACATTTTACGCCAGCTAAATTGTTGCCCGAGCAAATTTGTATACATATTTTATGCCAGCTAAATTGTATACAAATTTTATGCCAGTTAAATTGTATCCCGAGCTAAATTGTATACAAATTTTATGCCAGCTAAATTGTATACAAATTTTGTGTCACCTAAATTCTAGCCCGAGCAAAATTGTATACAAATTTTATGCCAGCTAAAATGTAGTCAGAGCTAATTTGTATGCACATTTTATGCCAGCTAAATTGTATACAAATTTTATGCCAGCTAAATTGTATACAAATTCTATGCCAGCTAAATTGTAGCCCGAGCTAAATTGTATACACATTTTATGCCAGCTAAACTGTTGCCCGAGCAAATTTGCATACACATTTTATGCCAGCTAAATTGTATACAAATTTTATGCCAGCTAAATTGTATCCCGAGCTAAATTGTATACAAATTTTATGCCAGCTAAATTGTCGTCCGAGCTAATTTGTATACGCATTTTATGCCAGCTAAATTGTATACAAATTTTATGCCAGCTAAATTGTATACAAATTCTATGCTAGCTAAATTGTAGCACGAGCTAAATTGTATACACATTTTATGCCAGCTAAATTGTTGCCCGAGCAAATTTGCATACACATTTTATGCCAGCTAAATTGTATACAAATTTTATGTCAGTTAAATTGTATCCCGAGCTAAATTGTATACAAATTTTATGCCAGCTAAATTGTAGCCCGAGCTAACTTGTATACAAATTTTATGCCAGCTAAATTGTATACAAATTTTGTGTCAGCTAAATTGTAGCCCGAGCAAAATTGTATACAAATTTTATGCCAGCTAAAGTGTAGCCAGAGCTAATTTGTATGCACATTTTATGCCAGCTAAATTGTATACAAATTTTATGCCAGCTAAATTGTATACAAATTCTATTCCAGCTAAATTGTATCCCGAGCTAAATTGTATACAAATTTTATGCCAGCTAAATTGTAGCCCGAGCTAACTTGTATACAAATTTTATGCCAGCTAAATTGTATACAAATTTTGTGTCAGCTAAATTGTAGCCCGAGCAAAATTGTATACAAATTTTATGCCAGCTAAAGTGTAGCCAGAGCTAATTTGTATGCACATTTTATGCCAGCTAAATTGTATACAAATTTTATGCCAGCTAAATTGTATACAAATTCTATTCCAGCTAAATTGTATCCCGAGCTAAATTGTATACAAATTTTATGCCAGCTAAATTGTAGCCCGAGCTAACTTGTATACAAATTTTATGCCAGCTAAATTGTATACAAATTTTGTGTCAGCTAAATTGTAGCCCGAGCAAAATTGTATACAAATTTTATGCCAGCTAAAGTGTAGCCAGAGCTAATTTGTATGCACATTTTATGCCAGCTAAATTGTATACAAATTTTATGCCAGCTAAATTGTATACAAATTCTATTCCAGCTAAATTGTAGCCCGAGCTAAATTGTATACACATTTTATGCCAGCTAAATTGTTGCCCGAGCAAATTTGCATACACATTTTATGCCAGCTAAATTGTATGCAAATTTTATGCCAGTTAAATTGTATCCCGAGCTAAATTGTATACAAATTTTATGCCAGCTAAATTGTCGTCCGAGCTAATTTGTATACGCATTTTATGCCAGCTAAATTGTATACAAATTTTATGCTAGCTAAATTGTTGCCCGAGCTGATTTGTATGCGCATTTTATGCCATCTAAACAAATTTTATGTACAAATATACAAATTTTATGCCAGGTACTTGGTAGAACTAAAATTGCCAGCTATTATTAAAGATTTCTCAAAATTGCGGCAAATAGCAAGTTTTCTTGCTCCCATTGCAGTTAACGATTATTTGATGCTGATAAGCACATAATAAGCACAAAACCGGTCTTGTTATCTGCAATGGAAATGTGTTTCTTAACGAAGAGATGGTTTAGAACCAGAATGAACCAGAATTGAATCAAAGAATCCAGTGAAAAAATTTAACACGAAGAGTTAATTTTCTCTTCAGAAAACATAGAGAAGCAATTTCTTTGATTTCTCTCATTGTTCAATAATCAATACTAAGTACAAGGGTGTTCTTCTTGCGTTTCCTTTAAGAAATATATAAAAATAAAAATTTACCATAAAAAAAACATTTTTTTTTTATGAAAACGTAAGTCGTGGTTTTTTCTTTTTTTAAATAACAATAATAATAATATTAATAATAATAATAATAATAACAATAATGCACAATTACACATACGTACGTTGTGGGGCGCGGTAGCCCATTGGTTAGCGCGCTGGAGTTGCACTCGGTAGGCCCGGGTTCGATTCCAGCCACTGCCAAAACTGCCGCCGTGTTCATGCGGAGTACGATCACGTTAAACATGTGGGTCCGAAAGTCCTTCCAAGAGGTTGGTGGTAGGGGAAGGAGGGTACGGTCCCTGTGGATGCCTCCCCCACTGGGTTCCGGTCTAAATTTGGTGGCACATCCCGACCGTCCAAACAGTTACCTTACACCTTTCTGGTAGGTCGGACGGTCTGGGTTTCAACAACAACAACAACATACGTACGTTGTAGAACCTCAAAATAAAATGACATCTAGCAAAGCTTTCAAACATATGTTTAGGACAGCAAGACACAACTTTTCCAACCCCAGGACATTTTGTACCTACATTTCTTTTTCCTACGTGTATTTTCACTCCACGCTAATGAACGATGATAGCGAATTTGATTGCTATTAACAAACAATCGAATTTTGCAGCATTTGAACATCAAATATTACCAATTGTAAGATCTAATTTGCAGCGTTAACCTCATATATTCAATTGCATTATAATGATTCATTAACAATTAAAAGCATATTTTTGGATAATTTCAGGTCATTTCTGACAAGAAACAACAACTTCTAGATGGCAATATCGAAAACAATAAGAAGCGGAAAGCCCTCATGGATCTTCTCCTAGACCAACACGTCCAATATCAGAAACTCACCGAAGAGGACATAAGAGAAGAAGTGGACACATTTGCTTTCGAAGTAAGAGAAGCAATATCTATATAATAATTATCTAATAATTGTCTTTGTGCCTTTATAGATCCTCCGAATCCCAGGCCCCCACGACACACACACACACCACCATCACTTCCGGAGACTTAGCTAGAGGACTGATTCTGCTTTCAATATTATTTTGATCAATGAAACAAACAATCACTGTTCCTTTTAGTGTTCCTAAATATTTCTTTTCTGCTTTATTTATTATCCTCTATCTTGTATTTTTGTCAATTTATATACTTTATGTATATTTTGTATTATCTGATTCTCCTTCCTCTTTTAATTCTAAAAATTTTTAATTTCACATTGGATTTTCAAAATTCTAAAAAAAAAATTATTTTTTTTTTAACTTCACAATGGAATCGATCACAATTTAAACAAATTTTCTATTTTTTGTTTTGGCCCTTTTCAAATTTTTCTAAATTCTATATTGTTTTGTTTAAATTTTTCCTTTTCTAAATTTCTCTTTTTCGATTTTTATTATTTTTCTAAATTTCCCTTTAGTTTCCCTGTTTATTTTATCCGTGTTTCTCTCTTTGTAAACCTGTTTTGTATATGTTAATATATCCTTCAATTGTAAGCTTCAAATTTTAAATAAATGCAGTTTAGGTAGTGTCGCTGACCATGGAAGTCTGTTTTCGCTGGTACTCTTTCCCGGTAGCTCAAACGGCTGCTCATGCCCTTGGATGAGTGGAGCAATCTGGGTATTCCCAGTCTTATAGAATAACCTATCGAAATCGAATTTGTATTTTTGCCTTCGTATGCGAAGATAATACGGGGTATTTGAAAAGTCTTTATAAATCCTCCAGAAGTGCCTCACCCTCATGGGGCGCGACAGCTCAGTGGTTAGCGCGCGGGAATTGCACTCGGACAACCTGAGTTCGATTCCCGCCTCTTCCCGAAGTATCGCCGTATTCACGCGGAGTACGATCATGTTAAACATGTGGGTCCGTAAGTCCTTCCGAGAGATTGGTGTTAGGGGGAAGGAGGGTACTGTCCCTGTGGCAGCCTCCCCCACTGGGTTCCGGTCAAATTGGGTGGCACTCCACTCGTCCAAGCAGATACCTTAAACCTTCGGGTTGGTCGGACGGTCTGAGTCGAAGGAAGGAAGAATCGCGACCCCCCCCCCCCTCCCTCCGACCTTGAAGGATGTATATTTACTCACTTATTGTATCGGATAAGGGTGAAAACTTAAGAGACACATTTTCAATTTCTATTCTTGTGGGCTTGATATATAGTATGGCTTGAAAAGACCTTCAAAAATCCTTCTCCCTTGGTGACCTAGGAAACCAAATATGTGCACATTCATAGCATCAACCATGAGAAAGGTTCAAGCTGAACTCCCCATGGCAACCTGGAGGTTTATGCCAAGGGAAAAGGGGGTTAACGGGTTTTCAATACACTAACAAGCGAGACCACGACTAGGAGAGCGAAGTTAGCGAAATCTTTCACCAGACGATGTCCGAAGATAGTCCCGAGCCCAGTCAGTCCCGTGGGGGCGTGGTGGGGTGGGTGGGGTCGACCATGAGACATAAGTAAGAAATAATTGTAAAAAAGGAAGTTGCAACTATACCTTTAGAGTGCTAGTTTCCCTGCCTTTAATAGGCTTAAATACTAGTAATGTACTACAACACAAAATTTCGAATTTACTTTTTATGATAGCCGATATTAACAAACTTCTTATAAAAAACGTTTTATAGCAAGAAAGATCAACCGCGCATAAAGCATTGATTATGAAACACTTTCCAACGGAAAAGCAATTTGTTTAAACTTGTCTAAAATACGATACATTCAACACATATTTTTTAAATTATTGCAGTACTAAAATAATTTATTATATTTGGAAACTTAAAACTTCATCAAAAAAGGAAATGCTTTAATCATTTCCTTCTCTATGTAAAATCAATGATATTTTCATTCATATCACTCATATTGCAGACACCAGAACTAAATAATTTTACTTGAAAAAAAAATCAGCAATTCTTATACAACTCATTTTACAATCGCTTGATTTGTTAATATTCTATATGCTATAGGTATTGATTGGGCTTCGTTGTTGGAACAATCAATGTTCAGTGATCATTTAAAATCAAAGATATTCAAATTGCGTTGGTACAGAATTTAGATACACAGATAATATGAAAAAATAAAGCGGTCTTATGACGGATGCAGCACTAAATATACATTTAAATGATCTTTGAATATCACAATTTTTACACAGGGGAACAAATAGATGCCATATTACTTTCCTTACATACATAATGTATAAGGAAAGTATTGTGACGGTGTCGAAAATTCGAATTCGAATTTCCGACGGGAGAGCACGTTTCAAGCATCCCTGATCACGAATCAAGCATTTTTGAGATGATGTCTGTGTGTGTGAGTGTGTGTGTGTCAGTGAGTCTGTGGAGACGATATCTCACGAAAGAATGGAGCGATTCGAATGAAATTTGGTACAAAAATCACATTCCGTGAATACTGGAAGCCTATTGTTTTTAAAGGTAATCGAATGTTCAGAACCCCCCTCTAAATTTTCGAGTGAAATTTTGAAAAAATCATCAAAAAATCAAAACCTTTAATAAAGTTACTCAAATGGGAATTTTTTATGTAATTTTTCCTTAAAAAACGATAGACATAAACTTTAGAACGCTAGCATGAACCGTTATCGAGATATTGCACATTTTCAAATAAATTTATCAAAAAATCCCATAGAATAAAAAAAATATTAACTGTTGAGAAACATGTTCACTTTTCATATGTTCATGTGATTCATGTGATCAGTTGTGGATCTAGCTCGTTTCATTCATGAGAAAAGATACTTTGAGTAATACTTTTGTATTTAAACAGCAATCTGCTATGAGAATAACTTATTTCTCCGTACATAACGCTTGGCGAGATTTTGGCGATGAGTTTGGCGGAATGTCGCCAACTTGGCGTCTTTTTTAAATGTTGCCAAATTAACGAAAATCTCGCCAAATGGATAAAAATGACGCTAAATCAACGATTGATTGAAGAAAATTGATTGAAGAAAAATGATATTGAAAATTCAATATCTTGGAAAGAATATAAATATCTATAATAATAACCTATTTATTTTTACTGTAAAAGTAGTAAATTCATTGCATTATATAAGGGAAGTCATGTGCTGCCCACAACAGATTTTTAACATTTTACAACAAAGTTGAAAAGTGTTTATGACGTTGTTCATTCTGACTGTCTGTCCGTTAGCACGATAACTGCCGTAAAAATGACTTTATCAAAATTAAATTTTAGTATGTTTTTCAGACGGTCTGTGGGACCTATGGGAATATAAATGAATAATATCACCCAATTAGTTTTGGATTGAATCCGGGTTGAAAAAATGAAATACATTGAATCCTTTGGGACCTAATTTTTCAAACATTTTTTAAGCAAATTCAAAATTCACAGATTGCTTCGAAAGTTTTAGAAAACATTCAAATTACCCCATAAAATATACAGAAAAAATTTCAGTAAAATATGTTGGGAAGTTTTTTAAATAAAAATTATTTAATATAAGGAGAAAAACAAATTCAAATAAATTCTGGCTTTTGCTATATCCTCCAGAAAGAAAACAAGAAAAATCAATCATGCATAAGCATTGATTATGAGACACTTTCCAACTGAAATGCAATTTCATTTAAAAATCTCTAAAATGTGATACATTCAGTGGTGATATCTTTTACATTATCACAGTACTACAGTAATTTATTATACTTAAATATTTAAAACTGTATCAAAATATAAATCATCTGATTCTCTATGCAAAATCAATGAGTATTTCATTCATATAACTTGTATTCCAGAATCCAGAGCTAAATAATTTTGCGTGAAAAAAAATTCAGCAATTATTATGTAACTCACCTTACAATCGCTTGAGATATTTGCATTCTGCATAAGTTAAAATTATTCTTCGTTGAAGAAATAATAAAAGTTTAAGGATCATTTAAAATCACAATTATTGTAATTGCGTAGGCACGGAATTTAGATACACAGATAATACACAGATACACAGATAATATATGTGTGTGTGTATATTCAAAGTATTGAAATCGTGCCGAAGATCGGAACTCGAATTTTCGAAGGATCTACACGTTTTGGGACTTCTAGAACACGAAAAAACTATTTATAGGAAGACGACTGTGTGTGTAACGGTGTATCTGTGTGTGTTTCTGTGACGATATTTCATCCACTCTAACTGAAAAACTAATGAACCGAATTTCATAAAATTTGGTAGGTAAGTTTTTTGTGGGAATCCTTGATGTTCATTAGATTATAATACGATTCATAATAAAAGAATCTGCCTTCTTTGCGAAATGGCTGGCAGAAATTGTCTTTATCCACTCTAGCTAAAAACTAATGGAACAAATTTAACAAAATTTGGTGTATAATATTTCAATAACCTACAAGTGATTTATATACCAAATTTAACAAAATTTGGTATATAAATCACTTGTAGGTTATTCTAGTACGATTCGGGAAAAAGGAACGGGCTGTTTGTGCAAAATGGCCCGTAAAAATCGCTAAATATAAAAATAAAAGACTACGTGTGCTCAATTATATCAATTAAATTCCAATTTATACGTGATTTTTGACAATAAAAAGAATAAAACTAACCCCATTACTCTAGGGCTAGCCGTTCTTGAGATAAATTTAAGTTTAACGTGCAAATTCAATGTCATTTAAAATACTTATGGCTGTTATTTTGTGCAGATAAACTCAAATTATTATTGAAGAAATAAAGAGAACGTGAATATGAATCTGCAGGGAAAGACATGTGCTGCTCACATCAGAATTATTAACAATATTACAACAATGATTTATAGAAGTGAACGGAGATTATTTGCAGGCCATTTCGAAAAAAATGTATGATCTATATTTAAAGATCCACCAAATTTTTGTAGAATAAAATGTTCAACAAATTTAAGCTGTGTGCCATATTTTGACTCTCTAGGACGTAGGAAAGTGCATTAAAAATGCCATCAAATAAGTATATCAAAGAGTTATATAAAATTCAAAAAAAATTTGAAAAATTGTTATCTACCTAATTTATTTTAAAATATGAAGCCTCTCTCATATACAAAATGATTAAACTCTTGAAAAGATATTTATTATATAATACATCTCTTTTTTCTTTCTGGAGGATATCCCAAAAGTCAGAATTTAATTGAATTTGTTTTTCTTCCTATATTAAATAATTTTTAATTAAAAAACTACCTAACATAATGTACTGAATTTTTTTTTATATATTTTATGGGACAATGTGAATATTTTCTAAACATTTCGAAGCAATTTGTGAATTTTAAATTCACTTAAAAAATTTTTCAAATATAAGGTCCCATAGGGTTCAATGTATTTCATTTTTTCATCCCGGGTTCTATAAAAAACTAATTGGGTGATATTATTTATTTATATTTCCATAGGTCCCACAGACAGTCTGACAAATATACTAGCATTTCATTTTATTGAAGTCATTTTTACGGCAGTTATCGTGCTAACGGACAGACAGACACAGACAGACAGAATGAATGAATAAAGTCATAAACACTTTTCTACTATGTTGTAAAGTGTTAAAAAAGACTCTTTGCATCTGATTTATTTAAAGAAAGACACAAAAATAAATTATTCCACAAATTATTTGCCAATGTACGTTTTTATCATGAAACTAAAAACTCGTGACCTAATCAATGTGCTTACTGAAAGTCCTGTGTGTAAAAACCAGGCAGGAAGCCTAAATATTCCAGAGAGGAAAAATTTGTGTTTGCAATAAATTAATAGTAGCGTAATAATTCGAGATCTAATGAATTTTTTAATCTGCATACCACCGTCTACAAGACAATTTTTATATTTCTGAAACAATTCTTGCACAAACTTTACACATATTTTTATTTCCAAAGCCTGTAAAACTAACTTGTTTATCAAAATTTATCTAAAAGGAATTCACACGTTAAATAGCAATTAAAATGTAACCAATTTAATATATAGAAGGATCTGTTAAAAACAATTGTCATTCATAATAGTAAAAGTATAATTGGGGCAAGTTACTGTGATGGTTAGGTACTTTGGGGGCTGAGTAAGTTTTTTACTAGATTACATAAATTACAGTCTTCAGGTGTAAACATTATTATTATTGATAATTTCGGGGATTATTGGTATTTTCAATTTATTACATCATTGTTTTATTTTGGCAAAAATTGCTGAAACTCATGTATTGTACATAGTATGGGTAATCTTTTACAAATGAACGGGTATATCTTCTAATTCACGAGAATATAAGTAGTACAAGTATAGTGGCATATATTTTGACATATATCGGCATATATTGGAATCAATTATGGCCTTCAGGTTTAAAGATTGCGGAGATTATTGATATTTTCCATTTATTACGTCATTTGTCTTATTTTGACAAAGATTTTTAAAACTCATATTACAATACGGGCTAATCTTCTACTAACACACGAGCATATTTTCTAATCTACGACACTATAAATAGTAAGAGTATATCTTCCATACAATTTCACGCGTTCATTTTGGTATATATTGGAAGTAATTACGGCCTTTAGATTTAGAGATTACGGAATTATTGATATTTTCAATTTATTGCGTCATCTGTTTTATTTTGGCAAAGATTTTAGAAACTCATATGTTGCAGTACATATAATCTTCTAATACACGGATATATTTTCTAATATTTGCGAATACAAGTAGCAAGGGTCCACTACAATTTTAGCGCTTTTATTTTGCATCTATTGATTCAATTTCATATTTTTTGCAAATTTTTTTCTAAACGGGACCAGGATGTTTTATTTTTCAGATCTGCCCGTGAACAGGTATTCCTAAATTTCTATTCCTGCAAGAACAGATATTCCCAAATTTCTTTTTAGGAGCATTAAATTAAATATTTTAAAATAATATTTTGATTAACAATGTCATTTAGTATACGATAGGAATTTGCACATGATTGTGAATTTTAAGTTCCTTTATGTTATTCTTTTATATTATTTTCCTTAGGCTTCGTCCCGAAGGAGGTTCAAGTTTATAGGGACGTTGCATTGG
Source organism: Amaurobius ferox (assembly GCA_951213105.1). Classification (NCBI taxonomy): domain Eukaryota; kingdom Metazoa; phylum Arthropoda; class Arachnida; order Araneae; family Amaurobiidae; genus Amaurobius; species Amaurobius ferox. Next base: position 94,163,708 of record OX578149.1, on the reverse strand, counting down.
CGAGCCAGCTAGTGGCTGTCAGAACATTACATTAATGGTAAAAAAACCTCCACAAGGAGGGTAAAACGAGGGTTCAAGGAAAAGCTATCTCCTCCTACAAAAATAAAATTAGAATCTCGATTTTTGGTTTGAATGTGAGACAGTCAAATGCCTAAGACCTTCAATTCTGATGTTGTATTTTCTACTCTGCAATAGACTCACTCGATCTACTCACGCTAAACTTGGACCAATCAGTTTTGTTCCTTTTCGATGTTCTTACAAGATGCGATGCGGGCAAAAGAAAGGGGCTGCAAGAGGGGACGGGCCTTTCGCGCCCGCTGCACGAGCGCAGTACTTACTAAAAAGAGATTGCTATAAAAACTGGTTGCGATAAGTGACCGCTAAGCTCTCTTGTAAACCCAATAAAATATATTCAAGAAAGATTATTTAATTATTGTGTGTGTGTGTGTGCGTTAATATTGGTTTGAAGATAAATGAAATAAAATTAATAAAAATAACTTAACTTTAATTCCATTTTGTTCAAAATGTAGTCACTCGAAACTAAATCGCATTTCATATTCGCATTCCTCTGGTAAAATTACCCCTATCTACTAAATTGGATAAAAATAAGAAAAATTAAATATTTAGACAAATGTGCGTGCGCAGTTTTTCTAAAACGTTCAGAAACTCTAGCTTCAACTTCGTATTTATATCCGTAAATAAAATGTATTGCGTATTTTAATTTTAATGCAAATCGTGTGAAAACTGATATTTTTCCATATTCCCGTGTGTATAATGAGCATCATTAAAAGGAGAACGAAGCAGCAGAGAAATCCTTAAATGTTTTCTATATATATAAGGAAAACATCGAATTTAATATTTTCAATTTTCTGTTATAAAGTATAAAAGCAATTTGAAATATACATATATTACACATGATTTTATTCTCTTATTCTATATAATTCGAAACTGAAATATAGCATTCAAAGACTTCTTGGATTTTTTTTTTAATTTCTTATAATCAGTATTTCTCGTAGCTCGAATGGCCTAGTGGTTATAGTGTTGATCAGCGAACACGCTGATTTGTTAATAGCATGTTCTGCCCTAGCCTACCATGAACTGCTTTTTCGACAACAGAACTTCGTGGATTTTCTAAACAATCTCTTATTTAAATAGATTAATTAGGATCGTAGGCTTGTGAGCTAGCTGTCTGGCTCAGTGGTCATATTACCGTCCACCAATTCCAGAGGCTCTGCGTTTGAGACGTTTGGGTATCTGTGTACTTCTTTTTTTATTTTTTTTATAGTCTCTCAGTTAAGTTTAAATAGATTAATTAGGCTCGTTGGTTTATGAACTGGCTGGCTCAGTAGTCATGTTACCTTCCACCAATTCTAGATGTGCTGGGTTTGAGTCTATTGTATCAGTGTAATTTTTTTTATCAGTCTCATTTAAGTTTAAATATACTACTTAAGATCTTCGGTGTGTGAGCTGGCTGGCTCACTGGTCATGTTACCTTCCATCGATTCCAGAGGTTCTGAATTCGACTGCATTGAGTTGTTTTTGTACATGTGTATTTTTTATGTTTCTCAGTTAAGTTTAAATAGATTAATTAGGTTCTTCGGCTTGTGAACTGGCTGTCTCATTGGTCGTGTTACCTTCCACGAATTCCAGAGGCTCTAGTTTCGAGTCCAATGAGTCGTTTTGGTATCTTTGAACGATCAGGCTCTTTGTTAAGTTTAAATAGATTAATTAGGGCTTTCCGCATATGAGCTGGCTGACTCAGTGGTCATGCTGTCTGCTTCAAATTCCAGAGACTGTGGGTTCAAGTCCATTAACTCGCATTGAATATAGCGAGTTGAGTCGTTTTGATATCTGTGATTTTACAATCAGTCTCTCCGTTAAGTTTAAATAGATTAATTATGATTTTCTGTGTACGAGCTGGCTGGCTCATTGGTCATGTTGCCTACTTCAAATATCAGAGGCTGTGGGTTCGAGTCCAACGAGTCGTTTTGGTGTCTGTGCTTTTTCTGATCTGTCTCAACGTTACGTTTAAATAAATTAAGTAGATTTTTCGGTACATAAGCTGGCTGGCTTAGTGGTCTTGTTGTCTTCCTACAATTTCAGAGGCTGTGGGTTCGAGTCCTTGTATTGAGACGTTTTAGGTATTTGTGTTTTTCTCAACAACCTGAATTTTGCTACCTAAAATTAATAAAAAGTATTTCATTATTAATATTATTTGACCGGAAGTGACGCCACAGCAAATGACGTACCGGAAGTGCCGCCACATGACGTCACTTCCGATACGTCATTTCCTGTTCATCCATTAAAAGGGTTTGTAAAAAAGAGATGTGCTGTTTTTTAAAATGCTCAAAATTTCGAGGTTTCTTTAACAGGAGTCACTTGGTGTAAAATAAGCCCTGCACGAACTTTGAACGAGGAAAGGTGGCATGCTCGACACCGAAGCCAGCAGGCCCGAAGAGAAACCCCACCGGCAACGGGGGGGAGTAGAGCACACACACCGCTCGGGGGGTAGAGCACCCACACCGCTCGGGGGGTAGAGCACACACACTGCTCGTCCTCCATCTCGTGCAAATAATTTAGTAAGAAATATTAGAAAGAAAAAATGGAGAGGAAGTGACCTAAGACGACCTAACTAATCAAGAACCCCAGATTCCCCATCAACCTCTCGAAAACGCGCTAAAACCCGCTGATCTTCAGCACTACAATTTTAACCAAGAGGGAACCGAACCCAAAGCCCCGCAACTTGACACCCCAAGCCTCTCGGCCAAGAGGGCGACAACTGGTGATTGAATTTTGGTGTATTTAAGTTCAACATTTTAGCTTGTATCTTTAAATAAGTTGAAAAGACACGGCTAAAATTGACGCGGCATGAACTCTCGACAAAAACATCCTCTACTTTCAAACACTATCATTTTATCCTTTTTCCCCAAGAGGGAATCGAACCGGAGCCTAAAGGCCCGCAACTTGACGCCCTAATCCTCTCGGCCAAGAGGAAGCCGATTGGCGACCACTTTTGGTGTATTTAAGTTTAACATTTTAGCATGCCTCTTTAAATAATTTGAAAGGACACTGCTAAAATTTTCGAAGACAGAACGCTCGACAAAATTATCCTTCACTAAGCAATATTGCCAAGACTTTATTCAACATTGGGGGTAGCAAAATTGGCTTGATTTCAAACCTCTATTGATAGTATTTACAAGCAATATTGCAAAATGTAACCATTTTACGGATAAATTTAACAATTTTTGGTTGCCAAACGTTTAAAAAAATGGATAAATCTTATAAAATGAAAATTGGAAATACTCCCCCGCAATTGTGCCATAAAATATGTATAAAGAACACAATAAAATGTCGACTCCTTTTAAAATAATTTAGCATATAGTTTACTAGTATATCAATAATTTATCATATCAAACTCGTTTGATTGCTTATAAAGTCTTCGGCAACATTGTAACGGCATTATTGGTTCTGTCTCCACAGAACTGCAACGCCGATAAAGAGCAAAGATAAACCTTCCACATTTTTAACCTGTTTTATAGGATGCTAGTTTCGCAGTAGAAACGCAAGCGATGACCGAAGTTAACACGCATTGGTCTTGCAAGTTTAATCATTTACATACTTGGTATAAAGGAATTTGCATGCGAAACTTCTAGATGATCAGGTTATTTTTTTTAGGGGTGCTTCGTGTTTTTTTGTTTTGTTTTTTCAAAAGAGTTTATGTGATAAGCGAAGCTGATGATATTGAAAATAATGAAAAAACTGAACTTTATTGAAATTTTATGCTACTGTATTTGAATTATATGGTATTCCCCGTACAGTGACCATAGGCCCATATTATATGTCGTAAACGAAGCAAATGAGATTGAAAACAACGAATAAACTTTATTGGAGTTTTACGTTACTTTATTAGAGTCTTATGATATACGCCAGAAAAGTTACCATAGATCCATATTATATGTTTTCAACAAAACAGATGAAATTAAAAATAGCAAATAACTTTCTGAAATTTATTAGAGTTTTATGTGACTTTATTGGAGTTTTATGATATTCGCTATACATATACCATAGGCTACATGTTGTAAACGAAGCAAATGAGATTGATACCAACAAATAAACTTCTTGAACTTTATTGTAGTTTTATGTAACATAACATTTATAGCATAGGGCTATACATCAGGCGAATGTGCGATGTTGAAGAGTATCCATTACAGCGTCAAGCATAAAACATAGATTTATGTACAAGAACATACTATCTGTATTTACAAAAACATTACGTAGATAATGTACAAGAACATTATTAAAATAGAGCTTCATCATAATTCGCTTGCAGGTAGCATCCGAAATACGAATGTCCGAATGATGGTGATAAAGTTCGGTTTCTCGTTTATAACAGCCAGAGTAGAAGTGCTGCGCATGCGACATATGCAAATCTAGAGTCGCTCTGGAGAACAAGAAAGGTTTATGCTAATCACTTGATCAGCGTCTTCATACAAATCGTTGGAAGAGCTTCGTGGTGGAAGATGATTGCTCAGATATCTGTGTGGATGTCTCTTTTGAATCCTCTAAGGGTTTTAGTTGGTAGTCGAACTGGTAGTTGTTGAAAAAACAGCGTGCGAAGTACGTCTTCATGCATTTTTGTCCAGGAACGATCTTGCATTTCGCGAAGTGAATGACTTGGTTTCCTATCTCCTAACTGCAATTCCTGCAAAAGGTTGCGAACTTTTGCGACTTCAAAATCTGCAAAGTGCGTAATGATCCTATTTTTCAACACAGAATGAGGTTCATTTTCAGGAGATGTGAGAATGATAGCTGTGGCATGAGTCAAGATATCACAATCTAGAGCTGCAATTATGGAATGGAATTTTGTTTTTTCATTTACGATTCCGTAAAACAGGAATTGAGAATTCAGGTGCAAAAAGCATAAATCTGGGTTTTCCAGAACTGAGGTGCTTTGAAAGCAAATCTTGTGAGTTCTACAGAACTAAAAATCTGCTTTCGAGCTGAAGCGCTTTTTGCATAGCTGGCTGGTGTCAAACGGGTTTCGATAGACTCAGTTGTAGTCATAGTTTCGTTAGGAACTACGGAAAACGTACCTTTTCAGACGTCACTTAAATTGAAGTAGATACTCACATAAATTGAAGCATCTAGTTTCCGGTGAATTGGAGCCTCAGGAATGTTGGATCCACCACGTCTCCGGTAAGTTGGATTGGAGACATTACGTTTCGGTAAAGTTGGAGCCATCAGATCTCCGGGTCACCACTCTATGGCTTAGGGTCATACATAAGGCGAAGTTGCGATGTTGAAGAGTATCCGGCAAGCATGAAATATAGATTTATTTACAAGGGCATTACATAGATTATGTACAGGAACATTACGTAGATTATATACAAGAACATTACATAGATTATATACAGGAACATTACGTAGATTATATACAAGAACATTATTACAATAGAGCTACATTATAACGCGTGCAGCATCCGAAACACGAATGTCCGAATGATGGTGATAAAGTTCTGAGGCTCGCTTATAAGAACCAGGGTAGAAGTGCTGTGCATGCGGTATATGCACATCTAGAGTCTCTCTGGAGAGCAAGAAAGTTTTATGCTAATCGCTTGATCAGCGTCTTTACACAAATCGCTGGAGGAGCTTCGGCATGCATTATCCGCGCAAAATATTTACGCATGGTTGAAAAGTGTTTATGACTTTGTTCATTCATTTTGTCTCTCTATCTGTCCGTTCGCACGATAACTGCCATAAAAATGACTTTATCAAAATAAAAGTTAGTATGTTTTTGAGACGGTTAGTGGGACATACTAGAATGTATATGAATAATATCACCCAATTAGTTTTGGATTGAACGCGGGTTGATAAATTTAAATATATTGACACCTATGGGACTTAATGTTTCAAACATTTTTTCAACGAATTTAAAATTCACAAATTGCTTCGAAAGTTTTAGGAAATATTCAAATTATCCCATACAATATATACCCAAAATTTCAGCAAAATATGTTCGGTAGCTTAAAAAAATTAAAATAATAATTGCACCCGTATTATATGAAACGTCAAGTGCCCCACTTCAAAAAAAATATGGCATCCATCTTTTTTGCAAATGTTAAAATCGTGATTTTTAATTTGTATTTAATGTTGCGCCCGTCCTAAAACCGCTTTACTTTTATTGTTGTTGAGACCCAGATAGTCCGACCTATCAGAAAGGTGTACGGTAACCGTTTGGACGGCCGGGAAGTGCCACCCAATTTAGGCCGGAACCCAGTGGGGAAAGCATCCACAGGAACCGTAACCTCCTTCCCCTACCACCAACATCTCGGAAGGACTTTCGCACCCACATGTTTAACGTGATAGTACTGCGCATGGCACGGCGGCAGTTGTGGCAGCGTGCAAATCCAGCGCGCAAACTACCGGGCTACCGCGCCCGAAATGTGCGAACAGCACGCGGTGTTCCCAGGTGGTCACCCACACAAATACTAATTGCGCCCAATGCTGCATGACTTTGATGATCTAACGAGAACCGGCGTTTTCAGTATGGCAGGACCGTTGGCTCTCGCTTATACTTCGATGTCAGTATCTCGGTATATCTGCAGTGCATGACAGCTCGTCTCAGTGCAAAATAGTCGCTTTACTTTTGTTGTTGTTATTGAGACCCAGACCATCCGACCTACCAGAAAGGTGTAAGGTAACTGTTTGGACGGCCAGGAAGTGCCACCCAATTTAGACCGGAACCCAGGGTAGGAGGCATCCACAGGGACCGTACCCTCCTTTCCCTACCACCAACCTTTCGGAGGCACTTTCGGACCCACATGTTTAACGTGATCGTACTCCGCATGAACACGGCGGCAGTTGTGGCAGCGTGCAAATGCAACGCCCAAATCATCGGGTAACCGTGCCCGAAATGTCCTAACAGCACGCGGTGTTCCCAGGTGGTCACACACCCAAGTACTATCCGCGACCGATGTTGCATGACTTCGGTGATCTAACGAGAACCGGTGTTTTCAGCACGGTAGGGCTATTGGTTCTTGCTTATACTTCAATGTCATTATTTCGGTATATGTGCAGTGCATGATAGCTCTTCTCAGTGCAAAATAGTCGCTTTACTTTTGTTGTTTGTTGAGACCCAGGCCGTCCGACCTACTAGAAAGGTGTACGGTAACTGTTTGGACGGCCGGGAAGTGCCACCCAATTTAGACCGGAATCCAATGGGGGAGGCATCCACAGGGACCGTACTTTCCTTCCCCTACCACCAATCTCTCGGAAGAACTTTCGGACCCACATGTTTAACGTCATCGTACTCCGCATGAACACAATGGCAGTTGAGGCAGCGTGCAAATCCAGCGCGCAAACCACCGGGCTACCGCGCCCGAAATCTGTCAACAGCACGCGGTGTTCCCAGGTGGTCACCCACCCAAGTACTAACCGCGCCCGATGCTGCATGACTTCGGTGATCTAACGAGAACCGGTGTTATCAGCACGGTACGTTGGCCGTTCGAGCGCGGGGCCTTTCGGGCCGTTCGGGCGCGGTAGCTCGATTGTTTGCGCACTGGATTGATTTGCACGCTGCAACAACTGCCCGCCACTGCCAAAGCTGCTGCCGTGTTCATGCGGAGTACGATCACGTTAAACATGTGGCTCCGTAAGTCCTTCCGAGAGGTTGGTGGTAGGGGAAGGAGGGTACGGTCTCTGTGGATACCTCCCCCACTGGGTTCCCGTCTAAATTGTATGGCACTTCCTGGCCGTCCAAATGGTTATCTTACACTTTTCTGGTAGGTCTGACGATCTGGATCTCAACAACAACATTGTACCGCGTCCGGTCTCTTAATCTGCTGCTCTATATCTTCGGATGAGTCGGGCGGCCTGGGCTTTCAACATTGTACCGCGTGAGGGCACCTCTTGCGTCGAATGTTTTTTGCGGTTTATCGAATGTTTTTTGCGGTGTATTTTGCGGTTTATTTTTGTGGTTTATGATATTAAAGTTAATTTTATTGCTGATTTGACTTTATCATTGGATGTTCTTATATATATTTTTATATTGAAATCAAGGTTGTGTGTATCAAGGGAAAATTAAGGTATGTGTATTTTATGTTATGAATTTGTTTCATTTTATTGAAAAAAATTGTCAAAAACTATAGATTTTCCATATAAAGGATTTTTTTTCTTTAGATAGTTTATTTAGATTATTTTTCTTTAGCTTATACAGATGGTAGCAAAGATGAATTTAATGCCTGCGGCAGTGGTTGTTTTTCAAAACCCCTACTTTCACAAATCGTCTCAGGATTAGGAATCCAGATTTCTGCTCAGTGTTTAGATCTGAGCTCATTGCCATCGAGGATTGACTAGAATCTATTAAATCTGATACCTCTTATTGTGCTTTTTGGATCCTGACTGATAGCCGCAGTGCCATCCATCACCTGAGTAACTGGACAATTATTGGAGATAGAACTTCACTTTCGATACTTGAGATCCTCAAAGATCTTTCTCAACGGCATAAAGTTCACTTACAGTGGGTACCGTCTCATATAGGATTCATTTATGAGACTGCTGATGCTCTGGCCAAGGAGGGAGTCTCTCTTCCTTCTTCTTCATGTGACACTTTGTCTTACCTAGAAATCTACTCAAAAAGGAAATTTTTAAACGAGAAACTATGGATGACCTCCTCCAGTACACACCTGGTATTACAGGAAATCCCCTGGTGGTGCCCTTACCGTTAAGGGCGACAGAAGGATGCAAACCATCATTAGCAGATTTGCCAGTAGACATTTAAAGTGTCTTACTTTTAATCAGGGGCAAAAATCGTATTCTTCTTGTTCTAATTGCAATTCCGCAGACGCCTCCTCTGACCATCTTTTGAGCTGTCTGGGGCTTGCTAAGGAAGATATCTATAAAAACCCTTTGTTGGTTTTTAATTTCATTGTAACTTTTGCGGTCTTGGACTTGAACTAGCCTACGGCTAGTACGGGCGGAATAAGTCACACACATTTTTCTTTTTTTTTATGTAGCAATAGTGTAGTCAAATTCAACTTCTGGATGCTTTTATACACACAGATTTTTAATGCAATTCAATTTTGCTATTTGAATGACACTTTTTATTTTATAAAAAAATATAGTAAAACTTGTTTTCACCACTCTCATTTCTGGGCTGCATCCTCGGCAGATGATCAATATACAATGGGCTGTGATTTAATTTTTTTAATATTGTAGAGTCATAAAATGTTTATCATGGTTATGTTACTAATAAAAAATACACAAGTACATACTTTGAAAGATGTTTATGGGTCTGAAGGGAAGGGGGGGGGGGTCTGTGGGAGGGGTGTCATACATAATCTATGCTCATTTCCTAAAGCTAAGAATAATTATATACATTTCAATACACATTTTGCTCTGTCACTCTTAATGTACTTTACATAGAAAAAAAACTTTTTGTAGGAAATAAAAGAACTTAGAACACTTAGCAGATACACAACAAATTGAAATATTGCATATATATTTTATGAAATGTATATCCATGATTAAAAATTGAAAAGGCATTGAAAAATGATTTGGAATAATAAATTTCTTCATATAAAAACATGAAAATTCATTAAAGAATAACGTTTCACTTTATCACAAATTTATCATCTGAAGTCATTTTTCTATGATTTTTATGATTTAACTTATATATAAATGTTTGATGAAGGATTCACGTATTAAATGCATGTAAAATTTCAAATTATTGTATTCAACCGATGTAGCGCCATCTACCACAGACCGTTGCCCCTACGACCCGTTTACAACGGATTTCATAATGGACTAATTCTGTTTTAATGGCTATATACATTTTATTTTATTTATAACCCGACAGAACAAAAGTATAATTTTTTGCGACGGAATCTATTTAAGTAGCACTAGATTTAGAAAAATTGGATATATATCTTTATTTTTGCATAATCTTATGGTAGACCAATAATATCATTATAACGATATCATTTATATAAAAATAACTTCATTCAATATCAGAGGCACATGGAAATATATCTCTTATCTGCTTATAGGAAATATATCTCTATATCTGCTGCCAAAGCAGAACGTAATTCAAATCAGATAAACACATTAGATATAAAGACGAAATGTACTGGCCAGACACTACACAGTGAAATTTTTAAAATAGTATGCTCTACCTGCATTCTATACTTAGTACGGCTATTGAATATCAGTGCCATTATATGCTTTAATTTTTCTATTTTAACTCATTTTTCAAAGTTATTTAACTTATATGAGGGATTCACGTATTAAATGCATGTAAAATTTCAAATTGTTGTATTCAACCGATGTAGCGCCATCTACCGCAGACCGTTGCCCCTACGACCCGTTTACAACGGATTTCATAATGGACTAATTCTGTTATAATGGCTATATACATTTTATTTTATTTATAACCCGACAGAACAAAAGTACAATTTTTTGCGACGGAATCTATTTAAGTAGCACTAGATTTAGCCAAATCGGATATATATCTTTATTTTTGCATAATCTTATGGTAGGCCAATAATATCATTATAACGATATCATTTATATAAAAATAACTTCATTCAATATCAGAGGCACATGGAAATGTATCTCTATATCTGTTTATAGAAAATATATCTCTATAGCTGCTGCCAAAGCAGAACGTAATTCAAATCAGATAAACACATTAGATATAACGACGAAATGTACTGGCCAGACATTACACAGTGAAATTTTTATAATATTATGCTCTACCTGCATTCTATAATTTGTAAGGCTATTGAATATCAGTGCCTTTATATGCTTTAATTTTTCTATTTTAACTCATTTTTCTAAATTATTTAATATATTTCTTAAATATATTAAAATATTGAAAATTTTTATCTGTACATAATGTTCTGTAAATTTTCCCTATTATTTTATTAATAGCCTTATTACATTTAAAATGCTGTTTCCCATTTCATTTTTGATAATCAATTCTGGCTATAGTTTTATTCTAGGTGGCACGATTAAATTTTTTATTTCCAAGTTCATTTAATTTATAATCCTTACAATTTCACCATAGCAACTAATTTTTTTATAATGTTACATGGTGCTAATTTATTTTATTAAATGCCACCCATATCTAACACTGAGTTCTTCATGATTTATAATATGTCACGTGCTCAACATTTTTTAATTTCACAAAGTCCTTGATATATTTATTGACAATAATAACTTTATATTATTCTGTGGCAACTTTTATTGTTTATTTACTTACTAGCAGAAATTACTCGGCGTTGATCAGGATTTACGATGCAAAACTCTGATAAAAATTACACCCGAAAATATAGGGCCGTGAATCTTATACATTGTTTTTTCACCGTGAAAGAAGTAAATTCATTGCATTAAATTCGTTACATAAGAAAAAAACCATCCCATTATATTTGTCATAGTTTCTTCCTGTATACGGCACGCCCTTCGCAGCTATGGGTGGCCCTGGCTGGTAGCGTCTTGGAATGTGATTTTTAGGTATCCACAATTGATGTACAGTTAATATATTCTATTTGAAATACGTACAGTTTGAAAGGAAAATATGTACAGTTTGAAAAGTAAACTAAAATTACACTTAACATTTGCAATGTTGCCTAGTGTTTAGCACATTAAATAGCATTATCCTAATTTGTTATGTTTTACCGCAATGCTTGTTAATCTCGAATAATAATTTAAACATAGATAAGATTTGATTGAAATTGAGTTTTTGAAATTTTAAATCATAACCTTACCATAAAAGGACATACTTATTCACGCATTGCTTAAGCACGGCCACACTCTTTGGCCATAGGGCGCGGTAGCCCATTGGTTAACGCGCTGGAGTTGCACTCGGTAGGCCCGGGATCGATTCCAGCCACTGCCAAAACTGCCACCGTGTTCATGCGGAGTACGATCACGTTAAACATGTGGGTCTGAAAGTCCTTCCGAGAGGTTGGTGGTAGGGGAAGGAGGGTACGGTCCCTGTGGATGCCTCCCCCACTGGGTTCCGGTCTAAATTGGGTGGCACTTCCCGACCGTCCAAACAGTTACCTTACACCTTTCTGGTAGGTCGGACGGTCTGGGTTTCAACAACAACACTCTTTGGCCAATCAGAACCATTTCTACTTATTTAACGCATTGCCTAACCACACTCTTTGGCCAATCAGATCCATTGGATCATACATACATACTTTTTCTTCTTTATATATATAGATAGATATTTTTATATTTATTTATTTATTATTCAAATCAAAAAATATTATGATATAAGAAAGAATCTTTATAAAATGCTGACAATTTGATTTCTTAATACTTTTCGTTGTTGAGTAAGCCTGTGAAAAATGAACCATGGTGATAGAGTTTCCATTTAAATTCATATATTTTTTTTCCAATGGCCAGGCATTGACTCTTTCATCTTCGCCTATACATCGGCCAGAACCGTGAACCTTTTAGTCGTCATATGACGTTGTCCCAGCGCAACAGTGGAGGTGGTAACACATTGCGCCCAACAACACAAACATCTATGCCTGAAGTGGGACTCGAACCCACAACCCGCCAACCGAGTGATCACTAGGAAACGCTTGCCTTGACCGCTTAATCACCGCGTCGACTTATTTTGCCAACAGCACACGGTGTTCCCAGGTGATCACCCACCCAAGCACTAACCGCTCCCGTTGCTGCTTACCTTCGGTGATCTAACGGGAACCGGTGTTTTCACCACGGTAGAGCCGTTGGCTCTAAATTCATATTTCAAACCTGCGATTTTCAAAAGTGACTAATACGTTCAATAAACTCCCACAAACTCGGATATTTAATTGACTTTCACGTTTGAAACCAACAATTTTCAACCTTTTTCGTTGGGAATCATGGAGTTAGGAAGCAGAACTCCTAGATGAAAGTTTCGTTTTCCATTAATATCTCGACAACCCCTTGACCTAGAAACTCGAAACTTGGACTAAGTTTATGGTGGCTAATTCAAAGTTATCCACAAATTTTTATTAAGTCCGGTGCCGATGTTCTCCCGTGGTGGTGAAACAAACGACAGCTGCGTTTTTTATGAATATCGCGACAACCCCTAGTGATAAAAACTCGAAACATGGACTAAATTTTAAGTAGAGCTATTTCAAGACTAACCATGAAATTTCATCAAATTCGGTTCAGCCGTTCTCCCGTGATGCTAGATCATACATACATACATACATACATACATACATTCGTTATATATATATATATATATATATATATATAGATTATAAATATTTTTCATCACTATGGAACTGCAATCTGTCACGCAATATCTTGCTCTACCAACAATAGCACTTCCCCCACCCTCACTGCAATCAACCAAATAATTTGACTCCACCTGAGTCCAGAGGAATTAATAAGCCTAAAGTCTCACCAACTGTCAGCAAATATGGTTTTAGGATGGTTGATTATAAAAATGCCCATCATTCTTGTACCTATTCATGTACCAGTTGTACCAGTCACTCCTACCTCGTCAAGTTTCCTCTCAGACTCTGCTCCGTAGATTACAAACATATTACAAACAATCAACTGCAATGAACTACTTGAATCTACTGATGATATTAATTCCGACGCAATACATTGGATTCAACTGATATTTCTAACAATGATGTGTATAGTGATTTCTTATATTGAAAATCTTTAACAATACTAATAAATTACGAAATTGTATATATATATATATACATATATATATATATGTTTTTATACGCAATCAAATGTTCAGAACCCCCCTAAATTTTTGAGTGAAATTTTGAAAAAATCACCAAAAGATCAAAACCTCTAATAAAGTTACGCAAATAGACATTTCTTATGTAATTTTTCATTAGAAAACGATAAACATAAATTTTTGAACGCTAGCATGAACCGTTCTCGAGATATTGAACATTTTACAAAAAAATTATTAAAAAATTATATAAAATAAAAATAATATACTTTCTATTGAGAAACATCTTCACTTTTCATATGTAATATCATGTGATAAATTTGGTGACATCATTTTCGTGAATCTAGCTCGTTCTATACATGAAAAAATATACTTTGAGTAATACTTTTGTATTTGAACGCCAATAGGCATTTATCTGCTATAAGAATAAATTATTTCTCCTTTCATAACGATTGACGAGATTTTGGCGACGAATTTGGCCGAATGTCGCCAACTTGGCGACTTTTTTAAATATTAACAAATCAAAGAAAATATCTCCAAATGAATAAAAATGAAGCTAAATCAATAAAAATAACGACTATTTGACGAAAATTCAATATCTTGGAAAAAATATAAATATATACTATAAGAAATACATATTTTGTTTTTACTGTAAAAGTAGCAAATACATTGCATCATATAAGGAAATTCCTGTGTTGCCCATATCAGATTTTTTTAATTAAAGTCAAATTTAACAGAATGAAATAATGCGAGATAAACAGTTCATAAGTTGTTGTTGTTACTGTTGTCGTGTCCCTAACATTACATTTAAGGAAGAATGTGTGCACTGCTTCTGTTTAGTCTAATGACCCGGGGCACCCGCAGGTAGAAGTCTGACTTCTGCCCCAAATAAGACATTACAACATCCATGCCCGCAGGCGGGACTCGAACCCGCAATTTGGCAGCCGATTCATCACGAGGAACAGTTCATAAGTTCATAAGAGAAATTAGATTTAGCGTAGCCTGGCAGGCTCATGCTGAAAAATTATATCATATTTGCATCAATACAAATATTTTATATTGAGTTAAATTTGAAGTAAGAAATTGGAAAAATAAAATCGTGTTTTGTGTCAATTACCATTTCAAAAGTGTTCGAAATGAGTTCAACAGATCTTAAAATTTGTCGAAGATTTATTATATTTACTTTTCGAAAGCAAAATAAACAAGAAAGATCAATAATGCTTAAAGCATTGATTATGAAACACTTTCCAACTTCAATGCAATTTTATTTAAAAAGTCGAAAATGCAATACATTCCTCGGTAATATTTTAAAACTTATCACAATACTACATTGATTTATTATATTTGAAAACTTAAAGCTTCATTGAAAAAAATGAATTTCATTCAAATGACGGCATTGAAATATAAATTGCCTGGTTTAAATATCTCTAAAATGCAATACATTCCACGGTAATATTTTTAAAACTATCATAATACTACGATAATTTATTATATTTGAAAACTTCATCGAAAACAACTGAAATAAATTCAAATGACGTCATAGAAAAAATAACACGCCTGTATCTCTATAAAAGCAGGATTTCATTCATAACTTTCTCCATTTCATTCATCACAATACTATAATAATTTATTTTATTTAAAAATTAAGACCATGGAGCTACAATTCATAAACTTTATGCTTAAAACTTCATCGAAAAAAATCGTCCTTCTGTTTATAAAATAATTAATATTTCATTCATATCAGCCATGCAGACTCCATGGACTGAATTATTTTGTGTTAAAGAAATACAGTAATTCTAATACAACTCATTCTACATATTTTGCTGTTTACATTTTACATAGGTGAAAAATAGGCTTAGTTGTAGAAATAATCAAATTTGAATGAGAATTTAAACTCAAATATATTGTCATTGTGTTGTTTTAGTATGTAGATGCACAGAATTTAAGCAAAAATAAAGTAGTTTTAGGACGGATACAACACTCAATATGAATTAAATAGAACTTTAAAAAAATCACGATTTTGAAACAAGATGGATGCCATATATCATTTTGAAGTGGGTCATGTGATCGTTTCATATCATGGTCACGTGATCGTTTCATATAAGATGTGTAATTATTTTTTTAATTTTTATTTAAAAAACTACTGAATATATTTCGCTGAATTTTTTTTATATATTTTATGGAACAATTTGACTATTACCTAAAATTTTCGAAGCAATTTGTGAATTTTAAATCCGCTTAAAAAATGTTTGAAAAATTAGGTCCCATAGGGCTCAATGTATTTCATTTTTTCAACCCGGGTTCAATCCAAAACTAATTAGGTGATATTATTCATTTATATTCCCATAGGTCCTACAGACCGTCTGAACAACATACTAAAATTTCATTTTGATTAAGTCATTTTTACGGCAGTTATCGTGCTAACGGACAGACAGACAGACAGACAGATAGAATGAACAAAGTCATAAACACTTTTCAACTTTGTTGTAAAGTGTTAATTATACATTTTGTTATACAAGCAAGTAATTATATGCATATATACAGGTCAAGCATTAAAGATGTTTATTTTACCGTTAAGCAGTCGCAGAAAACTAGCTCAGCAGTAAAGAAATATAATAGTACATATAAGATATTGCATTGTGGTCAGAAATAAAGATACGGTCATGGAATATCAAAATCTGAGACACAAGTCCTCATTTCCCATCGATAAGAAATCACTCTGAAAATCTACTTATTTGGTTGTTCAAGTAGAACTCTGTGGTATTCTGTACGTGATTATATTTCGATTACTTTTCAATCAATGGGAGTGAAGTAATACATACATTTCTTTGAATCGGATGCTGAACAGCGATAATTTTTACTTTCCGTGCAATACATTGTAATGTATAGGGAAAGTATTGGAATCATGCCGAAAATCGTAACTGGAGTTTTCGACGAATCTACACGTTTCGAGACCTCTAGAATACGAAAAAACCATGTTTAGTGTGACGTCTGTGTGTGTGTCTGTCTGTCAGTGAATTGTATGTATCCACTCTTACTCAAAAACTAACTGACCGAATTTCATAAAATTTGGTAGGTTAGTCACTTGTGTATGACCCTGGTGCTGATTAGTTTTTGGTACGATTCGCAAAAACAGAACCAGCTTTTTTTTTGCGAAATGGCCCGTAAAAATTTCATATATCCACTCTAGCTGAAATACTAATTGACCAAATTTCACGAAATTTGATATATAAGCTACATGTGGAATACTCTGGTGCTGACTAGATTTTGGTATTATTCGGAAAAGAACAACCTGCCTTTTTTACGAAATGGTCCTCAAAAATTGCCAAAATCTAAAACAAAAGCTACGTATGTTCAAATATATCAATTCAATGCGTGTTTTATACGTAATTGTTGATGAGATAAAGAATAAGAACAACTTTATTACTCTAGGACTAATCGTTTTCGAGATATTTAAGATTTTTCTCATTTAATTATGTCGCTTTTGGAAAAATATCCAATTACCGAATAAAAACAGAAATTAATTAAAAATGCAATTTTAGTGTTATTTTGTGCAATTAATCTCAATTTAATGAATTATTAATGATATAAAGAAAAAATGAATTTGAGTCTGCAGGGAAAGTCATGTGCTGCCCACATCAGATTTTTACTTTCTCCTGCTACAGCTTTTCACAAAAAATTTTCGAAATTTTAGTATTCCGTAAAAAGAGAATAGGCAAGAGTTTTCCATCAAAATATAAAATTCTAATACTGTGAATAAAAGTATTTTATATTTTATGAAAGTGCATTTACTATATTTTGGAAGAAAATATGAAACATTTTCCGTTACATATTTTTTCAGTCTAGTAGGTAGGTGATCGGTTATGGCTGTTGCGTTCCTATAACTGACTTTTTATGGGTCTGTAGCTTATTATGCAGCCACCAGCATAGAACAACTGATGTCCACTATGACAGCACTACAACTAGCATGTTTCATTGCTGTCATTGAAAGTAATGGCTATTTTAAGTTTACGAGCATAACAATCACAAAACCGATCAATGGATGTTGCTATCGGAAATGGGAGCATCGGGAACGCCTCCTATAATTGGGTTTTGAAAATGTGAATTCATATCGAAGTAGTATGCATTATTAATTTGGTGTGACGAGAAGCAGTTGGCAGAATCATACTTCTGACTGGTCATGACTGTCTCAGGGCTCATCTCCATCGAATCGAACTTGCTGCTTCCCCAGATTGTATTTTATGTGACCTAGGACACCCTATGTCTGGAAAACATTTAGACAATTGTTCTGCACTAATGACTTTTAATTCAGTCATTAAGGAATACTAGAGAGCTAGCTCTCTGTCTAAAGGCCTATTGGTCAAACGACCGGCATTTGCAACAGTTTTTGACATTCAAAACACATTTATTTCACAAACGTGTTGGCCAATGGAAAATGGAGAGGACAGAAAAGAAAATTCGGTTAAACAACTAAAGTGTGAGAAAATGGCAAGCACGTCAAAGTTAAGAATCTTTTTAAAAAATCTGAAAAGAAGAGGCCGAAACGCATAGACTGCAAATTAAGAAGGGATCTCTACAGAAATTTTAAATCCATCCCCAAATTGATGGAAATCACGCCAAATGCGAGGTAATGGTTTGCAAATTTTGAATTCCGTGTGGCGGACATACCTTCTACTTTTAAATAAATAATTCACACAACTAGTTTGTCAAAAGTTTGGCCTTGAGCCTTGTTTATCTTCAAGGCATAAGCTAATTGGACAGGAAACTGGCGACAATACAGCATAAATGGTAATGTCGCAGACTTCCTTTTCATTCTTAATGAATATTTATTATACATATGATACAATTTGAAATGTAATTAACAACTTACCAAAAATCAAACTTCTATAAGGCATGGGAAAATATATAATTACGATTCTTTAAATGTATAGCATTGTAGTAAATTCATAATTGTTGAATTTTACAAACACACAAAGTTTCGCAAGCATTGTTGTTATGAACAAATAGAACATATCTCAATCATTACTGTCATGAACAATTACGTTTCATTGTTGAAAACGCTGTTGCCATTTCAAAAAAACAATTATTTAAATAAAGATCTGAACTACCTGTATTTATGTATTTTGAATAGTTAAAAATCTAAATATTAATTATTTGAGATGCCAACATCATTTTTAACAATGGAAGTTTGAAATTTGAAGATACAGCAAATAATTTAAAATGGGCGACGACGCATGGCAATGCATTATACATCCTCATGCCAGATTGCAAATCATTTGATGCCATAGGCCCAGCGTTAGCCCTGACACAACATTTTTCTATTTAAAAAGGATTTGGACAGCGGCTGCATCGAGCATTTTTACTTTCCTGATATACATAGTATAATGTATAAGGAAAGTATTGTGACAGGGTTGAAAATTCGAATTCTAGTTTTCGACGGGAGAGCACGTTTCAAGCATCCCTGATCACGAATCAAACATTTTTGAGGTGATTTCTCGCTCTGTGTGTGTGTGTGGTGTATGTGTGTGTGTGTGGTATGTGTGTGTGTGTGTGGTATGTGTGTGTGCGTGTACGTGTGTGTGTGGTATGTGTGTGTGTGCGTGTACGTGTGTATGTGTGATATGTGTGCGTGTGTGTGTGTGGTATGTGTGTGGTATGTGTGTGTGTGTGGTATGTGTGTCTGTGTGTGTCAGTGAGTCTGTGGAGACGATAACTGATGAATGAATAGACCGATTCGAACGAAATTTGGTACAAAAGTCACAATCCGTGAATACTGAAAGTCTGTTGTTTTTATACGCAATCGAATGTTCAGAACCCCCTTAAATTTTCGAATGAAATCTTGAAAGAATCATTAAAAGATCAAAACCTCTGATAAAGTTACACAAATAGACATTTCTTATGTAATTTTCATTAGAAAACGATTAACATAAATTTTTGAACGCTAGCATGAACCGTTCTCGAGATATTGCACATTTTTCAAAAAAATTATCAAAAAATTATATAAAATAAAAAAATATATTTCCTATTGAGAAACATGTTCACTTTTCATATGTAATATCATGTGATAAATTTAGTGACATCATTCGATATTTAAAATGTATATTTTATCAAGTTAGCTTGTTTCATTAATTGCATTTACCTAGTGTATTTAATATGTTGCCATAAATTATTCAGCTTCCTGCAAAGATTGTAAAATTACTATAATAATGTTGTTAGTTGTGTGATATTTTATAATAGACTAGCAGTATGTCCGTTCTTCGTACTGATTATATAATACAAGAAACTAAAAATTCAGAATTTGATGTGAAGTCTTAATATTTGGAGTCTCTATTTTTGAAATTTTATAATAATTCTACTGAAAAGAAAATAGGTGAGCTCTACCGTGCTGAGATAATAAACAGACAGATAGATGTACAACATACAATTTTATGTATACTGTTAATAGCAGATATACCCGACATTGTCCATGATTTAAAATATATGCAAATTCCGGCAATATTCTGAATGACATTCTTACTCAAAAAATTCTATTAAAATATTTCATTTAATTCTCCCTTCACTTAATTCTTCTAAATTTAATTCTCCTTTCTGTGTGTTCTATATAAAATTATCTTCAAACAGATCTGAAGAAAAAAACATCCTCGTTTGAAAACAAATTATAAATATATGTGAAATTGGATCAATATAAACTAAAATGAAAGCGCTAAAATGGTATAAAAATGGCTATAAAATTTTCTTTTATATCGATTTCTTTATTATTTAAATTTTAAAAAATTTAATAATCGTCTGCCTAATAAACACATTTGATTTAATTGCGTTGCTAAGCTACATGATATAATTTTCTTAATAAATTTGCGGAAAATATATCATCTGCATAATTCTATTTTTATGGAAGGTTTAATTGTGGGATTTTTATTCATATCTCGACAATCCCTGGTCCTAGAAACTCGAAACATAGACTAAATTTTAAGTAGGGCTATTTCAAGGCTACCCACAGAATTTTCATGAAATTCGATGCAGCAGTTCTACCGTGATGATGAGATAGATAAACACACAGCCAGATAGATGTATTTTCAATTTTATTTATATAGATAAAAAAATGTCATTCTCTTTTTAAGATATTGTCAATAGTAAGAAATCGTAGCAATATAAAAATGTTACACTAAAGTTATGGAAGTAAAATAATGTAAAATTTAATATTTCACACATCAAATAACATATCTTTTTACCGTCTGATAAGTAAGTAATTGCATAAAAAAGATTTAGTATCTTAATATATTGCATGTATATTTTTTATTATTTGTTATGACATGCTGAAAGTTTAAAAGAATAGGTTAAGAAGTCATTTATGTTTAGGTTGTGCACATTTTTTTTATGTAGCGAGTTATTATGTTATTGGAAATTGATAAAATAACTTGGAAAAGAGCAAAGTAACTAACAATTTCAAGTTACCATTGTATATTTCATTATATTATAGTTAATGTTATTTTAATAATACAAAGCTAATTCAATCTTTCTTACATTTTCACTTCAATGGAATTGTAAATGAAATATTAATACCAATAAGTTTTATTATACAGCTTTATTACATTTTCAAAGCCCCTGAGGTATTTCAAACTCTATAATTAAGTAAAATTGTTTACAATTTGTTAATGTGTGGTAGGAAAAAAAGGAATATAAGGTGTGCTATATTAGAAAACCTGAACTTCTACAAATTATAGTGCATAGGTTAAAGAATGACATTCATCTAGTATTTTATCTTAATTCTAAATTATTTTACAATTTATAACAACAACAAAAAATGAATAAAATACAAGAAAGATCAATCATGCATAAGCATTGATTATGAAACACTTTCCAACTGAAATGCAATTTCATTTAAAAAATTTGTAGTCTCTATTTTTGAAATTTTATAATAATTCTACTGAAAAGAAAATAGGTGAGCTCTACCGTGCTGAGATAATAAACAGACAGATAGATGTACAACATACAATTTTATGTATACTGTTAATAGCAGATATACCCGACATTGTCCATGATTTAAAATATATGCAAATTCCGGCAATATTCTGAATGACATTCTTACTCAAAAAATTCTATTAAAATATTTCATTTAATTCTCCCTTCACTTAATTCTTCTAAATTTAATTCTCCTTTCTGTGTGTTCTATATAAAATTATCTTCAAACAGATCTGAAGAAAAAAACATCCTCGTTTGAAAACAAATTATAAATATATGTGAAATTGGATCAATATAAACTAAAATGAAAGCGCTAAAATGGTATAAAAATGGCTATAAAATTTTCTTTTATATCGATTTCTTTATTATTTAAATTTTAAAAAATTTAATAATCGTCTGCCTAATAAACACATTTGATTTAATTGCGTTGCTAAGCTACATGATATAATTTTCTTAATAAATTTGCGGAAAATATATCATCTGCATAATTCTATTTTTATGGAAGGTTTAATTGTGGGATTTTTATTCATATCTCGACAATCCCTGGTCCTAGAAACTCGAAACATAGACTAAATTTTAAGTAGGGCTATTTCAAGGCTACCCACAGAATTTTCATGAAATTCGATGCAGCAGTTCTACCGTGATGATGAGATAGATAAACACACAGCCAGATAGATGTATTTTCAATTTTATTTATATAGATAAAAAAATGTCATTCTCTTTTTAAGATATTGTCAATAGTAAGAAATCGTAGCAATATAAAAATGTTACACTAAAGTTATGGAAGTAAAATAATGTAAAATTTAATATTTCACACATCAAATAACATATCTTTTTACCGTCTGATAAGTAAGTAATTGCATAAAAAAGATTTAGTATCTTAATATATTGCATGTATATTTTTTATTATTTGTTATGGCATGCTGAAAGTTTAAAAGAATAGGTTAAGAAGTCATTTATGTTTAGGTTGTGCACATTTTTTTTATGTAGCGAGTTATTATGTTATTGGAAATTGATAAAATAACTTGGAAAAGAGCAAAGTAACTAACAATTTCAAGTTACCATTGTATATTTCATTATATTATAGTTAATGTTATTTTAATAATACAAAGCTAATTCAATCTTTCTTACATTTTCACTTCAATGGAATTGTAAATGAAATATTAATACCAATAAGTTTTATTATACAGCTTTATTACATTTTCAAAGCCCCTGAGGTATTTCAAACTCTATAATTAAGTAAAATTGTTTACAATTTGTGTGGTAGGAAAAAAAGGAATATAAGGTGTGCTATATTAGAAAACCTGAACTTCTACAAATTATAGTGCATAGGTTAAAGAATGACATTCATCTAGTATTTTATCTTAATTCTAAATTATTTTACAATTTATAACAACAACAAAAAATGAATAAAATACAAGAAAGATCAATCATGCATAAGCATTGATTATGAAACACTTTCCAACTGAAATGCAATTTCATTTAAAAAATTTTAAAATGTGATACATTCAGTGGTGATATCTTTTACATTATCACAGTACTGTTAAATCATTTTGTGTGAAAAAAATTCAGCAATTCTTATGTAACTCGCCTTACAATCGCTTCAGATATTTGCATTCTGCATAAATTAAAATTAGGCTTCGTTGAAGAAATAATAAAAGTTTGGGGATCATTTAAAATCACAACTATTGTAATTGCATAGGCACGGAATTTAGATACACACATAATACACAGATAGGCAGATAATATATATGTGTGTGTATGTATTAAAAGTATTGGAATCGTGCCGAAGATCGGAACTCGAACTTTCGAATGATCTACACGTTTTGGGCCTTCTAGAACACGAAAAACTATTTTTAGGAAGACGTCTGTGTGTGTAAGAGTGTATCGGTGTACGTTTCTGTGTGTCTGTGAGGATATTACATCCACTCTAATTGAAAAACTAATGGACCTAATTTCATAAAATTTGGTAGATATGTTTTTTGTGGGAAATCCTGAGTTTCATTAGATTATAGTATGATTTGGAATAAAAGAATCTGCCTTCTTTGCGAAATGACCGGCAGAAATTGCCTTTATTCACTCTAGCCAAAAACAAATGGAACAAATTTAACAAAATTTGGTGTATAATATTTCAATGACCTACAAGTGATTTATATACCAAATTTAACAAAATTTGGTACATAAATCATTTGTAGGCTATTCTAGTACGATTCAGGAAAAAGGAACGGGCTATTTTTGCGAAATGGCCCGCAAAAATCGTTAAATATAAAAATAAAGGACTACGTGTCCTCAATTATATCAATTAAATTCCTATTTTATACGCGAGTTTTGACAACAAAAAGAATAAGACTAACCCCATTACTATAAGGCTAGCCGTTCTTGAGATATTCTAGTTTTTTCGCGTTTTCGCTACGCCACCTTTGACAATAAGTCGAGCTATCAAATGAGAACCAAATTTAAGTATAACGTGCAAATTCAATGTCATTTAAAATACTTATGGCTGTTATTTTGTGCAGATAAACTCAAATTATTATTGAAGAAATAAAGGGAACGTGAATATGAGTCTGCAGGGAAAGACATGTGCTGCCCACATCAGAATTTTTAACAATATTACATCAGTGATTTATAGAAGTGAACGGAGATTATTTGCAGGCCATTTCGAAAAAAATGTATGATCTATATTTAAAGATCCACAAAATTTTTGTAGAATAAAATGTTCAACAAATTTAAGCTGTGTACCATATTTTAACTCTCTAGGACGTAGGAAAGTGAATTAAAAATGTCATCAAATAAGTATATCATGAAGAGTTATATAAAATTAAAAAAAAAAATTGAAAAATTGTTATCTACCTAATTTATTCTAAAATGTGAAGCTTCTCCCATATACAAAATGATCAAACTCTTGGAAAGATATTTATTATATAATATATCTATTTTTTCTTTCTGGAGGATATCCCAAAAGTCAGAATTTAATTGAATTTGTTTTTTTCCTTATATTAAATATAATTTCTAATTAAAAAACTACTTAACATATTTTACTGAAATTTTTTATATATATTTTATAGGATAATGTGAATATTTCCTAAAAATTTCGAAGCAATTTGTGAATTTTAAATTTGTGATAATTTTGTGAATTTTAAATTTGTGATAATTTTAAATTGTGATAATTTTTTAAATATTACCGAGGAATGTTTCGCGTTTTAGAGGTGTTTAAATAAAACTGCATTGAAGTTGGAAAGTGCTTCATAATCAATTCTTTATGCATAATTGATCTTTCTTGTTTTATTTTCAGATGATTCACGTGATCTATTCTTATAATATGGGTGTAATTATTCAATTTTTACTTGAAACACTATAATATATTTTGATGAAATTTTTTTGCACATTTTACTTGATAATTTGAATATTTCCAAAAATTTTCGAAGCAATGTGTGAATTTTAACTCTGCTTTAATTCTGCTCTGTTTAAAAAATTAGGTCTCATAGGGTTCAGCGTATTTTATTTTTTCAACCCGGGTTAAATCCGAAACTTATTCGGTGATATTATTCATTTACATTCCCGTGTGTATTCATTTACATTCCCCTCAACACCATAGTAAAATTTCATTTCGATAAAGTCATTTTTACGTCAGTTATCGTGCGAACGGACAGAATGAACAAAGTCATAAACACTTAACAACTGTGTTGGAAATCGTTAAAAACGTTTAAAATAAAATATTTACTTTATATTTTATTAATAAAATATTAATAATATACATACTGGACCTTTTAGTTAGTTTTCTCATGATATGCATTTTGTCGTGCTTAGCGTTCAGCAACGATTTGTCGCAATTATACTGTTCTTCATTGAATATTCTCAGTTATTTCATCGTTTATCGTTACACATGCATAGTCAATTCAACCTCCTACAATTTGTAGGGGAGACTGGGGAAGAAAGAACCGCAAGTGCACCGATCTTTAAGGTAATGATAACTCCCCATGTGCTGTCATCTGCAATCAAATATGCTAAATAAACCGCACTAACAGTATTATTACAGTGCCGAAATGGATTAAATAAACTGTTTGTCTATGCTTTCCTATAAAAATTGCTCATTTTATGAATTCTACATATTATTCTTTATCATATTATTTTTAAGCGAAGCGAATTCCAAGTGTAACTTCCTTAACACTAATTCAAATCTGATTGTGCACGAAAGTTCGGCCAACATGGCAAAGCTCAATCGATTCGAATAACATTTTGAACATAATATTTATTTGCTTGGTAAAACTTCTACAATTATAAAAGTTAATAGGCTGTCTTGCACGTTTATTATTTACTACTTTGGATTTAATGTTTTGGGAATTTTACTACTTTTAAGAAATAAATGTTTCAGTTATTAAACATGCTAGATGCCCTGCTTCGCGTCAGTTTCGATTCTCGATAATATATATATATATATATATATATATATATGTATATATATGTGTGTGTATGTAGAAGTTTTACCAAGCAAATACATATCATGTACAAAGATAGTGTATTATGAGTTACTACGTACATTCTACCATTGAATTTACAATTTTATATATATATATAAATGAAATATAAAGAAAGAGAAGAACAGCAATGTATCAAAAGTAACCGGGGAGGGATTGTGACCTCCACTTCCCGGTTAAGCCAGCTTTATATCATGACGACACTCCCGGAAGCTGATACACTGCCGAAAACAAAGAACTCAATACTTAAAATATAAAATATATAGCGAAAACGTACAGAAATTACAAAATTATAAATGAAATATAAAGAAATAGAAGAACAGCAATGTATCAAAAGTAGCCGGGGGGATTAAATGAAATATAAATATACTTGGTTGAGCTGCTTAGCGCTTATAAGTATGTTTTTAGTTTTTTGTTTGTGTTAATATAGGTATAAATATGGTTATATATATATATAATATTTACATATGTATACATATATATATATATATATATATATATATATATATATATATATATATATATATACATATATATATGTGTGTATGTATACATATGTATATAATTCCATACAAGATAATGGAGATATGAATGCAATGTACCAAAATATGGCTGGGGGGGGGTGTGACCACCTCACCCCGGTTAAAGCAAGTTTTATGTCGCGACAACACTCCCGGAGAGCCGGTACATTGCGAAAAGAGAATCTTCATAAGTATATGTCTAAATTGATTATCTAGCACCTGGTTTTCCTCTTTTACTTTGATACTTCCGTATTTTTTTTTCGCAATGTACCGGCTCTCCGGGAGTGTTGTTGCGACATAAAACTTGCTTTAACCTGGGTGAGGGGGTCACAACCCCCACGGCCATTTTTTGGTACATTGCATTCATATCTCCATTATCCTTTACGGAATTATATTCTAATCCTCTTTCTTGTGCTGTTATGTGCTTTCTAAGTGTCATTGGCGTTTACCTTAATAATTCCTGTATTTACGGTTTTATATGTACATATATATATATATATTTATATATGCGATGTTGGAAAGTTATTATGTTTAAGACAATTCTTCTGAATATATATTATAGGGTCATGATACAACCTCCATGGGAATGAGCTGGGCACTGTATCTGATTGGTCTTAATAAAAACGTCCAAGAGAACATCCATGAAGAACTGGACAGAATATTTGGCGATGATGTAGAAAGACCTATTGCCATAGAAGATCTGAAAAGTATGGAGTACTTAGAGCGAGTTCTAAAGGTATTGGTAATTTATTAATTTTGTGACGAAAATATCTGATGTAACCAGCACATGCACAACATTCCTTTGAAATTACAGATGATCATTTTGCTTGAAAACTAACAAATATTTAAGTGATATCGATCCCTGAAAAGTAATAGGTTTTTTTTTGTACTCGCAGAACTTATCTATAGAGAGTTTTTAAAGTTAAGATCAGCTATTGCGCGTATAAATGCCTCCATGGTCTGGTTTCTCACCTGTAATACAGAGTTACTTAGAATTGTTGGATATAGTAAGTTTTTTGTGCTGGGATTACAGGTATCCAAAACTCGTGAAACTCGTAGATGAAACACAAAATATAAAACTGCTTCTTGCGAAAATAACACAATCAATATTTCCTTAAAGAAAACAGATATATGCAAAATACATAACAACAACTGTCAGACAGTTCTTGCTTGGCTTTTGTTGAGTAATGACACTGTTTTAACCTGATGAAAAAGAATTAAAACTCCTTCGAAACAATTACTGTCTCGTAATTTGCATATGTCTACATTCTTCATAGGGAAGTACTAAATGTGTTATAGATACATGGATTCTGTTATCAGCAGTGTGAGTGCGAGTTTACATAATTCTTAATATACCGATGAATAATGTTTTGAGTCGGAGACGGGGAAACATCGAAGTGAAAATTGTGATCAAATGACCGTTGATCAGAAATGCGCCAAATTAAAAATACGGGAAAGTGTTTTATCCGTCTAGGAAGTAAACATATGATGAAAGATTGTAAGTCAAAAATAACTTCCTCATTTTGTAAACGAGGAAGTATCATGCATCGATATGCAATTTATTACTTAATGAAAATGTAAATGAAGGTGAAAGTGAGTAATTTAATAAATATTTGAATTTTGAGGAAACTGAAGAAAAGACAATGCTATTACTGCAAATATCTCAGGGGGTTGGTTGTTTACTAAATTTGAATATATTGAAAAGTGTAAATAAGAAAAGTAATTTAATTGATACTTTACTTATTATTGAAGTAGAATGTGAGGATAATATATTATCTGCTATTTGGGATACTGCCACTCAGATTTCTATAATTAGGAGTAATTATGTACCTTACTATATTTAAGGTTGCGGTTCAGTAATACTTCAATCGGCTTTTGGACAAAAAGTAAGAGCACATTTAGTAAATGTACCTTTAAGTAAATGTCCATATAAATCAAGCTGTAGAATCTTCCCACGGATACTCAGCACTTGTGTAATGATTGATGAGCTTGGTGATGATTTATTGCTATCTTTCAGTGCTTATGATGAGTTAAACAGTGTAGAAGTTGACAAAGTTGATTTACAGGTGAATAAAGGAATCGGTAATAATATAAATTGCAGTAGTAAAGATAAAAATTCTATCAACTCTGATTTAGACGATGAAGTAGAAAAATCTTATGACACGGAGTTTCAAATAAAATTTGTAGAAATAGATCAAGTAGATACTGAAACACAATCACATTGCAGGTATTATATGTTGTAATTGAAAAAGAAGATTTTGCGGTTATTTTTGCCCTTAAGTTCGAGACATATATTTTGAATTCTGAGACCACTATTGTTAGTAACCACAATCCATTGACAATATTTTTCTTCTATTTACCCTCTTTTTTCTATCAGTAACTTTATAAGAAACTTTTTTATGATATATAAAATTTCATCTTCATTTATTTTTAAGTGTCTGCAAGGTAACTTGAGAGGTCTTTGCAAGACACAGTCATGTCTTTGAAATAGGGAGCTTCGGGAACTAGCATCAACATATTTGGTTGATTAGTTTTTGCACACGGATTCACAATACGTGAAGAGAATGATATGAAAGGAATTCAGCATTTTAGAATGTCGAGACAACTGATTTGTTCGTTCGTTCGTTACTAATTAAGGAGGGTCATGTGCTGCCCACATCAGATTTTTAAATTATATAATAAGTCATTGTTTTAACTGTATTTTTCCATTTACAGGAATCTCAAAGGCTCTATCCGTCAGTTCCATTTTTTTCTAGGCAATTGAATCAAGATACAACATTAGGTAACCTTATATTTTGTTATTTATTTTGAAAAATCAACGGCATCAAAGCAAATAATATGGAGGTAAAAGCAAGGAGTTAAAACTTCATATTAAGTAAAAGCTAATATAGATTAAGACAGCAATTCAGGTGTCGCTACGGTAAGATAAGCAGTCCTGCATTCTGTGTACTATTTCTTTGGCGAAAGGCTTAAAATATATATTTAAACTGTCAATTTTGTAAAAAGTAGTTTGTACCGCAACGCAAACTAGAACTGAAACAATAAAGAATGTTCCTACTTATTCAAAATTATTTTACCTTTTATTTTTATCTCCATATATTCTAGTCGTAGAGAACTGGTTGGACGGCTGAGGCTGTGCCACGCAATTTAGACCGGAACCCAATGGGGCTGGCAACCACAGTGACCGTACTGTTGTTGTTCCCTAACCCTCAGATGAAATTTTGGACCTACAGATTTAACATGTCCATACTCCGCATAGACACTAAGACAGTTTTGGGGGGTATCTGGCATGACCCCGAGTCTACCGTGTATGAACCCTACGCCTTAATAGCTGAGTTTCGTTTAAAAAATGAAATCATGAAAATGAGCAAAGTTGAATTCTAAACAAGCAGGTAATACCTATAAAGTCAAAAAAATAAATGCGTTCAAATTTAAATGTATTCATGAAACAGCTATAAATAAAAATTAATAATATAAATAAATAATAAAAATAAATGCATTGAAATAGTTATAACTATATAAATCGAACATAATAAATAGCTATAAATAAATAAATCAAAATAACTAGAAATAATATAAATAACTAAATATAAATAAATAAACATGAATAAATAAATCGAGAATATAAGTAAATAATCGAAATAACAATAGATATAAATAAATAAATCGAGATAGCTATAAGTATATAAATCGAACTATAATAAATAGCTATAAATAAATAAATCGAGATAGCTAGAATTAATATAAATAAATGAATCGAAATAGCTAGAAATATAATTCATTACTGAATTTTTAGCTGAAGATAGTTATAAATTCAATAAATATTTGAATCAAACTTGAATGCATTCTTGAATTTATCAAAAAATACCAAACAAATCTGCGATTTGAGATCTTTTGTTTAAAGAAAATGGATAACCCAAGTAGATAATAACTAGTTATAGAGACATTGTCTGAACTTAAATATACAAATTATATTGCTGTCGATGAAAAGAACAAAAGAGAGGATTGCTGAAACTACGCGATGCGTGCATTTGGTATTAAAATAGCTATAGAATTCACTATTATATATTATAGTTGTATGCATAAAATTCATATGCTTAACCATTTGCTTATGGGTGGGACAGCAATAGGGTATATCAAATACCTGTCTTTTTGTGAGGTTCTTCGTTTGGTAGTGGCGCTGTCCCATCCGTAAGCAATTGACGCTGTCCCACCCGTAAGCAATTGACGCTGTCCCACCCGTAAGCAAAAGGTTAACTCTCTTGTTTCAAAAAACAATGTTTCTTTAATAATTGAAAAAAATTGCAAAAGAAAAGGTCACAAACTAATATTTTTTTCATCCTGATAGAGATTTTTATGCGGACGAACCTAAATAACAAATATTTTGTCGTCTGCCTTAGTCGCGTCCATCGACTCAAGTCCGACTGCGTCAACTGAAAGGGGTCAATGACAAACTAGGGCTGACGGCTGCAAATGAAAGCATGCAAACGAAATGCGAAACTAAAGCCCAAAATGTATTTTTGAGCATCTTTCTGCATACTTCCCCCTTTCGACTTTGGATGAGTCCGCTTGAGATAAGCCTGTCTCTTGTGGACGAACAGTAACGATGTTTGATCTGACTCCTGAAGAATCTTTCTATAATGTGCTTTTATAAATTGCTATGAAAATTTGTTATACAATACGATTGTCTCTGTATAAGATATTATTTTCTTTTTATTTAGGTGGATCTAAAATTCCCAAGGGATGTAGCTTGTTTGTATTTCCATATGCGCTGCACCGTGATGAAACTGTGTTTCCAAATCCTGAGCAATTCGATCCTGATCGTTTCCTTCCAGAGAATTCTATCAAAAGGCACCCGTACGCATACATTCCATTTTCAGCAGGACCTAGAAACTGCATAGGTAAACATGTTAACTATACTACTGATTTGCGATTATAAATCTGTTTCTCTTCCTATGTATATATTTATCTATATCCTACTTACATTTCCTCTAATAATCGACATAGGAAGTCGCCGTTTGTATTAAATGAACGTTAATAGTCTGGAGATTTGTACACTGTAAAATATTTGCGAGCAAGTTACTGAAAGTTTCAGAGGAATCAGCTATAATGGGGAGTAAGGTTTCTGATAGTTATGATTATATATATATATATATATATATATATATATATATATATATACTATAGATATATATATATATTGTTTATATGGCGACTCAAATACATTTGACTTTTACACATTTTTGAACATTCAAACTTTATTTTCCTTGCATAATAATGTGTTTTCAGATTTGCGTAATGTTAAAGTCTTGCCTGTCGTCATTGGCGAATCACTTGCTTTCTGACGTCAGGCACGTTAACCCACCACATACAGGGTGATTATGAAAAAAAAAACTTTGCCGATATATGAGCCCCCTAGCGATCGCACCGTTTAAGGAAACGGAAAAAAGTTTGGATGCAGGTATTTTAAGGTATGCGCTCAAGAATGA
This sequence comes from Amaurobius ferox, assembly GCA_951213105.1. Taxonomy (NCBI): domain Eukaryota; kingdom Metazoa; phylum Arthropoda; class Arachnida; order Araneae; family Amaurobiidae; genus Amaurobius; species Amaurobius ferox. The sequence continues at coordinate 94,131,562 of OX578149.1, read as the reverse complement.
TGTGAAAAAACAACAGTCCTGCTCTCACAGTTAGGGTTACAGCGACGCAATTTCGAAATTTTCAAATGGCATCACCTACTTCTTTTTATTAGAATGTGGTCTTAACAGTGAAAAATCATAAATGGCGTTTAAACGGCATTTGCAGAACGGAAAACGCCGGCGCTAGGCATAGACTAAGAAAAAAGTGAAAACAACCAATAAGGACAGACCACCGACAGAAGAGCAAAACATTTTATTGGATTTCACAAATTTTCCACGTGCCCGCCTTCACACACGATGACACTTTGCATGCGACAGATGGTGGATAGCACTGAAGCACGCACCATGGCAAGAGGAATCTGTTGAACCTCACATGTGATGGCATCTTTCAAATCAAATAGAGTTTGCGGATTTCCGACATACATGTTGGATTTCATGTATCCCCACAGCCATTGGAGTCCATTGGAAATCTATTGGAGTGAGATCGGGGGACCTGGGTGGCCACAGAAACATGAATGGCGAGAGATAATTCTGTCACCAAACTTTTGTGTCAATAAACGTTTCACAGAAGACCCCACATGTGGGGGAGCGCCATCTTGCATCCACACGACGTCAGATAGGGTATTTCGCTGTTGCAATTCGGGAATGTCGTAATTGGTCAACATTGCTTCATAGCGAACATTCGCTACCGTACACGAGCGTAGACCTGCAACAGTAACTTCTTCAAAAAAGTAAGGGCCTAGGATGAAGGTGCTTGTTATCCCTCACCACGCAGTCACTTTTACTTGGTATAACTGAAGTGAGACCACAACATGGGGATTTTGGTCTGCCCAGTGTACGCAGTCCTTCGAATTCACATTACCAGTTAAGGAGAAATGTGTCTCGTCCGTCCACAGAATGCGTAAAAGCCATCTGTCATCATCGTCATACAGAATAAGGAATTCATTAGCAAACTCTAAGTGAAGTTGGTTATCACCCGCTTGCAACATCTGGACACGTTGAAACAAATACGAAAACATGTGGAGAGCAGAGCGCAGAATCTTGCAAAACCATAGAATTCGGCAAATCCAACACACGTGAAACACCGCATGTACTTGAAATACGGCCTTCGCTTATCGTCTTATGCACTTCTACAACAACCTCGACAGGAACGGAAGGTCATCCAGGCCGAGATCGATCGCATGTACAACCAGTTTCTTCAAATTTGCGCATCAAGCCCCGTACAGCTTATACAGAACACGGGCCTCGTCGAAGCCAATGGTTTGTGCTTTAGACACGCAATGCCTCTGTGGCATTTTGCCCATTCAGGTAATAGAGCTTTACCATTTCACCTCGTTGTTTCACTGTAAGCGTCATGTTGGTCAAGTCAATATGCAAGAAAACAAGCGGCACTCAAATCACAATGCCTTTCCTTTCTCCTACGACTAAGGCTCCTCTATATACGAGCTGACTTATCAAGCATATTGAAGCCCACCATAGCTGGAACCGCAATCCTTTAGCATTAGCTCTATTCGTATTTTCACTTTAGGAAATATAATTGAAACAATTATGGGTGGTTGTTCTGCACCGAACTGCTCTAATCATTCTACAAAGGGTTTTAGGCTATTTTGTTTTCCTAGAAACGAAGAAAGAAGAAAACAATGGCTAATAAATAATTGGATACCCGGTACTGGAGCATATTTGTGCGAGCTAAATTCTACAATATTCTAATTCAAATTTCTTTTTTCATATATAGTATTTATTTTAAACACTTATTTTATAATTTCTGTAACTGTAGTATGGAACCCTATGGGCTTCAATATGCTTGATAAGTCAGCCTGTAGTAAAGAAGCTCTACCTACGACGATGACGTCAGCCATGACGGTGTCTTACGCCGAACCTGGAAATCTGCATACCTTGGTCTCTCCTCTTTTCGAAGGAGATTCAGCAGGCTCGGTGCTGAGCCGAACACACGATGTGGAATGCGACTTCAATGGAACAGAAAATCATGTTCTGGTGAACGCCACAGTTGTTTTCACTTTTTTCTTAGTCTCTGCCCAGCGCCAGCGTTTTTCGTGGAATTCCATATACCTGTTAATAATAAAGAAAAATAACTTTATTTCTCAATACAATTGTTAAACACAATCACATTAAGAGCTTTTCTGTCTATAAATTTGTTGATCTCCTTAATACCTATTGTACTGGTATTGATACTTTCAATTTGACTGGTCCTCATTTAAAAAAAGCCTATGTTAATGCACTTGACATGTATACTACTTAGTATTCTTGCATTTTATGCTCTGTTCTTTTTATTTTTGTGTGGTTACTGTAATTGGATTTCATCTGTAATTGCGACGTAAATTGAATAAATAAATAACCACCATTGCCAAATTACATGCCAAACTTACTTATCAAGGAAAATACGCACACATGTCTCCTAGGAAGTCCTTAAACAAAATGAAGACACTGATTTTTGTCCTGAAGAAGAGGGCTATAAAACACCCTCGAAATAATTGTATTTACGTAATTTTCATATGTCTGCTTTCATTTAAGGAAGTATTAAAAGTTGTATTCTTACAACCAAAAGTTATATGTTTTTTAAACAAATTAATACTAGTTTAGTAATACTATATGCAGTTATATAATCAAGAAAGTTTCATGGTATTTTCCTATTAGTGATCAAAATTTTCACGAAAAGTAGATTATTGTATTTACTTCTATCCTTTATTTCATTGGCTGGTCTTTTTTTCAGGTCAAAGGTTTGCGATGATGGAAGAGAAAGTGGTTGTTGCAAACATCTTAAGGAATTACTCCTTGGAATCATTGGACAGTAGAGATAAGATATTACCAGCACCTGAACTTATACTGCGATCATCCGGGCCTATTCGAATCAAATTCACATCGCGATCAACGGAAACGTAGGAATGAATGATCACTTAATATAGTTTTATTCGAAATCGTCAGACGTCATCTTGGAAAAAACCGGCGGAAACACAGATTAATCTAAATGTCGCGTATATTAAATTTTAAATCATGTAATGTACCGAGTTACTAAAATAAGTTAAAAACCTCAATTTTACGTGCTTTGTCAAACCAGTAACTAAAACTTGTACGATACTTGGAAAAATAAAATAAAAATCGAAGAAAAAGAAACTGTACAGGAAGTAAAGCAAAACCTACTGGATGTAAATCAAATTTTTAATTACGTATACCAAATTCTATAAAAATGCGTGACAAAAATCGTCATATAAAAATGTATACTGTATTGTACTAACAATTCAATTGGTTTAAAAAAAAAATCGGTGATTTTTGTCCTGAGCTATTTCTTGTTTTAATTTTTAAAAAGGGAATTTATCGAGTGCTGATTTGATGAATTTGCTGGAAAGCTTCGCAAATGAGATTCTTGCAAATTGTGACCCAGGAATAAGTTTTTTTTTAATTAATTTTAATCCAATTAATGCTGTAGCGAAAAAAGATGCAATAGGTTCTTTCATTTCCGTATTATCGTCAATTTAAACAGATTTGAATTCTTGCTGACAATTCCACAATTATACGGAGATCGAAATAAATTTATCTGTAAAAAAGTGTATTTTATTGTATATCAAGCTGTTTACTTGAGGGTTGAATCATAATAATATAAAAATTTTAACATTTTTAATTATTTTTAAAATTTTAATTTTTTTTTTATTTTACATACACACAGTTATACCTAATTAAATAAAAATATATGTGCACACAAAGGAACTGAAAAAATTATACATAAATAAGAAAAATAAGAAAGATTGCCCCAGAACCAAAATGCAAGAGAACTAAACAATGAAGAAAATATTTACTTGATTAATTTTATATGTGATGCTTTAGTTTAAAGTTTATATGTGATGTTTTAGTTTTTAGATAAAATATATCTGTTAGTTTTGTACTTGTGTTTCTTTGTTTCTTTTACAGTTCTAACATTATTACTATTTTGTTTCTAACACTTTTTTTTGTGCTAATAATAAATACACTCGACTTTTACATCCAATCAAGGTTGAAAACATACAAATCCAGCAAGCCTATCGTTGAGAACATTTTTGACGCAAACAACATTTGTGATTGGGGTTTTTCTAGCTGAAATCGGAATATTTTGAAAAATATAAACACTTTGCATGCTTATGTCTCCGAACCTAATAAAATTGCAAACAATTTATGCAAATGTTTAGTTGAAAATGGGGGTACCATTTATAAATACATAAAAATAATTTTCTTATTTTAAAATTTTAACTTGTTCCTTTTTTCTTTTCCAAACAAATTAAAATGTTTTTACTCGAAGGGAGTTTTCACTTCACATTGCTTATATATATATATATATATATATATATATATATATATATATATATATAAATAATAAAAATATTATATGAAATTAGAATGATAAGTTAGAGATAAGTTGTAATTCATATAACCACAACTTAAAATATAAGATAACTACATAAAAAGATGTAAAAAAATAGAGATGCATCAATCAAGAGAAGAATAAAATGCATATATCCAGTCATCAAGCTATAAATAATCAACATATATCAACGGTAAGATTTCGAATATTGAAAAACAGAGAAAAACCAAGCATTAAATTGAAACACATGGAAAAACACTAGGCTTAAAAAGATTTCATTTTGAACCGATTCGTCTTCAGGTCCAAGTACCTATTCAAAATTAATAAAAAGTTTCTGAAGACGGAGATAGATAATATATATATATATATATATATATATATATATATATATATATATATATATATATATATATATATATATATATATATATATATATGTTTATAGTAGCAAAAATGTTCAGTAGAAAATTCAGTAACTAGATCGATAATTTGATTTTAAAAAGCTCTTATAGTTTCTGAGTAAACGTCTTGTCAAGTAAAATAAAATTGAAAATTTTCAGTTTTCAAAGTTTGTAATGCTTATATATCGAAAACTAAAGTGATAGCTCGGAAACTAAAGTGATGATATTAATTTATAGCTCTTTAAAATCCCTACAAGGATACATAATTGGGTTTTCGAAAGCTGTTATAAGGTTGCTTATAGACGTATCGAAATAAAACCTGAAAGCATAGAGAAAATGGTAATGTTCCATGTGACAACCAGAAAATAAATACAATTTTTCTACTAAAAGTATTTATTAAAACCATTTTATTGAAAATTTTAATGTAGATGTCAAAAATCCGAAATGTAACTATTATGTCTATGAGTTATTTGATTTTAAGCAACTCAACTTGAAACTCGTATTAGCTCCTGTAAAATATGCTTTTGCAGACAGATTAATATAGACTTCCAGTGTATAACTTGTAACCAATTATCCTCTGGAACCGTGGATGTGCGCTCAGGATACAAGAATGAGTTCAAAGTTCTGGATAACTAGCACGTTTATTCACAAGCATAGGTTAAACAGGATTAATATACAGTAAAACAGCACTCAAATGCTCCACTAATTTCACAAAACAGTCACTACTATTCTCAAAACATTGACGAATATCAGTTTAATGTACCTCGTGTCACGTCAACTGCTCTTCAACTGAGTGATGACTCCTTTTGTAGACTCTCTATAGAAACTTCTCGAAATCTCTCATATCTCGTAGAATATTCGATATTTCGAGATGTTTCTCGAAAAATCGAAAAGTCGCCAAATCTTGCAAACCTTCTGAACTTCAGCACAGGGATTCATTCACTCATAGGAAAGGTTGCCTGTACGGATGTTTTCTTAGTCTACATTTTAAAAGACACTTCATTGAGTAAAAGCATTTTACGCGTTTGTTACACTTGGTGGCAGATGTGGGATTTCTGGAAACTTGACAAACGTATATGTTAGTGACTAGAAAAACAACGGAGAAACAGATGAAAGGCTTTGATTAAAGCTGTTAAAAACCACTAATACATTCAAATTCAGATTTTATAAAATAGATCTTGCGTCAATATAGTACGCGCCATTCTTCCACCTCGTTCTCCAGTGGTAACCACTATATTCTTGATGGTTGAGTCCTCGCTGAAGTTGGCGAAGTTCAGGAAGAAAATTGTTGGAGTCTTACTGAATTGAAATACTAAACTTTGCTAATGTTATATTTGACAGAACTGGGGTAAAGATACAAAAGAATGTTCAAATTTATAATATTTCACCTGGTGTTGGTACAATCTGCGAAGATGCGAATGAAATATCTAACGTTAATTTGATTGCGAATATTGACCTTAATGGTGTTGAAAAAAACTGGAGCCAAATAAAGTAGAGTTATCAGATATTATGCTAATTTCTAAAACTTTTAAAAAAAGCTAATTCTAAAGAAAGCTAATTTTTAAAGAAAGCTAATTTCTAACAGCTCAACATGTTGATGAAATCCTGCGGCCGTTTGCGTTACCCTTCATGGCACGTCATTCTGGGGCTTTTTCCCAACAAGATAATGCCAAGCCACATATGGCTCGAATATCTGTGAACTGTCTCCGTGTTGTTGGTATTGTTTCTTGGCCAGCAAGGTTACCAGAACTTTCGCCAATCGCGCATATATGGGAAATGTTAGGCCGCCAGATTCGAGCACACCGAAATGTAGCAGATCTAGAGCAACAATTGAGGAATACCTGGCTGAATGTATCGCAGGATGACATTAGGAAACTTTATCACTCCTGACCTAGACGTATACAAGCATACATTGCCGCCAAGGGGGGTTTTACCAATTACTGATTTGGAAATTCAATGTGCAATTGCTAACCATTGATGGGTCCTCCGGTCTTGATTTTGTAATCATTTCATTACCTGTATATGAGCTGTACGCATATTTAATTTCAATAAAAACATTCACTTTCTTCATGGTGCTTCGTTTTATTCTTTGACAAGAGCATATACACTCAAGGACAATGAAAGTTGCGCACCAAAAAGGAAGCATAGGGTGTACCTGAAATTTTATTGATGGAAGAATACAGATGCATGATATACATGATCACAAAAACAGCGCAGCTGAACACGTACAGAGGAAGCTGCGGTACACAGTCCGGTCATCCTCAATAGCGCGTCGCACCGCCTCATGCTACGATACAAGCAGCACTACAGTTCAGCATGGTGTCGAACAGACGCCTGACGTTGTCCTGCGGCAGATCAGTTCACACCTGTTGGACGTTACGTTCCAAATCCCGAAGATTGCGGCAGACATGTGAACACCTATTGGACGTTGCGTTCAAAATCCCGAAAATTGCGGCAACGAGGCAGCTGGCGTTTCAACTGATCCCACACACGCTCGATAGGGAACAGGTCTGGGGAGCAGGCAGGCCATTGAAGTGTCTAGACATGACTCAAGCAGGCCTGGGCGACCTGATACGTGTGAGGCCGGACATTATCCTGTAGGAATTGCGCACCTGGAATCCCAGCAACGAATGGGAGCACATGGAGCCGTAGAATCTTGTCCACGTACCGCTGGCCAGTCAATGCTCCAGGTACCACTACTAAAACGGATCGGCTGTCGTAGGCTATTGCTCCCCAGCACATGATGCCTGCAGAAGGGCTGGTGTGGTGTTCGATAACAAGGTTGGGATTATGGCGCTGTGCATGGGGATATCCACACCCGGACACGCTGATCATCGGTCTCCAAAACAAAGCGACACTCATCGCTAAACACCACACCTCGCCAATCGGTAGCGTTCCACTTTGTTCTGGCCCGTCACCACTGCAACTGGAGTCGCCGATGTTCCCGTGTTAACGCAGCACACGTAAGGGAAGCTGGGATCGTAGATTCGCTTCCTTCAAGCGTCTGGATATGGTTTGTGGGCACACAGGAGCCGCTAGGTGTTCCTGTATGGCGGATCAGGACACCGTGGGCTCTCTACGTGCCAGCCGCACGATCATTCGATCCTCTCTACTCGTGGTATGCCTGGTCCGTCCAGAGTCGGTCCTCCGTGTTTGGTTGGCGTCCCGTGACCAGTGTTCCCAACTCCGTCGGACAGTATAGTCCGAACGATCCACGTGACGGGCTATCCAGCGAGTTGACCATCAACCTCGCTGCTGATGACTCACGGATGCAATCGCGGAAGTGACGAGGCAGTCCCCGGACTCTTCCAGGTGGCTGGATCACGGGACTGTGGCTATTTATGCCCTGAGCCCAGGTCTGGCCGGTGACCGGAGTCGGGCCCGGCAGGTGCCTTCGGCCCCTGCCCGGTGAATGATTCCGCCGTGTTTCGCGACCGAGGTTGCGGCTTTGCTGGAAAAGAGATGAAGTGGTTGCGCCTCGATGTCCCACTGAAAGCTATGTACCCAAGTTGGTTAGCTGGGCTCGCAGGTATGTACTCTACCCTGCGGTTTTCAGCCCGATGATCAGACCTCTCTCGAAGTCCGTCAGTTACGTATATCGACGTTTCTGACATCTACCCACCATTCTTTTCACACCGTACTCGTGCTTGCGTCGGCCGAAGCTTCTCGCATTGATGGAGCGTCGACTTCACGCCTGTTTATATGGCCGCTGGCTCATGATTGCAGCGCTACTCACGGGTGCACGGTCATGCGCAATCACACCAGACTGGGATCATGTGCATACCAGCCCGCCCTCTAGCTATTTACATCATTTCGCGGGTGTACAATGTTTTCTTCTTGGTGCGCAACTTTTATTTTCCTTGAGTGCATTATTCTCACATTCTACTTCAATTATAGGTAAAGTATCAATGAAATAAACTTTTCTAATTTAGACGTTTCAATATATTCAAATTTAATATACAACCGGTTATGATATTTGCAGTAATAGCATTGTCTTTTTCTTTAGTTTCCTCAAAATTCAAATATTTAATAAATTGATCACTTCCACCTTCATTTACACCTTCATTTTTTTTAAAAGAGTGTAAATAAAAATTTTTATGCGTGGAAATTTCTTACATGGATATATTGCAGTTATCAACTACAATTTATTATTTTCCTTAAATACGCTTGTTTTTGGAAACTTAAAAAAAAATTCTATTGCATATATAATAATGTTTTATTAACTTCAAAATTCAAAATTCCAATTTTAAAACATTGTACAAAAGAAATGAGTAGGTATGACAAATAATTTAAAATTGTTAAACCCTATCAGAATCATAAATAATTTACTGTTTATTGTAGGTATAAAAAGTGTATTATAAAATATAATATTAAAAAATATGATGTGGGCAACACATGACTTTCCTTATATAATGTAATGAATTTACTACTTTTACAGTAAAAAAATAGGTTTTTCTTATAGTAGATACTAGTATTCTTTCCAAGATATTGAATTTTCGACAATTAGTCGTCATTTTCATTGATTTAGCATCATGTTTATCCATTTGGCGAGATTTTCATTAATTTGGCAACATTTAAAAAAAGTCGCCAAGTTGGCGACATTCCGCCAAATTCGTCGCCAAAATCTCGCCAAGCATTATGCACTAAGAAAAAAATTATTCTTACAGCAGATAAATGACTATTGGCGTTCAAATACAAAAGTATTATTCAAAGTATATTTTTTCACGAATGGAACGAGCTAGATCCACGAAAATGATGTCACTCAATTTATCGCATGGTATTACATATGAAAAGTGAACATGTTTCTCAATAGGAATTTTTTTTTATGTGACTTTTTCATAATTTTTTTGAAAAATGCACAATATCTCGAGAACGGTTCATGTTAGCGTTCTAAAATTTATGCTAATCGTTTTCTAATGAAAAATTACATAAGAAATGTCTATTTGCGTAACTTTATTAGCGGTTTTGATTTTTTGACGATTTTTTCAAAATTTCATTCGAAAATTTAGGAGGGTTCTGAACATTCGATTGCGTATAAAAACAATAGGCTTCCAGTGTTTACGGACTGTGATTTTTGTACCAAATTTGGTTCCAATCGGTCCATTCGTTCGTCAGTTATCGTCTCCACAGACTCACTGACAGACACACACACACACACACACACACAGACTGACATCACCTCAAAAATGTTCGATTCGTGATCAGGGATGCTTGAAACGTGCTCTCCCGTCGAAAACTCGAATTCGAATTTTCGACCCCGTCACAATACTTTCCTTATACATTATGTATATAAGGAAAGTAAAAAATTAAAACTCATAATTGAAAAATTCATTATATATTATATTGCATTTCTTTCGATACCTACTTATAATAATTCAAGGGAAACATTCTACCATCTTCTTAAAAATAACAAAAATAAAAAATAAATTACTAGTATATTATACGTATAAAAATAAATTATTAAATATATAAACACATTATATGACACAAATAAATTAACAAAAAAATGCTTGTAATTTAGCACTTTTAAAAATTAGCTATTTTATACAATATTAAAAATTATTTAAGAAATACCTGCTTATTATTATTTAAACAGTGAGTATCATGAGAAAGAAGAGAATTTGCAAAGTGAGTTAAGCATATATTTAATGCTACTAAAGCATTTTCAAGCACAAAACATGCGGAAACAAGCTTAATACTGAAACAATAAACTTCTTAAAACTTTACTTGCTCTTTTCTGAGAATAAGTAAAATGCGACTTATACCCGTTTGTTTGTCATCCATTCTTTAAAAAAAAAGAGCATTTACACTACACACATCACCTCCCCCCCGGCTCTCCTTCATTTTCCTTTTCAAAATTAGAAAACTCCATCAAAAACTTCTTATAAAGCTATTTGCTTTTCAGAAGAATTGTTTGGAAAGACTATTTCATTCTATTTTAATATTAATTAACAAGAAAGATCAATCACGCTTAAAGCATTGATTATGAAACACTTTCCAACCTCAATGCAATTTTATTTAAAAAAGTCGAAAATGCAATACATTCCTCGGAAATATTTTTAAACTTATCACAATACTACACTAATTTATTATATTTGAAAACTTAAACCTTCATTGAAAAAAATGAACTTCATTCAAATGACGGCATTGAAATATAAATTGCCTGGTTTAAATATCTTTAAAATGCGATACATTCCACGGTAATATTTTTAAAACTATCATAATACTACGATAATTTATTATATTTGAAAACTTCATCGAAAACAACTAAAATTAATTCAAATGACGTCATAGAAAAAATAACACGCCTGGATCTCTCTAAAAAGGCAACATTTCATTCATAAATAATTTCCCATTCATGTCATTCATCACAATACTATAATAATTTATTTTATTTAAAAATTAAGACCATGGAGCTACAAGTAATTAAACTCGATGCTTAAAACTTCATCGAAGGAAATCGTCCTTATCTTTATGAAATCAATTAATATTTCATTCATATCAGCCATGCAGACTCCATGGACTAAATTATTTTGTTTTAAAGAAATAAAGCAATTCTAATACAACTCATTCTACATATTTTGCTGTTTACATTTTACATAAATGAAAAATAGGCTTCGTTGTAGAAATCATCAAATTTGGATGAGCATTTAAACTCATATATATTGTATTTGCGTTGTTTAAGTATGTAGATGCTCTGAATTTAAGCAAAAATAAAGTAGATTTAGGACGGATACAACACTCAATATGAATTAAAAAGAACTTTAAAAATCACGATTTTGTAACAAGATGGATGCCATATATCATTTTGAAGTGGATCACGTGATACTTTCATATCATGGTCACGTGATCGTTTCATATAAGAGGTGTAATTATTATTTTAATTTTTATTTAAAGAACTACTGAATATATTTCGCTGAATTTTTTTTTTATATATTTTATGGAACAATTTAAATATTACCTAAAATTTTCGAAGCAATTTGTGAATTTTAAATTTGCTTAAACAATGTTTGAAAAATTAGGTCCCATAGGACTCAATGTATTTCATTTTTTCAACCCGGGTTCAATCAAAAACTAATTGGGTGATATTATCCATTTATATTCCCATAGGTCCTACAGACCGTCTGTACAACATACTAAAATTTCATTTCGATTAAGTCATTTTTACGGCAGTTATCGTGCTAACGGACAGACAGACAGACAGACAGACAGAATGAACAAAGTCATAAACACTTTTCAACTTTGTTGTAAAGTGTTAAAAAGAGATAAAGAGTGGAAATTTTACCTGAAAAACATAGAGGAAAATTTTCTAACCCACATCTCTCTCTCTCTCTCTCTCTGTATATATATATATATATATATATATATGTATATATATAATATATATATATATATATATATATATATATATAGGGTGTCCCAAAAAGATTGAAACGCGCTTTAATTCTTTACCTTTTGGAATTAAGTGGGCAATACAAATTGCAAAAATGTTGAAAGTAAGGTAGGAAATAAGACTTTGTTAATAAAATAGTCCTTCCGTTAATTTTTAAAAAGTTACACTTTTTAAATTTTTACACGACCCCCTTAGACGAATTTGGTCAATCAGAATTTTTTTATTTTTAAAGCAACAATATCATTACAAAAACCGCATATCTGTATTTTTAAAATTGAGTGAGTTATATTTAATTGAAAATTGAACATTGTAAATGGGAACCATATATCAAATTAGAAATGTAAATTTGTCACATATCACAAAAAAGATAAAACTGGATAATAATACATAGGAGAAATTGTTGCGAATTCCGCGCGTAGGCTTACGATGCAATCATGGATTCTTAAGTACTTTTAAATAATTAAATACTTTTTCAATAATTAAGTACTTCTAAGTACTTTTTTATCTAAACAATTCCCATCGTCAATTTGTTTATGATCCGTATTTTCACTGAAGAAACGGCTTTTCACATGGCACGGAAAAGTGGCATAAGTCATACTTTTGCCTTTATCATAATTCAGTTGATTTTAAAGATACAGATATGAGGTATTTTTATGATCTTGTTGCATTAAAAATAAAAATCTTCTGATTGACCAAATTTGTCTAAGGGGGGTCGTATAAAAATTTAAAAAGTGTAGCTATTTGTAAATTAATGAGCGGACTATTACATTAACATAGTCTTATTTACTACCTTACTTTCAACATTTTTGCAATTTACGTTGCCCACTTAGCTCCAACAGATAAAGAATTAAAGCGCGTTTCAACCTTTTTGGGATACCCCGTATAAGTGTAAGTATATATACATATATATATATATATATATATATACACACAGGATGTCCCAAAAAGATTGAAACAGGCTTTAATTCTTTATCTGTTGGAGATAAGGGGGCAATGTAAATTGCAAAAATATTGAAAATATGGTAGGAAATAAGACTGCGTTAATGAAATAGCCCTCCCATTAATTTTCAAAAAGTTACACTTTTAAAATTTTTATACGATCCCCTTAGACAAATTTTGTCAACCAGGAATTTTTTTTATTTTCAATTCAACAAGATCATTAAAAAAAATCGCATATATATCTTTAAAATCAACTGAATTATGAAAGAAGAAAAAATCTGACTTATGCCACTTTTCCGTAAAATGTGAAAGGCTGCTTCGTCAGTGAAAATAAGGATCATAAACAAATTGACGATGGAAAATGGTTAGATCAAAAATACGTTAATATGTGTCAAAATATTTTATCACAAATGCATCTAAATACAGCCTTACACAGACAGAGATCATATAAAGCAGTGGGACTCACTACACGGTTGGGGCACATAATTTAAATATGCATACATTGATCTTTCTTGTGATATGTCACAAATTTACATATCTAATTTGATATATGGTCCCCATTCACAATATTCAATTTCCAATTAAATATAACTCGCTCAATTTCAAAAATTCAGATATGCGGTTTTTTTTTTAATGATCTTGTTGCATTAAAAATAAAAATTTCCTGGTTGACTAAATTTGTCTAAGGGGATCGTATAAAAATTTAAAAAGTGTAACTTTCTGAAAATTAATGGGAGGACTATTTCATTAACGTAGTCTTATTTCCTACCTTACTTTCAACATTTTTGCAATTTACATTGCCCACTTATCTCCAACAGGTAAAGAATTAAAGCGCGCTTCAATCTTTTTGAGACACCCTTATAGTATGTGTTTGTGTGTGATATAATGAAATATAAACTTTAAACGTTATAAATTAAATATTTAAAACAACTCTAAATCGAAACAGTATGGCATATATGCTTTTATATGTGCAAAACTGTAAAGGCAATATATATTTTTGTGAGGGGGAAACTAAAGCCCTGAAAAAGGCCCAAAAATGCATTTTTGGAAAACGCCTATTTCAAGAAATAGTTCTTAGTAAAAGGAATGCATTTCAAATCAAAATATTTAAGCAGAATTTTAATCCACATATACTATAGTTGTTTCAATTCCTTCTAATATATTCACTATACCTTCCTTTCAAAAATGGTTATTTAGTACGCATAACCAGAAATACTGTGTGTTTTATTATACTCTGTCGCAGTACTACTTGCATATTTTAACCATAATTTTATTCTAAAATTTTTCAAGTATTGCCTTTCTACACATGCCTAAAATTATGTCATAATTATAGGTGTATCTACAATATTAATAATCACATTTGCAGATCTTTTCCTGATCAGCCGAGATGAAGATCATACAGGTCTGTACACATATGATAAGGGCCACTGACATTTTTACTTTCCTTATATACATAATGTATAAGGAAAGTATTGTGACGGGGTTGAAAACTCGAATTCGAGTTTTCGGGAGAGCACGTTTCAAGCATCCCTGATCACGAATCGAACATTTTTGAAGTGATGTCTCTGTGTGTGTGTGTGTGTGTGTGTGCGTGCGTGGAGACAATATCTTACGAACGAATGGAGCAATTCGAATGAAATTTTGTACAAAAATCACAATCCGTGAATACTGGAAGCCTTTTGTTTTAAAACACTATCGAATGTTCAGAACCCCCTAAGTTTTCGAGTGAAATATTGAAAAAATCATCAAAAAATCAAAACCTTTAATAAAGTGTCGCAAATAGACATTTCTCATGTAACTTTTCCTTAGAAAACGATTGACATAAACTTTAGAACGCTAGCATAAACCGTTCTCGAGGTATTACACATTTTTCAAATGAATTTATCAAAAATCCCATAAATTAAAAAAATATATTAACTGTTAAGAAACATGTTCACTTTTCATATGTAATATCATGCGGTAGATTGAGTGACATCATTCTCCTGGATCTAGCTCGTTCCATTCATGTAAAAAGATACTTTGAGTAATACTTTTGTATTTGAACGTCAATAGTCATTTATCTGCTGTAAGAATAACTTATTTCTCCGTCCATAACGCTTGGCGAGATTTTGGTGACGAATTTAGCGGAATGTCGACAACTTGGCGACATTTTTAAATGTTGCCAAATTAACGAAAATCTCGCCAAATGGATAAATATGACGTGAAATCAATGAAAATGACGACTAATGGAAGAAAATTCAATATCTTGGAATGAGTATAAGTATCTACTATAAGAATAACATTTTTTTAACTGTAAAAGTAGTAAATTCATTGCATTATATAAGGAAAGTCATGTGCTGCCCACATCAGATTTTTAATTTTATTTTCATACCTCTACACAAGAAATATTTCTACACAATTTTTAAAGTTAGTTAAGTGCACACTATTGTTCGATTTTATATGAAAGGACTCAAGTAAAACAGTCATTCAAGGAAGAGTTAACAAAAAACGATTCAAATTTGTCGCTATTTCAATTGATTCAAAATCAGTTAAATAAAACAATCAATATTTATTTTACTTATACACCGTAGAATCTTCTAAAGTTAGTATCTTCTAAAATTTCCATAAAGTGATAGTGAGAAGCTTTGAAGTATTTGATATGCAAGTTAAACCTGCTGCCAGGACGATACAGGAAATCATTCATTTATGCAACGATGAAATGTAATCTCACATCCTAAAAAAATACTCAAGGCCATCTTCGCTATCTCATGCGTATTCCAAACTAAATCGCCAGATAGTCATCGCTGTTTCAGGTGTGATCATACTCTGTTCCTGCATCATGTATTCTTCAGCTATTAAATATATAAAAGATAGTCATATAAATGTCGATAGTTTCAACAAATTGGCGAACACGTTTTACGTTTCTCTGGCAGTAACATGTGTAATTATTTTCTTAAAATATACCCTAAGGAGAAACAAATATGCCGGAATGTATCCCACAAAGCAGATGAAGATGATTGATATTTTCGGAAATATCAGAGATTTTATATCTTCTGCAAAAGTCAAAGGACTATCATTGAATGTCTGTAAGTAATGATTTTATAATTTTAATTGATTCATTAAAAACTAATATTTGAACGGACATTGGGGGCGTATTGTAAATCAAAAACCACGCCCACAAATTGAATAAAGAAATCGAAGCATTACAAGAGCTCTGATCCTGAAATTTCGTACGTTTCCATTTTTAACACTTTACAACAAAGTTGAAAAGTGTTTATGACTTTGTTCATTCTGTCTGTCTGTCTGTCTGTCTGTCCGTTAGCACGATAACTGCCGTAAAAATGACTTAATCAAAATGAAATTTTAGTATGTTGTTCAGACGGTCTGTAGGACCTATGGGAATATAAATGAATAATATCACCCAATTAGTTTTGGATTGAACCCGGGTTCAAAAAATGAAATACATTGAGCCGTATGGGACCTAATTTTTCAAACATTTTTTAAGCGGATTTAAAATTCACAAATTGCTTTGAAATTTTTAGGCAATATTCAAATTGTTCCATAAAATATATAAAAAAAATTCAGCGAAATATATTCAGTAGTTTTTTAAATAAAAATTAAAATAATAATAACACCTCTTATATGAAACGATCACGTGACCATGATATGAAAGTATCACGTGATCCACTTTAAAATGATATATGGCATCCATCTTGTTACAAAATCGTGATTTTTAAAGTTCTTTTTATTTCATATTGAGTGTTGTATCCGTCCTAAAACCACTTTATTTTGGTTTAAATTCTGTGCATCTACATACTAAATCAACGCAATTACAATATATATGAGTTTAAATGCTCATCCAAATTTGATTATTTCTACAACAAAGCCTATTTTTCACTTATGTAAAACATAAACAGTAAAATATGTAGAATAAGTTGTAACAGAATTGCTGTATTTCTTTAACACAAAATAATTTTGCTCATGGAGTCTGCATAGCTGATATGAATGAAATATTCATTGATTTTACAGAGAGAAGGACGATTTTTTTCGATGAAGTTTTAAGCATAGAGTTTAATTACTTGTAGCTCCATGGTCTTAATTTTTAAATAAAATAAATTATTATGGTATTGTGATGAATGACATGAATGGGAAATTATTTATGAATGAAATGCTGCTTTTTTAGAGAGAGCCAGGCGTGTTATTTTTTCTATGACGTCATTTGAATGAATTTCAGTTGTTTTCGATGAAGATTTTAAATATAATAAATTATTGTGGTATTTTGATAATTCTAAAATTATTATCGAGTAATATATCACATTTTAGAGATGTTTAAACCAGGCAATTTATATTTCGATGCCGTCATTTGAATGAAGTTCATTTTTTTCGAGGTAAGTTTAAGTTTTCAAATAAAATAAATCAGTGTAGTATTGTGATAAGTTTTAAAATATTACAGAGGAATGTATTGCATTTTAGACATGTTTAAATACAATTGCATTGCTGTTGGAAAGTGTTTCATAATCAATGCTTTAAGCATGACTGATCTTTCTTGTTTTTTTATGGAATAATATTATGTTAATGAAAATGCGTAAAGTAAAATCTGTCTAAGGGGGAATTGCGTTGCATAAAAAAACTAAGCATGGTTTAAACGGATTTCCGTCTTGTTGTGGTTGATGTGGGGAAAATAATCTATTTTCATAAACGAATTTTTTTATACAATATTGAACGAAATTTTGAGAACATTTGTATTATTGATTTTACATTATTATTGATACAACATTTTCAAGCTAAACATATAGTAGAACTGTACATTATTTTCCAAATTCTATAATACAAATATATCACATTTTTTCCATTGTGATTAAGGTGAGAAAGTATTCTGTATAAAAGGGAATTTATAAATAACATATTATTTTAAATTTTGTAAACTGAATAAAAAACTTATTTAATATTTTCTTTTATATGATTTTCTTTTATATGATAAAATTTTTTTATATGATTCTTAAAAAACATAGTACATTTCTATTTACCTTATTTCTGAAGAATATTGGCTTATATACCATTTTTTTTACCGAGATTTAGCCTGTAACGAACTCATGTTCGAACCAAGATTCGAACAACATATTTTAGCAAGTGCTTGTCGAAGCCCGAAAGAAAATTATTGCATAACAAGAAAAAAACTGTTGACAATTGTTAAATTCCTATATAATTCCCATAAATCGTTCAAAACATGTTCTCTCTATTAAGCAACTGATGTAATATTTCTTCTGCAGTTAAAATGGTCGCTGTATTCTTATCCCTCGAATTATATTCCCTCAGATTTCTATATGCGGAGTATATTGCTCAGACGATCTGTGGGTACTATGGGAATATAAATGAATAATATCACCCAATTAATTTTGGATTGAACCCGGGTCGAAAAAATGAAATACATTGAGCCCTATATGACCTAATTTTTCAAACATTTTTTAAGCGACTTTAAAATTTACAAATTGCTTCGAAAGTTTTAGGAAATATTCAACTTATCCCATAAAGATATAAAAAAAATTCAGCAAAATATATTCGATAGCTTTTTAAATAACAATTAAAACAATATTTACACCCATATCATATGATGAGATCACGTGATCCACTTCAAAATAAAATATGGCATACATCTTACTATGTCTAAACCGTAATTTTTAAAGTTATTTTTAATTTATACTTAGTGTTGCATCCGTCCTAAAACCGTTTTATTTTTGCTTAATTTCTGCGCATCTATATTCTGAAACAACGCAATTATACTATTATTGAGTTTAAATGATGATTAAACTTTGATTATTTCTACAACGGAGCTTAATTTTCACTTATGGAGAATGTAAACACATCAAGCTGTAAGATGAGTTGTATAAGAATTGTTGATTTCTTTAAGGCAAAATTATTTAGCCCTGGAATCTGTAATATAGTTGATGAAACGTTCACTGACGTTACTTGAAGAAGTAAACGATTTTTTAGCAGACTTTTTCGATAAAGTTTTAAGCATAGAGTTAAATTCCTTTACGTACATGGTTTTAAGTTTTTAAGTAAAATAAATTATTATAGTATTGTGATGAATGGAAGGGATAGAATAAAAAATATATGAATGATATATTCACGATTTTTATATAGAGAGACAGGCGATTTGTATTTCAATAACGTCATTTGAATAAAGTTCAAACCCTGGACAGAAGTGGAAATCTTGCATGCTGCATATGTATGCATTTTCGTAGCGATTTAAAATCCGTTTTAAACTGTAGGTTCTGATCAAAGTGTACGTAAAAAAATCTGATGTGCGCAACACATGACTTTCCTTATATAATGCAATGGATTTACTACTTTTACAGTAAAAAATATGGTTTACTTATAGTGGATACTTATATTCTTTCCAAGATATTGAATTTTCGTCAATGAGTCGTCATTTTCATTGATTTAGCGTCATTTTTAACCATTTGACGAGAACTTCGTTAATTTGGCAACATTTAAAAAAAAATCGCCATGTTGGCGACATTCCGCCGAATTCATCGCCAAAATCTCGCCAAGCGTTATGGATGGAGAAATAAGTTGTTCTTATAGCAGATAAATGACTATTGTCATTCAAATACAAAAGTGTTACTCAAAGTATATTTTCTCATGAATGAAACGAGTTAGATCCAGAAGAATGATGTCACCAATTTTATCGCATGATATTAGATATGAAAAGTGAACATGTTTCTCAACAGTTAATATATTTTTTTAATTTATGGGATTTTTTGATAAATTTATTTTTAAAATGTGCAATATCTCAAGAACGGTTCATGCTAGCGTTTTAAATTATATGTCAATCGTTTTCAAAGGAAATATTACATAAGAAATGTCTATTTGCGTAACTTCATTAAAGGTTTTGATTTTTTGATGATTTTTTTAAAATTTCATTTGAAAATTTATATGGGTTCTGAACATACGATTGCGTATAAAAACAATAGGCTTCCAGTGTTTACGGATTGTGATTTTTGTACCAAATTTCATTCGAATCGCTCAATTCGTTCGTGAAATATCGTCTCCACAGACTCATTCACACACACACACACACACACACACACACATACATACACACACACACACACACACACACATACACACATACACTCACAGACATCACCTCAAACATATTTTATTCGTGATCAGGGATGCTTGAAACGTGCTCTTCCGTCGAAAACTCGAATTCGAATTTTCGACCCCCTTACAATACTTTCCTTATACATTATGTATATAAGGAAAGTAAAAAGTAAAAGCACGTACATGTACGTAAAAGACGTGTGCTTAAACAATAGTAGAGCATAAAAAAAATTCCAATAT
This sequence comes from Amaurobius ferox, assembly GCA_951213105.1. NCBI lineage: Eukaryota > Metazoa > Arthropoda > Arachnida > Araneae > Amaurobiidae > Amaurobius > Amaurobius ferox. The sequence continues at coordinate 94,111,170 of OX578149.1, read as the reverse complement.
CGTCCCATCCGAAGGCTGGAAGTTATCAATCCAAACACAAATTATTATTTCTTCATAAGGTCATATTATTTAAAAGTTTTAGTAATACATGGTTAGTTCTAAATGTGTTTTGGATTATACAGGGTGGAAAGGTTAGATGACAAAATATGTCTTGAACGATTAGTCGTAAACCCATAGCTCTAATTTAAGAAATGATTTAATAAAGGTAAGCTATCACCATACGCAAACTTTGATCATGTGACACCTTACAATCAAACTTACCCGATATATCATTGACTAAAGTGTTCGACGGGTTTTTGAGGACTGCATATATAACTTTTGCTACCAATAGGGTATAAGCATGTAAATTTTCAAATGCAAATTTTTTCTAACGAAATTCAATTTTTGCACGACTTATGTTTTCGCCGGAGTTTTTTTTATTGGGTCAAGGTGCTTTAAATCCTATAACCTGGACAATTTTCTTCAAGGCCAATTTTGTGTATACTGCCGGGTTCTTTTCCAAAGGGTCTTTAAGTAAATAATTAAAAATTTGCTCATTGAAACTTCCTTTATAAGATTCTTTAGTAAAAACATTATTTATAGAGAACCCGTGCAATAATGATTTATAGAGTCACGTGACCAAAACTGTCGTAGTCTGAATTGGAACCATGGGTGTAATTCCATGAAAATAGCTTGAGTTTTTCGAGAGATATCGTGTTCTCTACGGAAATCTACGGAAATTCTATATCTCTAGAACGATTTGTAATAAATTTTTAACAATGATGCATATGTAATTATAGTTAGGAATACTTACAAAGCATTCAGTGACTTGAAAATAGTAAAAATATTTTTATTTTGTATTTAAATTAAAAACGTGCAATATCTCAAGGAGGATAAATGTTTGTAAATAATGTCATTGCCGTTGAAATAAAAATTTACATATAAATTGACTATTTCTTTAAATATTTGTAGAATATTTTAACAACTGCTTTTATAGTTTTTTTTTGGGGGGGGGGGGAAACATTTTGTAAATTCCGAGTTTTCCAATTCTGGTCCTTCTGAAAATCTATAAGCCTCATATATAGATTGAAATAATCGAAACAAATTTTATTTGATTTGTTTAATTTTCTTGAGAGACATCATGTTCTCTGCGAAAAAGCTAAAATCTCAAGAGCTGTTGATATCTAACAATGGTACTCATTTATTTTCTGGATAAAAATACTTACAAAATTATTCATTCTTTTGGCAATTGTGAACATATTAATTTTTTTATTATTATTTTTTCATTTAATAATAGAAACGGGGATTAATTACTTCGAGAATGCCATTCGCTTTTAATAAAACGTATTACATATAAAATGGCTATTTATATTTCTAGACATGTATATATTTTATCAATTTATTTATTTATTTATTAGTTTTGAAAATAAATGCTTGAAAAATAACGGTCTTTCTCTAATTTGAGCTCTTTTAAAATCAATAGATCTAAAGTCTTTGAACATCTACATCTTTGAAAAATGGTTGACTAGCTCTCGGTATGTTCAAATGGCGTAGTTCCTTTAAAATCTGTATGTGGGATATTTTACTTTACAATTCACAAGAAAGTGCCCCATTGGTCACCCTTTCATCTCTCAAGAACAGAGATCGAGCTAGAACTTTTCCAGAAGAGTAAAAATACTCCTTGACTTGATTTGAAGGAGTATTTTGCTTTTCAGAGGAGTACTTTTTACCGAGTGTACAATTACCCTCAAATTTCCAGGTATTTATTAAATTTATTGTATTTTGTATGAAAAGAATTACAGGGTCATCGCCCAACACGATATGAATTTCTGACTTTTTTACGTTGAAAAAAAAATAAGATTTAAGGAATGTACTATACTCTTTATTTGTGTTAATAAACAAAGTACATTGTATATCTGATAGATTAATTAATATACCTGCTTTAATGATGATTACCTTGTTTACCTAGCATAAAGTAATATTCATTAAATTTGAAATGCCTATTTTACACGCTAATTACAATTAGTCCATCGATTTTTAATGAGATCTACAGTGTTGCCATATTGCGCAAAAAAAAAAAAAAAAAAAAAAAAAAAAATGCTATCTACGTTCACGTTTGGAAGAATTTTGGAGCTCAATATAAATGCATGATAGCATGCCGGTTAAGTAGAAAGGGGGTAAAAAGGGTGCAATGTTTCAAGCTACTGGAGGGGCAAAACCACACGAAGCGCCACCAGTGTCTGCTTCAATCTATTCATAGGTTTTGTTGTTATTTCTATAAAAAATCAAAATTTGTTAATTCGTTAGGAAATACATGTATTGAGCATATCACATTTTTAATATTATTTTATTAATTTTTTTTTTATATTTGCTATTATTTTGACATTTTTTTTTCTGCTTTTCAGACGTTTTGCAAATACTGTTGGCCTATAACCAGCTTTTCAAAAAAGAAAAGTTCTATTTCTTTTGGTTATCTTTCAATCCAGTGGTAGTAATGACTAAAGCTGAAACAATAGAGGTGAGACTATGTACCCAACTTAAATGCTCTATCACAGTGTTTCACAAGATTTCGACATTCGCGTATCCCTATTTAGTAATGGATTTTATCAGCGTACTCTCTAATCAATGTTAGCAGATCAACTCTTATCAGTGTTACCAGATCAACTCTTATGAATGTTACCATTGAGCCAGATTACCCATCAAGCACAGGTTATCCTAGGCCATGTGTCACCTGAAATTTTTGGTCCTCTGAAAATTTGCATAAATGGAAACATATATAAACGTTATTACTTTTCTATCGTTAATTTCAATAACCATGGTTAATACGGTTATTAGTCTTTTTCCCTTATATATATCAATTTTTTTTTAGAAATTCCTCCCATCTGCCTACCCTTTTATCAGTGTTATCGTCAGGGCCAGATTTCCAGTTAGGCCAGGAATACTTGGCGATGAGTCTCTAATACTTTTTTGACCCCGAAAGTTTTAATTAATGAAAATGGATATAGAATTTAATGTAGTGGCGTAACTGGTATTAAACGCGTGTAAACGACTCATAAGGGCCCAAAATGAGCTGGTGTACTTGCCGTGTCCAGAACAACGCAAATTTGTCCTCAAAAATTTAATTGAAAAGTATTTTATTGTATTTATAAAAATTACGTGTATTAAATTATTTATGACGAATTAAACTAATTTTGATAATAAATACGAAAGGAAATTTACATAAAATATCCATTATTGGTTAAATGTAAATAAAAATATGTCTCAAAATTTGAAAAACGCAAGGCTCGATAAAGCGCGTTGCGGGAGCTTGGATGAGGACTCACCAGTCCGATGGAACTATACCACACACGTTCGCGTGAACTATGCATGCCCACGTGAACTATACCACACACGCCGACGTGCTTCTAAATATGCGGCTTCACGCCGCAATTCCCTTCACTTCACAGCACTGTTCTCATATCTATTGAAATTCAGAAACTTTTAAAGATCCGAAAAAACGAACTACATAATCAAAAATTTTTTAGTAAGTTTACAAATTTCGATTATAAAAGTTATCAGTTTCACAACTGAATATCCTGATTACGAGATGCATAGTATCCAATCAGATGGCTACCTCACACTTCATGCTGTGACGTATCACGTAAGCACAAGATCTGGGGAATTTAAATATTATAGGGACCCAATTACATATATTTCTTAAAAAATAAAAATCCTAGTTATGATGCAGATTTAGCTTTTTTTTCGTTAATTTTAATAATCATAGTTAATTTAATTATTATTGTTATTTTGACATTTGTGTGTACTTTTTACTTTCCTTATATACATAATGTATAAGAAAAGTATTGTGGTCGAAAATTCGAATTTGAGTTTTCGACGGAAGAGCACGTTTCAAACATACCTGATCACGAATCAAACATTTTTGAGGTGATGTCTGTGTGTGTGTGTGAAAGTATGTATGTGTGTGTCAGTGAGTCTGTGGAGACGATATCTCACGAACTAATGGAGCGATTGGAATGAAATTTGGTACAAAAATCACAATCCGTGAATACTGGAAGCCTATTGTTTTTAAACGTAATGTTCAGTACCCCCCTAAATTTTCGAGTGAAATTTTGAAAAAATCATCCAAAAAAAAATTTAATAAACTTAAGCAAATAGACATTTCTTGTGTATTTTTTCCTTCGACAACAATTGACATAAACTTTAAAACGCTAGCATGAGCCGTTCTCGAGATATTGCACAATTTTTAAATAAATTTCTCAAAAAATCCCATACATTAACAAGAAAGATCAATCATGCTTAAAGCATTGATTATGAAACACTTTCCAACTTCAATGCAATTTTATTTAAACATGTCTAAAATGCAATACATTCCTCGGTAATAATTTAAAACTTATCACAATACTACATTAATTTATTATATTTGAAACCTTAAACCTTCATCGAAAAAAATTAACTTCATTCAAATGACGGCATTAAAATATAAATTGTCTGGTTTAAACATCTCTAAAATGTGATACATTCCTCGGTAATAATTTTAGAATTATCATAATACTACGATAATTTATTATATTTGAAAACTTCATCGAAAACAACTGAAATCCATTCAAATGACGTCATAGAAAAAATAACACGCCTGGCTCTCTCTATAAAAGCAACATTTCATTCATAAATAATTCCCCCATTCATGTCATTCATCACAATACTATAATAATTTATATTATTTAAAAATTAAGACCATGGAGCTACAAGTAAGTAAAACTCTATGCGTAAAACTTCATCGAAAATTATCGTCCTTCTCTTTCTAAAATCAATGAATATTTCATTCATATCAGCCATGCAGACTCCATGGACTAAATGATTTTGTGTTAAAGAATTACAGCGATTCTAATACAACTCATTCTACATATTTTGCTGTTTACATTTTACATAGGTGAAAAATAGGCTTAATAGTAGAAATAATCAAATTTGTATGAGCATTTAAACTGAAATATATTGTCATTGCGTTGTTAAAGTATGTAGATGCACAGAATTTAGGCCAAAATAAAGTAGTTTTAGGATGGATACAACACTCAATATGAATTAGAAAGAACTTTAAAAATCACGATTTTGAGACAAGATGGATGCCATATATCATTTTGAAGTGGGTCATGTGATCGTTTCATATCATGGACACGTGATCGCTTCATATAAGAGGTGTTATTATTATTTTAATTTTTATTTAAAAAACTACTGAATATATTTCGCTGAATTTTTTTTTATATATTTTATGGAACAATTTGAATATTGCCTAAAATTTTCGAAGCAATTTGTGAATTTTAAATCCGCTTAAAAAATGCTTGAAAAATTAGGTCCCATAGGGCTCAATGTATTCCATTTTTTCAACCCGGGTTCAATCCAAAACTAATTGGGTGATATTATTCATTTATATTCCCATAGGTCCTATAGACCGTCTGAACAACATACTAAAATTTCATTTTGATTAAGTCATTTTTACGGCAGTTATCGTGCTAACGGACAGACAGACAGACAGACAGACAGACAGAAAGAATGAATGAACAAAGTCATAAACACTTTTCAACTTTGTTGTAAAGTGTTAAAAATATTAAGTGTTGAGAAATATGTTCACTTTTCGTATGTAATATCATGCGATAAATTCGGTGACATCATTCTCGTGTATCTAGCTCGTTCCATTCATGAGAAAAGATACTTTTGTATTTGAACGCCAATAGTGATTTATCTGCTATAAGAATAACTTATCTCTCTGTCCATAACGCTTAACAAGATTTTGGCGATGAATTTGGCGGAATGTCGCCAACTTTGTGACTTTTTTAAACGTTGCCAAATTAATGAAAATCTCGCCAAATGGTTAAAATGACGCTAGATCAATGAAAATGACGACTTATTGTCGAGAATTCAATATCTTAAAAGGAATATAAGTATCTACTATAAGATAAACCTATTTTTTTACTGTAAAAGTAGTAAATTCAATTCATTATATAAGGAAAGTTATGTGTTACCTACATCAGATTTTTTCTTATTGCTCTCATCCGCGTTTGCCTTTATCAATATTATCGGCTAGGTCGCATTACACATTAGACCAAGGTTTACCTGGGCCATGAGGCCCTAAAATTTCTTGGATTAAGAAAATTTGAATAAATGGACGAATATATAGACTTTATTGTTTCATTATTGTTATTTTAACGTTTGCATACTACATTTTAGAGTTTATTCTTATTCGTGTACCCTCTGATTCAAATGTGGTCCTATGCTGCCATGTTAAAAAAAATGTGAAATTTCAAATAAATTTCAAAGTTTTCATTCGAATTTTAAAAAATGCTATCGGATTCTGTATTTTTCGATAACAAAGCCGAATATAAAATTTCGTGAAAATCCATTAGTATTTGTGGCAGCTATAGTGTACACAAAAATTCGCCCACATACATACAGACAGACAGACGAACAACATTCCATTAATAATCAAAACGTGTTCGGGAAAACATTACTTTCTCCGTACTGTATATTACATAGTATAAAAAGTAAAGATGCATTCTATACAATGATTGCTATGGAGATTATGCTCTTAAAATATCAAAACCCTGCTTTTGCTTTTCCAAGCCTGAAGTTCCGAAATCAAAGGAAGTTAAGGGTGAGCGCCAGTAAATCTTCTGCCTTATCGCGCTTTGCTAAGTTTCGCGGAGCACGTTTTTCGCCGAAATTCTACTTAAACAGTTGCGAAATATTTTTTCTGAAACATAAAATGCAATGCTTAGATTATATTAAAACTGAATTTAATACTCAATGAAAAATAGAATATATTACTTTCCTTATATACATAATGTATAAGGAAAGTATTGTGACGGGGTAGAAAATTCGAAATTGAGTTTTCGACGGGAGAGCACGTTTCAAGCATCCCTGATCACGAAACAAACATTTTTGAAGTGATGTCTGTGTGTGTGTGTGTGTGTGTGTGTGTGTGTGTGAAAGTATGTGTGTGTCTGTGTGTGTCAGTGAGTCTGTGGTGACGATAACTGACGAACGAATGGACCGATTCGAACCAAATTTGGTACAAAAATCACAATCCGTAAACACTGGAAGCCTATTGTTTTTATGCGTAATCGAATGTTCAGAACCCCCCCTAAATTTTCGAATAAAATTTTGAAAAAATCGTCAAAAAATCAAAACCACTAATAAAGTTACGCAAATAGACATTTCTTATGAAATTTTTCATTAGAAAACGATTGACATAAATTTTAGAACGCTAACATGAACCGTTCTCTAGATATTGCATATTTTAAAAAAAAATTATTAAAAAGTCATATAAAATGAAAAAAAAATATTTCCTATTGAGAAACATGTTCACTTTTCATATGTAATACCATGCGATAAATTGGGTGACATCATTCTCGTGTATCTATCTCGTTCCATTCATGAAAAAAGATACTTTGAGTAATACTTTTGTATTTGAACGCCAATAGTCATTTATCTGCTGTAAGAACAACTTATTTCTTCGTCCATAACGCTTGGCGAGATTTTGGCGACGAATTTGGCGGAATGTCGCCAACTTGGCGACTTTTTGAAATGTTGCCAAATTAACGAAAATCTCGCCAAATGGATAAAAATGACGCTAAATTAATGAAAATGATGACTAATTGTCGAAAATTCAATATCTTGGAAAGAATATTAGTATCTACTATAAGAAAAACCTATTTTTTTACTGTAAAAGTAGTAAATTCATTACATTATATAAGGAAAGTCATGTGTTGCCCACATCAGATTTTTTTTTATTTTAATCCAAAATATTTTTGGTCCTGCCATCCGGTGTCGTAATTCAATTTATACCAACTATTTTTATTTTTAATAAACATTTTTAAACGTCTATTCCTTCTAATACGCTATTAAATACAACAGATCATATATAAGAATGCCACAACCACAGAAAAGTAATTGAACTTGGACATGAAGACAAAGGAATTTGAAGAAGACAAAGCTGCAGTCCCAGTGATGAACATTCAGATCCCTTTATCAAATTTATAGAATGAGAAATTACCTTTCCGTGATTGTGGCAATATTATATGTGATCTGTTGTTGTATTTAATAGCGTATTAGAAAGACTAGATGTTTAAAAATATTCATTAAAAAATAAAAATAGTCTGTATTAATCAAATTGAAACAGATGGCAGCACCAAAAATATTTTGGATTCAAATAAAAAATATATTCTATATTTTATTGAGTATTAAATTTAGTTTTAATATAATCTAAGCATTGCATTTTATGTTTCATAAAATATTTCGCAACTGTTTGAGCAGAATTTCGGCGAAAAACGTGTTCCGCGAAAGTTAGCAAAGCCCGGATAGGGCAGGAGATTTACTGACGCTCACACCTAAAATTCTAACCTAAAGTTTGGTACCAAACCTAAAGTTCCGAACAGCTACAAGTCTTCATGCCGCACTCATCAGTTTGATATGTGGTTTCTGTTTTTACATCGCGTATAAACCGATAAAGTTAAGAATCTTATGCTCCCTACACGTGACTTTCAGTGCAGATTAGGATATTTTAATATTATGGAGCACAATTTAGATCTTTCATCTATCCATATCTCGCTGAAAATAGATAGGAATTTTGTTGTTATCGATTCAAATAAGCATATCAAATTCTAGCTTTACTCGAATGATAATTTTCAGCTCTTAAGAAACGATAAAATTTTAAATATATTGAAAACTATGCGTGATAACTATTAACAATGATTTCCATTTATTTCTTATTAAAAGTATCTTATCTACAGAGCATTTACTAATTGAAAAATACAGTAAACGCATTTTCATTTTTATGATTTTTTTTTCTGATTTTCGATTTAAAATATGCAATGTTTCGAATATGGCAATATGGTTATCATTCTGTAAATGATCATGTTCTGCAGATGATGTCAATGATCTGTCTTTTGCATCAAAATAAAAAAAATTACTTATAAAATCGCTATTTTTTCGTCAAAATTGACCAGAGTTATTACTTTCTCTTGCTATAGGAAATAGTATAAAGTACTGCTTTCACGAAAATTTCCGAGTCTGATATTTTGACTCCAATGTATGATATAGGACCTCTTGAACACGTTTTGAATATTTTTAGAGTGATGTTCGTCTGTATGTCTGTGTGTCTATCGTCTGATGCCTGTCTGTGTCCGATAAATATTACAGGATTATCACAAAACTTTTTATCGGACTTTGTTTACAAAACATCCATAACTAGATATAATTTTTGTTAATTCGAGCGAAAACTTCAAAATTTTGTATTTTCTTTACATTGCATCGTAGGACAACATTTGACATAATTGTGCATGAAAGAGGTTATTTATGGCTCAATGATTTCAAAACTTTACAGTTTCATTCTTTTAAATGAAAAATAGCCTCGAAATAATTGTTGTGTTTGTAACATCATTAACCGTCCCCGAGAGGGTACATTGTCAAACTTGGAAACTTGTGAGCAATCGAACGATTTTTTCAAACTTTTTAAAATGAAGGGTAACATGCTATAATTGTGATCTTTTGGGCAGATACAGATTTTTCCAAATTTTTCTGCAAAATTTACAAAAAAAAAAAAAAAAAAAAATCACCACAATCTACCTAAAAATGGATTCTGGTAGGATTGTAGAGTAAAAATGAATTCTGATCGAGTTGAACCAAACTCAGTTAATTACTTTCCTTATATACATAATGTATAACGACAGTATTGTGACGGGATAGAAATTCAAATTCGAGATTTCGACGGGAGAGTACGTTTCAAGCATCCCTAATCACGAATCAAACATTTTCGAGGGGATGTCTGTATGTGTGTGCGTGTGTGTGTGTGTGTGTCTGTGTGTGTGTATGTGTGAGTGTGTGTGTGTGTGTGTGAGTGTGTGTGTCAGTGAGTCTGTGGAGACGATATCTCACGAACAAATAGAGCAATTCGAATGAAAATTAGTACAAAAATCACAATCCGTGAATATTAGAAATCTATTGTTTTTAAACGTAATCGAATGTTTAGAACCCCCCTAAGTTGTCAAGTGAAATTTTGAAAAAATCATCAAAAAATCAAAACCGTTAATAGAGTTACGCAAATAGATATTTCTAATGTAATTTTTCCTTAGAAAACGATTGGCATAAACTTTAGAACGCTAGCATGAACTGTTCTCGAGATATTGCACATTTTTAAAATAAATTTATCAAAAAATCCCATAAATTAAAAATTATATTAACTGTTGAGAAACATATTCACTTTTCATATGAAATATCATGCGATAAATTGGGTGACATCATTCTCGTAGATCTAGCTCGTTACATTTATGAGAAAAGATACTTTGAGTAATACTTTTGTATTTGAACGTCAATAGTTATTTATCTGCTATAAGAATAACTTATTTCTCCTTCCATAACGCTTGGCGAGATTTTGGCGGAATGTCGCCAACTTGGCAACTTTTTTAAATGTTGCCAAATTAACGAAAATCTCGTCAAATGGATAAAAATGAGACTAAATCAGTGAAAATGACGAATAATTAACGAAAATTCAATTTCTTGGAAAGAATATAAATAGCTACAATAAGAAAAAACTGTTTCTTTTATTGTAGAAATAGTAAATTCATTGCATTATATAAGGAAAGTCATGTGTTGCCCACATCAGATTTTTTTAATATTGTTTTTATTATTTTGAAACATCGCGGAAATTTGAGGGACTTCCGCTAACATCCCTGAAGTCTACTAAATCCCTAACATTTATCTGTTGGAATAATCGCATCAAATTGCATCCAATACGCTTAATTTACGAAGACTATTTACGAAGCTTATGCATACGTTGTTCTAGTTTTCCTTTTCCTTAGAGTGTACAAGGATTAGGAGTTACGAAGTTTATTTGTATCCCATAAAATTAGCTATTAACCTTTTGCTTGCGGGTGGAACAGCATGTATCCCAACAGAAGAACCTCTCAAAAAGACATGTATTTGATTGGCATCCATGAACGCCAATGCCTGCAAAAGGGGGAACGAACTGTTTGGGATAGAGTATGTCAAATACCTTTATTTTTAAGAGGTTCTTCGTTTCGGATTGACGCTGTCCCACCCGTAAATAAAAGGTTAACGACGGCGGCTTTTTATTTTTTCATTTTATATTATATACCGCATATGTCAGTTAAAAATTGTTCTTTCAATTCCATATACTTCATGACTATTTGTTTCAGGAAGCGATTTCCGGACCACGAAATATGCAGAAAAACTGGACGTATGATTGGCTCCATCCGTGGTTAGGTACAGGACTGCTGACCAGGTAAATATAGTAGAATATACTCTCAAATAAAATACAACAGTGAATGCCATCATCCCCACTGCTGTTTATAAACTCTCAAATAAAATACAACAGTGAATGTCATCATCCACACTGTAATTTATAAACTCTCAAATAAAATACAACAGTGAATGCCATCATCCACAATAAAGTTTATAAACTCTCAAATAAAATACAATAGTGAATGACATCATCCCCACTGTAGTTTATAAAAAAAAATCTGATGTGGGCAACACATGACTTTCCTTATATAATGTAATGAATTTACTACTTTTGCAGTAAAAAAATAGGTTTTTCTTATAGTAGATACTAATATTCCTTCCAAGATATAGAGTTTTCGACAATTAGTCGTCATTTTCATTGATTTAGCGTCATTTTCATCCATTTGGCGGGATTTTCGTTAATTTGGCAACATTTAGAAAAGTCGCCAAGTTGGCGACATTCCGCCAAATTCGTCGCCAAAATCTCGCCAAGCGTTATGGGCGAAGAAATATGGTATTCTTACAGCAGACAAATGATTATTGGCGTTCAACTACAAATGTATTACTCAAAGTATCTTTTTCCTTGAATGGAATGAGCTAGATCCACGACAATGATGTCACCCAATTTATCGTATGGTATTACATATGAAAAGTGAACATGTTTCTCAATAGAAAATTTTTTTTTTCATTTTATATGACTTTTTGATAATTTTTTTGAAAAATATACAATATCTCGGGAGCGGTTCATGTTAGCGTTCTAAAATTTATGCCAATCGTTTTCTAATGAAAAATTACATAAGAAATGTCTATTTGCGTAACTTTATTAGCGGTTTTGATTTTTTGACGATTTTTTCAAAATTTCATTCAAAAATTTAGGGGGGTTCTGAACATTCGATTGCGTATAAAAACAATAGGCTTCCAGTGTTTACGAATTATGATTTTGTACCAAATTTGGTTCGAATCGGCCCATTCGTTCGTCAGTTATCGTCTCCACAGTCTCACTGACACACGTCACACACACACACACACAGACATCACTTCAAGAATGCTTGATTCGTGATCAGTGATGCTTAAAACGTGCTCTCCCGTCGAAAACTCGAATTCGAATTTTCGACCCCGTCACAATACTTTCCTTATACATTATGTATATAAGGAAAGTAAAAATGCATTGCTCTCTGCTCTGGTGTTCACGTACTTGTCTTACTGTATTTTATTAATAATTTATTAGTAGGTACAATTCATTAAACTCGTAAAATATCTTTAAATGAAACATTATAGAGAATGGGTTTTTGAAATGATTACTTCTTGTATGTATAACAGGGTCACTACTAAAAAAAAATAAAAAATAAAAATTGTAATGCAGCCATAATTTAGAACTTATCTAAATTTCAGGATTTGATAATCATAGATAGCACCACATGCTCGGAGAGATCGTCTAAGAACAATTTTCAGATAACACAAGCGTTGAAGTCTAGGCAAGAGGACAAATCATTATGAAACAGTACAGTTAAAAAATAAACCATATTTAAAATAGCAAATTCATTAAGAGCATAAGAGATTATTATAGAAAATATATATATAAAATTCATTCATTAGCTTCACATTTGTACGATATAACAATATTTTTCAAACAATTAACTATTGTTCACTTTAGTCTTTATGAACCTCTTTCCTAAGATAATTTGTTTTCATTGATATTCTTGTTCTCATGTTTGCAGGAACACCAGTGGTTAGAAATATATGACTTTCATTTTTCCAAATATTGCCAAAGATATGCGTTATAAGTTCTGAAAGCCCTTGAGTGCCAGCCATTTTAACTCCAACAGGAAAACAGCTGCATTAATCTCAGAAAAGAATAAATACGCAATTAAAACATCTGATGTGGGCAGCACATCACTTTCCTTATATAATGCAATGAATTTACTACTTTTATAGTTAAAAAAAATCTGATGTGGGCAACACATGACTTTCCTTATATAATGCAATGCATTTACTACTTTTACAGTAAAAAAAATAGATTTTTCTTATAGTAGATACTAATATTCTTTCCAAGATATTGGACTTTCGACAATTAGTCTTTATTTTCATTGATTTGGCGTCATTTATATCCATTTGGCGAAATTTTCGTTAATTTGGCAACATTTCAAAAAATCGCCAAGTTGGCGACATTCCGCCAAATTCGTCGCCAAAATCTCGCCAAGAGTTATGCACTAAGAAATAAGTTATTCTTACAACAGATAAATGACTATTGGCGTTCAAATACAAAAGTATTATTCAAAGTATCTTTTTTCATGAATGGAACGAGCTAGATCCACGAGAATGATATCACTCAATTTATCACATGGTATTACATATAAAAAGTGAACATGTTCCTCAATAGGAAATATTTTTTTTTTATTTTATATGACTTTTTGATAATTTTTTTGAAAAATGTACTATATCTCGAGAATGGTTCATGTTAGCGTTCTAAAATTTATGTCAATCGTTTTCTAATGAAAAATTACAAAAGAAATGCCTATTTGCGTAACTTTATTAGTGGTTTTGATTTTTTGACGATTTTTTCAAAATTTCATTCGAAAATTTAGGGGGGTTCTGAACATTCGATTGCGTATAAAAACAATAGGCTTCCAGTGTTTACGGATTGTGATTTTTGTACCAAATTTGGCTCGAATCGGACCATTCGTTCGTCAGTTATCGTCTCCACAGACTCACTGACACACACACACACACACACACACACACACATACACACACACATACTTTCACACACACACACACACACACACACAGACATCGCTTCAAAAATGTTTGATTCGTGATCAGGGATGCTTGAAACGTGCTCTCCCGTCGAAAACTCGAATTCGAATTTTCGACCCCGTCACAATACTTTCCTTATACATTATGTATATAAGGAAAGTAAAAATAGGTTATTCTTATAGTAGATACGTATAATCTTTCCAAGATATTGAATTCCCGTTAATTAATCGTCATTTTCATTGATTTAGCGTCATTTTTATCAATTTGGAGAGATTTTCGTTACATTTGACAACATTTAAAAAAGTCGCCAAGTTGGCGACATTCCCTCAAATTCGTCGCCAAAGTCTCGCCAAGCATTATGGACAGAGAAATAAGTTATTCTTATAGCAGATAAATGATTATTGGAGTCCAAAGACAAAAGTATTATCCAAAGTATCTTTTCTCATGAATGGAACGAGCTAGATCCACGAGAATGATGGCAGCCAATTTATCGCATGATATTACATATGAAAAGTGAACATGTTTTTCAACAGTTAATATTTTTTTTTTAATTTATGGGATTTTTTGATAAATTTATTTGAAAAATGTGCAATAACTCCAGAACGGTTCATGTTAGCATTTTAAAGTTTATGTCAATCGTTTTCTAAGGAGAAATTATATAAGAAATGTCTATTTGCACAACTTTATAAAAGGTTTTGATTTCTTGATGACTTTTTAAAAATTTCACTCGAAAATTTAGGTAGGTTCTGAACATACGATTATGCTTAAAAACAATAGGCTTGCAATATTCACGAATTGAAATTTTTGTACCAAATTTCATTCGAATCGCTCCAGTCGTTCGTGAAGTATCGTCTCCACAGACTCACTGACACACACACAAACGCACACACAGACATCACCTAAAAATGTTCGATTCGTGATGAGGGATGCTTGAAACGTGCTCTCCCATCGAAAACTCGACTTCGAATTTTCAACCCCGTCACAATACTTTCCTTATACATTATACTATGTATAGTATAAAGAAAGTAAAAACATCAGCATCAATAACTTTTGTTAAAAAGACCTCAGCTGCACTTTAGAAATCTTCCACAAAATATACTGATCGTATACTGATAATTTTTGTTAAAATTGTTTTAATACTTTAGATTTATATTAGTGTGAGGATTTTCGAGCCTATTTAGACTATGTAGACTATTGGAATGTAATTTAACATACAATGCCATGCTTTAATAAAAATTTGTGTTTATATTTGCAAACTAAAAGGCCTGATCTTTTCAAAGTCTTGAGAACTATTTCTCTACGTTTTTATCACAACTCACGGATTCGATAACTCACGATACTCGGAGAGTAACGGTCGATCATCGCGTCGATGTATCCCCATTCCATATGCACTGAAGGACCAACGCTACGCAAATAGTAACAACGTCGATGTACGAAAAGTGGAATGATAATCATGAATATATTTTGCTGACATTTTTTTCATATTTTTAACACTTTACAACAAAGTTGAAAAGTGTTTATGACTTTGTTCATTCTGTCTGTCTGTCTGTCTGTCTGTCTGTTTGTCTGTCTGTCTGTCTGTCTGTCTGTCTGTCTGTCTGTCCGTTAGCACGATAACTGCCGTAAAAATGAGTTTATCAAAATGAAATTTTAGTATGTTGTTCAGACGGTCTATAGGACCTATGGGAATATAAATAAATAATATCACCCAATTAGTTTTTTATTGAACCCGGGTTGAAAAAATGAAATACATTGAACCCTATGGGACCTAATTTTTCAAACATTTTTTAAGTAAATTTAAAATTCACGAATTGCTTCGAAATTTTTAGGAAATATTCACATTATCCCATAGAATATATAAAAAAAAATTCAGTAAAATATGTTAAGTAGTTTTTTAATTAAAAAAATTATTTAATATAGGGGAAAAAACAAATTCAATTAAATTCTGACTTTGGGATATCTTCCAGAAAGAAAAGAGAGAGATATTATATAATAAATATCTCTCCATTTGTTTAAACGTTTTGCATATGGGAGTGGCTTCATATTTTAAAATAAATTTGGTAGATAACAATTTTTCATTTTTTTTAAATTTTATATAACTCTTCATGATAAATTTAATTGATGGCATTTTAAATGCACTTTCCTACGTCCTAGAGAGTTAAAATTTGGTACACAGCTTAAATTTGTTGAACATTTTATTCGACAAAAATTTGATGTATCTTTATATATAGATCATACATTTTTTTCGAAATGGCCTGAAAATAATCCCCGTTCACTTCTATAAATCATTGGTGTAATATTGTTAAAAATTCTGATGTGGACAGCACATGTCTTTCCCTGCAGACTCATATTCGTTCTCTTTATTTATTCAATGATAATTTGAGTTTATCTGCACAACATAAGTATTTTAAATGACATTGAATTTACACGTTAAACTTAAATTTGGTTCTCATTTGATAGCTGGACTTATTGTCAAAGGTGGCGTAGCGAAAACGCGAAAAAACTAGAATATCTCAAGAACGGCTAGTCCTAGAGTAATGGGGTTAGTCTTATTCTTTTTGTTGTCAAAAATCACATATAAAATAGGAATTTAATTGATATAATTGAGCCCACGTAGTCTTTTAATTTTATATATAACGATTTTTGCTGGCCATTTCGCAAAAATAGCCCGTTCCTTTTTCCCGAATCTTAGTAGAATAACCTACAATTGATTTATATACAAAATTTTGTTAAATTTGGTATATAAATCACTTGTAGGTTATTGAAATATTATACTCCAAATTTTGTTAAATTTGGTTCATTAGTTTTTAGCTAGAGTGGATAAAGGCAATTTCTGCGGCCATTTCGCAAAGAAGGCAGATTCTTTTATTACGAATCGTACTATAATCTAATGAACATCAGGATTTCCCACAAAAAACATACCTACCAAATTGTATGAAATTCGGTCCATTAGTTTTTCAATTAGAGTGGATGTAATATCCACACAGACACACAGAAACATACACAGATACACCCTTACACACACAGACGTCTTCCTAAAAGTAGTTTTTTCGTGTTCTAGAAGTCCCAAAACGTGTAGATCCTTTGAAAATTCGAGTTCCGATCTTCGGCACGATTCCAATACTTTGAGTACATACACATACACATATATATTATCTGTGTATTATCTGTGTATCTAAATTCCGTGCCTATGCAATTACAATAGTTGTGATTTTAAATGATCCCTAAACTTTTATTATTTCTTCAAGGAAGCCTAATTTTAACATATGCAGAATGCAAATATCTCAAGCGATTGTAAGATGAATTACATAAGAATTGCTGAATTTTTTTCACACAAAATTATTTAGCTCTGGAGTCTGGAATACAAGTTATATGAATGAAATATTCATTGATTTTGCATAAAGAATCAGATGATTTATATTTCGATACAGTTTTAAATATTTAAGTATAATAAATTACTGTAGTACTGTGATAATGTAAAAGATATTACCACTGAATGAATCACATTTTAGAAATTTTTAAATGAAATTACATTTCAGTTGGAAAGTGTTTCATAATCAATGCTTATGCATGATTGATCTTTCTTGTTTATGGGATAATTTGAATACTTCCTAAAACTTTCGAAGCTATTTGTGGATTTTAAATTCGCTTAAGAAAGGTTTGAAAAATTAGGTCCCATACGCTTCAATGTATTTCATTTTTTCAACCCGGGTTCAGTTCAAAACTGATCTGGTGATATTATTCAATTAATTAGTTTGCTGATATATTATTAGCATAATTAAATGCAGTAATTTGCCTTAAGATTATGTTCTTTCTGCTAAAGTGTATTACATTCTCAAAGGAAGCATATCGTCATATTACTCAACTGAAGCTTTTAACACTTTACAACATAGTTGAAAAGTGTTTATGACTTTGTTCCTTCTATCTGTCTGTCTGCCTGTCCGTTCGCACGATTACTGCCGTAAAAATGATTTTAACAAAATGAAATTTTAGTAGGTTTTTCAGACGGTCTGTGGGACCTATGGGAATATAAATGAATAATATCACCCAATTAGTTTTGAACTGAACCCGGGTTGAAAAAATGAAATACACAGAAGCGTATGGGACCTTATTTTTCAAACCTTTTTTTAAGCGATTTTAAAATCCACAAATAGCTTCGAAAGTTTTTGGAAGTATTCAAATTATCCCATAAAAAATATGAAAAAAATGTCAGCAAAATATTTTCGGTAGTTTTTAAATAAAAATTAAAATAATAACTACACCTATATTATATGAAGAGATCCCGTGACCCTCTTCAAAATAAAATATGACATCCACCTTGTGTCAAAATCGTGATTTTTAAAGTTCTTTTTAATTTATATTTAGTGTTGTATGCGTCCTAAAACCGCTATATTACTTTCTTTATATACATATAATATATAAGGAAAGTATTGTGAGCGGGTCGAAAATTCGAATTCGAGTTTTTGACGGAGGAGCACGTTTCAAGCATCCCTGAACACGAATCAGACGTTTTTGAGATGATGTCTGTCTGTGTGTGTGTGTGTGTGTCAGTGAGTCTGTGGAGGCGATAACTGGCGAACGAAAGGACCGATTCGAACGAAATTTGGTACAAAAATTACAATCCATGAACTCTGCAAGCTAATTATTTCTATATGCAATCGAATGTTCAGAACCCCCCTAAATTTTTGAGTCAAATTTTCAAAAAATCGTCAAAAAATTAAAACCTTTATTAAAGTTACTTTTATTATAGTTATTTCTTATGTAATTTTTCCTTAGAAAACTGTTGACATAAACTTTAGAACGCTAACATGAGCCGTTCTCGAGATATTGCACATTTTTCAAATAAATGTATGAAATAATCCCATAAATTGAAAAAGAAATATTAACTGTTGAGAAACATGTTCATTTTTCATATGTAATATCATGGGATAAATTTGGTGACATCATTCTCGTGGATTTAACTCGTTCCATTCATGAGAAAAGATACTTAGTAATACTTTTGCATTTTAGCGCCAATAGTCATTTATCTGTAATAAGAATAACTTACTTCTCCATCCATAATGCTTGGCGAGATTTTAGCAACGAATTTGGTGGAATTACGCCAACTTAGCGACTTTACCTTTTCTTTTGTCAAAATGACGGAAATCTAGTCAATTGGATAAAAATGACGCTAAATCAATTAAAATGTCGACTAATTGGTGGAAATTCAATATCTTGGAAAGAATATAAATATCTACTATAAGAAAATTTTTTTTTACTGTAAAAGTAGTAAATTCATTGCATTATATAAGGAAAGTCATGTGTTGCCTACATCAGATTTGTTTTGCTTAGTTTATGTGCATCTACGTTCTGAAATAGCGCAATTACAATACATTTGAGTTTAAATGATCATCAAAGTTTGATTATTTCTACAACGAAGCCTAATTTTCACTTATGTAAAATGTAAACACATAAAGATGTAGGATGAGTTGTATAGGAATTGCTGAATTTCTTTAACACAAAATTATTTAGCTCTGAAGTCTGCAATATAGCTGATATGAATGAAACTTTCATTGATTTTGCATACCGAACAGACGATTTTATAATTTTATAGCAGACTTTTTCTATGAAGTTTTAAGCATAGAGTTAAATTACTTTTACCTCCATAGTTTTAAGTTTTTAAATAAAATAAATTATTGTAGTATTGTGATGAATAAAAGGAATAGAATAAAAGTGTATGAATGAAGTATTTACAGCTTTTACATAACGAACCAGGCTACTGATATTTCAATGACGTCATTTGAATAAAGCTAATTTCTGTAGATGAAGTTTTAAGTTTTTAAATATAATAAATTATTGTAGTATTGCGATAATTTTAAAAGTATTACCGCTGAATGTATCGCATTTTAGAGATGTTTAAACCAGGCTACTTATATTTCAATGACGTTATTTGAATAAGGTTCATATTTTTCGATGAAATTTTAAGTTTTCAAATATAATAAATTAATGTAGTATTATGATAATTTAAAAAATATTACCTCCGAATGTATTGCATTTTAGAGATGTTTAAATAAAATTGCATTGCAGTTGGAAAATGTTTCATAATCAATGCTTTATGCATAATTGATCTTTCTTGTTTTATTCCTGCATTTCATAACACGGTAAAATGTGCAATCATAGCTGCCAATAAAATTTTGTTATATTCAATAATTTAATACAATAACTACTAACTGTGAAAAACTTAAAATTAAAAGCAAAAACCAAAAGTTATGCAATGCCTTGATGTAACACTGAATTGCACTTATACACGCTTGATTGAAAACATGTTTATATTTCTAGATTATGAAAATTCACTGCTCTGCTTATGTGTGTTTCATCTTAAGATGACAGTCGCTTAAAGAGTTGCCAGAAAATGTCTGTCAGATCCCCCTAAATTTTCCCTTGACAAATTTGAGAAAAAGCATTTCATATTTAGGGAGAAATGTAAAATAAAATATTTTCAATTTTCTAGATTTACAATCAAAATGTGCACAAAAATATCTTACACTGTATTAAATATTTGAAAAGCAACTTCAGTGATACTCATAAATTCTTTTTCATACTTTACTAATCAAAATCTCGCTGTAAAAAATTCAAATAATTCGTTACACTTCTAATCATATAAATATATGTAGGTATGAAAAGTTTCCAGCATGGAGAATCATTTATCTTACATTTTTTTCTGTTTTCCCCTTTTTTACACAATATTACTTTTTCTGACCTAAAATTTATTTTTTGTGGCCAACGATACGTAATACCAGATCATGGAAGTCCCATGATTTGGCATCACTTGCCACGAGTAACCACTTGATTAAGTCAAGGCTAAGATTTTTCGCAAAGTGCATTTGATGAAGGCCGCCAAACCGCATCTGCTATTAAGTACCCTAATATGGTCTAGCTGAAGGTCAATTTCTGCCACGGCCAGCTCACATGTAACTCCATGCTGCAGAGGAAGTTTTCGTGACAGAAAAAATGGGTACTAAAGATGCCACTGCGCTTTAGAATAAGCAGTGACGAAAAATTTGAGTTAAGAAGTTGTTTAGACAAAATACTTAGACTGGGTACATACTTGATTCAACAATGACTTTTTGCAAATATGAACAAGATAAAAATATTTCACGATTAACGTTAATAAAACAGAACAAAACTAATTTAACTCGTAATAAACATTGGAAAGCACTCTCATGAAAGTGAGACACATTTGCAAAATTTTCGACTATATTATTCAAACATTTCGTACAACATATACACTATATGGTCAAAACTATCCGGACGCTTCGGATGTTAGAATGTTTTTCGAATTTCTAAACAAATACTTGGCGAATTGTTCTGTAACTTTGGCGATGTAAAGAACATGCTTGAACGCACACTTTCCAGTAAAGTTTCGGTGATGTGCATTTAGGGGACCACCAAGATATTTAAAAAGGGGGGAAATATATTTGATCACCCTGTATCATAAAAAGCTAGAAATGATTTGTAACTTTCACAAAATAGTTATCTAGCTTCGTTCAATGTATATAAGCATTTTCGTAAAACAAAAACGTATATTCAAGAAGATATGAAGGTTTCTTTAAAATAAAACCAAATTTTGTTACATGCTTTTTGCTTACAATATCCATAGGTTTCAATCAAATTTCACGAAACTTACAGAGCATTCGTCAACGTCCAAGAAAAACATTATACTTCAATTGAAAATTAAAGCATTGAATATACGATGAGATATAAGCATTTGAAGAAACTAAGTTTTTACTGCGCAGGCGCAAAACATAGCAATAATTTTCTTTCATGATTTTGTAGTTAATACTGTAGGGTAAAATAAAAAATAGGTTTCAATCAAATCATAGGTTTCAATCAAATTTCATGAAACTTACAGAGCATGCGTCAACGTCCAAGAAAAACATTATACTTCAATTGAAAATTAAAGCATTGAATATACGATGAGATATAAGCATTTGAAGAAACTAAGTTTTTACTGCGCAGGCGCAAAACATAGCAATAATTTTCTTTCATGATTTTGTAGTTAATACTGTAGGGTAAAATAAAAAATAGGTTTCAATCAAATCATAGGTTTCAATCAAATTTCATGAAACTTACAGAGCATGCGTCAACGTCCAAGAAAAACATTATACTTCAACTGAAAATTAAAGCATTGAATATACGATGAGATATAAGCATTTGAAGAAACTAAGTTTTTACTACGCAGGCGCGAAACACAGCAAGAGTTTTCTTTCATGATTTTGTAGATAATACTGTAGGGTAACTTCTATAAAAAATCCACTGGAATATCATGAAAATTCACAAAGATATCGACGATATAGTGATCAGTTTTTCTCTGACTGTCTGAAAGTACCTAGATGATAAGGAATTTTCCACATATTGACACTTTACAAATTCATCGGACGCCCTTGTTCTGAAAGTGAACTAGTCCAATTTTATGCAAACAATGATCAAAGGTTTCCGGACACCCCTGTACGTGATTCTTCACATCGCCAAAGTTACAAAACACTTCGCCAAGTATTTGTTTTTAGAAATTCGAAGAACATTCTAACATCCAAAGTGTCCGGATGCTTTTGATCATATAGTGAATGATCCTTAAAATAGCTTTCCACACTAGACGTAATTGAAATTCGAAAAATGAAAAGATCGGGCATGAAAAGATCATGATCCGGCCTATCATGTAAGTAATTAGCTTGAACTAAACTTGCACGTGGCTTGTTACATAATTGCCATCTCGATACCGTATTAAACAGCTTCATTTTTCTTGCAGCCATGGGAGTAAATGGAAGTCTAGAAGGAAACTTTTGACTCCCGCATTCCACTTTGACATACTGAAAGATTTTCTACCGATTTTCGACGAACAATCTCAGGTTTTAGTCGAAATTCTGAAGAAGGAAGTAAAAGAGCCTTGGACCGATATTATCCATAAAATCACGTTGTGCAGTCTGGACATCGTCTGTGGTACGTGTTTTTAATAATATTTCATTCTTAATACGTTTATGGTAAATATCTGGAGTTTAAACCTCCATATTCGCATATATTCAAATTCCATGGGTTCAATTCCATTCAAATTCCTTCAGTTCCAGATATCAAGATGCTATTCAGAATGAAAAAATATGTATTAGATATATTCAGATTTTGTACCAAATAATTCTTTTAAACTATTTCGGTAAATTTAATAAAGTTAATTTTTATCAAGTTGGAGCGATGAATTAATAAAAAGTTTAAGGAGTTTAAGAACTTTTGCAGCTTTCAGAGATAGTTTTTCAGTAGTCAGAATGATTTGAATGTTCTCTAGTATTTCATAATACTTCTTTTCTACCGAACAATTGGCGCCGTTTGACCAGTCTAGGGGCTTATTCATGCTAACTGTAATAGATGTTCTTAATAATTTTTGTTCTTAAAAATGAAATTTCAGTAAATTGATTCCACACCTGTTTATTCTAAAAGTGATTACAGTTGAGATTTTAATATGTTCTTAAAGTAAGGCAGGATGTTTTAGAATGTTCTTAAACTAAATTAAAGGAATTATTTTAATATTTTGATTAAAATTTTAAGATTGATTTAAATATTTTCATTTAGAATTTTTTGAGGAAACTTTTGAATTTGACTTTTTCATTTAGAATTTTTATTTAAACATTCCTTAATTTAAGTTAATTTGATTTGAGTTTTATTATTTGAAGTAGTTTGAAAGTAAATTTAATTCATAAGTTTAGGAAGTTTTAAGTATTTGAAGAACGCACTTTATAGTATTTACATTTTTTGTTCTAATCCCATCTCATTAACAAATTTTTTTTATTTTGTTGTTTTTGTAACCCACGCTCCCAGCAACTTAGAATTTGTTTCGATAAAATAGAATGAAATTAATTGAGTAAATTTAATGAGAATATTTTTTTTTATTAAGTTAAATTATATAGAATTAAAGCAGTAGTTTTTCGACTTAGAATTTTGTATGTTCTGATTTGGAATTGAGATTTAAATACTCACTGATATGTGAATGTAGATGATGAAATACTGGTGATTAATTGAAAAATTGGGTAATGCAGGTGTTTTTTACACTCCAATATGAGTGTGACATAAATATCAACTTGAGTTATCTTGTTCTTCACATTGATCATGTGTTTGGTTTTCACACTCAAATAGAGTGGTGATAAAATCAGTTTGTTTGTTCTTAATTCTAAATCTGATATTTTTAATACTGTCTTTAAAATTTTTGGTCGTTAAAGTGGAAAAATTTATTTTATTTATAGGAGAATTAAATTTTTTTTAAGTGGAATATTTAAAATTGTGCAATGCAATTTGAGTACTTTTGGTTTTGAAATTTAAATGGGGATTTGTAATTTGATTTTCCCTTTGGTATTTTGTTTAAAGAAATTATGATACACTTGGCTGTTAGTGAATTTAAATGTACTACTTATACTTGATGGATATTTTTGTGCTATTTTTTTGGGGTTCAAAAAAGATTCACAACCTTTGAGAGGACTCACAACCCTCGGCCCCTTGTCTTAATTTTTTTTTATTTTTATGAGAATTTTTGAGATTTCCAGAGAGATACAGTTATGATATTTGAGTTTATTGTTGTTGAGAGTGCAAGATGTTGCACAATATTTATTGGAGTCGCGTTTATTGATATTGGTGTAAAATGATGCATAAGGTCATTTTAATGTATATTTGTATTTTGAACGATCTAATTTGCCAAGTAATCAGTTTATAGTATAAGTTGTAAACAAGTCGGTTAAATTTGTGTTCAGTTCCAAATTGTTAGGGAATTGAGTTTGTTATTTTGGGGTAAATATTCCACAATTTTTTTTTTTTTGTAACTTGAGCCAAAATTGATATTATTTAAATAGAGTAATATGCTTCGAATGATTGTTTTCTTTGTAGAGGAGAAGATTAGTGATGAATTTGTTGATTTATATTTATTGGTTGTTATGTTGAAGGTACCTTTTCAAAATTTATTGTTTAGATTATTGGAATTCTTTGGCTGGTCCAAAGTTTTCGTTAAAATTTATGTTTATTCATGACAGCTAATGATATAGAGATCTGTTTATTATTTTTCTACTGCTTCTCTTTGATGACGTATTTGTTGGAGCATTTTAAAATGCATTGATGAACTTTTCATAATATAGAGTTACAATGAAGTTGAAGTATTTAATATTGAATCTATATGTATGTTTAAGAGTTTAGACGAAATGTTGAGAAATATGATAATTGTTATTATGAAAGTGTTTAGTGAAGTGATTATTTGATTATTGATTTATTTATAAGGAATTTGATTTTTTTATGATTTTTATGGCTCATGTTACAGATGTAGTTGAGATTTTGATTTTTTTTTCTTTCCTTCGTTTCGCGGAATTTTGTCATGTGTTAGCTAAAATTTTTCATTTTTCAAATGAAAAATTTTTTTGGGACGTTCGAAGGAGTTGTTGGGTTATACCTTTGGATATTTAATTATTTTAAGAGTTTTGCTTTTTGTTTAAATGTGTTCAGGGGTCTTATTTACATAGCCATTCTCTTTTAGTTATCCATTTTCCAATTGTTTAGGTTTTGATATTCTGCTGTTCCAAATATGTTCTATTCCATAGGTTTTGTGTTAAAAACGGCGAAAGTTCGTTCTTTTTAGGTTTTAGCAATTTAAATTTATTTAAATTGGCTAATTTGTGATTCCATTTATTGCCCTTTTTATTCCCTTTAATTTGATTCCAAATTTATTGCTCTCTGTTAAAAATTCGTTAATTCATTGCAGTTTTTCGGTTTTATTCTATTTTCAGCTTTTTAAATATTTTAGAATCGTTCATATTTAAATTGTTGCCGAATTCGCATTTTCCAAATCGTTTCACTTCATTTCTTTTTAATTTTCGTCTGCTCTAAAATTCCATTTCTCTTCTTTAAAGTTTCGAGTTTTTAATTGGTTGACCGTAATATTAAAATCGTCTGTCATTAATTATTTTATCGTTCATCGATAATTTTGTTTACAATCTGTGGCAGCGATGTTTCGCAGTATATAAGCAAATCGCGCACTTTTTCGATCTCTCTTTTACGCTCTTTTTCACTTTTCTTCTGCTTATGGATTAGAACAAGGGGATGTAAGCTATTAAGCTGTCCTGTGCCGTTAGGCACACATTCTGTGGAATGTTTTTTTTCGCGACTTTTAAGTTTGTTCGTGTTTAATTTACGATGTCCAGCCCACGATTCTTGTTTCCTGCTATGACTTAAGTGCGTACTCTTAACGCTGCATATAAAATAAAATGTTTATCCCGGCTAATTAAACGTCTGATCTGTTATGAAGTTGTAGCGTCTTCAATCTGTTTTTCCCGCCGTGGAGGCGAGGTTTATTCTAAACAGTTGGGAGCATCCGAAATTATTGTGTCTACAAGCTCTCGCCTGCCATGTGGATTTGAGAAGTGCTCTGACGCCAATTAGGCGGTTGTTTATCGTTGTCAGTGTGCATTCTTTAAATGACGTATTGAGTCGGCATTTCCATATGATATTACTGGACTATATGCTCGGCGTTTAGTACTGATGAGTAAAGAAGTGTCCATTGTTTCCGATGAAGAAATCGTTGATTGAGGTTTGGTGCTGATCGAATTTTCGACGTTGAGGAGCTTGCTGTCGTGTGAACGGTCCTTCTTTTGGACAGGAATGGATGCTTTTCCTCGTGATTAAGCGATTGGACTTTTGCCTTTCCATCTTCGTCTCATCTGTTGGGATCTGATGCATCCAGCATGTTCCATGACGGCTCTACATCCGGGTGATATCTTTTAAATGCTGATTTTTATTTGCTTCTGTCGGTTTAGACTATTTATTTAAAATTTAATTGAACTAGCATAGAATAAGACCCCTTTAGACTTATATATTTTAGGTCACCTGAACCTGAGGTTAAGTTTAACTTTTGTTCTAAATTTCCCTTTTGGCTAACTGATATTCTTTTATCCCAAATTTTAGTTTAGATAAATAATTGAATAAGTTTAATATTGTTAACTTTAAAATTTAATATTCTAACGTTTTTTTTTTCTACCACTATACGACCGGCCATTCCATTCTATTTATTTATTTAAGTTGTTTATTAGATTTGTTAGTTAATGAGATGTAAAAAGTTTTGAAAATTCTTTTAAAAATGAAGTTTAAATTTTAATAAACGTTAGATTTTGAAAACCTAAAAATCTGTGTTCTTTCTTTTACTTTTAATGTTTTTATTTTTAGGAAAGTTCCATTTAATTACAGGAGTACATATTTGTACACGTAGGGAAACTGGTCAATAGGTCCACATTCAGTTTATTTAAGAATTCAGTTTATTTTTAGAATGTTTTCAGGTTAGATGAACTTTGATGAACTTTACAAATTTCAAATATTTTTGAGTGTTTTCAGAAGAACGATTTTTAGGCTTTTAGGTTCTGAGAACTTGGAAAATTTAGAATATTTTGAATGATAGAATGAGATAGAATTGTTTTAGTATTCCTTAATGTTCTTCTCTTCCCCCCCCCCCCCCAACAGATATATTCAGATTTTGTTCCAAATAATTCTTTTAAACTATTTCGGTAAATTTAATAAAGTTAATTTTTATCAAGTTGGAGCGATGAGAAGCGATGATTTACATGCGTCTGTCTTATCTGTGTTAATGTAATTTATTTTGAAACAGTTTAAAGTAGTGGTCTGCAATATGTGACCCGCCACCTGATTTTGTGCAGCCCACCAATGAATTAAGAAACAAAACTCTTAAAAAAAAACTTTCATTTTCATAACTATGTTTTAAATTTTTGGAAAATATATATTTTTTTCTGAAAGCGGTTATACTATTTTTTAGAGAATATGTAAGAAGAATATCCAAGATAAAATTTGTAACATACCAGTAGATGCGCAATTAGAATTTCAATTTACATGCACAATTGGAATTTATCAGACTAGTGCATGGAGTAAAATAATGCAGTAAAGTACGCAAACCTCTTTTTCCGTTGAAAAACTGTACATCTTTTTCTATCCGAAAGGAAAGGACATTGAAAGGACATTGAAGGACATGAAAATTCCTACAGGGTAAATGTGTCTAATTTACATAACATGTTAGAAAAACAGAAAAATTTCCTCACAACACTTGGGAAAAGCGTCTGATTAGATGAACTAATTCGAGACCTAAAGCTAAATTACCTACCACTATATCAATTACATCGTAAGCGTTGCACCCATTTTAGCATGTGCCCTCAATATTTATATCCCAAGCAAAAGTGTTTCTCCAATTGTTTATACTCGAATAAGTCTTTCGTTTTATTAGCAGAGGCAACGAGATGGAAAATAAGTTCTGCCCTGAAATGGGAATTATTGAAAGATAAACTACAACCACATAGTTATCATATCACTATATTTAGACAGATTTAGATGTTATTGTTGTTCCTCAGGAAGGAACTGGAAGTTTCAGCGGAGGTGATGGAATTTGAAGTAGCCTAATGAGATCTAAAACTTTCCCCTAACGTGTTTTAAATGTAATATCAAACAGTTATCTCCCAGACATCTTCTTTCCTGTATAGGAATGGAGAGGGGGGGTGTATCATTTTGAAACCACATCCCGGTGCTGTTGTTGTTGAGATCCAGACCGTCCGACCTACCAGAAAGGTGTAAGGTAACTGTTTGGACGACCGGTAAGTGCCACCCAATTTAGACCGGAACCCAGTGGGGGAGGCATCCACAGGGACCGTACCCTCCTTCCCCTACCACCAACTTCTCGGAAGGACTTACGTACCCACATGTTTAACCTGATCGTACTCCGCATAAACACGGCGGCAGTTGTGGCAGCGTGCAAATCCAGCGCGCATACCACCGGGTTACCGCGCCTGAAATATGCCTACAGCACGCGGTGTTCCCAGGTGGTCACCCACCCAAATACTAACCGCGCCCGATGCTGCCTGACTTCGGTGATCTAACAAGAATCGGTGTTTTCAGCACGGTACGGCCGTTGGCTCACCACATTCCGGTGTAGAAGACCCAGACCGTCCGACTCATCCAGAGGACACGAGCAACCATTTGGACGGCCGGACCACATTCCGGAGTATAATTTTTTTGAAGTTTCAAGGTCTCATGAATTTGTTCTTACCATGACTAGGCCAAGGGGAATAACCAGTAACAACGCAACTTTTGCCGGTTACATCCTCTTCGAATCGATGTTGATGTTGCTTTTGTTGTTGAGACCCAGACCGTCCGACCTACCAGAAAGGTGTAGGGTAACTGTTTGGACGGCCGGGAAGTGCCACCCAATTTAGACCGGAACCCAGTGGGGGAAGCATCCACAGGGACCGTACCCTCTTTCCCCTACCACCAACCTCTCGGAAGGACTTACAGACCCACATGTTTAACGTGATCGTACTCCGCGTGAACACGGTGGCAGTTTTGGCAGTGGCGGGAATCGAATCCGGGCCTACCGAGTGAAAAACCCAGACCACACGACTGACCCGAAGGCTTACAGTAGCTATTTGTGTGGCCGGCGAGCCTACCGAGTGCAATTCCCGCGCGCTAACCACTGGGCTACCGCGCCTCTCTCGAATCGATGTTGTTGTTGTTGTTGAGATCCAGACCGTCCGACCTACCAGAAAGGTGTAAGGTAACTGTTTGGACGATAGGAAAGTGCCACCCAATTTAGACCGGAACCCAGTGGGGGAGGCATCCACAGGGACCGTACCCTCCTTTCCCTACCACCAACCTTTCGGAGAGATCCTCGAATCGATGTGTAATTATAGCTATGGCGAAGATGTGCATGCCAATAAACAAAACTTTGGATTAAAATATTTAAAAATTGACCCCATTCTGGTGTATAATATTTTGAAGTTTCAAGGTCTCATAGACTTGGTCTTGCCATAACTACACCAAGAGGAATAAGCAGCAACAACAAAACTTTTCCGGTAGCGCTCTTTAAACCGACGTGTAGTTATAGCTATGTTGTCGATGTGCATACCAATAAACAAAATTGCTGAAAAATATGTTAAAATCTAATTTATATAAAAAAACAGACTCTGCAAAACATAAAGAGCTACATACAAATCCATAACTTTTCCACTGATCTACTACGATTACAGTCGTCCACCAGAAAGCAACAAGCAATGGTTCATCTAAGATTCAAAATATTCAGTTATTCTTGAGTTAACCTGCATAACTTTTTATAACAGTAGAAGACATTCTTTCGAAATTCCTTACATTTTGTACACATTTTAGAATACACTTACTCTTTCGTATGCTACATTAACATCCAAAGTTCTATTTCATAGAAAATTCGTGACAAAACACTCGCTAACTTTAATAGGAGGATAGCCAAAATTTGACACAGAAAAGCTTTTCATTGCTGATGAACAGCAATAACGACAAAGAGACATTGATTGCTGGAACATAACGGTTTCAATTCTTTGCATATGCAAACGCCCATTTTAGCACAGAATTGCTCTTTCACTATTTTTAACTTATAAAAAATTTCTGTGTTTTGAAATACCTGCCTTTTCAGCTAGGACCTAGGAACGTTTAAAATAATATTGATCCAATAAAATTCTTGAATTTCTGACTATATTGTGTGATGTATACATTAATATAATGTATTTATGGAAACAAAAGCATATTAAAAGTATTCACTATACTTAGCTAGTATGAAAAGTTAGAAAATTATAGTGTTTAATCCTTGAGAATACAAAATACATTTATTTATAGTGCTGCTGCAGCTTATAAAATGATTTCAATAATAAAAATAGTTTATGATAATCCAAAAATATATTAGAGCTAATTTGTAACACATATATAAAGCCATAACTAAAAACTAAAAAAGCAAAAATTAAAACAATATTGAAACAAAATTGAAACTCTTTTCCATCATCATACTACTATGGATGTTTAAGTTTTGGCTTTTTTACTTTTAGTTAAGGTTTTATATATATGTTACAAATTATCTCTAATATATCTTTAGATTTTCATAAACTATTTTTATTATTGATATAATGTATATAATGATATAATGTTGGCGATAAGAATACTAAATATTGAAATTATCGTGCGGTTATCGTGCGAACGGACAGTCAGACCGGCAGACAAACAGACAGAATGACTTTTCAACTATGTTGTAAAGTGTTAAAAATGAATAGCAATAAAAATTGCAAAATAAAAAATAGAAAATACGGTTCATAAATAATTAATATATTGAAAATTGTTTTCGCTAAAAATATCAAACTTTAGCCTCTTTGTAGCAACGACCTAAAGCCCCTCTTAATAACGTTAGTAGCATATACTTTCATTCAATTCTTCTGTGCCTCCTATGTATTATAGTAAAAAAATTTTCATCTACGATTCCTGTTCATTATGTTTACTCTATCTTAACTATGTATCTTATTTTATCTTCACAACTTACTCCCTGGGTTGAGTTCTCTGGGTTGAGTCCATTCACCTCTTAGTTTTCCATTTATATTTTTGGTCTACTTTGTATTTATCTTCCTTTTCTCTTGGACATAACTCAACTCTCTGTCATTTGATCTTATCTGCTCTGCTTCAGCACAGGGCTCCTGGACTCTATCTCATGATTCATGGTAATACTTGAATTCTTAATAATTTTTCACTTTTAATCCTTTATTTTTACTTGTGACTGGTCTTATGGTGTTCTTTATGACTACTATTGATGTAATTCGAAACAAGCATTTGTTGTGGTTTTTTTGGATTAGAAACCCAGTCTTAAAAGATAAACTAATTCGAATTAACTTCTAATGTAGACATAGGGTCGTTCATTTTTTTTTCCATCATTTTTTTTCGGCACGATGGCCGCGTCTTAACTGCTTTGGATAACTTACTGTAGTGTTTTTTCTATGATTTTGATTTGTACCATTTGTATCACCGGTAATGGATTTGCATATATTTTCCGTTTAAGTACCTTGAAAATAAAGAGGAGTTCTCATTGAGTGGTAGTCAGCTTTGGTGATTTAAATTTACATTTTCGGGAAAAGTTTTATTTCTTTAAATGCATTTTTAAAATTGAAGAGACTTTAGCATGTACGAACATCTTCGTCTTCACCATCTTCCAATCTTAACTTTTCGTCCCTGCCGGCACTCCTGTGGAACGCCACTGCAATAATTTCAATTTATTTGCAAGCCCTCATTATTCAGAGTAGCTCACTTACCGGATTAACGACAGAGAACTGGTGCTTTCAGTTTAATCGACATTTTATTTTTTATAAAACGCTTTGCAGAATTATTTATGGTAGATAATCATACCATTTTAAAATTTTAAATAAAAATTAGCACCCATTACTAAATGCCCGCTAATTTTGTTAATCTTCGTATGCAAACTACTAACTTCGAAAGCATCTACTAGATGGCAGATAAAGTAAACCGATATAGGTTCCTTCACACTGCATTAAAACTAGTATTTGTTGTTAGCTTTCGTATATCAACCTTTTAATTTCACATCATTTGAAGAAATTCATGAAACCGGCTTGTTTATTTTAGAAAGTGAACGTATGGGAAACTATTAACCGATTCATCCATATGTAAAGACCGTAGTATCCACCAGCCTTCGGAATTGCAAGTCGCAACTCAAATTCGAGCAGAAAATCAAAAACTGTATGAACGTAAAATATCCTCTTTAAAAAAAATCTATAAATGCGATATTGAAGCCACGTTGAAATTTTTCGTTCTACTGACAATAGTGAAAAATTGTTTTTCTGTGGTATAACTCTCGTAAAAAAATACAACTTTGATATTTGAAGAGTTTTCTTATAGATTTTGAGCTCCTTTTTACAAAAATAAAGATCACCATGTTGGAAAAATTCGATTTTACAAATCAATGGCCAAAATTACTTTTGCGAAACGACCAGAAGGTGTTCACTCTCTTGTGACGTCAATGAGCGAGAAGTGAAGCGTAGAGTGTATAATGGGGCACGACCAAATTAGCATCGCACTATAAAATCTATTATCATGGATTCAAGCATTTTACTTTCCTTATAATGTATAAAAAATGTATTGTGACACGGTCTTAAAATTCGAGAGCGAGTTTTCGACGGGAGAGCACGTTTCAAGCATTCCTGAACACGAATCGACGTTTTTGAGGTGCTGTCTCTATGCGTGTGTGTGTGTGTATCCGTGAGTCTGTGGAGACGATATCTCACGAACGAACGTAGAGATTCGAACGAAATTTTGTACAAAATTTACAAAATTAATCTGTTAACACTGGAACCCTATTGTTTTTAAACGCAATCGAATATTCAGAACACTCCTAAATTTTCGAATGGAATTTTGAGAAAATCGTCAAAAAATAAAAATATTCAATAAAGTTACGTAAATAATCATTTATCATGTAATTTTTCATTTTAAAAGGATTGATACAAAATTTGAAACGCTAGTATGAACTGTTCTATAGATACTACACATTTTTTCAAATAAATGTAACAAAAAATCACATAAAATTAAAAAAGAAAATAACTATTGTAAAATATGTTCACTTTTCATAAGTAATATTATACAATAAACTTGTTAACCTCATTCTCGTGGATCTAGAACATTCCATTCACGAGAGAAATACTTCGAATACTAAATTTTTATTTGACGCCAATAGTCATTTACCTACTATAAAAACAGCCTATTTCTTGTCCATAACACTTGGCGAAATTTTAGTGATAAATTTCACGAAATATCGCCAACTTGTCGACTCTTTTAAAATGTTGACAAATTGACAGAAATGTCGCCAAATTGGTAAAGAGGATGCTAAATTAATGAAAATGACAACTAATTGATGAAAATTCAATACCTTGGAAGAACATAAAAATCGACTATAAGAAAAACCTATTCTCCGTCCTTCCGTCCATATAACTAGACGAAAATTTTGTCAGTATGTCGCCAACATAGGAACTTTTAAATGTTGCCAATGTGAGGGAAATGTTGCCAAATTGATAAAGCTGATGCTAAATCATTGAAAATGACGACTAATTGATGAAAAATCAATATCTTGGAAGAACATAAGAATCGACTATAAGAAAACCTATTCTCCATCCGTATAGCTAGACAAAAATTTTGGCAGGATGTCACCAACTTGGCGACATTTTAAACGTTAACAAATTGAGATAAATGTCGCCAAATTAATAAAAATGTCGCCAACTTGATGAAAATTACGACTAATGGGAGGTAATGATTTGCAAATTTTGAATTCCATCGTATGATGGGCATACCATCTAGTAAATGCTCTTCTCTCCGTTTACCTGTAATACTTGGCGATACATTTGATAAACTTGACGAATTATCTAGTGGGATATCGTCATATTGGCGATATTTCGTCAAAGATTGACAAAAATATCGCTTATATTGGTTGTTGAGGATTCTATGAATATTAATAATTGTCAATTTAGAGTTGCGTGAAATATAAGTTAATTGGGTACTTTGAAATAGTATTACATGTTGTCATCCGGAAAATCGCCAAATGCACAACTCAACGTTAAAAACACTGTACCGTGGATCTTTTCATCATTTTTTCACTGTTTTAGAAGTAATTTCATTGTATTATACAAGGAAAATCATGTTCTGTCAACATCAGATATTTTCTTCTAATTCAGAAAAAAGAATTGACACGAATCGTGATTTAAAATCAATAAATCTGTTATGTAACCTTTTTATTGCACGTGTTAAGATGTAAGTTTATTTAACTTACTATTAAAAGACGTTGTCACGTATTCTAATGTTTACATTTTTTATTTACTTACGCACGTGTGTGCGTACCAGTGCGAATACGTACACGCATGCGTACGTATGAGTGCTTATTCTTGTGTACGTGTGTGCGTACCAGTGCGAGTACATATATGCATGCGTACTTATGTGTACTTGTTCTTGTGTACATGTGTGCGTGCGCTTGCGTACATGTATAAGTGCGCTTGCATACAAATGTGTACGAAAATATATTTGTAAGTGCGGCTCGCGAGCCTTTAATTCACTTGAATGTGATCCTCTGTTCATTAAAGGTTAAACACCACTGATTTACTTACAGCCATAGTTTAATTCAAATGATCTCTTATTAAGCTTTTGATGTGAATAACATCTATATGCTGGGGATTTCTGTAACAGAAAACGAAACATTACAAAAAATGTAAAACTGTGGATGCTTATATCTCCGAACCTAATAGGTAAATATTTGTTTTTTGTTTATCGAAAATAGGGTCCAGATAATTAATATACACTGCTCATAACTGAAATCGCAACACCATAAAGTTGCAGGTATAGATTTATGTAAATCAGGCAATGGAAACATCAAGGCGAGATATGCAAATGATCACAGTTTCGTTGCGCATAAAGACGCAACACATTGCCGAGCAGCATAAAAGCGTCAGGTCAAGGAGGAGCGATATCACAGCTAAATTGTAGCGTCATTGGTTTCAGGTTGTAAAAATCATCACAGTGTGCCAAGAGTACGTCGACGTACTGCTTACGTGCAATTGTCGTCAACGGAACGGCAACAAATCAGTGTTTTACGTGAGGATAGATTGAGTCTTCGAAGGATCGCTGAACCATTGGGTTGTGATGTGAGCACAGTTCAACCGTGTGTGTTACGGTTTGTGAGAGACAACGATACGACAAGAAAATCAGGTAGTGGAGATTCCAGGTGTACTACACCATGTAAAGATCGTATGCGTCTGAGAAGCGTTGCGCTGGAGCTGTTTACCACAGCAACCGTGTTACAACGACATTTATCCCACACTGCAGGTAACGTGGTTTTGACGCAAACAATTCGAAACCATTTGCATCACGCAGGACTCCGAGGTAGACGACCTTTTCGACACCTAACTTTTCAACGTCTTCACCGGTTACGTCGTCTCCAGTGGTGTCAAATGATACGCAATTCGTTGACAGAAAGGCGAAACATTCTATTCACGGATGAATCACGATTCTGTTTTGGCATACCGGTTAGCCGTACTCGCGTATGGCGGTGCATTCAACAATGCCACCAGGAAGCTTTTTCTATCAGTCGCCACACAGTCCTCCTAAGTGGTACCATGCGTTGGGGTCGTGTAACATTTGGTGGACGAACATCTTTTGTCCACGTTTCTGGCAATATCACGACACAACGATACGTCTCTGACATTCTGAGACCTATGGTACAGCCATATTTGTCAACTAGGCCTGGACTGTGTTTTCAGCAGGATAATGCCAGACCACATACTGCACGGGTAACTATGAATGATCTACAAGGTTTTGATATCCTGTATTGGCTAGCATATTCTCCGAATTTGTTGCCAGTTGAGCATATCTGGGACATCACTGTTCGCCGATTAAGAGAACTCCCAATTCCAACAAACCATGTTCAGTTACTAGCCCAATTGCATACTGTGTGGAATGCCATCCTTCAACACACCATTGACCATCTCATTGATGGGATGCCTCGTCGTATTCAATCCTGCATAGCCGCTCACGGTGGGCCTATTCCATATTGATCTAATGTCAATAAAATTCCATGCTTTCATTTTCCAGGTATAATTTTTTGATCATTTGCACATCTCCATGTTACAATTATATTCTATAAATTTGATAAAGATATATAAATTTCTTCATGGTGTTGCGCTTTCAGTTCTGAGCAGAGTATAAATGTTTCAATATTTTAATATTTTGAACTTCTTTAATGTCTAAAAAAAAAAAAAAAAAACCTCTATCTGTTTGGGCGAGTGTTTTATATCATTTTTTTTTACTTGCACTCGAAATATCTTCGAAAGTCTAAAAATCAGATATAAATAGTAGACGACAAAAATATGTGTTAGGGAATTTTGTTTCTAAATCTATAAACTTTTAAAAAGACTCTTATATTTCTTGCGTTACTGTCTTGTCAATAGTGAAGAAGTTTGAAAATTTTCAACTTTTCAAGTTTGTAATGATTATATTTCAAAAACTGAAAGTGAAGAAATAAAGCAACTATAAACAAAAAGCAAGAATTTGTAGGTCTTTGAAAACCCTATAAGTGTATGTAATAAGTGTATATAATTATATTTTGAATCAAGCCTTTTTTTTTCTTTTCGAAAAAACTCAAAAATATATCTGTCTGAACAAGATTTATTTTTCATTTTCAACTCTTTACAATATAGTTGAAAAGTGTTTATGACTTTGTTCATTCTCTGTATCTGTCTGTCCGTTCATACGATAACTGCCGTAAAAATGACTTTATTATAATGAAATTTTAATATATTGTTGAAACGGTCTGTGGGACATATGGGAATGTAAATGAATAACATCACCCAATTAGTTTGGATTGAATCCGGGTTGAAAAAATGAAATACATTGAACCCTATGGGACCAAATTCTTCAAACATTTTTTAAGCGAATTTAAAATTCACAATGTGCTTCGAAAAATTTAGGAAATATTCAAATTATCCCATAAAATATATGAAAAAAATTTCAGCTAAACATGTTCAGTAGTCTTTTAAATAAAAATAATTAAAATAACAATTTCACCCATATTATATGAAGAGATCATGTGACCCACTTCAAAATGCAATATGGCATCAATCTTTTTCCCAGTGTCAAAATCGTGATTTTTAAAGTTATTTTTAATTTATATTTAGTGTTGCATCCGTACTAAAACCGCTTTATATTTGCCTAATTTCTGTGCATTGTGCATCTGTATTCTGCGCCAACGCAATTACAATATTTTTGAGTTTAAATGATCACCAGACTTTGATTATTTCTTCAACGAAACCTAATTTTAACGAATACAGAATATAAACACATCATGCTGTAAAATGAGTTGTATAAGAATTGCTGAATTTTTAACGTAAATTATTTAGCTCTGAAATCTGAAATATAGCTGATAGGAATGAAATATTCATTGATTTTACATAAAGAAACAGACAATTTTATAGCATTGCCTTTTCCGATGAAGTTTTAAGCATGGAGTTAAAAAGTACTTTTACCTCCATGGTTTTAAGTTTTAAAGTAAATTAAATGATTGTAGTATTGTGATAATTTTAAAATTATCACCGCTGAATGAGAAGAATGCAATAAAAGTGTATGAATGAAATGTTCACTGTCATTTGAATAAAGTTCATTTTTTTCCGATAAAATTTTAAGTTTTCAAATATAATAAATTATTATACGAGTAGTATTGTGATAATTTTAAATATCACCGCTAAATGTATTGCATTTTAGAGATGTTTAAATAAAATCGCATTGCAGTTGGAAAGTGTTTCCTGATAAATGCTTTATACATAATTGATCTTTCTTGTTTTTGTCTTAAAAGATGTTTTTGTCTTAACTATAAAAGATAGGTATAAATAGTAAGCGACGAAATTATGTATGAGGGAATTCAATTTTAAAATCTATATGTATTTTTTTAAAATGCTCTTATTGTTTTCAAGTAATCGTCTTGCCATATTAAAGAAATATGAAAATTCACCGTTTTTCAAGTTTGTACTGCGTATATCTCAAAAACTAAAAGTACAAGCTATGAACAATAAGCAAAAATTTGTATCTCTTTGAAAGCCCTACAAGTATATATAATTGAATTTTGATTCGAAGTATCAGTTTTTAATGCATAGTGGTTATAATTTCGACATTTTAGTATTACACGTATATTAATATGTGTTTTCCAATGGGTGGGAAAGCTGCAATAATTAAAATGTCACTAGTATTGCAGCTCAATGTGTTTATTCACTTTTTGGTGAAAAATTGTTGCACAAACACGAGATATTTTGTCGTGCTAAGAAAAATTAGTTAAATGAATTAAGATAATGAGATTCTAAAGTTGTCTAATGATTAATTATTTGACAGAAAAAATGGAAATATACGTATTCAAGAACGTATTCAGTTAGTAAAATAATTCGATATTTTGACATGAAATCTATGATTGGAATATTCAGATGAAATCCGGTTGAAAACTCGTCATGCAAGCTAACCATAAACAGTTAGCGAGTCACTTATAGTGCTTTGAATCGAAACAAATGAGTTTAAAAATGGTCTGTTATATTTAACTTGGAGCAGATTTTTAACTAAACATTTTTCAGATTTGGGGTAGCGTTTATATATAAAAGGCAGAATTCGGAAAAAGCTTCTAAGCGAATTATCTCAAAATATACGTAATCAATTTTGATAAAAAAAATTTTAGACAATTAAAATTAGACAGTTAAAGGACAATTAACATTCGCCAGGCGTCTAAGGAATTTGGGTATAAGTTTTATCGCACTATGCTTTCCAATTGAAGAACGGAAATTATAAAGCATGTTTATGTGATCGTCTCTCATAATCTATATATATAAAGAAGAAAAGTATATATGTATGTATGTATGTATGTATGTATGTATGTATGATCCAACATCACGGGAGAACAGCTGAACCAAATTTGATAAAATTTGGTGGGTAGTCTTAAAATAGTCCGACTTAAAAGTTAGTCCATGATTCGAGTTTTTATGATCAGTGGTTCTCGAGATATTAGTGAAAAACGATATTTTCGTTTGTCTCATCATCACGGGAGAACGGCTGAACTGAATATAATGAAATTTGGTGGGTAGCTTTGAAATACCCCCATAAATTTAGTCCAAGTTTCGAGTTTCATAAATTCAAGGGTTGTCGAGATATTGATGAAAAACGAAACTTTTTCCAAGGAGTTCTGCTCTCTAACTCCATGATTCCCAACGAAAAAGGTTGGAAATCGTTGGTTTTAACGTGAAAGTCAATTAAATCTCTGAGTTTTGTGGGAGTTTATTGAACGTATTAGTCACTTTTGAAAATCGCAGGTTTGAAATATGAATTTAAATGGAAACTATCACCATGGTTTATTTCTCACAGGCTTACTCAACAACGAAAAGTATTAAGAAATCACAAGAAAGATCAATCATGCATAAAGCATTTATTGTGAAACTCTTTCCAACATTAATTGTATTTGAACATCTCTAAAATGCGATACATTCAGTGGTAATATATCACAATACTGCAATAATTAATTATAATTGAAAATTTAAAATTTCATCGAAAGAAACGAACTTGAGTCAAATGACGTCATCGAAATATAAATCGCCTGGCTCTCTGTCTGAAAGCAGTGTAAATATTTCATTTATACATTTTTATTTCATTCATCACAGTACTACAAAATTTATTCTACTTAAAAACTTAAAACCATTGAGGCCAAAGTAATTTAACTCTATGCATAAAACTTTATCGAAGAAGTCTGCCATTAAATCGACTGCTTCGCTATGTAAAATCAATGAAAGTTGCATTCATATCATCTATATTGCAGATTCCAGAGCAAAATAATTTTGCGTTAAAGAAATTCAGCAATTCTTATACAACTCATACAGCCCAATCAGTTTACATTCTCCAAAAGTAAAAATTATATTTCGTTGTAGAAATAATCAAAGTTTCATGATCGTTTAAACTCAAAAATGTAATTATTAAAAGTCATTTTTACGGCAGTTATCGTGCTAACGGACAGACAGACAGGCAGAATGAGAAGAGTCATAAACACTTTTCAACTATATTGTAAAGTGTTAAAAATGTTTATTTAATTATCAGCATTTCATGAGAAAAATTCTTTCTTATGCAGCTATGACTTATATAATACAATGATTTTTTTTCTTACATAATGCAATGAATTTACATCTTTCACAGTGTACAAAAAACAATGTATAAGATTTAGGGTCCTATATGTTCCAGTGTAATTTTTATCACAGTTTTGTATGGTAAATCCTGAGCAACGCCGAGTTACTTATAATGCTAGTTACTATAATTCTAGATGCTATTGTTGGTATGGTAAATTCATTGCATTATATAAGGAGAGTCATGTGTTGCCCACATCAGATTTTTTAAATTAATGTATAACTCGGCTATAGAAAACATTCCCAAAGTTGGTATTTCATCGTGTGCAAAGTTTTTTTTTTGTAGATTTATTTTTATACTTTTACTTATCTTTAAATGGTAAGCTTTATAAAAACGTGTAACACGTGCGCGTCTGTGTTACTTCGTTCATTCAAAAAGTGTATGGCATTACTTGAGTCCTCCTTTCTTCAAATTATATAGATAAATGTATATATATATATATAAATATACTCCTTAAATTAGTATTATTCCCCTTTACTGTAGAGTCTACACTAGGTGTCTCTGTAGGGGCGCAGAAAAACAGTGAATCAGAATACGTACAAGCTGTTTTGAGGTAAGAACAATATTTTTGCTTTAAAAGCACTAAATTATATTGGAGTGCTTTGAAATATATGCATTCATTATATAACCTTTTAACAAAACGTTTATTCTACTACAAAAAAAATTACACTATTCTGCAGAAAGTGTTACATAATACCTCACTCTCCAAGTACAGGATCGACCATTGCAGATGCCAGTATTCGTGAACCGGTTTCACACTTTTTAGCGGTCTGCAGCACGGAATAACCTATACCTACAATGACAGCAAGGAAACTTGTTATGTGCCGTAATTTTAATTATATTATTTATTTCATGTACCGTAAAATCTGTCATTCCCATAGAAGTTGTGAGGATTCTATTATTTATTATCATTTTATTCTAATTCTACTCTTCCTGATTTTAATTTATGTCCTAAACTTCTCAACTTTCATTCCAAAGAATCACGATTGGCCAGATCTATAAGAAGGACAGACTTTAGAATTACGTATTTGCCATTCTGCAGAGTTCGCGTGCGTGTGTGTGTTCTGATCGTCCATGGAAGGTAACATCTAGAGTGTAGCCTACAATCTTGTGAGTATATATATTATTGTTGTTGAGACCCAGACCGTCCGACCTACCAGAAAGGTGCAAAGTATCTGTTTGGACGGCCAGGAAGTGCCACCCAATTTAGAACGGAACCCAGTGGGGGAGGCATCCACAGGGACCGTACCCTCCTTCCCCTACCACCAACCTCTCGGAAGGACTTACGGACCCACATGCTTAACGTGATCGTACTCCGCATGAACACGGCGGCAGTTTTGGCAGTGGCTGGAATCGAACCCGGGCCTACCGAGTGCAACTCCAGCGCGCTAACCAATGGGCTACCGCGCCCTGTGTCTATATTGTGTCTATATTGTGTCGTAGTTTAATCGTTCAGATTAAAGTCAGTTTAGTAACAAGTTGGGATTGAACTTCGTTGTAGAATAGTATGTCTCGAGTAGAATTTGTAATGCTAGCCTTGTAAATAGTTTGTATAAAGATTTGCTTTGAGTTCTAAGCTAAGCTAGCTGTAAATAAAGTTGTTTATTTGTTAAATGCCGTGATTCTTTCGTCGAACTCTAGTCACTAGGTTATTGAAAGTTTAATTTTTAATTGGAAGTTTAGTTTAATTTGAGTGAAGTAAATTGCAATGATTCAAACAAAAGTAATGATCTTGGGTTGAAGTGAATAATAGTACTTTATAAAGTCTTTATGTAAACTATCGCAAGAGATTGGGGAGAAAGATCACAAGCAATTGTCATTAAGCTACAAAAACAAACAAAGCTATTTCTCATATACCAAGGTATATCCATATCAAATTTCACTGAATGGCGTTTATTAGTTGGAAAGTTATAAGAGAAAATCAGGAGCCGAGATCTGTGGAATTACCTTGTACTATGCATTAAGGGAAAGAACGCCCTGAAATCATTTAATGCGTTGTGCCAAAAGTCTAGTTGCGTCACTGCATAGAACCCGCCTAAACTAGGTTTTCCAGTATTAGTATTGCCATCAAAATAGCGAAAGTGCAAAACGCTGGTATGTGCAATGGCAGCGCGATCCTAGTTTTGGGAGTGCCCCATTGGGTGGGTTCTGTTCCTAGTGCAGTTTTACAACTCGCGCATATGAAGTATGCGAGCTGCGAAAGATTTCAAATTAAATTTTGATTTAACAAATAATTATGAAATT
The DNA here is from genome assembly GCA_951213105.1 of Amaurobius ferox. Lineage (NCBI taxonomy): Eukaryota > Metazoa > Arthropoda > Arachnida > Araneae > Amaurobiidae > Amaurobius > Amaurobius ferox. Next base: position 94,068,318 of record OX578149.1, on the reverse strand, counting down.
AGAAGTATATAAAATTTTCAATATTTAAGAACCCTAATACGAGTTTTTTTAATTTGAACATATGAGTTTTTATAATTTAAATATTAAATTAAACAAATTAAAATACAGGAAAACAATGAAGTCAAAGTAGCGCATCTAAATCGCAAAAATGTATTTAATAGCACTTTTAAATCACAATGCATGCAAGTTCACACGCTTTGATTAACTAGCTAAAAGTTCTTGTTTACTTGTTTTTTGTTGAAAGCGTAGTGAGCATGCCTAGTTTAAAAATGCAAGTTTCACCCTATCCAGTTAGTTTTAATAATTGAAATTATGGTTCTGTAAATCTGCGTATAATTTCACATATGTATGCAAAATTTAATCTTTCTGCCCATAGTAGTTTTTGAGTGAAAGGAATCGCAAAATATAGGCAAATTTTTATTTTGCTGCATTAGGAATGGAGAATAGACTTCGTTTCGTTTGTCGATAAAAATGGTTAGAGTGCACCATAATTGTATTTTATACAATATGTATAATTTTTTTTCTCTTCCGCAGGGCTGCCGAAGTATTTATGAAACGTATGATTTATCCGCCATATTTTCTAGATTGGTACTTTCGTTTCTCAAGCCTTGGCATTCAGTTCAAGAAGGATATTAAACTACTCCACAATTTCACCCGAACAGTAAGGAATTGTTCATTGTAGCGAGTTTTCCCCAGTTTACCAATTATTTATATCAAGGATGTTTCAAGTTATTTATTCAATCAGTTCAAAATGGATATTAAACTACGCCACAATTTCACCCGAACAGTAAGGATTTGTTCATTGTAGTGAATTTTTCCCAATTAAACAGTTATTTATTTCAAGAATGTTTCAAGTTATTTATTCATTCAGTTCAAAATGGATATTAAACTACGCCACAATTTCACCCGAACAGTAAGGATTTGTTCATTGTAGCGAGTTTTTCCCAGATAAACAGTTATTTATTTCAAGGATGTTTCAAGTTATTTATTCATTCAGTTCAAAATGGATATTAAACTACGCCACAATTTCACCCGAACAGTAAGGATTTGTTCATTGTAGCGAGTTTTTCCCAGTTAAACAGTTATTTATTTCAAGGATGTTTCAAGTTATTTATTCATTCAATACAAAACGGATATTAAATTACTCCACAATTTCACCCGAACAGTAAGGATTTGTTCATTGTAGCGAGTTTTTCCCAGTTAAACAGTTATTTATTTCAAGAATGTTTCAAGTTATTTATTCATTCAGTTCAAAATGGATATTAAACTACGCCACAATTTCACCCGAACAGTAAGGATTTGTTCATTGTAGCGAGTTTTTCCCAGTTCAACAATTATTTATTTCATGGGTGAAAATTACAATAAATATGTGAACACAAGAAAATTCTGAAATATTTGTAATCGTATTAATATATGAAAATTATAAAATTCAGGACCTTTAAATAAGCACAAACGTGATATAGTTGAGCAGGACACGTGTATAAATTTACTGATCAATCGAATAAAATGCATGTTAGTCCCGCCTAGCTGCTAGATTTTAAAAAATAACTGATTTAGAACAAAGTTGAGTAAAATACCAGGTACATGCCCGCTGTACGCCTGCTACACAGGTCAAACAACAGACACAGAGATTGTTAAAATCCGACGCATTGAAACAAAACAGATAAAGAAAGGGATACGCCGGCCGTGGCAACCATACGACTTATGACCATTAATAATGGCGGTTCTTAAAGGCTCATAATATCTTCTTACGATAAAACCATAACCACGGGGACACGGTTAACAGAGCTATTTATCGGACTGTAAAACATCTAAAAAGCAAAAGCTCCAGTCGTCGACGTATTTGGGTACAAATTGCAAAATCAATGCCAGACCGCCACCTGCATAACACTGTATATAGTACCCCAAACTCACATCCGGGGAACCTGGGTCATAGCTCCTTCATCTTCATGGATTTATGTTCCCCCAAAGAGGATTTGAAATGCAGATTCCGGTATGTCTGTTTCTTTTATATATATATATATATATATATATATATATATATATATATAAGATTTAAAATGAAAAAAGAAAATATATAGATGGAATGATTGTTTTTACAGGGTTGCAGAAAGGTCAAGGGGGATTGCGACCCCTATTTCCTGGTTAGAAGCTAGCTTTGACTTCATGAAAACGCTCCCAGAGACTCTGCACGCCCGAAACAGCAATCGATCATGCCCGTGGGGAAAAAATGGCCGAATCCCAGACAACATAAAAATGATCAAAATAACAAAAATTGGAAATTTTACTAACCAGCAAGACGAGAATCTTGGAAGAGTTGCATAAAGCGTATATACTTCGAATAGGAAAGCATACATAAAAAAAGTCGCGTCTAACTTATAGAGCCATCTGGATGTGAAACAATCAGATAATCCTAGGTAAGAGTTGAGTTGTATTGTATGATGTCGGATAAATTAACATAATTTTTATCACTATAATTTCTGCATAAGTTAGACGCGACTTTTTTATGTATGCCTTCCTATTCGAAGTATATACGCTTTATGCAACTCTTCCAAGATACTCGTCTTGCTGGTTAGTAAAATTTCCAATTTTTGTTATTTTGATCATTTTTATGTTGTCTGGGATTCGGCCATTTTTTTCCCCACGGGCATGATCGATTGTTGTTTCGGGCGTGCAGAGTCTCTGGGAGCGTTTTCATGAAGTCTAAGCTAGCTTCTAACCAGGAAATAGGGGTCGCAATCCCCCTTGACCTTCCTGCAACCCTGTAAAAACAATCATTCCACCTATATATTTTCTTTTTTCATTTTAAATCTTATTTTTCAAGACTCTGATAGTGTGGCAATTTGCGCCTTTCTCTTTCTTGGATTTCATACTTTTTGGGATTGTATTTCTTTATATATATATATATATATATATATATAATAATAGAAGTTTGAAAATCCAATGAACGAAAAGTAAGAAGATGTAACACGATAAACCTAACTTTTTAAAACACCCACAGAATAAAATATAATACAGCAAATCATCAATCAAATGGATAAAAAAATACAAAACACAAGCTATCAAGTTACAGAAAATCAACCAAATTAAAAGGTATGGAAACAAAAAAAGAAAAACTTAAACTAAATTCAACTATCTAACTGGACATGATTAGATTTTTGTAGAGGTTAACAATTCATGATTTAGGCTTAAAGCCTCGTCCACGTGTAAGGCGTTTGTGCTTGATTTCGTTTGTTATACTTATTTCGATTCCATACCTTTGTATTATATATTTTTCATTGACTTGTTGATTCGATATTTATTTTATTTATTTTTTTTCCATTTGCTTGAGGATTATTTGATTTTTACTTTTGTTTTGTAAGCCAGTTAGATAGTTGAATTTAGTTTAAGTTTTTCTTTTTTTGTTTCCATACCTTTTAATTTGGTTGATTTTCTGTAACTTGATAGCTTGTGTTTTGTATTTTTTATCTATTTGATTGATGATTTGCTAAATTATATTTTATTCTGTGGGTGTTTTAAAAAGTTAGGTTTATCGTGTTACATCTTCTTACTTTTCGTTCATTGGATTTTCAAACTTCTATTATTGTTGAAATCATTTTATTTATGAGCTGCATTTGCGCAATAAATTAAATGTATTTTGCATTTTCAATCCATTTACTTAATAACTTTAAATTCTTTATTTAATAATATTTGCATAGTATCCTTCATATTTTAGTAAGCTATAGTATCTATAATTTTTTATTTTTTTTTATATATATATATATATATATATATATTATATATATATATATTTATATATATATCTTTATATATATATATATATAATTATATATTATATATATATATACATATATATATATATATATATGTGTGTGTGCGTGTGTGTATAGATATATACAAGGTAGGACCAAAAATTTCGGAGTGATATCTCCAACTGTGCTGATATCTTCAACTCTGATTGGAGGAGAGGGGAACTATTTTACCGTGCATAGAGGCACATGTGACGCGAGACATGAAAAGAAAGAAGCAGGTGTTTTTCCAGACATTGCGTGTAAGTGAACTTCTTCTTCGACCCAGACCGTCCGACTTACCAGAAAGGTGCAAGGTATCTGTTTGAACGGCCGGGAAGTGCCGCCCAATTTAGACCGGAACCCAGTGGGGGAGGCATCCACAGGGACCGTACCCTCCTTCCCCTACCACCAACCTCTCGGAAGGACTTACGGACCCACATGTTTAACGTGATCGTACTCCGCGTGAACACGGCGGCAGTTTGGGCAGCGGCGGGAATCGAACCCGGGCCTACCGAGTGCAACCTCCGCGCGCTAACCACAGAGCTACCGCGCCCACGTGTCAGTGAACTGTAGTTGTTGGCGGTCGTCGAAAATGGAAATGGCGTTTGAAAAATAACGTGCGAATATAAAATTCTGCCAGCGTTTGTGGAAATCGCCGACAGAATTATTGCACCTTCTACAGCAGGTGCAATGTTTCCCAGTCTGGAAAAACACCTGCTTCTTCCTTTTCACATCTCGCGTCACATGTGCCTCTACTTCACGGTCAAATAGTTCCCCTCTCCTCCAATCAGGGTTGGAAATATCAGCACAGTCTCCAAACTTTTTGATCCTACCTTGTATATATATATATATATACGTACACGTATCTATATATGTGCATGTACTACACACGTATACGTGTTGAAGACCCAGACCGTCCGACTCGTCCAGAGGACTTAGAGTAACTAGTTGGACGGCCGGACACGTATACGTGTGTAGTACATGCACATATATATGTGCATGTACTACACACGTATATATGTGCACACACTCTATATATGTGCATATACACTCTATATATGTGCATGTACTACACACGTATACGTATAACAGTTGCTCTTAGTCCTCTGGACGAGTCGGACGGTCTGGGTCTTCAACACGTATACGTATAACGTATATGTATGTATGTACACACATACATAGATATGTGCGAGTCCCCGGCTCACAAACGAGCCGTCACTAAATGGAAGCAATGCAACATTGAAGTTTCTCCCGGTTTTTATTTCAGGTCATTTCTGACAAGAAACGGAAGCTCCTCAGCAGCAATAGCGAAACTAAAAAGAAACGGAAAGCTCTCATGGATCTCCTCCTGGAGCAGCACATCCAAAACCAAACACTCACGGAAGAGGACATAAGGGAAGAAGTGGACACTTTCGCGTTCGAAGTAAGAGCTGCTGTAAATTATTGAAGACAATGCCCTAAACTATCTTTTCAAATATCGTATGTGGACAGCACATGACTTTCGTTACATAATACAATTCATTTTTATCTTTGTTTCTTTATATTGGTTTAAGGTTTGTCGCCATATAAACAACGCTTGAAATAGATTAAAAATAGTTATTAAATCCCAAAAATGTCGTATTTACTCGTATCAGAGTTTTTCAATTTTTCTTTGAAATAGTTTGAATTAAATCAAAATTCTACAGAGAATCTGTTTAAGGAAAATAGCTCAAATTCGATATACTGAGTGTCCTGTAACAATCTATGAAGGAAAAATTATAAAACTCAAAATTTTAAATTTTTATGTTAACTTTAAAAAGAAAATATAAGATATACGGTTCAAATTCAGTATGTTGAATGTCTTGTAGCATTTTATAAAGGATATATTATAAAATTAAAAATATTCTAAGTTTAAGGAGACTTAATGTCTAGTCGTAAACTTCTGATGCCCGATAAAAAAGAAGCTTGTAAAACAAAAGCCAGATGCTTCAGCTATACAAAAAGTGTAATCCATAAAAATGATTGATATGAAGCAGTATATATATATATTTATATATACAGGGTGTCCCAAAAACACTGACCTCGTCTTTTATTCCTTAAATATTGATCTTGGACATATATAATAAATTACAAAGTTGTGTAAAAAAAAGTACAGAATTTTATGAAATCGATTAAATTTTTCAAGGGAATTAAATTTTTAGAAATACAAAATTTAAATTGTTATACGGCCCCGTACAAAAACATTTCTAATCAGTAAAATGTTCCCGATACACTAATAAGGTGATGTACAAAATTTCATCATTTTAGCATAAAAAGTCCCAGAGATATGAAAAGACAAAAATACTGACTTAAGCCAATTTTCGATGCATCGACATGGGTCCTTAGAGGGGAAAAATCATGTCGGCAGATCGCGTTTCAAGGGTCATACACAAATTACAAAAAAAAACAATGATTACATAAATAAATAATAATTTTGCAATTCATTAGTACAAAAGTATCTACACTGTGTAGAAATAATAACTTTACACAAAAATTACAAAGCTTGTTCAAAATGGTTTCCATCCATGCCAAAGATCAATTAAAGATAAGAGGCAGGTATCATTTGCCTATGATGCATTTCGGCATTGCGTCATTTGGTGTAAACATTTACATTTTAATTTGTGATTAATCCCTCACCAACTTTGTTTAAACATATCTGTGGGAATTTTTATGATAAAATGCTGAAATTTTGTACCTCACCTTATTAGTGTATGGGACACATTTAACCAATTGGAATTGTTTTTATACGGGAGCCGTATAAAAATTTAAATTTTGCATTTCTTCAAATTTAATCCCCTGAAATGTTTTATCGATTTCATAAAATTCTGTACCTTTTCTTACGCAACTTTTGTAATTTATTATATATGTCTAAGATCAATATTTAAGGAATAAAAGCCGAGGTCAATGTTTTGGGGACACACTGTATATACTGCTATTATATTATATAGAGTATATTTCCAAGTTTATAAAGCTTCATGACTGGAAAGTATAGAGAGGAAAAGTTATAGGATGTATTTCGTAATAAACTCGGCAAATTCACCTGTTTGATCCAAAGCAGTTTCTTGCTGTAATGAACTTAGATGATTTGAAAGAAGTTGGGAGTGATAAAACTGCGTATATATTTCATCTCTATATGTCATTATTCGGCGAATTTGTCAAGTTTGTTATGAAATATATTCAATAACATTCGCATTCTATACTTTTCGTTCATTAGATTTGATAAACCGAGCAATAGTTTTTCATCTCAATAATTTTTATGACTGGTACACTTCTTGTAAAGCTGGAGAGTTTGGATCTTTATCTACAAGTTTATTTTCATCGGATTTATCTTTATAAACAATATCAATGATTCGGAATACTATGCAGAGTTTGCTTCGAAGATAAGAGTTTGCAATTTCGTCCCAGTAGCTTAACGGTAGAACGTCGTCTGGCCAGTTCGAAGATCCACGGTTCGATTCCCGCTTGAAGCAACATATTTCTTTACAATTGCGCCCGAGCAGATTAACCGTGTAGATTAGTGCAAAGATGTCGGCGGTCTAAAAATGACCCTAATACCACTAGCACGGTTTCAGTGGACTCGGGGGTATTGATCTCCGATTTCAAATCAAGAGGATAACGACCACACAGGAAGCTGACCTGGAGGATAAAAATAGCATCAGCAGGCTAACATGAAGTAAAAACAGCAGAAGGTGGCCAGTCAGATTGTCAGTTGCACTTCAATCGGACATTAGAGAGTGGAGAATGCAGAATTCCCTTCGAAAATAAGAGCTCGCAATTTCGTCCCAGTAGCTCAACGGTAGAGCTTCGGCTGGCCAGTTCGAAAATTCTAGACTTCGATTCCCGGTTGAGACAGCAAGGTTCTTTACAAATAATTCTCTATACACTGAAATATACACTAAATTCTCTATACACTTTTTTTCCTGCAGGGACATGATACCACTTCTATGGGCATGAGCTGGGCGCTGTATCTTATTGGTCTGCACAAGGACGTTCAAGAAAATCTTCACGAAGAGATGGGCAGAATATTCGGAGAGGATGTAGAGAGATCTATTACTACAGAAGATCTGAAAAATATGGAGTATTTAGAACGAGTTTTGAAGGTATCACTACTCAACATGTAAATCTTATACAGGCTTATATCATGGGATCCGCTGCTATTGGAGATAACAGAGAACATGGACAATTCTCACGCTTATTATGCGAACTTCAACATGGAATTGCCGATATCTAGAATGGCATTAAGAAAACTTACTATGAGCTACAATTTTACGAACTACAATCTTTTTTATGAACTAAGGGGCTCTGCCCCCTCCTCGCTACTCTTCACCAAACCCAGTAACTTGCTTCGCTAGTCGGGAGGCTTAGCCTCCAACTTGCTGCGCTCGCAGGAATTGCTTCGCGAACTATTTCAAGCCAAACTAAAGTTTAACTCAATAAGCGGTTTATTTCATCGTGTTACTTTATTATTGCTCTATAAATGTACCAAATTTCATATTTTTGTATGCTATAGTTTTTGCGGTACATATAATTTTTGCATTTTTCACTTTATAAGTGCATAAAAAGTGAAACTATGTCGAAAATATTCGTAAACTACAAAATTAAAAAAAAAGCTCCGTCCAGCAAAAATTCAACTATGTAGGTGCCTGCCTTTAAAAATTCATAGTCTGGCTATTGTTAGTCTATACAGAACGCGAACTCGCAGCTCAAATATTTTGTTTTTCACTTTGGCATTTAATATTTCTTAAACTACAATATGTATATATTGAAAATCGGTTTATTTCAGCGTATTTCCCAAAGCTTTCTCTACAAGTGTACCAAATTTTATATTTTTGTATGTTGTAGTTTTTGCGGTACGAAGCACAGAAACTCTAGGAACGAGAAATTTGTCAAACAGCAGCGGCGGCGTCAGCTATTTTTTCTTTAATATAGAGAGATAACATCTATGGCTGGGTATCTCAGGCTGAAATCAGAGAGTTACGAAAAATATAAACAATTTCAATACTTATATCTTCGAACCCAATAGAAAAAAAAATGTAAATAAATAGTGCTTGTTCTGTCAAAAATATGTTTATGTTTATGAGTATAATAATTTCAATAATTTAGTATTTTAAACTTTTTTTTTTTATTTTTCAAAAAATCTAAAAAGTTTCTGTCCGAACGAGTTTTTGCCTTACTGTTCACTTTTACTCAAAATATTTTTTATAAAAGATAGATATAAACAGTATGATTCAAAATTATTCAATAGTAAATAAAGTCTTTGAGCAAATTGAAATTGGGAGCTTTTAGCAACTCACTAAGTCCAACAGAATGATTTATTCATACTCACGTGCAAATCCCAATCAGACTGCAATTCGCATGTAATTTATATACCGAAAAATAAATGTGTATAGGATTGATATGGATTGCAATAATCGCATCAAATTGTACGTAATCAGCAAAGTCCGCACACTTCGAGCTCTACACTCATCCAAATACACAGCAGCCATGCATGGGAAACAGGAACCGGTGAACATCAACTTTCTCCGACCCACCCCCATCCGTTTCTTATATCCACAGACACATGCAAGCTATACACTCCTCCCATTCAATATTACTATTTCTTATACAATATCAAAACATACATATTTCTATCAAACATATTTCTATCAAAACATACATACTATACCAACCCCTAACATAATGCAATTAATTTATGCTTCCCTAGACACTCTAACAAACCAATTAAATACCTCAAATTTTTTATCTCATGTTTTCAGTTTCGAGTCACACTATGGAAGAAAAGGACTAACCATGGAGATAAAAGTAAGGAGTTAAAACTTCACATTAAGAAAACTCCAATATTGTTTGAGACAATAATTCAGGTGGCGCTGGGATAAGCTAAGTAACCCTGCATTGTACGCATTTCTATGACGAAAGGTCTAAAATATTTATTTAAACTGTTCATTTTATAAAAATAAATTATTAGCTCAATGTAAATTAAAAATGAAGCAATAAAAATATTCCGAAGTATTCAAAATTATTTTACCTTTCAATTTACTTTTATCTCCCTATATTATATACTCTATCCTATAACTATAAAAAAAATCTGATGTGGGCAGCACATGACTTTCCTTATATAATGCAATGAATTTACTAATTTTACAGTAAAAAAAATAGATTATTTTTATAGTTGTTATTTATATTCTTTCCAAGATATTGAATTTTCGTCAATGAGTCGTCATTTTCCATGTCGTCATAATCAATGAGTCATCATTGATTTAGCGTCATTTTTATCCATTTGACGAGTTTTTCGTTAATTTAGCAACTTTTAATAAAGTCGCCAAGTTGGCGACATTCCAACAAATTCATCGCCAAAATCTCGCCAAGCGTTATGGACGGAGAAATAAGTTGTTCTTACAGAAAATAAATGACTATTGGCGTTCAAATACAAAAGTATTACTCAAAGTATCTTTTTTCGTGAATGGAGCGAGCTAGAGACACGAGAATGATGTCACCAAATTTATTGCATGGTATTACACATGAAAAGTGAACTATTAGTGTTACTCAATTAAACCGCAAAATTATTATTTATTTATGTAATCATTGTTTTCTTTCGTAATTTGTGCATGACCCCTGAAACGCGATCTGTTGACATGATTCTTCCCCTCTGAGAACCCATGTCGATGCATCGAAAAGTAGTTTGAGTCAGCATTTTTGTCTTTACATATCTCTGGGACTTTTTATGATAAAATGCTGAAATTTTGCACATCACCTTATTAGTGTATGGAGCACATTTTACTAATTGGAAATGTTTTTATATGGGGGCCGTATAAAAACTTAAATTTTGTATTGCTTAAATTTAAATCCCTTGAAAATTTTAATCGATTTTATAAAATTCTGTACCTATTTTTACGTAACTTTGTAATTTATTTTATATGTCTAAGATCAATATTTAAGGAATAAAAGCCGAGGTCGATGTTTTTGGAACACCCTGTATATTGGTTGTCCCCGAAATATTTACTCAGAGTTACTATCGGCGCAGTGGTATTTGTTTATGGCTGTTGTGGTTGTTTCTATAAGCAAGCGCATCGTTAAAGCGTTATTTGGTTTTGATTTTCTGTGATTTTTGGTGTGATTGTAATCAAAGGTTTGCATTTTAATCCCTGTCAACGTCTGGTACTCTTCCCGGGTAACGTCCTGGCGTTAACCGGGATTTAAGGTGCAAGTATCTGATAAAAACTACAGCGGAACTCACAGCGAATTCCCGAAAACCAAGACACCGTTTTGACAATGAGCTCGTTTTATAGCAAAAATAAAATACAAAATCTGATGTGGGCAGCAAACGACTTTCTTTGCAGACTCATATTCACTTTATCTTTATTTCTTTAATAATTTATTAAATTGAGTTTAATTGCACAAAATAACACTGAATATGTACTTTTAATTCAAATGTTGTTCTTATTTGTAACTGGACGTTGTTGTTGTTGAGACCCGGACCGTCCGACCTACCAGAAACGTCTAAGGCAACTGTTTAGACGGCCGGGAAGTGCCACCGAATTTAGACCAGAACCCAGTGGGGGAGGCATCCACAGGGACCATACCCGCCTTCCCCTACCACCAACTTCTCGGAAGGACTTACGGACCCACATGTTTAACGTGATCATACTCCAACACGGAGGCAGTTTTGGCAGTGGCGGGAATCGAACCCGGGCCTACCGAGTGCAATTCCCGCGCGCTATTCACTGGTCTATGGCGCATAATAGCTGAACATTGTGTCAAAGGCGGCGTAACAAAACTGCAAAAACGCTAAAATATTTCGAAAACGGTTAGTCTGAGGGTAATGGGGTTGATCTTAGTTTTTTCTTCGTGAAAAGTACGTATACAACAAGCATTTAATTGATACTGCTGCAGCAAAGACATCTGATCAAAAGATGCCACACGAGCCAGTAACCGAATTATAAGAACAGAGGAGGAGCTAGCTTTTGCTCAGTGATTATAATGTCGGTCTACGAAGCATCAGGTCCCTGGTTCGGGACCACGGCGACTCCAAGTTTCCACAGTGGTTACCCTGGACGCTTGAAACACGCAACCTCGCAACCTTCCTTTCCAACGACTTCGCCTCTCAGCACGAGATGGCAGCACCACAAGGAGTCAGAAGCCTTGACACTCCCTTCCTGGTTGACCACAACTGTCCGTCACGCCGAGGCAACACGCCTCCCGGCCCTGACCGTCAAGCCGAGGCGACACGCCTCTCGGCGCTTTCCGCATCAGCGAGGGGAGTATGCGGCAGCAAAGACATCTGATCAAAAGATGCCACACGAGCCAGTAACCGAATTATAAGAACAGAGGGGGAGCTCGCTTTTGCTCAGTGATTATAATGTCGGTCTACGAAGTATCAGGTCCCTGGTTCGGGACCACGGCGACGCCAAATTGCCACAATACATTCGAGTATGCGTAGTCTTTCATTTTAGATTTTGACGCTGTTTGTGGGCCATTTCGTATAAAAAAAAGGCAGGTTCTTCATCTTCAAATCGTACCAAAAATGATTCAACACCAGGGCTTGAAAGAGCTTGAAAACTCGGACCGTGGCGCTCGCCACGAATGGCGTAAAGCAGTTTACCCCACGGCCGAGAAAGAAAACCCATCATCCTCACCCCAAGGGTTCAAAATTTATTTTAACTAAAAGAGGTGCCTGGCCAAGGCAGGTTACAAAAGGCCTACAAAGCCTCCGCATTATTTTGCGGGAAAAATAGTAACTGTCAAAAATGGGGTGCCCGGCCATGGTAGTTACAAGGGCCTACAAACATCTGTATCATTATACGGGAAAATAAATAAATATATAATTCAAAAATAATCAAATTCTAACAAACAATAAAAATAAAACACCCATTTAAATAAAATGACTAGAGAGAATAACCCTATAAAACACCAAAGGAACTACCTTTAGCACATCCAACATAAACAAAAATAACCCCAAAATAAACCTACTGCCATGAAAACACAAGGGCCTCCAACAAAATAAAAAGGGAATGTCCCCGCGTAACCTCCCGCCTCAGGCAATCGGGGCTCAGAATTCATCCAATACCAAAGAACAAAACGATCAATCGAAACAAAGGCCCTACACAAATCCAAATAAAACTAACTCCAAAATCCCAAGTGCAATATTAACCCAAAAAGTTCCTAAACAAATTCCAATTTTTTTAGCTACCAAATTTTTTTAATTATTTTAGCTACCAAGTTACTTAGCTACCAAATTTTGTGAAATTTGGTCAGTTAGTATTTTAGATAGAGTGAATACATGAGATTTTTGCGGGCCATTTTGCAAAAAAAAAAAAAAAAAACGCGGGTTTTTTTATCCCGAATCGTACCAAAATATAATGAGCACCACAGTCACAGACAAGTAACGTACTTATAAAATTTTATGATATTTGGTCCATTAGTTTGAGTTAAAATGGATACATACATTGCACAGACATAACGCTAAATATAGGTTTTTTTTGTTCTAGACATCCCAAAACGTGTAGATCCGTCGACAACTCGAGTTGCGATTTTCAACACGATTCCATTGCTTTCTTGTATTAGTTAATCGCGTTATTTGCAATTTGCATTGCAAAAAATATAAACGTGTTATAGCAGAACTTACTATTCAATACTTCTTTCTAGTAGGGGTAAAAACAAAATTAAAAAGAAATTCTTACAGTTGTATGCACATTAATTATTTTTACAGATTTATATATATGTGCAATGTTCTTTGATTTCCAATTAATTTTCATGTATTTAATTTTTCTTTATTCATCCATTTACAGGAATCTCAAAGACTTTACCCGTCTGTTCCATTTTTCGGTAGGCAGTTGACCGAAGACATAACCTTACGTAAGAATTTCTTATGCAACTGGATTTATTTCCGTCTATAACAACATTTTATTCTGCAAATTCAATTTCTGTAATTAAAATCTCATTGGTCCATGTATACAAATTTTATTGAAAATGTGCAAAATGGAACAATATTCCAATTTATAGACAGGGTTTCTAGAAAAGTCTTTAGGCACGCAAAGGACGTCGGTATGAAAGGTCCCTAATTGTACACGTTAGGTTTTAAAGAACTTTGGTACCCAAAACCGAAGTCGAACCACAGATCTTCGTACTGGGCAGCCAATCCTCTACTGTTGAGCTACTGTTGAGCTGCTTGCAAGCTTTTATTGTTGAAGTGGACTATGCATTCTCCACTATCTAATGTAAAATTGGAGTGCAACTGACAATCTGATTCTCCACTCCCTTTTATTACTTTCCTTATATACATAATGTATAAGGAAAGTATTGTGACGGGTCGAAAATTCGAATTCGAGTTCTCGTCGGAAGCTCACGTTTCAAGCATCCCTGATCACGAATCAAACATTTTTGAAGTGATGTCTGTGTGTGTGTGTGTGTGTGTGTGTCAGTGAGCCTTTGGAGACGATAACTGACGAACTAATGGACCGATTCGAACCAAATTTGGTACAAAAATCACAATCCGTAAACACTGGAAGCCTATTGTTTTTATACGCAATCGAATGTTCAGAACCCCCTTAAATTTTCGAATTAAATTTTAAAAAAATCGTCAAAAAATCAAAACCACTAATAAAGTTACGCAAATAGACATTCCTCATGTAATTTTTCATTAGAAAACGATTGACATAAATTTTAGAACGCTAACATGAACCGTTCTCGAGATATTGTACATTTTTAAAAAAAATTATCAAAAAGTCATATAAAATAAAAAAAACTATTTCCTATTGATAAACATGTTCACTTTTCATATGTAATACCCTGCGATAAATTGGGTGACATCATTCTCGTGGATCTAGCTCGTGCATTTATGAAAAAAGATACTTTGAGTAATACTTTTGTATTTGAACGCCAATAGTCATTTATCTGCTGTAAGAATAACTTATTTCTTAATGCATAACGCTTGGCGAGATTTTGGCGACGAAATTGGCGGAATGTCGCCAACTTGGCGACTTTTTGAAATGTTGCCAAATTAACGAAAATCTCGCCAAATGGATAAAAATGACGCTGAATCAATGAAAATGACGACTAATTGTCGAAAATTCAATATCATGGAAAGAATATTAGTATCTACTATAAGAAACACCTATTTTTTTACTGTAAAAGTTGTAAATTCATTACATTATATAAGGAAAGTCGTGTGTTGCCCACATCAGATTTTTTTAACTGTAAAAATAGTAAATTCATTGCATTATATAAGGAAAGTCATATGTTGCCCACATCAAATTTTTTGTATCTCAGGCTAGCTTCTTGATGCTACTTCTATCCTCCATGTTAGCTTCCTACGCGCCCGTTATCCTCTCGATTTGATATCGGCGCTCAATATCCCAGAGTCAACCAAATCCGTGCTAGTCGTAGGGAAGACCGGGATAAGGTGACGATGTTAACGAATTTGATTATTTTTTAAATCATAAAACTTATAATACATATTTTTTGCAACATAAATGAATTATTCATATGTTCCATTATTAATTTTAAAAAAATCTGATGTGGGCAGCACATGACTTTCCTTATATAATGCAATGAATCTACTACTTTAACAGCAAAAACAAAGATTATTTTTATATATTAGTATATATTTTTATAGATTATTTTTTATATTAGTTATTTATATTCTTTCCACGATATTGAATTTTCGTCAATGAGTCGTCATTTTCCATGTCGCATCATCAATGTGTCCTCATTTATTTAGCGCCATTTTTATCCATTTGGCGAGTTTTTTGTTAATTGAGCAACATTTAAAAAAGTCGCCAAGTTGCCGACATTCCAACAAATTCGGCGCAAAATCTCGCCAAGCGTTATGGACGGAGAAATAAGTTATTCTTACAGCAGGTAAATGAGTATTGGCGTTCAAATACAAAAGTATTGCTCAAAGTATCTTTTTTCATGAATGGAACGAGCTAGTTCCACGAAAATGATGTCACCAAATTTATCGCATGGTATTACATATGAAAAGTCAACATGTTTCTCAATAGGAAATATTTTTTTTTATTGTATATGACATTTTGATAATTTTTTTTTAAAAATGTGCAATAACACGAGAACGGTTCATGTTAGTGTTTTAAAATTTATGTCAATCGTTTTCTAATGAAAAATTACATAAGAAACGTCTATTTCCGTAACTTTATTAGAGGTTTTGAATTTTTAACGATTTTTTCAAAATTTCACTCGAAAATTTAGGGGGGTCTGAACATTCGACCTCATATAAAAAACAATAGGCTTCCAGTATTTACGGATTGTAATTTTTGTACCAAATGCCATTCGTTCGTCAGTTATCGTCTCCACAGGCTCACTGACACACACACACACACACACACACACAGAGACAGATATCACTTCAAAAATGTTCGATTCGTGATCAGGGATGCTTAAAACATGCTCTCCCGTCGAAAACTCGAATTCGAATTTTTGATCCCGTCACAATACTTTCCTTATACATTATGTATATAAGGAAAGTAATAAATATTATATCGGACTTTTTCCCAAATTAAACCATACAAAAACATGCTTAAACATATTGCCAAAAGAAATCATCTTGCTCCAGTGCTGGGGGAAGATGACAACTCGCAAAATTTGGACCTAACAACACTTTTGAGGTATTTAAAGAACGTGCAAAACACTAAGAGAGTTTAAGGTGTGCAATCATTAATGAATTATGTTATTTACAAAAGTCACAGATGAATTTCCTTACTTCGTATCCAGTACAGATTTCATGCCACCAAGCTACGCATTGAGAGCAAGCACAGTATCCAGTCTTCGTCGGGTGAATCAATATAACATTCATCACAAGCTGGGCAATTAACATCCTTGCTCTTTTGATCTGCGCTTACCTCGAAACGCAATTGTTTAGCCATTTTCTTCTTATTTCTCTGTATTTTGTTTTTGTCCATTTCATCCTTTGAATTTTGTTTCTCAAGCAACAAATTTCTTATTAGTGAACTTGTTAAAACACTGGTTAACATTTTTCTTCTCTTTTTTGTTGATTTTTTAATTTGTGGTGAGGGTTTAAAATAAAATATTGATGGAAGAGAGGATCATCTTGATCCCGGAATTTGTTCACAGTTGGGATTATCTACACTTTCAGTGTCGCTATCATTAGCACATAAAGAAATAGGCGTGCTTTCCTTTGTGGAAGATGAAGAACTTCTTCATCTTGTTCCGAATGACTAAAAGAAACAACATGGCTGGTATACAGTAAACTATGCATCAAATTAAAACTATGATAGATTAGCTGAGTATTTAATACTATAAAGTGTAATCATAAATTATATCAGAATTTTATGACTTACCTTTAAGTAGCTTATTTAGTACAAGTTGAAAATAGTTTCACGGCCCTTAATAAAGTTTGACTAAGAATATATATATATATATTTTATTCATGCAGAGGCACATAGATACAAATCTATTGGCCCCCATGTGTCACGCAGTGACGCATGAAGCCAGAGCAGAGCACAACAAAAAGAGAAAACAGAAACAAAAATAATAAGAACAAGTAACAAATTAACAAGAGTCCATCAGCATCATAAGGGAACGAGCTCTCCAATATCGATCATAGATGTTCTCTCCAGAAATGGCCGCACACTTCCGAAGATGATCTCCGTCCATATGACTAAGAATATAAATTGCACGTGTAGCAAGAATGGGGCCTTCCGCATGCGATTAGTTGCTCTGATACAGGGGGTTGTACCTATGCTCGTCAAGTGCTGCCACCTAAGAAAAAGTAATACTGTTATTCGTCATCTTGTCCAGCTCGTCATCTTACCCCGGTCTCCCCTACTAGGGTCACTTTCAGGCCTTTGACATCTTTGCACTAACCTACAGGGTTGATTTATTCGGGCGCCATTGCAATATTTAATAGGACGCCATTGTTCGAGCACCATTGCCTAATATCGTCAAAATGTCCATATTTTAATACTGGTCTACATTGTGTACCAATATTGGACCGATATTGGCATGCTTCTAAGATACAATTCACGCTTAAAGGATACATTAATTAAGTTTTAATAGAATTCACGCTTAAAAGATGCATTAATTTAAGTTTCAGCTTCAGTGAGTTATCAAATATTTTGAATTCCTAATCTCAATTTTGTTCTATTCTTTATTTATTCTTTTAGGAGACTGCAGAATTCCCAAAGGATGTGGTTTATTTGTATTTCCGTACGGATTGCATCGAGATGAGTCCGTGTTTCCAAATCCTGAAAAATTTGATCCTGATCGATTCCTGCCTGAAAATTCTCTAAACAGGCACCCGTATTCATATATTCCATTTTCAGCAGGACCCAGAAATTGCATAGGTGAACAACCATTTTACTTTTATCATATGCAAGAATATATTGCATGCATTGTTGACATTGTTTATTTGACACTCTATAATGAATATACTATAATAATAAATTTAATATAATAATGCAATTTATTTAATTATTAATTACACTCATAACCATAGAAATCTGCGTACCAAGAAGTAATTGTGGGATCGTAACGAAACTTGGTATGAAGATGCGTGTCAGACAGATATACAAATGATTAGAAATACAGAGTGATTGCGCATTGCGTAATGCCACCGGAGAGCGTTGACCTTTGTTCTCCCTGGAACAGAAAAAAGGTACGCAGAGGCTTTTTGTCTGTACTTAATCTCTTGCTAAAGGACGCTTTTCAATTATGACGGCCGTTACGCCGCCATCGAATATGATCAGCTGTCAGAGTTATAGAAGAGAAGAATCATCGGGATGATGAATGCCGGGTGGTCAGCTCAGCCAGTATACCGCTATGTAGATCGTTCTGACTTTACTGTGAGGAGGTGTTGGGACCAGTGGACGAGAGAGGTCGCATACACGGCGGCCAGGCTCAAGCCGCCCTCGGCTGACCAATAGCCAGGAAGACCGTCACATCGCCTGGCACGCAAGCACAGCGCCAACTGCATCATTGTCCGCCATCCAGACACAGGCATGATCTTCTACGGGCCCCTGTGTCTGTTCGTACCATCGCGAGGCGCCTGGCTGAAGGACATTTGGTACCGCGGCGCACATTACGTCTGCTGCCAATGACACCCATCCATCTTCGCCTCCGTTTGGAGTGGTGTCGTTCTCGACGGGATTGAACCGCAACCGAATGGAACCAGGTCATCTTCAGCGACGAATCGAGATTCAATTTGGGCAGTAATGACAACCGTGAAAGTGTGTGGAGGGTCCGTGGTGAACGCCTCAATCCTTCCTTCGCTTTTCAGCGGCACATCGCTCCCACAGCTGGTGTGATGGCATGGTGTGCCGTCGAATACGACACCCGATCACCACAAATATTGATCTACGAAACCATGATAGCCCAGGGGTACGTTTGTGACATCCTTCAGTCACATGTGTTGCCACTCATGGCAAGGCTCCCTGAAGGTATTTTTCAACAGGAGAGTGCTCGGCCACACACAGCAAGAGTGTCACAGGAATTCCTCCGCTACATTAACACCCTTCCCTTGCCTGTCCAATCCCAAAATTTGTCACCGATCAAGCATATCTGGGATCACTTGGGACGGCAAGTTGGACAGCCTACGAGTTTGGTCAAACTAGAGGCGCGCTTACAAAACTGTGGAATCAGATGACGCAGGACACCTTACGGGACCTGTATGCCTCAATGTCCGCCCGTATCGCATCATGTATTCACGCAAGAGGTGGCCCAACAGGGTACTAAAACCTCCATTCATTTGTAGTTTTTCCAGTAATAAATTATCCTTTTGCTTTGATTTTATAATCACATACTTATATCAACGTTGCACTCACATATATAAAATTTTGTTCGATTCAGACAACTCTTTCTTGGTGCGAAAATTTTTATGGCAATGAGAGTATATTCTATAGAAACTTTATTATTATTATATTATACTATTATTATATTATTTTATTATACTGAAATATAATATATAAATAAAAATATAATATAAAAGGTGTCAAGACAAAAACATGGATCAGGCCAATATCTCGGAGTATTAGAGTTATGGCACATTTTTATTCACGTGTATAGGAAACCCCAATGACGCTACACAATGAATGAACTTTAAAGGAACTAACCCCCTACTTTAGCGATGTACAGGGATATTCCGCTTCCCGTTAGAGGTAGGGGGAAGTCAATTACAAAGTTGTAGAACTTTGCAAAATTGGTACAAATCAGTTTTATTCAGAACAGAAAAGAACCTTGAAAATAAGTTAATACACCCCCCCCCCCCCAATCGAATATTTAGTAAAGCAACAGAATAAATTTGATTTTATACACGATGTGTATTTGTACACGTGTAATAGGATGTCTTCACGTATTTTCCGTTATCCCCATATGTTTTTCAATGCCTCCATATGTTTACTGATATCTTCACGTGTTTTTCGATGTCTCTACGTTTACACTGTTTTATGCAGAATAATAAAATTGTCTCTTTAAAAATCGTTATCTAGCGAGTTATTTTCCTCTTTCTGCGAGGCATAAAAATTCTTAGTACTAATTTTACAATGTTCTATAACTTTGTAATTGACTTCTTTTTACATATCTCTAAAAGGAAAAAGGCATATTCTGAAAAATAGCCCTTTGTACCAAGGGTACACACCCACACCTGAGTTACCTTATCGTGTAGCGCCATTAGAGTTTCGGCATTTTCCCAAAGACCGGTACGGTCCAGAATTTGGCGACTTTTTTGACGCCAATTCTCTTACTGCGCCCGATGTTTTTAAAATGCATCTTTTGCTTATAGAAAGGCATTTCATGTAATTTTTTTGCAAATTGAACAATATTCCAACGATTTTAAACATATAATTTATTTTTTTCTGAAGTTGATACTTAGATGAAATTTAATAAAAAACGATACTTAGAAGAAATTTGAAAAAAATGAAACTTAGAAGAAACTTATAAAGATTGATACTTAGAAGAAATTTAGGTACTTTTCGGCCAGTCGTTCTCTGTCGAAAATCGCTATGTGAAAACAAGCGTTTGTGCAATAGTTGATTCGTATAGTAATTCGAACATGGTTCTACACCCGCTAAAAAAATGTTAGAGAAACCGGCTCCGCTGGCTGTTGGAGGTTGCACGTAGCGACAGCTTTTTGTGCAACAGATGTTCCGTGGCTCATAGAGTGATGTAGCAATTCGAACATGGATCTACGTCTGCTAAAAAACATCACAGAATCCGGCCCCGCTGGCTGTTGGAGGTCTCACGTAACAACAACTGCTTGTGCAACAGGAGTTCCGTGGCTCATAGAGTGATGTAGCAATTCGAACATGGATCTACGCCCGCTTCGCGGGCTTACCCCGTTACGCTCGTTGGCTAGAAAACATCACCGAATCCGGTCCCGCTGATAGTCGGAGGTCGCTCGTAGCTACAGCTATTTGTGCAACAGGTATTCAGTGACTCATAGAGTGGTTGGCTCGTTACGCCCTCTGCGCGTACGTAAGCATGTGTTCCATGAGCCATAGCACACTTGTTGCACAAACAGCTTCTGCTATGTGCGAGCTCCAACAGCCAGCGAAGCTGGACCGCGGGTAAGACCGCGAAGCGGTAGTAGATTCATGTTCGAATTGCTACGGACCAATTTTTGCCACATTGTGACTAAATCCGACTGTCGCCGACTAAATCCGACAGAAAAGTACCGAAATTTGATAAATAATGATACTTAAAAGAAATTTGATAAGAAACGATACTTAGAAGAAATGCGATAAAAAATGGAACTTAGAATATTCGTACCCACTTGCAGTCAACCACTGATTCATACACCATCCAATCACATTCATTTTACCACTATCAATCAAACCATAAAGAAAACTCACTTCCAAATATTTCACTCTTCCCAGCCATTTAGCACACACAACACAAATCAAGGAAACTTGAAAAACGATGAAAAAAGATCTCCAAACTTAGCTCCAATCTATCAAATTCCAAAATCAGCTCGTGGTTGTATCCAAAAATCCAAAATTAACGTAGCTGGTTAATCAAAATACGTCCGAAACGACAAAGAATCACAACAGAAGCAAGAAATGCGCTGCTGTTCTATACAAGTTTCCCAAAAGAGGGTTGCCAAAGTTACTAAAGAATCGGCAAAGACAATATAGCACTCCGCTTATCACCGATTTGGCGAGACGAAAAAAAAAACGACCATACCGGTCTCTGGGATTGAACCGGAGTGACCATCATCAAAAAATATAAGATAAACCTAATACTTGTCGAGATATTAACCTGGTACATGACTTTTCTTAACATAATGTTTATACTTTCAGCTAATACTTCTCGAATTATTGGCCTTATCAATGTCTTTCTTTGACACCCTGACGTAGTCTAAATCAGGTGTGGCAAAGGTGATCGTTGTAACGCCTTTAAAACTTTTAATGATTTATTGCTGAAGTGTAAGTTATATTTTTTTTAGAAAACTGTAGAGTGAAAATTGCTGCTTTTTCTTCTTTTAGAAAATTTTATAGGACATGATGCTGGTATATTTTTGTTTGAAAAATCTTGTTTAACATTTTTCTTAACCCGTTCACGACCGGCGAGTGAAGAAAGAAGCTTTTCTGCGAGAGTGAATAAAAAACGTATTAAATAAGTTTTATTTTAAAATACATCTACCATTATCACAGAAATACACGGGTGTTATTACATTTAAGAGACTTACTTGACTCCACCAATGTTTTACTAATGTGAGTCTTGAAAACTTGTTTCTTTCGTTGGTTGATTATTTCTTGTATAATATCATTACTGAAATACGAATTTAAGAATTAATTTCCTTTGATAAGGTTTTGAACTGTTTATATTTAGCCCAGAGTTCAGAAAACTGAATAGATGACAGATCTTCAACATTTGAACTTTAATTATCTGTACAAAAATATTAACAACATCATCATACACATATGTGTCTTTCAAATACATTTTCACACTAAAGCGGAACCAACTATATCATTTCATTCACTTATATCACTTCGCCGATCCGGTGGTCGAGCGGTCAGGGGCATGCGTTTCCGTCTGATCGCTGGATTGCCGGGTTGCGGGTTCGAATCCCGCCAGCGGGCATGGATGTTGTCATATCGAGGCCAAGTCAGACTTCCGCCCTTCGGGGAGCCTCTATAAAAGTGAAGCTGCAAATCTCCTCCCCTTTGCCATGGGACACCCTGGGGGACCTTGTGGACGTGGTGCGTAGGCGCCCCTTCACCACGGGGGAATTAGTAACGAACGAACTATGAAAGTCATTCATTAATTGTAAAATCTCACTTTCACAAAGATATTTCACTCTTTTCGCCATAATTATTACAACTCTTCTAATTAAATTCTTACTAGCTCGTACCCACTCCCCTTGATTACCTGCGATAAGAATTCCAAGTCCTAATCTTCTTCTAATCGTACCGCTCAAGACCCTCTTCGTTAAAATAAACACAGAACAAATGTCGGGAAAGAAACCATATATTTAAATCTCTCGACATGCCCTTTACATCAGAACTACCACAACAGCTTTCCCGTACAATTGTTCAAACTATCAAATTAGTCAGCATTCTAATAAAAACAGAAACTGACGTAGGTAGGTCTATGCTCCATGTAATAGTTATTGCAAAAGTTACGAGATTATTGCGCCATCTAGTGTTATTTAAAAATTTTGATCAAAACGTTTCAGCGGCCGGTTGCTATACGAAACAAAGGGCCACAGTGACAGTCACGTGTTCGTAACGCAGACGGAACCGTGGGCCGAGGAAGGAAAAAGCTTTCTGTAGCGTATACGCACATTGCTGGTCCTCAAGAAATTAATGCAATTAACATCTTAGGAGCAAGTGAATCAGAGGTGATCAAACACATTGAAATAGCTTTCAAACGCATTTCCTTATCTCTTTCAGGTCAGCGGTTTGCAATGATGGAAGAAAAAGTAGTTATGGCAAACATCTTAAGGAATTTCTCTGTGGAATCTTTGGATCCAAGAGATAAAGTCTTTCCAGCACCTGAGCTCATACTGAGGTCGGCAGAACCCTTACGAGTCAAGTTTAAATCAAGATCCACAACACATTAGAATATGATCTCTAAAATGATGATGGACAACGCTCTGTCGTGTATCCATACGACGTATCAATACCTTTTGTTTAGTGATGTTTCAATACTGTATCAAAATCGCTCCTTATTGGATAATTGTATCGATACGGTATCGTATCTAAAGTAGTAATGGACAAGGTTGTGTATGAATGAAAAGATTACATTAAAAGTTGGTGTTTCATTTCATTTTAACAAACTCTGCGAAAATTATATATGAAAGGCCATCATGTAATACAATTTGAGGGTCTAGTGATTATATCATTGAATGCATAAGTGAGGCAATAATATATACAGTAGTAGAATCCAATTTATGCAAATCAAACATGTCTAGAAATGATCAGAATAATGTAATTATTCAAGCCAACGGCTCTACCGTGCTGAAAACACCGGTTCCCGTTAGATCACCGAAGTTAAGCAGCATCGGGCGCGGATAGTACTTGGGTGGGTGACCACCTGGGAACACCGTGTGCTGTTGGCTCATTTAAGTCGACGTGGTGGCCGAACGGTCAAGGCGAGCGTTTCCAGCGATCGATCGGCCGTCACGTTGTGGTTTCGAGTCCCACGTAAGACATGGATGTTGTGTGTTGTGGGCGCAGTGTGTTCTGCCCCACTCTGGTGCGCCTGGGGTAACGTCCTAGGACGGCAAAATGGTTCACGATTTCGGCCGTACATAGGGCAAACGACGTAAGTCGACGTAGCGTCTAGTGCCTGGCCAGTGGGGGGAAAAATGTAATTATTCATCTAAGAGTTGCATAAGTAATATTTACATATAATTCTTATTCATAGAAATTCATAAGATTATCCGACAGTAATAATAATAATAATGAATTTCTTCGATTCTAAGGCTCAATCTATTGTAAAACGCACCTTCAACAGAAAACGACCCGTTAACCAAAAGTACCCAAATTTCTTCTAAGTATCAACCTTTATAAATTTCTTCTAAATTAATTTTTTATCAGATTTCTAAGTATCATTTTTTATTAAATTTCTAAGTATCAATTTAAAAAAAAAAATAAGTCGCGTAAGAGAATTGGCAGCAAAAAAAAGTCGCCAAATTCGGGACAGTACCGGTCATTGGGAAAATGACGCAGTATTAATCTTAAACCGAAATTTGTCCTAGCTTTCTTATAAGCAACAATAGCATCGTTAATGGTTTCGTTAGAAGCACCATGTTTTAAAAGAGATAACTCTGCAGGAGAGAACAGTGGCAAATTCGTGAATGCCACCAATTCCCCTGTCCACCAAAAAAACCAACTTTGCGCCTTTTCCTTCTTTTTTTCAAGAACGAATAAGCGCAAGACTTCACCGAATTAACCAAGAAGGTGGTAAATTCATCAGGTATACAGAATCAAGTATTCTTTAGTTTAAAATAACCTTTAAGTTTAAAAGACAACTTACCAAAGATTACATCGAGTTTTTAATATAAAAATATTATGGAGACTGCATCTACTCCCAAAAGAGAAAGAAATATATTTATGATCGCTCTAGCTATTAATAGCCAGAACCCCCCCCCCCCCCAAAAAAAAGTTACAGGATTAAAAGCGTCAAGTTTAATCAGTGTCAGATCCAGCCACCCAGTGTCACTATATGACACAAAGGTAGGTCCGAACCCAACCACGTTACATAAATTAAAATAAGCAAAAATCGATGACCATCTTCCCATAGACAGTCCTCGAGGCCGAACTTCCAGACAGACATTGTAGTCCCCCATCACGATGAAACTGGTGTCCACAAATCAATGTCAGAAAACTCGTTAAACTGGATGGGCCTCAATATTACCATGTGGGCGGAAATAGGAGTTCAAAATAATCAGATTAATGCCATCATTCAAATTAACTTCAATGTTAACCGAAAAAGGGGTTGTTGTTGTTGAGACCCAGACAGTCCGACCTACCAGAAAGGTGTTGAAGACCCAGACCGTCCGACTCGTCACCAAGGACTTGAGCATCTATTTGGACGGCCGGGAAAGGAGTTAGCGGAAGCCAACTTCAACTGGCCCTCGTCCGACGGTCCAAAGCAACGTTAATTAGAAAATCATAATAATATTTACAGGAGATTTACATATCTGATTCACAACATTGGAACTTCTGTGAAATTTTTTTTTTTTTTTTTTTTTTTTTTAAAGTGAGCAGCACCATAAAAAGTAAAATAAATGTTGGTGACAAATGTTACATCTTTAGGTAAAAACTGTGGAGTAACAAGAACACTCCCGAAAACAAAACGAGGAGTAAACAACTAAAACAACCACCAAAAACATCACAAGACAAGTACAGCAAATACAAGACAACAAATACAGCGATACAGCAAAGGTAACACCTCCAGAAAAAACACAGGGAGACCGACCAAATGGAAAAGAATAAAGGGACAAACTCACAAGCTGATCAGGTAATTTGGTTTGAGATGTCTCTAGCAATGAGAACACAGTTTTTTAATTTTTCAACGGAAGAATTATTAGAGCTGACTCTCGAGAACCAGACTGCACAATTTGCGGGAGAGGGTTTAATTAAATGAAATTTTTTAGTATGGGGGCAAGCAAAAACAAAGTGATCGGCGTCACCAAATGCGCCGCAAGTACAGCTAGATGTAGATTTTTGTTTGAAATAGAATAAGTAGTCCATGAATGGGCCATGGCCAGTTAGAAAATAAATAAGATATTTGTTTGTGATTTGAAGGGAAGGATTGACCCGGGGGAGAAAGGAGGAAATGCGGGCAGGATCATGCGTCCGGGGGGAAATATAAGAATTTAAAAAAGTTTGCCAATGAAGGGAGATGTTTTGTTTACAATAATTTTTTAGAAGGGAAAAAGGGAAGGGAAGGGAAAAGGGAGAGCCGGAAGAGGTAGCAATTTTAGCATACTTGTCAGCAGTCTCGTTCCCCGAGATGTCAGAGTGGGCCTTAACCCAACGGATATTAATGAGCTTTTTATTAGAAATTGCATTTAATTTAATTTTTGAGAGATAACTAGATTTATTTTTAATAGAGTTAAAAGCCGAAAGGGAAGAAAGACTATCAGTATAAATATTAATTTTTGTATTATTTGAAGAGGCCCAGTCAATAGCATAATCTATGGCAGAAATTTCTGCCTGAAAAACTGTGTTCCCATTGGCTAGTTTAAAGGTAAATGTGTCTTGAAGTGTTTCATTTTTGAATACACAGACAGCAAAACCAGTGTTTCCATCAATGGAAGAGCCATCTGTATAAACATTGAAATTAGAAAAAGAGGAGGGAGGAAGGGGGACAAGGTTAGCAATACGTTGAGAGGGAGGAATAGCAGAAATTGGGCGGTTAGAGTCAAACAAGGAAGGGGCAGGGACGGGCAGATTAGAAAAAAGATTAATACGATGTTTCCAAAACATATATTTTTTAAAATTTGTGTTTATTATGATATGAATAGGGGGGATACCAGTGATGGAGTATAGAGAAATGTTAGAAGTGGTACGAAAACCAGAAGAAATTTTTAATAGGAAAATCCTTTGAAGAGAGAGAAGCTTTTTGACCTGGTCCCCAGTTAATGCCCCGCCCCAAATTCCCGCACCATAAATTAAAGACTTTTCGATAACCGTTAAATACCAAATTTTTAAAAAGGATTTGTCTACCCCCCAGTTACTGCCAGACACCCGCCCAAAGGTGTTGGCAACCTTATAACATTTCTCCTTTAGGTTAAAAATGTGTGTACTCCATTTAAGGTTATCATCTATAGTGATTCCTAAGTAGATAAGAGAGCGGGAGGTAGGTATTTTATAATTTAAGATTTTAAAGGAGGGCCTATTACGTATTTTGGTTCTATTCTTATTAAATATTATAGCTTTGCATTTCTCTGGTGAGACTGAGAGTTTAAGGTTAGAAAGGGTTGTGGAAATTAAATTTAATAAATTGTTTGTGTTTGAGCGAAGGGTAAAAAGATTAACACCGTAAGTAACCACCGCGAGATCATCCGCGAAGGCTTGAATGTGATAAAGATCATTATTAAGATTGAGAATAGCGTTAAAGTAGATGCTCCACAGGGTAGGGGATATAACCGAACCCTGTGGGGCGCCCATCGAAATTGTTTTATTAAGTTTGAGCGATTTATCAGAAAAGGAAATTTGTCTGTTTGTCAAATATGAAAATAAAAAAGATTGAAAATTCTGTGGAAGGTTTATATTATTAAAGGCTTGTGGTAGAATATTCCAATTCAGGCTATCAAAAGCCCCGCAGATGTCCACGGTGGTTAACGATACAAAATTTTTGGATTTGTGGACTTTTATTGATTCGATCAGCCTGTGAGCGGCATCTTCGCAACAGGTTAGCTCTCTGAACCCAAACTGCAGGGGATGAAGAGCTCCCTCAGTCGACAGCCAAAAGTTAAGTTTTGTTATAAAAAATTTTTCTAGTATTTTACCAAAAGTGGGAAGGAGGGAAATGGGACGAAAGGAGGAACAAAGGGAAGGATTTTTGCCCGGCTTGTTAAAAAATAAAATATTTGCGTTCCTGAGGCAGGAGGGAAAGTGACAAAGTTTAAAACAGAAGTTGATAGATTTAGATAAAAGGGAGGGAAAAAATTTATATAGCTGTTTCCAGATGGCAAAGTCCAGGAAATCCAGTCCTGGAGCTTTGCCCATTTTTAAATTGTTGAAGACTGAAAGTAGCTCCACATCAGAGACAACTCCCAAGCCTCCTTCTGGGACAGAGAAAGTTGGAAAACCTTGAAAATCTATATCCTCTTTAAAGTGGTGATCCAAAAGACGTAAAAGTTTATCATGGTGGCTGAAGGTAACCGTTTGGACGGCCTAAAAATGCCACCCAATTTAGACCGGAATCCAGTGGGGAGGTATCCACAGGAACCGTACCCTCCTTCCCCTACCACCAACCTCTCGGAAGGACTTACGGACCCACATGGTTAACGTGATCGCACTCCGCATGAACACGACGGCAGTTGTGGCAACGTGCAAATCCAGCGCGTAAACCACCGGGTTACCGCGCCCGAAATGTGCCAACAGCACGCGGTGTTCCCAGGTGGTCACCCACCCAAGTACTAACCCCGCCCGATGCTGCTTGACTTCGGTGATCTAACGAGAACCGGTGTTTTCAGCACGGTAGGGCCGTTGGCTCGCCGAAAAAGGGGTGTTAAAACTTAAAATAACAATTTATTAAAGGAGTACAAATAATTGTGACATCATTTTTAGGGTATGTGAGGAGAAAAAGGAAAAACCAAAAGGGAGATTATGAATATTGCCACCGGGGAGACATGGATCCTGAATGCATAGTAAATAACATTGGTCTTGAACCGCTGGTTCCAGAAGGAAAGAGAGTGATTAAAATTGATCTGCAGGTTTTTAAATCCCATAATCTATTGATCGCTACATAATCGATATTGTAATGCTTAGAAGTTGTTAGTAATATTTCCAATTGTCATGCTATATTTGCGCCGAATATAACTTTATTGGGTACTTCAAAATAATTTTACATGTTGTCATCCAGAAAAGCGCTAATTGGTAGCTTACTTTTCAACATGAAAAATATTGCGCCGTGGATCTTGTCTATCGTCATTTCGAATTGAAAGAAGTAAAACACATTCATTATGTAGGGAAGATTACGCGCTGCCCACATCAGATGTTTTAAATTTAAATAATAAATTATGGGTTCAATCCCAGAGACCGGTACGGTCGTGTTTTTTTTTTCCCCGCGCTAAATCGGCGATAAGCGGAGTGCGATATTGCACCTCGGCGACTCTTTAGTAACTCTGGCAACCCTGTTTTGGGAAACTTGTACAGAACAGTAGCGCATTTCTTGCTTCTGTTGTGATTCTCTGTCGTTTCGGACGTTTTTTGATTAACCAGCCATGTTGATTTTGGAGTTTTGGTTACGACCACGTGTTGATTTTGGAATTTGATAGATTGGAGCTAAGTTTGGAGATCTTTTTTCATCGTTTCTCAAGTTTACTTGATTTGTGTTGTCTGTGTTAAATGGGTGGGAAGAATGAAACATTTAGATCTATTTTTTTTGTGGTTTGATTGATAATGGTAAAATTAATGTGATTGAATTGCGTATGAATCTGTGGTTGATTGCAAGTGGGTACGAATGTTCTAAGTTCCATTTTTTTATCGAATTTCTTCTAAGTATAGTTTTTATCAAATTTTGGTACTTTTTGGTTAACAGAGCTACAATCGGATTTAGTTTCAATGTCCCAACAGTTGGTCGGTAGCAATTCGAACATGGACCTACTACCTTTTTTTCAGTCTTACCCGCGGTCCAGCCTCGCCGACTGTTGGAGCTCGCACATAGCAAAATCTGTTTGTGCAATAGGTGTTCTATGGCTCATAGAGCTTACGTCCCTTTATGATCCACTGAATACCTGCTGTATAAATAGTTGTTGCTACGTTCGACCTCCGACAGTCAGGGGGGCCTGATTCTGTGATGTTTTTTAGCGGACGATCGTAGCGATGTAAGCCCGCGAAGCGGATGTAGATCCATGTTCGAATTGTTATATCACTCTTTGAGCCACGGAATACCTGTTGCACAAACTGCTGTTGCTACGTGCGACCTCAGACAGCCAGCGGAGCCGGATTCTGCGATGTTTTATTTAGCGTAGCGAGCGTAGATCCTTATTCGAATTGCTACATTACTCTATGAACCACAGAACATCTGTTACACAAAAAACTGTTGCTACGTGCAACCTCGACAGCCAGCGGAGCCAGTTTCTGTGATTTTTTTTAGCGAGAGTAGGTCCATGTTCGAATTGCTACGGATCAACTATTGCACAAACGGTTGTTTTCACATATAGATCTTCGACAAAGAACGAGTGGCCGAAAAGTACCTAAATTTCTCCTAAGTTTCCGCAAAAGTAATCTTCATAAATTTCTTCTAAGTTTCGGTATTATCAAATTATCAAATTTCTTTTAAGTATCAACTTTAAAAAAAAAAAATGCGTGTTTTAAATCGTTAGAATATTGTCAAATTTGCAAAAAAAATTACATGACATGCCTTTCTATGAGCTAAAGACTCGTTTTAAAAACATCGGGCGTAGTAAGAGAATTGGAGCCAAAAAAGTCGCCAAATTCTGGACCGTACCGGTCTTTAGGAAAATGCCAAATTATGAGAGAAAAAACAAAGTCTTCATCTACGCAAAAGTTGCGTACGACAAAGTAGAAAATAAATTTTAATCACACACGAAACAGAACAAAATTGATGGTGTAGGCAGGTTAAATTTAAAACTATAATATATAAATTTAATTATTTTCCAAATTGGTATTATGCAAAATTGTCAAAAGAGAATTGAGGGTCTAGCAGATGAAATAGTTTCACTAATTTTCCATAATATTAATTACAGATAAGGGTAAGATTTATATAATATTGCTTAGAATTCGATCTGCCTATACATTATCCATTTCGTGCGTAATTGAAAATGTAGCTTTTATTTTTCCCTGCGCCACTCTTGTGTGGAGGAGAACATTGAAAAACTTTTCTTTCTCATAATTTATTTCTGAGATAAATTTTTTGACAAAAATCTTCATTTACAATGTATTTGATGGCACTGAATGAACTATTTATATGGTAAACAAACATCAGCCAAAAATATTAAGCTTTTAAAAGGCAGTACCATGTTCTTAAATGACCCATAAATTCACTAATCGTTAAATATGAAAACATCATGTGCTAAAATTTGC
Source organism: Amaurobius ferox (assembly GCA_951213105.1). NCBI lineage: Eukaryota > Metazoa > Arthropoda > Arachnida > Araneae > Amaurobiidae > Amaurobius > Amaurobius ferox. The sequence goes on along the minus strand of OX578149.1, from coordinate 94,036,811 downwards.
ATTTATATATATTTATTTAAGTTGATGTATCGCTAGTAGATACAAATGAATTGAGTTGGGATTTTCAGCTGCATATTGAAAGGATTTTAGTCATGACATATGAAACATGCAAAATACAAATTATCGCTGTACACGTATGTCAGTTCTCTTAAAATATTAAATAAGAATTTTGAGAAATGCTTGCAGAGACCCATGATCAGAGCGCCTCTTTTGCAGCAGTATTCTCCATAAAAGAGTCATCTGGTAACACGGGTCGTGGAACAGAAGGATTTCCCTCATCATTTGGAATCACATCTTCCTTGAAATCGGATCTTTGTTTCTTTGGAGTAGATTCCCTGGGGGACTCAGTTTTGTTGTCGCGCTGACGGCTCTTTGATACAGGCTTGCTCTTTGATTCACTTCTGTCATTGCGCTGACGTTTCTTTGATGCAGATTTGCTCTGGAACGAACTCCTACGTGTCTTTGATCTAGGTATGCCCTTTGACTAATTTCTAACCTTGGTCACACGTTTCTTTGCTACAGGTTTGTTGTCAGACTCTCTTTTATCCTTGCTCACACGTTTCTTTACTGCAGGTTTGCTTTCAGACTCACTTTTATCCTTGATCACGCGTTTCTTTGCTGCAGGTTTGCTCTCCGACTCACTTTCATCTTTGTTCACACGTTTATTTGCTACAAGTTTGCTCTCTGACGTACTTTTACCTTTGCTCACATATTTCTTTGGTGCAGATTCGCTTTCGAATTCACTTTCATCCTTGTTCACACGTTTCTTTGCTGCAGGTTTACTCTCCGGCTCACTTTTATCTTTGCCCACACGTTTCTTTGCCGCAGGTTTGCTTTCGGGTTCACTTTTATCCTTACTCACACGTTTCTTTGCCACAGATTTGTTCTTGGATTCACCTTTATCCTTTATCCAAATTTTAAACGGAATACGTAAAGAGGATATTCTTCGAGATATTCTGCCAGAGTTTCCAACTTAACATCATTGCCGCAGCGGTTTTTTTTTCGTTTTTTGTTATTGTTGTTATAAGTGGACGTATTGTTAAAGCGTTCTTCGGTTTTCGAGAATTTGCTCTGTGTCCCGGTGTAATTTTAATCAGAATATTTTATCTTAAATCTCAGGTGATGGCAGGAGTTTTCTGTTTTTTTAATTTTTCAATAATTAGCATAAAAAGAAAAAAAGCGTGTTCTCCCGTGCTGGGAAAATAAACTAACAGACAAAATCACAACTTAAAGCTTATCTAATTTAATTTATATAGATGACTAGCAGTGATTTTCCGGCTTTGCTCGGGATTTAGGATGCAAAACTCTGATAAAAAATTACACCGGAATATATAGGGTCGTGAATCTTATACATTATATTTTCACTGTGAAGGAATGAAATTCATTGCATTATGTAAGAAAGAAATATGGATCTGATTGGCCACTCGTTGACCAATCAGATCCATTGGATCATACATACACACTTTTCTTCTTTCTATATATATATATATTTGTGATATAAAATGTAACCACAAATGAACTGATATCCGTGTAAGAGTCAAAATGAAGAGGCATCTTTCTCCTCAGAAGCCTTTATTTACAGTCGCCGTCACTTCATTCTCATACATCCAATTTACTCCGTAAACGGAGCTCAACAGACATGTTAACAGTACATGATTACAGCTACAAATATGCAATAAGCATAAGATTTCTGTGCTATGTGCCACAGAGATATGAACATAGATCTGCTTCCAAAATTCACATCGGTCTGCTAGATAGATCTGTCTCTCAAACGCTCTGCACGGACTTTTATAGGACACTTATCAGATCACTTATGCACTTGTGATCCACTTCACATATACTTCTGAGGAACACTTATCTAGTTTCCCGAGACTTGACAGTGGAATGGTTTACATCATTATATTCAAATACTTCATATCGGAACTCTTTAGTCTGTCACCCTTCTCATTACCAAGATACTTATCTCAGTTCCCACTCTGATATTTACGTGATTACTGCCCCTATATGGTCTAAACTTCATGATATGAAGAGTTTCTCGAGTATTAACCTCTTACTAGTGCTTACAGCTTAGGCTCTCCATTCCTTCAACACAGTCTATCATTAACTTTTATGGCCCTCTCTCTTGATAAGTCCTTCCATTAATGTTAAGAGCCAAGAATGTCGGCTACGTCTTTGCAACTACAATCTTCTCTGATATAGAAAATTTAAAATCTAAAAATATATGTATCATATATATATATATATATATATGTATATATATAGATATTTTTATATTCATTTATTTATTATTCAAATTAATAAAATTTGTTGAGTAAGCCAGTGAACCATGATGATAGAGTTTCCATTTAGATCCATATTTCAAATGCGATTTTCAAAAAGTGACTAATACGCTGAATGAACTCCCACAAAATTCAGAGATATAATTGACTTTCACGTTTTAAACCAACGATTTCCAACCTTTTTCGTTGGGAAGCATGGAGGAGAGTAGAAGTCCTAGAAAAAAGTTTCGTTTTCCATTAATATATCAACAACCCCTTAGAAACTCGAAACTTGGACTAAATTTATGAAGAGCTATTTCAAAGCTACCCACAAAATTTCATTAAATTCGGTGCAGCTATTCTCCCGTGATGATGAGACAGAAGAAAGTTTGGTTTTTCGCTGATATCTCGAGAATGTCTGGTTGTAGATACTTGAAACATAGACAAAATTTTAAGTGAGACTATTTCAAGACTACCCATAAAATTTCATCAAATTCGGTTCAGCCATAATTGACTTTCACGTTTTAAACCAACGATTTCCAACCTTTTTCGTTGGGAATCATAGAGTTAGAGAGTAGAACTCCTAGAAAAAGTTTCGTTTTCCATCACTATCTCGACAACCCCTGGCTTTAGAAACTCGAAACTTGGACTAAATTTATGGGCGGCTATTTCAAAGCTACCAACAAAATTTCATAAATTCGGTATAGCTGTTCTCCCGTAATGATGAGGCAAATGAAACTTTCGTTTTTCATTAATATCACGACAACCCCTGATATTAGAAACTCAAAACATCTGATGTTGTTGTTGAAACCCAGACCGTCCGACCTACCAGAAAGATGGACAAATTCTGATGTGGACAACACATGACTTTCCTTATATAATACAATGAATTTACTTCATTCACAGTGAAAAAATTATGTATGTTGTCCATGTCACAATGTTTTCAACGCTGAATTGTACATTGTACGTTTCTCCAGATGGCAACATGTAAATCTACTTAGAAGTACCCAATCAACTTGTATTTCACAAAGCTCTAAATCGACGATTATCAATACTGATAGCATCCTCTCATTAAGTATACTCATCCTCAATAAGTAGTATAATCATCCTCAATAAGTAGTACAGTCATCCTCAATAAGTAGTGTAGGATTCTCAATAAGTAGCAAAGTAGTATAATAAAATGATTTAATTATTAATTCATAAATTTGGAGTCAATTTCGTTAACTTGGCTTTATTTTTGAAATTTTGTTGAAAATCTGGAAGGGGGGGGGGGGGACATTACAAAATTTGGCGATATTTCGCTATATTATTCGCCAAGTTCATCAAATGTATCGACACATAAAATTTCTTAGCCGTTGGTACATATCTCACAGGCAATAAAGTCGTCAGAAAAAAAATTTTGGATGATATTTTCGTCAGTCTAGGGTGAAATATCGCCACGTTGGCAATATTTCGGTAAATTAGTCGGTAACTTCACTATATTTATCGCCAAGCTGTGCAGACAAATAGAGAGGAGAGTTTTCTTCGTTACAGATGGAGAAATAGTTGTTTTTATAGTAGATAAATAACTATTGGCGAATTGTTAGAAGTCAAGATACAAAACTGTTACCCAAAGTATCTTTCGTGAATGCAACGAGCTAGATCCCCGAGAATGATGTAAACAAATGTATTACAAAAATATTGCATATAAAATATGAACACATTTCACAGTAATACTGTTTTTTAATTTTATATGGTTATTTGGATGAATTTATTTGAAAAATGTGCAATATCTCAAGAACGGTTTATGCTAGTGTTTAAAAGTTCATGTCATTTGTTTTCTAATAAAAAAAAATACAACAGAAATGATTATCTACTTAACATTATTGAAAGTTCTGATTATTCAATGATTTTTTAAAAATATCATTCCAAAATTTGGGGGTTCTAAGCATTCTATTGCGTTAAATAAATCAGCGTCCAATATTCACTGATTGCAATATTTGTACAAATTTCATTCCAAACGCTCTATTTGTTTGTAAAATATCGCTTCCACAGACTCACTTCGATTCGAGTTCAGGGATGCTTGAAGCGCCCTCTTCCGTGAAAAACTCGAATTCAAATTTTCGACTTCGTCACAATACTTTCCGTATACATTATGCTATGTATCTAAGAAAAGTAGTAGTAACTGTCATACCACTTTCTCTTTTGTTAACAGTTTCACATTTAAAATTTAAAAAAATATGGACAATTTAAGTATATGTTCAGAAAAACAAATGTTTCCTTTTTAGCTTGTACGGGGCAAAATACAATTTAAAACGGGGTTGACGATTTGACACTAAAAATTAGTTTGGGTGTCAAATTGGCAATATGGGACAGGGATATAATCTATGCTTTAACAAGATAATACTGTCAAAATAAGATACCAATATTGAAAAAAAAAATCGAGGTGCAATTTGGGGGACACTTCAGAGCTTTTGAAGAAAATCAACTGCTTCCCATATCTTTTCGGTAATCAAGCTCTACGCCCTAAGCCAGACCCTTAAACTCTTGCGACAACAACAATAACAATCTTGCGACAATCGCCATTGTATTATCGTCAGAATATACTGCAAATAGATATATTTAAGTGATACACTACACTCAACAAGTTTGTTACTTTATCACTATATCTCTTCAAATAGTGACCGATAAATGTCATGCTACTCAGTTGCATTCCTCACAGATAAGAAAGAATCAATAAATATAAATGGTCTATCTTTAGCTCAAAACCAGAGAGAGAATGTAAACATTTCAAAAATTTGAATGGCAATCTCATTAGGCAATGCGTAGCCAGGGGAGAAATCTCGGGTTCCCTACACGAAACTCATCAAACCGATTAAAAAAAATCTGATGTGGGCAACACATGACTTTCCTTATATAATGCAATGAATTTACTACTTTTACAGTTAAAAAAAATGTTATTCTTATAGTAGATACTTACATTCTTTCCAAATATTGAATTTTCTTCAATTAGTAGTCATTTTCATTGATTTACAGTCATTTTTATCAATTTGGCGAGATTTTTGTTAATTTTGCAGCAATTAAAAATATCGCCAAGTTGGCGACATTCCGCCAAATTCGTCGCCAAAATCTCGCCAAGCGTTATGGACGGAGAAATAAGTTATTCTTACAGCAGATAAATGACTATTGGCGTTCAAATACAAAAGTATTACTCAAAGTATCTTTCTTCATGAATGGAACGAGCTGATGTCACCAAATTTATCGCAGGGTATTATATATGAAAAGTGAACATGTTTCTCAATAGGAAATATTTTTTTTATTTTATATAACTTTAATATAAAGTCTAAAAGGTAAAGATATAAATTCTAAAAGGTTTAGTTTTCTTTTAATTAAGTATGTGACTTTAGTTACATTAGCTAGTGGTGTGTAGTCAGATGAAGCACTAGAAGTTAGCTTTGGTCAAACGCTAACCGCAAAGTACTTGTCGGAACGCTAATATTAACAGCAAGAAGAAAAAGGCAGCCTGCGCATGCGCTAACTTAAACAGAAATTTGAGCGTTTCACCCTTCGACCAGAGATATAGGTATTCCTGTATTTCACCTCGTAGGTTCCTGTATTTCACCTCGATGGTTTCACCAGGACATCTCAGGGCAAATACAATTTTAAAGACAAGAAAGCTCAATCATACATAAAGCATTAATTATGAAACACTTTCCGACTTAAATGCAATTTTATTTAAACATCTCTGAAATGCGATGCATTCAGCGGTATTATTAAAATTATCACAATACTATAATAATTTATTACATTTGAAAACTTAAAACTTCATTGAAAAAAATGAACTTTATTCAAATAACGACACTAAAATATAAATCGGCTGGCTCTCTATGCAAAAGAAGTAAATATTTCATTGATACACTTTTATTCCTTTCCATTCATTCATCACAGTACTACAATAATTTATTTTACTTAAAAACTTAAAACCATGGAGGTAAAAGTAATTTAGCTCTATGCTTAAATCTTCATTGAAAAAGTCTGCTATAAAATCGTTTGGTTTTCTATGTAAAATCAATGAATATTTCATTCATATCAGCTATATTGCAAACGCCAGAGCTAAATAATTTTGCGTTAAAGAAATTCAGTAATTCTTATACAACTCATCTTTCAACTTGATGTGTTCACATTCTCCATAAATGAAAATCAGGCTTCGTTGTAAAAATAATCCACAAATTGGCAATCAAAGAGAAGAAATAGAAAAAATAATAAACAGAGCTCTATATCATTATTAGAAAAAACATAAATCTTAATGAAAACTTTGGACTAGCCAAAGAATTCCAATAATCTAAACCACAAATTTTGAAATAGATCCTTAAATAACAACCTATAAACATAAATCAACAAATTCATCACTAACCTCTATCTTCTCTAGAAAGAAAACACAATATTCGAAGCAAAATTTCTCTATTTAAATAATAATGTCGATGTTGGCTCAAGTTACAAACGAAAAAATCTGATGTGGGCAGCACATGACTTTCCCTGCAGACACAAATTATTTTTTTTTTTTATTTCTTTAATAATTCATTAAATTGAGTTTAATTGCACAAAATAACACTAAATTTGCATTTTTAATTTAATTTCTGTTTTTATTTGGCAGTTAGACATTTTTCTAAAAGTGGCAAAACTAAATGCGAAAGATCTCAAATATCTCGAAAATGGTAGCCCTAGAGAAATACAGTTGTTATTATTTTCCTCATCAAAAATTACGTATAAAACAAGCATTTAATTGATATATTTGAATATACGTAGCATTTTTTTAGATTTTGCTATTTTTGAGGGCCATTTCGTAAAAAAACGGCTGGTTGTTCTTTTCCGAATAATTCCAAAATCTAATCAGCACCAGAGTATCCCCCAAGTAACTTATCTGTCAAATTTCGTGAAATTTGGTCACTTAGTATTTTAGCTAGAGTGGATACATTACATTTTTGCGGGTCATTTCGTAAAAAAAGGCAGGCTGTTCTTTTTCGATTAATACCAAAATCAAATCAGCACCAGAGTATCGTACAAGTAACTTATCTACCAAATTCGGTGAAATTTGGTCAATTAGTATTTTAGCTAGAGAAGATATATGAAATTTTTACGGGCCATTTCGCAAAAAAAGGCGGTTTCTATTTTTACGAATCGTAACAAAAACTAATCAGCACCAGGGTCATACCCAAGTGACTGACCTACCAAATTTTTTGAAATTCGGTCTATTAGTTTTTGAGTTAGAGTGGATACATACATTGCACAGACAGACAGACACACACACACAGACGTCACGTTAAAAATAGTTTTTTCGCATTCTAGAGGTCTCGAAACGTATAGATCCGTCGAAAACTCGAGTTGCGATTTTCGACATGATTCCAATACTTTCCCTATACATACCATGTATTGCAGGGAAAGTAAAAGAAAAATTTGTGGAATATTTACCTCAAATAATAAATTCAATTCCCTAACAATTTGGAACTGAACAAGAAAATTAACTGACTTGTTTACAAATTATACTTTAAACTGATTACTTGGCAAATTAGGTCGTTTACTAGACATATATACACTAAAATGACATTATGCCTCATTTTATACTAATATCAATAAACGCGATTCCAATAAATATGGTGCAACATCTTGCACTCTTAACATTTTGATTGATTCATTTCAAAATAAAATATGGCATCCATTTTTTTCCCTGTGTAAAAATCGTGATATTTGCAGATCTTTTAAATTTATGTTTAGTGTTGCATCCGTCCAAAAACCGCTTTATTTTTGCATATTATCAATGTATCTAAATTATGTACTAACGCAATTACAATATATTTTTTAAATGATCACTACACTTTGCTTATTCCTGAAACGAAGCCTAATTTCTATAGCGTTCAGAATGTAAACAAATCAAGCGATTTTAAGATGAGTTGTATAAGAATATGATGAACTTTTTTTAAGCAAAATTATTTAGCTCTGGAATCTGCAGTATAGCCGATATGAATGAAACATTCATTGATTTTACATAAAAAAACAGACGATTTAAAGCATTGCTTTTTTACTTTCCTTATATAAATATAATGTATAAGGAAAATATTGTGAAGGGGTCGAAAATCCGAATTCGAGTTTTCGACGGGAGAGTACGTTTCAAGCATCCCTGAACACGAATCGAACATTTTTGAGGTGATGTCTGTGTGTGTGTGTGTGTGTGTGTGTGTGTGAAAGTACATGTATGTGTGTGAAATTATATGTGGGTGTGTGTGTCTGTGTGTGTGTGTGTGTGAAAGTACATGTGTGTGTGTGAAAGTACGTGTGTGTGTGTGTGAAAGTGTGTGTGTGTGTGTGTGTGTGTGTGTGTCACTGAGACTGTGGAGACGATATCTCACGAATAAATGGAGCGGCATTGGTATTAATTGTTGTGTGATATATGTTGACTCTTTTTTTTTATAGTAAAAAAATTACCAAAAAACTAATAGATATTTTGAAAAAATAACTTGGTTTAAAGAAAAGGCCATAAGAGCTGAGATTCAAGTTCTGAAGATATAGTGTGTTATAAAAAATTGGATGTCCAGAGTGAACTATACAGATCTTGTATGTTTGTGAATGCAAATTATTGAAGTCTGTTCTCAATTTCAACATTATATATGAGTATACTTATTAATACACATTATGATTGATACAGCTGATAAGTATTAGAGACTGGCAAGAGTTACTTCTATTAAATTATTAGTAAAGTGCCTGGTGGCTCAATTTATAGGGAAATTGAATAATCAAAATCAAGCTACCCACATAGCATGCTATCTATTACTTTCCTTATATACATAATGTATAAGGAAAGTATTGTGACGGAGTCGAAAATTCGAATTCGAGTTTTCGACGGGAGAGTACGTTTCAAGCATCCCTGAACACGAATCAAACATTTTTGAGGTGATGTCTGTGTGTGTGTGTGTGTGTGTATGTGTGTGTATGTGTGTGTGTGTGTGTGAAAGTATGTGTATGTGTGTGTGTGTGAAAGTTTGTGTATGTGTGTGTGTGTCAGTGAGTCTCTGGAGACGATATCTCACGAACGAATGGAGCGATTCCAATGAAATTTGGTACAAAAATCACAATCTGTTAATACTGGAAGCTTATTGTTTTTAAACGCAATCGAATGTTCAAAACCCTCCTAAATTTTCGAGAGAAATTTTTAATAAATCGTCAAAAATTCAAAACCATTAATAAAGTTACGCAAATAGACATTTCTTATGTAATTTTTCCTTAGAAAACTATTGACGTAAACTTTAGAACGCTAGTATGAACCGTTCTCGAAATATTGCACATTTTTCAAATAAATTTATAAAAAAATCCCATAAATTAAAAAAAATATATTAACTGTTGAGAAACATGTTCACTTTTCATATGTAATATCAAGCGATAAATTGGGTGACATCATTCTCCTGGATCTAGCTCGTTCCATTCATGTAAAAAGATACTTTGAGTAATACTTTTGTATTTGAACGCCAATAGTCATTTATCTGCTATAAGAATAACTTATTTTTCCGTCCATAACGCTTGGCGAGATTTTGGCGACGAATTTGGCAGAATGTCGTCAATTTGGCGACTTTTTTCGATGTTGCCAAATTAACGAAAATCTCGCCAAATGGATAGAAAAGACGCTAAATCGATGAAAATGACGACTAATTAATAAAAATTCAATATCTTGGAAAGAATATAAGTATCTACTATAAGAATAACCTATTGTTTTGCTGTAAAAGTAGTAAATTTATTGCAATATATATATAGAAAATCATGTGCTGTCCACATCAGATTTCTTTGAATTACTTCAGACCAAGTAGTGAAACACAAGTGAAAATAAAAAACGTAAATGGATGTCATGATGCTATGGCTATTGATTGATTGAGTGAACCAAAAAGAACAGGATGGTATAGGATGAATACTAGGCATAAAATACGTAATATGAGTACATTTAAGTTCTGTAAATGCACTTCCAGCAAGTGCAAGTTATGTCCAAGTGCTGACCTGTCACAAATAGACAATGCAGCTTCGGCCAATCGCATATTTTGTAAGTGTTATAACTGCATTTATCATATAAAATTTAATACTTGTAATTTGTGTTATATTGTTCAAAGAACAGCTTAAACATCAGAATGAATTCGCACCGAAGTCAAATAAAACAGGGACATCTGGCGGCATAGAACCTAATCTGGTTATTAGACAGTTTATATTACACGATTTTAAAACAGCCACTATTTCAGTTATCGATTTCGTGAATAACATTAATGAAAGTTTGTGGCGGGAAAACCAGCATATTGCACAATATGTAACTTTTTTCCCGTATGGACTTGACATCATCGTATATAACTAGCAGTATAATCGTGATGAAAATGACAATTTGGCTGAGACTTACATAAGATTAAAGGAAAGATCGAAAAAAGAGGAAAGCGCGGTGGCAATCATAAAGCCATAAGTTTTGAAGATTGCTTGCGTAACTCCGAGTCTTTTGTTAAAAACATATTAACAGCGGGACAGTTGTGTATTTCATTTCATCTTATTCGTAACTATGTTTTTGGTATCAGGAAAAAACATATAGAAAAATTGTGGAGAATATGGAGGAAAATGATTTGTTACAATAAAGAAGTGATCTCAACCATATACAAATCACAATACTGGCTACAATTTGCGATCTTATGAAGAAAAGAGCTAATTATCTTAATATGGATTTAAACCCATCTAGTAAAGTAAACTTAACAAAAAAAATCTGATGTGGGCAGCACATGACTTTCCTTAAATAATGTAATGAATTTACTACGTTTACAGTAAAAAAAATCTGATGTGGGCAGCACATGACTTTCCCTGCAGACTCAAATTCATATGTTCTTTATTTCTTTAATAATTCATTAGATTGAGTTTAATTGAACCAAATAACACTAAATTTGCATTTTTAATTCAAATTTTTGTTTTTATTTGGTAATTGGACATTTTTCCAAAAATGGCATAACTAAATGCGAAACATCTCAAATATCATGAGAACGGTTAGTCCTAGAATTATTCTTATTCTTTTCCTCATCAAAAATTACGTATAAAACAAGCATTTAATAGATATATTTGAACATACGTAGCTTATTTTAGATTTTGGCGATTTTTGAGAACCATTTCGTAAGAAAAGGCAGGTTGTTCTTTTCCGAATAATACCAAAATCTAATCAGCACCAGAGTCTCCCACAAGTAAGTTATCTACCAAATTTTGCAAAATTAAGTTAATTAGTATTTTAGCTAGAATGGATACATTACATTTTTGTGGGCCATTTCGTAAAAAAAGGCGGGCTGTTCTTTTTCGATTAATACCAAAATATAATCAGTACCAAAGTATTGTACAAGTAACTTATCTACCAAATTTTGTGAAATTTGATCAATTAGTACTTCTCTAGATTGGATGCATGAAATTTTGACGGGCCATTTCGCAAAAAAAAGGCGGGTTCTGTTTTCACGAGTCGTACCAAAAACTAATCAGCACCAGGGTCATACCCAAGTGACTTACCTACCAAATTTTATGAAATTCGGTACATAAGTTTTTGAGTTAGAGTGGATACATACATTGCACAGACACACGGACACATAGACAGACAGACACACACACAGACAGACACACACACGGTCAGTTAGTTTTTGAGTAAGAGTGGATACATACAATTCACTGACAGACAGACACACAGACACACACACAGACGTCACAATAAAAATGGTTTTTTCGTATTCTAGAGGTCTCGAAACGTGTAGATCCGTCGAAAACTCGAGTTACATGCTCGAGTTTCGGCATGATTCCAATACTTCCCTATACATTACCATGTATTGCAGGGAAAGTAAAAATAGATTATTTTTATAGTAGTTATTTATTAGGGCAAATACAATTTTAAAGACAAGAAAGATGAATCATGCATCATTGATTATGAAACACTTTCCAACTTCAATGCAATTTTATTTAAAGTTATCTAAAGTGCGATACATTCAGAGGTAATATTTTTAAAATTATCACAATACTATAATAATTTATTATATTTGAAAACCTAAAACTTCATTGAAAGAAATTAACTTTATTCAAATGACGTCACTGAAATATATATCGCCTGGCTCTCTATATAAAAGCAGTAAATATTTCCTTCATACGCTTGTAGGATTTGATCCGGAGCCGGACCCGAACCAGGGACCAGGTGTTTACAAGACCGACATTATAAGGTTAGAGCAAAAGCTAGCTTCCACTCCTAAGTTATAATTCCGGTTCATGTTCCCAGCATCTTCGATCGATCGATGTCTTTGGCAGGAGCATAGTCGGCTGGTGCCACATACTCCACCCCTGATGAAAAGCCCCGGTCGAATTTCGGCGAGGAGGGGGGCCGCCCAGAAAACTCCCGCGTGTCTCCAACCGAGATTCGGTCGAGGGGTGGAAAGACCGGGAGGCGTTGTTTTTGTTGAGACCCAGACCGTCCAACCTACCAGAAAGGTGTAGGGTAACCGTTTGAACGGCCGGGAAATGCCACCCAATTTAGACCGGAACCCAGTGGGGGAGGCATCCACAGGGACCGTACCCTCCTTCCCCTACCACCAACCTCTAGGAAGGACTTACGGACCCACATGTTTAACGTTATCGTACTCCGCGTGAACACGGCGGCAGTTTTTGGCAGTGGCTGGAATCGAACCCGGGCCTACCGAGTGCAACTCCAGCGTGCTAACCAATCGGCTACCGCGCCCCAGGTCGGGAGACGTTGTTGTTGTTGTTGAAACCCAGACCATCCGACCTACCAGAAAGGTGTAAGGTAAGGTGTAAGGTCGGGAGACGTGTCGTACCTCGGGTGTGACGTCAGTCATGGTCACCCAGGAAGGGAGTGATAGCGCCTCTGGCTCTTTGTGGTACTGCCATCTCGTGCTGATAGGTGATGAGAGGTGAGATCGTTAGAGAGAGAAGGTTGCGTGCATCAAACGTCCAGAGTCATCATTGCGGCGTTTTTAGTTGTGGTTTGCTTGATTGTGTGGACTAAACCTGACATGCGGTATTAATGTCCGGCTCAACCCCCCGACATTTATTGTTGTTGTTCTCCAGGCAAAACGTTAACGTTGCATAAAATAACATTTATTTAAAGTAAATTACGTTAAAGTTATGTGTAAATCCCCATCGGGAGTCTTCAGAACTCAGGCGTCCAAAGAAGGAAACGGTATGCGGTTTCCTCAGTTATTAGATACAGAGAGAAAAGCCGCTTCTAGTTCGTTTTGGTGCAGGTGGCATGAATGGCGATAGTTAACCGCCACACACTCCCCTCCTTAATCATCACAATACTACAATAATGTATATTACATAAAATTTAAAACCATGGAGGTAAAAGTAATTTAACTCTACGCTTCAAACCTCATCGAAAAAGTCTACAATAAAATCGTCTGCTTCTCTATATAAAATCAATGACTATTTCATTCATATCAGCTATGTTGCAGACTCCAGAGCTAAATAATTTTGAGTAAAAGAAATTCAGCAATTCTTATGCAACTCATCTTACAGCTTGATGTGTTTACATTCTCCATAAGTAAAAAAAATCTGATGTGGGCAACACATAACTTTCCTTATATAATGCAATGAATTCACTACTTTTACAGTTAAAAAAATTTTATTAGTAGATACTTATATTCTTTCCGAGATATTGAATTTTCGTAAATTAGTCGTCATTTTCATTGATTTAGCGTCACTTTTATCTGTTTGGCGAGATTTTTGTTAATTTGGCAACAACTAAAAATGTCGCCAAGTTGGCGGCATTCCTCCAAATTCGTCGCCAAAATCTTGCCAAGCGTTATGGACGGAGAAATAAGTTATTCTTACAGCAGATAAATGACTATTGGCGTTCAAATACAAAAGTATTACTCAAAGTATCTTTTTTCATCAATGGAACGAGCTAGATCCACGAGAATGATGTCACCCAATTTATCGCATGGTATTACATATGAAGAGTAAAAATGTTTCTCAATAGGAAATATTTTTTTTTATTTTATATAACTTTTTGATAAATTTTTTAAAAAAATGTGCAATATCTCGAGAACGGTTAATGTTAGCGTTCTACAATTTATGTCAATCGTTTTCTAATAAAAAATTACATAAGAAATGTCTATTTGCGTAACTTTATTAGCGGTTTTGAATTTTTGGCAATTTTTTCAAAATTTTACTCAAAAATTTAGGGTGGTTCTGAACATTCGATTGCGTATAAAAACAATAGGCTTCCAGTGCTTACAGATTGTGATTTTTGTACCAAATTTCGTTCGAATCGCTCAATTAGTTCGTTAGTTATCGTCTCCAGACTCACTGACACACACACACACACATACTTTCACACACACACACACACACACACACACACACACACACACACACACACACACACACACACACACACAGACAGACAACACTTCAAAAATGTTTGATTCGTGATCAGATATGCTTGAAAAGTGCTCTCCCGTCGAAAACTCGAATTCGAATTTCCGACCCCGTCACAATACTTTCCTTATACATTATGTATACAAGGAAAGTAAAAAGTATTATTACCTATTGAGAAATATGTTCACTTTTCATATGTAATATCATGCGATAAATTGGGTGACATCATTCTCATGGATCTAGCTCGTTCCATTCATGGAAAAAGATACTTTGAGTTATACTTTTGTACTTGAACGCCAATAGTCATTTATCTGCTGTAAGAATAACTTATTTCTCCATCCATAACGCTTGGCAAGATTTTGGCGACGAATTTGGTGCAATGTCGCAAATTTAGCGACTTGTTAAAATGTTGCTAAATTAACAAAAAACTCGCCAAATGGATAAAAATGACGACTAATTGTCGAAAATTCGATATCTTCAAAATAATATAAGTATCTACTATAAGAATAACATTTTTACTTTCACTGCAATACATGGTAATGTATAGGGAAAGCATTGGAATCATGTCGAAAATCGCAACTCGAGTTTTCGACGAATCTACACGTTTCAAGACCTCTAGAATACGAAAAAACCATTTCTAGCGTGACGTCTGTGTGTGTGTCTGTGTGTCTGTCTGTCTGTGCAGATTTTGTATCCATTCTAACTAAAAAACTAATTGACCGAATTTCATAAAATTTGATATGTAAGTCTCTTGTGGGCGAATCTGGTACTGATTAGTTTTGGGTACGGTTCGGGATAAAAGAATCCGCTTTTTTTTTGCGAAATGGCCCGCAAAAGCTTGTATCCACTCTAGCTGAAAAACTAATGGACCGAATTCCACAAAATTCGGTAGATAAATCACTTATGGGACACCCTGGTACTGATTAGATTTTGGTACGATTCGAAAAAAAATAACCTGCCTTTTCTTGCAAATTTGCGCTCAAAAATCGTCAAAATCTGAAATAAATACATACGTATGCTCAAATATATCCATTAAATGCTTGTTTAATACGTAATTTTTAACGAAGAAAAGAATAAGACCAACCCCATTACACTAGGAGTAGCCGTTCTTGAGATATATTAGTTTATTTCGTATTTTCACCACGCCACCTTTGAAAATAAGTCCAGTTATCAAATGAGAACGAAAATTGAATTAAAAGGGAAAGAAATTTAATTAAAATAAAGAGAACGTGGATATAAGTCTGCAGGGAAAGTCATGTGCTGCCCACATCAGATTTTTTTAACTGTAAAAGTAGTAAATTCATTGAATTATATAAGGAAAGTCAGGTGTTGCCAACATCAGATTTTTGGAGCCTTATTTTACAAGATACTATACCTGTAAATCAATTTCGTCTCCATCGGACTGGATCCACCGTCGCTTTTTTAACACTTTCCAACATAGTTGAAATGTGTTTATGGCTTTGTTTATTCTGTCTGTCTGTCTGTCTGTCTGTCTGTCCGTCCGTTCGCACGATAACTGCCGTAAAAATGACTTTATCAAAATGCAATTTTAATATGTTGTTTAGGCGGTCTGTGGGACCCATGGGAATGTAAATGATTAACATCACCCAATAAGTTTTGGATTGAACCAGGGTTAAACAAGAAAGATCAAACATGCTTAAAGCATTGATTATGAAACACTTTCCAACTTCAATGCAATTTTATTTAAACATGTCTAAAATGCAATACATTCCTCGGTAATATTTTAAAACTTATCACAATACTACATTAATTTATTATATTTGAAACCTTAAACCTTCATCGAAAAAAATTAACTTCATTCAAATGACGGCATTAAAGTATAAATTGCCTGGTTTAAACATCTCTTAAATGTTATACATTCCTCGGTAATAATTTTAGAATTATCATAATACTACGATAATTTATTATATTTGAAAACTTCATCGAAAACAACTGAAATCCATTCAAATGACGTCATAAAAAAATAACACGCCTGGCTCTCTCTATAAAAGCAACATTTCATTCATAAATAATTCCCCCATTCATATCTTTCATCACAATACTATAACAATTTATTTTATTTAAAAATTAAGACCATTGAGTTGCAAGTAAGTAAGCGCTATGCGTAAAACTTCATCGAAAAATATCGTCCTTCTCTTTCTAAAATCAATGAATATTTCATTCATATCAGCCATGCAGACTCCATGGACTGAATGATTTTGTGTTAAAGAATTACAGCGATTCTAATACAACTCATTCTACATATTTTGCTGTTTACATTTTACATAGGTGAAAAATAGGCTTAATAGTAGAAATAATCAAATTTGGAAGAGCATTTAAACTGAAATATATTGTCATTGCGTTGTTTCAGTATGTAGATGCACAGAATTTAGGCAAAAATAAAGTAATTTTAGGCCGGATCCAACACTCAATATGAATTAAAAAGAACTTTAAAAATCACGATTTTGACACAAGATGGATGCCATATATCATTTTGAAGTGGGTCATGTGATCGTTTCATATCATGGACACGTGATCGCTTAATATAAGAGGTGTTATTATTATTTTAATTTTTATTTAAAAAACAACTGAATATATTTCGCTGAATTTTTTTTTATATATTTTATGGAACAATTTGAATATTGCCTAAAATTTTCGAAGCAATTTGTGAATTTTAAATCCGCTTAAAAAATGCTTGAAAAATTAGGTCCTATAGGGCTCAATGTATTCCATTTTTTCAACCCGGGTTCAATCCAAAACTAATTGGGTGATATTATTCATTTATATTCCCATAGGTCCTATAGACCGTCTGAACAACATACTAAAATTTCATTTTGATTAAGTCATTTTTACGGCAGTTATCGTGCTAACGGACAGACAGACAGACAGACAGACAGACAGACAGACAGACAGACAGACAGAATGAACAAAGTCATAAACACTTTTCAACTTTGTTGTAAAGTGTTAAAAAGTGAAATACATTGAACCCTACGGGACCTAATTTTTAACACTTTACAACAAAGTTGAAAAGAGTTTATGACTTTGTTCATTCTGTCTGTCTGTCTGTCTGTCTGTCCGTTAGAACGATAACTGCCGTCAAAATGACTTAATCAAAATGAAATTTTAGTATGTTGTTCAGACGGTCTGTAGGACCTATGGGAATATAAATGAATAATATCACTCTATTAGTTTTGGATTGAACCCGGGTTGAAAAAATGAAATACATTGAGCCCTATGGGACCTAATTTTTCAAACATTTTTTAAGCGGATTTAAAATTCACAAATTGCTTCGAAAATTTTAGGTAATCTTCAAATTGTTCCATAAAATATATAAAAAAAAATAATTCAGCGAAATATATTCAGTAGTTTTTTAAATAAAAATTAAAATAATAATTACACCTCTTATATGAAACGATCACGTGACCATGATATGAAACGATCACATGACCCACTTCAAAATGATATATGGCATCCATCTTGTTTCAAAATCGTAATTTAGTTAAGTTCTTTTTAATTCATATTGAGTGTTGCATCCGTCCTAAAACTACTTTATTTTTGCTTAAATTCTGTGCATCTACATACTTAAACAACTCAAATACAATATATTTGAGTTCAAATGATTATCCAAATTTTATTATTTTTACAACGAAGCCTATTTTTCATTTATGTAAAATGTAAACAGCAAAATATGTAGAATGAGTTGTATTAGAATTGCTGTATTTATTTCTTTAACACAAAATAATTTAGTCCATGGAGTCTGCATGGCTGATATGAATGAAATATTAATTGATTTTATGAAGAGAAGGACGATTTTTTTCGATGAAGTTTTAAGCAAAGAGTTTTATTACTTGTAGCTCCATGGTCTTAATTTTTAAATAAAAGAAATTATTATAGTATTGTGATGAATGAAATGAATAAGAGAAAGTTATGAATGAAATCCTGTTTTTATAGAGAGATCCAGGCGTGTTATTTTTTCTAAGACGTCACTTGAATTAATTTCAGTTGTTTTCGATGAAGTTTTTAAATATAATAAATTATCGTAGTATTATGATAGTTTTAAATATATTACCGTGGAATGTATCACATTTTAGATATATTTAAACCAGGCAATTTATATTTCAATGCCGTCATTTGAATGAAGTTCATTTTTTTCAATAAAGGTTTAAGTTTTCAAATATAATAAATTAATGTAATATTGTGATAAGTTTTAAAATATTACCGAGGAATGTATTGCATTTTCGACTTTTTTAAATAAAATTGCATTGAAGTTGGAAAGTGTTTCATAATCAATGCTTTAAGCATGATTGATCTTTCTTGTTCAAACATCTTTTAAGCAAAGTTAAAATTCACAAATTACTTCGAAAATTTTAGAATATATTTAAATTATCACATAAAATATATAAAAAAAAAAATCAGCAAAATACGTACGGTAGTTTTTTAAAAAAAATTAAAATAACAATTACACCCATATTATATGAAGAGATCACGTGACCCACATCAAAATAACATGTGGCATCCATCTTTTTTTCTCAGAGTAAAAATCGTGATTTTTAAAGTTCTTTTAAATTTATATTCAGTGTTCCATCCGTCCTAAAACCGCTTTATTTTTGCTTATTTTCTGTGCATCCATTTTCTGTTCCAAAGCAATTACAACATTTTTGACTTAGATGATCTTCAAACTTTGATTATTTCTTCAACGAAGCCTAATTTTAATGGATGCGGCATGTAAGCAAGTGATTGTAAGATGAGTTGTATAAAAACTGCTGATTTTTTTCACGTAAAATTATTTAACTTTGGAGTCTGAATTAAAAGAGGTATAAATGGAATATTTATTACTTTTATATAGAGAGCCAGCCAGACGATTTATATTTCAATGACGTCATTTGAATAAAGTTCATTTTTTCGATGTTTTAAGTTTTGAAATATAATAAATTCTGTAGTACTGCGATAATTTAAAATACATCAGCGCTGAATGTATCGCATTTTAGAGATGTTTAAATAGCATTTCACTTCAGTTGAAAAGTTTTTCATAATCAATGCTTTATGCTTGATTGATTTTTCTTGTTATATTATTATATATTTTCAAATAGTGACAAAAAGTCGTTCTATTGAGTTGTATTCTTCACAGATCAGGAAAGCATGATAAATAGAATTTCATTATCTTTCGTAAAAAACCAGAGGGAAGACTGGCGTTAGCAGAACTTTGATCATAATCTCACTCAGATTACGTAAGTCAGAACTCGGGAGAGCAGCAACACAATCGGAAAAAACCAAGTTTGTAGCTACTTCGGCATCGCGCAGTAAGCATGTCGAACTCCTTTGAGGTGTTGTCTATGTGGAGTTTAATACCCTCCCTTTTGTCGCTTGTTGTGATTTCTCTTGCATTTAAATATGCCCTGCGTAGAAGATATTGGAATAAACGATTGCCAGGAATGAAAATTCGATTCCTGGATATTTGGGGTGATTGCAAGAATTTTCAAAACAAGGTGCCCCAGAAATATTTGGATTGTTACAATGTTTGTAAGTAAATTATCACTCTGCTTTCTTACTTGCAATTATTACTTTCCCTGCAATACATGGTAATGTATAGGGAAAGTATTGGAATCATGTCGAAAATCGCAACTCGAGTTTTCGACGGATGTACACGTTTCAAGACCTCTAGAATACGAAAAAAACTATTTTTAGCGTGACGTCTGTGTCTGTGTGTCTGTCTGTCTGTGTGTCTGTCGGTCCGTGCAGATATTGTATCCACTCTAACTGAAAAACTAATGGACCGAATTTCACAAAATTTGGTAGGTAAGTCACTTGTGAGCGAGCTTGGTGCTGATTAGTTTTGGGTACGATTTGGAATTTAAAAAATCCGCCTTTTTTTGCGAAATGGCCCGCAAAATCTTTTATCCACTCTAACCGAAAAACTACTAGACCGAATTTCACAAAATTCAGTAGATGAGTCACTTGTGGTTTACCCTGGTGCTGATTAGATTTTGGTACGAATCGGAAAAAAATAACCTGCCTTTTTTTGCAAAATGGCCCGCAAAAATCGTCAAAGTCTAAACTAAAGAACTAGGTATACCCAAATATATCCATTAAATGCTCGTTTAATACGTAATTTTTAACGACGAAAATAATAAGACCAACCCCATTACACTAGGACTAGCCATTCTCGAGATATTTTAGTTTTCCGTATTTTCTCTACGTCACCTTTGAAAATAAGTCCGGTTACCGAATGAGAACGAAAATTGAATTAAAAGTGAAATAAATTTAATTAAAATAAAGAGAACGTTAATATAAGTCTGCAGGGAAAGTCATGCGCTGCCCACATCAGATTTTTTTTTACTTGGTATATGAAACATTTATGAATACTTAAAAGTTAATTTGTAAACATGTGATTAATGCTGAAATGATTTTCTCACTCCTTCATATTCCATTGTCGTTGAAACAGTAATCTTGTATTTTGCTTCCTCATACTCTGGAATACAGTATAGAGAAATCTGACGTGGGCAGCACATGACTTTCCCCGCAATCTTATATCCACGTTCTCTTTATTTTAATTAAATTTATTTCACTTTTATTCAATTTTCGTTCTCATTTGGTAACTGGACTTATTTTCAAAGGTGGCGTAGAGAAAATGCGAAAAAACTAAAATATCTCGAGAACGGATAGCTCTACTGTAATGGGGTTGGTCTTATTCTTTTTATCCGTAAAAGTTACGTATAAAACAAGCACTTAATTGATATATTTGAGAATACTTGATTTTTATTTTAGATTTTGATGATTTTTGAGGACCATTTTGCAAGGAAAGGCAGGTTATTTTTTTCCGAATCGAACTAAAATCTAATTATCACCATAGTAACCTATAAGTGACTTATCTACCTAATTTTGTAAAATTTGATCAATTAGTTTTTCAGTTAGAGTGGATAAAGGCAATTTTTGCTGGGCATTTCGCAAAAAAAGGCGGATTGTTTTATCCCGAAGCTTATCAAAAACTAATCATCACCAAGGACATACCCAAGTGACTTACCTACCAAATTTTATGAAATTCGGTCTATTAGTTTTTGAGTTAGAGACATACAGACGCACAGACACACACACAGACGTCATGCTAAAAATAGATTTTTCGTATTCTAGAGGTCTCGAAACGCGTAGATCCATCGAAAACTCGAGTTGCGATTTTCGACATGATTCTAATACTTTCGCTATGCATTACCATGTATTGCAGGGAATGTAAACATCTGATGTGGGCAGCACATGACTTTCCCTGCAGACTCAAATTCATATTTTCTTTATTTCTTTAATAATTCATTAGACTGAGTTTAATTGAAACAAATAACACTAAATTTGCATTTTTAATTCAATTTTTGTTTTTATTTGGTAATTGGACATTTTTCCGAAACCGTTGTAATAACTCAAATATCTTGAGAACGGTTAGTCCTAAAGTATAATGGAGTGTGTTATATTATTTTCCTCGTTAAAACTTGCCTATAAAACAAGATTTTAATTGATACATTATAGCATACGTAGTCTTTTTGTTTTTGATTTTGTCGAATTTTGCGGACCATTTCGTAAACAAGACAGGTTGTTCTTCTCCGAATTGTACCAAAATCTAATCAGCACCAGAATCTCCCACAAGTAACTTATCTACCTAATTTTGTGAAGTTTGGTCAATCAGTACTTTAGCTAGGGTGGATACATGAAATTTTTGCAGGCCATTTCGTAAGAAAAGGCGGGTTCTTCTTTCCCTAATCGTACCAAAATCTAATCAACACTGGAGTATCCCACAAGTAACTTATCTACCAAATTTGGTGAAATTTGGTTAATTAGTATTTTAGCTAGAATGGATACATGAAATTTTTATGGGCCATTCCGCAAAAAAAAAAGGCGGGTTCTGTATTTGCGAAGCCTACAAAAACTATTCAGCATCAGGCTCTCACCCAAGTGACATATTTGCCAAATTTTATGAAATTCGGTACAGCAGTTTTCTAGTTAGAGTATATACATACATTGCACAGACAGACAGAGACACAGACACACACACAGACGTCATGCTAAAAATGGTTTCTTCGTATTCTAGAGGTCTCGAAACGTGTAGATCCGTCGAAAACTCGAGTTTTGATTTTTGTCATGATTTCAATACTTTCCCTATACATTACCATGTATTGCAGGGAAAGTAAAAATCTGATGTGGACAGCACATGACTTTCCCTGTAGACTTATATTAACGTTCTCTTTATTTTAATTAAATTTATTTCACTTTTAATTCAATTTTCGTTCTCATTCGGAAACCGGACTTATTTTTAAAGGAGACGCAGAGAAAATAAGGAAAACTAAAATATCTCGAGAACGGCTAGTCCTAGTGTAATGGGGTTGGTCTTATTATTTTCATCGTTAAACATTACGTATTAAATCAACATTTAATGAATATATTTGAGCATACCCAGTTCTTTAGTTTAGATTTGGACGATTTTTGCGGGCCATTTTGCAAAAAAAGGCAGGTCATTTTTTTCCGAATCGTACCAAAATCTAATCAGCACCAGGGTAACCCACAAGTGACTCATCTACCGAATTTTGTGAAATTCGGTCCATTAGTTTTTCAGCTAGAGTGGATACAAGCTTTTGCGGGCCATTTCGCAAAAAAAGGCGGGTTCTTTTATTCCGAATCGTACCCAAAACTAATCAGCACCAGCCCCGCCCACAAGTGACATACTTACAAAATTTAGTGAAATTCGGTGGATTAGTTTTTTAGTTAGAGTGGATACAAAATCTGCACAGACAGACAGACACAAAGACAGACACACAGACAGACAGACACACACACAGACGTCACGCTAAAAATGGTTTTTTCGTATTCTAGAGGTCTCGAAACGTGTAGATCCGTCGAAAACTCGAGTTGTGATTTTCGACATGATTCCAATACTTTCCCTATACATTACCATGTATTGAAAGGAAAGTAAAAAAATCTGATGTGGGCAGCACATGACTTTCCCTGCAGACTTATATTAACGTTCTCTTTATTTTAATTAAATTTATTTCACTTTTAATTCAATTTTCATTCTCATTCGGTAACCGGACTTATTACTTTCCTTATATACATAATGTATAAGGAAAGTATTGTGACGGGGTCGAAAATTCGAATTCGAGTTTTCGACGGGAGAGCACGTTTCAAGCATCCCTGATCACGAATCAAACATTTTTGAAGTGATGTCTGTGTGTGTGTATGTGTGTGTGTGTGTGTGTGTGTGTGTTTGTGTGTGTGAAAGTATGTGTGTGTGTGTGTGTGTCAGTGAGTCTGTGGAGACGATAACTGACGAACGAATGGACCGATTCGAACCAAATTTGGTACAAAAATCACAATCCGTAAACACTGGAAGCCTATTGTTTTTATACGTGATCGAATGTTCAGAACCCCCCTAAATTTTCGAATGAAATTTTGAAAAAATCGTTAAAAAATCAAAACCGCTAATAAAGTTACGGAAATAGACATTTCTTATGTAATTTTTCATTAGAAAACGATTGGCATAAATTTTAGAACGCTAACATGAACCGTTCTCGAGATATTGTACATTTTTCAAAAAAATTATGAAAAAGTCACATAAAAAAAAAAAATTCCTATTGAGAAACATGTTCACTTTTCATATGTAATACCATGCGATAAATTGAGTGACATCATTCTCGTGGATCTAGCTCGTTCCATTCATGAAAAAATATACTTTGAATAATACTTTTGTATTAGAACGCCAATAGTCATTTATCTGCTGTAAGAATAACTTTTTTCTTAGTGCATAACTCTTGGCGATATTTTGGCGACGATTTTGGCGGAATGTCGCCAACTTGGCGACTTTTTTGAAATGTTGCCAAATTAATGAAAATCTCTCCAAATGGATAAAAATGATGCTAAATCAATGAAAATGACGACTAATTGTCGAAAATTTAATATCTTGGAAAGAATATTAGTATCTACTATAAGAAAATCCTATTACTTTCCTTATATACATAATGTATAAGGAAAGTATTGTGACGGGGTCGAAAATTTGAAATCGAGTTTTCGACGGGAGAGCACGTTTCAAGCAATCCTGATCACGAATCAAACATTTTTGAAGTGATGTCTGTGTGTGTGTGTGTGTGTGTGTGTGTGTGAAAGTATGTGTGTGTGTGTGTGAGAGTCTGTGAAGACGATAACTGACAAACGAATGGACCGATTCGATCCAAATTTGGTACAAAAATTACAATCCGTAAACACTGGAAGCCTATTGTTTTTATACACAATCGAATGTTAAGAACACCCCATGAAATTTGGAAAAAATAGTCAAAAATTCAAAACCACTAATAAAGTTACGCATATAGACATTTCTTATGTAATTTTTCATTAGAAAACGATTGACATAAATTTTAGAACGCTAACATGAACCTTTCTCGAGATATTGCACATTTTTCAAAAAAATTATCAGAAAGTCATATAAAATAAAAAAAAAATATTTCCTCTTGAGAGACATGTTCACTTTTCAGTAATACCATGCGATATATTGGACGACATCATTCTCGTGGATCTAGCTTGTTCCATTCATGAAAAAAGATACTTTGAGTAATACTTTTGTATTTGAACGCCAATATTCATTTATCTGCTGCAAGAATAACTTATTTCTTTGTCTACTATGCTTGGCGAGATTTCGACGACGAATTTTGGCGGAATGTCGCCAACTTGGCGACTTTTTGAAATGTTGACAAATTAACGAAAATCTCGCCAAATGGATAAAAATGACGCTAAATCAATGAAATGACGACTAATTGTCGAAAATTCAATATCTTGGAAAGAATATTAGTATCTACTATAAGAAAAACCTATTTATTTTACTGTAAAAGTGGTAAATTCATTACGTTATATAAGGAAAGTCATGTGTTGCCCACATCAGATTTTTTTTAAAGGTGGCGTAGAGAAAATACGGAAACTAAAATATCTCGAGAACGGCTAGTCCTAGTGTAATGGGGTTGGTCTTATTATTTTCGTCGTTAAAAATTACGTATTAAACGAGCATTTAATGGATATATTTGAGTATACCTAGTTCATTAGTTTAGATTTTGACGATTTTTGCGGGCCATTTTGCAGAAAAAGGCAGGTTATTTTTTTCCGAATCGTACCAAAACCTAATCAGCACGAGAGTAACCCACAAGTGACTAATCTACCGAATTTTGTGAAATTCGGTCCAGTAGTTTTTCAGTTCGAGTGGATACAAGCTTTTGCGGGCCATTTCGAAAAAAAAGGCGGGTTCTTTTATTCCAAATCGTACAAAAAAATTAATCAGCACCAGACTCGCTCACAAGTGACTTACCTACCAAATTTTGTGAAATTCGGTCTATTAGTTTTTGAGTTAGAGTGGATACAAAATCTGCACAGACAGACAGACACACAGACAGACAGACACTCAGACACACAGACACACACACAGACGTCACGCTAAAAAAGGTTTTTTTCGTATTCTAGAGGTCTTGAAACGTGTAGATCCGTCGAAAACTCGAGTTGCGATTTTCGACATGATTCCAATACTTTCCCTATACATTACCATGTATTGCAGGGAAAGTAAAAAATCTGATGTGGGCAGCACATGGTTTCCCTGCAGACTCAAATTCATATTTTATTTATTTCTTTAATAATTCATTGAGTTTAATTGAACCAAATAACACTAAATTTACATTTTTAATTCAATTTTTGTTTTTACTTGGTAATTGGACATTTTTCCGAAATCGCCGTAACAAAAATGCAAGAAATCTCTAATATCTTGAGAACGTTTAGTCCTAAAGCATAATGGAGTGTGTTATATTATTTTCCTCTTCAAAAATTGCGTATAAAACAAGAATTTAATAGATGCATTTGAGCATGCACCACTTAGCCTTTTTCTTTCTTAATTTTGGCGATTTTGGCGGTCCATTTCGTAAAAAAAGGCAGGTTTTCCTTTTCCGAGTCGTACCAAAATCTAATCAGCACCAGAGTATCCCACAAGTAACTTATCTACCAAATATTGTGAAATTTGGTCAATTTATTTTAGCAAGATTGGATACATGAAATTTTTGCGGGCCATTTCGTAAAAGAAGGCGGGTTCTTCTTTTCCGAATCGTACTAAATTCTAATCAGCACCAGAGTATCCAACATGTAACTTATCTACCAAATTTTGTGAAATTTGGTTAATTAGTATTTAAGCTAGAGCAGATACATGACATTTTTACGGATCATTTCGCAAAAAAAAACGGGTTCTGTTTTTATAAATCGTATCAAAAACTAATCAGCACCAGAGTCACATCCAAGTGACTTACCTACCAAATTATTTGAAATTCGGTCTATTAGTTTTTGAGTTAGAGTGGATACATACATTGCACAGACAGACAGACACACACACACAGAAGTCACGTTAAAAATAGTTTTTTCGTATTCTAGAGGTCTCGAAACGTATAGATCCGTCGAAAACTCGAGTTGCGATTTTCGGCATGATTCCAATACTTTTCCTATACATTGCCATGTATTGCAGGGAAAGTAAAAATCTGATGTGAGCAGCACATGACTTTCCCTGCAGACTTATATTAACGTTCTCTTTATTTTAATAAAATTTATTTCACTTTTAATTCAATTTTCGTTCTCATTCGGTAACGGGACTTATTTTCATAGGTGGCCTAGGGAAAGTACGAAAAACTAAAATATCTCGAGAACGGCTAGTCCTAGTGTAATGGGGTTGGTCTTATTCTTTTCGTCGTTAAAAATTACGTATTAAATCAGCATTTAATGGATATATTTGAATATACCCAGTTTTTTATTTTAGATTTTGGCAATTTTTGCGGGCCATTTTGCAAAAAAAGGCAGGTTATTTTTTTCTGATTCATACCAAAATCTAATCAGCACCAGGGTGACCTATACGTGACTCATCTACCGAATTTTGTGAAATTCGGTCCATTAGTTTTTCAGCTACAGTGGATACAAACTTTTGCGGACCATTTCACAAAAAAGGCGGGTTCTTTTATTCCGAATCGTACCCAAAACTAATCAGCACCAGCCCCGGCCACAAGTGACTTACCTACAAAATTTTGTGAAATTCGGTCCATTAGTTTTTTAGTTAGAGTGGATACAAAATCTGCACAGACAGACACACAGACAGACACACAGACACACACACAGACACACACACAGACGTCACGCTAAAAATGGTTTTTTCGTGTTCTAGAGGTCTCGAAACGTGTAGATCCGTCGAAAACTCGAGTTGCGATTTTCGGCATGATTCCAATACTTTCCCTATACATTACCATGTATTGCAGGGAAAGTAAAAATCTGATGTGGGCAGCACATGACTTTCCCTGCAGACTTATATCCATGTTCTCTTTATTTTAATTAAATTTATTTCACTTTTAATTCAATTTTCGTACTCATTCGGTAACCGGACTTATTTTCAAAGGTGGCGTAGAGAAAATAAGAAAAACTAAAATATCTCGAGAACGGCTAGTCCTACTGTAATGGGGTTGATCTTATTCTTTTCTTCGCTAAAAATTACGTATTAAACAAGCATTTAATGGATATATTTGAGCATACGTAGTTCTCTAGTTTAGATTTGGACGATTTTTGCGGGCCATTCTGCAAAAAAAGGCAGGTTATTTTTTTCTGAATCGTACCAAAATCTAATCAGCACCAGGGTGACCTATACGTGACACATCTGCCGAATTTTGTGAAATTCGGTCCATTAGTTTTTCAGCTACAGTGGATACAAAATTTTGCGGGCCATTTCACAAAAAAAGGTGGGTTCTTTTATTCCGAATCGTACCCAAAACTAATCAGCACCAGCCCCGCCCACAAGTGACTTACCTACAAAATTTTGTGAAATTCGGTCCATTAGTTTTTTAGTTAGAGTGGATACAAAATCTGCACAGACAGACACACAGACATACAGACACACAGACACACAGACACACACACAGACGTCACGCTAAAAATGGTTTTTTCGTATTCTAGAGGTCTCGAAACGTGTAGATCCGTCGAAAACTCGAGTTGTGATTTTCGGCATGATACCAATACTTTCCCTATACATTACCATGTATTGCAGGGAAAGTAAAAATCTGATGTGAGCAGCACATGACTTTCCCTGCAGACTTATATTCATGTTCTCTTTATTTTAATTAAATTTATTTCACTTTTAATTCAATTTTCGTTCTCATTCGATAACCGGACTTATTTTCAAAGGTGGCGTAGGGAAAGTACGAAAAACTAAAATATCTCGAGAACGGCTAGTCCTAGTGTAATGGGGTTGTTCTTATTCTTTTCGTCGTTAAAAATTACGTATTAAATCAGCATTTAATGGATATATTTGAGTATACCCAGTTTTTTATTTTAGATTTTGGCAAATTTTGCGGGCCATTTTGCAAAAAAAGGCAGGTTATTTTTTTCTGAATCGTACCAAAATCTAATCAGCACCATTGTGACCTATACGTGACTCATCTACCGAATTTTATGAAATTCGGTCCATTAGTTTTTCAGCTACATTGGATACAAGCTTTTGCGGGCCATTTCACAAAAAAGGCGGGTTTTTTTATTCCGAATCGTACCCAAAACTAATCAGCACCAGCCCCACCCACAAGTGACTTACCTACAAAATTTTGTGAAATTCGGTCCATTAGTTTTTTAGTTAGAGTGGATACAAAATCTGCACAGACATACACACAGACAGACACACAGACACACACAGAGACGTCACGCTAAAAATGGTTTTTTCGTGTTCTAGAGGTCTCGAAACGTGTAGATCCGTCGAAAACTCGAGTTGCGATTTTCGGCATGATTCCAATACTTTCCCTATACATTACCATGTATTGCAGGGAAAGTAAAAATTAATACACAAAGTATTCTAGCTCCATTAGCAGATGATTATTGTCTTTTAAATAATGTTACTATTATAAATAATAACTTGCAGTTTTCTTTCAAATATTTTTTAATATTCGTTCAATTTCCATTTTTCTTTTCCAGATATTTTGCAACTGCTCAATGCCTACTCCCAGTTATTCCGGAAGGAAATGCTCTTTAGCTTCTGGTTTTCGGCCGTTCCTGTTATCGTAGTCATAAAGGCGGAAGCTGTAGAAGTAAGTTGGTTCCGGGCACCCATATAGCCTAAGAGCCCATGCCATTTTGTATAGCTACAAATGATCATAAAATTTGACCGTAGGGACATGTGGGGAAAATATATCTTAGCAATAATTGCCGGTCTTATGCATCCCTGTTCGGACTTGAAGAAGGGAGCTCCGCATTGAAATATGTACTATTTAGATTAATCTGAAATTAAACGACTTAACGTTGTTGATTTTGACTTCTGAAGGAAATTCAATTTCTTACATAAAAAGCTTGCATACTATCAAATATAAAGTGTTATACAAGAAACCGATATAATACGAATAGATCTAAGCTGAATCGATTTTGAAATTTGTGTTTACACTTTAAATTATGGATTTTTACTTTTCCTAATGTATAAGCTGTGCCGTGGTCGAAATTTTGAATTAGAGATTTTGCCGATAGAGCACGTTTCACTACTTCAAATTATAGATTTTTACTTTCCCTGCAATACATGGTAATGTATAGAGAAAGTATTGGAATCATGCCGAAAATCGCAACTCGAGTTTTGGACGGATCTACACGTTTCGGGACCTCTAGAATACGAAAAATCCATTTTTAGTGTGACGTCTGTGTGTGAGTCTGTCTGTGTGTCTGTGCAATGCATGTATCCACTCTAACTCAAAAACTAATGGATCGAATTTCATAAAGTTTGGTAGGTAAGTCACTTGGGTGTGACCCTGGTGCTGATTAGTTTTTGGTACAATTCGGGAAAAAAAATCCACCTTTTTTTGCTAAATGGTCCGCAAAAATTTCATGTATCCACTCTAGCTGAAATCATAATTGACCAAATTTCACGAAATTTGGTAGATAAATTACTTGTGGGATACTCTGGTGCTGATTAGATTTTGATACGATTTAGAAAAGAACAACCTGCCCTTTTTTACGAAATGGCCCGCAAAAATCGCCAATATCTAAAAAAAACTACGTATGTTCAAATGTATCAATTAAATGCTTGTTTTATACGTAATTTTTGACGAGGGAAAGAATAAGAACAACTCTATTACTGTAGGCCTAACCGTTCTCGAGATATTTGAACAACTCTATTACTGTAGGCCTAACCGTTCTCGAGATATTTGAGATTTTTTGCATTTTTACTATGCCGCCTTTGGAAAAATGTCCAATTACCAAATAAAAGCAGAATTTGAATTAAAAATGAAAATTGTGTGTTATTTTGTACAATTAAACTCAATTTAATGAGTTCTGAAAGAAGGATAGAAAGAATGAATTCGCGTCTGCAGGGAAAGTCATGTGCTGTCCACATCATATTTTTACTTCTCTTACAAAGTTTGCTTTCCTTAAAAAGTATAATGTATAGGGAAAGTATTGTGCCGGGATCGAAAATTTGAATTACAGATTTTGACAAAAGTGTACATTTCAATGCATTAAATTATGGATTTTTAAGTTCCCTACATAGTTTGCTTTCCTTACATAATATAATGCATAAGTAAAGTATTGTGCCGGAGTCAAACATTTGAATTACAGATTTTGACGGTAGAGCACGTTTCAATCATTTCTAACATTTTCGAAATGTGATAACGACTTGTGAACGAAATGTGAACATCACTTTCTGTAATAAGGACTTAATTATCCGTGCTTAAATGCGTTGTTTAAGTTTTCCGTATTACAGAAAGTGACCAAAAAAAAAAAAACTAAAAAAATTCTTTACTCCTTTATTGCAAGGTTAATAGAATATTAACAGGTTGTCTCGTTCGCTATTCCCCCCATGGTAACATTTCTGGGTGAGCTGTGACGTCGCTACTAGACCCTCCGATCTGTAGACCAACAGCGCTTCGTAGGAAAACGTTGGAAAGCAGCATGGTTTTATTTAAAAATGTCTTGCTTTAAACATCAACGAGATATTGAAATGTTTCCTAAAATAATGTGCTAACTCTGAAATATGACAAATGAACCCAAATTTGAATTCAAAACGAACTAAATTGCTGTAATTAACGGATAAAGGAGTCAGAAACAGGGGTTTGACAAATTATAGACAAGGATATGATTTTCCGGGTGATTTCGTATAACAAATACATTCAGCTTCTTTTTTACACAACATTTACATATTTCATGTGAAAGCTGATAATCTTTATTAATATTTTTACTCGCAAATATATTGCACGAATATGGATTTTAATATAGTATTTTTTAACAATTACTTTTACAATACATTAAATATTTTAAACGAAATATCCCGTTCAAATTCATTACATAGAGACCGTGCACTTTACTGTCTGTATTGTCTATTAAAGGTTTGAAGGTTTGAAATAGGAGATAACTAATGAGAAATATGTTAAAATAGAAATAAATAAGATTTATTTCTATAAAACTCTCCGTATTATCTTTATCAATTTGCAATTAAATTCATATTTCTTTAAAAGTTTGATGATTTAAAATTTCCTGCATATAAATGCTCTGGTACATATTCTGTCGAGTAAAAGTAAGCGTACCATTCCGTTCCTAATAGTTCCTATACAAAAAATATTTGAACTTTATAATTTTCTAAAAAATGTCATCGATTTGATTTTCAAATATTTAGATTGTATCATTGTATGCTCAATGCGTGTAATTAATATTTTCAATTTATATGCTTAAGGAAAACCCAGTTTCTATATATTTAATGATACATCTGATGTTTAATTTTGTTTATTTAAAGTCTTTGTGAATTCATTTAATTTCTTTTATGGTACAGATATTACCGTAAAATTCCGTCAATCGGCACTTTAAAATGCGACAGAAAATCGTGGAAAATAAAAGGGGGAGGTGCGGGGGTATCATCAGGAATTTTATGCTAAAAGAAACAAAGGCTATTTTTATCATTTTATTCGAAGACAAATTCTTTTTTCTCGGAAATTTGTCCAATATTTATGGGAAGGAGCTTCAAACTAAAAAGATTCCATTCACCGTTTGCTTTAAAATAAATAGGGGTAAATGTATCATTTTAATACGGCTATAAATTAATTTTGTTTTTACAAAATTATCCATAAAATTACACTAATTTCTTTTAACTTATGAATATCCCTTTCTTGAGAAAAAGCCATTTTTATTGAATCGAAACTACTCCGTCTTACTCATGACGAAGTCCTTCCATTTGACAAATCAAGATATAAATGCCTTAACAGAAACTTTATTAACAAATTTACTAACAAAAGTATTCTTAACAAACTACATTTGACGTGACTAATAATTATTATTGCAATGGTTTGATAAAATATGTGTTTTCAAATTTAAATCAATTACTGTTTTTTCTTCAGATGATTTTGAAAGATTCCTGACTTTCTCTCAAATCCGGACGATATATTTTTTCTAAAACATGTAAAATTTTTGAACTAGACAAAAGCTATGCATTGCATTGCCTGGAAATAATATTTATTCTAATTTATACTGCGTTATTCATGCCTGTAAACCTCGGAATACAGTCAATATTTAAATGACGACTGATTTGCTCCATTTAGATTAGAAATATATATGTATATCCTTCTCAAACCGATTCCCATAACGCACCTAACAACTAGTGGCACTTCTCTGATCATTCAACTATTTTTTATACATAACCTTAGATCATTCAATTATCTTTTAACATAGCATTCAGTAATCTTTGTATAAACTTCCCTTACGTTAAAATTTTAATAGCTTCCCCTTTCATCAAAAATTTGCTATTTCTTTCCATATTTACGGATTTATTTTCGTAAACTTCCCATTACTATGCATATACTGTTTTATTTTATTCTATATTGCTTGCACACAGTTACTATTAGATAAATATTTAAATAGTTTCCGATCAACGTTTCTCAATAGTTTCTCAATAGCTCATCTCTGTCAGAGAACGGGTCTAGCTAAGGCTCCTCTATATACCTCCTCTATATGTAGTATAAGGCTCCTCTATATGTAGTAGAGGAGCTCTAGGTCTAGCTAAGGCTCCTCTATATACGAGCTGACTCATCAAGCGTATTGAAGCCCACCATAGTTGGAAGCACAATCCATTAGCATTAGCTCTATTCGTATTTTCACTTTAGGAAGTATAATTGAAATAATTATGGGTGGTTGTTCTGCACCAAACTGCTCTAATCATTCTAGAAAGTTGTCATTGCTTAAGGTAGATCTCAATCTTGTTTCAATAATCCTAAGCTTGGAAAAAACCCTTTCACATGTTACTTGAGTCATCGGGATTGTAAAGACCAGCTTATATACTTTTAACAGTTCATTATACTGACGAGAGTACATGCTATAGTTAAGAAACACTTTGTAAGCTTACTTTAAGCAACAATTGCTCTTCTTGTAATTGCAAGGTTGAAATGTTGAGTTCTCCTCTTCGTCAAAGTCATCAGCAGACAAATCACGTTCTGTGGGATCTTCTTCTTGAAACTCTTCATGATTGTCTTTTTGCTTATTCGGGGCCATATATCAGCAAATAAAGTAAGTTCTTCAAAATGCTTTCCCTTGTCAAGTCCTGGGAGAATCTCCACTATTTTGTCTAGGGCTTTGGGAGGTAAGGGCTCTATATTGCCAAATCGCTTAGGGTCAAACCAGGCTAGATCTAGTTACAAGTTTTTGTGTTGGAGAAATCTGTTTTCTGTAGTATTGATGAGAGTATCTATGACACAGTAAATTCAAACCATCTACTTCTGAGGTATGACCAACATTTTCATGACCAGCATCTCCTCCGGGAAGTTTTTTCAGTTTCTTCTCTCGTTTCTCTTTCAATTCAGTTTCAATGCAAATACTTCCTAAAGACTCATTTTTTTCGCTCTTTCATCTAAATTGCTCGTCATTATCGATACGAATGTTCTTGCAGCTTGTAAAGTTTCATCAAACTTTTCACGTAATTCTTTAAATTTTAAGTGAGTAGTTCCGATCAGTCTCCGTGTTTGAACGAAATCAAGATTCTTAGTCGGTAAGTAATCAGACAAAGGAGTGGTTATCTTCAAAACTTTCAGAAACAACATAGAAACCAATATTGTATCAAAACTTGTAAACTTTTTGAGAAGATATTCAGCATCATTTCTTGTTTTAGAGTTAAACTTTGGAGAACTAGATATCTGAAACAAGGCGATGACCAATTCTAAGTTGACGAGCTTGGTAGGGTGAGATTTTTCAATACCATCCCAATCATCTATATTTTCTAATATTTTGACCGTAGCAATACTGCGGCTCCGCCACAGTTCCATGCCAATAGTTTCCAGCTTAAAAGAAGGGTTTTCGTCAATGAACTTTTGTAATCTTTTAAGTAATCTTTTAAGTGACACTTGAAATTTGGTGCCTAATTGGTCGATTTGGTGCCTAATTGGTCGATTGGTTTTTGAGTTAGAGTGGATACATACATTGCACAGACAGACACACAGACAGGCACACACACACATAGACACACACACACATAGACACACACACTCTCAAACACACACACACACACACACACATACACACACACAGAGTGAGAGAGAGAGACACAGACGTCACGCTAAAAAGAGATTTTTCGTGTTCTAGAGGTACCAAAACGTGTAGATCCGTCGAAAACTCGCGTTACGATTTTCGACATGATTGCAACATTTTCTTATATAGTCCGGCTCCCATGAGTTGGCAGATGACCTTGGATGAGTCCATTTCGTTATAGGGAAGAAAGCTGGCAAAACAGACGATCTGTGCACTACAGTGAAAGGGTTGCCAAACGCAAAAACCTGTTTGGCGATCGCATTTGCTGCGCGTATTTCGCCAATTGTTTGAAATTTAGAATAGTTGGAATGCTTTACTAGTATTGCGCTTGCGACTAAGAAAATGTCTAACATATATCTGTTCCAACTTCTAACGTCTGTTTATTTAATTAATTAGAATCTGATATTTGTGAACCGTGCTTTTATCGACAAAATGTCTGTAGAAGTAAAAGTAATTCGTTCCAAGGAACGAAATGTGGTCCACAAAGTACTCGATTTTTTTTTTAGGCTGAAGCAAATTCAGAAAAGTTATGCACCCCCATCCGACAGCCCTTGCCAGCATTACAAAGGAGCAGTGGATTAAATATTGTGAGCACGCAGTAAAAGTTGAAAATAAATATTGGGAAATTGACAATTTAGTGCAAGAAACCATAGAAGAAATCAGTTTTGTGGTAGGTGCCGACTCCTCTTCAGAACATGGCTCAAGAGTCAACTGAAAGTATAGAATCAGATTTCGAAAAGGGCGACAACGGTACAATTTTTTAAATATTTTATATATAAAATATTATAAAATAATAACAAATATATATATAAAAATATAAAACAGATATTTTTAATATATTTTTACATTTTCCAAATTTTGTAACTCGGGGGGGGGGGGGGGGGTGATAGATTCCTTAGATGACATGGCCATGCAATGTAATCTCTAATGATGAACTGACTGTCCAAATAGTGGCCCACAAGCAAGGAAAATGGTTAGATAACATATTTAAAATTAATTAAATTACTGAAATTTATTTTAGAATTAACAAATATTAATACTTTATGAAATATGTAACTGTATAAAATGTGATTCCTAGAACTTACTGAAATGATTTTCAATGGCAGCAAAAGTATTTAGATTGAAGCGTTTTCTTTGTATTTTATAGAAATTAAACAACGTTATATAAAAAGTAAAATACACAATGATAAAAATATAAAGATGTGTGTATGTCAAGGTATTTTTTCCCCTTTTATAGATGGATCGAGGATCTTTCCTAAAGAAAATGTCTTATTACACAAGCGAGCAACCCATAAATTACGGGGGGGGGGGGGGGGGGTAATCTCAGGCGACAAATTTTTGGAACTTTTAAACACAGCTTTTCAGTAATTTTACAAAGTTTCCAGGAAAAAAATTGAATTAAAACTGCAATTTCAGTGTAATTTCAAATAATTATTCGTGCTAGTTTGTGCATATAACTCAAATTAATGAATTATAAAAGAAATAAAGAAAATAAATATGAATTTGTAGGGAAGGCATGTGCTGTTCACATCAGATTTTTCCTTTTAGGAGATGAATCATTCATTCATACGCACGAAACGCATTGTGCATTTCTCCTAAATAAAATAGTTTAAGTTACAAGAAAAGTATTACAACCGAACTCTTCAATTTTAACAAAACATTTACGACCATTATTGTTTTATTATAATATAATTTTAATTATTATGAAAAAAACACATTTCCACCACATCCCAACAGTAACACTGAATGTACTTATACATATAAAGCTCTTTATCGTTCTGCATAAATCATTTTCGTACTGCACAAATTGTGCATTATTAATTCGCACTAAAGGCGCCAATTCTGGTAACCCGTTCTTCCTAGTACGTTTCTACCTGTCATTGAATTTAACTAATGGATTCGTCCAAAGTCACGTGACTCAAATGCCTTCTCGTTGGAGTCGCACTATACCTTACCATGCCTTGTAAGGAAAGTAAAAAAAAAAATTGATGTGAACAGCACATGACCTTCCCTGCCGGCTCAAATTTACTTCTTTTTATTTCTTTAATAATTCTTTAAATTGAGTTTAATGGCACTAAATAACACGCATAATTAATTAAGGTTATACTGAATTTGCACTTTTAATGCAGCTTTCGGTTTCTTTTGGTTATTAGACGTATTGTCAAAACCGGCGTTATAAAAGTACGAAAAAACTAAAATATCTCGAGAGCGGCTAATCCTAGAGTCATGGGGGTTGGTCTTATTTTTTTTATCGTCAAAAATTTATATATATAAAGAAGAAAAGTATGTATGTATGTATGTATGTATGTATGTATGATCCAACATCACGGGAGAACGGCTTAACCGAATTTGATGAAATTTGGTGGGTAGTCTTGAAATAGCCTCACTTAAAATTTAGTCTATGTTTCAAGTTTCTACAACCAGGCATTCTCGAGATATTAGCGAAAAACAAAACTTTCTTTTGTCTCATCATCACGGGAGAATAGCTGCACCGAATTTAATGAAATTTTGTGGGTAGCTTTTAAATATCCCGCCATAAATTTAGTTCAAGTCTCGAGTTTCTAAGACCAGGGGTTGTCGAAATATTAATGGAAAACGAAACTTTTTCCTAGGAGTTCAATTCTTTAACTCCATGATTCCCAACGAAAAAGGTTGGACATCGTTGGTTTAAAACGTGAAAATCAATTAAAACTCTGAGTTTTGTGGGAGTTTATTGAACGTATTAGCCACTTTTGAAAATCGCAGGTTTGAAATATGAATTTAAATGGAAATTCTATCACCATGATTTATTTTTCACAGATTTACTCAACACCAAAAAGTATTCAAAAATCAAAATGGTTATTTAATTATCAGCATTTTGTGAGAATTAATGGTTATTTAATTATCAGCATTTTATATCATGATGAGTCATTTGACTCTGCGCAGTGGACACCGATGATGCCGTTAATTACCCGCTGGGATTTCTGAACTACCTTGAACCATCTGACATGCCTTCTCATATCTTAAAATTAAAGAAAGGATCACCAATTATGCTTCTGCGGAATCTGGACTTACCAAAACTATGCAATGGAACACGGCTCTGTGTCAAAAATATGTTACCAAATGTCATAGAAGCCACGGTATTAACGGGAAAAGGCAAAAGGAGAGAACGTATTCATACCTCGCATACCGTTGATACCAACCAACCTACCATTCAGCTTCAAACGAGTCCAGTTCCCAGTTAGACTGGCATTTACTATGACCATCAACAAAGCTCAAGGACAAACCCTTACGTTTGCAGGCGTGAATTTAAAAGGTTCTTGCTTCTCTCATGGCCAATTGTATGTGGCATTCTCGAGTAGGAACTTCACAAAATTTGTATGTTTTAGCTCCGGGAGGAATATAAAATGTGGTTTACAAGCAAGCATTGCGGTAAAACCTAACAGATTAGGATAATGTCATCTAATTTGTTAACATTTGCATTGTTGGCTAGCGTTTAAGAGTCATTTTAGTTTTCTTTAAAACTGCACATATTTCAAACTGTACATATTGACTTTACATCAATTCTGGACACCTAATAATCACATTCCGAGATGCTGCCCGGAGGGCCTAGCTGCGAAGGGCGTGTCGGAAGCAGCTATGACTTATATAATGCAATGATTGTTCTTTTTTTTTTTACATAATGCAATGCATTTACTTCTTTCACAGTGAAAAAACAATGTATAAGATTCACGGCCCTATATATTCCGGTGTAATTTTTATCAGAGTTTTGCGTCGTAAATCCCGAGCAGAGCCAAGTAATCGCTGCTAGTTACGTATAAAATAAGCATTTAATTGGTGCATTTGAACATACGTAATCTTTTATTTTAGATTTTGCTGATTTTGGGGTACTATTTCCCAAAAAAAATTATGTTCTTATTTTCTGAATAGCACCAAAATCTAATAAACACAAGAGTAATCCACAAGTGCCTTTTCTACCAAATTTTGTAAAAATTGGTCGATTAGTTTTTCAGCTAGAATAGATACAGACAATTTTTGCGGGTCATTTCACAAAAAAGGCGGGTTCTTTTATCAAGAATTGTACTAAAATCAACTCAGCACCAGGGTCACCTACAAAGGACTTACCTATAAATTTCGGTCAATTAGGTTTTGAGTTAGAGTGGATACATACATTGTACAGACAGAGAGACATACACACACACACACACAGCCGTCACGCTAAAATAGTTTTTCTTATTTTAGAGGTCTCAAAGCGTGTAAACTGTTGAAATAAGCAATTAATTCAGATTTATAATAGATCCTAAAACCTGCTATCAAATAATTGAATATTTTGAGCAAATGCACTATTTAAAAAATAGATATTTTGTTCTTTAGCAATTGATCGCCAGAACGAAGAACTTGCAAAAGAGCTGGGCGTACGAGTGGGTACAACCCTGGTTGAACACTGGACTATTAACAAGGTTAGTTTACTTTTACTGACTTCTATATATTTTAATTCGCATCACTTAAATTTAGAATTTTAGCTTTATGTCCACTTGATATGAATTTATAACTTTCTCTGCAATACATGGTAATGTATAGGGAAAGTACTGGAATCGTGCCGAAAATCGCAACTCAAGTTTTCGACGGACCTAAATGTTTTGCGACCTCTACAATTCGAAAATAACTTATGTAGGCAGCACTTTCCCTGCAGACTTATGCACCAGTTCTCTTCATTTTAATTAAATTTAATTCACTTTTAATTCCATTTTCGTTCTTATTTGGTAACTGGACTTATTTTCAAAGGTGGCGTGGAGAAAATACGAAAAAACTAAAATATCTCAAGAACGGCTAGTCCTAGTGTAATGGGGTTGGTCTTATTATTACTTTCCTTATATACATAATGTATAAGGAAAGTATTGTGACGGGGTCGAAAATTCTAAATTGAGTTTTCGACGGGAGAGCACGTTTCAAGCATCCCTGATCACGAATCAAACATTTTTGAACTGATGTCTGTGTGTGTGTGTGTGTGAAAGTGTGTGTGTGTGTATGTGTGTGTGTGTGTCAGTGAGTCTGTGGAGACGATAACTGACGAACGAATGGACCGATTCGAACCCAATTTGGTACAAAAATCACAATCCGTAAACACTGGAAGCCTATTAATTTTATACGTAATCGAATGTTCAGAATCCCCCTAAATTTTCGAATAAAATTTTGAAAAAATCGTCAAAAAATCAAAACCACTAATAAAGTTACGCAAATAGACCTTTCTTATGTAATTTTTCATTAGAAAACGATTGACATAAATTTTAGAATGCTAACATGAACCGTTCTCGAGATATTGCACATCATTCAAAAAAATTATTAAAAAGTCATATAAAATGAAAAAAAAATATTTCCTATTGAGAAACATGTTCACTTTTCATATGCAATACCATGCGATAAATTGGATGACATCATTCTCGTGGACCTAGCTCGTTCCATTCATGAAAAAAGATACTTTGAGTATTACTTTTGTATTTGAACGCCAATAGTCATTTATCTGCTGTAAGAACAACTTATTTCTTCATCCGTAACGCTTGGCGAGATTTTGGCGACGAATTTGGCGGAATGTCGCCAACTTGGCGACTTTTTGAAATGTTGCCAAATTAACGAAAATCTCGCTAAATTGATAAAAATGACGCAAAATCAATGAAAATGACGACTAATTGTCGAAAATTCAATATCTCGGAAAGAATATTAGTATCTACTATAAGAAAAACTTATTTTTTTACTGTAAAAGTAGTAAATTCATTACATTATATAAGGAAAGTCATGTGCTGTCCACATCAGATTTTTTTTATTGTAAAAGTAGTAAATTCATTACATTATATAAGGAAAGTCATGTGGTGCCCACATCAGATTTTTTTCTTTGTTAAACATTACGTTAAAAACAAGCATTTAATGGATATATTTAAGCATACGTAGTTTTTTATTTTAGATTTTGACGATTTTTGCGGACCAATTTGCAAAAAAAAATAGTTTATTTTTTTCGAATCGTACCAAAATCTAATCATCACCAGGGTGACCCACAAGCAACTTCTACCGAATTTTGTGAACTTCGGTCCATTAGTTTTTCAGCTAGAGTGGATACAGGCAGTTTTTGCTATCCAATTCGCAAAAAAAGGCGAGTTCTGTTACTCCAAATCGTACCCCAAAACTAATCAGCACCAGGATCACAACCAAGTGACTTCTAACAAATTTTATGAAATTCGGTCCATTAGTTTTTTAGTTAGAGTGGATACAAAATCTGCACAGACAGACAGACAGATACACAAACGTCACGCTGAAAATGGTTTTTTTCGTATTCTAGAGGTCTCGAAACGTATAGATCCGTCGAAAACTCGAGTAGCGATTTTCAGCATGATTCCAATACTTTCCCTATACATTACCATGTATTGCAGGGAAAGTAAAATCAATGTTTAGTTTGAAATCTGTGTGTGTGTTTGTGTGTGCAATGTATGTATCGGCTCTAACTCAAAAGCTGATGGACCAAATTTCACAAAATTTGGTAGGTAAGTCACTGTGTGACCTTGTTGCTGATTAGTTTTTGGTACGATTTGGAATTAAAGAACCCACCCCTTTTTGTGAAATGGCCCTCAAAAATCTCAGATATCTACTCTAGCTAAATAATCTAATTGACCAAATTTCACAATATTTGGTAGAAAAGTCAACTGTGGAGATTACATTTCCGTAAGATTCTGAAAAATGGAACCTGGTTTTTTTTACGAAATGGCCAGCAAAAAGAGCCAAAATCTAAAATAAAAGACTACTTATGCTCAAATATATGAATGAAATGCTTGTTTTATA
The DNA here is from genome assembly GCA_951213105.1 of Amaurobius ferox. Taxonomy (NCBI): domain Eukaryota; kingdom Metazoa; phylum Arthropoda; class Arachnida; order Araneae; family Amaurobiidae; genus Amaurobius; species Amaurobius ferox. Next base: position 93,994,788 of record OX578149.1, on the reverse strand, counting down.
CGTAAGTTTTGACGAGGAAAAGAATAAGAATAATTCCATTATTCTAGGACTAATCGTTCTCGACATATTTGACTTGCTCGCATTTTTTACGCAGCATTTGAAAAAATCTAATGTGGCCAGCACATGGCTTTCGCTGCAGACTTATATCCACGTTCTCTTTATTTTAATTAAATATAATTCACTTTTAATTCAATTTTCGTTCTCATTAGATAACTGGACTTATTTTCAAAGGTGGTGTAGAGAAAATATGAAAAAACTAAAATATCTCGAGAACGGCAAGTCCTAGTGCAATGTGGTTGGTCTTATTCTTTTCATCTTTAAAAATTATGTATAAAACAAGCATTTAATAGATATATTTAAGCATACATAGTTTTTATTTTAGATTTTGACGAGTTTTGCGGGACATTTCTCAAAATAAGGCAGATTATTTTTTCCGAATCGTACCAAAATCTAATCAGCACCAGGGTAACCCACAAGTGAATTACCTACCAAGTTTTGTAAAATTTGATCTATTAGTTTTGCAGCTAGAGTGAATACAGGCAATTTTTTCTGGCCTTTTCGCAGAAAAAGGCGAGTTCTTTTATCCTGATCGTACCAAAAACTAATCAGCACCAGGGTCACATCCAAGTGACTTACCTACCAAATTTTATGAAATTCGGTCCATTAGTTTTTGAGTTAGAGTGGATATATACATTGCACACACACACACAGACACACACATGTATTGCAGGGAAAGTTACTTTGAAAGTACCTATACTAAGTTATTCCGCTCGCACGATCGTTCAAATGCTGAAACGGACTTCGGCGTTATTGGCCAGGCATCTCTTCAACAACACGTGTCTTCTGAAATGAAAAACAGCTCGGAAAACGGGTTTTCGTAGACGACAGACAGTAACAACTGTTGGCTCATCTGCCGTTTTCCTCCCTTTTGTCTCGCGCTCTAATCACGTGATCTACTTGCCTTTCAGATTATTTGCAAACATTGGCGTCCATGGGCGCCGAAGCCTGCAAAGGAATTCGAACTGTTTGGAATAGGGTATGTCAAATCCTTTTCTTTTTGAGAGGTTCTTCGTTTGAGATTGACGCTATCCCACACGTAAGCAAAAGTTTAAAAAACTACGGTTTTTAGCTCTTACTTGTTCATTTTTCATAACAAAGTAATGAACGGGGGAAGAGGTATTAATATATTATCAAATTATCGATTATTATTAATTTTAAAAGTAGACAACGTTTCCAAAACACCGTAATGTAATGTGGTAAAAATTATCTTTTTTTTTTTTACAATATATTTATTTTGCGTTATCTTTTATACTCTGTGCCCTTTACTAGAACATTGAAAAGTTACAATTTTGCACTTAGTTTTGCCTAGCAACTTTTCTGCGCTATTACAAGAGCTCCTCCGTAATGTAACTTTTCGGCCTATCCTTGTGTGTGGTTAATGTGTGCGTACGTGTGTAATATGAATGCCCATGAGGTGTGACCATAACTCAAAAACGAATGAAATTGTGTATGTAGATACAGTATCTAAAAATATATTAGATCTAGATTGAAATTATTTTGTTATTCTCAACACCAGAACTTCAATTATGGGGAAACCCAATAATTTTCTGAATAATGGTAGTGGTATAGAGACTATATGAACTAAAATGATAGTTTGAGCTATGCTATGGATGTATGAAGAACATTAATATAGTGTATATTAACACAAATCTGCCAAATGGGGGGCGGGGTCTTCTAACAATTATGCAACAGTCGCATAGTAATTGTTTTGTTAGGGGTTGTATAGTAATTATGTTTTGTTAGGGAGTTGTATAGTAATTAGGTTTTGTTAGGGAGTCGGTAAAGTAATTATGTTTTGGTAAATACAGTTTAATAATTACGTTTTATTAAGAGTCGTAAAGTAATTATGATTTAGGGTGTCGTATAGTAATTTATGCTTTGTTAGGGAATCAGTAATAATCATGTTTTGTTATGAAATCGTATAGTAATTATTTTAAAGGGCGCAGGAACGCCAATAAGACATAATAAGATAGTAAGATAATTAACAGACACCATTGTAGTATTCGTTCTGGGCGTTAGGGGGCAGCCAGCCTCATATTTTTTAGGGAGTGGAAGACATGAAATATTTACAAGGAGGGGAAATCAAATATGGAGAAAGGGCATGATAAATGTTTGTAAGGGACCCACAATTTGTATGGGTGGCCCTGGAGTCCATATAGCAATTCATAGTATTAATAGGAATGGGTGCGTGTGAAGATTTCCCATCACAAGTGCTGATAAGGAATCTTATACATAAATGTTTGCAGCCTGTCATATGACGAGTTTAACGTATAGTTTAACATAATTACATATTTTTACTTTCCTTATATACATAATGTATAAGGAAAGTATTGTGACGGGGGTCGAAAATTCGAATTCGAGTTTTCGACGGGAGAGCACGTTTCAAGCATCCCTGATCACGAATCGAACATTTTTGAAGTGATGTCTGTGTGTGTGTATGTGTGTGGGTGTGTGAAAGTATGTATGTGTGTGTGTGTGTGTGAAAGTATGTGTGTGTGTGTGCCAATGAGTCTGTGGAGACGGTAACTAACGTACGAATGGACCGATTCGAACGAAATTTGGTAGAAAAATCACAATCCGTAAACACTGGAAGTCTATTGTTTTTATATGCAATCGAGTGTTCAAAACCTCCCTAAATTTTCGAGGGAAATTTTGAAAATATCGTCGAAAAATCAAAACTACTAATAAAGTTACGCAAATAGACATTTCTTATGTAATTTTTCATTAGAAAACGATTGACATAAATTTTAGAACGCTAACATGAACCGTTCTTGAGATATTGCACATTTTTCAAAAAATTATCAAAAAGTCATATAAAATAAAAAAAAATATTTCCTATGGAGAAACATGTGTCACTTTTCATATGTAATACCATGCGATAAATTGGATGACATCATTCTCGTGGAACTAGCTCGTTCCATTCAGGAAAAAAGATACTTTGAGTAATAATTTCGTATTTGAACGCCAATAGTCATTTATCTGCTATAAGAATAACTCATTTCCCCATGCATAACGCTTGGCGAGATTTTGACGACGAATTTGGCGGAATGTCGCCAACTTGGCGACATTTTTAATTGTTGCCAAATTGACAAAAATCTCGTCAAATGGATAAAAATGACGCTAAATCAATGAAAATGACGACTAATTGAAAAAAATTCAATATCTTGGAAAGAATATAAGTATCTACTATAAGAATAACATTTTTTTAACTGTAAAAGTAGTAAATTCATTGCATTGTATAAGGAAAGTCATGTGTTACACACATCAGATTTTTCTATTTACCTTCCAGTCATGGTGAGAAATGGAAATCCCGTCGAAAACTTCTGACACCGTCTTTCCATTTTGACATTTTGAAAGATTTCCTACCTGTATTCAACGAACAATCTCAAATGCTGGTGAAGGTTTTCAGCAAGGAAACGGAGAAAGATTGCACCGATATTGCGATGCCTGTTACTCTGTGCACATTGGACATCATATGTGGTAAGTTGTAGTTTACAAGTTCTTAGAATAATAGGAATTGTAAAAATTACTAGCTACATGTCAATATTTAAAAATGTGATGTCTTAACCCATCATATAACAAGGTGCATGAAATTAAAATCAGGAGTTCTTCCCATCGGTTAGCCTGCAAAGCTTTCGCTCCTGAAATCTCCAGGAACACCCAAAGACCGGGGTAGTCTTATAGTTATGGCGGGAGGACCGCCAGCGGTAGTTCCATGTTCGATCCTTGATGCCGCCAAAACTGTCCCTATGTCTACTCGGAGTATGAGCACAATAAATCTGTGGGTCCGAAAGTTCATTCGAAAAGTGATGGTTTTAGGGAAGGATGGTACGGTCCCTGCGTGGCTGACATCCCCATTTTATCCTCATCTAAATTGGGTGGTTCTCTCTCGACTCTTCAACCAGGAACCTCACACCTGCAGGTAGATCGGACGGTCTGAGTAGTACGATTTTAGGCACACGTGGACCATAAACCTCTGTCAATTAATTTCGTTATATTTTATCAAGAAGATTAAAATAATAACTTCCACAGAGCATCAGGGATTATTAAAGAAATTTAATTTAATTTTCAGATATAGTGAATTACAGTAATGAAACTACAAATCTTGCCCTTCCTACCCGAGGGATTTTAGTCTGGAGCGTTACATTTAATTTCCTAAATACATATCCCGCAATTTTCTCTGCGTTGAGGGGTTTTCGGTACGGTTGGTTCATAGCGAATTATAGTTAAATAAAAACTTCGCTAATTTGCCTAAAAAATTATCGACACGATCGCTAAGTGCAACAGATAGACAGACAGAAATAAGAAAACAAGCTGCAATGCATCATGAGGATTTAAAACAAATTATTGATGAAAATCATCAATGAATATCATAATTTCTCATACTTGAACATTGTAATGCAACTGTAATAAATAACCTAAGTAAGCTTCAATTTCCCTGCATACATAGTACACTATGTGAATGCGCGGCTGTCCCGCACGCGTTGAGTGAGATATAAGGGAAGGAACTTGCAGAATCGGCAATAGTCGCGTCTGCCAGGGGAATCATTTAGCAATTTTTTTTTGTCTCAGAGGAAACGTGTAGTAGCAGAGAATGCCAGGCCGCCGCCAACCGAGGCAGTTCCAGCAGACAGACCATTTGACAAAGGGTATGGTGATCGGACTCAGAAGGGTAGGTTTGTCCATACGTCAAATCTCAGCAGACAGCCTCCTACAATCGCCCACGGTGCACAGGCTGTGGCGAAGATGGTTGGAATGAGGGATTGTGACACGTTTGATGGCTGCCGGTACGGCCAGAGCGACGTCAGTACGCATGGACTGATGCTTCCGTCTGCAAGCGTTGGCGGCCCCGCAGGCCACTTCCGTCGCTCTTTTGCAGCATGTGCAGGACACCCTTGATGCTCTTATGCGACCAGGACCATTATCCGTCGATTGGTCGCCGGCGACCTGTATTCATGGCGCCCATTAAGAAGACTGTCATTGACCCAACAGCACAGACGTCTCCGTTTACTATGGTGTCGGGATAGAGCCACGTGGACGGAGGAATGGTCGTATTCTCAGACGAGTCGCGCTTCTGTTTTAGCAATGCACTCGCCGTGTACGAGTCTGATGCCGAAGTAATGACAGGTGCAATCCGGCTGCTTCTATGGAACGCCACACCGCGCGACAATGCGGCATCATGGTTTAGGGCGTCATCGCCTACAATAGCAGATCACTTCTGCTCCGTATTGAGGACACTATAACAGCCCAATGATACGTGGATGACGTGCTGGGACCGGTGATAGCACCCTTCTTCAGAGGATGCCCAATGCTATTTACCAGCAGGTTAACGCCCAACCACACACTGAACTCATCAGACAACATGCCCTGGAAGGAACCCAAGTGCTTTCCTGGTCACCAGTCTCCCCTGATCTCTCCCCAATGGAACATGTCTAGGACGTTATTGGACGTCGCTTGCGTGCGCTGCCATCACCGCGTTTAGAAGACGAACTCTGGCAAATGGTTGACAAATAAACAGCCATCCTTCAAGACACCATCCGCATGCTCTGTACCTAGACGTGTTGCTGTCTGTATCGCCACCCGAAGTGGTCCTACAACCTACTGATCAGACGGTGTTATCGCTCAGTGTATAGGTGTATCATGTTGCAATAAACATCACTTACTGTTCGTTGCTGTCTCTCTCAGTTTGCAGATTTTCATCACTTTCTGCCCACTCCTTCTTGGTGTCTCATTTTCACTGTCACATAGTGCATAATGTATAGGGAAAGTATTGTGGTGACAGGATCGAAAATTCGAATGCGAGTTTGCAACGGAATAGCACATTTCCAACACCCGTGAACTCGAATCGAATGTTTTTGAAGTGATGTATGTGTGTGTTGGTGTGTATGTTAGTTTGTGTATCCGTGAGTCTGTGGAAGCGACATATCATGAACGAATGGATTGGTTCGAAAAAAAAAATGTGTGCTATTATTACAATCAGTAAATACTGAATCTGTACTGATTGTAAACATTAAGCCCTTATAATGTTACAAAAAATAACCATGTTTTCATAATTTATGATTAGAAACTGAATGACACCCACTTTAGAACGCCAACATGAGCCATTCTCAAGATATAGCATGTTTTAGGTAAATTTATTGAAGACAATTTTATTTTTGTATTAATACGTTGCTTCTTTTCTCATCTATTTTTTCTCTTTTTTTTCATTATTTCATTCTCATTCTTTTTCCCAGTCGACGACTGCGCATGCCCAAACTCTCCCCTAGAGAAAGAATCCTTTTCCTCCATGTTTGAGGAGCGCATGCGCAGAGACAGTAAGTGCCTCGTCCACCGTCTTTTTCAGAATTGGTGAATTGACAGATAATTAAAGAGGCAATTTGGAAAGTGAGTGGGTGTTATCTGTAAATGTATTATTTAAGTAGCGGGAGCTTATTCAGGACTTGAGCAACGCCAAAAAATTCGTTTTAGTTGAAAATAAGTGTAAAGATTTAGATGGTTTAAGAGCTCTATTTAGTGCTATTTACATAACTGATTGCATTTACACTCAGGACATCGAGTTTTTCGAAATTTTGTCGATTGATTGAAAAGACAACATATAGAAATACTTATTTTCTAAAATAAACCTGTTTACTTTCCCAAACACTGCAAAAAATATACATCCAAGTAAAATAATATTCAAGAACGATTTGTTTTTTCTCTTTTATTATAGAAACCACATTGGGAGTGAGTGTTAATGCTCAAAAGAATAGCAGTTCGGAATATGTGCAAGGCATTCTCAGGTAAAATATTTCATAAATGTTAATGTTATCAAACGAATGCATAGAATGTTTTTATCACGTCATTTTATCACGATTCGTCAATGTATCTGGATAAATTGATAACCTGTTGAACACGTCACTGAACTGCACGCGTGTCACGAAGAACAATGGCATCATAATGTTCTGTCCTCCGAATAAATTTGACACCTCCAAACTGTTAATCAGCCACTGATCCGCTTAAAATGCTAATAAATCGCACCCGTGACCTAGAATTGATTCAAACCTGTGTCCTAGCCATTTCCCTCGCATTGTGTGCAGTCGAAATGACTGGGTTAATATATTTTACAAGTAATATATATAAAATTAAAATTATTTATAATAATATATATCTGTCATCTTAACATTCAATCTAATATTTCCAGGGTTTCTTCAATCGTAATGCACAGAATGCTGAACCCAACTTACTTAGTAGACTGGATATTCCGGATTTCGAAATTTGGTCGGCAATTCCACAAGGATGTGAAGATGATTCATAAATTTACTCGATCGGTAACATACACTTGTTGAAATATTTCAAACCTTTTTTTCATAAGTTAATCATTTAGTTTCACGGGGTTTCCACGGGAGTTCTTTTAAACCAAGGTTCGTTAAGTTTATCAACATACCAAAACTTAGAGAAACCCAAACAAATACAAAATGCTGCCGAGCCTATATTAAAATTTAAAACCACATAATCACATACAACGTGCACCGTGAAGACTATAGTATCATGATTTTAAATTTCTCTCCTACAATTCGATAAAAAGAATGTAGTCAAAACGTTGTAAAGAAAACTGTAAACTGATACTCAAATGACTTATGCTAAAATGCAGAATTACATAAAATACAAGAAATCGTTGGATTAGCTATAATGCACTAATGAATCTTTTAAAAAATGCAAAAGCGTTCCAATAAAAATAATATACAATATTTTGAAGTCTTCTACAAACACGAGGCCTGGCCAACGACCGTACCGTGCTGAAAACACCGGTTCTCGTTAGATCACCGAAGTCAGGCAGCATCGGGCGCGGTTAGTACTTGGGTGGGTGACCACCTGGGAACACCGCGTGTTGTTGGCTCTTTTCGGGCGCGGCAGCCCAGTGGTTAGCGCGCGATTCTCGCCGCTGCCTGAACTGCCGCCGTGTTCATGCGGAGTACGATCACGTTAAACATGTGGGTCCGTATGTCCTTCCGAGAGGTTGGTGGTAGGGGAAGGAGGGTACGGTCCCTGTGGATGCCTCCCCCACTGGGTTCCGGTCTAAATTGGGTGGCACTTCCCGGCCGTCCAAACAGTTACCTTACACGTTTCTGGTAGGTCGGACGGTCTGGGTCTCAACAACAACAACAAACACGAGGCCCCAGACGGTCTCTTGGGCTGCTTGAGGGTATATTTATTCAAAAATTAAACACAGTAAAATTTAAAATACAATGAAATATAAAGAAAATTGAATTCGTTCAAGGCAGGCCTAATTACCAGGAGAGCACGTGAGGACGTTTTTCCTTGGCCTTACACTTTTAGAGGCCTTTTAAATCTGCTATATCGAAAAAAATGTACATCATTCTTTTCATTTAATACAATTTTAATCGTTATAGAATCAATCAAAAAACGTTCTAAAACTAATGTTGATAAAACAAAATGAATACATAATCTTCGCATAAATGCATCATACAATAAAAGTTAGCAATTAACCGGTTTCGAAGTCAGAAACAGCCTTCCTCTTCATAACAAGCAAGTTCATAACAACCGGTCTTATCCAAGCAAGCTCTACAGAAATGCCGCACTCGCTAAGTAAGGTAAAACTATTGTTGGTAAAACAAAATTAATATATAATCTTCGCATAAATGCATCATACAATAAAATTTAGCAATTAACCGGTTTCGAAGGCAAAAACAGACTTCCTCTTCATAACAAGCAAGCAGTACAACCTAGCTTATTCATGCACCTTCTACAGATATGCCGAATTTGCTGAATAAGGTTATCGATTAACATATGCACCTGTGGTAAAAGCTACACCACTCCTGCTGGAACGTTCCGTAGTAAATGGTCAACTCCAAATAATCCGTCAGATCAAATCGTTTAAAATCAAATATTGTTTTTTCCTCGCATAAAAGAAGTCATAGAAATTGAATCTTCTTAGATAAGAAAAGATAATGTTTGTCTTTGCGTGCTGCAGCAGAAAATCTAAGCTATCTAAATCTACGAAATTTGGTACAGATGCCTACGGAAAAGACAAGTCTACTGCAACGGGGATGCAGTCGGCAATGCCATAAGCACCCGCTATGCTGGACAAACCTCTTGCAAGTTAAGTAAGTTCTTTCTCAAAAAGCGTTCTGGCACTAAAGGTGGATAGTGTTTTATACAATGAAAAATCGCTAACGTGGTAAAAGTAAAACTTTGACCGATATAACTCCGAATATTATTACTATAGAAAATGTTGGTCCCACAAAATGATGTTCATAAATAGGGTTCATTCCTCTTCTAACTACTATATTTTGCAAGAAGAATAAACTGGCAAACATTATTGGTGACAAGCAGATTTGCCTTCTATGTTTTTAGAAAAAAAAAATCCTTAAGACATCTATTTGTCTGGGTCAGTTATAGCTTATATGATGACTAACGTATATTTAGCATCAAATTCTGGAGAGAGTATGGGTAGGGCTGCTAACCGTCCTTTTAACTTTCCTTATATACATAGTATAATGTATAAGGAAAGTATTGTGAGGAGGTCGAAAATTCGAAATCGAGTTTTCACGGGAGAGCACGTTTTAAACATCCCTGATCACGAATCAAACATTTTTGAGTCTATGTCTTTGTGTGTGTATGTGTGAGTGTGTGTCAGTGAGACTATGGAGACGATATCTCATGAACGCAGAGATTCGAATGAAATTTAGTACAGAAATTACAATCTGCGAATACTGGAAGTCTATTGTTTTTAAACACAATCGAATGTTCAGCACCCGACCCCTAAATTTTCGAGGGAAATTTTGTGAAAATCATCAAAAAATCAAAACCTTTAATAAAGTTACGCAAATAGACATTTCTTATGTAATGTTTAATTAGAAAACGATTGACACAATCTTTAGAACGCTAGCATGAACCGTTCTCGAGATATTGCACGTTTTTTAAATAAATTTATCAAAAAATCCCATAAATTAAAAAAAAATTAACTGTTGCGAAACATGTTCATTTCCATATGTAATATCATGCGATACATTTGGTGACATCATTCTTGTGAATCTAACTCGTTTCATTCATAAGAAAAGGTACTTACTTTTACTAGGAGTAATACTTTTGTATTTGAACCGCAATCTTCTATAAAAATAACTTATTTCTCCGTACATAACGCTTGGCGAGATTTTGTGGATGAATTTGGCGGAATGCAGCCAACTTGGCAACTTTTTTAAATGTTGCCAGATTAATGAAAATCTCGCCAAATGGATAAAAATGACGCTAAATCAATGAAAATGACGACGACTAATGGAAGAAAATTCAATATCTTGGAATGAATATAAGTATCTACTATAAGAATAAATTTTTCTTTTTTACTGTAAAAGTAGTAAATCCAATGCTTTATATAAGAAAAGTCATGTGCTGCCCACATAAGATTTTTTTTTTTTTTTTTTGGAAAGGACAACCCTTCAATCAGCACCTTCGTTATTGTTCTTTGTGCTCGAAAGGGTATATAGATATATGAACTTTCTTGCTGAACTGTTGTTTCAACAATAACTTATGAATTTGTTAGTCATTGAACTAAATGCGAAATTAAATTTAGATATGGATGGACTCTTTGAGGAAGAAAACTCGTTAAAAACAACTATGAAATGATTGAAAGTTCTGAGGAATTTAGAAGATGCACCACAACAAGCAGTAAGGCACCTAATTGAAAAATCTGATGTGGGCAGCACATGACTTTCCCTGCAGACTTATATTCTCGTTCTCTTTATTTCAATTAAATTTAATTCACTTTTAATTCAATTTTCGTTCTCATTTGATATCTGGACTTATTTTCAAAGGTGACGTGGAGAAAATACAAAAAAAAAACTAATATATATCGAGAACGGCTAGTTCTAGTGTTATGGGGTTGGTCTTATTCTTTTCTTCGTTAAAAATTACGTATTAAACAAGCATTTAATGGATATATTTGAACATACGTAGCTTTTTAGTTTAGATTTTGACAATTTTTGCGGGCTATTCTGCAAAAAAAGGCAGGTTATTTTTTCTGAATCGTACCAAAATCTAATCAGTACCAGGGTGACCTATACGTGACTCATCTACCGAATTTTGTGAAATTCGGTCCATTAGTTTTTCAGGTAGAGTGGATACAAGCTTTTGGGGGCCATTTCGCAAACAATGGCGGGTTCTTTTATTCCGAATCGTACCCAAAACTAATCAGCACCAGCCCCGCCCACAAGTGACTTACCTACCAAATTTTGTGAAATTCGGTGTATTAGTTTTTAGTTAGAGCGGATACAAAATCTGCACAGACACACAGACACACACACAGACGTCACGGTAAAAATGGTTTTTTCGTATGCTAGAGGTCTTGAAACGTGTAGATCCGTCGAAAACTAGAGTTGCGATTTTCGACATGATTCCAATACTTTCCCTATACATTACCATGTATTGCAGGGAAAGTAAAAATCTGATGTGGGCAGCACATGACTTTCACTGCAGACTTATATCCACGTTCTCTTTATTTCAATTAAATTTAATACACTTTTAATTCAATTTTCGTTCTTATTTGATAACTGGACTTATTTTCTAAGGTGGCGTGGAGAAAATACGAAAAAAACGTAATATATCTCGAGAACGGCTAGTCCTAGTGTAATGGGGTTGGTTTTATTCTTTTCGCCGTTAAAAATTACGTATTAAACGAGCATTTAATGGATATATTTGAGTATATCTAGTTCTTTAGTTTAGATTTTGACAACTTTTGCGGGCCATTTTGCAAAAAAAGGCAGGTTATTTTTTTTTCGAATCGTACCAAAATCTAATCAGGACCAGGGTAACCCATAAGTGACTTAACTACCGAATTTTGTGAAATTCGGTCAATTAGTTTTTCAATTAGAGTGGATAATACAAGCTTTTGCGGGCCATTTCGCAAAAAAGGCGGGTTCTTTTATCCCGAATCGTACCCAAAACTAATCAGCACCAGAATCGCCCGCAAGTGACTTACCCACCAAATTTTATGAAATTCGGTCAATTACTTTTTTATTTAGAGTGGATACAATATCTGCACAGACAGACAGACCGACACACAGACAGACAGACACACACACAGACGTCACGCTGAAAATGGTTTTTTCGTATTCTAGAGGTCTCGAAACGTGTAGATCCGTCGAAAACTCGAGTTGTGATTTTCGGTATGATTCCAATACTTTCCCTATACATTACCATGTATTGCAGGGAAAGTAAAAATCTGATGTGGACAGCACATGACTTTCGCTGTAGACTTATTTCCACGTTCTCTTTATTTTAATTAAGTTTAATTCACTTTTAATTCAATTATCGTTGTCATTTGGTAACTGGGCTTATTTTCAAAGGTGCCGTAGAGAAAATACGAAAAAACTAAAATATCTCGAAAACGGCTAGTCCTAGTGTAATGGGGTTGGTCTTATTCTTTTCTTCGTTAAAAATTACACATAAAACAAGCATTTATTAGATATATTTGAGCATACGTAGTTCTTTATTTTAGATTTTGACGAGTTTTGCGGGCCATTTGGCAAAAAAGGGCAGGTGAACTTTTTTTGGAATCGTACCAAAATCTAATCAGCACCAGAGTGACCCACAACTGACATATCTACCGATTTTTGTGAAATACGGTTCATTAGTTTTTTAGCTAGAGTGGATACAAGCTTTTGCGGGCCCTTTCGCAAAAAAAAAGGCGGGTTCTTTTATCCCGAATCGTATCCAAAACTAATCAGCTCCAGACTCGCCCACAAGCGACTTACCCACCAAATTTTATGAAATTCGGTAATTTAGTTTTTTAGTTAGAGTGGATACAAAATCTGCACAGACAGACACACAGACGTCACGCTAAAAATGGTTTTTTTGTATTCTAGAGGTCTCGAAACGTGTAGATCCGTCGAAAACTCGAGTTGCGATTTTCGACATGATTCCAATACTTTCCCTATACATTACCATGTATTGCAGGGAAAGTAAAAATCTGATGTGGGCAGCACATGACTTTCGCTGCAGACTTATATTCACGTTCTTTTTATTTTAATTACATTTAATTCACTTTTAATTCAATTTTCGTTCTCATTTGATAACTGGAAATATTTTCAAAGGTGGCGTAGAGCAAATACGAAAAAACTAAAATATCTCGAGAACGGCTAGTCCTAGTGTAATGGGGTTGGTCTTATTCTTTTGTTTTTTAAAAATTACGTATTAAACAAGCATGTAATGGATATATTTGAGCATATTTATTTTTTTATTTTAGATTTTTGGGGCCATTTTGCAAAAAAAGGTAGGTTATTTTTTTCCGAATCATACCAAAAGCTAATCAGCACCTGGGTGTCCCACAAGTGATTTACCTACCAAATTTTGTGGAATTCGGTCCATTAGTTTTTGAGTTAGAATGGATACATACATTGCACAGACACACGAACACACAGACAGACAGACACACACACAGACAGACACACACAGAGACGTCACGCTAAAAATAATGTTTTCGTGTTCTAGAGGTCTCGAAACGTGTAGATCCGTCGAAAACTCGAGTTGCGATTTTCGGTATGATTCCAATACTTTCCCTATACATTACCATGTATTGCAGGGAAAGTAAAAAATCTGATGTGGGCAGCACATGACTTTCCCTGCAGAATAAATTTCATATTTTCTTTATTTTTTTAACAATTCGTTGGATTGAGTTTTACTGCTCCAAATAACACTAAATTTGCATTTTTAATTCAATTTTTTTTTATTTGGTAATTGGATATTTTCCTGAAATCGGCGTAACAAAAATGCAAGAAATCTCAAATATCTTGAGAACGGTTAGTCTTAAAGTATAATGGAGTGTGTTATATTCTTTATCCTCGTCAAAAATTGCGTATAAAACAAAAATTCCTTTGATATATTTGAGCATATTTAGTCTTTTTTTTCGATTTTTTCGATTTTTGCGGGCCATTTCGTTAAAAAAGGCTGGTTGTAGTTCTCCGAATTGTACCAAAATCTAATCAGCACCAGAGTATCCCAATATTAACTTATCTACCAATTTTTGTGAAATTGGGTTAATTAGTATTTTAGCTAGTGTGGATACATGAAATTTTTGCAGGCCATTTCCGAAAAAAATGCATTTTGTTCTTTTCCGAATCGTACCAAAATCTAATCAACACCAGGGTTGACCACAAGTGACTTATCTACCAAATTTTATGAAATTTAATCGATTAGATGCTTTAGAGTAGAAATATATAATTTTTGCAGGCCATTTCGTAAAAAAAGGCAGGTTGTTCCTTTCCGAATCGTACCAAAATCTAATCAGCACCAGGGTTGACCACAAGTGACTTATCTACCAAATTTTATGAAATTTAGTCGATTATATGCTTTAGAGTAGAAATATATAATTTTTGCAGGCCATTTCGTAAAAAAAGGCAGGTTGTTCCTTTCCGAATCGTACCAAAATCTAATCAGCACCAGGGTTGACCACAAGTGACTTATCTACCAAATTTTATGAAATTTAGTCGATTAGATGCTTTAGAGTAGAAATATATAATTTTTGCAGGCCTTTTCGTAAAAAAAGGCAGGTTGTTCCTTTCCGAATCGTACCAAAATCTAATCAGTACCAGGGTCGACCATAAATGACTTATCTACCAAATTTTATGAAATTTAGTCGATTAGTTGAGTTAGAGTGGAAATATACAATTTTTGCGGCCATTTCGTAAAAAAGGCAGGTTGTTCTTTTCCGAATCGTATCAAAATCTGATTAGCACCAGGGTGACCTACAAGTGACTTATGTACCAAATTTTGTAAAATTTGATCAATTAGTTTTTCAGTTACATTGGATACAGGCAATTTTTGAGGGCCATTTCGCACAAAAAGGCGGGTTGGTTTATTCCAAATAGTACCCAAAACTAGTCAGCATCAGGGTCACATACAAGTGAGTGACTTATCTACCAAATTTTATGAAATTCGGTCCATTAGTTTTTGAGTTAGTGTGGATACATACATTGCACAGACAGACAGACACACGAGACAGATAGACAGACACACAGACAGACACACGAGACAGATAGACAGACAGACAGACAGACAGACACACAGACAGACACACACACAGACGGCACGCTAAAAATAGTTTTTCCGTACTCTAGAGGTCTCGAAATGTGTAGATCCGTCGAAAACTCGAGTTGCGATTTTCGACATGATTCCAATACTTTCCCTATACATTACCATGTGTATTGCAGGGAAAGTAAAAAGGAATTTTTAATGTGAGAAACTTTTCAAGGTGGTTTCATATGTGTTTTCAATTTCTGGAATTTCAGCATTCTGTGAAAGGATCTTTAATTTAACGAATTGTAAATGGCGGAATATACAGATACTTGGATGAACTAATAAACAAAAAAGATCAATCATGCATAAAGCATTGATTGTGAAACACTTTTCAAATACAATGCAATTTTATTTAAACATCTCTAAAATGCGATACATTCAGAGGTAATCCTTTAAAATTATCACAATAGTACAATAATTTATTATATTTGAAAGCTTAAAACTTCATCGAAAAAAAATATACTTCATTCAAATGACGTCATCAAAATTTAAATCGCCTGACTCTCTATAAAAAAAAGCAGTAAATATTTCAATCATAAACTTTTATTCAATCCCTTTCATTCAGCGGTGATATTTTTAAAATTATCACAAAGTTACAATAATTTATTTTACTTAGAAACTTAAAACAATGGAAGTAAAAGTACTTTCGAACTCCATGCCTAAAACTTCATCGAAAAATGTAATATTATAAAATCGTCTGCTTCTCTATGTAAAATCAATGAATGTTTCATTCATATCAGCTATATTCCAGACTCCAGAGCAAAATAATTTTGCCTTAAAAAAATTCAGCAATTCTTATACAGCTCATCCTACAGCTTAATATGTTTACATTCTGCATACGTTAAAATTAGGCTTCGTTGTAGAAATAATCAAAGTTTGAAGATCATTGAAACTCAAAAATATTGTAATTGCGTTGGCGTAGTATATCGATGCACAGAAATTATGCAAAAATAAAGCGGTTTTAGAACAGATGCAACACTAAATATAAATTAAAAAGATCTTTTAAAATCACGATTTTGACACTTGGAAAAAAGATGGATGTCATATTTTATTTTGAAGGGGGGTGAAATGGTCTCTTCATATAATACGGGGGCAATTATTATTTTAATTATTATTTAAAAAACTACCGAACATATTTTGCTGAAAATTATATATATATATATATATATATATATATATATATTGAGATAATTTGAATATTTCCTAAAATTTTTGAGGCAATTTGTGAATTTTAAATTTGCTTAAAAAATGTTTGAAAAATTAGGTCCCATAGGGTTCAATGTATTTCATTATTTTCAACCCGGGTTCAATCCAAAAGGAATTGTGTGATATTATTCATTTACATTCCCATATGTCCCCCAGACCGTCTCGACAACATACTAAAATTTCATTTTGATAAAGTGCGAACGGACAGACAGAATGAACAAAGTCATAAACGCTTTTCAACCATGTTGTAAAGTGTTAACAAGAAAGATCAATCATGCATAAGCATTGATTATGAAACACTTTCCAACTGAAATGTAATTTCATTTAAAAATTTCTAAAATGTGATTCATTCAGTGGTAATATCTTTTACATTACACAGTACTACAGTAATTTATTATACTTAAATATTTAAAACTGTATCGAAATATAAATCATCTGATTCTTTATGCAAAATCAATGAATATTTCATTCATATAACTTGTATTCCAGACTCCAGAGCTAAATAATTTTGTGTGAAAAAAATTCAGCAATTCTTATGTAATTCATCTTACAATCGCTTGAGATATTTGCTTTCTGCATATGTTAAAATTAGGCTTCCTTGAAGAAATAATAAAAGTTTAGGGATCATTTAAAATCACAACTATTGTAATTGCATAGGCACGGAATTTAGATACACAGATAATATATATGTGTATGTGTATGTACTCAAAGTACTGGAATCGTGCTGAAGTTCGAAACTCGAATTTTCAAAGGATCTACACGTTTTGGGACTTCTAGAACACGAAAAAACTAGTTTTAGGAAGACGTCTGTGTGTGTAAGGGTGTATCTGTGTATGTTTCTGTGTGTCTGTGTGGATATTACATCCACTCTAATTGAAAAACTAATGGACCGAATTTCATACAATTTGGTAGGTATGTTTTTTGTGGGAAATCCTGATGTTCATTAGATTATAGTACGATTCGTAATAAAAGAATCTGCCTTCTTTGCGAAATGGCCGCAGAAATTGCCTTTATCCACTCTAGCTAAAAACTAATGAACCAAATTTAACAAAATTTGGTGTATAATATTTCAATAACCTACAAGTGATTTATATACCAAATTTAACAAAATCTTGTATATAAATCATTTGTAGGTTATTCTACTACGATTCGGGAAAAAGGAACGGGCTATTTTTGCGAAATGGCCAGCAAAAATCGTTATATATAAAAATAAAAGACTACGTGTGCTCAATTATATCAATTAAATTCCTATTTTATATGTGATTTTTGACAACAAAAAGAATAAGACTAACCCCATTACTCTAGGACTAGCCGTTCTTGAGATATTCTAGTTTTTTCGCGTTTTCGCTACGCCACCTTTGACAATAAGTCCAGCTATCAAATGAGAACCAAATTTAAGTTTAACGTGTAAATTCAATGTCATTTAAAATACTTATGTTGTGCAGATAAACTCAAATTATCATTGAATAAATAAAGAGAACGAATATGAGTCTGCAGAGAAAGACATGTGCTGTCCACATCAGAATTTTTAACAATATTACAACAATGATTTATAGAAGTGAACGGGGATTATTTTCAGGCCATTTCGAAAAAAATGTATGATCTATATTTAAAGATCCATCAAATTTTTGTCGAATAAAATGTTCAACAAATTTAAGCTGTGTACCAAATTTTAACTCTCTAGGACGTAGGAAAGTGCATTTAAAATGCCATCAATTAAATTTATCATGAAGAGTTATGTGGCGTGGCTCCGCTGAAATCTTACAATTACACATTGGCCGTTAATCGTACTTCTGCACGCCACTTGCTCGATTACCGAGCATATCTCCAGGTTCTGATTAATTAGAAAATGCATCACGAGAACACACAATAAATACTAATTAAAAGTTAATAAAGCTTTTATTTTAAAATACTTATATTCAAAACTTGTTACTTAAAATTTAAAAAACCACAAAATGTCATCTTAATTACATAGAACATATTTACATTCGCTAAGTAGGTATTGGATAATGATCGATCTGATCATTTCCCCCTCTCTAGTTAAATTAAATATCATAATAGCCCTCAAGTTAGGCAGTTAACTTCCTTATTAAATAATATATATTCTCTGATACTCAGTCTGCAGTGGGAGAGGACAAAAGGACTTACCCCTTTTAGGTACGGCAGGACGGCATCGAGGTGGCACTCATCCGTCGGTTATTAGACGACCCAGTCTAAACTCTGAAAATTACCAACTGAGTTCTCTCTCAACTCTTCTTCTCTTCGTCGGGATCTCGGACGGCCCCCTGGCCGGGCTCCATAACTGACGCTTGGCCGCTATAGGTTCGAAAACCCATAAATTCAGTGACGCGGCCGGGCTCCATCGAATCACTGGATTTGGCCCCTTCCCAAGGGTTGGCTAAAAATTGGGGGGCTCTAGCCCTCTTGCAGGTGTCCATTTTATTTAAAAATAAGATAGCGTCCTTTGCCATTTTCTCACCACTGCAGCTGGTCTCTTACTCATAGCCATGGAATGTCAACCGTTTCCACGGAGAGAGAGGGGGGGGGGGGGGGGGGGGTAATACTTTCTAGAAGTGAAGTGGCGACAGGAAAATTCCAATACTGTCCCACGACACTGGCTTCCCCCAAACAAGGGAAAAGAAACCAAGTTTCTTTTTCAAAAGCTTAAACTACCAAAAGAATAAAGGGTTACAAATTATGCACAGTATACATATATAAACAGAGATAACAATAACATTTAACAATAAAATTATACATTAAATTATATACATAATGACACGCCCTATAGGTATGGAAATATTCTGTCTCTTCCATGTATGTCCAAGGACTAATTAAGGTGCGAGATTGTCCCTGTCCGTATGGTATAAATATTGTCACTGTCCGTTGGCGTAAATATTGTCACTGTCTAATGTAGCATACTGATTGTACTTTCCAGTCTGTTACTTGTGTTCACAAAATATGAAAGTTTGTCATGAGAACACATGAATTGGGAACAATTGTTCGTTCACATTATACACTAAAGGATTGATATTGTTCTGTAGGCTGTGACAAAATTAGTGATATTCCATATGGAAGGAATATTCTCTGAGCAGGATCAGCTGTGACATCACTTTATAAAAAGAAGTTGCACTAAAACTGTGTAAATGACGTTGCACTTAACACTGCGAACATGGAGTTGCACTAAGACGTTGCATTAAACGATAAAAATGCAGTTGCATTACAACGTTGCACTAAACGATGAAAATGAAGTTGCATTGTTTGGTACCCTTTGGTCCAAGGAAGGCATGATTTCGTTTTCGGTTAATGATGCTGCATACATGTGCTGGTAAAGGCTTATGTGAGCTGTAAAACTACGCCTTTGTTGCTGCAAACGTCTTTATAATGGCAACTTTCGTTTTTTGAAAACCGGATCCGTGTCTGCAAACTTCTGCAGTAATCATAGTTAGGGTATGTAAATGCACATAGTTTTTTTTCCACAATGTACTTTATCAATATAAAAAAAGCTGATGTAATTTCCGATTAGACATTCTATTCGTACTTTAATATACAACTAGACTTAGGAGCTTTGGAGTCCTTGAACTCTGTCCACTGCATTGTACCAGAGAACATTTAACTTTTAATGTTTTCTACATTCTTAACCTACTTATTTTACATTAAATACATTTATTTTATCTTAATCACCTTTATTTTACATTAATCATTTATATACATATTCTTTATAGAAATTCTTATTGAACAAGGAATGTTTGTTTTCTTAAGAATTATTTATTCTTATTTACAAGAGCTCTCTTAAATGTCTTATTTCATTCTAGACCTTAATCAATCACCACAATCTATCCTCTAACCATTTCTCTATTCATTCCTAATAATTTTTCTACTAATTTCTACTTAATTCTCTAACCATTTCTCTATTCATTTCTAATTAATTTCTCTAATCATTTCTAATTAATCCTCTAATAATTTCTCTATTCATTCCTAATAATTTTTCTACTAATTTCTACTTAATTCTCTAACCATTTCTTTATTCATTCCTAATTAATTTCTCTAATCATTTCTAATTAATCCTCTAATCATTTCTCTACTTAATTCAGTCTTAACCAATTACTTTACTCCATCCTCTAATCACTTCTGTACTAATTTCTACTTAATTCTCTAACCCATTTCTTTATTCATTTCTAATTATTTCTACAAATTTCAACTTAATTCTCTACCCATTTCTTTTATTCATTTCTAATAATAATCCTCTAATAATTTCTAAACGTTTTTGATTCCCCTCCTTACGTAACACCCGGCTGTCCGGTTTAAAATTGCCATCCCCGGTAAAGGCTTGTACCGCCGTATACATCCTACGCTAGCAGCGGTCACTTTTCGTACGACCTGACAAAAGTTTTTTTTTCTTTTCTTTCTGTTTACGTGGGCCAATAACAGACGCTGTCTTTGATTCTGTCCTACGGTAATTCTCTCTAATTGAAACCGCGTACGTGATTTGCTTCCGCTTGTCATGTGACTAGAGCGAGTAGAGTCGAAAAAAATTCAAAGTCAACGCGGCAGTGTGCTTTCTCTTTGTGTGCTGCACAACGGATTTATACAAATTGGATTACACATATTAATTTTTCTGGAAGTTCCGTGAGTGAAATTACTCTTATTTTTTTTATTTAGGATTACAGTTTAATGTACTTGTTTCGCTTGGGTGCTTAGATTTGCTTACTTAAAGTTTAAATTACTTATTTTAGTAATTAGATTTGCTTAGGTTGTTCGACTGACAGCCGATCGCTCTGTCTGTCCGGTCATTTAAACTTTAGACGCCTGCATCTCAGTTTATCTTACCTTAACTCCCTAAGTTTTTAAATTACGTGAAAGTTTAATTTAATTGCCTCACTTTTACGGTTATTTCTTTAAATATTATTTATAATGGCACGTTAATCATAAAGAATTCTTGTTACATTTCGTTTTACTCCTCTAAGTCTTTACTGAGATAACCTTTTCTCTGGATTAATTTTAATCGGTATTATTTTAACTTCTATTTACGTGACCTACGTGTAACTTTAAATTATTTTCCACTGACCTATTCATGTTATTTTATTTTCCGTGGCCTCAGATTATAATGAGAGTTGCGAAATACTCTCCCGTAAACGGTTGATTTCTGTTTATGTATATTTTCTACGTTCTCCTCCTCTTGGGGATTATTTATATTATTTGAGCTAACTTTGTCAGTGTTCGTTGTATTCTCTGTGATAGTAATAGTCGGTTGACCAGGCCCTTCTACCGATCTGTCTGCGACGCTTTGCTGTCTCTCTTGAATCTGTTCTGGCGGGAGGGGGGAGCGGACTTCCGTTTCCCTCCTCGGAGAGAGGCTTTCTTCCAATTCGAGTTGAAATGGGAGAATGCCCTCGAAGGAGCGATCATCAGCTTCTCCGGTGGCAACGCTTATGTTCGGCGCAATGTTTTGTAAGACGCTCTGAGAGTCTCTTCCCGTAAACGGTTGGCTTTCCGCGTCGAACTGTGTTTCATGCAATAAATGCGGTCTCCTATCAGGCATTTCATATATGCGATTTATATTTATTTTGATTGGCTTTGCCCTAGGATCTTTAATTAGTTTTAATAAAAATAAGTGGGTTGTTAGTTTTTCTATTATTCTATACGGGCCTCTAAAACGTTTTTTTCCGAAGTTTGGAATGTTTTTGACAAAAACTTTTTGGCCTAATTCTAGTTTTCTAAATTTTGCTTTTTGTAAATATTTTTCCTCCTGTATCTCTTGTGTGCGGATTAAATTTTCGTAGGCTTGTTTGTATGCTACGGCCATAGTTTCCAGCTTTTGAGGTTGATTTCGTATATAATTTTGAGTCTCTTCCGCGTTATTTGGTACGATGTCCATAAATAATGGTAAGTCCCGTGAAAAGAACAAGAAGTTCGGTGACATACCTGTGGCTGGGTGGTCTACTGCATTATAACATGCTTTATGAATTCCTACGGCTGTTTCCCAATCGTCTTGTTTGTAACACTCGATTGCACGTTTTATGGCTGAATTAATTCTTTCTGAGATTCCGTTTGTTCTCGGATTCGCTGCTGAAGTTAATTTTGCATGTATATCTAGTTTATCAAGTATAGCTTTGAATAATTGGCTAGTAAATTGGCTCCCGCGGTCCGTCAACACGAATTCACTTTTGCCGTAAGTAGTTACATACGTAATTAATTTTGTTGCAATGGTGTCTGCCGTAATGTTATCTATCGGATAAAGTTCCGCGTGCCTGCTAAAATGACATACCACAGTCAAAATGTACCGGTTCCCATATTTACTTCTTCTTAGAGGTCCCAAAATGTCAAGTGACAGTAAATTTCCGGGATAGTGCGGAATTACATTCCTACCTAATGGGAAGGGGGGGTGAACTCCTTTGAGTCCCCTACAGTCCTCACAAGAATTTACATAATTCTTTGTGTCTCCATAAATTCCAACCCAAAAATAGCGTTTGCTAACCAAATCGTACAGTTTTCCTACTCCCTGATGAGGGCTATGCAAATGTAGTAAAATTCTACTTTGTAATGTCTTCGGAACCACTACCCGTTCTATTGCGCTATCGCGGATGCTATTTTTATCTTGCGAGACATACATCAATAAATCCGTTTCTGGGTCAATAAAATATTGTTCGAAATCCCTAGTTTTGCTATGCTGTTGTTCTCTAATATTATTCCTAAGTTTATTTAAAATTTCGTCTTTAATTTGCTCTGTGTGTATTTCTTTGATATTTGGAAGTTGGGATTTATTTTCTAAGCTGTTTACTGTTTCCATATTATTTTTTTTTTCTACAATTTCTATGTTACTGAGGTTGTTCTCGAAATTTTCTCTGGAGAGATAGTCTGCTAAGATGTTGGAGTTTCCGTCTATGTGTATAAAGTCATAATCATATTCAGATAGTTTTAATAGCCAGCGGGCTTCTAAATTAGCCGGGTTAGAAATTTTTAAGTGATATTTAAGGGGTCTGTGGTCGGAAATAATATAGAATTTTTTTCCGTAAAGGTAATTGTGGAAATTTTTGACTCCATAGAATATAGCCATGAGCTCTGTTTTTACTGCGGGATATCTTTGCTCGTGTGGTTTAAGTTTTTTACTGTAGTAAAGTACAGGTTGTAAGCGTTCATTATTCTTTTGTAATAGAACTGAAGAAATAGAGGTCGAGCTTCCGTCTGTATTAAGGTAGAATGGTTTGTCTAAATCCGGTTGTAGCACTAAAGGATGTTGAAAAAATTTATTTTGTAGTTCTTGAAATGCGTCATTGCATTGCGGAGACCATGAAAATTTATTCCGCTTAGCCGTTAGCTCAACTAGTGGAGCGGTGAGTTGCGCATAGTCTGGGATTAATGTTCGATAAAAATTACATAGGCCTAAAAATTTTTTTAAGTTTTCGAACAGTGTTTGGTCTGGGAAAAGAAACAATTTTTTTTGTATTATTATCAGTTGGACTTAATCCCTGTTTAGTCACTGTAAACCCTAAATATTCCATTTTCTCTCTAGAGAATTCACATTTGGTCGGTGTCAATGTTAAATTAAAATCTCTTAGCCTTCAAGTTAGGCAGTTAACTTCCTTATTAAATAATATATATTCTCTGATACTCAGTCTGCAGTGGGAGAGGACAAAAGGACTTACCCCTTTTAGGTACGGCAGGACGGCATCGAGGTGGCACTCATCCGTCGGTTATTAGACGACCCAGTCTAAACTCTGAAAATTACCAACTGAGTTCTCTCTCAACTCTTCTTCTCTTCGTCGGGATCTCGGACGGCCCCCTGGCCGGGCTCCATAACTGACGCTTGGCCGCTATAGGTTCGAAAACCCATAAATTCAGTGACGCGGCCGGGCTCCATCGAATCACTGGATTTGGCCCCTTCCCAAGGGTTGGCTAAAAATTGGGGGGCTCTAGCCCTCTTGCAGGTGTCCATTTTATTTAAAAATAAGATAGCGTCCTTTGCCATTTTCTCACCACTGCAGCTGGTCTCTTACTCATAGCCATGGAATGTCAACCGTTTCCACGGAGAGAGAGGGGGGGGGGGTAATACTTTCTAGAAGTGAAGTGGCGACAGGAAAATTCCAATACTGTCCCACGACAAGTTATATAAAATTTTAAAAAAATGAAAAATTGTTATCTACCAAATTTATTTTAAAATATGAAGCCACTCCCATATGCAAATCGTTTAAACAAATGGAGAGATATTTATTATATAATATCTCTCTCTTTTCTTTCTGGAAGATATCCCAAAGTCAGAATTTAATTAAATTTGTTTTTTTCCCTATATTAAATAATTTTTTTAATTAAAAAACTACTTAACATATTTTACTGAATTTTTTTTTATATATTCTATGGGATAATGTGAATATTTCCTAAAAATTTCGAAGCAATTCGTGAATTTTAAATTTACTTAAAAAATGTTTGAAAAATTAGGTCCCATAGGGTTCAATGTATTTCATTTTTTCAACCCGGGTTCAATAAAAAACTAATTGGGTGATATTATTTATTTATATTCCCATAGGTCCTACAGACCGTCTGAACAACATACTAAAATTTCATTTTGATAAACTCATTTTTACGGCAGTTATCGTGCTAACGGACAGACAGACAGACAGACAGACAGACAGACAGAATGAACAAAGTCATAAACACTTTTCAACTTTGTTGTAAAGTGTTAAAAATGAGCTTCAATGAGGATTATTGTCATCATGTGTAGTCTATAATATTGAAGGGTGGAATAGCTCAGTGGTTAGCGCGTGAGTTATTCACTGCTCTTCCCAAACTGTCCCCGGATTCAGGCGGAGTACTGGCGCGTTAAATATATGGGATCGGTACTAAGTTCTTCCAAGAGTTTAGTGGTAGGGGAAAGGTGGTACGGTTGGATACCTTCACCACTTGGTTCCGATCTAAATTGGGTGGCACTTCCCGACCCTCCAAACTATCGAGAAGGGATTAGAATTCTAATCCCTTCTCGATAGTCCAAACAGATACCTTACACTTTCGGGTAGATCAGACGGTCTGGGTCGAAAAAGTAAAATCTGATGTGAGCAGCACATGACTTTCCCTGCAGACTTATATTAACGTTCTCTTTACTTTAACTAAATTTATTTCACTTTTAATTCAATTTTCGTTCTCATGCGGCTTATTTTCAAAGGTGGCTTAGGGAAAGTACGAAAAACTAAAATATCTCGAGAACGGGTAGTCCTAGTGTAATGGGGTTGGTCTTATTCTTTTCGTCGTTAAAAATTACGTATTAAAGCAGCATTTAATGGATATATTTGAGTATACCCAGTTCTTTAGATTAGATTTGGACGATTTTTGCGGGCCATTTTGCAAGAAAAGGCAGGTTACTTTTTTCCGAATCGTACCAAAATCTAATCAGCACCAGAGTAACCCACAAGTGACTAATCTACCGAATTTTGTGAAATTCGGTCTAGTAGTTTTTCAGTTAGAGTGGATACAAGCTTTTGCGGGCTATTTCGCAAAAATGGCGGGTTCTTTTATTCCAAATCGTACCCAAAACTAATCAGAACCAGACTCGCTCACAAGTGACTTACCTACCAAATTTTGTGAAATTCGATCCATTAGTTTTTTAGTTAGAGTGGATACAAAATCTGCACAGACAGACAGACACACAGACAGACACACAGACACACAGACGTCAGGCTAAAAATGGTTTTTTCGTATTCTAGAGGTCTTGAAACGTGTAGATCCGTCGAAAACTCGAGTTGCGATTTTCGACATGATTCCAATACTTTCCCTATACATTACCATGTATTGCAGGGAAAGTAAAAATCTGATGTGAGCAGCACATGACTTTCCCTGCAGACTTATATTAACGTTCTCTTTATTTTAATTAAATTTATTTCACTTTTAATTCAATTTTCGTTCTCATTCGATAACCGGACTTATTTTCAAAGGTGGCGTAGGGAAAGTACGAAAAACTAAAATATCTCGAGAACGGCTAGTCCTAGTGTAATGCGGTTGGTCTTATTCTTTTCGTCGTTAAAAATTACGTATTAAATCAGCATTTAATGGATATATTTGAGTATACCCAGTTTTTTATTTTAGATTTTGGCATTTTTTGCGGGCCATTTTGCAAAAAAAGGCAGGTTATTTTTTTCTGAATCGTACCAAAATCTAATCAGCACCAGGGTGACCTATACGTGACTCATCTACCGAATTTTGTGAAATTCGGTTCATTAGTTTTTCAGCTACATTGGATACAAGCTTTTGCGGGCCATTTCACAAAAAGGGCGGGTTCTTTTATTCCGAATCGTACCCAAAACTATTCAGCACCAGCCCCGCCCACAAGTGACTTACCTACAAAATTTTGTTAAATTCGGTCCATTAGTTTTTTAGATAGAGTGGATACAAAATCTGCACAGACAGACAGACACACAGACACACAGACAGACAGACACACAGACACACACACAGACGTCACGCTAAAAATGGTTTTTTCATATTCTAGAGGTCTCAAAACGTGTAGATCCGTCGAAAACTCGAGTTGCGATTTTCCGCATGATTCCAATACTTTCCCTATATATTACCATGTATTGCAGGGAAAGTAAAAAGCTCTGTAATATTAGTATTCTTGCCAGCTCTATCTTAAAACAAATCTGAGAAATAGATGTTTGACGGAAAAGTTTTATTAAAACAGAGAAGGCATATTTGCTTGCCACCGATAATGTTTTGCCAGTTTTACCACCCCTACAAATGTATATTTTGCAGAAAGATATATTGAATGATACGATTTTGATGAAGTTTGCCAAAAGTCAGAACGAAATATACTATGTAATTTTAAAAATTGAAAGTTCTTTATTTTTGAAATTTTTGTAATTTGTATCAAATAATATGCAATATGGAATAAAGAATTAAGGTGTAAATAATGAAAGTAGAAGTTTATTTTAACATATATACAATGTGCATAAGAATAACATATGCAATTTTAGCCGGAGCGGATATTTATAAAAACATAAAAATCTATAATGTCCATTTTAAAACACTTTACAACATAGTTGAAAAGTGTTTATGACTTTGTTTATTCTGTTTGTCTGTCTGTCTGTCCGTTCGCACGATAACTACAGTAAAAATGACTTTATCAAAATGAAATTATAGTATGTTTTTGAGACAGTATATAGGACATAAGAGAATGTAAATGAATAATTTCACTCAATTAGTTTTGGATTAAACCCGGGTTGAAAAAATGAAATACATTGAACCCTGTAGGACTTAATGCTTTAAACATTTTTTAAGCGAAGTTAAAATTCACAAATTGCTTCGAAAATTTTAGGAAATATGTATATTACCCCATAAAATATATAAAAAAAAATTTCAGCAAATTAAGTTTGGTAGTTTTTAAAATTAAAATTAAAATATTAATGACACTCATATAATATGAAGAGGTCGCGTGACCCACTTCAAAATGAAATATGGCATCCATCTTGTGTAATAATCGGGATTTTTAAAGTTCTTTTTAATTTATATTTAGTGTTGCATCCGTCATAAAATCGCTTTAGTTTTGCGTTTTTTCTGTGCATCCATATTCTGCTCCAACGCAGTTACAATATTTTTTAGTTTAAATGATCATCAAACTTTGATTATTTCTACAATGAAGCCTAACTTTAATGAATGTAGAATGTAAACAAGTGATTGAAAGATGAGATGTATAAGAATTGCTGAATTTGTTTCACGCAAAATTATTTAACTCAGGAGTCTGGAATAAAAGTGCATGAATAAAATACTCACAGCTTTTACATAGAGAGCCAGACGATTTATATTTCGATGACATCATTTGAATAAAGTTTGAATAAAGTTTTAAGCATGGAGTTAGAACGTACTTTTACGTCCGAGGTTTTAATTTTCCAAGTAAAATAAATTATTGTAGTTCTGTGATAATTAAAATAATATCGTCCCTGAATGTATCGTATTTCAGAGATGTTTAATTAAAATTACAGTTGGATAGTGTTTTATAGTCAATGCTTTATGTATGATTGATCTTTCTTGCATTTATATTTAGTGTTGCATCCGTCCTAAAACCACTTCATTTTTCCATATTATCTGTGTTTCTAAATTCTGTGCTTACTCAATTACAATATTTTTTATTTTAAATGATCACTAAACTTTTATTATTTCTACAGCGAAGCCTAATTTTAAGGTATGCAAAATGTAAACAAAATAAGCGATTGTAAGATGTGTTTTATAAGAATTGCTAAATTTTTAACGCAAAATTATTTAGCCGTGGAGTCCGGAATATAAGTGATATGAATGGAATTTTTATTGATTTTACTTAAATAGAGAACAAGCGAATTTATAGCATTGACTTTTTTGATTTTAAGTTTTAAGTTTCCAATTATTGTACTATGATAATTTTAAAAATATCACCGCCAAATGCATCGCATTTTAGAGATGTTTAAATAAAATTGCATTTCAGTTGAAAAGTGTTTCATAATCAATACTTTATGCATGATTAATCTTTCTTGTTCAACTTGATGCAGTTGATAATCAGTCATGGGGGTTCATTAAGAATTTCTATTTCCGGTTTTCTCGAAAATTTGTTTGATTTTACTAAAGGAGTGTAAAATAAACATAAAAGAGCTTAACAGTTCAGTCGAAGAGGAAGTGTGCCCATCGTTAGCCCCCATATGAAGACCCGCTTCATAAAATTTCTACTTAACATTGAAAAATATTATTAAAAATTTAAACTAAATCATACACATAAAAATTTGATGTACGCCAATAATGGTGTTTTTATTAAAGACATTTTAATTAACTAACTGTGGTTGTCTTTATTTTTAAAGTTTTTTAAATCGTACATTTTGTTAATCAGGTTATTCGTCAGAAAAAAGCCGAGCTTCAAGAAGAAAAGGGGTTACCCGTCTTCAAGAAGAGAAAGGCTTTAATGGATTTGTTGCTGGAACACCAGCTTAAAAATGGAACCCTTTCTGAAGAGGATATTCGAGAAGAAGTGGATACTTTTACATTCGAGGTATGGAAAGCGAATTTTTTAAATTCCTTATAAAATTACTCTTAATTTAATTTGTTTTTGTATGCTTTACATTTTCATTTTCAACCACACGCTGTTTTTGTTTTTATAAACTTAAACATGGTTCGTAGGAAAGTACTTAAACACCCTCAATAACCTTGTAAGATAAAATCCCTGAGTATACATGTTAGGTAAAGTGACCATGCCCGATCGAATAAAGTGACTGTAGCGCTCCCAGCGGAGAATTTAAAACGTGACAGTGACGAACTTGGCAACAAAACCAGATAGACGAAAAAAGCCAATTGCAAAGTTATATAATCTTGCCTAATTAATAGTAATTGACTATAAAACCATTACAGAAGACATTTATTTGACAGAATATGGCTATTGGCAAGTTGTTGTCCTACTCAGAAATGGTACAATAAACAAGACTTAAATGAATAGAAATATATTCTGTAAATTCTGTTTGAAATGTCTTTCGTCAGAAATAATGCACATTTGAATTCCAGAAAGAATATTATCGCGAACTTTGACATGCATTGCAGATGTCACCGCGGTGGCCCTGGTGATACAACCCTGGAGATACAACTAGAGGCCCTGGTGATACAACTTTTTGGCAGGTATTTATTGCCTTCCGTATACACGTTTTGTTCGCCCCTGGTGTCGATTCTTACTAATAAGTCTTACTAATATACTACAACTTTGCATTTGGCTTTTTTGTCTACCTCGATTTGTTGCCAAGTTTATTACCCTAATTTTTTACATTATCCTCTAGGGGCGCTGCAATTAATTTTATTCGATAGAACATGGTTACTTTACAATATATATACTCCTAACATGTACACTCATAAGTCTTTCCTTGCAAAGTTATTGCGACGCTTATGACTTTCCTAAGAACTATTTGTATAAGCCTTTAAACAATCTAACTGGTAGAAATTATAAAATTCACTAGTACCCGTGAATGATCACGGGAAAAAATGTTTTCACTGAAAGTTAATTGTAGAATAAGTTTGATGTTTTTATGTCAAATATATCTTTAAAAAGAATATTTTTAGAAGGCATTTTATACAGCATTATTTACCTTAGTAAAACGACTCAGAATTATCTCCTTAAATCGGTTTTGATATTATCTTCCCCGAGTGACCGTAGCATAATGGCGAAAGAGTTAAGTGTCAGTTAGGCCTGTGGCAGCAGCCGACTCTGCTCCTACCAAAGACATCGATCGAAGATGCTAGGAATCAGTATCCGAATTATAAGTTCAGAGTGGAAGCTAGCTTTTGCTCTAACCTTATAATGTCGGTCTTGTAAGCACCGGGTTCCGAGTTCGAGCCTGGTAACATCAATTCCTACAATGATGACCCTGGACATACGATCCCGCACCTTCTCTCTCCAACAATCTCAACACGAAATGGCAGCACCACGCTGAGCCAGAGACTCCGACCACTCCCTTCCTGATTGACCACGACTGACGTCACGCCTGAGGTACGACACGTCTCCCGGCCATTCAGCCCTCGACTGAGTTTCGGGATGGGGACGCGACGAGGTTTTTCTGGGTGGCCCCCCTCCTCACCGAAATTCAACAGGGCTTTTCATCAGGGGGTGGAGTGTCTGGCAGCAGACGACTCTGCTCCTGCCAAAGACATCAATCGAAGATGCTAGGAATCAGTACCCGAATTATAAATTCGGATTCGAAGCTAGCTTTTGCTCTAACCTTATAATGTCGGTCTTGTAAGCAGGGGGTCCCGAGTTCGGACCCGGCTCGGGACTAGCAACAAAAAACCCCTACAGGCCTAACACTCTACGCTTACTTAGAATCTCTGGTGAACATTTGGGACGTTTACTCTGGTTTAAGATTTAATTAATCAGCTGAAAGTTATAAAATAAGACAGAACTATTACGTATAAAGTGTTTTTATTGCAGGAAATTTTAAAATAATATAATTTCTTACTTTTATAAAAACGAATAAAGTAAACACCTCAAATCGTCGAATATGTGCTCAAGGCCGCCCATAGAAAATTTGAACAACCCCTGCAAATATTTATCACAGCTCTCCCTCTCCATATCTGATTTTCTCAATTTTGTAAATTTTTCATGTCTTCTCCAATCCCCAAAAGAAAATATTGGTGGTCCAGGCTCCCTATGAAGCCTAGACCCCTCTACTCTAGTGGGGGGGGGTCTAGGCTTCATAGTGCCCCGCCCCTCGTGTAGACGACCCTGATGTGCATCTGCTTGTTATCATTCGGCAAATGATAATAATGTGCGTAAATTATGCACACTCGAAATTATGTTGTTTAATGTTATAAACTCTTACCCAGTGGAAACTTTAACCTCTGAATCGCACTAGCGCTCTATAGACTGAGCTATCCGAGCATAGAAAGGAACCTTTCATATTCCTCCCCATAAATTGAGGGCAATACTCCTTAGCTTCAATTTTTTTCTCTCACCTTTAAACCCGCACTCTCTGTATTTTAATATGAAGTTCCAGGACGGGTCTGTCTGGTACCTTTACACTTAGCACTACTGAGATATCTGGCAATTAGAATTTTTCTAGTTTGGGAAAAGCAATGGATAATTTATTATTATTACTTTCCGTATATACAATAATGTATAAGGAAAGTATTGTGACGGGGTCGAAAATTCGAATTCGAGTTTTCGAAAATTCGAATTCGGTCGAAAACGGGAGAGCACGTTTCAAGCATTCCTGATCACGAATCGAACATTTTTAAAGTGATGTCTGTGTGTGTGTGTGTCAGTGAGTCTGTGGAGATAATAACTGACAAACGAATGGACTGATTCGAACGAAATTTGGCAAAAAAATTACAATCCATAAACACTGGAAGCCTATTGTTTTTATAAGCAATCAAATATTCAGAACCCCCTAAATTTTCGAGTGAAATTTTGAAAAAATCGTCAAAAACTCAAAACCTCTAATAAAGTTACGCAAATAGCCATTTCTTATGTAAATTTTCATTAGGAAACGATTGACATAAATTTTAGAGTGCTACCATGAACCGTTCTCGAATTGTTGCACATTTTTCAAAAAAATTATCAAAAAATCATCCGTAAGAATAGCTTATCTGCCGTAAAAATAGCTTATTTTTCCGTCCATAACGCTTGGTGAGATTTTGGCGACGAATTTGGTGAAATGTCGCCAACTTGGCGACTTCCTTATACATTATGTATATAAGGAAAGTAATAACAGGTATCCACTGCTTTATCCGAAGCTGTTCTAAATGAGCAATTTGTTTTTATTTTCCTTATATACATAATGTATAAGGAAAGTATTGTGACGGGGTCGACAATTCGAATTCGAGTTTTCGACGTTAGAGCGTGTTTCAGGCATCCCTGATCACGAATCAAACATTTTTGATGTGATGTCTGTGTGTGTGTGTGTGTGTGTGAAAGTATGTGTGTGTGTGTGTCAGTGAGATAGACATTTCTTATGTAATTTTTCAGTAGAAAACAATTAACATAAGTTTTAAAACGCTAACATGAACCGATCTCGAGATATTGCACATTTTTCAAAAAAATTATCAAAAAGTCATATAAAATAAAAAATATATATTTCCTATTGAGAAACATGTTCACTTTTCATATGTAATAAATTTTCATGCGATAAATTTGGTGATATCATTCTCCTGGATCTACCTCGTTTCATTCATGAGAAAAGATACTTTGAGTAATACTTTTATATTTGAACGCCAATAGTTATTTATCTGCTATAAGAATAACTTATTTCTCCCTCAGTAAAGTTTGGCGACGAATTTGCAGGAATGTCGCCAACTTGGCGACTTTTTGAAATGTTGCCAAATTATCATTCAATATCTTGAAAAGAATATAAGTATCTACTATAAGATAAACCTATTTTTTTACTGTAAAAGTAGTAAATTCAATTCATTATATAAGGAAAGACATGTGTCGCCCACATCAGATTTTTTATTTGATAAGATGTTCATTTTAATTGAAAGTAATAACAATAATCCTAAAAATATTTTACTTTATGAATCCTTGTCCATTTATCTTTATCGGTATTTCACCTGCAATTTCGATTCTGTACAGAAACAGAGTTTTGTCTGGCGTTTTATCCTGGATTTCATAATGGTTAAACCGCTATCTGCGTACTTAAATCTTTAAATGTCATTAAAATTCTTGGCGTGCCTGTCTACCTGCATGGCTTTTTAATTTATTTTCTTTATGAATCTATGCTGGCGTCCTTTCTCAGTTTTTAAATTTACTATTGTGATCACATGGCATTTGATATTATGCAAATTTGAAATTGTGAGTTAAACTGTATTTGCACTAATCAAAAGTGAAATTGCAACACCGTGAAGGAATGAACGTAGTCATATATGCAAATCATTGTACCGGTAGAATAGAGAGTCATATGCAAGTGATAAAGTTTCCATAGGTATCGGGTCACGTAACACCCAGTTTCGGGGGATAAATACCAGCAGACGGCTCGCCCCGTAAATGCTATCAGCGACGATTTTCAGCTGCCGAACTTTCGAAAAAGGGAAAAAGCTATGCCTCGAAGACGTAAGCGAGCTATATACCTGCAGTTAAAACCTAGGGAACGAGGCCGTATCCTGGATCTGCGTGACGTTAGTTTGTCGATGCGTGCAATCGCCACGCTTGTTGGGCACGAAGTGAGGTGAGTACTATCGAGCTATGCGTGACACGATGGACTTAGGAACATCAGATAATACGCCGAAGAGGGAGTGGATCGAACAGGGGCACGACAGAGCGCACAGATCGGCAGATTCGCCGAACTGCTCGAAGAGACTAGTTCGCAACTGTAAGAGACAACCGAAACAACTTGCCACCATCAACGGTTGCACCTGCGTGCACCCAAACTATTCGCAACAGGTTGCGTGAAGTACGGCTGCACGTACGGCGGCCAGTCACAGGGGTGCCATTAAGCGCTCAACATAGGGATGCACTTCTGGCGAGGTGTGGTCGTCATCGTAACTGGACCAATGCATCGGGTATTGTTTACGGATGAATCTCCCTCCTACCTGTGAAGGAATGACAGTCGTAGACGGGTGTGGCGGCTTTCCGGGGAACGGCACTTGTCGGCCCATATCACCGAGCGTCACATCGGCCCCCATACCGGGCATCATGGTTTGGGACGGTATCATGTTCGATCAAAGAACATCTCTGGTGCACATTGCAGGTAATCTGACAGCGGGTCGGTACGTCACACAACTTGCGATGCCTGTGTTTCGGCCACTTGTGCAGGCCGTCCCCAGTACGGTGTTCCAAAAAGACAATGCCACACTGCACACCGCACGGCAAACTTTCAACAGCCTGAACGGAATTCACATCCTTTCCTGGCCGGCAGCCTCGCCGGATCTCTCTCCCATTGAACACGTGTGGGCCTTCATCGGACACCAGGTTCACCAGGGACCACCGGTACATCCCGTAGACGAACTGCGTGCCGCAGTGGACGATGCTTGGCAAGGATTACCTCGGGCAACCATTAATACCCTCATCAATAGTATGCCTTGCCGTTTAGCGGCCCGTGGATCCACATTTTCTACTGAATAAACAGGTTTCATTTACATATCTTTGTTTGTTCCTTTAATCATTTGCATATGACTGTCTCTTCTGCCGGTACTGTGATTTGCGTATGACTACGTGCATTCCTTCATAGTGTTGC
Source organism: Amaurobius ferox (assembly GCA_951213105.1). Taxonomy (NCBI): domain Eukaryota; kingdom Metazoa; phylum Arthropoda; class Arachnida; order Araneae; family Amaurobiidae; genus Amaurobius; species Amaurobius ferox. Next base: position 93,959,806 of record OX578149.1, on the reverse strand, counting down.
AATTTCACTTTTGACGAGTGTATAACTTCATTGACACTGTTACATGATATATGCTTTTGATGAAGCCCGAAAGCACTAAGGCGAGATCTGTGTATATTTGTATTTTAAGACGTCCTATAATTTGAAAATAAACTTCAATTAATTTAGAGAGTTGTAGTATTTGAAGTCTTAATTCGCTTGTTTGATTCTTAGTTCATCTCTTTTTAGAATATGACTAGCCGAATACCCGTTGAAAATCAACGGACTGGCAATAAGCAACTCATGAATGATGTAAATTTTTGAATAATTTGCATTTCACATTTATTCGGCAAATCGAATATTTTGGTGTGCAGAACTCCCTAAAGAAGAAGATATTGGGAAATAGCGCATTTCTTCCTTTCGAACTATCTAACCGTGCACCACATTAAAATCCATCTCATCAGGAAGCATGCTATCTCATTATTTCTCCTTTCGAACGTTTTTCTGTGAAGCACACCCATAAATGAACATTTTTTAAAAACTCTGTTTGTCTTGGGTTTTTTATCAGATGATTAGCCCATATACTACATATCAAGCCTCTATCACATTTAAAAGAAAGCGTGCCTCATTTATTCGAAAAATAGAACATATTAGTGTGCGGCACCCCTTAATGTAGCAAATATTTCAAATCTAAAATTTCACGCTTTCTTTCTTTCAAACTATCTACCCGTATACCAAATTTGAAGTCTCTATCCTATCGAGAAGCATGTTTTTTCTATCACTACACCTTTCGAACGTTTTTCTGTTTAGCACCCCGTTAATGAACATTTTGGTCAAACCGTATTCATCTTTAGTGTTTTTGTCAAATGGTTACTCCATTACTAAAGTTCAAGCCTCTATCACATTGTAAAGGGGGCGTTTTCCATTTGTTCGGAAAATCGAACATTTTAGTGAGCGGCATCCCCCTACAATAGCAAATGTTGGAAAACTGAAATTGCACACTTTTTTCCTCTCCAACATTTTACCTGTACACCAAATTTGAAGTCTCTATCTCATCGCGAAGTATGCTTTTCTAGCATTTTACCTTTCGAATGTTTTTGTGTGGAGTACCCACCCCCCTTAAATATACATTTTTGAAAAACGCTATTCTTCTTGTGATTTCCATCAGATGATTCGCCCATATACCAAATATCAAGCCTCTATCACGTTTTAAAAGGGGTGTTTCTACTTCATTCCGAAAATCGAACATTTTTGTCTGCGACACCCCCTAAAGTAGTGTCATGACTAAGAAACTTATTGCAGAAAGACCAATTTGTGAGGTGATTTAACACTATTTCCTCTGAAATAGGGTCATGATACAACATCGATGGGCGTTACTTGGGCTCTGTATTTGATTGGACTGTATCAGGATGTTCAAAACACCCTTCATAAAGAAATAGATAACATTTTTGGAGACGATGTTGAAAGGGCAGTCACCACAGACGATCTCAAAGATATGGAATATTTAGACCGTGTATTAAAGGTATGTGTTATTTAATTCCCAATGTTTCTCACAATGCAATGTAATAATCAGAATATAAGTTTTCTCCCATCTTTTCCTATTATACGGGGGTTCCTAGGAAAGTCCTTAAATACCTCAATAATTTTGTAAGGAAATATCTCTGGGTGTACACGTTAGGTCTAGATAGTAAAGTGACTATGCCCGATCCTAAAAATGAAATGATGAAACTTTTACAGTAATATATCTTTATTCTTGCCTTTCAAAGTTCTAAGTAAGAAACTAATAATAGATAATTGGCAAACATTTCAAAATAACGTAATTTCCATTCAAACTAATTAACGCATTTATTTGAAACAGTGTGGTTACTAACGAATTGCTGTCGTATTTAAGAATCGATGTAAATAAAATTAAAAATCTGTATGTTTAGTAGTGGGCGTGTGGGTTTGTCTCATCATCCCAACAGAAAGGCTGCACCAAATTTAATGGCACTTTCGATTTAGGCTTGAAATAGCCCAACTTAAAATTTAGTCCATGTTTCAAGTTTCTGAGACCAGGAGATATTATTAAAATAATCACAATTAAATCTCCCATAGACATGGCATTATGCAGATGATATTTTTCTGCAAATTTATTTGAAAAAAAAAACAAGAAAGATCAATCATGCATAAGCATTGATTATGAAACACTTTCCAACTGAAATGCAATTTCATTTAAAAATTTTTAAAATGTGATACATTCAGTGGGGATATCTTTTGCATTATCACAGTACTACAGTAATTTATTATACTTAAATATTTAAAACTGTATCGAAATATAAATCATCTGATTCTCTAAGCAAAATCAATGAATATTTCATTCATATAACTTGTATTCCACACTCCAGAGCTAAATAATTTTGTGTGAAAAAAATTCAGCAATTCTTATGTAACTCACCTTACAATCGCTTCAGATATTTGCATTCTACATAAGTTAAAATTAGGCTTCGTTGAAGAAATGATAAAAGTTTAGGGATCATTTAAAATCACAACTATTGTAATTGCATAGGCACGGAATTTAGATACACAGATAATACACAGATACGCAGATCATATGTGTGTGTATGTATTCAAAGTATTGGAATCGTGCCGAAGATCGGAACTCGAATTTTCGAATGATCTACACGTTTTGGGACTTCTAGAACATGAAAAAACTATTTTTAGGAAGACGTCTGTGTGTGTAAGAGTGTATCTGTGTATGTTTCTGTGTGTCTGTGAGGATATTACATCCACTCTAATTGAAAAACTAATGGACCGAATTTCATAAAATTTGGTAGGTATGTTTTTTGTGGGAAATCCTGATGTTCATTAGATTATAGTACGATTCGTAATAAAAGAATCTGCCTTCTTTGCGAAATGCCCAGCAGAAATTGCCTTTATCCACTCTAGCTAAAAACTAATGGAACAAATTTAACAAAATTTGGTGTATAATATTTCAGTAACCTACAAGTGATTTATATACCAAATTTCACAAAATTTGGTACATAAATCATTTGTAGGTTATTCTAGTACGATTCGAGAAAAAGGAACGGGCTATTTTTGCGAAATAGCCCACAAAAATCGTTAAATATAAAAATAAAGGACTACGTGTGCTCAATTATATCAATTATATTCCTATTTTATACGTGATTTTTGACAACAAAAAGAATAAGACTAACATTATTACTCTAAGACTAGCCGTTCTTGAGATATTCTAGTTTTTTCGCGTTTTCGTTACGCCACCTTTGACAATAAGTCCAGCTATCAAATGAGAGCCAAATTTAAGTTTAATGCAAATTCAATGTCATTTAAAATACTTATGGCTGTTATTTTGTGCAGATAAACTCAAATTATTATTGAAGAAATAAAGAGAACGTGAATATGAGTCTGTAGGGAAAGACATGTGCTGCCCACATCAGAATTTTTAACAATATTACAACAATGATTTATAGAAGTGAACGGGTATTATTTGCAGGCCATTTCGAAAAAAATGTATGATCTATATTTAAAGATCCACCAAATTTTAGTAGAATAAAATGCTCAACAAATTTAGGCTGTGTACCAAATTTTAACTCTCTAGGACGCAGGAAAGTGCATTAAAAATGCCATCAAATAAGTACATCGTGAAGAGTTATATAAAATTTAAAAAAAAAATTTGAAAAATTATTATCTACCAAATTTGTTTTAAAATGTACTCTCTTATATACAAAATGATTAAACACTTGGAAAGATATTTATTATATAAGATATTTTTTTTTCTTTCTGGAGGATATTCCAAAAGTCAGAATTTAATTGAATTTGTTTTTTTCCCTATATTAAATAATTTTTAATTAAAAAACTACCTAATATATTTTACTGAAAACTTTTTTATATATTTTATGGGATAATGTGAATATTTCCTAAAAATTTCGAAGCAATTTCTGAATTTTAAATTTGCCTAAAAAATGTTTGAAAAATTAGGTCCCATAGGATTCAATGTATTTCATTTTTTCAACCCGAGTTCAATAAAAAACTAATTGAGTGATATTATTTATTTATATTCCCATAGGTCCCACAGATCGTCTGAAAAACATACTAAAATTTCATTTTGATAAAATCATTTTTACGGCAGTTATCGTGCTAACGGACAGACAGAATGAACAAAGTCATAAACACTTTTCAACTATGTTGTAAAGTGTTAAAAATGATATTATGTAACTAAGCAACGAAATTAAATCCAATGAGTTTATCTTTGAAAATAAAAATATCATGTTGCTAAGCAACGGAATTAAATCCAATGAGTTTATCTTTAAAAATAAAAATATCATGTTGCTAAGCAACGAAATTAAATCTAATGAGTTAATACAGCCGTAAATCTTTTTTTTTATTTTACACTAGCCGCCTTTGGCGACCAGCCTGTTCGCTACCCTTGAAAATTCTGACCGTGGCAAATTCTGATCGTTGCAAACTCGTTGGTGCGAACTACCAGAAAGGTGTAAGGTAACTGTTTGGACGGCCAGGAAGTGCCACCCAATTTAGACCGGAACTGAGTGGGGGAGGCATCCACAGGAATCGTACCCTCCTTCCCCTACCACCAACCTCTCGGAATTACTTACGGTCCCACATGTTTAACGTGATCGTACTCCGCGTGAACACGGCGGCAGTTTCGGCAGTGGCGGGAATCGAACCCGGGCCTACCAAGTGCAGTTCCTGCGCGGAACCACTTGGCTACCGTGCCCTCCGCAACAAACTCCATAACCTTCTTTTTATTTACCCAATTTAGACCGGAACCCAGTGTGGAAGGCATCCATAGGGACCGTACCCTCCTTCCCCTACCACAAACCTCTCGGAAGGACTTACGAACGCACATGTTTAACGTGATCGTACTCCGCGTGAACACGGCAGCAGTTTTGACAGTGGGGGGAATGGAACCCGGGCCTACCGAGTGCAATTCCCGCGCGCTAACCACTGGGCTACTGCGTCCTCCGCGACAATCTCCATAACTTTCTTTTTATTCACCCAATTTAGACCGGAACCCAGTGGGGGAGGCATCCACAGGGACCGTACCCTCCTTCCCCTACCACCAACCTCTCGGAAGGACTTACGGACCCACATGTTTAACGTGATCGTATTCCGCCTGAACACGGCGGCTGTTTGGGTAGTGGCGGGAATCGAACCCGGGCCTACTGCTAACTTCCCGCGCTCTAATTTACAATTTAAAATGACCATAAGCTAAGCTCTTAATTCCATCAACCTCATTCCATCGTTCCATCATTTAAAATACCCATAAAATTAAAATATCCATCGTTCCATCATTTAAAATATCCATAAAATTAAAATAACGTGATCGTATTCCGCCTGAACACGGCGGCTGTTTAGGTAGTGGCGAGAATCGAACCCGGGCCTACTACTAACTTCCCGCGCTCTAATTTACAATTTAAAATGACCATAAGCTAAGCTCTTAATTCCATCAACCTCATTCCATCGTTCCATCATTTAAAATACCCATAAAATTAAAATATCCATCGTTCCATCATTTAAAATATCCATAAAATTAAAATATCCATTTACAATATCCACAAATTAAAATAACTATTTAAAATATCCATTTAAAAATCCATATCGTTCCATCATTTAAAATATAGATATAATAATTTCTACAATACATATGCTAAGCTCTTAACTCATTTAAAACCGGAAGCACGGGAAACGGAAAACAAACTCTAATTCGGTGTTTTATTGTCCCATCCATCGCTATGCATATTCAGAACCGTGACGTCACCTCCACCTAGACACAAACCGGCGCCATTGAAACGCCTGCTTGGGGGGAAACCGGTGATGGGAAATGGGAACTTCTTTCGCCCGCCGATAAATTTTAAAATCATGACTTCTTTAAAATTCCGATCCAGGGGCCAATTTTAGTTATTTCTTGACCAGATTGGACTTGTAAGAATGCCAGATGTTTGGCCTTTCTAAAAATGTAAATTATTAGTCGAAATTATGAGTACTTTTCACGATGCGAGAATTTAAAAACCAAAAATCGTTTTCTTGAGCAAAAAGTGACTTTTGTTTTAAAATCTTTAAAAAATATTAGAAATCAAAATTCAGATTTGAAATTGATATATTTTTACTCGAAATTCTCTGCTCTTTCCGATGGTGTAATTTGTTTTTTTCTACGACGTCTGGATCGTGGAGAAAAAAGGGCAAAAAACATTAAATAAATAAAAAAATAATTAAAATTTTAAAAATCGGTTTTCACGTGTCCCCTTCCCTCTCCCCCGGGTCTCCGATTGCCAAATTTCGTAGCTCTCCGACGCGCGGTCGCGAAACGTATAGTGTATAAGACAGACAGACATTGCCTTTTATTATATACCAGTGGATAACCCAGTGGGGGAGGCATCCACAGGGACCGTACCCTCCTTCCCCTACCACCAACCTCTCGGAAGGACTTACGGACCCACATGTTTAACGTGATCGTATTCCGCCTGAACACGGCGGCTGTTTAGGTAGTGGCGGGAATCGAACCCGGGCCTACTGCTAACTTCCCGCGCTCTAATTTACAATTTAAAATGACCATAAGCTAAGCTCTTAATTCCATCAACCTCATTCCATCGTTCCATCATTTAAAATACCCATAAAATTAAAATATCCATCGTTCCATCATTTAAAATATCCATAAAATTAAAATAACGTGATCGTATTCCGCCTGAACACGGCGGCTGTTTAGGTAGTGGCGAGAATCGAACCCGGGCCTACTGCTAACTTCCCGCGCTCTAATTTACAATTTAAAATGACCATAAGCTAAGCTCTTAATTCCATCAACCTCATTCCATCGTTCCATCATTTAAAATACCCATAAAATTAAAATATCCATCGTTCCATCATTTAAAATATCCATAAAATTAAAATATCCATTTACAATATCCACAAATTAAAATATCTATTTAAAATATCCATTTAAAAATCCATATCGTTCCATCATTTAAAATATAGATATAATAATTTCTACAATACATATGCTAAGCTCTTAACTCATTTAAAACCGGAAGCACGGGAAACGGAAAACAAACTCTAATTCAGTGTTTTATTGTCCCATCCATCGCTATGCATATTCAGAACCGTGACGTCATCTCCACCTAGACACAAACCGGCGCCATTGAAACGCCTGCTTGGGGGGAAACCGGTGATGGGAAATGGGAACTTCTTTCGCCCGCCGATAAATTTTAAAATCATGACTTCTTTAAAATTCCGATCCAGGGGCCAATTTTAGTTATTTCTTGACCAGATTGGACTTGTAAGAATGCCAGATGTTTGGCCTTTCTAAAAATGTAAATTATTAGTCGAAATTATGAGTACTTTTCACGATGCGAGAATTTAAAAACCAAAAATCGTTTTCTTGAGCAAAAAGTGACTTTTGTTTTAAAATCTTTAAAAAATATTAGAAATCAAAATTCAGATTTGAAATTGATATATTTTTACTCGAAATTCTCTGCTCTTTCCGATGGTGTAATTTGTTTTTTTCTACGACGTCTGGATCGTGGAGAAAAAAGGGCAAAAAACGGTCGAAATCGCATAAAACATTAAATAAATAAAAAAATAATTAAAATTTTAAAAATCGGTTTTCACGTGTCCCCTTCCCTCCCCCCCGGGTCTCCGATTGCCAAATTTCGTAGCTCTCCGACGCGCGGTCGCGAAACGTATAGTGTATAAGACAGACAGACATTGCCTTTTATTATATAGATAATAAAGAAATGTATATAAATAAATTTTAGCGGAATTGCATTTTTGAATTATATCCGCATTATGGCCTTTGGGTTTAAAGACCACCGTGATTATTGATATTTTCAAATTCTTACGTCATCTCTTTTATTTTGGTGAAAGATTTTTCAAATTCATATATTGTAGTACGGGTATATATTCTAATACACGTGTTTTATTTTCTAATCTACGGAAATATAAGTAGTACGGATATATCTTCTAATCCACGAGAATATAAATAGTATACTATATACTTCCAAAATAATTTTAGCGCTTTTATTTTGACATATATTGATTCAATTTCATATTTTGTATAAATTTGTTTACAAACTGGATCAGGATGTTTTATTTTTCAGATCTGCCAGTGAAAATAATTTTGCATAGCAAGAACAGATTCTTAAACTTCTTTTTAGAAGCATTAATTTAAATATTTTAATAGAATATTTTGAATAGCAATTTCAATTAGAACACTATAGGAATTTGCACATGATTGTGCATTTTAAGTTACTTAATCTTATATATTCCATACAAAGAACGGGTATGCTGATAGTTTAAATTAAAAAACACTTATAGATGCAGAAGAATCTGATGTACAGTCTTTTCAAAGTGCCCCCCTCCCTGTCAGCTACAATGCACATTTAAATTTTAAAAAAACTACTGCCTAGACTATTACCAAAACTGTTACTTAGCAAGCATTGTTGGCGTCACCGTGTTACAGGCCCTAATGAAACGCCTTTTCGACATATATTTATTGCCTTCCATATGCATGTATCTTTAGTTCTTAGTGTCCATCCAACTTATTGGATAATGCTGTACAATTTTGTAATTAAAATTTTTCTTCAATCTCACTTATTGCCGACGGAGCTGTAATCATTTTACTTTCTCTGCAATACATGGTCATGTATAGGGAGAGTATTGGAATCATGCCGAAAATCGTAACACGAGTTTTCGACGTATCTACACGTTTCGAGACCTCTAGAATACGAAAAAACTATTTTTAGCGTGACGTCTGTGTGTGTGTGTCTGTCTGTGTGTCTGTGCAATGTATGTATACACTTTAATTCAAAACTAATGGACCGAATTTCATAAAATTTGGTAGGTAAGTCACTTGGATGTGACCCTGGTGTTGATTAGTTTTTGGTACGATTTGTAAAAACAGAACCCGCATTTTTTTGCGAAATGGCTCGTAAAAATTTCATTTATCCGCTCTAGCTAAAATACTAATTGATCAAATTTCACAAAATTTGGTAGATAAGTTACTTGTTAGATACTCTGGTGCTGATTAGAATTTGGTACAATTCGGAAAAGTAAAACCCGCATTTTTTACGAAATGGCTAGCAAAAATTTCATATATCCACTCTAGCTAAAATACTAATTGAAAAAATTTCACAAAATTCAGTAGATAAGTTACTAATGGGATACTCTGGTGCTGATTAGATTTTGGTACGATTCGGAAAAGAACAACCTGCCTTTTTTTATGAAATGACCCGTCAAAATCGCCAGAATAAAAAAAAAGACTAAGTAGTGTATGCTCAAATGTATCAATTAAATTCTTGTTTTATATGCAATTTTTGAAGAGGAAAATAATATAACACACGCCATTATACTTTAGGATTAACCGTTCTCAAGATATTTGAGATTTCTTGCATTTTTGTTACGCCGATTTCAGAAAAATGTCCAATTACCAAATAAAAACAAAAATTGAATTAAAAATGCAAATTTAGTGTTATTTGGTTCAATTAAACTCAGTCTAATGAGTTATTAAAGAAATAAAGAAAGTGTGAATTTGAGTCTGCAGGGAAAGTCATGTGCTGCCCACATCAGATTTTCTTTTTGATCGAGCATGACCCCTTTACTATAAATAGACCTAATGTGTGCCCTCATAGGCCTTCCCGTACAAAGTTAAAGACTTCCCTAGGAGCCCTGCATAAGTTTTTGCTTTTGTTTCAAACTTCATTAATTTATTATATTTATTGTATGACACTCGTTCTTAGGAATCCCAGCGACTCTATCCATCGGTTCCAATGTTTGGCAGAACATCGTCGGCAGGAACACATTTAAGTAAGTGAAGAGAGAGTATGAAAAATATTTTAAAATATATAAGGTTCACTTCAAATGCAGAAGAAAATATTGTTGTTAAAGTTGCTCACTGCATCGCCTTGAGCAGGCGGGAAAATTCGTATCCGGGTTGGAACATATGAGTTGTATAAAGACAAATTTCTAGACTGGCCATTTCAAAAACAGGAGTCCTTTACGCCTGAACATCACGCCTGAATTAATTACGCCTGACCATTGCATCCTACAGATAATCACTGAGATCTCAAGCATTCTCTCTACCTGCGATGCAGTGATCCCAGAGATCACTCAGCTCAGAATGCTAAGTCCAGATCTTAAGTTGCACTTCGAATTGAAATGTAAAAGAGGATATGTAGGGCCCACATCAAATATAGAATAATAAAAGGTGTTTGTCTGTTCATTTGTTTGTGTTGTCTGTAGCAAATAATCTAAACATCGTACGGTTGTGAAATTTGGGTCATAGGTACTTCAGGACCCGAAACGTTGCGCCTTCTGGAGGTTTTTTCACTTTCCCTGCAATACATGGTAATGTATAAGGAAAGTATTGGAATCATGTCGAAATTTGCAACGCGAGTTTTCGACGGATCTACGTGTTTCGAGACCTCTAGAATACGAAAAAACTATTTTTAGCGTGACGTCTGTGTATGTGTCTGTCTGCGCAGGTTTTTTATCCACGCTAACTAAGAATCTAATGGGCCGAATTGCAAAAATTTGGTAGGTAAGTCACTTGTGGGCGAATCTGGTGCTGATTAGTTTTGGGTACAATTCGGGACAAAAGAATCCGCCTTTTTTTGCGAAATGACCCGCGAAAGCCTGTATCCACTCTAGCTGAAAACTAATGGACCGAATTTCACAAAATTCGACAGATAAGTCACTTGTGCGTCACCCTGGTGTTGATTAGATTTTGGTATGATTCGGAAAAAAAATAACCTGCCTTTTTTTTGCAAAATGGCCCGCAAAAATTGTCAAAATTTAAAATAAAAAACTACGAATGCTCAAATATATCCATTAAATGCTTGTTTTATACGTAATTTTTAACGTTGAAAAGGATAAGATCAACCCCATTACACTAGGCCTAGCCGTTCTCAAGATATTTTTGTTTTTCGTATTTTCTTTACGTCGTCTTTGAAAATAAGTCCAGTTACCAAATGAGCACGAAAATTGGATTAAAAGTGAATTAAATTTAATTGAAATAAAAAGAGCGTGGATATAAGTCTGCAGGGAAAGTCATGTGCTGCCCACATCAGATTTTTTTATTTGAATTAGTTTCTCGTTTAATTTATGTTTTAACACGATTTAGCTCGATTTTGATCGATTTTCAAACAAATCGGATTCTTTAGAGACCGAAAGTGATACCACAGAGTTTCTATCTTAGCACCATCGTAAAGACCGAAAAATTCTCTTTTAAATAAGCTTTAAACGGAATCCAAACGATTAACAAAAAATTGTTCGTGATTTTTTAAAATATATATTTTTTTTCGTGTGTTGGAAACGCAATCTCCCGAGATTTTGGGGGCAATCCGGATATTTTCGCACAGTCACCAACGGCACAGCGGTTTTTTTCTTTTAATTGTTAAACCGTTCTTTGGTTGTCGAGAATTCGCTTGTGATTGTAATCAAAGATTTGCATCTTAAATCCCGGACAACGTCGAGTACATTTTCTAGAACATTTCAGCGTTGCCCGGGATTAAAGATGCAAATCTCTGATAAAAACTACACCGGAACTCATAGCGAATTTCCGAAAACCAAAGAATGTTTTAACAATGCTAGCTTATAACAAAAATAAAATAAACTACTGTGTGAGTGCACACACGACTGCGCACTTTAAATGGCAGCGGTTGGTACATTTCTTAATATAGAATAAAATAATAACGTCTGAGTAGCTCAATGGTTAAGAGCATCGCCTGTTCAGACAGAAGTCCGGGGTTCATATCCGGCTGGTAACTAACTCCTTTCGCATGTTTATTGTTTACACAGCATTAATATATTCTTTAAAGTTGTGTACAGTCAAGTCTGTTTATAACGGATATGAAATTAACAAAAGGAAATATTTACAAAACCTCTATAAATGAATATTATAAATGCTAGTATGAAGCGAGCACATAAGGCACAGGTTTTGAGCGGAAAAATTTTTAGGGTCACCTACAATGTAAAAGATTCTGCAACCTTTGTTCATTTTTCTCAGCAACTTTGTTAATAATTTCGGCAAAATATCAGAAAGACCGCAATTACACGTGTTCATGAAAATTCCAGCTTCATTTCTGATACATTCAGCTAATTATTGTCTGCCGAAGCGTTATTTTTGTATTTATGTATATATATATATATATATATATATATATATATATATTATCATAACTATCAGGAACCTTACTCCCTATTACGGACAGCTAATTCCCTTAAAATTTTCAGCAACATGCTTGCAAATGTTTTACAGTGTACAAATAAAATTTCCACTAATATACGAATATATATGTTAAAAATATTTCTCTGTAGTGACTTAGTAAAAGTTTTACTTAGGTATGCATATTTTGTAGTAAAAAATACGGAAATGGGTTTCAAAAAAGTGACAACATTTCGTAATAGTTCTTCGGGCGGCAAAATACCTGTTGCCGGCACTGGGTGTCGCAGCAAAAAGAGCTAACTCAAAAGTGGCAAAACAATTAAAACTTCGGGAAATATGGAGTTCTATATATCATGACTTATACTTCTCTTGGGCTTCTTAACCCTTCATGTTGTACAGCAATACGAAACAGGACAAAATGTGAGGATGGAATTGTCATGCATCGAGCTATTTTGCATCGTACTTTTCAGCATAAAATTGCTATCCCATTTTCTTTTTCTTACTGTATGCTTCATACCCCCCTCTCCCAATAGTTCTTTGAAAAATCAACTCATTTTACATTGAATTTATAGAACATTTTTACTTTAGCTATTTGGGGAATGAGTTTATTGCACTTCGATCGAAATAAAACTTTGTAAGCAATGTGCCAAAATCTTATAGACCTGCAAAAATTGTCTTTTGTAGAAATTTGAATTGAAGCTTTGCGTTTTCTGTGTGCAAGAAATCTTTACCAGCCCACATGATGCCATAAAAATTGAACAACAAATGTATCTGAAACTGGAAATTTAGCTCTCCGTACACCGATCGCAACATCCGCTGTCTAGTTCTGCGCTTTTTAGGCTCTTCAGTGCTTTCGGGTCATGAGGTACGTCCCAGCAGCCAATGAGGACGTTTTCAAGTTTTTAGAGTTGTGTTTTGAAACTGAGAGAGAGAGAGAGAGAGAGTTTGAAATTTGAAAAATACTGCAGTTGATTCTGGGACGAATGACTGATTAGTCGAGCATCCTTTCCTCCTGGCACCTCTGGGAAAGGATTATTTTTCATTCGAAACTCGCCACTGCTAAATGATGTCGGTGAGTTACCCTTTAGGGACTTTTCCTGATATGTTTTGCACTTATCTCTCTGTGATGAGTTAATATTTATTAATCTTCGTCAAAATGATCGTGAATTTAAACTAGTACATGCTATCATGGCTGCAAAACCCACCATTACCTCTTTGTGCGAGCTCACTTACCATAATCAATAAATGCAAAACATTACCCATTAAAAACATGTTTAACGTTAAATAAATTAGTGTCTATTAATGCATAAGTTATGATTATAATTAAAATACAATTAAAACTTAGTACAACAGCCTACTCACAACATTCTGACTGTACATCTTTATTGTGTATCATCATATCTCTGAATATGAATTTTATCGCTTTTTCTTCCTTCTTACAGCCGCATCATTTGGCCTCAGGACAAGATACGCCCTCCATGCCCGCTCTTCAGTGCGAGGTTGTACCGTTGCATCATTAATTCATTCATTATCAAATGAGGCTGGGTATAAGTCTTGACCCTAGGATACCTTCCATGCCCCAACCACACCTGCAATTCGGAGAACGTGAATTTATAGGGGTCTTAACTTTCCGGGCCAAGACTGTCAAAACTGGTGACTATGCGTCTGTGCCTTTGGTAGCAAACACCAAATTTTCAAATGATGCCTACTGGTCTCACACACTCTCTTTCTCCCTTTAAATAAATGTTATTCAACAAGTATTTTTAATAACAACTTGCCATCCCTCCAACAATGAGCAATTTAGTCTTTAAGACTCATTTTTAGTAGTTTTACTACGTTTGCTACCCAATTATGAAATTTAATTGTCATTATATTTACTTGTAAATAGTTTTTATATATTTTTGTAAATAATTGCGTTGTTCATTAATCACATTGCTTTTTCTTTATCGCTGTCTTACCGGGTGTATGTGTTCTAAGAGAGACAGATACTTCAGGACACATAATAGCCGATAACTGCACTGACAGCGAATGCTACGTGCCACAATTTTGCGAGCCTCCGTGGTGACCGAAAAAGCCTGTCATACCACACCGCCGACTCTAAGTTTCAAGTAAATTAAACGCAGATTGCATAAGGTCAAGTTCATTGTCACTGAACGCGTAAAGGATACTTACCCAAAGCAAGCAATAGCGCTGTTATCGCAGATACCAGCATCCGTTAATTGGTTTCGCACTTTTTAGCGCTCAGCTATACCAGAGATTCGTAAAATTGCAACGAAAAAGTTACTGATCGTACAATTATCGACAATTCTATGCTGAAGATTTCGAAAAACCACGAAACATGTCCGTGGATATTAATCTATGCATTAGTAATGGGATTTCTATAAGCGGGTTCTACGACTACAATCTGATTAGTCCTCTTGATTTTTACCATTAAAACAGACTCAGCCGAATTTGACGAGAATATCGAATAGCCATTTCTTCGGAAGTTTACAAGTTGCATGTCTACCAGAAATTTAACATTTTAAATTTGACGGACAATTTCTTAACTTTCAGACGGCTACACTATTCCAGAAGGCGCAGCTTGTCTGGTATTAACGTACGAACTGCATCGAGATCCAGAAGTATTTCCCGATCCAGAGAAGTTCGATCCCGATCGTTTTTTACCAGAGAATTCTATTAATCGTCATCCATATGCTTATATTCCCTTTTCAGCAGGTCCTCGAAATTGCATCGGTAAGTATGTACTTGAATTAAAATTTTACAATTTTTACTTTCCTTATGTACATTGTATAATGTATAAGGAAAGTAGTGTGCGATAGGGTCGAAAATTTGATTTCGAATTTTCGACGGGAGAACATATTTCAAGCTTTCCTGCACACGAATCGAACGTTATTGTGGTAATGTCTGTGTGTGTCCGCGGAGACGATATCTCACGAACAAATAGAGCAATTCGAACGAAATTTGGTACAGAGATTACAATCCGTGAATACTGGAATTTTCTTGTTTGTAAACGCAATCGAATGTTCAGAACACCCTAAATTTTCAAATGAAATAATAAAAAAAAATCAAAACCTTTAATATAGCTACGTAAATAATAATTTCTTATGTAATTTTTAACACTTTACAACGAAGTTGAAAAGTGTTTATGACTTTGTTCATTCTCTCTGTCTGTCTGTCCGTTAGCACGATAACTGCCATAAAAATGACTTAATCAAAATGAAATTTTAGTATGTTGTTCAGACGATCTGTAGGACCTATGGGAATATAAATGAATAATATCACACAATTAGTTTTGGATTCATTTAAACGGAATAGTCTCAATTCCGGTTTCAATTCTAATTTTTTCAAAAAATATAGCAGTAGATTTAGAGGTATGGCTGGTAGCCTTATCCTAATGGAATTTAACACAGTGAAGAGTGTTTGGGTAAAGTGATGGAATGTCTTTTTTGAAAATATGTGTTAAAACATCTTTCTGATAGTAATCAGAGTTAATTTTAACATTTTTTCCTACTTTCCTTATTTTAAGTTTTCCGTTATAAGAGAATACAGCAATAACCATAAAACCTTTAGCAAAACTTTTTATTTTTCTCTGAAGTAATCTTTGTTGGGCATGCATTTTTTACCTTTTTCCCAGTCAAATGTAAACTTTGACGTGTCTTTCCTTTTTAACAATTTACAACAAAGTTAAAAAGTGTTTATAACTTTGTTCATTCTGTCTGTCTGTCCGTTAGCACGATAACTGCCGTAAAAAGGACTTAATCAAAATGAAATTTTAGTATGTTGTTCAGACGGTCTGTAAGACCTACGGGAATATAAATGAATAATATCACAAAATTAGTTTTGGGTTGAACCCGGGTTGAAAAAATGAAATACATGGAGCCCTATGGGACCTAATTTTTCAAACATTTTTTATGCGGATTTAAAATTCACAAATTGCTTCGAAAATTTTAGGTAATATTCAAATTGTTCCATAAAATACATAAAAAAAATTCAGCGAAATATATTCAGTAGTTTTTTAAATAAAAATTAAAATATTAATAACACCTCTTATATGAAGCGATCACGTGACCATGATATGAAAAGATCACGTGACCCACTTCAAAATGATGTATGGCATCCATCTTGTCTCAAAATCGTGATTTTTAAAGTTCTTTTTAATTCATATTGAGTGTTGTATCCATCTAATACCACTTTATTTTTGGTTAAATTCTGTGCATCTACATACTGAAACAACGCAATTACAATAAATTTGAGTTTACATGCTCATCCAAATTTGATTATTTCAACAACGAAGCCTATTTTTCACCTATGTAAAATATAAACAGCAAAATATGTAGAATGAGTTGTTTTAGAATTGCTGTATTTCTTTAACACAAAATCATTTAGTTTATGGAGTCTGCATAGCTGATATGAATGAAATATTCATTGATTTTACAAAGAGAAGGACGATTTTTTTCGATGAAGTTTTACGCATAGAGTTTAATTATTTGTAGCTCCATGGTCTTGATTTTTAAATAAAATAAATTATTATAGTATTGTGATGAATGACATGAATGGGAAATTACTTATGAATGAAATGCTGCTTTTATAGAGAGCCAGGCGTGTTATTTTTTCTATGACGTCATTTGAATGAATTTCAGTTGTTTTCGATGAAGTTTTCAAATATAATAAATTATCGTAGTATTATGATAATTCTAAAATTATTACCGAGGAATGTATCACATTTTAGAGATGTTTAAACCAGGCAATTTATATTTCAATGCCGTCATTTGAATGAAGTTTATTTTTTTCGATGAAGGTTTAAGTTTTCAAATATAATAAATTAATGTAGTATTGTGATAAGTTTTAAAATATTACCGAGGAATGTATTGCATTTTAGACATGTTTAAATAAAATTGCATTGAAGTTGGAAAGCGTTTCATAATCAATGCTTTAAGCATGATTGATCTTTCTTGTTTATTATAAAACGATTAACACAAAAATTAGAACGCTAGCATGAACCGTTCTCGAGATATTGCACACTTTTCAAATAATCAAAAAATCGCATAAAATTATAAAAACATTATTAACTTTTATAAAATGTGTTCACTATGTAATATTAAGGCGAATGATGATAAGTCAAATGCTTGGCCATTTGCTAAAAAAAAAATATTATACGATAAATTTGTAAACATCATTCTCGTGGATCTAACTCGTTCTATTCACGAGAGAAGATTTTTGAGTTAATAGTTTTTTTATCTGAACTCCAATAGTCATTTACTTACTATAAGAATAACTTATTTCTCTTCCATAATGCTTGGCGAAATGTTGGCGACTTTTTAAAAATGTTGCCGAACTGATGAAAATGTCACCAAATTAATAAAAATGACGCTGCATCAATGAAAATGACTACTAATTGATGAAAATTCAATATCTTGGAAAGAACATAAGAATCGACTATAAAAATAACCCATTTCTCCGTCCGTCGTAACGCTATGGGGAAAATTTTGGTGGAACATCGACAAATTGGCGATTTGTTTAAATGTTGCCAAATTGATAAAAATGACACCAAATGGGAGGTAACGTTTTGTAAATTTTGAATTCAGTCGTATGACGGGCATAGCTTCTATAAGACATGCTCTTCCCTCTGTTTGTCTGTAACACTTGACGATACATGTAGCGAACTTGGCGATATTTCGTCCTAGATTGACGAAAATATCTTCAAAATTGAAAAAAAATTGCGTTAAAAAAAAGTTAATGAAAATGACGCCTAATTGATGAATTAATTATGAAAATATTATAGTATATAGACTATATTGCTTATTAAGGATGCTATCAATATTACAAATGTTAATTTAGAGTTGCGTGAAATATAAATTAATTGGGTACTTTGAAATAGTATTACATATTGTCCTTCAGAAAAGCGCCAAATATGCAATTCAACATTAAAAACGTTATACCTTCATACATCATTTTTTTACGTTGAAAGAAGCAAATTCATTGCATTATACACTCATTGCCATAAAAATTTGCGCACCAAGAAGTAATTGTGGAATCGTAACGAAACTTGGCATGAAGCAACGTGTCAGGCAGATATGCAAATGATTAGAAATACAGCGTGATTGCGTATTGCTTAACGTCACCAGAGGGCACTGAACTTCGTTCTCTCTGGTGTAGGAAAAAGATAAGCAGATGCTTTTTGCCTGTACTTTATCTGTGGCAGAGGGACGCTTTTCAGTAGAGATGCCGTTACGCCGCCAAAGACAATATGATCAGCTGTCAGAGTTCGAGAGGGGAAGAATCATCGGAATGATGGAAGCCGGCTGGTCAGCTCGACCAGTAGCCCGCCACCTAGGCCGTTCTGACTTTACTGTGAGGAGGTGTTGGGACAAGTAGACGAGAGAGGTGTCGCATAAATGGCGGCCAGGCTCAGGACACCCTCGGCAGATCAATAGCCGAGAAGACCGTCACATCAGCCGACACGCATTCACAGCACCAACTGCATCATTGTCCTCCAGCCGGACACAGCCAGTACCTTCACTATAGGCCCCTGTGTCTGTCCGTACCACCGCGAGGCGCTTGGCTGAAGGACGTTTGCTATCGCGGCGCCCATTACGTGTGGTGCCACCATCCACCGTCGCCTCCGTTTGGAGTGGTGTCGCACTTGACGGGATTAGACTGCAACCGAATGGGACCATGTCGTCTTCAGCGACGAATCGAGATTCAATTTGGGCAGTGATGACAACCGTGTACGTGTGTGGAGGCCTAGTGGTGAACACCTCAATCTTGCCTTCGCTGTACAGTGGCACACCGCCCCGACAGCTGATGTGATGGTATGGGGTGCCGTCGCCAACGACACCCGGTCAACTCTAATACTGATCTACAGAACTATGACAATCCAGTGGTACGTTCGTGACGTCTTTTAGCCACATGTGTTGCCACTCATGGTAGGGATCCCAGGAGTCATTTTTCAACAGGACAATGCTTGGCCACATACAGCAAGGGTGTCACAGGAATGTCTCCGCCACATTACCACCCTTCCCCGGCCTGCCCGATCCCCAGATTTGTCACCTATCGAGCATGTCTGGGATCACTTGGGACGACAAGTTGGACAGTCTACGAGTTCGGTCGAAGTAGAGGCGCGCTTACAACTGTAGAATGGGATGATGCAGGACACCATACGGGACCTGTATGGCACAATGCCCGGCCGTATCGCATCGTGTATTCACGCTAGAGATGGCCCAAACAAGGTACTAGAACCTCCATTCATTTGTCGTTTTTCCTGTAATACATGATCCTTTTGCTTTGATTTTGTAATCACTTACTTATATCAACGTTACACTCACATTCACATATATAAAATTTCGTTTGATTCTGACAACTCTTTCTTAGTGTGCAAATTTTTATGGCAATGAGTGTATAAGGAAAGTCATGTGCTGCCCATATCAGATTTTTTTACAGCGATGTATTAAGAAACAAACGATTCAAGTTCGTTTCAATGAATTTAATCTATGACACGAACTATAGATAAAATTCAATGACTGTAATTTCAACGAATTTAAATCTATCAATTTTTTTTTAATTCCTAATTGTTGCACAATATTCTTATTATGATATAGTACACCACACTCTATTGCTATCCATTGGTAAAGTATGATAAAATAATTTGTGGTGATAGACATATAACCAAGGACCAAAATTAGCACATACTTTGTTTTCTACTTTTAAGTACATTTTGAAGTAAATGTTTTTATGAATCTTTGAAACTTGTATTTTAATCGCTTGAACTTCCCCAAAACTTTGCTTGTGCTTTACTATAGTGAACTCGACTGATAATGTTCAAATCCAAATAATTAAAATATACCATGAAAAAAACAATGAGAACCAAATTTGAGCTTTCTGGCTGCTCCGATTCTGGAATTATTCCCGAAAAAAGCGGTGCTTCCTATTACGACCCCAGGACGAGCTGGGAGGTAAATTCAAAAAATAAAAATGTACCACAAAAAACAACGGCATGCCACATTTCAAATTACAATGAATAGTGGAATCTGGTTAATTAGGGCCTCAAAGATGTGTAACACTACAAAAATATCTATATAATAAAAGGCAATGTCTGTGTGTCTTATACACTATAGGCTCAGCGACCGCAAGCCGCAGAGCTACGAAATTTGGCAGACCTGGGGGGGTGGGGTGGGGGGTGACACGTGAAAACCGATTTTTAAAATTTGAATATTTTTTTTTTTTTGTTATTTAATGTTTTATGCAATTTCGATGGTTATTTCCCCTTTTTCCTCCACCATCTAGACGTCGTAGAAAAAACAAATCACACGACCGGGAAGAGCATACAATTGCGAGTAAAGATTTATAAATTTCAAATCTCAGGGACAAATTCCAATCTTTTTTAAAGATTTTAAAAGAAAAGTCACTTTCGGCTCAAAAAAACGAACTTTCGCTTTTAAATCCTCGCGTCGGGAAAAGTACCGACAATTTCGACTAATAATTTACATTTTTAGAAAGCTCAAAGATCAGGCTTTCTTACAAGCTCAATCTGGTCAAGAAATTATAAAAAGTAGCCGCACGATCCGGATTTTAAGGAAGTAATGATTTTCAATTTCTCGGCCAAACCGCGAAAGCAGTTTCTCACCCACATGTGCATTTATGCATCGGGTTAGAAAATTACGTTATACTTTAAATGATGGTATTAAGAGCTTAGCACATGGTCATTATAAAATTTAAATGATTGAATTAAGGTGGATTGAATTGTGGTGATGTATTGTATACATCGGGTGGCGGTAACAATATACAGAGTGAAATTATGAAATTATTATATTTATTATATTTGCAAATGTCATCAGTGATTGCTTTTTATACGGTTTTTGGCCTAAGGACAATTAAAAACCGAATAAGTGTTTGCTTTTCATACGGTTTTTGGCGTAGGGACAATTAAAAACCAAATTAGTGTCTGCTTTTTATAAGGATTTTGGTTCATTATGCTGGATTGAATTGTGGCAACAGGTGGTGGTTGGGAGCACAATGAAAAAACTGAAGAAATAAGAAAATAAATAAAAATAAAGTTATGGAGATTGTCGCGGTGCATTTATGCATCGGGTGGTGGTGGGGACAATCTTTAAAAAGAAAACTTTTTTGCGCTAAGCAGCATCGTTATTTCTTAAATACTAAATTCACATTCAACATCATCAGTCTCAAAAATAATTTCATGTCATTTGCGATGCAATACTAAAAATGCAGACAAACGGATACAATTTCATTTATGTAAAACAAAAAATAGAGGAGCATACCTCTATAAAAAGAAACATAGGAGCAGCTAGCTGATCCCGGCTGTGAATACACATCAAAGGGATTCCTTTCCTAGGGATACAAGTACAGAAATCCTCAGAATCTCACAGTTCATAAACGTTAGAATAAAATATAAATTCACTTTACAAATCAATTTTCAAGATCCCTCCCCCCCCCCCCTAAAACATTATTTTTCATATTAAAATTTCATTAGTTTTAACGTCATTAAACTGAAACAAACTTTGTTAACTTCACGGGGTTATGGCGTCAGCGAGTTTGTCACGGTCAGAATTTACAAGGGTAGAGAACAGGCTGGTCGCCGAAGGCGGCTAGTATGTAATGAAAACAGCAGACATGTCTGTCTGATAACTGTTGTAACCCAGGTAAAACGTGTATGCATATTTTCTTTCAGTTCTATATTCAAATAAAATTCCTAATAAAAGCTGTTCTGTCTACAAATTACCTATTTGTAGACGAGATATGTCTCTCCCGAGCAAAGGCTCGGGTGCTCTTCTAAACAATATAAGTAGGGAAACATAACATTTGTTGACATCTCCGTTTATTTACACAGCAAACATTTTATGCATTCATTTCAAATAATATAACTCTATGAAAAAAAAAACCAAGTAATTTAAAGAAGTTATTTTGTTATTAATTATTTGGATAGACACTGTCTATCTGACGCTTCACCAATATCAAAAATATGACATTCCTCCATAACTTTAATATAATATTTATTACTTTCCTTATATACATAATGTATAAGGAAAGTATTGTGACGGGGTCGAAAATTCGAATTCGAGTTTTCGACGGGAGAGCACGTTTCAAGCATCCCTGATCACGAATCAAACATTTTTGAAGTGATGTCTGTGTGTGTGTGTGAAAGTATGTGTGTGTGTGTGTGTGTGTCAGTGAGTCTGTGGAGACGATAACTGACGAACGAATGGACCGATTCGAACCAAATTTGGTACAAAAATCACAATCCGTAAACACTGGAAGCCTATTGTTTTTATACGTAATCGAATGTTCAGAATCCCCCTAAATTTTCGAATAAAATTTTGAAAAAATCGTCAAAAAATCAAAACCGCTAATAAAGTTACGCAAATAGACATTTCTGATGTAATTTTTCATTAGAAAACGATTGACATAAATTTTAGAACGCTAACATGAACCGTTCTCGAGATATTACACATTTTTCAAAAAAATATTAAAAGTCATATAAAATGAAAAAGAAATATTTCGTATTGAGAAACATGTTAACTTTTCATATGTAATACCATGCGATAAATTGGGTGACATCAATCTCGTGGACCTAGTTCGTTCCATTCATGAAAATAGATACTTTGAGTAATACTTTTGTATTTGAACGCCAATAGTCATTTATTTGCTGTAAGAACAACTTATTTCTTCGTCCATAACGCTTGGCGACGAATTTGGCGAAATGTCGCCAACTTGGCGACTTTTTGAAATGTTGCCAAATTAACGAAAATCTCGCCAAATGGATAAAAATGATGCTAAATCAATGAAAATGACGACTAATTGTCGAAAATTCAATATCTTGGAAAGAATATTAGTATCTACTTTAAGAAAAACCTATTTTTTTACTGTAAAAGTAGTAAATTCATTACATTATATAAGGAAAGTCATGTGTTGCCCACATCAGATTTTTTTATTATTATTTTAAGCAGGGTTTTAATTTTTAATGAGGAGCGCTTAGCTAAAAGGTGTTGGTGCTTTGCATATACATCGCATTAAGAAAATCAAGTGGCCCCCTCAATTATGCAAAAATATGTTTAGAAATTTCAACAAAACATTGGTAAACCTAAAGAAATCAAAAACATAAACCATGGCCCACAATTACGAGCACCAGTGCTCGGCTGAGGATAAAATATTGAGGACCCCCAGACAGAGGAAATATCGGACAAAAGTGGGCAGAAGAAAAAAACAACAAAAGAAAAAAAAAGAAAATCGGCATGTACTCATAGCCACTCATATTTTTACTTTCCTTATATACATAATGTATAAGGAAAGTATTGTGACGGGGCCGAAAATTCGAATTCGAGTTTTCGACGGGAGAGCACGTTTCAAGCATCCTTGATCACGAATCAAACATTTTTGAAGTGATGTCTGAGTGTGTGTGTGTGTGTCAGTGAGTCTGTGGAGACGATAACTGACGAACGAATGGACCGATTCGAACCAAATTTGGTACAAAAATCACAATCCGTAAACACTGGAAGCCTATTGTTTTATCCGCAATCGAATTTTCAGAACCCCCCTAAATTTTTGAATGAAATTTTGAAAAAATCGTCAAAAAATCAAAACCACTAATAAAGTTACGCAAATAGACATTTCTTATGTAATTTTTCATTAGAAAACGATTGACATACATTTTAGAACACTAACATGAACCGTTTTCGAGATATTGTACATTTTTCAAAAAAATTATCAAAAAGTCATGTAAAATAAAAAAAAAATTTCCTATTGAGAAACATGTTCACTTTTCATATGCAATACCATGCAATAAATTGAGTGACATCATTCTCGTGGATCTAGCTCGTTCCATTCATGACAAAAGATACTTTGAATAATACTTTTGTATTTGAACGCCAATAGTCATTTATCTGCTGTAAGAATAACTTATTTCTTAGTGCATAACGCTTGGCGAGATTTTGGCGTTGGCGACTTTTTTGAAATGTTGCCAAATTAACGAAAATCTCGCCAAATGGATAAAAATGACGACTAATTGTCGAAAATTAAATATCTTGGAAAGAATATTAGTATCCACTATAAGAAAAACCTATTTTTTTTTACTGTAAAAGTAGTAAATTCATTACATTATATAAGGAAAGTCATGTGTTGCCCACATCAGATTTTTTGCTAATGATAAAAGCCCTATAATAAAATAGTTTCTTTCTGATTAACATACCTATGTATAAAATTTCCATAAGAGGATATTCTCCCCCCAGCCTCGCGTTTCATTTTCCCCATGTTCACGTATGGGAATGGTGAAAAGAGGAAGATTTGTGCTTTTTTTTTTAATTGATTAATTAGAAATACTTTTTATATTTATCGTAAAGCAATGCATTCATTTTACAAAAATATTAGAAATATTTCTAATTATTTTATCGATCTTTTTAAAAGAGTACATACCTTCATATTCTAAAGTAGCCCCCCCCCACCCCTCCCCCCAATGAAGCATTACAAGTATACGGTGATTTTGATTCTTATCATCAGATGTTACTTTTAATTTTTGCTTTCTCATATGTAGTATTAAAAAAGCATTGTTTTCTAGAAAACTTTCAATTTCGAGGTCAATTTTAAGATCTCGCGAACACGTTTTGACTATTTTTGGAGTGATGTCCGTCCATTCGATGTCTGTGGTCGATCACGATATCACAAATATTAATGGAATTTTACGAAACATTATATCCGGCTTCGCTATCAGAAAGTCAAGATCTAAATAGAATTTTTTTAATTCGAAATTTCATATATTTTTTTAACATAGGACAAGCTTTCACATATCATACAGAAAAGGGTTATTTATGGTTCAATGATCACGAAACTTCATAGTGAAAAATAGCCGTCATACAATTTTTTTTGTTTGTGACGTCATTAACCTCTATTGTGGGGCAAGTTATCCACAGAAGTAAGTACATTGTTAAGAATGGTAGCAATCAAAGATTTTTTTTTTCAAACCCTTTCAGACAGGTTACTAAAGAATCATGTGCATTTTTTATTCTTTTGCTGATTTTTAGTTTAACATTTCAACAGTCATGTGGCATACTCAGTATGCTATTGAATATTTCCTACCCAAATTCCTCTTTTTCACACTTTTATCTAGTTTTACTTATTTTCATTAACTTCAGTTCTCTACTAAAGTTTAGGTGAGTAATTTTTGTGAAAAAGTATTAATTTTGATAATGAATAAACCGAATGTGCATCTTTTTTTTTTTTCACTTTAACTCATCAAGTATTGATTCCCGTGAATTTAAAAAATATTTTTGATATAAATTACTCGCATGGAACTGTATGATTAGGAGCATTTACATTTTAAAGACTTTAATCATTTTACTGTTACAGGGTATTTTCACCACAGTATAATTTTGTGTTATATGGTAACTCGAGATTGTGATGACATTACCTTTTCTGAAGGTGGCTTAAGTGGCATCTTGGTGCATATATATCATTCCAGCTCTAAATGGCATAGGCTGAATAGAAGGGTTAAGAATGTAAATTTTGTTAGGGTCTCATAATTCATGGCATGCTGTTTAAATTAACGATTTCTTAATTTTTACGACACTTTTCCAAATTTTTCACATTTCATACTAGATATATATATAAATTTTATCTTTTTACCAGGTCAAAGGTTTGCATTGATGGAAGAGAAGATAATTATTTCAAACATTTTAAGGAACTATTCTTTGGAATCCTTAGAAGCAAGGGATGAAGCAATACCAGCTGCCGAGCTCATTCTGAGAAATGCCCAACCTCTGAAAATTAGAATAAGGCACCGTAAAAGATAGTAGGCTACTTAGATGGTTTTTAAAAACTTTGGTCCTGGTGGTATTTTTAGTTGCTTTTCAGTTGATAATTAAACATTTTGTACATTTTTGTGTCTGAATTTCAATGTCAGTATTTAGTTTATGTACCAAAAGATGTGGCAACTTGTTGTCTGGTATAAAGTAAAAACCAGTACAGTACTGAGAGTCAGTATATCAAACTACAGACTGCACTTTTTTTTACAATCTAACTCCTGTATAAGTAGCAAATGTATTAATTAGTTGTTTTTGTGGGATCTACAATGTTTTTATTTCACTGGCTAAAAGATCTTTGTACGCATGGGAAATGCTGCAATTATCACTATTACTGCTATAAAATATAAAAATCCTTATGAAATGTTCTACATTGGCAATGTAATAATGGCTGAAATAGACAAATTTAGTGTGATTATGGGAAGCCTTGTTGAGTGCTAAATAGAGTGATTGCATGATTGGTGTCCCATACAGTATTATGAATTCAGAAGCATTGAATTTTATCCATATTTAATGCCAGACAACTTTTGTTTTATGAAAACATATTTCTGTGTTAATTCATACTTAATTAAAAGAATTAATGTTTCATACTAATAGATATTTTCTTAACTTATTGCCTAACAACTATTGAAATAAAATCAAAAGATTAAATATTTTAAGATGAAATTTATAAATAATTGTTTCTTTAGGTCTGTATCTGTATCAGTGATGACTCCTGACTTCAGTAATGGGTGAAGCAGATTCAGTGGCGGGATTCCCCCTCCTCCATGACAACGAAGATCATCAAAGCACATCATGCTACTCGCATAAGTGTTGCCAAATATTATCTAAAAATAGCCAAACGAGTCTGAAAAATTCGGCAAATAATAATAACCCATTTAACTGATAACTTTAAGCATAGCTACCTTTATCTAAAATCACTGTTCTTTTCTCCGCAAAAATAGGTAACAATTGCAGCTCAAAATGACTGCTAGGTGGCGCTAATTAACATTTAAAACAACATTGTTTTTTCATTTAACTGTGTTTTACCTTAGAAAATCCGCTATATTTATTTAATTTTGATCTTTTCAAATTTTTTGACTTTGATTTTCTTGTATTTTTAAATTGTAATATCTAGCTTTTACTATGGTTTATTGTGTAGTGCCTTTTTGTACATCAAATAGCATGAAAGACTGTATAATTATTTATGAATTTCCCTCGGAAGTCAATCGTCAGGAGAAATGGATTAAAGCAGACTTTCCAGAAAAAAATTTGTATATGTATATAATTTCGGCACAAATTAAACTGTATTATGAGCAACTGATCAAGAAAGAATTATCACTGATATGCTAGTTGACACAAACATGGCAAATATTGGCTGTGGTTTATTTACTTTGTATATAGCCCTATAAATTTAAAATTTTCATATTGATATCTATAAAGAATTTTTTGTTTGTTTACATCTTGTATGCAAATTCAAATCAGATTTAATTTTACAATAACCCTGAGCGAAACTGGAATTTCTATCTAGCAATGTATGTATCTTATCAAGATATCAAATTTAGATTGCCTAAGGTCTATTAAATCTTCATCTTGTTCTAGCTGTTACAGCTAGATGGCAATACTTAAAAATCTTTTGTAGGTGTATCGTGGTTTTCACTTTTCAACAATAGAAAAGTGGGAAATGAACAGGCATTTTAGATAAAGGTGGCTATGCTTAAATGAAGCAACACTTATCCTGTGTCACCTCACAAGCCGCCACTGGTCTATATTTTTCCCATACTCGGAATTCACAGCCCTGGTGAAAACTTCGCAATGGCATCAATCATTTTCAGAGGCAAAACCAAATCTCCTTCAGAAGTTTTGTATTAAAAATAAATGGATACCATTATAAATTTGTAACATGTTGTATTATTAATTAGCAGAGCTTTTGCTTTATGGTTCTTTTTGCAGCAGTTTTTTTCAATTTAATTTACATTCTGTTGCTTATTGCATGTGATATTTGTTAAGTATGTATGAATATGAGAAAAGCATAGTTGTAAAATAAGGATTCATACTTGCTTTTCAATTTGTATTTAATACGAGAAAATATAATTTTAAAATATTACAAAAATATCGGATATCAATTGATTATTTCTGCTACTCTCTTTAATCAATATTATGAAGTAACTGGTTCTGAAGTGATTATTGATTTGGTGCATGACTGTTTATTAAACAAACTTTCATTACTACATGATTCTATCTCAATACTTTCATGGAATAGCATCACTCACAGGCTGATCTGAAAAGACTGCATAAGTCTTTTTTAAAGTCAACTGCTAATAGTAAGGTTATCCAGTCATTCACACACATCTGGATTAACTAACTTATAATATTGAATATGAAGATTTATAAAACACACATTTCTCAAAAAACATTTATTCTGTAAAAAAAGTTTTAAATTTGCAACTAGCCTTACTAGTTGAAAATTCAAAATACAGTGAAACTTTTATAATTTGAATTTATATGAGGCATGTTTGTCGAATCTTAAGAATTTCAACAGTTTGTCCAAAATTTCTATTTTCCCATGCATTTTTTTATTCCTAAGACAAATTTCTTCAATTCTTATTTTCCCGTAACTCATAGTTATATTAAATATTCGCAACAACCTTCATTTCTTTAACTCCAATTTTCTTGACTCGGATTCCTTACAAAAGTGATCACTCATTCCAAAAGATATAAGTTTTAGGAATTATAGAATAGATTAGGAATTACTAGTAGTTCCATTATATTTTAGCAATACAAAAACTGCCAAATAAATTTTGAAATTTCCAACAGTTTAAAAATCTTCTAATGGAATAGACAGACCACAGCATATTTCAGAATCATGAAAATTCATTGATCATAGCATTTTTCAAGCTGTTACACATCATTTAGATGATTTCACAGTGAAAGAAAAATCAAAACAGCAAGCAAAAATAACATTGTTTTCAAAAAATGTTAAAGAAACTGTATGTTTACTCAACATAGCCTTCTGATTAAGCTGCATAATTTTAAGTAATGAATTTACTAAAAAAGTAAAATTTAAAATATTCAAGTTATGGAAGTGTGGCTTTTGTTTATAAAATAGCTAAACTAAAATTTAAATCAACAAAAACTGAATAGCATGTTTATTCTTTAGAGACATTTCTTTAGGTACAATTGATATAGCAACAAATAATATACAGCAAGAGCAGATATTCTCCATAAAGTTTCAAAAAAATGAAAATATAAAAATTAAGAACTTTAAGAAATAGAGAAAGCCAGGGGATAATTGTATGAAATGAAAACAGAAAAAACATTCCTGGCTGGACTGTTTATTTATTGGTCTAAATTGCCTGTGTGAACCAGCAACTGGTCTACCATTTTGTACTTATGATATAAATCCTTTTGGTAGATATGAGCAAGTCAATATAGTTCAATAGTCAGAGATGTTGGGATTTCAACCTGAAGGCTGTTTCTTTGGGTCCAGCCATAGATGGTTATTTCTTTCCCTTTTTTTTTTTTGGATAATTGTCTACTAGCCTTCTATATTTCTTTCTTATTCTCAAGAAATAATGAAGGAATACAAGTTATTTATATTGAAAAATTATCAATTAATTGTTGACGTTATATGGCTTTTAAAATCTATTTTTAAGGACTGTGGAAACTGAATCATGTGCCTGAAAATGGGCACCTCAATAGAGGGTGATAACATTGTCAAAGGAAGGAATATGCTATTAATGAACACATTTTTATAGGGAAACTGTTTTATTTACATTATATGCTACAAAGCACATGCAATTAGTTTAATCTATTTTCAAATCATTTGCCCTGAGAATCAATGCATATATGTTTAGCATCAAGTTACATTTCAAGGAACCTATAAAATATATCCCAACAACCTAAATTGAGATGAAAGGGATGTTTAAAAAGTTGCAAAATGCAACTTTTTAAACATCCCTTTCATGCTTTCCCCCCAGCTACAGCGGTTAGAAACCAGTGGCATAGCTACTATGCAAATACAAAACTTTTAAAGGATAATCTATTAAGATGTATTAACATAAATAGTAATGATTTTCAAATATCTCTAAATTATAAGACTTTACAAACTGCATATTCATCCTGTAATATGAAATATCAGAAAAATGGGAATTCCATTCCAGAACTAGGCCAAATCAGAAAAGAAACTTTCAACTGGTTTATTTAACTGGAAATGTTTCTTTTTAGTATTCTTGACATCTTCATTCTTTTCATTTTCAACACTTGATAAATCCCAAAACTTTATAGTCTGATCATGTGAAGAGCTGGCTAAAAGTGAAGAATCATGGGTGACAGATAATGATTCCACAGAAAACCCACTATGATGACCCAAAATCCCCAAAAACCTTGTAGGAAACAGCTGGACAGCTCTGACCTTACCATCCTCACATCCAGTACAAACAATATCATCACTGACAACTGCCATACAGTCAACTGAACCAGGATGGCCAGGAAATCTATCACTAATGTTTCCATACTTACCCCAGCTAAAAATGTTTAATGATCCATCACCAGCTCCAACAACAACCTTAGTTTCATTTTTAATTATACCAACTGACGAGAAATCACAGTCAAATCCATCTGACAGCATTTCAAGTTTTCTTGACTTTATATTATAAGCAGCAAGTTTCCCTTCACCACTTGTAGCAAGCAAAATTCTCTTATCTTTATTAACCGCTAAACTGCTAATATAATCAGCACAATCTTCAAAACAAGCCACAGGTGAAGCCACCCTGAGGTCCCAAATAACAACATGCCCATCATCTTCCCCTGATGCTAGCAGGTAATTGTCAATTGGTAACACAGAGTAAAGTGGAAATCCATCAACTCTACGGAACTTTCGAAACTCAGAATTAGTTTTAAGATCGATTGCACATATCAAAGTATCTTGTGACCCAGTAAATAAATATTCACCAGATGGCGAAAATTTAACTGCCCGGCAATATTTTTTGTGGTGCTCATAGGAAATAATTTCTTTATTTTCTGCGTCACTGGAAAAGGAGTAAAGATGAACTGGTCCATCGATTGTACCAGCAGCAATTAGATTCCTCTTTGGGTGACAGTCTATGTCTATTATTGAGGATTTAAACTTTATATTTTTTGGAACTTCAACTTGCTGCTCTAAGTCTTCTTCTTCAACAACTTCTTTTTCAGAATCTGTTGACTCAGCCTCTTCATTAGACATAGAATCAGATTCACTGTCAGACATTTTGCTGAAAGAAAAAAAAATAAAGAAATAAAACTATTTTATAAAAGATTACATAAAAACAGATTAGGTTAGATTGGAAAATAGACCACCACAAGTCAATTAAACAATATAGTGTGGCAATTAAATTAAACAACTAACCAGCCACCACTACTCTTCTGTTTTAATCAGAAAACTGCTTAGAAGTTTACTAACTGTGCGTTTTCTCTCTTCCAAATTCTTACCCCTCATATGTGTGTGTGTCAGTGGCGGCCATTGGGGGCGCCGCGAGTACGCGCGACTTCATTGAGTAAACACCCCAAATTATTTTTTTAGTTATACAGATTTATTACAATTTCTATTGAAAAAATCTGAATTTTTGGTTCAATTAAAGGAGAATTATTAAAAATAAGTTATGAAAATGCCACTAGATGGCAGCACTACACCTTTCTTCGGAGAACGTCGACTCACGAAAGCTGTATTGCACAGAATTTTCAACACATAGGGGAAAATATAGGGATATTTTTAAAGCCGCGTCCCTACTATCGACATTTCCTGAGTGAAAGAACGGTATAGGAGCAATATTAGAAATTTGGCGAGAAAAAAAACCAGACATTGCAGATTTACTAGTAGATTGTGTCGCGGGAATGAGCGCGCCCCTGCCAAAAAGAAACAAAAGAGTAGAAAAACATGAAGAGGGACTTCTCAAATTGGCTCAGTTTCGCTAATTTGGCTTCAATTTTCTACATTTAAGAATGTGTTTGTTCTCATTCTCGTCTTTGTTATAAATTTGGAAGTTTAAATAAACATTTGAACAAATGAGAGAATTAAGTGTACGTGTGTGGTGATGGGAAGGGGGGGGGGGGTGTATGATATTTTAGGGGTTTCTGGCCATCGTGAATAAAGTGTCTTGGTTAGGACACTCAGTTTGAGGGATCGTTTGTCCCACCCAGCTGTCTTAATTATTGAAGTTGTTTCGCATTTTGTCATTTCTGATGTAGTTTGTCTGTTGTTCTGTTCTTCCGGAAGGGATTTATTTCTATGCTCTGGTTGATCTGCTGGTGACGAATTTCAATATGTTTGACTTCAAAATAATTCTTTAAACGTTTCCAATTTTTGGCACACTGTGGCACATAGGCTATTTTTAGTGACTTTCATAAATGTGTTGTTTCGGACATGTAGTTTGAGTTGACTTACCCAGCTGTCTTACTTTTTCAGCTATTTAACATTCAAAAATGCCTAAAAATTAAAGAAATTCTAAGTATTTGTCAAAAAAACTTTAAAATTAAATTTTTAACATGATCCTTTTATCTGACGTCGTTTTTCTGGAAATTTTGGCCCGACCACTGGCAACTATATTATTTAGATACCCCTAGGCTTATATTTAAATTGAGGTAGCCCCCAAATTTCTTATCTCGCCTTCTAATTCAGCGAGTTTGATTCTAATCATGGTTATAGTCTCTGCACCATCTGTACGTGTCACCTAAATATATATTTTGTGCCAAGCCCCTGGACGTAACTTTTAGCTTAGCTCCCTCAATTTTACATCTCGTTTCCTAACTGAGAGATTTTGGTTCTGCTAGTGGCTATAGCCTCTGCACCATTTGTTCACGTCACCTGGATATGCATCTTTGTGAGAAATCCCTAAGATTAACTTTTACTTCAGTTACGCCCCCCCCCCCTCCAATTTCCCACCTCACCTCTTAATTGAGCGATTTTGATTTTACTGATGGCTATAGTCTCTGCACCATTAGCACATGTCACCTGGATCTGCATCTTTATAGTGATAAATCTTTGAGCGTAGCTTTTACTTCAAATAGCACCCCCCCCCCCCCCCACACACACACACACTTATCCATCTCGACTCCTAATAAAACGATTTTGATTCAGATGGTGGCTATAGTCTCTGACCCACATGTACATATTAACTTGATATACATATTTGATGGATATAATATACATACGTTTTTTGCGTCAACCCCTGGGCTTAACTTTTAGTTTAACTAGTCCCCATAATTTTACATTTCAATTTCTCATTGAGCGATTTTGATTCTGCTGGTGACTATATAGTCTGAGCAACATCTGTACATTTCAATTGGATACACATATTTTTGTGTCAACCCCTGGGTATAACTTTTAGTTTAACTAGTCCCCAGAATTTTACATATCTGCTTCTAATTGAGTGATTTTGGTTCGGCTTGTCGCTGTAGTGAGTTTCTCTACCATTTGTACATATCACCTGGATATGCAACTTTAATATGGCAAATCTCCGAGCGTAACTCTTACTTTGGTTACCCCCCCCCCCCCAATTTTCTATCTCGCCTCCTAATTCACCGATTTTGATTTTACGGGTGGCTATAGTGTCTGAACCATCAGTACGTATCGCCAGAATATGCATATTTTTTAGTCAACTCCCTGGGCATAACTTTTAGTTTAACTAGCCCCTACAATTTTACTTAAATTAGGACTATGTAATGTTTTTCACTAGGAAAGATACGTTCCATGTGTCCAGACTTTTTATGAACGAGCGAGCAGGTGGGAGGTACGTTACTTTACTTAATACATCCGTCGTTTATATTTTTAATACTCCCGTTGCTATGCCCAAAATACGTATATGTATATACATATATATATAATATATATGATATATATATAAATAATATATATATATATATATATATATATATATATATATATATGTATATATTTATATTACTAACATATATATAGGCATAAATACATAGATGAGCGCCCCCCTCTACATGTCGCTCACGAGCCGCCACTGGTGTGTGTATATATATATATAAATTCCAAACAGATACACCAATACAAAAAAGCAAAGGAAGGAGTTCGAAAATGAAAAGTATCACAAACTGGTCGGGCGGGCCGTCCAAGCAGTTACTCGAGTCCTTAGGATGAGTCGGATGGTCTGGGTCTTCAACAAACTGGTCTGGGGGAGTTGTGATCCCCACTCTCTGGTTAAGCAATGCTTTGAGCCATGGCAACACTCCCAGAAACCAATACATTTCAATAGATGGCCTAAATACCAACAATTTCCATCTAACCATACACAGGAGAGGATTTAAGGAATGAAAGGATTCAAAAGATATAAATCAAAGTCCCCCCCCCCCCCAAAAAAAAAAACTCATGCAAAACATGACAAATCTGCCTATATGAATACCTGCACCACTAAGTATCATACCTTTATCTTGAATATATCCATTTCCATCTTTAACATCATACCCAATATAAGACTCTCCGTTCTCATATCGCTCAAGTCCAACTATCTTCCACACTCACGGTTTCAACAGTTTAAATATTTTCTTCTGCATGCGGTTATGGTTAAACCCGTAAATTCCATTAACACCTTAAGCAGAAAACCCAATGGATAACCCTGTTCAACTGCTTCTTTCAAAAATTCCCTATCACAGTTTATTTGATCACATTCTTTGCTATTAACCGTTTACTTCTATTTAAATGGTTGACAATTATATTCCTAAAAATGTTATGTAAATTGCTATGCCATAATGTTATAAAGTTAATTTTAAACTAAGTTTTTTCTTTTGTCATAAATCTTCAAATAAATTTCTTTATTGGATTGCTCGATACTTATGTCTAAATAATTTAAGCTGTAGTCATTATGACCAGGGGTTTCAATTAATTTTAATGTCTTGGGATAAAAATCAAAATCCATTTCGAAGTCATGATTATTGCAACCTAGAATCACATCGTCAACATAGCGCATATACACCATTTCGTTTAAGAAATGTGTACTGGTTTCATATTTGTTCAAATATATGTCTGCCAATACTGAAGAGCAACTTCTTGATCTGTTTGTTCCCTGATCTGTTTGTAAAAATTCATACCATTATATAGAACAGTTTCGCATAAAACCAACCCTACCAATGATGTATAATGTGTAAAAGTCATAAAAATTTGCAAATTGTGCGTATTAAATAATTCTATAATGATTTCATATAAATCGCTAATGTTGATGTTATTGTAAAGATCCATAAAATCATAGTTTTTGTATACCACATTGTGCGGTATGTGTTTCAAAATGTCAATTGCTTCAAAACTATTTTTAATGAAATACACTCCTTGTTTTTTCAGTCTTATAAGTACAGATTTGAGCACCAGCAACAACTTTTTAATTGCCAAGGTTAAATAAGTTTTACATCAGATTGTAACAGGTCGAAAATTAGTCGGATTCTTGTGAAGTTTTGGATTAAGCATTAGATAAGGAAATTTGATACTTCCTATGTCTATACCAGATTGTTTGTACACAGCTTTAATTCGATTTGTAATTTCATTTTGAGTGTGATTTACTTTTTTATACATCTCTACATTATTATAGCTATTGATAAGTAACTTTTTGTAATAATTTTTACAAGTGAATGCACAGTTCGCTGTGACCTTATCTACGTAAGTGATCACATAGATCTCCTGTAATGCGTTCAACTCGCTAGAGTTGTATTTCAATGTTTTACCATTCCTCTTGTACATTCCATACTATACATACCAGTAAAAAAAAATTTTCATCACTTTACACTTCTATTCTCCAAATACCTTCGTAGGTATATTGTATTCCACTGCTGTATTATAAATGAATTTTTTGAGGTCTTGATCAATTGACTGTACTTCATTATCGAATTCTTGATATCTGTATTTGGTTCCCTTGGTAAAGATGTTCCTAATTTCGGAATCAATCACCCTGAGATCATCCATGATTATATGTCCGTGTACAGGGTTTACAAAAGTAGATTCACTGCACTTACAAACCTGGTTCACCAAATGCAAATTTTGGCCGATCCCGTTGTAATTAAGGAATCTCCTACAAACAGGTGCTATATAACTAAATGAAACTCCAACATTAAAATCATTTATGGGTAGCAGATCTTTACAATCTTTAAAAATATGATTAAAAGGAACATCATTAAAGACTTTATTTTTAAATCTCACTATCAAATATTTGTGAATGTGACGTTTTTCACTTTTGTGTAATTCCATATTTAATTAATGTGCCCTTAATTTTATATAGTTGCATATTATAGCTTGTAAGATAGATTCCCTATCAAATTCCCCAAAACAGGAATTACCACTACATAGTAACCAAATTCTCGAAAGGAACCTAGGTCTGATTTCATAAACGACATTTTTAATCCATTTATGCTGAACACCAAGGTTGTTCACATTATCTTTTATGAAACTCTGTAGATGTTTTACAGTAAGATCGTAGCCAATTTTGTGTTTTCTGCCACCTCTCGTACCTCGTCTTTGATTACAGTTATTCTGTACCACAATCTCGGATTTCAATTTTGCATAATGATCAATGTTATAATTGACTCCGAAACCCACTGTATTGAGTCCATATGCGTACAAGGTGTTTCTCATCCAAATGTCAGTTTCCCCACCAAAGTCACAGTTTTAAATCAATCATCAGGTCTAGAACAGAGATCTCCATGGCCTCGATTCAGTGTTCTGCAAAGTGTCTTATCTCCATAGACGCTTCCATATAGCGATCGTTCTGAAATTTGTAGATTAAACTCCGATGTAGATTGATACATAACTTGTTCCTTGTCTGGCCAATATATTCCTTATTGCATTTCCTATATTTTATGCCATATATGCAATTATATACTTTGCAAAACCACAGGTATGATAGATTGTTGTCTATTTGAGACTTGTTTGCCTGTGGATGTAGTTTGCATCTATGAGAATTACATTTTCTGTATTTGAAATCCACAATCTTATTATAATTGCTCAATCCCTTACTCTTCTTGATCTTGCCTCTACACACTACCTTATGATGATTAGAAATTACAGTTTTTTTATTCATCTTGTCTCCAATGACTCGCGGATCAAAATAATTAGTAATAGCATTTGCTCTAGGGTTACTGGATATCAGCCGACTAGTACCCCTACTACTAGATGACCGGGCTATCGTTGCATCTGCCGCGACATTGCCAGTAACTGAATTATTATTATTATACATTTCATGTTTTATATTTTAAAAAGTGCTGATCATCACCCCCACTGCATTTCTCACCATATGTCATATCAGGGTTCCCACTAAGTCAGGAAAAGAGGGGGAGAATTTCTCTCCTTCCAGAAAATTTTGGGAGAGATTTTCTGTCATAAGGAGAGAAACGTAAAATTTAATTTTTTATTTTACCATTCTAATTTAGAAAGTAATAAAAAAGAAAGCATTAACTATAACTCATATTCTTCGGCATTTAAATTTTTTAATTCTTAAAACTAACATTCTTTTTAAAAAATAATTAGGAGTCGTTTAAGTATTAAAGCACATTTTTGGTAATTTTATACCTCCCCCCCCCTCCCCACTTGTTAGCAATAATACTCAAATTCCTGACTTCCCCCATGCTTACGTTATGATTTTATTTGCTTATAATAACGTCTACATGGGTTATTTTAAGTAAAATGACTCACATGCGAATTTACGATTTTTTTGTCTGTAAACTGCAAAAGTCGAGGGCCGACTGTATTTACTTTATATTTTGATTTTTAAAATCATTTTATGATCAATTTTCATGCAGCAATAGCAATTAAAAATTTTAACGATTTTTGATCGCCGAGGGTGAATATCGACGAAAACTATTTCACTAGGCAAATAGAATTGGGTAATAATTTTGACTTGATGTTTGAAATTGGATTCTTTTTTTTACAAAACTTGCAGAACATAGGGTTGCATCGTCCTTTTGTTGAATCTCAAGCCAATCATGTGATTTTAGCCATTTTGTTTGAAAAGTGTCGACTTTTTTATTTTTTTTTTTCAAAATAGCTCTTTATTTCATAAATAATACGTTTGCAAAATAATTTTTCTGTATAAAACGCGAAACAATTACAAACACTGTAGTCGATGCAAACAGATTGGAAAAGTGGGAAATATTTTTCAAATTAAACGAGGTATGCCGAGGATCGCGTACAAATGCAGATTTTCGTGATGCTGTTGCAAAATAACCCTTCATTTTATTAATAATACGGTAGAAAAATGGTTTGGTTTTCATTCTTTGTATATTAAACGAAATAATTATAAAAAAAATCAGTCGATGCAAATATATTGTAAAAATGGCAAAAAGATATTCATTGGTCATCTCCCCTCAGAAACTGTGGGGATCGCCGTATGCGAGCGTCGTTTACGCAATCACGGAGAAACAGATTTTGAGATGTAAGAAGGGACTGATAAAAAATTCGTGGCTTTGTTCAAATTTTGCGATATTTTTGGGGCATATACGGCCAATTTCACGACATTTTCGGGATTTTTGTAACCTGTAGACATACTGTGTAGGGGGAAAAAGATTTTCGTCCGAGGAAAGAAGAAAATTTCTCGAACAACACACGAAAAATGCGGGAAGTACTCGGAAAGAACATAATTCAAATCCGTGAAAGAATCTTATAAAAAAAAAAGCAAAATTTTATTTGATCGAATTTGCGACCCACGTAAGCGGGGGAGACACTTATAGTTTTCTATAAAATATCTCGCTCATTAGAAACACGTAGTACTTTTAGTGTGCCCAAATCGCGGTCCGCGACGCGATCGGCCAGTGTATACGAAGCCAGCCCCCTCCGCTCACATTACACGCGGATATTGGCTGGCTTTCGAAGCGATCGCCAAATGTATCACGTGATGCGCGGAGAGACTTTCCTTCT
The DNA here is from genome assembly GCA_951213105.1 of Amaurobius ferox. NCBI lineage: Eukaryota > Metazoa > Arthropoda > Arachnida > Araneae > Amaurobiidae > Amaurobius > Amaurobius ferox. The sequence continues at coordinate 93,920,994 of OX578149.1, read as the reverse complement.
CAAGGTTATTTCGGAGCGAGACACGTGATATTTCTCCTTTTCTGTGCAGTCGCATTTACGTTCAAGTCATAACTCAATAATTTGTTAAAGTTATAGCTCTAAGGCAGTGTTCTTCAACCTTTGTCATCCCGCGGAACCCTTTCTTGAGATATTTTTTTTATGGAACCCTTCGTTCAGTAGCACACCCAGATTTGATTTTAGGAGGATGTGTCATATTACGTATTACATGTTATAAACAAGGTGCGCCCCTGCCTTTGTTATAAAAACTTTATATAAGATATAAATTTGCATTAATTCAAACAAGAAGATAAATATTCCGTATAAAGTATTTGTATTATACATACATATGTCGAACATTCGAATTGTAGTATCGACTCGCGGAACCCGAACCCCTAAAGCGTTTGAGTGGAACCCTAGGGAATATATATATATTATATATATATATAATATATATATATATATATTATGTCTTTATTTCTTTGTATTTTGTAGAAAATTTTGGAATAGTGTATTATGAGTTACTACATACTTTCTAACATTGGATTTACTAATTTATATTTTTATATATATAATATATATATATATAATATATATATATATCTATATATATATATAATATATATATAATATATATATATATCTATATATATCAGAGTTTCCCCCAGGCACTTTTGGAAGGGCGCAGCGCCCTGCCTGCCCTTTTTTTACCAGAACAGCGCCCTCCTTGCCCTTTGTACGAGAAAAGCGCCCTCCCTGCCCTTTTGTTAGCAGATCAGATCCCCTGCTTAGCCTTTTGTTAAGAAAGCAATGTATGTCCTCAAACGATATTCAACCAGTTCAGATAAGTCCCAGAACCCTTTCTCTGCGTTCATTACCGTAAGTTTTGATCGTGTCTATCTCTCCCCCCCCCCCTTTCCTCCCTCCTCCTTCAAAGAAAGAAAAAGGGTGATCTAGTGCCAATAAAAAGAAGGTTGACAGCCCCATATCACTTCTTTCCTCCACTGAAAGAAACAAAACGGAAAGGGGAATATTAAGCACGTACATTCCTTCTTCCATCTAATGAAAACTTTCAAAACAGTTTTTTTTTTTAACTTAATTTTTTGTTAAATTATTTCATGTTTGATATGCATTTGAGTTATAAAATTCTGTAAATGTAAACCCCGTACGCATATTTGCTGTAAAACAAATATTTAAAAATATAGATTTCCGGACTAGGGTTCTTTGCGCCATTTGCGGGAAGATGTTTACGTTGATTCCGCCGATTCAGTCAAAACCCGAGGATGATAGAAAGGGTGTGGTGAAAAGTTGTTAGATTAGCGCGGTGATTTTAGCCGGCTTGAATGATATATGGGAGAGCTTATTTTCTTTATATTGTTTACTAATTGCCTTTAGCTACCAGCCTAGTGGCTTTTTGAAAATTCTCTTAATATGCTTTCTTCATGCTTAATATGCTTTTCTTATGCTGCAGACTGCGTATCTCCGCTACGCGCGAAAGTCACGGCTAAAAGTACTCCTATTTTTTGTTCGTGTAATAGCTATCGACTGTGTATTTGTCCACCGCCGCCCTTAGAGAGGATCGGACACCACTCAAGTGGTGGGACCCGGACTCCCCACCAATCTTTGAGGGAGGAGAAGACATAAAAAATGCACAAATGAGAAAAATGAAACGTGAAAAGGAACCCAGGAATTTGTATGGGCGGTCCTGATCTGACCACTATGCGTTATATACAATATAATGAAAACTCCGCTTCATGCAATAATGATACGCGGACATATATAATTCACGTAGCGGATTTACTCCCAATGCAGGTCATGCAATAGCTATTTGCTGTGTATCTGACCACGGCCGCCTTTAAGAAGGGTCGGGCCCCCAATAATTTTTTGAGGGAGGAGATGACATGAAGAATGCACAAAAGAGGAAAACGAAATATGAAGGCTAACCCAGAAATTTGTATGAGCGGCCCTGACCCCACTACTACGCAGACGGATGTAGTACGCGTTATATATAACATAACGATAACTCCGCTAAATGCAATAACGATTCGACATATTTAATTCGCGTAGCGCTTTCTTTTAACGAGTGTATGTAATCCGCATACAATAACGATATATACCTTGTGCAGACGCGTGCAAATCGTGTGACATTGTGTTATGAACACGTGCACTATGCGGGCTTATGGATTAACAGATTAGCCCGTTGACACGACATCCGCATAGCAGATTTGAAACACAAAATAACCCCCCTCATATTAGCGGACGCATGCAATAATAATAATAATAAAGGTCATTTAATAACGATGCGCCCGCTTTAGGGAGGTATGCAGTAGTTGTCGCTCGCGTACTCGCCCGCTACGGCCACACGAACGTACGTTGCTCGCACTATTAATAACTCTGCTCCATGGAATAATGATTCACTTAGCACCTAAACATTTGCTAATCCATTGTTCAATACTTTCTTTATAGTGATTTTACGGAGCTTTCTAGAATTTTATTTAGTTATTTAAATCAGGGTTTTTTTTTTGTAATCAATGCATAACAAACAATTAATAAATATTTTCAACGGTTAAATATATATTATCCCTTAAAATCATCAAACCTCATTGACTAATGAGAAAATACTAAAAATCAAAATTTAATATCCTCCTTTTTAAATTTAATAAATTATATAAATTCAATAATTGTAATTGCTAATAAACCCAACTGCTCAAGACTATAATTGCATTGGATGTAAAAATAGCATTTATTCAATGATAAATTTGTTCTCCACAAAAGAAACCTTTTCATACCTTAGTGGTGGTGGCTCCAGTCTGATGAAGCCAAAATGGTTTGGAATGAATAACATTTTGTAAAATAAAACTTCAGTAAAGTTCAATAAAGCTATTCGATTTTTTCAGATTCATTTATATTGTTTACAGGATTCCAAAGTGCTACAAATGACTCGATAACTGTTTATAGCTAGTTAGTACTTTAGTTTTCACAACGATTTTATCTGGATGTTATAGACCATAGACTTCAGGTTAAAATATAAAATTATTTTACGAACTTGTTTTTCAGTATATAAATTAAACTTATCGGACCTGAAATCAACCTGACCTATAATCTATAGACTTACCTGGCGGCACATAAATATGTACTTGAATATGTTGTATATTTTCATTTCTTTTGTTCAAACCTAACCAATTATTACACATTTTTAGAATCTCCAAGTTCATTTAATGCCCTAATTTTTTAAACAAAGTAAGATTATCTCATACTTATGCACAAATATTTCACCAAGAAGTGACAGATTCAGCTGAAACAATAGTAACATTTTAAGTAAATTAAAGCTTTCCCACACATTGGAAAATCCATGTTAAAATATTAAAATATCGAAATTATAACCACTATACTTCGCAAACAAAGAGCTCATCCAAAATCCAATTATATACACTTGTAGGGATTTCAAAGAGCTATATTCTTGCATAATTGTTTACAGGTTTAGTTTTTGAGATAGCATTAAATTTGAAAAGGGGAAATTTTCACTCTTCTTCAACTCGACAAAACGATTATTCGAAAACTATAAGCACTTTTTTAAAATATTAATATAGATTTAGCAACTAAGTTTCCTAATACATATTTTTATCCCTTACTATTTATATCTGTCTTTTATGGTTTCAAAGATATTTCGAGTGAAAATAAGCAAAATGAAAAAAAAAACACTTGCTCGGACAGATACTTTATGTTTTTCAAAAAACAAGTTCAAAATATTAAAAAATTGAAATTAATTTTATATATTCACAATCTTGACGCATTTTCTACAAAACAAGAAAATATATTTACATTTTTGTCTATTAGACTTGGAAGTATACACGACAAAAGTGTTTACATTTTTTTGCAATGCTCTAATTTTCGTCATAAAAATCCCAAGCATAAATGTTATTCAAACATAAAAAAATATGTGCCCTTTTTTTCTAAGAAGTGCCCTTTTTCTGGTAACAGCACCCTGCCCTTTTTTAATCCTGGGGGAAACTCTGATATATATATATATATCTATATATATATATATAATATATATATATATCTATATCTATATATATATATATATGTATGTTATATATATATATATATATATATATATATACAGGGATGTATCTACAGTGGTCGGTGTTTCCACCACTCAGAATTGCCGACCACCACTAATCCAAAAAATATACATATTATAATTACTTTTAAAAAAATTTATATTTAATTTTATCAAATGTTTTTCTTTAATATAAAAGTATACAATACTAATACTGTTTGTGTGTGCGAATTAACGTGAAGCTTGTTTCGAAATTTTATATTCTCAATTGTAATTGTTCTGGAAAATCAACCGCCACTCACATTTCTCTAGATACATCCCTGTATATATATATATATCTTTATATTTCACAAAAAAAAAATCCATAAATATCAAATTAGTGAGATTTTACATTCTACGGCATAAATATACCTTTAAATCGGTATACAACAATTAAAGTTTATTTAGTCCTTCAGATCTATAATTGTTATATTAGATCCATTTCTGTGACGTATCAAACTGAGTGTAAATGTATATTGTTGGCAACCCACTTAAAACTGTAAGTCACAGACAATTTATCTCATGTGTGTACAAAAAATAATAATATAATTTTACTCTAAATAATTTTGAAATGCAGATTTTGGTGGGAAAATTTTACAATTTGCCATTGTTTTTAACGAATTTTTTTTAAACATCTATTTCGTAGGATTTAGATGTTTAAAAAGATATAGTGGCTAATATGGATGCAGCATAAAATTACGGAGGAGGTAGGGTTCATGAAGGATTTCCACTTCTTGTTCGGGAGAGAGATGTCACTTCCTATTCAAAAATTTATATTTTCATTTCAACATCTGTTTTTCAGACTTTGCTTTAGGTACAGCTTAGATGAAGACTGATATAGATTAAATATTGAATTCCGGAGGGATTGGTAGGGTTCACTAAGGATTTCCTGGTCTGAATATGTAACTTCTGGTTTGTCCAATAATTCATATGACTGCATGAAATAAGTGTGCTAAAAAGTATAGAAATACTTAACAGTTATTTCGAAATTGAAGTGTACACATCACTTTCCATTGCATAAAGGCTTTTTCATATTTTTTTAATTTTTTGTATTAAAAATTTCAATTTTGCCAAACTTAGACGTAAAAATAATTGTAAAATATATTACTAATTTGAATGAACGTTTACACGTACGTCAGTTGCTGGAAATGTAATTGACCAGGGAATTTTTAAATGCAAAGTGCAATTAATTTTGATATTTGTTTACCATATTTAAATTAGGAAATATTTTTATTTATTTTCCAATAACATTTAAAATTCTTCAATTTAATAATAAAATATTTAAAATTAAAATAATTTAAAAGTATAAAAGCATTAAAACTTTACCCGTTTTTAAGTTTTTAAGAAAATTTACTTGAAACTATCACGTCGTAGAACCCCAAGGGTTCCGCAGAACAAACACATCTTGAAAAACGCTGCATTATCCTACGTGTGTCGAAAAAGCAACATTGCTCCCACAAACTGAAAAATGTCAAGCAAATTTCCTTAAAATGTTACAAATTTTGCATTTTAAAATGACAAATATTTTATTATTTCCTCCTTTCAAATAATCTTCAAATTTCGTTACGGATTATTGTACTATATAAGAATTGAATATTATACGGATTCTACACATATATTTTCTAGGAAATTAGAATCGTTTCATTCAAATAATAAATTATATGTATGTGTGTCGAACATTTCTTTAGCTAATTTCAAACAATCCGTATGCAGTACACAAAGTTTTTAAATACATGTATTTTAATAGTATTACTTGAAAACCACATTAGTCGGATTGTTATTTGATTTATAAATAATCAAACCAGTTTTTGAAATACTACTGTATATTTTGATAAGTTTCCTAACATCTTCCCTAATAATCTGATACAAATAATCTTCTAAACAATCTGTTAGATAATCTGTTACAAATAATAATCTTCTAAGTAATCTGATACAAATGTATCTAACGACATTCTCATACGCAATCTGATATGCAATCAAATTATGAACAATATTCTTTATTAAACAATTCGTCTTTCCCCTCCAATTGCACTTGTAGCGAGAATAAACCAGAACTGGCGATAAAGCGACGTTTGGCGTGTGGCATGAGAGATTACTTCTGAAATTGCTGAATCGGTACACATTCTGGCCATTCGCGTCTGTGCGGCAATCGGCCCGCGATTCGCAACGAGGCGACTGATCGCGATTTGCGGTCACGAAGCAATCGGCCCGATCTACCAGCCGCGGGGCACCGGGGACTTAAAGGATTCTGGAGAAATTTCGGTCACCAGAAATGGCGACATGTCCACCGCGAATCTGCATCTCTAGTAATCGGATTTCTCGATATTCAATTTGAAGGAAAAAATAATTTTAAACCGGAACTGGAGAGAGAAATTCTCGCGCAGCCTAAATTTTTACGCGAGATTTTTTATGGATTTCGCGAGAATCTCGCGGGTTCGCGCTGAAATGGGACCCCTGTGTCATATCATATGTCTATTTATTCGATCACGCTGAAACATATAGCATGGCAGACCCGAAGTCATTTTTCATAATCTTTTACAATTATTATGATTACTGATCATACATTGAATCATACATAAGCCACTTCCAATTGAATAATTCAATCCACTACCCAACACACTTGAAGAAGGGTGAAATTTTTTTTTACAATTTCTTGCAAGTGTTTTTGGTATTTTAAAAGCTTTTATGTACTTTCAAAGAAATTTATTTTAAAATTTGTTTGGATTTTAATATAAAAAGACTATAATAACACCTATATACATCTAAACATCATAAATATCCATACAGACTGAAAGTTGCCATAGGCTCATGCATCCGCTGGTAGAGCAGGTAAAACCTTCCTCCCCCAAATTTGTATGATATATATATATATATATATATATATATATATATACTATTATGATAAATTGAGACTAAAATAGGATATATCCCAAATAAGCCAGAAATTAAAAGAACAATTCACTACAAAGGAGGAGGCGCAAGTGCTGCTCAAATTCCCTAGTAGAATACAAAAATGAAAGTAGAAAAGAACGGGAGTGACCATATGAATTACATAAGAATGGTAGGGGTGGATTGCGACACCCCTTTCCCGCTTAAAGCAGCTTTTACTACCCGGGTAACGCTCACGGAACCAACATAATTCCATGGTCAGCCTCCCAAATGTGCGAAAATAAAAGCACCAGAACAGACTCAGGAACAAAGAAGTTAACGAATCCATGAAGGGAAAACATCCGCTAGTCCAACCCGATGGAACGTCTCTTTATATAAGTAAAGTTGCTCATGCGCAGAGAAATATCAGGATAATAGTTTCGCAGTCATGAATATTAAATCTCTATATCAACAATCAAATTACAAATTTTCTTTAAAAAACGATTTGTAATAATGTTGTACAAAATTGACTGGATAATTTCTTTTTATAGCTTCATCTGCAAATTTTTTACATTTGCAAATGCAGTCTTTCCTAAAAGTATTATAGATTTGGTTTCTTCTAAAATGTCCAATTATTATATTTCTGAAGACATACTTTGCAAGGTTTGAGTTCCAATCGATTATATGATTTACCTTGATCCTGTATGAATCTCTTTTGTCGTGTAACTCTGTGTATATTCCATATTTCCTGTGTTTTTTGATAGCTAAATCCAAGAATTTTACCGATCCGTCCTCACACGCTGGATTTTCAATAAGGTCCAATTCGCTTGGGTAGAATGAAAAGTCTAAACATGGGGTGTTTTCAAAGCCCCCAATTATCACATCATCGACATAACGGAAGCAGGGCATTTCCGATAGGATATGAGTGCCTCTTTCGTATTTAGATAGATATATATCTGCTAGTATTGACGAGCAACTCCCTCCCATAGGTATGCCCTTGATTTGTTTGTAAAAATTGCTTCCATCGTGTAGTATGTTTTCTTTCAATACCAATTCCACCAAGTCCATGCATCTTCTATAAGTTATAAATTGCTTTAGATCGTATTCTTCATGTAGATCTTTCAGAATCAATTGTAAATTATCTTTTTAACAATATTGATTTGGATAATTTACAATTGATTCTGAAAGATCTACATGAAGAATACGATCTAAAGCAATTTATAACTTATAGAAGATACATGGACTTGGTGGAATTGGTATTGAAAGAAAACATACTACACGACGGAAGCAATTTTTACAAACAAATCAAGGGCATACCTATGGGAGGGAGTTGCTCGTCAATACTAGCAGATATATATCTATCTAAATACGAAAGAGGCACTCATATCCTATCGGAAATGCCCTACTTCCGTTATGTCGATGATGTGATAATTGGGGGCTTTGAAAACACCCCATGTTTTGACTTTTCATTCTACCCAAGCGAATTGGACCTTATTGAAAATCCAGCGTGTGAGGACGGATCGGTAAAATTCTTGGATTTAGCTATCAAAAAACACAAGAAATATGGAATATACACAGAGTTACACGACAAAAGAGATTCATACAGGATCAAGGTAAATCATATAATCGATTGGAACTCAAACCTTGCAAAGTATGTCTTCAGAAATATAATAATTGGACATTTTAGAAAAAACCAAAACTATAATACTTTTAGGAAAGACTGCATTTGCAAATGTAAAAAATTTGCAGATGAAGCTATAAAAAGAAATTATCCAGTCAATTTTGTACAACATTATTACAAATCGTTTTTTAAAGAAAATTTGTAATTTGATTGTTGATATAGAGATTTAATATTCATGACTGCGAAACTATTATCCTGATATTTCTCTGCGCATGAGCAACTTTACTTATATAAAGAGACGTTCCATCGGGTTGGACTAGCGGATGTTTTCCCTTCATGGATTCGTTAACTTCTTTGTTCCTGAGTCTGTTCTGGTGCTTTTATTTTCACACATTTGGGAGGCTGACCATGGAATTATGTTGGTTCCGTGAGCGTTACCCGGGTAGTAAAAGCTGCTTTAAGCAGGAAAGGGGTGTCGCAATCCACCCCTACCATTCTTATGTAATTCATATGGTCACTCCCGTTCTTTTCTACTTTCATTCTTATATATATATATATATATATATATATATATTGACAATTATCAATATTGATATTATTAATCGCAATTTGTGAGATATTTCGTTAGATTATTCGACAAAAATAGTCATAAGAACACTTTTTATATTAGAAGGTGTGCCTGCCGTATGACATATGATGGATTCAAAATTTGCAAAATACTACATGTCATTTTTATCAATTTGACGACATTTAAAAAGTTGCCATGTTGGCAACCATAGCAAAATTTTTGTTGGGGGTGGGAAATGGGTTATTCTTATAGTAGATTCTAATATTCTTTCCAAGATATTGAATTTTCATCAATTAGTCGTTATTTTCAATGATTTAGCAGCATCATTTTTATCAATTGTACAACATTTAAAAACTTGCCAAATTGGCGATATTCAGCCAAGTTTATCGCCAGAATTTCGCCAAGCATTACAGCTGGAGAAATAGCTGAATGTTGTTGATTCTAAGGTGTGTGGTAGCACGAAAACTGTTAGGCAGAAATCGTGGTTTTGCTTTAGCAAGCTCAGGATGGATGAGATTTTTTCATTAACTTATGAACTCGTGATGGGAACTAAGACTTCGAATGTGGCTAGAGAGTGCTTTTTTACTTCTACAACAGATTTGAGACAGTTTGTTAATGAGACGATTAGGGATTTAGTTTTGAGGAGAGTTAAGTACATAATAGTTAAAAGTACAAACTTTTTTATAAAATTTCGTGATTGGCATTTTTAATAATTATATGTTTTGTTAAAGTACAAATGTTTTTATAAAATTTCGTATTTTTTCTAAGTAATGTTAATTATCGGCATTTTTAATTATATATATTTATATTTCTTACGCGCAATCTTCAAGATGGCATCCGTTAGGACTTTTCAAACGCCATACGCGTTGGTGCCATTCTTGGCGACAAAAAAAAAATGGCGGATTTAGCCGAATTCTTTATATCAAATCTGTTCTATAAAATTTAAGTAACTTCCTCACACCAAAAAGTTGCTTCCCGGCCGTCCAACTAGTTACTCTAAGTCCTCTGGACGAGTCGGACGGTCTGGGTCTTCAACACCAAAAAGTTGGCCTTCTATGAGAAATTAAACTTTAAATTACAAGCTAAAAGACCCCAAAACGTAGCTACATCACTGCTAATAGAAACCATGGTAAATTGGTAGAATACCCCACACCTCATTTTTCTAAGTACAAAATTGCACCAAGTTGTCACGTTTCTCAGTGTTTTGAAATTAATTCCTCCCAACTCAAGTGACGCATATTCCCTTGTATTAAAATAAGGCTCCTCCTACCAAAGTGACGTATTCTAGTTTATGAACTGGAATTTTGAATGTAAATGATAGTGAAATTCAATTTTTACAAATGGGAATAATACTCATAAAAAGCTTACAAAATACGATTTTTGTGCATTATAAAAATATTGTGTAATGGCAAAATAAAAAACTTTTAAAATTTTAGAAACCATATTGAAACATGCGATACTTAAAATATTTTTTGATTTTAAATCAATATCAGAAACTTAAAACTCAAAATATCGAAAATTAAAAAAAAATACGAAAATTTAAAAAAAAAACGATTGTACTTTACATCTACACAAACATGTACATTCTACACCGGAACACGTATCACACAATCCAATTAAATCTAAAAAAATATCTACTAAATCTACAAAAACAATTGCTTGAATCCATTTGCTGCTTACCAGATGTCATTTAGAAACTTTATTTGCAATACAAAAATATCTACTGATGGCAGTTTGATGTACATTAATTACATGAAAAGAAACAAATATTTATTCGAAACAAGGTTCAACGAATTCGAACGAAAAAGATCTGATGATTAAAAAGCAGATTACTATTGAAATACTATTCCGCGTGCTGATTGGATGTCCAGAAAGTCGTAGGCTACCAGATTAGCGAAGTAAGCGGAATGAAATTGTAACCCGGTGCATCGCGCCCACTTGGCGCAATTTTGTACTTTTGAATGAGGTATGGGCTATTCCACCGATCACCCGAAATCGTAAAAACCATGCTTACATCAAAATACAAAAAAGTACAAGTTTAATAAAATCCGCTAGAAGGGGTTGTCAGAAAATCGGGATTGCTAATTTCGCAACTTATCGATCCAAAAATCTCGCCAAATCCGAATTTTTTATATTGAAGCTGTACCCAAATTGGAAATGGTTAATAAATTTGCATTTTCAAATTAAAAAAACTGTACAAAGACCATAATGAAAAACATGACAGAATAAGTGATTAAAAGCAAATATACTATTTCCCATAGTCATATATAAAATGATTAGCGAGAATTATTGATAAAAATACGGAATTTGGTCAGGCTAATTTAAAGTCCCATACTTATAACATTTACCACATATTTTCTACAGGTCTTCAATCATATTAAAAACAAACATTAGTAAAATATTTTTAAATATTCAAAAGGAGAATCACAATAAAGCAATTGTAGTGCAAAGATTGTAGTACACTCGGCTTCACAAATATACACGCAAGGAATGAATAATATAAATAAATTTAGGGAATTTTAGTTATAACTGCTTTGCAATACTTACTGTCACAAAATTACTGTAATAACTTGGAAATAAAATAAATTACCACAGACCGAAATAATACACGTGTATCACGCGTAGCGATAACAATATTTTCAGTTAACTTCCAGCGCTTAACTGTAACTGATACACTAATCGGTCTCAGTTATAAGAAATGGAAAAAAAAATTAAAAAATATAGAAAGATATATATTGAAAAAAACGAAAAAATAACTTTTTCTTAAACGTAATTCTATACAATGAACTAGAATATAAATAAAAAAAAGATTGCAGACATTATTTGTTTCTCTTTAGCTTTGGACAAAGACCTAAATGGGTTTTTTAAAGAGATAAAATATTTTTTTGGCATCAGTTGTTTGTTGGCAAAACAATAACCGATTTTGTGTTGATTTTGCGGGTAGCGAGGCAAATTAATTAAAATCGCAATTATTATTTAATGTTTTAAGTTTCATTGCAATAAATGTTGGGTAATTGTGCTCTTCTATTCTAGTTTCTAGTATTGTATCTAGATATACCTTTTTTTTCTTTTTCTATTGATGTTATTTCTTTGCAATCAAATTTTCGGCAACTTTAAAGTAAGATCATCTTCAAACTCTTAGGCACGGATAAGTGTTTCACTTGTAAAATGTAAAACTTTAAAAATTGATAAAATCCTTGACTGTTATCTTATTTCACGCATTATGTAATACCCCAACGATGACTTATTATAACACTTTCAATACTTCCGTAAGGAAAGAAGAGCAGACTTATGCAAATTACGTGACAACTGTTTCGAGAGAGTTTTGAATTAGTGTTAAGTAAAGACACTGTTTTGACCTGATGAAGAGGGATCAAAACTCCCTCCAAACAATTGTCACTTAATTTACATAGGATGAGTGTACCAATTGTCACTTAATTTACATAGGATGAGTGTACCAATTATGGTCACATTTAGAAAAATTATAAATTTAATAATTTATCCTGCTTAATTGAATAAACACTGTAAATTTATACACATAACATTTAATAGTAAATTTAAGTTAATTACAGGTAATAACAACAATATTTTATAAACTTTTAGTTTTCTTTGAAATTTTTAAAAATAAACAAAATTTTTCACCTTGTACCAGTTTTGGTCTTGATAATTAAATGTTATTTACATCTATAAAAGCTTAGATAAATGAAGATTCTGATGCCCATAGTGTGTATTTAATACCTGTATGTAGTAGTTGTAAAATAATTAAATTAAAAAGCTATTATAAAAATATTAATCTCAAAATTGTTATGAAAGACATTTCATAATGAAGTAAATACACCTATATATTTAGGATTGTTAAAATATTATACAAATTTACTATTTATCAAATTTTTCAGTATAGGCATCAGACTCTTAATTTTAGATTGGCATAATTCATGCACAAGGAAACACAATCATCATTAAGTCTGGCAAAGGTTGAAAAATGCAATGTTAAATTAGGTAACAATGCAACTAAGATTATGTTCTTTTCTACAAAAATTGCTAAGATGTAAAGTAATGTGGGATTTATGCCTATCTAAGAAAATTATTACTGGAATGATGCCTGTTTTTCGACTATATAAGGGTAAAAAACATTAGCAGTATATTCATAAAATGTCTTTCTAGTCATCCATCTAGCCTGAAATAGTATCTACTCCCCAATGGGCAGGTGCTGAATAAATGAGACATTTTATGTTAATCTAGTTTCCATTTATATGACACAGGATTTAGAAATATTTACATACGGCAAATAGAAGATTTGCCCTTCTAAAATTTCATTCGTCGCTCCCCACCCCCCACCTCCATGGCCAAAATGTCCTGAATGAAACACTTCCTACCTTAAATCCACATGTAAGGATTTAGTTCAGCCCAGGTTCTTAGTTTTAAAAAATATGGGTCCACTGAGTTATTGTTGAAATGTTTTGCAGCATTGGATCTAAGAAGTTCTAAGCTGCCACTTAGTCAGCATATCATAAATCTGCATTACATGCAAGGTTTAGGGGTCAGGTGCGGATGATACAGTACTTAAGCATTCTGGTTCACTCGAATTTACATCCTAGTTATATAAGTATTAAGACTAAGAGTGTTATTCTCATAAGCAGCAGTTTTATTTTGTTATAACTATTATACACTCATGTCCATCTGGCCATCCAAACAGTTACCTTACACCTTTCTGGTACCGGCCATTCAATTTGCTGCTCTAAGTCCTTGGATGAGCCGAATGGTCTGGGCTTTCGACACCTTTCTGGTAGGTCGGACTGTCTGGGTCTCAACAACACTCATGTCCAAAAGTGAAGCAACAAAGTGAAAAAAGCAGATAAAAAAAAGTATTTATTCGAATTCATTGAAACTTTTACAGATCATGAGGTATATAACAAAAGACATTAGTGTGAGGAAGTGCAAAGAAAATTATCAATAAATAATTAAATAATAAAGATAAACAAAAACATAGGATTTTAGATGGCAAAAACAGTTCATTGGTGGAGGTCTGTCAATATGGGATGTGATGACCTCTTCTGGAAATGCATGCCTGACAGCATTGATTCATGCCAAGAATAAGATCATCTATGGCAGTTTGGGGTATCTCTGCTCATTCATGAAGCAGACATGTTCTTAGCTCATAAAGGTTCTGAGGATGGTCATGGAGGGAAATTAAACATCTCCCAAGCATCTCCTATATATGCTCGATGGGATTCAAGTCAGGTGATCTCTATGGTTATTCCATACGAAGGAGTGTTTCCAATTTTAAGTACTGGCTGAGTTTGTATTTATTTTTTTAAAAACGCGGGTCTTCAGGATTTGAGTTAAGATGTTTATTTGTATCAAATATACTATCTTGGCTGCTCTAAATGACCACTTAGTCCACCTATCATAATTTCACATATGAGGTTTCTGGCCAGGTCAGGTTCATACTTAGTTTCATAAAATTGGTGTCCTCAGATTTCTTTTGAAAAATTTTGAAGCAACAAATTGCCTATCGTAAATCCTCATATGAAGTGTCACCAGGCCAGCTTTGTACTTTCTGTTAAGGTTTTGGGCCAGCCCGGGTTTTTACTTAGTTTTAAAAAAATTCGGTCCACTGGGTTACTGTTGAAAAATTTTCCAGCTTCAGATCTAAGGGACCCAAAGCTATCATTTAGTCTATTTGTCATAAATCTTCATGCAAGATTTAGGGGTCAGGCTCGGTTTATACAGTTTATAAGCATTCTGGTTCACTCTAATTTGTATCCTAGTTAACACTAGAATGACAGAAGCGGTCATTTTGACTGCATAACTACTTTGAGAAACAATTCCTCCAAAATGGCTAATCCTAGCCCATTGCAATTTTATGACTTTTCTTATTTTCTTAAAGTTACTGAAAACACAGAAGAAAATTAGTCTAGGTTTTATAATAAGAGAACAAATCAGTGATCTCCCTAGGAAGATGCCAGGGGGTCAAAATGGCCACTAGAGAGATTTCACACGATGATGCAATTTGACTGCAGTGTTGCTGTATATTGTAAGCTGTAAGAATGATTGCATCAGCTTTTTAACAACATTATTCGGCATGTTTCAAGAATAAACAACTGTGCCCTTGATGGATGTAAATTATTGCATAAAATTTTGGCCCGATGTCTCGTGGAAAGCAACTGAGCAACTAACTACTGATGAATGTCTATCACTTTTGCAGCAACTTAATAAGAATTCCAGTGATAATGGCGGTGATAGTGATGCAGATTTTGTAGTTTCTGATGGAAATGAAATTGCAGAACAGAGTGTCAACTCTTCAGAGGAGCAAACCAGGGTTCCCATTTCAGCGCGAACCCGCGAGATTCTCGCGTAATCCATGAAAAATCTCGCGTAAAAATTCAGACTGCGCGAGAATTTCTCTCTCTCCAGTTCCGGCCAAAAATTATTTTTTCCTTCAAATTGGATACCGAGAAATCCGATGCTCGATCCCGATCGGAGATCGGGCCGATTGCTTCGCGACCGCAAATCGCGATCAGTTGCCTCGTTGTTGCGAATCGCGGGCCGATTGTCGAGCGGTCGCGGACCGCGATTTCGTAGCTACGTCTGAATCGCAGTCAATCGCGATTTGGGTACACTAAAGTACTACGTGTTTTTAATTAGAGAGATATTTTATAGAAAACTATAAGTGTCCCCTCAGCTTGCGCGGGTGGCAAATTCGATCAAATAAAATTTTGCTTTTTTTTTATAGGATTCTTTCACGGATTTGAATTATGCTCTTTCCGCGTACTTCCCGCATTTTTTGTGTTTTGCTCGAGAAATTTTCTTCTTTCCACGGACGAAAATCCTTTCCCCCCGTACACAGTATGTCTACAGATTACAAAAATCCCGAAAATGTCGTGAAATTGCCCATATATGCCCAAAAAATGTTACAAAATTTGAACAAAGCAACGAATTTTTTATCAGAGGCATTCCTTTCTTACATGATCTGAAAATCTGTTTCTCCGCGATTGCGAAAACGGCGTTCGCATACGGCGATTCCCACATTTTCTGAGGAGAGATGACCAATGAATATCTTTTTGCCATTTTCACAATATATTTGCATCGACTGAATTTTTTTATAATTATGTCGTTTAATATACAAATAATAAAAACCAAACCATTTTTCTACCGTATTATTAATAAAATGAAAGGTTATTTTGGCCGCAGCATCACGAAAATCTGCATTTGTACGCTATCCTCGGCATACCTCGTTTAATTTGAAAAATATTTCCCACTTTTCCAATCTGTTTGCATCGACTACAGTGTTTGTAATTGTTTCGCGTTTCATACAGAAAAATTATTTTACAAACGTATTATTTATGAAATAAAGGGCTATTTTGAAAACAAAAAGAAAAAAGTCGAGTCAAACAAAATGGCTAAAATCACATGACTGGCTTGAGATTCAACAAAAGGACGATGCAATCCTTATGTTCTGCAAGTTTTGTAAAAAATACAAAAAAAAAAAAAAAAAATTCATTTTCAAACATAAAGTCAAATTTATTACCTAATTCTATTTGCCTAGTGAAATAGTTTTCGTCGATATTCGCCTTCGGCGATCAAAAATCGTTAAAGTTTTTAATTGCTATTGCTGCATGAAAACTGATCATAAAATGATTTTAAAAATCAAAATATAAAGTAAATACAGTCGGCCCTCGACTTTTGCAGTTTACAGACAAAAAAATCGTAAATTCGCATGTGAGTCATTTTACATAAAATAACCCATGTAGACGTTTTTATGTCAGCAAATAAAATCATAACGTAAGCATAGGGGAAGTCAGGAATTTGAGTATTTTTGCTAACAAGTGTGTGTGTGTGGGGGGGGGGGGGAGCTATGAAATTACTAAAAATGTGCTTACTTAATACTTAAACGACTCCTAATTAATTTTTTAAAAAATGTTAGTTTTAAGAATTAAAAAATTTAAATGTCGAAGAATATGAGTTATAGTTAATGCTTTCTTTTTTATTACTTTCTAAATTAGCATGGTAAAAAAAAAAATGAAATTTTAAGTGTCTCTCCTTATAACAGAAAATCTCTCCCAAAATTTTTTGGAAGGAGAGAAATTCTCTCCCTCTTTTCCTGACTTAGTGGGAACCCTGGAGCAAACAGACTCTGGCGGTAAAGATACGTCCAATTCAACTCGCCTTCAATGCAATACCTCTATTTCAGCAAATCTTCATGCCAAAGATGGTACTGAGTGGAAAATATTGGATCAAAGCACCTCTATTTCCGGGAGATTTGGTTCTCAAAACATTGTGAAAACAAGAAAGATCAATCATGCTTAAAGCATTGATTATGAAACACTTTCCAACTTCAATGCAATTTTATTTAAAAAAGTCGAAAATGCATTCCTCGGTAATATTTTAAAACTTATCACAATACTACATTGATTTATTATATTTGAAAACTTAAACCTTCATTGAAAAAAATGAACTTCATTCCAATGACGGCATTGAAAGATAAATTGCCTGCTTTAAATATCTCTAAAATGCAATACATTCCATATAATATTATAATATTTTTAACACTATCATAATAATACGATAATTTATTATATTTGAAAACTTCAACGAAAACAACTGAAATTAATTCAAATGACGTCATAGAAAAAATAACACGCCTGGATCTCTATAAAAACAGGATTTCATTCATACTTTCTCCCATTCATTTCATTCATCAAAATACTATAATAATTTATTTTATTTCCAACTTCAATGCAATTTTAATGCAATCATTTCCAACTTCAATGCAATTTTATTTAAACATGTCTAAAATGCAATACAGACCTCGATAATATTTTAAAACTTATCACAATACTACATTAATTTATTATATTTGAAACCTTAAACCTTCATCGAAAAAAATTAACTTCATTCAAATGACGGCATTAAAGTATAAATTGCCTGGTTTAAATATCTCTAAAATGTGATACATTCCTCGGTAATAATTTTAGAATTATCATAATACTACGATAATTTATTATATTTGAAAACTTCATCGAAAACAATTGAAATTCATTCAAATGACGTCATAAAAAATAACACGCCTGGCTCTCTCTATAAAAGCAACATTTCATTCATAAATAATTCCCCCATTCATGTCATTCATCACAATACTATAATAATTTATTTTATTTAAAAATTAAGACCATTGAGCTACGAGTAAGTAATCTCCATGCGTAAAACTTCATTGAAAAATATCGTCCTTCTCTTTCTAAAATCAATAAATATTTCATTCATATCAGCTAAGCAGACTCCATGGACTAAATGATTTTGTGTTAAAGAATTACAGCGATTCTAATACAACTCATTCTATATATTTTGCTGTTTACATTTTACATAGGTTAAAAATAGGCGTAATAGTAGAAATAATCATATTTGGATGAGCATTTAAACTGAAATATATTGTCATTGCGTTGTTTTAGTATGTAGATGCACAGAATTTAGGCAAAAATAAAGTAGTTTTAAGACGGATACAACACTCAATATGAATTAAAAAGAACTTTAAAAATCACGATTTTGACACAAGATGGATGCCATATATCATTTTGAAGTGGGTCATGTGATCTTTCATATCATGGACTCGTGATCGCTTCATATAAGAGGTGTTATTATTATTTTAATTTTTATTTAAAAGACTACTGAATATATTTCGCTGAATTTTTTTTTATATATTTTATGGAACAATTTGAATATTGCCTAAAATTTTCGAAGCAATTTGTGAATTTTAAATCCGCTTAAAAAATGCTTGAAAAATTAGGTCCCATAGGGCTCAATGTATTCCATTTTTTCAACCCGGGTTCAATCCAAAACTAATTGTGTGATATTATTCATTTATATTCCCATATAGACCGTCTGAACAACATACTAAAATTTCATTTTGATTAAGTCATTTCTACGGCAGTTATCGTGCTAACGGACAGACAGACAGACAGACAGAATGAACAAAGTCATAAACACTTTTCAACTTTGTTGTAAAGTGTTAAAAAGGCTGGCCCAACTTCGTATGCAAATAGAAATGTATGCAAGAATGCTTATTGCAAAAAATGTGTCGAAGAAACATCCTAAATGCTGTAAATATGATGTTTTGGTTTTGAATTAGAGGTGTGTTGTATTTTTTTTTTTATAGTGGTCAGATTGACCGCTGCCCGTCGTTCTAGTGTTGAGTAAGTATTAAAAGTGTTATTCACATAAGCAGCAGTTTTATTTTTTGTAATAACTATTATACACTCATGTCCAAAAGTTAAGCAGCAAAGTGAAAAAATCGGATGAAAAGAAAGTATTTATTCAAATTCATTGAAACTGTTACTGATCCTGAGGTATAACAAAAGACACTAGTGTGGGGAAATGCAAAGAAAATTATCAGTAAATAATTAAATAAAAATAAACAAAATTATAGGATTTAAGGTGGTAAAAACAGTTCATTGGCGAAGGTCTGTCTATATGGAATGTGAGGACCTCTGCTGGAAACAAATGCCCAAAAGTGTCGATTCATGCCAGAATAAGATCATCTATGGCGGTTTCTGGTATCTGTGCTCATTCCTGGAGCAGACATGTTCTTAACTCATAAAGGTTCTTGGGAGGCTCATTGAGGAAACTTAAACAGCTCCTAAACATGTCCCATATATGCTTGATGGGATTCAAGTCAGAATCGTGATGATTATTCTCTACGAAACAGTTATTCCGATTCTAAGTACTGGCTGATAATGCAAACCCTGTGAACTTGCATGTTATCATCCATGATAATGGCATCAGGACCCATAGTCGCAAGAAATGGGTGAGCATATTGAGCAAGGATATCATCTCTATACCGTACTGCAGTCACAGTACTGCGAGGGAAGATGTGGAGATCAGTGCGGGTGTCAATAGCAATCCCTTCCCAAACCATCAAACCACTGCCTCTTTATGCATGCATTTCGTGGATGTTACTGGCATAATAGCGAGTTCCAGGCATTCTTAATAACTCACAGGAATCACACTGTAAACCAAACCGCCAATTATCCATAAAGATAACAGTACCCCATTGTTGTGGAATCCAATTGAGGTGATTTTGAGTTCAGTTTAAGTGGGTCCCTCTATACGAGGGCGTCAGTGAGATGCAAACCATTGGATGTCTTGTATATAGCTTACATGCATATAGCCATCTGTAAACAGTTTGCTGAGATACCACTCTTCCTGCTGATGCTGCAAGGTTGAAAGCAAGCTGATGTGCAGTGGACCCTAGGCCCATGTTTGCAAATGCAGAAAACAGTCATTCTGAGCAGGTATGACCCCTGGACGTCCACTTGTTGATTTTCATGATACTGTCCTTTCACTTTGATACCAGTTTTACAGGCAGCAAATTGTGGAAAAATTGACATTTAGGACTCAGGCTACTTCCAACTTTTGCTGGCCCTTACAAAATGCCCTGTTACCGCTCATCATCTGGTGTCACTCAGATGATGTTGTCTACTCATTTCCCCAAATCTGGCTATTTTAATTTTTCTTCTGGAATCTAATGTGGAGATACAGGCTCTGCACAAAAAAGACCATTTTTATAGCTAATATGTTTCCTTGTTAAAAAATGTTTTTAGCAGGCTTGTTTCCATATACTGGCGCCTGTCATGTATGCAAATTTTGTTGCTGTTCGCGGTTTTTTTTGCTGAATATACTAACTTTTTAGTCTGTTGCTTAACTTTTAGTATTTGACACACATAGCTTTGCTTTATTTTAACAGAGTTCTTATCGTTCTCTAAATACATACTATATTAAGTAAAAATGCTAAATTTTAAACATTTTATCATCTCGCTTGAATTTTTTTTTTCTAGTAATTCACAGTGCAGGCTATTCAATATGTTATTAATTATGTAGTTAAAAAGAAAAGTAAATAATATAAGTTTAACTTTTGTATTTTTTGCAGAATTCAATGAATTTTAGTTTTAGTTATGAACAGGATGAAATTAAAAGAGGTTGCATATAAGCAACAGATTGATCATCTTGCTCAAGCCCAATGTCAGGTACAATTTATCCTTTTCTCATTTTTGTACATTGATTTATCTTATCTGCATGTAGGTTTATTTCCTAGATATATTGAAACATTTTTAAATCTTAATTGTGTTTTAACTTTCCATGTGTTTATGTCTTAGCTAGTAATTAATCTTTGCAGTAACTTGTTTAGAATTCCTTTAGCAGAAAATTATTTTGCTTTCTGTGACAAGCCTCTTTAACACCCAAATTTTTCTGCATTATGATATTTTTAACAATAAAAATGTTGTACAATAAATTTACAAATAATACAAGTAGAGAAGGAGCAGTAATACACTCAGCATTTTAAAGTTTTTTACATTTCCTTATTCGTCGATCCCATCTATAAACATTTCAAAAATACTTTGCATGTCCCACAGGGTGGATACTTTAAAATTTTACAAATCCTTTCTCATTTTTTCCTGTATTTAATGCACTTTAACTCAGTTGCGGCATTGGGGCACTGAAATCATTCTGCAATGTGTCCCTGTGTCACCATATTTCTGCCACAGGATTTACAACAGTGAGGAGATGCCAAAATTTACTGATATATTGTTATTGATTTCTATGTATCAGAAAATAATATTTTTTCTCGTATTTATTTTTATTTACCATCTACTGTGGTAATTCTGACCCCACAGGGGTAACATTGCCCCCTGGAGTCAATTTTGCTTACAAAGTTGATTTTTGACTATCACCAGTGGTTTTAAATAAAAAAAACTCTAATGTATGTCATAGCCTAATATTTTTACTTTGTAGTGCATCTATATTATGAAATTAAAAATTGAATTCAATCACTTTATAAAATTTTTATTACTTAGACAAGAAAATTTTGAAAAAAAAAAAGATTGAAAAAAACTTTCTGTGAGCAGAAAAGGTGAAGCCTAGGTACATGGAATATTTAACATTATTCCATTTTCTAGAAAAAATATTTCAAACGAAAAAAATTAATGTTTTAAAAAGTTGTAACATTGGCCCCCAGAAAAAATTTATATTTAAACATGTTTTGTGGGTTTTATATATGACCATTCTCTGCAGTAGGAACAAAATAAATAAAATAAAGAGTCCAATAAAATGCCTTCTTTGTGCCTTGTACATTTTAGGAAAAAAATATATATTATATATTCAAATTTTTACCATTTTATTTACAATTTTCCCAAAAGTGATTCATCATTCTCTCAATGCTTGGGTCAATGTGTTGTGTTAGTTAAAATATTTAAAAAAAAATTTGATTGGTTCTGTTCTCAAAAAACAGAAGATCGTTGTGAGTTCTAGCAAAGTAATTCTTGCTGCTGACATGACAAGTACCAGTAAGTCATTGACTGTTGAACCTACAAAGAAGGCTGTAGCTATAGCAGTATATTGAAAAAAAAATTTTTTTAATAGAAAAGGAAAGCAGGAGAACCCAGTGGAACATCCAAACAAAAGCCAACGACATTTATAGTTGTAGCTAATAAAAGTTTCGATTTCTCATCTGATTCATCTGATCTTGAATATGTCAACCTGTTGTCAGATGAGAATGATCTTTGCATGTCAGATAATCTGCTTGTAGATGACATTGTCACTATAAACTTTTGTCACTATTAAAAATTTTACCATTTAATACACATTTTTTTGTAGAAAATTTGTTATAGCGAACACTTTTATTATATTTAAGGCTTAGAAAGTTCTTAAAAGTTTTGAAATGTATTGGTTTAATCCTTTTAAATTAAAATTTCATTTGTTTGTATTGAATGTACATGAATTTAATTTGTAACTCCATAAAAATTGGGGAAATTTTCACTAAAATTGACCCCCATTCTACCTTATAGTCATAGCTACCTTACTAGACATTTATTGACCTTAATGGAGTTCTAAATTGACTTGCATGTAAGAAACAACAAGGAGTCAAAGTTACCCCCAAGCACCAGATAACTTTGACCCCCTTCCTCTTTTATTTTTGTCCTGAATAATCTATAAAATTAAACGAAAATTTAACAAACTAAAATGAAAGAAATTATTAAAATTTATGTATAAAAAATATTTTCAAGTAATTTTTTACATAACATTGGAAGGATATTTGATGAAAACTACAAAAAAGGGTTCATTCTTACCCCGCTTGACGGTATATCATATATATACACAGGGTGAGTTTAAAGTCGTGCACATCAACATTCATTTCACTGCTGGAAGTTGATGAACGTTACTGCTGGTTCCAGCAGCACAGTGCAACTTGTCACACATCAAACAGCACTATCCATCTTTTAACTGATTTTTTTGGTGAACAGATAATTTCCTGGGGATTGTAGCCCCCTCTCCCCCCAATTTATCATTCCCTGATTTCTTCCTATGGGGGTATTTGAAAAACGTGATTTACATGAATAATCCACACATGATTGCTGAGCTGAAAACGAACATCACGACAGCCATTTCAACATCAATACTGCCATGCTCCATAGAGTCTTACAAAATTTGGTAAAATGGACACTTTTTTGCATTCTCAAAACAGAACATCATTTCCAACATTTATTGTAACACCTAAAGTTTGTCTGCTAACAATTAAAGGTAGCATATCAACTAATCTCTGTAATACTTTACTTTCATTTAAATTCTTATACTGGTACTTCTACGGGCAGTTAAACTTTGATGTGCACTACTTTAAACTCACCCTATATATATATATATATATATATATATATATATATATATATATATATATATATATATATATATATATATATATATATATATATATATATATATATATATATCAGAGTGCATACAGGTGCTTGAAAATTGGGAAAGTACTTGAATTTTAGATTAGCATTTTCAAGACCTTGAATGTACTGGAAAATTCCCATTTTATTGGAAATTTGAAAGTGCTTTGCAGATTCACAGTAGTTTTTTACGAAAAGGTCTGCTTTCTTTGGAAATTTCCCTAGCAGTTACGCTGTCACTGAAATTTTCCCAAACAACATTGTTGTTTCCCAAAACTTCCCTCAACAGCTTCAACATTAAACAATGATATTAGTTTGCTATGATTTTTCCTCTCAGAAATGCATACAACTTCATAATATGGAAGAAATAATGTCCTTAAAAAATAATTGCATGGTACGTGAAAGTCCTCCTCGAAAAGTGCTTGAAATTGTTTTAAGGAAAGTGTACTTATTGTTTTAAGGAAAGTGTACTTATTGTTTTAAGGAAAGTGTACTTATTGTTTTAAGGAAAGTGTACTTATTGTTTTAAGGAAAGTGTACTTATATATATGTATGATATAAATAAAAATAAACCTAGTAATGTGATGTTTTTAAAAATAAACGGCAGGTTAAATCTACTACTGAGGTAAGGGAAATACTAGACTCTGGCGTAAGATTTGTCGTATTAATTTTGAATATATATATCACACATGTAAGATTTCTGCTGTAAATAGTCTTCTGATGTTAGTAATAGAAAATTGGATTGCAAATATTATCTAAAAAGTCTGAAAGAGTCTCATTCAAACCTATTGGTAGAATTAGATCTCAGAGACCATTACAGTTGATTTATATGAATGTTTGTGGTCCTATGTCAAAGCCATGGTGGGGTTTGGTATATTTTAAGTATCACTGATGATTATTCAAGAAAAGTAACTGCTCGTTCTATGAAACAAAAATCTGAAGTTTTTGACAAATTGAGGGAATTTCAGAATAGAGCAGAAATATTTTTGAACCATAAAATTGTTAGTGTCCGTACAGACAACGTCATGGAATTTTGTCACAATGGATTTACAAGTTTTGGATGGACTAGTTTCTAGAAAAACAGGGAATTAAAACTGAAAGAACAAATAGCTATACCCCCCAGAGCAAAATTGTGTGTCTGAACACTTTTACTTAATAGCTCTTGATTACATCAAAGCAATGTTAACTAATAGTGGTCTTGTTGATGATTTCTAGAAGCCTTTCTCTGTTTTGCCTAAGGGAAAAAAATAAAATTTGCCACAAATTAAAAAATGAAACTCCTCTTGAATTGTATAATGGTAGGAAATTCTCTGTCACTCAATTAAATGTCTTTGGAAGCCAAGCTTTTGTAGGGAAACCTAAACAGCTAAGGTGGCAAGCTGTACATAGGAACTCAGGAAGGGATAATGGTAGGTTACTCCCTTAAAACGAGAGGATACTGAATTTGGTTGTTAAATGAGGGTAAAATAATTGAAACTAGTGATATTAGGTTTAACAAGAGAGATATAAGTTTTTGCCAAATGTAATGTGTTTCATTATCTTCATTTTGGCATATAGTGACAATTTTTACTAAATTAGTCACAAACAAGGCCAAGATCTTGTGATTAAATTTGTCTGTTAATATAATTTTGCATGAAACTAGAGTTTTGCATATATTTTAAGTTTTTAAATATTAAAAAAAAAATTCTTAAAGAATTTTATAATTTAGAATTTTTACATATATTTTTTTCAAATTCAGTTGACACCAATTATATCTGCTAATATAAAGAAAAAATCTGATGTGGACAGCATATAGCTTTCCTTATATAATGCAATTAATTTACTTCTTTGACAGTGAAAAACTATATAAAATCCTTGGCCTAATGTTTATAATGTTGAATTATGCATTCAGTGTTTTTTCAGATGATAATATGTAAAACTATTTTGAAGTACCCAATTAACTTATATTTCATGCAACTTTAAATTCACATTTTTTTCCCCCCTTGTTGGGGACAATCAAAATTATTTGTTCAAGTGCACATCTCATTATATAAGTCATTCTGCAAGTCAGGTTGTCCTTAATAAAAAAGTAGTCTAGCCCATGTTGGGGTGGGGTGGGGACTTCATGCCTTGTTCCCTCGCTTCTGGTTAACCAGATCATTTGATATGCTCATTGGCTAGCCTCGAGCATTGGTAGCGGATTGGTTTTGAATATTAATGCCACTTTAATGTTGCTAAGGTCTAATTGGGATGAGAAGTCTAGTGTTTCAGCCCACATTGCCTGCAATAAATTTATCATAAAGTTCTTTGTATTTGAAATAGTGTTATGTCATTTCATTTCTCCCAACTGGCTGTCACCTTAGTTTGTCCTCCTGTTAATCCCTCAAAGTTAATCCTCTCCTGTTAAAGTCTCAAAGTTCTAAAATTTGTCACGACAATTATCCATATTAATAGCATCCACAATAAGCAATATAGTTCATATATAAAATATATTATTTATTAATTCATCAGTTTGGCATCATTTTCATTAATTCAGCTTCATTTTTTGCAATTTTGATGATGTTTTCATCAATCCTGGGTAAAATATTGCAAATTTAGCAATATTTCGCTAAATTAGTCACTAAGTTTGTCAAATTCATAGCCAGGCATTACAGACAAGTGCAGAGGGGAGCTTTTCTTACATATAAATAACTATTGGCATACTGTTAGGTGTCAAAATACAAAACTATGGCAAGTATCTCCTTTTCTCTTGTGAATGGAATGAACTAAACCCATGAAAATGATGTTAACAAATTTGTCGTATAATATTACATGTGAAAAGTGAACAAACATATTTTACAATAATTAATACTTTTTAATTTTGTCATTTTTTTTAATAAATTTTTTTGAAAAATGTGTAATATCTCAAGCATGGTTCATATCAGTTTGTGTCATTCATTTTGCAATGAAAAATTACATAAGAAATGATCATTTGCATAGCAATATTGAAAGTTCTGAGTTTTTAATGATTTTTCAAAATTTCATTAGAAAATATGGGGATCCTCTGAGCATAAAGTTGCACCCAAAATCAATAGGTTTCCAGTATTCACTGATTGTAATATTTTTACCAAATTTCATACAAAATGTCCCATTTGTTTATGAGATATTGCTTTCGCAGGCTCACGGACACACACAA
The DNA here is from genome assembly GCA_951213105.1 of Amaurobius ferox. Taxonomy (NCBI): domain Eukaryota; kingdom Metazoa; phylum Arthropoda; class Arachnida; order Araneae; family Amaurobiidae; genus Amaurobius; species Amaurobius ferox. The sequence continues at coordinate 93,893,961 of OX578149.1, read as the reverse complement.
ACATCACCTCAAAACTGTTCAATTTGAGTTCAAGAGTGCTTGAATGAAATAATGAAACAATCTCTTCCGTCAGAAACTCAAATTTGAATTTTTGACCTCGTTACAATACATTATATTATGTATATCCCTATATATTATATTATGTATATAAGGAAAGTAAAAATTGAGATAAAACTATTCAGTAGTTTCTAGAATACAAAGAGCAAATTGATTACAAGATATGTTAATTATACACTTAAAATGGAGTTAATAGTACAATGGATATAATAGATATTTATGACAACAATGTATGTGTCTTTACTTGATAAGACAAATTGACTTTAAAATTGCTTTATTGATTTTCTTTTCCCTTTTTATTTTTCTATTGGCTTAGAAAAATTACTTTTTTGTGCAATAAGCATAACTCTAGTTATAATTAATTTAATATTATTTGCTTACAGGCATTGAAAATTCTTATTGAATCAACGAGGCAATACAAATTAACAGTTGAGGATGCCCTATCTTATCTTCACACTGTACGCTCAAGAACAGGAGATGAGCAGTATAGAGAATTCTTGCTCATATTGAATGAATGCCGGCGAACAAAGTATGGTTTTTTATTTGAATTATAAGCTTTTTTAATAACATAAATCACAAAGCTACAATTTCTAATAGTTTTAAAAGCTAAACAAGCTTCCTTGCATAAAGACTAGAAAAACAATTGTTTCCTCAGTAAAGGCAGCATATTTTTTTAGTTCACAGCATCTTTTTTTTTCCATAATTCCAAAACTATTTGATATAGTTATATTTTTCTGATTTATATTGTTTATAAACAAATATTTTTGAAGTGAGAGAGCAAAGTGGCTAAGTTTCTCTAGACAACTTACTTTTGAGTTGTTATACTCAATTTGCTAAAATTAAATGTTTATAAGAAATTATAGCAAGTTTCGAGACAAAGCCACCTTGATTTATGGAAGCAAACAGTTTTTGAAAGCAAAACAAGCTTCCTTATTCAGAACTAGAATGAATTACTCTACATTGCTCGGGTTGTAAATAAATGCTCATTACTTAAATAATACCTACACTACTCAATTTTCTTCAAATCCCCACACATGCTATCCACAAAGTGAAAAGAAATTAAATACTCTCCACAAAGCAAAAAAAAAAAACATTCAAAACCTTTAAGAGACCTCTGAATACCAAGTTTCCTCTTGAATACCAAGAACCCATCTGGTATTTGCATAGAAACAACAGTACGGGAATTGATCACGCAAAAAATTAACAGTTAGCTCTTTTAAAAAATTTATAATTTATTAACACATGGGTTCACAAAATCATTCTTTGTTTAAGAGCAGTGTGTGATATTTATAGTAGCTGCTGTAAATAATAAACATTGGATAGCACATCAATTTTTTATATCTTGATATAAAAATTGAGAAGGTGTAGAATGCGTGAAAAGTATATGTTTTTAAAAATTCACTAAAATGTTATATTAATCATGTGGTGTCTATATATATATATATTCAACATTTGTTTGAAAGAGGATTTTCAATCTTTCTGATGGTGTAAAGATGGAAACTTTGTAATGGTATTTTCAGTTCGTGAAGAGCCCATATGTGTGAGTACTGCCTAAATTTTTTGTAAATTGGGCTAAAACATAAAATAATTAAGAAACTGATTCGAAATTTAAAAATATAATGGCAAGGTACATTTATTCAGGCCTTGGAGTACCTGTGTATCAAATTTAATAGCCATATGATACTTAGATTTCCTGTTACAAACAGCACAGACATCTTCCTTTATTAAGTGCTAGAAAATGTACCCTCCATTGCCTAAATTTAATATGAGCTGTCATGGCATAGCCATGTGTGCACTAGAGATGCAGATTCGCAGTGGCCAAGTCATCATTGGCAATCAAGTTTGCAGTCATGTGGCCAAAATTATTACACCATTTACTCTCCATCACATTATCTTTTGCCATGTTACTCACCATTTTTGGTCACCAAAAGCTCTCTGAAATCCTTTCAGTCCCATGGTGTTAGCAGCCGTTAGATCAGGCTGATTGCTCCACAAATCATGGTCAATCTCCTTGTTGGTACAGATCACTAATCTCAGGCCAATTGTTCTGTGGTCATGGACTTGCGAATACATAGCTACATGCCAATGCAGTCGGTCGTGATTTTGTCACACTGAGTGTACTATATGCTCCTAAATTAGCAAAATATTTTAGAGAAAACTCTTAACATTGTCTCCTTCATGTGCAACTTTTTTCTTTTAACAGAAATCTTCCACAGAATCTCAATTTTCCACGTTTTTTGTATTTTCCAAGTACTTCCACATTTTTTTCCCTATTCTTTTGTCCAAGCAATTTTCTTCCTTCCATGGGTGAAAATTATTTCCCCAGTGCACAGCAATTCTACTGGTCATGAAAATTCTGAAAAAGTTATGAAATTGGCCATGTCTATCCCAAAAATGTCATGAAATTTGAACAAAGCTACAAATTTTGAGATCGAAGTCGATTTCTCTTTTATTGCATCTGAAAATCTATTTCTACGCAATTGCAAAATCATTGCTAATATGCACCGATTTCCACTGTGTCTGAAAAGAGATGACCAATGATTATCTTTCTGCCACTTTTACAATCTATTGACTGAAATTTTTATAATTATTTGGTTTTATATACAAGATAAAACCATTTTTTAAATGTATTATTATTATTTATTAAAATGAAGGGCTATTTTGTGAAAATCTGCATTTGTATGCAATCCTTGACATATCTCTTAATTTGGGAATTATTTTCCACTTTTTTAATGTGTTTGCATCGACTACAATTTTTGTAATTATTTCGTATTTTATACAGAAAAACTATTTTCCAAATGTATTACCTATGAAATGAATGGCTATTTTGCACAGCATTGCAAAAACTGCGTTTGTAGGCAATCCTTGGGTATATATCATTTTATCTGGGAAATATTTTCCCCCTCTTTTGTAATCTGTTGCATCAACTACAATTTCTTTAAATTACTTTGTGTTTTAGACAGAAAAACTATTTTTCAAACATATAATTAATAAAATCAAGAACTATTTTGCAGCTGAATCACGAAAAACAACATTTGTACATGATCCTCTGTATATGCTGTTTAATTACGAATTTACTGTCTACTTATGCAATCAGTTTGCAATGACTAATATTCACAAAAGTATTCACTTTATAGTAGGATTCACTTTTTTCATCGAGAAAAAATAGATGCCAATTCACCAAGAAACATAAAGATTGAACTGAACAATGGAGAAAAGTCATGTGGTTTGATGAATCCAGATTTACTCGCTTCCAACATGATGGCCACATCAGGGTTAGAAGGGAACCGCATGAAACATTGTACCCTTCTTTACTGTAACCACTGTACAAGCATCAAGAGGAAGTGTTATGATCTGGAATTGCTTCTGTTCAGTTTGTTTAGATGCAGCAACATTATTCAATAATAAAATGAAGTCAGCTGAGTATCTAAACATACTGAATGGACCACTTTATTCCATCAATGGCATTTTTTTCCCTGAAGGCAATCGCATATTCCGCGATGACAACACTACTATTCAATGTGATAAAATTGTGAAAAATTGATTCAACAAACACAGAGTCTCATTCGCACACTTGAATTGGCCACCACAAAGTCCTCACCTCAAATCCATTGAGGGTATGTGGGATATATTGGAGAAGAATTTAAAGATTAATTCCACTTTTCTTTCAGCATCCATGGATTTTGGCAAAATGTTACTGTAAATCTGACCACAAATATGTGTGAGACATTGCGTAAACTCATAGATATAATGCTATGATGAATGTGTGTTATAATTTGTCCTAAAGTGGTCTAGCAAAATATTAACATGCATATATTTTTTGGGGGGTGGGGGCAGCCAGTGCATGTATTGAACTTACAGTGAAAAAATCAGAAAAAGTCGAACATTTTAACAGATGAAAAATTTAGAGGCTTTTTGAGTAACAAAAGCTTATATCAAAGGTCTACAGCTAATTAAAATGATTAGATATAGCTTACAACGAAATTATTAGTTACAGCAAAAAACAATTCCATCAGGCATTCCAAGGTGCCCCAACTGGCCAGATTCTTCCTAAAGTCTCTTGTGCTTTTAGCGGCCAATTTATATTTACATCTAATTTCACAATAAACATGCCTGTTTCTTTGATATGTAGTTTTATTTAAATGAAGTATGACTTATGACTTAGAGGTGGGTGACAAAGAGAGAGCCTAGCACAGCAACCAGAGGTCTATTGTACTGTCCCCAAAAGTTGAAGCAGTCCTTAAGAGAAGAGACCAGTAGCCGAGGTAAAGATCAGCAGACACTTGACAGGAATATCTTGCAACTCCTAGGGCTCGATCATATGTCGACCCAAGTACTCGAACCTATGGGCAGAAAACGCCTCATACTCAAAGTATGTGTGAGGCAGTTTTTTCTCTATACTTATACCATCTACAGATCAGGCCCTTAGTAACACCCATAATGCTTAGGTGTCTTTTAAGGGTGCAGTGCCCAGTAAGGAGAACAACAGCCCTTCTAATGCCAGTTCTATTGAGTTTAAATAGCCCCCTATGACGCACACTAGGGCACTCACAGTACAGTTCTTTTGCCTGCTTTTAGCCCTTGATGTCATGCCAGTTCTTGCACTTTAGCTTCTTGAAGATGCCATAAACAGTTCTTCTGACCAACTCATCAGAGATAGCCCAAACTGGCTCTGGACCAACAAAGGGTGTACTTGAATCTCTTCTAGCCAACTCGTCACAGACATTTCATTACTCGAAATGCCTAAATGTCCAGGCACCCAGTAAAAGGTGACTTGATTGTTGCTGACAATATGCAGTATAGCAATATGCTGTATAGCAAAATGCAGTATACACTCCCAGATGATGGAAGACATCATAGTAAACTTCCCCAAAGCCATAAGAGCAGCCTGGCTATCAGAGCAGATATAGATGTGGTTACTCCTGTAGTTTTTGTCAGAGCAAATTCTGCAAAACATAAAATAGCAGAGACCTTAGTCTGAAAGGTAATAGTGTAGCTGCCAAGTGGGTAAAATAGTTAAATGAAGTAAATTCTAATCTCATTATTAGTGTCTACAAAATGTAAATTTTTTTACTGTTATAAAAAGTTGGACAAACCTAATTGCAATAGGTCTTTCAAATTGCAATAGTAGATGCACAGGAAACCTAGTAATTTTAGTCATTCATAAAATGACAAGATTTTAATCTCAAACCTAGTTTTGAAATATAAGGTGTCCCAAGGTGGACTTTGTGCCAAACTGCCCCACTCCCCCCTGGTATAAATAATGTACAGCCATTTTAAAGAATTAAAAAATATGGTTTTTATTTTAAGTGTAAAAAAATTTGATGAATATTTTATGCTATTTTATATTTTCCTTCAGCTTCGACTGCATGACTGCCATTTCTAAAGTTTGCCAGTTGTTCCAAAATTACCCTGATTTGCTTCAAGGGTTTGGTATGTTCCTGCCTCCCAGCTTAAATTTACAACTGCAGACTGCTGGTCCTTTTATTATTAAAGCAGAGAAAAATGCTAACTTACCTCTGCAAATTAAAACGGAAAATTTCGATAAAAGTGAAACTAATGAGTGGCAACAAAAGGTATGTAGCTATATTTTAATTGGTATGTTTTTATATATTTCGTTAGTACCATAATTATATCTTTAACTTTAAGTGTAATTCTTTAAACCAGGCTTGTGTGTATGTTGTCCCTCTTGTCTTGCATTATAACACTTGCAGATTTTATATTGTACTAAAAGGACTATTAATATTAGATTACTTGAGCATTCTCAAGACATTAGAAAGAATCTATGCTTTATGCATGAAGAAAGATCAATCATGCATAAAGCATAGATTATGAAACACTTTTCAACTGAAATGCAAAATGTGATACATTCAGCTGTGATATTTTTTTAATTATCACAGAACTACGATAATTTATTTTACTTGAAAACTTAACTTCATTGAAAAAAATAAACTTTATTCAAATGATGTCATCAAAATAGAAATTGTCTGGTTCTTTATGTAAAAGCAGTGAATATTTCTTTCATACATTTTTATTCCAGACTCCAGAGTTAAATAATTTTACATGAAAAAAATACAACAATTCTTATACAACTCATCTTTACAATCACTTGTTTGAATCAATGAATGACATAAAGACGGGTGGCTCCAGGAGAGCCCAGCACATCGATCAGAGGTCTATTGTACTACCCCAAAAAGCGAAGGTCTCTAAGAAAAGAGACCAATAGCTGAAGCAAAAATAAGCAGGCACTTGACAGGCATGTCATACAACTCCCAGGGTTCAATCACATGTCGACCCATGTGTTCGAACCTATGGGCAGAGAACAAACACCTCACAGTCACAAAGAATGTGAGCTGCAGTTTCTTCGCTATAATTGCAGCCTCTGCATAGTGAATCCTTAGTGACACCCATAATATTTAGGTGTCTTTTAAGGGTGCAGTGCCCAGTAAGGAGCCCAACAGCCCTTCTGATGCCAGTTCTACTGAGCTTGAATAATTCCTTCTGACATATGCTAGGGCAATTGCAGTTAAGTATTTTCGCCTGCCTTTAGCCCTTAGTATTACGCCAGTTCTTGCACTGAAGCTTTCTGAAGATGTCATAGACAATTCTTCTAGTAAGTTCATTGGGAACACCCAAATCCAGCCCGGGACCAACAAAACGAGTACTTGAGCCTTTTCTAGTCAATTCATCAGCCAACTCATTTCCTGGAATGCCTGAATGTCCAGGCACCCAGTATAGAATGACTTTGTTGTTGCTAGCAGTTTTACAGTATAGTGCAGTATAGCACTCCCAGATGAGGGACGTCATAGTAGACTTCCCTAAGGATATAAGAGCAGCTTGACTATCAGAACAGATAAGTATTTGGTTGCTCCTGTAATTTCTGTCATTACAAATTCTACAACACATAAGAATGGCAAAAACCTCAGCCTAAAAGACAGTAGCATAACTGCCGAAAGGGTGAGACAGTTTTGTACCATCATCCAGGCAGCATACACTAACACCAGTACTAGTGCCTAGCTTAGAGCCATCCGTATACCATACAATACAATTCTGTTTATTGTAGGTAGGAGTCCTCTTCCAGTCATCCCGTGAACGGACCTGAATTTCGTAAGGCTTGTCAAAATAACTTGTTTACATTCTGCATCCATTTAAATTAGACTTCGTTGTATAAATAATCAAAGTTTGATGATCATTTAAACTCCAAAATATAGTAATTGCATTGGTGCAGAATATAGATGCACATAAATTACACAAAAATAAAGCTGTTTTAGGACTGATGCAACACAAATTATAAATTTAAAAGAACTTTAAAAATCACTATTTTTACTCAGGGAGGAGGGGGGGGGGGGGGCGAAGATGGATGCCATATTTTATTTTGATGTGGGTCACTTGATCCCTTTATATTATATGGGCGCAATTATTATTTTAAATTTTATTTACAAAAATACCAAGCATATTTTGCTGAAATTTTTTTTATATATTTTATGGGATAATTTAAATATTTCCTATAACTTTCGAAGCATTTATGAATTTCAAATTCGCTTAAAAAGTATATGAAAAATTAGGTCCCATAGGGTTCAATGTATTTCATTTTTTCAACCTGGGTTCAATCCAAAACTAAATTTGTGATATTATTAATTTACATTCCCATATGTTCCGCAGACCGTCTTAATAATATTCTAAAATTTCATTTTGATAAAGTGCTTTTTACGGCAGTTATCGTGTGAACGGACAGAGACAGAGAGAACAATGTCATAAACACTTTTCAACTATGTTGTAAAGTGTTAAAAACAGGAAACTTTCTGCAGCTTTATCTCAAACTGTTCTCAGTGAACACTTTCTCCCTTTTTGACAAAACTTTTCCTTTAATCAGATGTAATAACCCCCCGAATATTCTTCTACTTGAATCTATGTTTATTTATCTCTATTGCAGTTCTATTCACAATTTCGACCCAGTTCAAAATCATAGTTTTGCTTGGGGTCTAATACTTGACTTCATAGAGTGAAAATCACTATCAACATACCTAACATCTAACCATTTAGAAATTTGAAATATTCTGTAAAAAAAAATGTATGAATATGTATATTAAAACATATTTAAACACATACCTAAATAGCTATCGTCCAATTTCATTGACGAGTACAATGTGTAAGTTAAGTTGTTGTTGTTGAAACCCAGACCGTCCGACCCACCAGGAAGGTGTAAGGTAACTGTTTGGACGGTCGGGAAGTGCCAACCAATTTAGACCGGAACCCAGTGGGGGAGGCATCCACAGGGACCGTACCCTCCTTCCCCTACCACCAACCTCTCGGAAGGACTTTCGGACCCACATGTTTAACGTGATCATATTCCGCATGAACACGGCGGCAGTTTTGGCAGTGGCTTGAATCGAACCCGGGCCTATCGAGTGCAACTCCAGCACGCTAACCAATGGGCTACCGCGCCCCTATGTGTAAGTTAAGTGAAAGACTTATTTCAAATCGCCTTAATTTTGTACTGGAGAGGGGGAAAATTCTGTCTGAGTGCCAGGCTGGGTTTAGAAAACATAGAAATTCCTCTGAACAGATTGTTCGTCTATCATAGGAAATAAAAGATGATTTCCAGTGAAAGCAGAGCACTGTCGCAGTCTTTGTGGACTTTAAGACAGTTTTTGACACTGTATGGAAAAAAAACTGTTAACAAAACTCATTGCAAATGATATAAATGGTAATCTTTACAGATGGATTAAATTGTTCCTGGATCAACGCTTTATACGCACTAAATACGATAATGGGATCTCTGGATATAGACAAATAAGACAGGGCTTGCTGCAGGGATTGGTCTTGAGTCCGTTGCTTTTTAACCTCATGATAAATGATTTAGTGGATACTCTTTGCAACCATGAGACTGGAGTTCAGACTTTGCTTTTTGCAGCTGATCTGGTAATTTGGACCACAGGTACTGACTTTGAGTGTATGGAAAAAACGCTCCAATCAGCATTACTTTTTTTAGAAAAGTGGTCAGCCGAAAATGAGATGATAGTAAATCCAGACAAGACCAACTTCCAACTCTTCTCGCTAAGTACTAAACATCATGACATAATTCTTGGATTCAAAGATCAACTATTAAAAAGAACTGAAAGTACTACCTATCTGGGCTTGGACTTGGATTCAAAATTAAACTGGACTGGTCAAGTTAAAAACGCCGTTGAACGTGGAGAAAACAGGGCTAAACTTCTAAAACGATTGGCCGGCACATCCTGGGGCTCTACTCAGGATGTCCTTTGCACCGCCTGTAAGACTTATGTAAGACCGTTAGTTGAGTATGGTGGCGAAGCACTTATAACAATCTCGGAGACAAATTCGAAAAAATTGGATATTTTCCAAAACTTTATTCTGAGATTTATTACTGGAGGTACAAGATATGCACCAATTGTCGCTATGGAACTTCAATCTGGTTTGGAGCCTTTGTGTGACCGTCGATGGAGAATGGCCATCGATGGAGAATGGAACCTTGCTGAAACAATCTTGAGAGGAAGGGACAGTTTTCTGAGTCATTACTGGCCTGCTGTGGAGAGGTTGAAATACAAAAAACTTTCCTGTCTTGTATAAGAGAATTACATGATTCACTTGACGTTCCTTCTTCAGCTCGCTTTCCCTTTCCAGACTCCTTGTATCCATTGAAAAACTTTAAACTTGCTGAGAGATACTTGGATCTTGTCTCTGCTGTTAACAAGAAATCTTCTCTTGACTCTGAATTGAAATTTACTGCCTTGACTACTATACATGAGCGTTTCCCGGATGATTTTTGGCTCCATGTCTATACTGATGGTTTGGCTGAGGGGGCTATTAAAAATGCTGGAGCTGGCACTTACTCTATAGACCTTACATTGTCTTGCTCTATTGGAAAACACTTTGACATTTTTGATGGCGAAATAGCCACCATTTCTTTAGTCTTTGTCAAAATGGAGCAGTGTGAAAAGGAAAATATCATCTTTTTTGTTGATTCTAGGGCGACAATTATGACCTTAACATCTTTTAATCTCTGGGAATGTGAGATTTTCAAGAATTGTATGGAAAAAATAGATAATCTGCTGAACATCAAGAACCGCATTGCCCTGCAGTGGATTCCAAGCCACTGTGGGATATATGGAAATGAGCGGGCAGATTTATTGGCTAAGAAAGGATCTCAAATGATGCAACCGGATCCTCCCTTGCCTGTGCAGCATATAAAGCGATATATATCCCACTCTATTAAAGCTAACCGTTTCAGTCTGTATGGGGAGAGAGCTTCCAGAAAAAAGTGGAGCTCCCTGTTAAATAAGTCGGCAAGAATACCCAGTTCCTTGCATAGAGCAGTTGGCTTGGCTTGCTTTAGACTTGCCGTGGGTCATGATTACTTACAGAGTCACCTGTATCGAATGGGACTGACAGATACAGATGTCTGCCCTCTTTGTGACCATGGCGTTCCCAAGACTAGAGAGCACCTCAACATTTGCTCTGCTGTTCTTGACTGTTTTCCTTTATGTGTTACTGACAAGACTTTTAGTGACTATTTTTATCATTCTTCTTTATATTGGGCTACTCGTCGACTTATGACCCAGAGGTCGGAGACGGGCATAGGGTTAAAAAAAAAAAGAAAATTGAAAATTAAAACACACAAACTAATGAAATAATTAATTAAAACACAAAATTATATATATATATATATATATATATATATATATATATATATATACATATACACTACGCGACAGTGAAAATGAAATTTCATGAAGGAGTGGGCAGGAAAATATGCAAATTGCAGGGTAGACGCAGCTCACTGAGTTATGTGTCGGGATAGAGCCACATGGACAGCGGAATGACCCAGGGTCGTGTTCTCAGATGAGTCACGCTTCTGTTTTAGCAATGACAGTTGCCGTGTACAAGTCTGGTGTCGAAGTTGTGACAGGTCCAAACCGGCCGCATCTGTGAAACACCACACTGCACGACAACACTGCATCTTGGTTTGGGGTGCCATCGCCTATGATAGCAGGTCACCTCTGGTCTGTATTGAGGGCACTATGATGGCCCAACGATACATGAATATGAATGATGCGCTGCAACTGGTGACACTACCCTTCCTTCAGGGAGTGCCTAATGCCATTTACCAGCAGGATAACGCCCAACCACATATGGCACACATCAACCAACATGCCCTGCAAGATATCCAGGTGCTTCCCTGGCCACCAGTCTCCTCTAATCTCTCATTAATCAAACACGTCTAGGACATTATTGGATGTTAGTTGTGTGCTCTGTCACTGTCACGTTTAGAAGACGAACTCTGGCAAATGGTTGACAGGGAATGGGCAGCCATCCCTCAGGACACCATCCGCACGCTCATTGACTCTGTACCTAGATGTGTTGCTGCCTGTATCACTACCAGTAGTGGTCCTAGAACCTACTGATCAAACAGTGTTATCACTCAGTGTATATGTGTATCATATTGCAATAAACATCACTTATTGTTTGTTGCTGTCTCTCTCTGTTTGCCAATTTTCCTCACTTTCTGCCCATTCCTTGGTGTCTCATTTTCACTGTCACATAGTGTATATATATATGTATATAGTAAATTAAAATATATTTGAGTGTTGACACTGAAAAATTTTAAATTCAAAGCACAAAATGTGAGTGTTTCATCCATATAAAGCATGATATTGATAAGTCAAAGCCAATAGAAATTAAAAATGTTTCCAGCTATCGAGAACACTCAAACATATTTTTCATTACTTCATCAGCAATAAGTAATGTATTCAACATGTGTTTTGTAGACATAAGTTTATTGGAACAATTTAAAAAATTTTCAGAATGAGAGTGCACTAAATGTTACAACTGTACACTTACCAACAAATATTGCTACTGGATACATTTGTAAAATCACAACGTTGCCATGACAAATAGCTATAAATTGACTGCATTTTCATAGAAGGGTGTATTAGAAGAGGCAATGAACTTTGACTCTTCATAGGAAGATAATTTGATAGAGAATCTCTATAGAAAATAATGTTCAGAAGGAATAAATAATTTCCCAGGGGGTAAAAATACCCATTAAGATAATTTTAAGATGCATTTTTTGATTTTAAATTGTATTGCAATGCTATTGTTTTTAATTTCATCTAAAAACAACATACTTGATTGATTAAAATTAGTGCACATACTATTTTATAATAAAACAAAATATGTATTTAAAAAAAATGTATTTTATAATTTTCAATTACAATAATTCTTTACATGAAATTTATTACTTACTAATCAGCAATATCACTTGCTACAAATTTGATTAAATAGCTTCTATTTGCTCATTCTGTAAATGGAAACTAATCAAACTTGACCCTTAATAAAGTAAACACTGATATTTCACTGTAAAGTATGATACTTAAAAAAAAACCTGATATTTTTTAAAGAACAATTTAATACTAAATAATAATTTAGGGGGGGTTACAAACACGCAGTTGCAAAATACTTGTTTGTTTTGTTCATCGTATAAAATCTATGGGAATTCTTTATGCCATGGGGAAAGAAAAACTTTTTTCTTTCTGTCTGGGTCTTCATCGAGCTTGTGAAGCTTGATATCTGCTGAATCAGATTTATTTCTAGCCTCTGCTTTTCAATTTTCCTTATGTCTTACTATATTTCTTTGTGATGCAAAACCAAAAACTTCTTAGTCTTTCAAAGCGTAAACGAAACCATGTTGCATATTGTTGCCAGCTACAGTAAAGAAAAGTTCAATTACTCTAAAATTTATGTTTGATGATTGGATATTGCAAAAACATCACAGGTAGCTAGTTAGAGCATTTTGGAACAATTGTGGTTTTCATGGAAAATGTTAAGAAGCTTTTTAAATAAAAAAGAAAGAATGGTTGTAGGTGGTGCTCAGCATTTTTATCATTGTGTAAAAATATCATAGTCCAAATTTCATTGTATCAATTGGAGTTTCACTGCCTAAAATACACACTCCAGAGCATATTTTTGAACATTGATAGGAAGGAAATTAGGATTGCAATTGGTCTTCTTACAGGTAATTCTTACCTCAACAGACATCTCCATTTGATGGGACTCAAAGATGGCCCCATCTGTGGGGAATGCCTTTGCTCAGAAGAGACTCTTGCTCATATTCTGTATAAGTGTAAATGTTTGCCATTTTCAGGCTCAAGTATCTGGTCTCACACACCTTGGAACCAGTTTATCTACACTTGATCCCTCTCAGAGATTTCTCTCTTTTGTTTCTGTTAACTGTCTCCTTGGAGACTAAGGTTAGGGTTGCATAATGGACCTCTAGTGGTGGTGCTTTGTCCTTGGTACCACTCCATTTCTTTCTTATCTAGACTGTTCATCCTATTATATTATTTTATTTTTTCTGTTCTATCTATCTCGATCAATACACATGTTTTATTTTAGCTAAAATGGCTCTGGATATTTCCCTTTCAGTTGTTAGGGCCTTCTGCAATACACCTGTCTTTCAACTCTCCCCCTCTCATTAGAAATTTTTTGCAGTTTCTCAAGGGAAATTGCAGCTTCTTATGTTATTTCTCTATTGGTATCAGTGAGTAGTAAATGTTGTTTATGTGCTTTAGTGTTTTATATTTTAGAATTACTTTTCTTCACTTATATATGAGATTTTTTTTTTTTTTTCAAATTATTGAAAAAATCATTAGAAATATTTAGAAGCATCTTGTCTGTAATATCTTTACACATGCAAAATTTTTGCATAGAATTTTTTTCTTATTTTTTTTTTTTTAGTTATTGAGAGACGTTTTCTTTTTCTTTTTTCCCTCAAAAAACTCCAATACAAGAGTGACTGGTATTAACCCTGTTAATAGAAAAGCTAATTATAGAAAATAATGTACGCTATTTAAACACTTTTAATTATGTTAATAGGTTGACATGTTTCAATTGCCAAGTTATAATATTTTCAATTGTCAAGTATGTATATGGATGTAAAATGCTGATTCTTGGCCTGCAAACTTTTTTTCTTCTTTTCTTCAGAGATCATGATCTTAGCATGTGCACCAAACATACAACAATTTGAAAAGTAATTTTTTTTTAATTAGTTACAAAAACACCCCAAAATTTATTAAAGTTGATTTTATTTGAGTTGTGTCCTGTTCTCGATTAACTTCTGACCAAATTCGCTTTCCAAATTTCCTAAAAGTGTTGTGAATGAAATTAACTAATTACTGAACGAATATTAAAGTGATTGGGTTCATGACTGATTCAGTTCAAGAGTGGCTCACTGCACTAATAACACTCTTGCTCTTTAGCTGCAAGTTTTGCAACTTCAGAAATATAATGCTGCATGGTTATAGCTCACTAATTCAAATATGGTATAAATGCAAAATTGCCATTTTTGCTTTCTTTACATGCATAATATAATGTATAGGGAAAATATTGTGATGAGGTAAAAAATTCGAATTCAAATTTTTGACGGAAGAGCATGTTTCAAGCATCCCTAAACTTAAATTGAATGTTTTTGAGGGGATGTCTACGTGTGAGAGAGAGTCTGTGGATGCAATATCTCATGAATGAATGGAGAAAGTAATTTGGTACAATTATTACACTTTGTGAATACTGGGCGCGGTAGCCCATTGGTTAGCGCGCTGGAGTTGCACTCGGTTGGCCCGGGTTCAATTCCAGCCACTGCCAAAACTGCCGCCGTGTTCATGCGGAGTACGATCACGTTAAACATGTGGGTCCAAAAGTCCTTCCGAGAGGTTGGTGGTAGGGGAAGGAGGGTACGGTCCCTGTGGATGCCTCCCCCACTGGGTTCCGGTCTAAATTGGGTGGCACTTCTCGACCGTCCAAACAGTTACCTTACACCTTTCTGGTAGGTCGGACGGTCTGGGTTTCAACTTTGTGAATACTGGAAGCCTATTGATTTTAAATTCAATCAAATGTTCAGAAAAATTCCAAATTTTTGAATGAATTTTAAAAAATCAGGACATTTAATAATTTTAAACAAATAATAATTTATATATTGTTTTCTATTTTAAAATGAATGACACTAACTTTAGAGTGGTAGCTTGAATCATTCTTGAGATATTGCACATTTAAAAAAATGTATATAAAAAAATTACATGAAAATGAACAGTATTATCATCAAATATGTAAGATAGACAGCTAATTTGGCAAATATCATCAACTTAGCACCTTTTTTATTGTAGTGCCAAATTGACGAATATGCCACCAAATTGGCAAAAATGATGCTAAGTTATGAAAATTATGCTAAATTGAGGAATAATTAATAATAAACATATTTTAATATAATATAATGGAGTATAAATTGCTTAACAGATGTTAGTAAAATGTTCAATCGTCAAGTTATATGCTTTAAAATAATTTTACATGCTGTCATCCAGAAAAGCATAAAAAATCATGAAACTTTTCAACATGAAAACATTGTGCCATGGATCTTGTTCATCATTATTTTTAAAAACTGGCTTTTACATTGTTATAAAATTTAATTATAAATGTTGAGGACATTGATAAAATACATCCTTAACATTGAATTTTTTAAACAAATTGTGTAACCATGTAATTACATTTGAAAATTAACAATAGCATTCAATTTTGATCTCATTGTAGTACTGTGCCACTAAGATTTTGGTCAATATGGTAACAAATGTTAAAAATAGATGTTTATTTTGATGCTTTTTTAACTAGTTCTATTTACTTTGCAGACTGGAATATCTATAGCAGAAAGTGATAGCACTCTGGATGAAGCTCAAGACTTAGATGATTCTGAAAAAGCATCAACTGTGTCACGAGAAATTGATCCTGAATATGCTTTGTTCTTTTTAAACAAAGTCAAGGTATACCTTTGTGCAATTAAGTACATGCTTTATGCATGCCATTTTAGATGTGCATGTATTGTATCTGCAATCTTATTTAAGTTGAACTTATGGTAAGTTTTCATTTAGGAACGTTTTCAAACTCAACCTGAAATAGTTAATAGATTTTTGCAACTGTTAGAATCTGTGAGGAGAGATATCACGGTAAGTTTTTGCTCAATTCGTTCTCCTTACTTTTAAAAATTACCTTATTAAAACATTGTGTATGTGAGTTTGTCCACCATACAGCTCCAAGAGCAATGCAACTGGAATAGTAGGTAAGATAATAAATTGAAAGTCTCAAGAGTAGAAATATTTATTTATTTGAGTTTTAAAGTGTATATGACTTAAATTTTGAATAAAACATAACAAAAAATTTAATATAACCCTCTTTCTTCAGAAATACTTCTTTTTTCTAAAGCAGTGTTTTTAAAAGAGTGTTCCACAGAACCCCAAAGGTTCTGCAATAGTATTTCAGGAGTTCTGCAACATATGATAGTTTTTTGTAAATTTTCTTAAAAATAAAAGTAAAATTTGAATGCATAATTTGGACCACAAACATCTTTTCTCATCTTGGAGTTCTTCCATTAAAGTAAATTTCAAAAGTGTTTCATGACCAAAAAAGTGTGAAAAACATTGCTCTAAAGAAAATATCTGTATCAAAGTTGTAGTAGGTAGTGGAGCAATTTGGTGCTCAGAGTAAAATCTAAAATAATACCCCTCTGCCTATTTTGAATTCTTAATAAAAAGGAGTGGTTTTTTTTTTTTTTTTTTTTTACTAATGTCAGTAGCTGCCATTTTAAATTTCCCCTCTCCGACCATCCTTGCTGAAGAACTGCTCTGTATTTGATAGGTCAGATGGCATAGTGCTTCTGTGGTGAGGAAGAATGAAAAGCTGACAATATTAAACTCACTTCAGAATGCTATTGTCTATCCTAATTGAGGCTTTCTAATTTAAAAAGCTATTGGGTGGCTGCACAGCTAGTTTAAAATTTTAATGCTGTTGAATTTAAAGGGGACAAGCTGTTGGATACCACCTGAAATGCTTATTAAGTTTTAAATGTTTATTATCTTAGTTCTTGCTAGTTTAAAATATAAAAAAATGCTGACTTTTCTTTTTAATACAGTACAACCTTGAAAATCCAGACTCGTCCGAACCTTGCCGATTCCGGATTTTCGATTTTTCCAGATTATAGAATTTGAATAAAATTCAGATTTAATATTAACTAAATACACTATAAAGCACTATTTTTAGTAAAAATAATGGCAAAAGTTAAGTTAATCAATTAAAACATATTATTTAATCTAAAAAATAGGGCAAAAGAAATTTCTAAGAAAAAATATACACATTAATAATTTAGAATGTGTGAACGAAATGATAAAATTCCAAAAATAGGGCAAAAGAAATTTCTAAGAAAAAATATACACATTAATAATTTAGAATGTGTGAACGAAATGATAAAATTCCAAAAATAGGGCAAAAGAAATTTCTAAGAAAAAATATACACATTAATAATTTAGAATGTGTGAACGAAATGATAAAATTCCATTTTATCATTTCGTTTAAATATTTGAATTAACATTTGTTATTTCATTAATTTTGGTTTATGGGAAAGCAGTTTTCTTTATCCTGTAGATGGACATTATTTCTGCTCGGTTATAATGCTTCTTTGTTCAAGACCTTTAATTGTATGATCGATTGTTTGCATAAAATTATCAATGGGTATTTTTTCTTCTCCGCATTTATCGTCGCTACTTCGATTTTTTTTTATTTAATATCATATCGCGAATTTCGCCATCATTCAATTTATTTACGATTGACGCATCATCATCACAGTGAAGAACTTCCATTATATCGGCTTTGTCGAGATTTAATGAAGCGCCTGAAGATTTAATGAAGTGCCGAGATTTAATAAAGATCGAGGATTAGCACTTTTGACGATATATTTAAAGGTGTAAATGTGTTTAAACCGTTTTCGCTATTAACGAACGAAAAACAAAAAATAAGAACTTAAAAGTTTTATTTATTCTCTAGCATATATGTAATGTTATGTTTAAAAAGGCTGATGACTCTGAAAAAAGTAAAAGCCTTATTAGTAATAGTCAAATATGTAAAAAATATCGCAGTAGATAAAATAAATATCTTTTCCAAAAAAGAAAAATCTCTCACCCGGACATGGTGGGGCAGGGAAAGCGAAGAAAGGAATTTGCTTAGTTCCTAATCGTAAACGCAGCCGACTGCCCCGGTGACGAGCCGACCCCTTTGAGAGGTCTGTGTGTTAATGACTTTGTTGCTCGGTTCTGGGCGATACGATATTGTTTAGTTATTTATTTGCTATTTATATTATGTAAATATGGCTTTCTAAACAAAAAAAGCAAAATATACAGTCGATTTCAAGTTGACACGTTCGACGAGAACGAAAAAATCGTTAGATAATATCGGGAGGAAGAGGAGATTCTGAAGACAAAACAGAATACATTGAAGAATGGAATTCGTACTGCGAAGTGAACAAAATAAATTTCCATGAGCGTTAATATGAATTCTAGAGATTTTTAGATTTAATTAAATAATCTGTAATAAAATGTTACGATAACGTTTTAAAGTATTTAATATTAGAAATTACATTGTTTCCGAAAAATGTCTTTTTCAATGAGAAAAAGAAATTTTGATAATAAAAATTCCGTATTTAAATAACGATGTATATTTTATGCGAAATAATTCATCATGAGTTGTGACTTGAATAAGGAGGAGAAGGGATTAACGCTAACAACGTAATTCACACTCCAACCACGAGCCTATTTACGGCCGCCCATCAAAACTTCCGTTTTATTTCCGGGTTCAAAAAGTCGACCGGAAAATACAGTAAAATAAATAATCTTACCCTGTTGTTTTTTAAATTCGCGACTTCGTCAGTCCGGGTAAAAAAAAAAAAAAAACGAAAATTTGAAAAACGTCCGAATTTTGGATGTCCGGATTTTTGAGGTTGTACTGTATGTGAATAAAATGTCTTTAAAGATGTGATGAATGATGCAAAAGTTCAATTTTTTTACATATATAACTTTTAACATTTAATTTTGTGAAAAATCAATTTGACATTTCCAGGCTGACCCAGTAGACATCGAAAGTGATGTTTATATGGAAGTGTGTGACTTATTCCAAAGTAATGAGGATTTAATTGAAGAATTTAAAACATTCGTTCCACATGCTTCTATTCCTGAGCCGTACGAGCTAAAGTTTACCTGCACTGTAAGCTTTTCATTTTAATATATTTTATGCTTTATTCCTGCATATATTACTTTTGAATTTTATATTTACTATTTATTTTTCTAACTTTTATTGTATGCATGAGCGTTTTTTCTCCCTGCTTGATTGTTTTGCTTTGATGAGTTTATAATGTACTAGAAACTGTACACTGCATTTCCAGGGATTTAAGCAGGGATTAATTAACTTACTTAAATTTTTGTAAAAGCTTAGTTGCCTGTTACATGAGCACATGCTGAAATTGCAAAATACATGCGAGCACATGCTCCCCCTAAATAAGCACTTAATTATTCTTTAGACTGCTGTTTGGATATGTAATATGCCTTTGTGTCAGTGCTGGGCACATCAATATTTTTTATTCTAATTACAGCTTGCAATCTCAATAAGCCCCTAAGCAAATAACATCAATTTTGATCTTGACATCAGTCTGACCTTTCTACCTCATTTTAGATCTAAGCTTCAAGAAGTCAGCTCTTGATCTCGTATCAAGGACACATGGTAGAAAGCTCCTTCCCCCGTACATAGGAGTGGAAGATTGTTGTAACGTATACTGCCTGCTGGGTTCATTAAAAATATCAAAGACATGTTTTGTATAAAAAATTATAATTAACCAATGAATAGGTTTATGAAAAATAATTTTCTTGAGTAGTCTGTGATATATTTAGGAGCTGCTGAAAAAAAATGAACATTGGATGACACATCAATTTTAGTATATCGTAATATAAAAATCGGAGAGATTTAAAATACACAAAATGTATATATCTTTTAAAAATTTATTAAAATTTGTGTATTCATCATATGGACTTCATTCAAAATTTATTTGAAAGAGAATTTCCCAATCTTTCTGATAGTGTTAAAATGGAACTTCTGTGATAATACTTTAGGTGATGAAGGAATCGATATGTGTAAATATCAGCTTAAATCAGGGTAAAACATGAAATAGCTTAAAATAATTCTATGTAAATATCAACTTAAATCAGGGTAAAATATAAAACAGCTTAAAAATAATTCTAAATAACATCGAGGTGCACCTGTGTATATCAAAAAGTAGCAGTGTACCAAATTTCATGGTCATACGACTTTTAAATTTTCCACTACAGACTGCACATGCAGACATCTTCCTTTATTAAGTAAAATCACAAGGATGAGAATGTTTCTTGAATCTGTGGTCTTTACTACTTTCCTTGCAATACGTAATATATTTAGAGGGAAACATTGTTATTTCTGCATTGACACTTGTTTTACCACTGTAATTGTTTCCACACTGTGAAACAACTGTTTATAGATTTGGAACTTTCCATACCTGCAGTCAAGGAAACCACATGTAAGAATGTGATCTTGCGGACAAATTTGGAGAAGTATCTCCAACATGGTAAGTTAAAAAAAATACCAGTTAGAAACATAAAAAGCAGCAGTTTTCCAAAATATATGTACTCTTAATAAGCTTTGTTCTCGACAGGGAAGTCTAGTAGTTCAATTCAAGTGAATGAATCTGAATGAACAAGTCCTGTGAGAGCTCCCAGTGTTTTAGGCATATAGTCTCTGGATTTGCTATGCAGCTAAACATATTAATTGCTGTTATTCATTGTTTGTCTAAGACTTTGCTATTCATTTTAAGTTTTAATTTCTATCTGAATTTGTGTAATTTGTTCCTGTAAATGATTTATTTCTGCTTTAATAAAGTTGAGTCACCTAAGCATCCCTATATAATATATCCGTAAGCATCTTTCATGCATATTGAATCTAAACAATAGGTTATCATGTAATGTAGCCAATTATATTATTAACAGTAACAATTTAACCAATTATTATTTTTACTTTATTATTCTATAAAGTATAATTTTCCCAAACATTATTGAAATTTAGATTTTGGCAGAAAAGTATAATTTAAGACCTTATGAATGCATTTAAAATATTTTCATAAAGATTTCTGTCTGTGTGGTTATGTCTGTGTCTTTAAGATGGACATAATAACTCGAGTGAATTCATGTACTGCCATCAAATTCTATGTCTGAATTCATTTTGTAAAAAGCTAGAACTGGATGATTATTATTTTTAAATTGTACGATAAAATGTCATATAGTTTGAAATTTAAGATTTCCATAATGTTGTTTCCTATCCAAAAGTATGATTATTCTTGGAACATGTGGTAGTAAGTCTATGTGGTAATTATTTTAACTATGCGATAGTAAAGATAAGCAGAGGATAGGAGCAATCCAGAAAATTTCCATGTGAAACAAATGGGCATTCGATGTTTGGGCCAAACTATATACTTTTTTAATTTCATTTCTGCATTCATATCCACACAATATATGCAGTATACTGTCGAAAACCCATACCACTCTACTGACCCTAGGGCTCAGTAGCAATTTGAGTGGCCGGATGCAGTATACTGTGGAAGACCCAGGCCACCCGACTCACCCTAGGGTATGAGCAGCTGGTTGAGTGGCCGGGGATGCAGTATACTGTCGAAAGCCCTGACCATCCGACTCGTCCTAGGACTTAGAGCAGCAAGGTGGATGGGGGATGCAGTATACTGTGTAAATTTGGTCCAAATTACTTCAGCGATTTTTAAGATTGTGCAGGGCCAACTATTTTAACAAAATTCTGTGTTATAGCTAAACTATATTCATATTTGAGAGAGGGGATTCTGCATCTACATTTACATAATATATAAAACTTGCCACTTAAATTTTAAATTTGATTCAAATTGCTTAAATGGTTTTATGATTATGAAGTACTACCGATTTCCCATCCACTCATTCACAGACTGACGAAAATCATTTCTGTGTATATAGGGACCCTGCTGATGTATTTATGATGAAAACTCAAAAAAATCACTAATTTGATTAAATCACAATCATTATACTTTTCTAGGGCTACATCAATTAAAGTTAAAAGTTTAATTAATCTACTGCTAAAAGCATATCTATCAGGAAAAGAGATTCAAATCACAATCACTATCCCCATTCTTTCTCTAGCTCAATGAAAAAACAAATAAATAAACTATTAGCCAGTATTATTTATTTTATTAGTGGTCTCTGTAAACCTAAAATAATTACCAGCAGCAAATACTTTCTAAAAATAATTATGCATATTACAACCATAAAAATTAACTGTAGTTTTTAAAATTAGTACCCAACTGCTAAAATCCCCAAAAAGCTGTGCAGGTGACAGACCTGTTGCCAACTTAAGAAAATTATTTATTGAAGAATTTTTGCTCAGATTTTTAAATGAATAGCTTGCAAACAAAAGCTCATAATAATAGGAAATTTTTTGTGTTCTGAAACTCATTAGGAAATAAGTAAACCTAGTCAATCCAAAATATTATAAGGTTGAGTGGAACTTCACACTCTACCTATTTTATGGTCCTTTTACTTTTTCTACCAAATGCAGTACAATGTACTCCATTACAAATCAAATATGGATTTACACATTCTGAACTCCCTAGAACGAGCATTGCGTCAATGTGCCTGTGTAGAAATTTATATCCACTTTAGCTCAAAACTATGTTGGATTTTTATGAAATTTCAGATTTTTTGGACTACACTAAATCTCTGTGTTCAAAATATTGAAGCAGTGCTAAAATTTGGTCTAAATATCAATTTGCTACAAACTTTTTGAGTGTGTCAAAGCAATAAAATAAGATAATAAACTGAAAAAATTTTTATTTGAACATTAAATATGACAAAATAAGCATATTTTATGATTGTATTGTAGCAGTAAAAAGGCTAAATCATATTTTTGCCGGGAAAATACCGTAATTTCTTGCATGTAATCCATGGATCATCTATTAAAAATCTCCAAATTTTGAAGGTGTGGATTATGGGCTGCCATGCATTATCTACGGCAATTTTTTTCCAAGCATAAGAAACAATGATTTTGCAAATTTAAAATATGGAGAAGTATATATATGAAAGCATTGTACTAGTTCAAAGTAAAATATTTTTAAAATTTGTTTGTCTAAAGTAGCGACATTGTCATTGTGTCACTTATTCAAATACAAGGTAAATTTCATCATTTTAACTACTTTTGCATAGAGATATATGAGAAAATAAGCAATTGATTCAGTCTGTGGATTATATGGCACTGTGGATTATGCCACTCTGTGGATTATGCGACGCTGCAGATTATACGAAGTACTTCATTTCTCTTTCTTTGAAAAATAAACATGTGGATTATGCACTACCATGGAAGATATGCAAATTACAGCATCTGCAAAAATAACATTGTAAAATGTAAATTTGAATACTTTCTGTAGATACGTTTGTTTGAGTAAAAGAGTGTCTACTTAAAAGAAATATTAGTATTTTAGCTATGCAACACCACCTCTAAATCGCCACTATGCCACAGGTCAAGTAACTCTTATCTGACCAAGTTCTGAAAATCCACAAACTTGTTATTGCTCCTAGTTTAGTTTGCAACACCATTCATAGTTTTATTCTTATACCATTTTGCATGAAAAACTTCCCTCTATTTGTATAATTTTTGTATCTGGCTTTCACTTGTCTATTAATTTTCAACCTCATCCCTAGTGCATTTTTTTTTCCTAACTTACATTTTATTTATTTGTGTTAAATTTTTTCAAACTTTAGAATGCTGGTGATGATATTGATAAATTAGACTCACATTTTCAGAATGAAGATTCAAATGCTTTTAGTGGCTCCTCTGAAGAAGTAAGTGGAATCAATTTTGTCATAACTGAAGTAGGCACTGCTCAGAATGATCACATTAGCATTTAACAGTTGGATAACATAGATGCAACTTTGAAGAAATATAAGTTCTGAGCTAGTAAGCACAAAGTAGATGCTTAAGAACCTAAAATAAAATCTTTATCATATTGAACATCAAATGCAGGAAAAAATATATAAGTTTGCACTAAAATAAAATTTTTTGTTAGGATATAAAATACTGTAGTCCAAAACTATAAAATGCTTTTACTTTTCTTTGATTCAAATCAACAGTCAGCTTCAATTATATAGAATCAGAGTGTGTAGATCTATTTGAAAATCGAAAAAGTACTTGAATTTTAAATTGCAATTTTCTACATCTTGAAAGTACTTGAAAATTGGCATTTTCAGTTTATTTAGAAAAGTTCACCACTTTCAAATATTACTAATAGCTTTTTATTTTCTTATTTAGTATTCCCTCTTTAAGGTTCATGAGATAGATGTGTGTTAAAAGTTATGTTTAACAAGTCAGTCTAAAATATATTTGAATCTAAAATTCATTTTAAGTACTGAAATTTAATTTCACCATTATCGTAAAATTCTATCAATCTGCCCCTTCAAATGGGATGAAACATCCATTCAGGAGTGTGCTTACTGGAAATTTTTTGCTAAGTAGAATTCCATCAACCACTTTCTAAATTGCAACACAAAATCGGAGTATTTGGGGGGGAGGGAGGCTTACTTGGAATTTTCTGTTAAAAGAATGTACGACTACCTTATGTGCACCATTAAAAGGTAAAATAATATTTTTATGAATAAATTTATTTTATTTTACAACAAAATTTTTAATTTTTTTCTGATTTAGAAGGGGCTGTTTAACAAAATTTTTAGAATTTCAAATTGAGATAAAAAGTAAAAATGGTGTATCGACAGAATTGTACGATAGGTCCTTAAACTTCATTGTTTTATGACTCAACAGATTGCACTTCTCATTAATTCATTGATAGATAAATAGTTAATCTAAAATTTCATAAGAGCTATCAAAGTTGACATTTGACAACCTTTGATTTGATTGATATATTTCAACTCATCAATTTATACAATAATCAATAGCATTAGTTGTTTGTCCTGATTTTTCTTTCCAGAAAAGGTAACACAACTTCATGAGGAACTATCCATGGCAAAATATTGTATGGTACTTGAAAAGTGCTTGAAATTTTTTCAAGAACCATATGCACATCATGTAGCATGATAGATATAATTTTATGTGTGTATGTTTAATATGACTAACATATAAAATTATATTTGTTATTTATTTGTTAAAAAAATCAATTTGGACATATTTCACATATAACATTATTTACACAAGCCTGTCATGCATGTATTTTTTTTTTTTTTTGACATTTGAAAGTGCAGTATTATATGACACAGCTTTATTTCTAATGTAATCAGGTAAGATTAGAACATTGTGATATTAGAACTTTTAAGTAGTTATTTACAATCTTTCTAAAATAATTTTCTGTGTCAAGAATGTTTTTATTAAATAAATTAACTTTTTTTAGTTCTATGTTAATATCTAGTTATAAAGCAAAGTTACAATCTGTTTAGTGTTTAAAATTTAATATCAATCAGAGACTGTTAACATATGTGATCATATCTTGAAGTAGTGTTTACTGTATTGTAAAAGTAATGGTATGGGGATATTTTGAAAAATCTAAATTTGTAAAAGATTTGTTTGAATGTTACACATATTTCATAGCACATCTTTGTGGTGGGAGATGGGGGGAACCACAGTATACTTCTGAAAAAGTCTCAGGTAATTTAAATTCAGTTCTCAAAATTTCAGAGAAAACTCAGAAATTACATTTTTTTTCTCTTATGAAACTCTCTTAGGAAACATTCAGTAAAGGATTCTCTTAGGAAACATTTAGTAAAAACCTGAAGAAAGACCTCTGTTTTATCATATTGAAGGAGTTAAACTGTTTTTATAAGGAGTTTTCCCCTTGATAACTATGAATTTTATTTTTAAAGTTTTATTTCATGGCTGTTTTGACTTTTAATTGGCAATTTTTCAGAAATTTTTTATCAGCTACTGATTTTAAATTTATTAAAATTTGATAAAATGATGGTGTACTAGAAAATGTCATAATTCAGGACTCTGGATGCTTGTGAACATTTATCTGAAAAACCTGATGTACTCAGAATTACCTTTGCATGTTTGTTTCGAAACTTCTTAAATCAGGTATGTGTTGAAGGTTCTTTTCATAAGGTCTCAATTTTGTAAAAAAAAAATAAATATTAATTTTATGAGAATTTTATTTTAATTATGCAAAAGGGATTTCAATGTTAATTGTGTGAAAATAAATTTTGAAATTTAATTATGAAAATTTAAAGAAAATCACAAAGTAATTTCTTTCCTACATATTAATTTTATTTTTAAAATTGGTTTCATTTTTGTTTAACTTTTTTAGTTATTCTGTATTCTACACATTCGTGGATTATTCAGTCACTCATATGAAAAACAAATACAAATTTTCACTTATTTAATTAAATAAATGAGAATTTTTAGTTGGTATCCTAAGGTGTCAAAAATGTATAAATTCAGAAAACCTAAGTTGCGATGCTTGATCCCATATGTTGTAGACGAAGTCAAAAGACCTAAAAATTCTAAAGTCGCTATTTCTGATGTTAGAAGAGTAGAAGCATTTTGTAGCCAGGTAAGTTTTTTCTAAACTTAAACTGTTTTTCAAATAGATTGTTGTCAAGCATGTATAGAAAAAATATCCTTAAAATGTATGTTTATAAAAATCTCTTTTCAGTCAAACATGCTTATACAATTAGTTCTGCCTTCTAACTTTTTATCAGATCCATAGTGTGATTATGGCACTGACCACTGAAACATGGAAGCTCAAGATATGGGTATTTAGAAGGACTTCTTGTCAAAAGTTAATTTTTGACTTTAATCCCCAATACTCGGAGAAAAAGCAATTTTTGAAAAGGGTAATTTTGAGTGTCAAAAACAAACAAAGAGTACACTCATAATTCACAATGTCACCTTGCTCAAATCTCAGGGGAATAAAGAGATTAAATAGTGTTTGAAGAAATTTTATCAAAGAGATGCAGAAGTATTTTTGAATAGATAAGTATTTATTAAAAATATTAAAAAAAAAACTTTCTTGAGCAAGGAGGCAGGGTGCAAAATGCACAGAAGGGGGAGAGAATGATCTAGTAAAATAGTATTCCCAAATTATGGGATGAAAAAAGAAATAGTGTGACTAGAATGTTCCTTATGAAAGAAGCAGATTAATTTAAAAACCAAAGCAGGAGTTTGGTCCAAGCTTATATATTAAATCCTTTATAATTCTGCTCTTTCATTCCAAACTGAACAATAGAATTAAATTTAAGAGGGTTATTCTCTCACATAAAAACAGGAGAAAACTTTACCAGTGCAACTTTACCAGTGCATTTAAAAAAAGGGGGTAATAAAATGTCAGGGTTTTGTCAAAGAAATCTTGACAAAAACTAGAAATGGCAAGGAAGTTTAAGTTTTTAGCTAGCATTTTAAAATTTATTTTATAAAGTTTCTTGAATATATTGTATATTTGTCTCTGGAGAAGTGCTCCTATAGCAAAGGAAATTTGGTAATTTGGTTTAATTCTTAATATCTCAATTTCGATAACCTGGAAAATTTCATAAAATTATCTGGAAAAATCAGTAAAATTATTTTACAAATTGTAATATATAATTATAAAATGCATATTTTACTAAACTGCATATCCAATATCAGTCATGTCACATGCGCATGCCATTGAAATAGCACAGACAACTGATAACTGATTTGTCCAGTTAGAGTCAAAATGGCGGTTGTGCCCACCAGGATGATTTAAAAGTCAATAAATATTAAAAAAAATTATTTTAGTGAATTGCTAATGAATAATAACACAGTTTGCATAGAAATGCTTAAAATTGCAATGGGTTTTTTTTTCTCCCCTAATGTAAATATTTTTAATTACAATTATGTCCATCCAATAGTACTGTACCAGGAATGATGTCACAGAGTGACAGCTATTAAAATAACCTCAAAGACAAAAGGAGCTAATAGCCATCATGTTTTTAGACTGTGCTTCATAATTATGGCCACCACATTAAACATTTATTATCATAAAGTACTTTGTGTTCTGTTATACATGCACATCAAACAATATGATGAACATAATTGTAACTAAAAAATTAAGAAAAAATTATCTTAAAAAAAGTCTTGTAATTTTTTACATTTCTGTGCAAGCTGCATTACTACATATTACAATTCACTAATTATTATTTTTTTTTTTTTTTCTAATGTTTACTGATTTTTAGATCACCATATATACAAGTTATGTATTTTTCATCCTTTCATCAAATATGCAGGTATTTGGAATGATGTCATGTTAATAAGCACATATTAGGAAGCATCGCATGCTTTTATCATCTCATGTTAATAAAACGAGTTTTGCATGCTGCACATGTACTGGACAGTAATAATGTGTGTTAGTTGAATTTGTGAACTGTTAATCTTGTTTAAATGATATTGCTTTGTAATTTTACTGGTGTATAATTTCTAAAATGTAGTAATACCCCAGACATATGGCAAGTTAGGTTCCAGAGTGTACCATAAGTCAAAGTAATATATTTTTTCTCTTATCAATGTATGCAATATACTGTGATTGTCATATACATACATAACTGCACTGGGTTATCAAATTCATGCACAACTAAGTATTATAAATACTTTAATGTCAATTTAATTACAAAAACAAAAAGATAAACACAAAGAAATGAGAATGCATCTTTGAAAATAATCTGATGAAATAAATGTATATCAGTAATATTAATGCACTGCATGAATGGTAGCATTCCACAGCATATGCAAAATGTACGTAACTTAAAATCCAACATCATAATTTCGGGGTATAGTTCCTATGCAAAGTGTATGTAAGTACAAGTGTACGTATGTCCAGGGTATGATTGTATATGAACTCTGGTACCTCAATTAATTTGCATGATTCTCGTTATCTAAATTTTTGCTGGCATTTTATTGTTGTTGTTTCTTATCCCACTTGACCGACAGCAACATCAGATCAAGTCCATGAACCTGTGAGTCTTCAAAAGATGAAGAACTACTCTAGGACTGGAGTACAGTTGGCTCCTCTGGCATCCAATACATGTCAAGGTATGGGCAGGAGAGGCCTGAGCTAAATTGTACTTCGGGCAAAGAGGATATACCTTAGAACCCAACACATGCCGAAGAGCACGAAGATGGCTGCTGCGGAGTCTGGAGAAAAAAACAGATCTGTCTGTTCTCCCCTACTTCCTGCCCCAATCAAAGCAGTACCAGGTCGACTACAATCATACCACTCATGTACAGGGGCCTTTCTCCAAGTGGAGTTGATTTCAAGTTTGACCTGAGAAGCAAGTTCCGAGAAAGCAAGACAGCCACCGTCAATAGAACTCCTAAAGCTGCCCTCCTTGGCCAGACCATTCGCAACCTCATTACCGCAAATGTCTACTTGAGATGGTATCCATTGAAAAAATATTGGCATTTTGTTCATACATATATAATGCTTTTCATGTTTAGGTTTCTATGAATATATCCAGATCTCTTCCTCTTATTTTATCTTTTTTGTTTTTAATACATGACACAAACAATGAAAATTGAAAAAAAAATATCCCTTTTTTTTTTCACACTGAAAGGTGGAAGAAATTTTAACATCTTTAATTTTCATAAATATTATAAAAATGTAAATTCAAACTATGTTTAATGTTTAGATTATGGGGAAAAATGCAATTGCTATAAGAAAAACTTTGTTATTAATTCAGAATTTAATGTCAAATAAGAATTGTGTGCTAGTAAAAATGCTAAACTATTTCAGTAGTTGCCACTGCCATCGTTCAACATTTTCAATAGCACGGTATACTAATTTGGTATTAAAATCTTAGTTTTTTTCCTACTGAAGAAGGAAACCCAAACATATCTGAAACATGTACATATCTGTTTTTTATCATTTTATTTGTTCAGTAATTTATGTTGTGATTTCTTTATTTAATGGAATTCAATAGAGTTGTTTGCTACAAACATAAATGAAATGAAGGGAATTTTACACAAGTAGCATAATATCTTTAAAAAAACATGCATGATTATATTTTATAGTCATGAAGACTGAAGAGTTATTTTATATCTATTCCGGAGTCATTTCTGTCTCTCTGTTCTTTCAATGTACTTTGCCAATATACAGAGTGTTATAAAAAGATTGGACAACTAAATATCTTTTGAACAATTAGTCATAGACCAATGGTTCCAATTAAGGTAGAGTACCATCCTATGCATATTTTGATTATATGGCACCTTAAAAGAATACAAAACTTAACTTTTAAAACAGGCTGTCTGAAAAATATTTTTTATTTTTCTTGCATTATTTCACATAGACCAATAATTCAAACAAAAAAAAAGTTAATTGCCATTCTACTAAAAAAACCCTGATATATCAATTAAAGTTTCTGACAAATAATTGAGGACTATATAAAATTTTTTGTTAAAGTTAGATACACATCAGAGTTTCATCTAACGAAATTCAATTTTTGTATGA
The DNA here is from genome assembly GCA_951213105.1 of Amaurobius ferox. Classification (NCBI taxonomy): domain Eukaryota; kingdom Metazoa; phylum Arthropoda; class Arachnida; order Araneae; family Amaurobiidae; genus Amaurobius; species Amaurobius ferox. The sequence continues at coordinate 93,863,504 of OX578149.1, read as the reverse complement.
CTCTTCAAATCTATGTTTTTGTCATTTCAGGTCAAAATGGTTTAAGTCCTATAACTTTAACCATTTTTACAAATTTTGCATATTAGAGAATCAGGTTTTTTTTCCAAAAAGATCTTTAAATGAATACGAAATGATTTGCTACTTGGAGTGTCCTTTGTAGAGGTCCATATAAAAAATTAAATTTTGTACTTTATTGTTAAAACATAGCACATGACCAAAATTGCTGTAGTCTGAAAGCCTATATTATTTGAAGCATTTTTTAAATTGAAGCCATTGGTCTGTGATCTATCATCGTTCAAGAGATATTTAGTCATATAGTCTTTTTTAAACACCTTGTATTTCATAATTCTTTTTTCTTTTTAATGAAAGGTCTCGACCAGTAGATTTGCCCAATATTTTTGATTAACTCAAGAATATATTCAAATTTGAATTATGACCACTTATTGAATTTGTAGTAGTCCACAGTGTGTTCTTAAATTCTACCCAGCACACTTTTAATCAAAAGATCTCAACCTCTAGATATATGCAATTTTGCCTAAATAGAGAACATGCTCAAATTTTCAGTATGGTCATTTATTGAATCTCACTTTAGTGTGTTCTCATGATCTACTTGGTCAATTTTCATGATTTTTCTTTAATAATGAAAAGTCTCCGCTAGCAGATTAACCTAAACTTTTTACCTAAAATGAGAATGCATTCAAATTTGAATTATGACTATTTATTGAATATACTTTTCCCCAACCATGTTCTCAGAATCTATTAGATTACTTTTCATAATTTTATTAAACAAAAAGTATCGACAGGTAGATTTTTCCAAAATTTTTTCTTAACCCAAGAATACATTCAAATTTGAATTCTAAACTTTTATTGAATCTATCTGTCCCCAACATGCTATCAGAATCTATGAGGTCAGTTCATGATTTTATTTTTAAATGAAGGAAACTTTTTATAAGGTAAGTATATGTAGCACACCCTGTGAATGCTGTATTGTTCTAGGTCATTTGAAAATTAAAAAGAGAAATTATTTTAGATTTTTTATTTAGTGTTTCTCTCTAGTAAAACTTTTTATTATAGAGTTTTTGTATCATAATTGTGAATGTAATTTCAGGTATTACGTAAAATTTCAGCTGTTAATGATCAATCAATTGCTGCTGTGGGAAAATATGGCTCTTATGAAGAACATCTCTTTTTCGATAAAGTAATACTTAGTTTCTAAACTCAAGCTGTTGTTATTGAAAACTTTATTTTCTAAAATTCACTTATGTTTGAAAACTTAAGACTAATATTGTTGTTATTTTTCATGATTAAATAAATTCAAACTCATTCTAATGAGTGTAGATTAAAATCATCATTGGATTTACTCCTCCCCCCTCCCCTTGCATAGCATTTTTGCATAACAATTTTATTTATTGTCATGCTTACAAGATATATCATACACCTTGAAGGGAAGTATATATCTGTGCCAAATAAAATCCTCATTCAACAGCATTTGAAGCAGGAAAGATAAGAATTTCAAATAACCAGTGGTCACTCAAGGCTCTATAAAAGTGATGAGGCAACACCATTTTTAACACTAATGAAAATTTGGGTTCATTTTTGAAAGAAAACAGTGTCTTAATAATGTTATGTTATTTTAAAAACTGCTATAATTTAAATGCTCATTTTAACTAAAGTTATTAGGTTGAAATAAATATATAATTATAGTTGCAAATTCACCAAATTCTAATTTTGGGTTTTGAAATGGTTGTATTTTTAAGTGCCTAAATCATTGTTTTAATAAGAATATTAAAAAAATAGCCCTTTGAAACAGTTTTTTGTGTAAAACATAAAATAATTATAAAAATTGTAGTCGATGTAAACAGATTGCAAAAGAGGATAACATTTTCATAGTAAAATAAAAAATTTCAAGGGCCACATACAAATGCAGTTTCCTATTATATTGTCAAATGGTCTTTGACAAATTACTAATTAAAAAAGCAAAATATTACATTAAAACTAATACCTATACTAAAATAATTTTTAACTAAATGGTTTATTTGGCTAAGTATAGCAAATTGCATAGTATAAAATTTTATTTTCAAAATGCTTGAATTTCCCTTGAACCTTTAAAAAATAAAGAAATTTGCTCAGAGCTCGAGCGAAAATGCAAAATATTATAGTTTCCTCAGAAATGACAGGAAATTAATAGCTAGGGTTTAGTATTAGAAATTAATTAATGTCTGTCTTACATTGTGTTTTACAAGCTGCTTAATTTATTTTCTCATTATCTTTTTAAGGGTAATTTGATTAAAGTTAATCTAAACTTAATTTCGGGGATCAATTAAAAAATGACATTTTGAATGTTTGGTTACAGAATTTTAGTTGGAGCAAATTTCTGACCTGTAGACAATGCTTCAACTATGGTTTAATATTTGAAAAATTTCTCAAAAGGCAGTTATAAAATGTGTTTTACGGCTGCTAGTTTTTTTCTCAGTATTTTTTTAAAGGTAACTCAACTTTATTTTGGTTATTGATTAAAAAAAGTTATCTCCGATGTTTGATAACAAATTTTAGTTGAATGCATCTTACTATTGATACTTCAATTAGTGTTTAATATTTGAAAAAGTCAGTCAAAATTTGGTTACATTTAAAAGCCAGTTTTTTCTTCTCAGCATTTTGACAAAAAATAACTTATTATTTTTGGAGATAGATTGAAAAATATTATTGTCGATATTTTGTATCAAGATTTTAGTAGAGCAAATTTGCACCTCACTGTCTTGGTACTTTTTTTAACATTCTTCTACAAAAATTGCATAATTATGTATTATAGTGTGCAAATGTAAATTCTCAATGTGCAATGTTTCGGCGTGAAGACATTGGTGTAAGATCAAGATAAATGTTTCAAAGGTAATTTCACTGAAATTTGATAATCTATAGATACTTCACAATAATAGCAATACAATATTAAATTTGTATAGCATTTATGCATGATTTACATTTCAATTTGCTATGTTATATCACTTAATTCAACACTGATTAAGACATTCAATACCAGAACCCTGAATACTTCCAGTCCAATTTTATCATATTTTGATACTAGTATTGTTACAAAAATATCAGTAGTTTGGTATTACCTGTTTTTGTACATTTATCAAATTGTTAGATTGAAAATAACTATTATTCTCTACTGTTCTTTATTGTCCATCATATATTTTAAGCTCTTAATAACAAGGTATGAATTAATGCCACTCATTACATTATTTTATCATCATTTACTGAATTTATGTTAATTCAAAAGTATATTCTCAATTCCTTTCATTTAGTTTTTGAGAACAAAAAATATTCTCAAAAGTTTTATCATTCGAATAATAGCTAACAAATCTGCTACAATAATAACACATTAAAATAAAAACTTTGTAAATGCAGTATACCTACAAATATAATACTGTCATTTTCCTGCATCATTGGTGTTTTACGTCTTTCATGATTTCTTTCCATGGTGATGACAACATCTTATCTATAACCTTCAGCCATCTGTGCTGTTTTACCTCAGTTGCTGGTTTGACTGGAGTAAGTGAGTCACGCTTTTTGTTGGTACAGTTTATATTTGTGTGTATGCTGTATTTATGAAGTTTTCATTTTATCGAGTTTTATCACTATTTTCCCTTAATTCAACATATTAGTGTTTGTAGCCAGTATAACCAACTTACTTCTGAAATATATTTGAAATTCTAATCTTGTTCACTTGAAAATTATTAATTTGTTCATATTTTTCAATGTTTTACATTACCTTATGTGTAATTAGCCTATTTATTATTATTATAATATATATATATATATATATATATATATATATAATTGAAGAATTTTAATTTATTTGTATTATATATACCAGAGATTGATCATTTATTGAAATTGTTCTGTATAGCTAAAATGAAAATAAGATGGTCTGAAGTGAATGTTTGATGTCAATAATGACTATATGACAAGCTTGTGAAGATGATAAATAGAACATTATAAATAGAACATTATAAATAAAACATTATAAATAAAACAGGTACTAAATTGGTATAAAATACCCCTTTTTCCCTGTTCTATATATAAGTTAAGGAATTGAAAAATAATGACATGTGGTAAAGATTGTTGAATATAATCCCTTAACTACACCCTTAGATTAAATTTTTTTGTATTATAAATCATATATGTAATACAGGTACTTAAGGTGCTAATCCCCTTGTTCCCTGTATAAACATACATAATGTAAAAGCAAGAATATTGTATAAGATGAAAAGTTGCAAAACGAAAAAATTTTTTGCATGTGGAGCTAGGCTTTTCTGGCTCCCAAAATTTTTTTTTGAAATGAATAAATTAAGAAAAGTATAAAGTATTTCCGAAACCATGTACATTATTAAGGGCAATACCTGGTTCGTTAATGCTGATTCTACGTTTTTGTGTGCATTACTGTAATTTGTATTACAAATATATATATATACATATATAATTTTTTTTCTGTAATGGAATTTTTTTGTTTCTTGTAATTGATAATTTGGTTTTCAAGAGTTAAGACTGGCACAGAGGTGTTGTTATATTCAGCTTTTTCATCTCATTAATTCTCTTTGTATATTCATGTTTAATTAGATATGTAAAAAGACTTTTTTAAAAATTAAATTGAAGGATTAACCCTGTTGTTTTTCTTTGAATTTTTTCCTATTTCTTCCATCACTAATGTGCTAAAATCCAAAAGTGCCAGTATCACGATTATGAAAATTACAAATACCAAAATACTATTTTTTAATTTTGTCCCAGTATTGAATGCCCTAGTCTAAATAACAAATCAAATAAGGCTTGTATAAAAAACGAGTACTGTTTATATCAGATATTTATTTTTACATTCTGAATACAGTGGAAACTAGTTATAGTAAACATAAGTTATAAACTAATGTTCGTTCTGCTAGGACTGAATGCATAGTCCTCATAGAAGTCTTGTAGCATAATTGGACTCCATGTTTAGCAAACTTGGGTATAAAGAAATTTTACCTAACCAATTTCTAGCACAAAATAGTTCAAATTGAATTCCTGGATAGCTCATAAGAGTTGTTTTTATGCAAACTCCTCAGTATTATACACTCAAAGACAAGACAGCCAAAGAACAAATAGAAATTGATATGATGTACTCATCTGCAACAGAAAGACACAAGCTTTCTTTTTTAACAAACTTTACTCCATAAGGATTAAGTTTCATACTACATACATTTTCAGTTTCATACTACTTGCCCATATGTCATGCATGCGCATTAAGTAGTTAAAGAAGTTTGATTCATTATAAAACACTAAACTCACTTTCGCCCCAAAATATATAAAGCACTCCCACTGCAGATACCAGCACTTATTATGTGCTCATCAGCATGGAATAACTCATATATTCAATGGCAACAAGAAACTTGCTGTAAGCTATAATTTTTGTGAGCTTCTATGAGAACTGACAATTTCAGTCCTTTCACTTGATCGGCAGTTCGTTTACAATTTAACTCTGATCACACGAAGTTACAAAGGCAAAGCTAATAAAACACAAAATTCGCCTATAAGGGGCATTCCAAAAAATTTGGAAGGCCATTGCAGATACCAGCATCCAGTCTATTAACTTTTTCCTGCAGACAAGCACATAATGAATGCAAAACCAGTTCATGGATGCTGGTATCTGTTATGGAAGTGCCTTCCGTATTTTTGATTCATTATGCCATTAGTGGACTTGTATATGAAGTATACTGCTATGAAGTATACTACTATGCCATTAGTGGACTGTAATATGAAGTATTATTCAAGGTGCTTGTAAATCTTAAAAACAGCTTTCTGATTTCGATTACCTTGAAACTGTTTAAATTTGTACCAAAGTTGCTTATTTTTTTAATAGATTTCACAGTTAAAAAATTACAATAAAAGTAAGGAAAGTTTCTTCCGTCCAAGAGTGACAATTAGATTACAAACTGCTGAATCTTTCCCATCCCCATATGAAAAAGGGATCAAGTTGTTTCCTATTTTCCAGTTTCTATTTCTTTCAGTTTCCTCCACTATCCTTGTAGAAACTCAACCCTGATTCCCTGAGTCTAATAATAGATTACTGCAGTACCCATAATCAGGATGTACCTAAAAAATCGCAGGGCTTTTCCTGTGACATTTATTTCATTTTAGTTATATCTATGACCTCCTGATCTTCCAATCATAAAAACTTTCTTCCATTTTTAGGATTCATTTGTAAAAGTGTGTAATATATTCATGAATAGCTCACCTTTCCTAACTCATCATTCACATAAAATATTGCCAAGAGTCTGTTTTCAAAAGATCTTAAATATGTCACTATATCACTGGCTAAAATTTAAAGAAATTTTTTATAAGCATTCCTCAAGATTTCTTATATAATGTTAAAATCAAATTTAATTATATTATGTGAAGTTTGATAAAAATTCATAATACACTAAACCTACTTTTTTTACAGTACCTAATTTTTTTTTCTGTAGTCCTTAAAAGATGGTGGAGCCTCTCACATTACATATTTTTTAATTTTCATTTTTTTTTTTTTTTTTTTATAATATTTCTGAAACTGCAATCTTCCTTCTTGTATTAGGTAAGAAAAGCTTTACATCACAAAGAAGTGTATGATAACTTTTTGCGATGCCTAATGCTTTTTAATGAAGATGTCGTGACCCGATCAGAATTATTAAAAGTTGCAACTTCATTTTTGGGGTAAGTACTGTTTATTAATCTCTATAAAAAGGAATTGTGTTATATATTTTTTGATTCATAACCAAATACTTTGTAAAATATTTTAATTTCAGCAATCCCTTGTTATCTGGTGAGTATATGTCCAACCATCCCTTGTCCATCCCTTGTTATCTGGGGGGTATATATATGTCCAACCAATATGTTACAGCTAAAAAACCTCAGATAATTAAACTGTCTATACAAAAATAGAGATTGTGTCTACAAACTGTCCTGATTAACCCATATATAGCAGAAAATTTAGATAGTTTTATCAGTTATTTCATAAGTCAAAGACAAATTTGAGACAAATGATACTTTAATTTAGAGATTATGATATTTATTAACATATAAAAGTAACATTATATAAATATTAATGTAAAAATTGTACATGCATAACAAAGCTCTTAGTAAATATCTTGATATGGTCTTTCTAAACCTCATTTATATTTCAATATTCTTTCTATGAAAGGGAGCCCTGGAGCCTGGCCCTGGTGGCTCCAATTCCAGGGCTGGGTTTTGTTTTGTGTGTGTGTGGGGGGGGGGGCATTCAACCACATATATGCTCTGTTGTTTTCATCAATACTTAAAATTTCTTCTTTAGCTAGAAATCAATTGTGTTGCATGGTGCAAATATTGTTCTGATAATTACCAGAAATGGGAAATTTGGCCCAATGGAAATTGATGCTCTCATGGCTCTGCAAATGTGAAGTTTTGAGCAAACTCTAAATTTTTAAAATGGTTATAGCCTAGTCAAAAATGCTGGTGGTTGTAGTTAGATTTCTAGGTGCCTGAATTTCCTAGTGCCTAGGATTTGTACAACTGTGACTTAACCAATGGAGCATTCTATTTATTTTTGTAAACTTTTTTTACTGTTTATCATCATCTGAGATCTTGATTAATACAAAGGTAAAAATGCGAAACAAAATAAGGTGATGAGAGGGTATGCAGATTTGAGTGGTATATATATTTTTATTAATTGAACCATAGTCTGTTTTTTATAAATTTTTTGTATTCTTTTACAGTAATTTTGTTTTTGAATGACAAAATTTAATAGGATTTTAGCTAACAATAAATTTATACTAGTGTTGCCATATGCAAACATTAATTTATATTATTTTTAAAATATTGCTTACAAACAAATAAGTATTGTACATTATTTAAATAAATCAAACCATTGCATATTGTTATGTTGATTTTTAATATTTAGTAATTTTAGAGTATTTATTATTTATTTAAATTACTTGTGTATCAATATTCCCTTTTTCTTAATTTTAAGTATTTAACCATTTTATATTTATTTAGAGTTCTAATATTCTATTCCATTCCATATTAGTTTATTTATTTATCTATTTATTACTCAGGCTGTCCAGCTCACTCAAAGGGTGATGAGCAGTTACAAGGTACAGCCGGAAAAAGGACAGAAAAACAATACATAGAAAAACACACACAAAAATTTCCATAGACATACATAAACAGGCAATATGTTAATGGAATTCCATTCATTATTGAATTATTATTAATCAATATTCATTCATAAATTAATATTCCATAGTTACTGTAGTTAAAAATTATTAAGTTGAAATTAGTTTTCTTTATGTTTTAATTACATAAATTTATTTAAATTAATTATCTAAATTGTAATGCTTTTATTTCTCTTTTTATTTGCATTCATTTAATACTAAATTTATGATTTTCATTTCAGCATTAATTAATTTATCACAATTTTTCACAAAATTCTATATTTCTTGCCTTCTAAAAATGTCAGTTATGGCCATCATTACAATTATTTTTTGTACTTTATGTTTCAGTAAGTTTGATTATTTCCAATTAATTATATGTTTTATTTTATCACATAGAAAGTTTCCAGATTTACTCAAAGAATTTAAAGATATTCTGGGGTTCAATGAATCAGGCCATAATATTGAAACAATCCCAATGAAGATCATAAATTACGAAAATTGTCGACTGGATCCTGAAATTGCCTTAGACATTGGTGAGTATTCTGATTTTTTTGTCTTTTCTCTTTGCTAAATTAATTTAAGCCTTTTCTTTTCTCCAGTCTGATAGAGCCAACATGGTTTTGCATGAATAGCATTTTGTAAAATAAAACTCCTGTAAAGTTCAATAAGTTTATTCAATTTTTTCAGACTCATTTGTTTTATTTACAGGCTTTCAAAGGACTTACGAATTACTCACTAACTGTTTATAGCTAGCACTTTTAGTTTTCACCCGTATTTCATCTGGATATTCCAGCCATAGACTTCATGTCAAAATATTGAATTAACTTGCTTGGTGACATATAAATTAAACTTATACAACATGCTTGATGAGATTTGAGATTTAAGTTAATATGTAAACTTGCCTGGCGGTACATAATATGTACTTGATTACATATATTCCATCTATTCTGTTCAAATCTTATCATTCATTAAACATCTTTAGAATGCCCAAGTCCATTTAACTTCCTAATTTTTTTAAAACAAAACAAAAATATTGCGTACTTGTGCACCAGTATTTCACAAATCAGTGAGTAAACACATTTAGCTGTAACATTCATGACAAAAAAATTTCATTCTTCTTCAACTTGACCAGAAGATTACTCAAAAACTGTAACAGAGCTTTATTAAAAAAATATATATATGGATTATGAAACTGGATTACTTAATACATATTTTTGTAGCTTTTATAGTTATATAGCTTTAGTTATATAGTTATATAGTTTTGTAGCTTTTATAATCTTTTATAGTTTTGGTGATATTTCAAATGAAAGTAAGACTTGCTCAGACAAATACTTTTTCAAGTTTTTTTAAGTTTAAAATATTGAAATTATTTTTATATATTCATAATCTGTACCATATTTCCAACAAAACAAGAAAATTATTTACATTTTTGACTATTATAAGTTCAGAGATATAACTGTCCAAAGAGAGTATTTACATTTTTCATAACCCTTCAATTTCCACCACAGATTCCTCAAACATAGTGTTATTCACATCAAAAAATTCCAATTAAGATTTTAAGGAAATTTCTATTTTAAGTTCTGTAAATATTAATCATAGATCATAAATAAACATGATCAATGCATAAAAAAGTCAGATAGAGCCTCTCTATTTTTTTTTCTTTTAATAATAATTTTATTACTTGTGAACTTTACCTCTGTTTTATATGGTCACAACTCCTATTTTTAATGACAAAACAGGATATGGTTACCATCAAGAGTAATTCAAGGTTATATTATTTTAAAATATAACCTTATGGCCGCAACTCCTGTTTTTGTTCACATCCTGTTTGATTTTCATCAAAATTTCAAATGCAGTTTCATTATCAGATTTTTTCAAGTCAGTTTAATTTATGTAATACTGACATGAATACCAGATGTTACCTGATATTTAAGGTGCAAAACTGTGATAAAAGTTACAGCTGAACATTCAGCAAATTCTTAATATCTAAGCACCTTAACAATATGTCCACTTAAAAAAAAAATAAAAAAAAAAATGACTTGCTACATTGGCTGCATATGCTCTAAATCAGGGGTGGCCAACCCAAATGACCTTGCGGGCCACTTCAGAAAAACATTATAATCCCGCGGGCCGCATATATATATATATATTATTGCCAATGGCCAGGCACTTGACTCATCGTCATTCGCCCATAATTCGGCCTTATATGTGATCCATTTAGCCGTCCTAGGGACGTTGCCCCAGGTGCACCAGAGGGGGGGGGGCGGAACACACTGCGCCCACAACACAACAACATCCATGCCTTACGTGGGGCTCGAACCCACAACATGGCGGTCGAGCGATTGCTTTGGAAACGCATGCCTTGACCACTCGACCACCACGTCGGCCCGAGGGCCGCATATAAAAATATATATCTTTATATTAGATTTGGACCCATTACAAACATTTATTGGAGTGAAAATTTAAAACAGAATGAATTATTATTATTGTTTTCATTATTTTTCATGTATACAAACATAGATAATATAATAATAATAATGCAATGATCGAATAATGTTTAATTTATTTAATTAGTGAGATATTTGTTTCTCAACTCTTTCACTTAGTTTTTGCAAGTCGATCTCGATAAATTTCATTTTCGAAAAAAACGATTCACAAGTGTAAGTTGATCCAAAAGCGCTCACAACTTTTTGTGCCAGATCTCTCAAATTGGAAAATTTTTCTTTTGTGACATAAGTGTTATAAAAATCTATTTTTGATTCTGATGTTTCAAAAATGTGTTTTAATTCATTATTGCATTGTAAGTCAATCAGTTCCATTTGGAGATATTCTGGGGCCGACTCAACATCGACTATCGACATGAAAGGGAGATGAATATATTTCAAATAATTTTTTGTATTTTTCTAAAATGCAATACTGCCCATGCAATACTGCCCACTTCTAAGTATGTATAAAAACAGAAGCAACGTGTAAAATAGAAACAGTTATGGGATTTATTTGTTACAAAACACTACACTAAAAACAAAAATATTGCACAAAATAATCGTATTTTGTAAAGTTGTAATGAATCTCGCGGGCCGCAAAATTATTCAAGGCGGGCCGCGGGTTGGCCACCCCTGCTCTAAATAGATGTCTAAATATGATTTTCCCATTGTGCAGGCATAGCATGCCCTAAATAATAAGCAGGCAATCTGCATACAATCTGGGGACATGACCTATTTTAGCTCAGGCTAAAAGGTACAGTTTTTCATTAACAATATATAAAACTGCTGCTTGTGAGAATATAACTTTCTAATACTACTTAAAGAAAGCAGGCATAGGTATGTTAGGAGACTACAATTGTTTCAAAGGCATTTTAAGCCCTCTTTCACAGCTCAAAACAGTGTTTTCTCTTAACAACCACTAAGAAAGAACTGCAATTAAGCATTAGGTGGTTCTTTACTGGCAGTTGTTCATAGAAGACAGTGTTTCTGACATGAAGAAGTTAGCCCAAAATAACCTTGAAACAATTGTAGTCACTTGATTTCCTATTCCTGCTTCCTTTAAGGAAGTATTAGAAAGTTATACAGTCTTTAAAGCTAAACTCTAGCATTAATTTAAAGCTGAGATATGATCATATTAATGAAATGACCTAAAATTGGTAGCAACTGCCACACATGCGTTGTCTTACATGTAAAACAGAATAAAAAGAACCATACTAAAATTATTACTGTCTTGTATAACAGCCACCATACATATAATGTTTTTTGGGGAAAAAGTGATTTTCACCCTAGGGATTGCAAACTTTAAGTTTTATATAGACCCAATTAAAAATTGAGAATTTAGAAATATATAATTTTTAAAAAATGCATGAGAATGTGATTATATCACTCCATCTTCACACAAAATACCGGAAGTATATGTATCTTATATTCGTAAATTGATGAGTGGAAAAATAAATTTGCCTAAAGATAGTGTTTCGTGAAATATTTTCAAAAATCAGTTTAAAAATAAACATATTGTTTGACGTATTCTGTCATAGTTTGTTGGAATAAACATTTTTTGATCTTTCCAAGGGTGCTAAGATAGAAACTCTGTGATACTATTTTTGATAGGTAAAGAACTGATTTGTCTGAAAATCCCTCAAAATTGTCTTTTAACGTAAATAAGTAAAAACTAATTCAGTTTTTTTTTTTAATTCTCGATGAGTTACATCCTCCCAGGAGTTCAAATAGCTACTTTTGTATGGAATTTTGAAGCTATCCAAAACTTTAATTTTCCATTATATGAGACACACATGCATACAGACATCTTTTATTATGTACTAGAATGAATTACCTAGTGTTGCCTGCATTCTAAAATGGTAAACAGTGCCGATACAGATAGTACCACTGAATTTCCAAATCACCTATTTTGAACTTGAACTAAAATTATTACCACTTTTAGTTTCAATCCAAATCCATTAGTTTTAACACATGTTTAGTCAAACTCACAATTTGCCATGCATGTACACAAACTTCCAGTGCTCCTCATAGTAACGCCCAGTTTGTGATGTCAACTGCCAACTGGAGAGTGAAAACCTTCGCTAACAGAATATATATATATATATATATATATATATATATAAATATAAATTAGTAAATCCAATGTTAGAATGTATGTAGTAACTCATAATATACTATTCCAAAATTTTCTACAAAATACAAAGAAATAAAAGAAATTAAGATATTATATATATATTTTTTTTTTTTTTTGCTTAAAATTCACAAAAAATCAGAAAATAGAATATTTTGAAATAAAAAAAAATTATTAGGATGCGAAGATTTACACCCATATTTTTGTCAAACTATAGAATTGAGCTAATCTTCCATTTTCTGATGGGACGAAATAAGCATCAAATAAACTAAAACATACATATTTCAATGTATTTAAAAATAAATAAAAAAATATGAATGAATTGTCTTATGGATTCGGTTCAGAGAATGTTCTTCAATCTTTCCAATGATGTCAAGATGGAAACTTTGTGATACTAGTTTTGACAGTTAAGGAACTGATTTGTGTGAAAATCGCTTAAAATCGTACTTCGATAATAAAACAACTAAAAAACTAATTTGAATTTTTTTTTTAAATCTCACTGATGTCTCCCTTTTTAGTTCATCTAACCCAGTACCGAATTTCACAGTTATTTGAAGCTTAGATTTTCCATTACAGGCAATACACACACACAAATACTTTCTTTTATTATGTAAGAAGGTTGAATATCTGAAGGGTTGTAATTAAATACCTATTATAATTAAAATGTCATCACTTTCTCATTATATGCATGATTGAGCCATTTGATATCAACAATCTAATTTATGTAATTGTTACTCTGCTTGGACATTAATTTTTTCTTTAAATTGCATAAAAATATGTTTTTATTTGCTAATCATATAGTAAAGCTTATCATAAGGTATTTGAAAAATGTTGCCATTCAGAGAAAAAGTGCAAAAATTCACAATGAACTTTTAAAAAATCAGCCAGAATCAACAAGTAATTATATTTAACATTAATTGAAGTGTGACTGAAGTCTACTTTCTCATACCAAACGCCATTTTTAAGTAGCCATTTTTTGTTTTGTTGTTGTTGTTGTTGCAAATATTAGAAGAAATTTTTGAAAAATCTGTATTGTTATTCCAAATGATCACAATTATAGTATGTTACCCTTTATTTTAAAGGACTTGAGAAAAAGCTTTGGATTGATATCAAATTTGATAGTGTTATTCCCGTTCTTTAACATTTATTAAAACTATAAAGTTTTATGGTCATTGAACCATAAAAAACCCTTTTTATGCATGATTATGTGAAAATTTGTCCTATGCTGCCATGTTAAGAAAATATAAAGTTTTGAATAAAGTTTTCTCTCAAATTATAAAAAAAATCCTATCTAGTTCTAGATTATTCATTTACAAATCCGAATATTAAGTTTTGTGTAAAGCCATTAACAATTGTGGCAGCTATCGTGTACACAAAAAGTCGACCACAGCAGACAGACTGTCAAAAATTGTCAAAACATGTTCAGGATGTCGTAAAACATATTGGCATCAAAATCTCGAAATCGAAAATTTTCGTGAAAATGATATTGTCTCAATACTATGTTTGAGAATGTAAAAATTAAATTTTGTGCACAACTATGAAGTTACTTTACTGCAAATTAAAAAAATTTTTCATTTATAGTTTAGGGAATGTGGTTAATCTGTGTCATCTTATCATCTAGGAATTATTACTTTCTCATATAGTATAGAGAAAGTATTTTGTTTTTACAAAAGTTTTCAATTTTGAGATTTTGATGCCAATATATATTTCAGGACCTCCTGAACGTGTTTTGATTATTTTTAACGTGATGTCCATCCGTCTCTCTGTGGTCGATTCCTTATGTACACTATAGCTGTCCCAAATATTATTGTATTTTCGCAGATCTTTATATCCAGCTTTGTTATCGAAACATCGAGAACTAGATCGAATTTTTCGATATTCGAGCAAAAACTTCAAAATGTATTCAAAATGTGATATTATTTTAATTAAAAAAAAAAAAAATTTCTTGCAAAGTTTCCAAAAAATAAAATATTCGCAAGTTACTTAAAAATGGATTCTAATATGAAAAAGTTGAGTTGAGCAACACTCCAGATATTATTATTTTTTATTTATTTATTTATAGATAACTGACATGAATCTGTGTGTATCAATATTGTATTTGCTATCTTTTTTTTTCTTTTATTTTAAACTTGTACATTGTATTGTCTATGTGCATATTCATGTAAACTTTATAATGTTTTAAATATATTTTTTGCATTAGATTATTCTACTGGTGGCAGAAATGGAGCTAGTTATAGAGCCTTACCTAAAGATTTGAAGCAGCCAAAATGTTCTGGACGTACACCCTTATGTAAAGAGGTATGTTACTTGTTTTCTTTTGCTAACTTAGTACACAGTTAAGACTATATTCATACTTTTCTTTATTGTTTAAAAGTTTTACATATCAAATAACAGGAACATATTTCATTAGATAACTTTTAATAACTTGTTCAAACTTGAAAGAAAGAAATACATGCAGTAAAGTGTTTAAAATTTTTAATCCTGCTTCTAGTTCAACTAACAGCATCACTACCTGTATCTAATTTTTCAGTAAGCAAGCAGCCATCCTTAGTACCAGCCACCACTAGGATGCAGGATTCCTACTTTTTAAACATATTTACATATTTCCTTTTTTTTCCTGCGTTTTAAACAAGAAAAATTAAGCTTCATATATTATGTCAATCTAGATAAGAAATAAACATTTTGCATTATATTCCATGGAATTACTCCATATTTCACTTCTGTGCTCTTAAGAGATATGCGACAAAATATTAATAACAACACACATTCATTTACATTTGATAAAACTGCTCCTGCTCAAGTAAAAAGGCAATTTTATGTGTATATACAGTACTGGTAATCGAAAAATATGGTTGAATGTGCTTATTTAATAAGTGTACTTCTAGGTCATGCAACAGCAGAAATAGTGAAAGTCACTTTGCTTGAAATTTTGCAACAACACTAATTGGCCTTAATACTTACCATATATTACTTGATTGGAACATCACTTGCTGTTGATCCTCCCTTCTCCCTGAAAATTTAGACAGTGGTTTAACCACTTTGTTTTTATTTCTATTTGCCAACATTTAGAATATATTGTTGGAAATAATGAGGGTATCTTTGTGATAGATTGTATTTTGAATGATCCTACCATGTGCAGTAACTGCTGAAACCTTGTTTACTAATCTTTCTAAGCTAATTTACAAAATTGCAATTTTCAGTGCCAGTGGCTTTTTTTTTTTTTTTTTTTTTTTTTTTACCCCCCGATTCGAAATGTTACAAAATGGACAAAGTATAAAAATTTTTATTCTCCGAGCTGTATTTCATGTTTTATTAGCAGTCAAAGTTCGCCTTTCTGACTGTCACGGGAAACAATCCATTTTGGCACTCACGGAATGTGACTTCACAAGGCTCGTTCGCAGCTCATGTCTTCAAGAATTGGCGAATAAGTTTGGTTACATTCAGAAAGTTTCGATAATTATAATTGTTTCTTCCATCCTAAACTGTCAAATAGTTATAAGTACTGTATCGATCCAATGTGCCCGACTACTAGTTTTACATTATCAGATAAAATATTTATATCTGTGCCAAAAAATGATGTTTTTCGTAAAATATAGTGTAAAGCGTAGTAAGCCAGATTGTAAACAAAATTCACCACTGTCATTAAAGAGTGTTCGTTAAGTATTCTATAATAATAAATCAGTGACTGTATAATTCAATTTTCAAAGTCTTTTTAAGTTATTTCTTTATGATTTAATAAACTTTGAAAATCCTTAAGGGTGTCTGCTACTGGTTCGGCACTCTATTTTTAGTTTTGCTATTATGGATGAATTTAAGCCAGATTCAAAGTGGATTATTGACTTTGTACCTGGTTTAGTGTGTGATGTTCGCAGTTAATTTAGAGAATATAAAAAATTCCGTACATGAAAATTTTTTATACCAGTATACTGCAATGAGCAGTTGCAATTTAGTATTTTCATTAAGTACATGTGTCTTTGAAAAGTTATAAAATAGATTTTATCTAAAAAAATAAATCACAAATTTGAAGCATTGCGCAAAAGGAATAGAAATTAAATGAAAAATAATTTAAAATTGCTTCACCTATTCAGAATCATAAATGATTTACTGTTTATTATAGGTTTTAAAATATAATATTATAAGAAACAATTTAAAACTGCTTTTAATTTAAAAATAAATTAATAAATATTATATTCAGAATCCTCACAAATCATATAAAAAATACCATAAAAAATACACTGCTCAATGTAAACTTTTGGTTTAAATTTACTATATAACAAACTTAACTACAAAAGGCTATTTGCACTCAAAAAATTACAGAGCACATTTAAAAAAAAAAAAAGCTGGTTTTGCGTAAATAATATTTTGTAAAATAAAACTTCAGTAAGATTCTATTTGTTCGATTTTTTTTTCAGACTCATTTGTTTCGTTTACAGGCTTTCAAAGTACTACAAATTACTTTCTAACTATTTATAGCTAGCTAGCACTTTCCCAATTTCATCTGGATACTCCGACTCTAGATATGCAATTTTCTCAAAATATGCAATTTTTCTATTAGCTTGCTTTGCGGTATATATATTAAACTTATATGTCTGACAAGATTTTACATTCAAGTTAATTTATAAACTTGTCTAGCGGCACATAATTACATACTTGATTATGTATATTTCCATGTATTATGTTCAAACCTCACCAATCATTAAACATCTTTAGAGTCCCCAAGTTTTATTTAACCTTCTAAATTTTTTAAACAAAATAAAATATCTCATGCTTGTGCACCCATATTTCACCAAAGAGTGAGTAAAGACACTGAGCTGCAACACTCGTGACATTTTAAATATTGCAGCTTTCCCAGCTATTGGAAAAATCCAGGTTAAAAACTAAGCTAACGACATTATAACCACTCGATCCAAAACCCAATTATATACACTTGCAAGACTTGCAAGAGCTACAAATACATTTGCAAGAGCTACAAATTCTTACTTATTGTCCACTATTATCATTTTATCACCACTTTTAGTTTTTGAGATATAAGCATTACAAACTTGTAAAATGAAAAATTTTCAATCTTTTTCAACTTGACAAGACGATTACTCTAAAACTAAATAAGGTTCAATAAATTAGCTTTTTTTTTTCAAAAATTAGATTCAGAAACTAATTTGCTAATACATATTTTTGTCACTTACTCTTTATATCTATCTTTTGAAGTTTGAGCGAAAGTAAGATAAATTAAAAAATCATTCGCTCGGCCAGATGCTGTTTTTTCTAAAAAGTTCCAAAGTATTAAAATTCTTTTATATATTCATAACCTGGATCAACAAAGCAAAAAAAAAAAAAAAATATGTACATTTTTATCTATCAGGTTCGGAGAAATTGATGTCCAAAATATTTGCATTTTTCATAATGTTCCGATTTCCACCACAGATACCCTAAACATAGATGTAATTCACATTATAATAATAATAATTACAATAATAATAATAATAATAAACCTTCAAGAAAAGGGTATCAAGTTTACACCTCGAGTTTCAGCTGTTACAAAATATTTATTGTTTCTGAAATAGAGTGCCATCACAGTAAAATCGATCGTAGGGCAAATTGTCTGATTCCCCTTCAAAAACTAGTATCAAAACCAGGATCCATATTTTCAATAAAATAAAATAATCAGCAAATGATCTAAATTCAAACAGACTAAGTACAAATGAAAAAATTCGATTGTACACAAAATTAAACTCCAACTACCTTGCAAATATCTCAAGGCAAAGTGCCATAAAATGTTGTATTTCAGGTCGAACAGGGAATATGACATCACAGCCAATCACAGGACGTTTAGTGTTTGCTCAGATTTTGCGTTTTTTCTTTTCTTGATATTGAAATAAATAATTGTTTTAAGAGATTTTCGTTTAGATATTTGGAATCAGAAAAATATTCTCTTTAAATATGAATTGGTTTGAAGAGTTTTGAAAAAAAAAAATCAGAATTGTCCATTGGCTACATCATGCATGTAAATCCTGCACTTGGTAGGTGGCACTTCACAGAATTTATATATTCCCATGATACTATATAAAAGCCAGGAGTTGGATAACTCCACCTTACCATGACTTGCCTTGATGTGCAGCATCTCATTTTGTTTCTCGTTGGTCATGTTGATTTGGATGTAATGCTTACTGCAAAGAATGTGTCACTGGAGGCTGCCAATCTAAGTAGACCTCATGTGTAATTATGAATTTAGTAATCTTTAATCTATAGTTTAAAAATAAATTTACTTTAATTTAAATCACAAGGCCATTGCTCTAAAATCCCTCTACCTATTTGATTTCTGTACTTAGTTTTCTTTGTTTTGGTGTTCCCTATCTCCCATTGACATTTGTACAGATAGTTTTGAAACACTTTATATAATATATAACTTTGAGAATTAAGTTTTTTTCAATAAAAATGTCCATTGAATCATCTACAAACCATGTTTTTAATTACTATTTCTGTGTTATGTATTATAGGTGCTCAATGATACATGGGTATCATTTCCATCATGGTCTGAAGATTCAACATTTGTTACATCATGTAAGACTGAATATGAAGAAATGATCTATCGCTGTGAAGACGAGCGCTTTGAGGTTTGTATAAACCTATTGGACATCTTATGACTTTGCTTTTTTACAGAATTTTGTATGATATTATAACGGACCAATTATCTGGAATCCAGAAATCCCCCCCCAAAAAAAATAAATAAATAAAATAAAAAACCAGAAAACTGGAAAAAAAAGAAATTATTTTTTTATGTGTGTGTCTCTTCAATGAAGTTGTTAATTTCATTAACATAAACAAGATTAAAAACAAAATATGTCATTTCTTTCAAATGTATAGTAGTTTCATGCTATAAAACAAATACAGAACAACCTTGAAAATCCAAACATATAAAATCCAAATTTTTATTAAATTTTCCAGTTTTTTTTTTATTATTGGACTTCCAAAGTCACGGATTTAAGACAACAAGGTAAGATTATTTATATTGAACTATATTTTATAAACAAATACCACATTTTCTGGTGTATAAGTCAACTTTTTAAACCGTGAATGTGAGACAAAAGTTTAGGGGTTGACTTACATATCGTATATAAAAATCGTCATCCATAGATCGGTTCATAGCTGAAGTGCAAATCATGTTGATGTTAATTCCTCCCCAAATGCAAAATGCTTGTAGGAATTTATTTCATTCACTACATTATAGTACGGATCCCATTCTCCAGTGGAATCTGCTTTGTCTGCACTCCCCCCCCCCTAATATTTGATGAGTTTTATGCTCAAAGCGAACTTCATTGCAGTAGCACAGTTGTTATCTTCATTAGTGTAAATATTAACTTTCAGCTTAAAATCAACCATATGTTTTGCTCTTTTTGTTTGGAAAGCCATATTTACCATAAATAACGAATAAATAAATAAGATTGCATTGCACAGTATGGAGCAGTAAGGTCATTAGCACATTGACCTTTCAAAGATCAGCTGAATTCACCTGCCGAGCACTTTGCCAATAATGACTCATCGTATTTTAGAAAAATCATTGAAAAGAGGAGTATTATAAAATAACACCATTAAATATATTTTTTTAAATAAGGGGTTTTATACAAGCTAAAATTATAGTTTCTTAAGTGTCACCCATTCTTTTCCATTATCTATATTTTTTACTGATGTAATTGGGAGATGAAGACTCAACTCATCATTTGGGACAGTAAAAGAAATGACAAATTTGTATTTTCACAAAGTCTGAACTACATTTGATATATTAGAATGTACATTGTTGTTGAAAAATATGTAGAATAGATTGTATTCTAAGCAAATATTGTTAAAAATATCTATCTTATTTATTATTTTTTTAACAGGATGTCTGGCAATCCGGATAACCTGGAAATGTCAGGGAAGTTTTTTTGACTTGAAAAATCAGACAATAGTCAGAGAAATTTAAAATCCACAATTTTCCAAAAAATTTGGCAGAAATCTGCTATTGTAAATTTTTTTTTTCAGTACATATTAGCAAAAGCAAGGGTTTTTAAAAAGATATTCTTTAAAAAAAAAACTGCTATATATTGCCTATATTTAATTTTCTATAATTTTCTATATGTGTAGGCGCATTTTTTTATGGATATGTAAATTTGCTCTAATTATAAAATGGGATTGACTTTTGTTATTGAGATGTATGGTCTTGAAACTTTCTTGAATAATGCAACTTTCAATATGTTACAATAAGTAGATTACTAAAATTAGTTTCTGTAAATCCATTTATATTTATCTTGAAAGCCTGGAAGAGACAGATAAGTTTGAAACTGAATATAGCCAAACTTCCTGTTATTGACAGTTATCAAATATTCAGACATATGCTGTTTTATATGGAGCTTTTTAAACCTATTGAGCATGAGTTTTAGCATATTTCAAACCATTTATAAAGTTTCTCAGGCATTAAAACCCTGCGCACATGGAAGCTGGTATTTTCTGGCCATAACACATTGGGTATTTTCTGGTGTCTATTATAGACCCTGTTCACATGTACAATCCCTATTGCTCCCACTTAAAAATATGGTTGACACACACATTTTTGGTAAACAATATATTTTCTTTATAATTGTTTTTTTGTTTTAAAAGCATATTATTTTTAATTCATTATACCATGTTATTATTTTATCTCTTTTAATATAACAAATGTTCAGAAATGAGAAACTAAATAACTATTTTATTATTGTTTTTGAAATACCTTTTATATAAATGCTAAATATTATAAATTAAACTTTAAAAATAACATGCCATATTTATATTTAATATATTTTTTTAATTGTTTATAGAATTCATTTTAAAAACTCGAAAAAAAAATTTCTCATTTAATCTTTGCCTTTTATGCTAAAGGTAATTTTTTTAATATAGCAGCATAAAATATACTTATGATAGACCTGTTTTGAAAACTTTTAACTCTTTTCATCAATATGTAAGATAGATAGTCCTCCAAGAGCTCTAAAAAAAATAATAATAATAAAATAAAACTGACTCAACATGTAGTATCTAAAATATATAAAAATAATTAAGATATCTAATATTAGGAATGATGGAGTTTCCTTTGTTTCTTTTTTTTTGGAGGGGGGGGGGAATAGTGTTTTGTAAGATAAATTTTTACTTATTTAAGTATAGTAAAGGCAGTAGCTAATTGCACAGTCTAATTTATTGCAAAATGTATATAATTTTGATTGCTTTTGTTACATTATCAAAAATGCAATTCTTTACTAATATTCACATTATAATCATATCATCTCACATTATGGGCATTTCGCTTTTATATACATTAAATATTATGTAAAATGCTTAGAATATGAAACTAAAATCATTAACGTGAAATATATATTATAAATAATTTATTGAAATATTAAACAACATATATTCATTCAAATATAAACACATTACAATTATTTTTAACAATATAAAATAATTGAGTATTAAGCTCGATATATATAAAGAAAATGTGTCCCATATAATCAGCAGGTAGAGATGTGGGTCAGAAGAATTTCTGGGGAAAATTTTCCACATTTTTTTTATTCCCCTAATTTATTTAAAAATGAAATATAATACTCTCAGCACACTGCTTTTTGAAAAGTAGGTAACTTTACAAGAAGTCTTTGATTATTTAGTTTTCTAATTTTGAGGAGGAAAGAAAGTTATGACTTTATTTTAAAGTAAAAGGATAGACAAGAACTAGAAGGGTACAAGTAAAATTTTACTCATTCTGATAAAACAGCAGTTAAAATTTTAAAAGCCTATTTTTTCAGAAATTAATTCTGTAAAATTTATGAAAATATAATAAATATGGAATATTTTCGCAAGTGATTTGCAAGTTGGTTGAAGGAAAATGCTTTAACAGCACTAAATATATGCTTAACTCAATGCCCACCAAATTGTCTCCTTTATCTCATGGTTAACCCATTCAATTATAAATAGGTATTTTTAAACAAATTTTAATATTATATAAAGAAATTATTTAAAAAGAAGAGTTTAATTTCACATATTCTAAAAATATTTTTATATATTTAATAATATATTTCTTATACCTTTAATAAACTAAACAATTTATTTTTCTTTTTAACTTATTATTTTAACACTTTACAACATAGTTGAAAAGTGTTTATGACTTTGTTCATTCTGTCTGTCTGTCAGCATGATAATTGCTGTAAAAATGACTAAATAAAATTTAAAATAATAATTACACCCTTTATATGAAAAGATCATGCGACCATTATATGAAGAGATCACATGACCCACTTCAAAATAAAATATGGCATCCATCTTGTGTCAAAATTGTGATTTTTAAAGTTCCTTTTAATTCATATTTAGTGTTGTATCCGTCCTGAAACTGCTTTATTTTTGCTTAAATTCTGTGGATTTACATACTGAATCAACTCAGTTATAATATATTTGAGTTTAAATGATCATCAAGCTTTGATTATTTCTACAACGAAGCCTAATTTTCTCTTATGGAGAATGTAAACACCAAAGATGAAAAATGAGTTGTATAAGAATTGCTGCATTTCTTTAACATAATATTGTTTAGCTTATGGAGTCTGCAATATAGCTGATATGAATGAAAAATTCACTGATTTTACACAGAGAAGACTTTACCTTACACCTTTCTGGTAGATCGGACGGTCTGGGTCTCAACAACAACAGAGAAGAAAAGAAGACGATTTTTTCGATGAAGTTTTAAGCATAGAGTTAAATTACTTGTACCTCCGTGGTTAGTTTTTAAATAAAATAAATTGCTATAGTATTGTGATGAATGAAAGGAATAGAGAAGAGTTTATGAATGAAATGCTGCTTTTATAGAGAGAGCCAGGCATGTTATATTTCGATGACATCATTTAAATAAATTTCATTTGTTTACGATGAAGTTTTCAAATATAATAAATTATTGTAGTATTAAGATAATTTTAAATATATTACCGAGGAATGTATCGCATTTTAGAGATGTTTAAACCAGGCAATTTATATATCAATGCCGTCATTTAAATGAAGTTCATTTTTTTCAATGAAGTTCCAAGTTTTCAAATATAATAAATTAATGTAGTATTATGATAATTTAAAAAATATTACCGAGGAATGTATCGCATTTTAGAGATGTTTAAATAAAATTGCATTGAAGTTGGAAAGTGTTTCATAATCAATGCTTTATGCATGATTGATCTTTCTTGTCACTTATGGAGAATGTAAACAGATTAGGCTGTAAGATGAGTTGTATAGGAAATGCTGGATTTCTTTAATGCAAAATTATTTCATTCTGGAGTTTGCAATACAGATGATATGAATGAAACATTCATTGAGTTTACATAGAGAAGCAGACGATTTAACGACAGACTTTTTCGATGACATTTTATGCATAGAGTTAATTTACTTTTACATCCATGGTTTTAAGTTTTTAAGTAGAATAAATTATTGTAGTACTGTGATGAATAAAATATTTACTGCTTTTACATAGAGAGCCAGGCGATTTTCATTTCGATGACATCATTTGAATCAAGTTCGTTTTTTTTCGATAAAGTTTTAGATTTTCAAATATAATTAATTATTGCAGTATTGAGATGATTTTAAAAATATTACCACTGAATGTATCGCATTTTAGAGATGTTTAAATCAAGTTAAGAGTTGGAAAGTGTTTCATAATCAATGCACTGTGCATGATTGGTCTTTCTTGTTATTATTATTAATTACTTAGTAGTAGTAGTAGAGTAGTAGTCATTCAAGAAAGTGGTAGATTCAGGGCTCATGCATTGTTAATGTATGTACTAATGGGTGTAAACAAAAGTCTTTCAGATTTCCCTTTCAATTATCAGCAGCAGGGTTGGCTGATTAAAACGCCATTGGTCTAAAACCCCATTGGCCTAGTTAAATGTCTTTGATCCAGACATTTTTTTTAACTTGAAAAACCTCAAAAGCCTGGAAAAGTTGGGGTATTTTATTATATTATGTGGGTGGCTTACCTATAATTGCTTGATATTTGAAAAATACAAATACTTTTATTATTTAAGCAGAGTTCAATAATTTGATTTAATAGCTGGACATGGCAATTAGAGCAAACTCTTACACAATTCAAGCTCTGGAGAATGTGCAGAAGAGAATTAATAAGATGACAACTGAAGAAAAAGGTATGTTTTCCCTGGATGACACTCTTGGTGGAACCTCAACTGTTTTACATCAAAAAGCACTTCATAGGTATGTATATGTGAATGAATAAAATAGTAAAGATTAGTGATTTTCAACCTTTTTTGATTTCCAAACTCTTTGCTCAATATTTTCTTAAATATAGATGGTTCATAGGAAAGTCCTTCACCCAAATAACTTTGTAAGGAAAGGTCCATAAGTGTACACATTAACCCTATCTAAAGTGACCATGCCTTGTCAAATAAAAGTGGTCATAGTACTTCTAGCAGAAAATTTAAAAGGTTAAGGAAATTATCTCGGTAACAAAATGATATAGACAAAAAAAAAGCCAATTAAAAAGTTGTAAAGCTGCAATTTAAAAGTTGTCTAATTAATATACATTGACACCAGGAATTAACTAAATGCCAGTCATACTTAATTGGCAGTGTCATAGTGAATATGACATTTGGGCTAATTAAAAATTATTGAATTATTTAGAATTAGCCAAAATGCCATATTCACTATGACAGTTTGCTAGATACTGAACCTGGTCACTATATTGTCAAATGTTTCTGAACTGTTCATGAGCATATGCAAATGAGCATATGCATTGGTGTAGTATGCATGAGCATATGCATTGGTGTAGTATGCATGATGGTGTGCTGCTTGTCTATGGTATCCATGATGGTGTACTGTTTGCCTAATCAATGAAATATGATAGATATATTTTGTCTTTCATATATATGTGTTTTATACATTTCTGACCTCCATTCCTACTAATTGGATAATGCTCTACAACTTTGTGATTGGCTTTTATTTGGCTTTGTTTCAGAGTTTGCTACCCTAACTTTTTATCTCCACTAAGGGCACTGTAATCATGTTTATTCAATCAAGAAGGGTCACTTTGCTATAGATAGACCTAACATGTAGACTCATGGGCCGTTTCTAAATTATAGGGGTGCTTAAAAACTGTTTTAGGGATCCTGTATATATTATTTCTATAAGTTTTTTACTATTGAAAAATAACCAAATGTTTTAAAAAGTATATTAAAAATATATTCTAGATATTTTGTATCATTGTATCACTTTTAAAATATAGTTTACTAAATGCAAACTCATCTTATGACAGGGCCCATAAAGTTATATAAATAATTCCCTCCCACAATAACTAAAAATTTTGTATATACAGCGTAGATACAAAAAATGTTTTGATGTAAATAACGTCTATGCTTGAAGTATCTGTGGCAAAATCAGAACATTGTGAAAAATGTAAACACTTTGGACACATAATCTCTGAACTTAATAGATAGAAATGTAAACAATTTTTACTTGTTTTGACAGAAATATGGTACAGATTATGTATATATAAAAATAATTTCAGTATTTTAAACTTTTTTCTTTGCTTACTTTCACTAGAAATATCTTCAAAGCTATAAAAAATAGATATAAACTGTAAGTGATAAAATTATGCATTAGGAAATTCAATTTCTAGATCTATAATTTGTTTTTTAAAAGCTCTTATAATTTTTGAGGAATCATCTTGCTTAAATAGAAGATTGAAATTTTTCCGTTTTCAAGCTTGTAATGTTTATACGAGGGTCACACTGACATTTTTGAGACAGGTGCAGACCATATGTACTAGAAAAAAATATTGGTCGGATATTTAAATTTGAACTGTTTTATGTCTGCAGACGATAATTTGTGGCAACAATTACAATTTAGCTATCATAGAATAAATTTTAAAAGAAAAGAAAGTGGAGTTGACACGAGAGCATTATTGAGCTATGGTTTTCTATGATATTATAGTGGGACTAAATCAAAAAGAATGTCTTCAACGTCTACAATTAGTATATGGAAATGATGCTCTATCTTGTGCCACTGTATTCAGATGGTTTACAGAGTTTAGAAGAGGTCAAAATTCTCTCCTGGATGAAGAACACACAGGATGACCTTTGTCAGCTGTAGTCCCAGGAAATGTGTCGGCCATTCGAAAAATGTTAATCGATGATAATTGCTGTACCTACCAAATGATAAGGAACTTAACATTGGATCCACATCTATACATAAAATTATTCATGAAGAACTGCATATAAAAAATTAGTTTGTCATTGGGTCCCACATAATTTAACAGAACACCAAAAAGTGGAGCATGTCAGAATCAGTAAAGAAACCCTAAAATTACTTAATGATGGTGGACACCGCATTATTTCTAAAATCATAACTGGTGATGAAATATATATGCCATTTTATGATGTTCCAACACGTCAAGAAAGTAAAGTATTGGTCTTTGAAGATGACCCCAAACCAACAACAGTGAAAAGACAACAAGCAATGAAAAAAGTATTGTATGCCGTGTTCTTCAGAAGTACAGGTCCATACAAAGCCATAAAGCTAGAGGAACAGAAGACACAGCTAACTGGTACACCACTAAGTGTCTTCCAGAAATTCTTCAGGAAGTGAATGCTAGGGGACTAATGCTTAACCATGACCATTCATTCAGCAAAAATGACAGTCGAATTTCTCGAACAAAAAACATCAAAGTGATAGAACATCCACCCTATTCTCCTGATCTTGCTATGTGTGACTTTTGGCTATTTTTTAATCTAAAACAAAATTTACGTGGATGTCATTTTCAAAATTTGCCTACAAAAGTGCATTGATGTCGGAGGGGAGTACTTTGAACACTCCTAAGAGTTGGTAAGTTTAACTTGTACCACTTAGCCGTATCTTAAAAATTTCAGTGTGACCCTCGTATCTTAAAACTAAAAATGTACAATAAGCAACTCTTTGAAAGTTTTACAAGTGTATATAATTGGATTTTAGATCAAGTTTTTAGTTTTTGAGTATAGTGATTATAATTTCTATATTTTAGTATTTTAACTGGGTTGTCATATGAGTAGGAAAGCTGTAATATTTAAAATGTTGCTAGTATTGCAGCTCAATATGTTTACTTATTCGTTCATGAAATATTGGTAGAGAAGCATGAGATATTTTATTTTGTTTTTAAAAAATTAAGATGTCAAATAAACTCTAGGATTCTAAAGATGTTTAATGTTGATAGATAAAAATATATGCATTCAAGTATATATTTATGTGTTACCAGGCAAGTATATAGATTAATTTGAATCTAATATCTTGTCAGATATATTGTATAAGTTTAATTTATATACCGCCAAGCAAGTTAGTAAAACAATTTTGATGTCTATGGCCCGGGGATGAAAACTGAAAGTGCTACCTATGTATACACAGTTAGCAAGTAATATTTAGCTCTTTGAAAGCCTGTAAACAAAATAAATGAGTCTGAAAAATCGAATAAACTTATTGAACTTCATTGGAGTTCTATTTTACAAAAATGTTATTCATTCAAAATCCAGTTCAGAAAATCTATTTCCATCAGACTGGAGCCACTGCCAATTTTTTTTTTGTGTGTGCTGTAGTTTTTATTTATGTTTTTTTGCAATTTCTTTCTTTCTATATTTTTTATTATTATTATTCCTTCCCAGGAAGACCCCTTAACAAGACATAATCACTTTATAACCTAACAAAATGCAATTACTTTACAACCATAACAAAAATGCAAATTCTCTACAACCCTAACAAAACTTGCCTGTCCCACGAGCAGTGAACCCTGCATTTTAAATCAATGTTAAATTTATTATTGCCATAAAGCAACAAAGATTATCAAATATATTAAATTTAATTTTCAGGGACATTGAATTATCTTAAATTTTGACACATTTCTCAAAAG
Organism: Amaurobius ferox; assembly: GCA_951213105.1. Taxonomy (NCBI): domain Eukaryota; kingdom Metazoa; phylum Arthropoda; class Arachnida; order Araneae; family Amaurobiidae; genus Amaurobius; species Amaurobius ferox. Next base: position 93,834,782 of record OX578149.1, on the reverse strand, counting down.
TTGCCGAATTTATATTTCTCACAAAATTCCTAGTGACAGACACACAAGGTCTGATCTATAAGTGTAGCTATGTTAAATAGTCTTGTGTTATAACTTTTCAAATACCCGGATAACAAAAATACTGCTATCCAGGTATTTGCATGCACCAAACAATCAAATGAGTCTGTGTTTCACTGCATAGTATGACAACAAGACTGTATTAAACTAGATATTTATATGATTCAAAATAAAGCTAAAAATATTTCAATTTCTTTAAAAACAAATTTTTTTTGTGGAATTTGAAAAAATTAATTTTATGGATCCTGTCCGCAGATCGCGTTTTAGGGGTCATACGCAAATTATGAAAGAAAACAATGATTTCATAAATAAATAATAATTTTGCCATTTATTGGCACAAAAGTATTTACCCTGTGTAAAAGTAATAACTTTACACAAAGATTACAAAGCTTGTTCAAAATGTTTTCCATTCATGCCAAAGATCCATTAAAGATAAGAGGCAGATATAATTTGCCTATGATGCATTTCTGCATTGCATCATTTGCACTCTTGCTGTAAACATTTACATTTTAATTTGTGATTAATCCCTCACCATCTTTGTTTAAACATATCTCTGGGACTTTTTACAATAAAATGCTGAAATGCTTTTGTACATCACCTTATTAGTGTATAGGACACATTTAACTCATTGAAAATGTTTTTGTATGAGGGCTGTATAAAAATTTAAATTTTGTATTTCTTCAAATTTAATTCCCTGAAAATTTTTTATCGATTTCATAAAATCCTGTACCTTTTTTACGCAACTTTGTAATTTATTATATATGTCTAAGATCAATATTTAAGGAATAAAAGCTGAGGACAAAATTTTTGGGACACTATATGTGTGTGTAAAAAATATATATAAATCGGTTCAACCATTTTAGAGTTAGAAATGGCTGTTAAAAATAGACAAAAATAGGTAATTTCTCTTAATCTAGGGATAAGTATAAGAAAATAAAGCTTAGATAAAAACATTTTCTGGATTCACTCTCATTGCCTAGAAAGGAGTTTCTCCAAATCAGATTACATATTTCAGAAGGTATTAGCTTAGAAGTATATTTTGGAATTTTTACTTTTATGTATTTAAGTAGTGCAAAATCTGAAATATTTTTGCCATAAACCTACTCCTTATTAAGCATAACAAATCTCTAAAAAGTATATAAATTCCTTGAGCCATTCTTAAGGTATAAGTAGTTTAAATAGGCAGATAGAAACAGACTTTTAATACTCATTATTCCACACTTTAATGTAGGGTGATAAAACTCACATAAAAATATTTTCAGCCCTCACCCTTATTGGCTGAAAAAAAAAATTCATCAAGATCCATTACATCATTCTGGTGATATTATTAAGTTCTCCCTTCCCTAAGCATCCCTAGTAGCAATCCAATATTGGCCCAATATTTGCATATTATTGGCTCCAATATTGGACCAATATGAAAAAGTGGACATTTTGACGTAATTCGCCCATTATTGGCTTAAAATCTTGGAACTTCCTTAAAATATTGGCCAATATTTCCAATGTAACATCAATATTGGCATAATATTGTAATGAAAATATTAGCCAATATTAGAGACCAATGTAACTCCAATATTTGTCCAATATTGGAATTATATTGGAAATATTTCCAATGTAATGTCAAGATATACAATATTTGACCAATATTGGACCAATATTAAATGCTACTAGGGATCCTATGCGTGTATTGACATTTTCCTTTTTACATATTAAATTGTAAGCAAACTGTTTGTCACTTTGAGATAGGCAAAAGATCATTGAAAGTTTGGACAATTTTACTTTTAATCATGCCTTTCATAAATTATGAATGTCATAAAATTTAGTTTTAATGCTTACAAACTATTCAAATCTATGTAGAAAAAAGAATTCGGTATCTGAATATTTTAATAATTTTGTTTGCTCTTCAAAGGTGTTATGGAGATAAAACAGACGAACTTGTGGAAGGTCTGAAAAGGAACCCTGTAGTAGCAGTGCCTATCATTCTGAAAAGGTAAAATACTAATTATTTCAATTGATTTTGTGACATTCCTGGTTGTAAGATGTGCTTCGGTCTCACAGGACCATAGAAGTTGCACAAAAAATACACTACACATTCCACCATGAGCTGTCATAATGCCTATAAAATGTGCTTAAAGCTCTGGATATATAGCAGGTGCTTGTGGTATGTCATGGCCTCTTTCTCTTGCTGATAGATTTTCTAGGAGATCCTGAATTTCAATTGTAGTTTCCAGTACATTAAATATACTTTTGATGTAATTTTCTTTTTAAAATAATTCTGAATTATCTTTTTCAGTCATGTATTTTTCACAAAATTGTAACTTCTTTAACCCTTTTGCGACGGCTGCATTCTGGAACTGCCGTGGCCCAAAGTATGGAGCGCTTCGCTTCCGAACTGTTCCCAGGAGACGGCAATTTTTTTGCGCTAAGCCTAACTCTCGAAATAAATTCACTAAAAATCACATATTCAACACAGAAATCTACTATTTTCAAGAATAAAAGAAATATTTATTTTCTATTTGATGTATATTTTTCATACAACTCTGAATACAAAATACTCGTTAGTTGCTCCCATTCTTTTATCCGAAATAAACGAATAATTTCACTGCCTCTAAAACCCAAACAAAAAATTACTCTCTTATATTCCTATGATTCACCAACGAAATCATAAAGCTGAAATTAAAAAAAAACGAAACTCAATTATAAAATTGTTGATGCTGCGAAAATTGCTCTGCCTGTTTATATTACTAAATCATGTTTCACCACTCCAAATGGAGAAATAATTCATTGGATCCTCCTTATGCCAAGATCATGTATCTGCAAAATACGTTGAAGTTAGTTCCACTGACATTTAACGCCATCTAGTAGACAAATTAAAACGTTCCATGTGAAAGCATGCATGCGTGCCACTCGCCGTTTACAGTAAAGTTTCCTCCATCACGAGTGCATGCTGTCCGTCCTTGAATGCAAGTTCGCAGCTGACACGCGAGCGTGCCGAAATAAAGAAGATTAGAAATCATTTAGTTCATCGTGAATTCCGTTGCTTTGTGAATTGCGTTTTGTGGATTGCATTTCTAGTATTTGTAATGAAATTTGTCCCTTTATATCAGAGGTCTTCTATCAATGTATGTATATTTTAATTTTGTGCCCTAACTGCATAGTGAGTACCACTGCTTTATATGATCTCTGTCTGTTGTTGAGACCCAGACCGTCCGACATACCAGAAAGGTGATCTCTGTCTGTGTAATGCTTTATTTATATGCATTTGTGATAAAAAAAAATTTTGACACATATTAACGTATTTTTGATCTAAACAATTTCTATCGTCAATTTGTTTATGATCCCTATTTTCACTGACGAAACAGCCTTTCACATGGTACGGAAAAGGGGTATAAGTCAGATTTTTTCCTTTATCATAATTCAGTTGATTTTAAAGATACAGATATACTTTTTTTTTAATGATCTCATTGCATTAAAAATAAAAAAATTCCGATTGACCAAATTTGTCTAAGGGGGTCGTATAAAAATTTAAAAAGTGTAACTTTTTGAAAATTAATGGGAGGATTACTTCATTAACTAGTAGTCTTATTTTCGACCTTACTTTCAACATTTTTGCAATTTACATTGCCCACTTATCTCCAACAGGTAAAGAATTAAAGCGCATTTCAATCTTTTTGGGACACCCTGTATATTCCAAGCACTAGATGGAAACATTGGATAGTAGTTTAGGTTGAAAAGTTGTTTGTTGCGATATTATGGAGTCCAAAGCAGATTTAACTCGGGTACTTTTCATGTAGAGTTATTGGACGGATGAATATTTCAAAGAATTTGTGTAGAGGTATCATAACTTATACTTACTTTATCCACAGTTCAGCATAAATTGTGTGTTGTCTGGTTAAGCAATTACCACAGTCTTTGTGCATTTGTCAGTAAATGATTTTGAAACTTTAATTTTTCAGTGTTCCCAATGTAAAGATAATCATCATTTTTACATCATGGGTTCATGGCCCAGATTGCACAAGATTGACAGTCAAAAACCATCTATGAGTAAGAGGTCCTCCAGAGAGGAGTTCTGATGGGCAGTATGCATAATCCATTTCAAAAGAATATGTGTTTTAGCAGTAGACAGGGGTCAATGTTAAGAGTCGTGTCAGGATTCTCTAAGTCTCTGAGTGAGTTCAGTACAGATATAAAAATATGCAAGTGTAATTAGTATGTTAAAAGAACCGTAATTAGTGAAAGTTTTACCTCCCTGAAGGTTAAAAACTTGTCCTATATACAGAAGGCGAGAAAGTTTTCCAGAAATATGAGGTTCTTGTTAAGGCGTTTATTTGGCATTATTTCTGTACCAGTCAAGGTAAGGGTTTTGAATTTTTTAGAATTTCTGTCTTTCTGAAGTACTGAAAAAGTGAGAGGTGGTTTAAATGGCATTTTGTTTGATGGAAAGAAATTTAGAATTCTTTTAATAAGACATAGTCAGCAGCTAGAAATAATTGAAAAGTTGCATGATGGTTCCATCGAATAGGTTGTCTTTACTGGAGATCAGCTGGTGACATCTAACATAGTGATGTTAGGTATAGTGTGGTTCACAATCAGTTGAACAGTCACTTTCTTGTTCAGAAATTGGGAAATCTGAGGTAGTTATATCTGGTGATAAGGGAATCTATGAAACAGAAAGTCTTCAACTTGACAGCATGTTTATTCATAAAGTAGAGCAGCATTTCAAAACATCTTTGCCTAACTTGACAAGTTAGATAAATTTAAATTTAATCTCTGAATTATTTCAATTATCATTTATGCCAAGGACGAGAGTGCAGAAAAGTAGTAACCATGTTCTAATAACAAGCTGATGTCTATCCACCCTTTGCTGAGTAAAAGGACTGTTTGAGCCAGTTTGAAACCATCTTCACTGATAATACAAATAGACATCTTTTATTATTATAGTTTACTGAAATGCAAAATGCATAGAAATTAGAATTTCAATTTTTTTAAATTAAACCATAAATTTTCGTACTGTTTTTAAATTCTATTCCAGCACTTTTATAACAAAATTATAATCAAAACTGAAAATCATCTCATCAGCATCAAATAGCTAACTACACTAACAACAAAAATGGTGCTAACGGTATCGGTTATGCAAGTGAGTAATATCAGCAACATGAGTTGTGCCATGTTGTTAGTATTGAATTGATAGAAAATTGGCAATGTACTCGGAAATACTGTTAGGTGAGGTTTATAATTACACTATCCACCAATAAAAATATATTGAAAGCTTTTGGTTTCCAGTTAACAACCAGCATAAATTATAATAAAAATTCTGTTCAGCTGTTGTTTAATTTTCTGAATTTCTGTAGGTTGAGAGGAAAAGAAGATGAGTGGAAGGAAAAACAAAAGACTTATAATAATGTTTGGCGGGAGCAGATAGATAACTATTACATCAAATCTCTTGATCACCAGGGAATCAACTTTAAGCAGAATGACAGCAAAAGCTTCCGTTCCAAAAGTCTTCTGAATGAAATGGAAATGGTCCAGGCAGAGGTAAATCAGTGATATGTTTGTTCTTTTTTGGGGGTTTCTGGCTCCGTAGTTGATAAATGCAAATACAGTATGTTATTTTTTTTTTCAAATAAAATGCAAATACAATATATTAGTTTTTTTAAATGCAAATACACCATGTTAGTTTATATCATTTAGTTTTTATCATGTTTTTCAACTGTTTTTTATGTTTTATCTATGATTTTATTACTAAATTTATGTAAAGAACCTTTTTGAGGTCATGAATTAATTGGTGGAAATTATATGTGCCATTTATTCTTGCAAAAACAGAAAAATATTTTGAAGCACTTATTTTTCGGGATCTAATATAAATAAAATTGTTGAATCCATATCATTCATCATTTGGGATTGATATGGATTCAGCATCAAATTTCAAAGGAGGTTGAGATTCATTAAGGATTTTCACTTCCTTTTTTCCCCCATTTCTGGTTCAGAAATGTTCCTTTTCCTTGAAACATCTATTTTTCAAGATTGTCTATAAATAGAGCATAGATGATAACTGATATAGAATCAGCATCCCAAAAATTTACATTTACGGTTCCTTTTCCACGGTTAATTTTCCTTGAAACACCTGTTTCTCAAGATTTGGAATAAAATTGAGTATTATTTAGCCCAAAAAGAAATTTAGAACATTAAAATTTAAGAGTATTAGAATTTTAGGAATAAGATAAAATAAACTTGAAATAACCCAGATTCAAAAAGGCTTAAAATATATATGTAAGTTGAGTGTTACTCTTATCAAAAATAATTAGCATAAAAATAATATAATAGTAAAACTAATGCAATAAAGTTTTAAAATGTTCTCCTGAGGTAGAAATGCAGAATTGCAACAGGATTCTTAAAATAGTGATGTTTGGGTAAGACACACGATTCTAAGAAGAATGAGACAAACTAAAATAATCAGGCATCTTGAACCCAGTAGGATGAAATTCCAAAGTAGTGAGAAGGTATATTACAAAAAGTAGCACAGATGTAAACCTGTTTGCTTCAAAACATTTCTTCAGAAACAATCCTTGCACTATAGGAACTGCAACATCACGAAAGTCCAGCCATTAGTATCTGGAATATGGTGTCTCAATCCTCCATTGAAAAGCATGTTTCAAAGCAGATCAGCACAAAATAATTTCATTCCAGCATCATTAAAGCTTTAAAAGGCCACTGAACATCAAACTAAACATTGTGTTATGGGAAAACTTATCTAAAAGTTCTAAACATATTCATTCCATCATTCTCTGGCATCCGATCAAAACATATTTTAGAGAGCGAACTCAGGAATTAACAGTTTTTTGCAAGACAATGAACATTAACTTTTACTAGTTAAAAGAAGCAACTAATTTGAAGGTAAAATCATAAGTTGAAATAAATGACACAGCAGCATTGCAACAGTTTCAAAAGGCTGCCAAAATATTGTGAAAAGGAACCATTTGTTCCGTGGGACAGAGCCGCAGATGACTTTGACATTCAGTTCTACATTTTTAGTAAAATAGCAGAATTAGTATTAATTGAAAATAAATGTAAAAGAGGAATAAAAGGAATTACAATTTAGCTATCTTAAATATATTTAAATTACTAAAACCTAAAAAATAAACTTCTACCATTTTGAACCACAGCAGCTTTGGAATAGAATGTATTTGAAACAGAAGAATATTAGAATCTTAAATAAATGGAAAATGAGTAAATAAAAATAAGTAAAGGGAATATTAATATGAAAGTAAGACTCATGAACCCGTTTAGATAAATTATAAATTATCTAAAATTATTAAATATTAAAAGCAACCTAACACAAATGCATTGGAAATTTATACACATCCAAATACAAACTAAATTTACATATTATAGTTTGCCAAAAGACAGAAATAGATTCAATATGTATAAATGCATACACAAGAATATAAAGTACAGAAAAGGAGAAATATAAATAATACAATATATATATATATATATATATATATATATATATATATATATATATATATATATATATATATATATATATATATATATATATATATATTGTATTGAAAAAGCAGTTATAACAAATTTTTATAGGGTTAGCTACAGGGATAGTGGTTTTACCTCTTTGGAGCCCAATAATAGACACCAAGCAAAGCTAAACTTTTAAATCAGGTAGTAATTACAAATAGAATTGTAATAAAACATTCTACTATTTAAATCTATCTTTTTATCTCTATTGCATCTAATCATTTAAAATTTGCTATCTCTGCTTTTTCTGTATATTTTCATTTGTATAATTTATATTTTGTTTTTTCTCTTACTTTTATTTTTTGTGAACTTATTTTTACAATTCGAAATATGTTTTTGCCCCTTGGCAAACTGTATGCGTATTGAGTTCGTGTTTAGCCGTGTATACATTTCCAATGTACTTGTGCTATACTGGAAGACTCTGACGAAAGGCATTTGATACATAAGCCATATCTGTATTTTTACATCCTTAATTGTGCAAATAAAATCTTTTAAAGTTCTTTTAATTATAAATACTTATTTTCACTTTAACTGTGTTTAGTATAATTCATTTTTAATTCTTTTATATTTTACACTGTGTTCTATTATTTTATGACTATACAGGGTGTCCCAAAAAAATTGAAACATGCTTTAATTCTTTACCCATTGGAGATAAGTGGGCAATGTAAATTGCAAAAAATGTTGAAAGTAAGGTAGGAAATAAGACTGCATTAATGAAATAGTCCTCCCATTAATTTTCAAAAAGTTACACTTTTTTAATTTTTATACAACCCCCTTAGACAAATTTGGTCAATCAGAAAGTTTTTATTTTTAATGCAACAACATCATTAAAAAATACAGCATATCTGTATCTTTAAAATTGAGCCAGTTATATTTAATTGAAAATAGAACATTGTGAATAAGGACCATATATCAAATTAGAAATGTAAATTTGTGACATATCACAAAAAAGATAAAACTGGATGATAATTTTAATTATGTGCCCCAACTGCGTAGTGAGTACGACTGCTTTATATGGTCTGTGTAATGCTTTATTTAGATCCATTTGTGATAAAAAAGTTTAACACATATTAAAGTATTTTTGATCTAAACAATTTCCATTGTCAATTTGTTTATGATCCCTTTTTTCACTGATGAAACAGCCTTTCACATGGTATGGAAAAGTGGCATAAGTCAAATTTTTTACTTTATCATAATTCAGTTGATTTTAAAGATACAGATATGCTGTTTTTTTTTAATGATCGTGTTGCATTAAAAGTAAAAATTTTCTGATTGACCAAATTTGTCTAAGGGGGTCGTATAAAAATTTAATAAGTGTAACTTTTTGAAAATGAATGGGAGGACTATTTCATTAATCCAGTCTTATTTCTTACCATACTTTCAGCATTTTTGTAATTTACATTGCCCACTTATCTCCAACAGGTAAAGATTTAAAGCACATTTCAATCTTTTTGGGACACCCTATATGTGTGAATAATAATGTTTATTTCCTTTGAATTGGAAATTGCCTTGGTGCTGGGTAAAAATGTTATCTAATATTCTTGTTAACTTGTATAAAAATTATGGAAACTAAAAAAATGTTTTTTGTGTTGCCAAAAAATCGTGTTGCCATGTAGTCATAGAATCTAGTTTTTGTGCATTTTAGAAAAAAGAAAATACAGTTCTCCATTACATTCTTCCTCACTTTTCATTGGAATTTAAAGAAATGTGTGTTTTTCTAGATGCAAGCAACTTAATCTGCCAATATTTAAAAAAACTCCCAGGTATTTGTTGTATTATTTCTAAACTGCTAAGCCTGTCTGATTATATAAAATAAATATTATGATGATTATTTAAACACATTGCATTTTAATAATGTTTACTTGCATTTTTTTTTAATTTGCAATAATTTATATTTCAAATCAAAATGTTGCCATATAGAGAAAAAATTAACCAATTTTTCATACATATCCAGGATTTGAAATTTTCTTTAGGTAACTATTTGTCAAAGAAAATTTTCTGCTTTCAACTACAAGTTCCTGCTTCTTGATGTCACAACTGGAGAGGGACCATGTCTATTGCTACGAGTTTCATAAAATAGGAGTAATAGGTTCTTAGAACTTTTGATGTGATTTCAAGGTTTTATATTTCATTCTAAACAGGTGCATTGCTAAAGCTTCTTAGGGGAGGGGGCACAAATGGATAATTCTCATAAAATTCCAAGCAAACATTCTCAAATGAGTGCCCCCCCCCCCCCCTCCATGACTTTGTATAAATTTAGTAGTAGACCGGCATTCAGTGGAGCACTGATTGCAAAAATCAGTTTACCACTGAATTTGCAATCGGACTAGTGAGACTGCAATTTCACTGGTCTTCCGGACCAGTAAGTTTCTTTAAATAAAAAATTTTGTGAATTTTTCTTTTCTTTGAAGAAGTGTAATATAATTCAGAAAACTTCTCAAAGCATATGTGGTTGTGCAAATGGAATTCAAATTGCATGAGAAAATAACAATGATGAATGGAATCTACATCTGTTAGGCTTACAAAATTATTTTTTAATTAGTTAGATATTCATAACAGAGTTTGCATTGTTATAAATTAAAAATAATTAATCTGTATGCAGGAAAGTGCGTTGCGATATGATCAAGGTGAGCAAACTTGCCACCAGACACAATTCGCAAGAAACGGGGCAATGGCAAACTAGTAAACCATGCATGCTTTTCCAAACTGAATCGTGCAAGAATTGCACTTGGACGACCTAATTCGATTCTCACCTCTGCCAAAACTGTTGGCATTTTCTTGTGAAGTACGGGCATGTTGAATATGTGGGTCTGTAAGTCCGAGAGGTTAGTAGTAGAGAAACGAGGGTGCGATCCCTGTGGATGCCTCCCCCACTGAGTTCCAGCCTAATTTGGGGGCACTTCCCGGCCATCCAAACAGATACCTTACACTTTTGGGTAGGTCAGACAGTCTGGGTTGAAAAAGAAGCTGAAGTGCAGGTATCATAGTGTTATGTATTGTTGCTTCATTTTGACCAATATGCGTTCCATAAATGATCATACTGAAAATGACCTTAATTGAAATAGTGCATTTAAAGACTATTAATAATCCAGACATATTTCCTATCAATTTAAAATCTAGATTGCAAGAATTTCATCAAGTTTCAGTGTACAACAATTTCTCATGCTAAAAAATTTCAGATTTCTTTTCTATAGATCATCACCTGTTTTTATTTATTTGTTTATCTATCGTTGACAGTGTAAACAAAGACAAAATCTATGGATTCCTAAATTGTATTTAGTTTAGGGATGATCTCAGAAGAGTCCATTGTTAAAAATTATTATAGGTTAAATCTATTCAATTTTCAACTTACCCACTGTTACAGGAGGTGTTCATGTTCCCCCATCTATCTCTCTTGATCAGAAAATTCGAGTATTGCAGCAAAAATCTGTATCCTAATTTTTTTAGCATTTTTTATACAAAATAAAATATTAGAATCTTAAATTCTGAAATATTAAAATATGTTTTTTTAACTCAATTTTTGCAAAAGGCTAAAGAATTTAAATGTTGTGAAATAAACACAATGATAAAAATAGTTACTACATTCTTAATGTCTGATAGAATAACAGAAAAAATAACCGAAATGATTGTTGAAAAATTGTGGTATACGTAATTAAAAGATTAAAATGGAAATAAAAATTAATAAAAAAATTGTCTGTAATTACTGGTAATAAATCATAAATTAAAAAAAATATATATATATATATAGTCGTTGGCCCTTTTAATTATAAAAAAAGCAATAAATTATTGCAAATGATTTGGGAAAAGTAAAGAAATAAAAGATCAATATAAGACAATTTAAAAAAGAAAATGGGAATAAGCAATAGTGAAAAGAATTTAGTTATTTTGGTACAAAATAAAATCTGAAATAAGTTTTGATTACATCGTTTGGGGGAAAAAATGGATTTAAAATTGCACTAAAAAGTAAGTTAGTGACCATAAATGTTCAAAATATTCAGTAAATAAACTAAAAATAAATAAAACAAATCTGTAAACTTGTAAACATTTAAGGAAAGGAAAGTATGGGAAAGGCTGACTAAGAAACTTAAAATTAGAAAGACACCAGAAATCAATTTAATAAATTCCAAAAATGAGAAAATAGACATTATAAATGTATGTTAATTAATATTGCTCTATAAAAGTATAAATATTTCTGTAAAATTTTTACTCTCTATTATTTTCAGAAAAAAAGTTATTATATTTTGTATTTTGTTGCAAATCTTTCAAATCTCTCTTAATATTTCTAAATCCCCACCACCACATCCTTATTAAGTGGAAATGTCCCCCCTTGATCATAGAAGCCTGACAAAAACCTTTATATAGGTCTATTGATTTGTATTTATAGTGAAACCAAGTGTAAATAGATAGGTAGCAGGCAGCATTAAAATAAAAATAATATTGTCATCATAATTGTGCAGTGAATAATTTTACTAATGGATACTCAAAGGGGAAAGGGAAATATTGAGATTTAACAAGCATCAGTATGCTAAAAAAATTTTAAAACGTTAGATTAATGTTCTTTTTACATTTAAATGAGTTATTGATATTTAATTGGATGTAGCAATATTAAATAGCATATTGTTTCACACAGTTTCTTCAGAGGATTATATTTGTATTCAACAACCATGAGTAAAATACCATTTTTACAATGTCCTGTAAGTCTTACCATGTACAAGTTTCACTAGTTTCATTTGTGCATTTAAGATAAAAAAATTTCAAAAACTTATCAGGAAGTTTTGTTATATTGTTGGAGTAGACACCTCAGAAATAACTTAACATGGTATAAACAAATTTTGGGACCAGTACTATTTAGCAGATCACCGAATCTCAGTTGTCGGACCAGTGACTATTTTTCTCTATATTCTATCACTGTATTTTTTTTTTTTTTTACCTCTGGATTAAATGGTAATAAGAAAAGTCTCCACTTCTTCATTCCTCAAGTCATGAGATTATTCTTATAGTTAACAATTTACATTCATTCTTTTGCTGTGCTGCAAATCTAAAGGCATTTTCTCGATTTAAAAAAAAATTATGTTTTTTGAAGTTATAGATTTGTTTTTATTATATTAATATTTATTCTAAAAAATATATTTTTTTAATTAATTATGCATTAAACAAATGAAATAGTAATAATAAATTAAAAAATACTTTTCTTTTGTTTTAAGCATTATTTATTCTTGCAATGTTTTATGTTTTGATAATCATGGGAAAAAATTCCATATTTATTTGAATTTCAACTTTTTCCTTAAAAAATTACATCATTAAAATCTATATTAAAATCTATATAAGTATATTAGTATATGTCAAAAATTCAAAATAGTTTTCATCATTTATGTTTATTAAAAAGAGTTTTCATTTTACACTGTTTTGGAAACAAGCTCTTGATTACCATTGCAAATTGTGCATGCGCTGATATTTTTAACTTACATATTTTTTAAATGGATATTCAGAAATGGAAATTTAAATAATATAACTTTAATAATTTTTATTGAAAATATTGTTTTGGGTGTCATTTTGATTCATTTTGTAAAATGGTTATGCACCCTGTTTCTATGATCTTGGTGTATAAGGTTTTTATTTCATTTGTTCACTCGAGGAATAATATTTTTCATAATATTCTTTCTTTGTTACATGCCTGGACATTTTAATTAGGAAACATTTTTACATTTTCTGTACAAGAAAAGCTATTGTACACAAATTTTCACTATTTACTGTAAAATACAAAGTTCAGCAAATCCTCATTCATTAAATACTATAAAAAATTGTGAGCTATAGAAGTTTTGATTCTAATGCTCTAAAGTGCTTTGAAAATCAATTTTTCTGCAGCAAAGTGCTACAAAAACCTTGATTTTGGTGCTACAAAAACTACTATAAAACCTGCAATGGGGCATAACATAGCTGTATTTGTTAAGAGAGTGTCTACCAGGAACACTGATCTTCTGAAGAGAGCCTCATATTTATCCTAAAATATAATTATTGCTATACATTTTCAAGGTTATTTATTTACCTAATGTATTTATTTATACCAGGCATCTTCCGAGATGATAGACGAAGGATTGAACTCATTGTCAAAAATTTCATTCCTGACTTTTTTGGCTTCCCACGAGCGACAATAGTGGAGGAAGATGCTGCTGATGAAGAGGAAGAGGAGGAAGAACAACGTAAGATTTAGCCAGTAGTTTTGGGGTTGCCAACATTATATTTATGTCATTCACAATACACCATTTGTATTTTCTAATAACTTATAGTACTATTAATGTGATTATGCATTTTATAATCAGAATCGTCAAATTGCAATCTTGGGTGTTTTTTGCAATTCTAAAATTTTGGAAATAAGAACTTTTCAATTCCAGGATCCATTGATAATTTCAGTTTACTTACTAGTCATATTTTAGATTCTTGAATTCATATATGTTTGTCTATAAATATTACATACATTTAAATAACAATGTCATATTGACATCTCCCTATGACAAATTTTTATTACAAACTTTTGAATATGACAAACAGTAAAAAGGTAAATAAAAACATAGAATCCTTTTTGCTATTTTTTTTTTGCATTTATAATGAAAACTGACCATGCTCATAAAACTCTGAGCCATCTAAAGTAATATACAATAGAGTACCATTTATAAATCTTTCAAGGGACCATATCTTAAAGATGTATAACTAAAAATTAGGTCCAACATGCTGTACTAGATGGCAAGTGATTTTAATTTTTAAAAATGTAAAATAAAATAAGACCTTTTTTTCCAATCTATTTAAAATCCTATTTGTGTTTTGAAAGTGAAATTTAAAAGTTTAAATATACATTCGAATTTTTAATTCATTCTTAACATAAAACATATGACAATTTCGTACCTTTATTTCCATTGTAAATTTTGATTAACCATGTATTCTTCCTTTAATTATCCGATTATTATTAACACAAGAAAATAATAATAAAAAGAGCTCAGATAAGAATAAAAAATATTTTAAAGTGACTTAAAAAAGTCTTTTATCATGGTTTACCATGGTGATTGTTTCTGAACTCAAAGCCAAACATTGTGAATAGAATTCCATTCTTGAAAAGTTTTTCTCCCAGTAGAGTGACACACTAAAAAGTTTTTAAGTGTCTCAATGCTATTCACTGCTTTTTGAAACGATGAAAGGATAATTTCTTTACTGTAATTTTCATCACTACTGCTCAGATGTTCTGGAAATTTAGCTTCTATTAATTTATAAACTCAACATAGTTTTGAAGTAATTATTTCGGAATCACAATTTATGTATTCTTCAAAAGTGATGTCAGTTCCTAATATTTCCCAATCTTCATCGAGAATTACAGTTTTTCTCCCCATCATTTTCATCATCAGCTTTTGTAACATTTTTGGAGCTCTTCTTGATTACTTCAGGGTTTAGATGCTGTAGTCTACTTGTACAATTGTGCAAAAAGAAAATAATTTTGATATTTTGCAAAAAAAACCCACCTTTTGGGGATGAGCAGTGCATTAGTCCATGAATAGCAAATTGTTATGGTTTTGCCATTTCATTGCCAAGTCCATTTTTTATTTGCCATATATGTTAGAGGCAAACTTTTTACTTTTTAACTTTTCACATAGTCGCTTGGACTGCTTGCCCCTTAAGATGTCCATGCTCTAGTCCTTAAAAAGTGCTTCATTTTTTAAAATAAAAAATGTGCAAAATGCCTTTCACTGTTTGTGGATCAAGTACATTTTGCAACGATATATGGAATTCACATTTGATTAGGGGGGGGGGGGGTCACAGGCAGTTATAAAATATGTATATTTTATAAAATATTATATAATTATGCTTTGTTAGAAGGTCATATAGTAATTCATAATATTGAAAGTAAAAGGTCAGGTGATTTGCAGTTGTCCAGGGAAGCAAGTGCTGCAGGTGGGTGAATGGGAGAAAATATTTTGCATATCTTTATATAACCCGTCATATGTCGGGCTTAATATCTAATATAAATAGAAACAAATTTTCATAGATATATATTTGGATAGAGGATAAATATCACAATTCTTTTAATTTCTTATGTACATCTTAAAATAATAATACCTCTATTAAACTTTCAGAGCCACCAGAAGTAATGGAGCTGGACAATGACACTGAAGAACGAAGTGGCCATACATCACCTGCAGGAAGTGCTATAATGTCAAAAGATGAGGAATTCAGTGACCCTGATGAATCAAACTCTGTGGAAGATAATGACAATGAATCTGAAGAATCAGACAAAAATAGTTTTATCGAAGACAGTGATATTTTTGACAAATTAGACACGCTTCAGTCCACAGTATGTTTTTTTTTCAGTCAGTTATCTACTTTTAAAATATATTACCTAAAAGATAGTATATATACTTGTATATAAGGTAGTTCATACAGAAGTCCATGCATGGTTATGAATGCACATACTGTTTGTTCTGTGCAACTACATATATCAACATGTATTACTCATTGTTAGAGGGCATACTTATAGGGATAATGTGTTAATAATGCTTCAGGAAAGATCTAGTTTCTTTCAAAAACATTTAAAAAAAAATAGTGGCATTTGTTGGAAATTTGAAGAAAATGTAGAACTTTTATATTAAAGTTTTGTCATTTCTTTTTAATGATTAATAAGAAGATTCTTATTTCATTGTTTTTAAACCTCATTCTTCTTATGCCGATAAATATTTATGATTAAAGTGTAAAAATGAAGAAAAACAAACACTTTTTTTTATGATATTGTGAAATTAACAGAACCTTTGTCTTTATACGTAACTTCAAACTACAAAAGATGTAACTTGAAGTTCAGTATACAAATTTTTAATATTGTTTACGGTGAAGTTTGAAATAAATATTTAATTATTTCAACCATTATCGTTATACATTTAATTGGATAATTTAGAATGTATTAATATAATTATCTGTAAAGATGAAATTATGTTTCTGTATTCGTTTATATCACATTGTATGTAAATCAAGATAGCATTATTGATGAATTGAATGTTAAGTGAAACTGGGTATCCAAGTAACATAATATAAAATTATAAAATATAGTTATAATCTATTTAACTATTTCAAGTTCATTGGGATTTACTTTTTCTTTATAAGGGAGAAATACTTTAATTTTAGCAGCCTTTTGTATTTTAAAATAAATTACTTAATTTCCCATGTTTATTGGTACTGTTCTAACTATTTATTCTTTTATAGAACCTACCTTATATTCTGTTTTTTGTAAGTAAAAATTGGTACGTCTTCTTTCGACAATTTCATCTACTGTGTGAGCGATTATCAAGGTTACTTCATGAAAGCAATAGAAAAGATGTTCCACCAGCTCTTAAAACTGAAAGTGAAATTAAGGAAGAAGAAAGTAATTTAGGTAGTGAAATGTTCATTTATCTTTTTTGTAACTGATAAATTAGTACAAAATGGCATTCATATATTCTCTTTTAATCTGTCTCATGTTTTTTAATTGTTAATATTCATTTAAAAAATTAGTTCACAAATAAAAAGTATAAATTATTTAACAAGCAACATTACCACCATCTTTAAAATATATGTTGTCTCCAACATATTTTCTCTGCAAATTAAACAAATTGCAATTTTTGCTGATAAGCAACAGAAATTGGAATATAGTTACAAAATCTGCTAAGAAGTGTATTACAATGCTTGAAACCATGCTCCTTGTACTGCAACCTTTAATTACTCACATGTACTAGGGCATACTGGCATCAAATATATTAGACATTTTGATTTTGCCACTCCTTTTCTCTAAACTATATAACTGTAAAAGAGTGATATCTATAATAATAAAAGGAAGAATCTATTTGTCTGTCCGCAATGCCACGTGATATCTATTGCACTTATAAGTCTATGGTTTTGCACATAGTAACATTTATATCTGAATTGATGAACTCTGAAGCCCTTTTTCCAAATTTTTAATTAAATTTTTTTAACTAAATTAAAAAAAAAAACGTGTTCAAATCAGCCATTTACAGCGAATAATAGGAGAAATCTTCTTTCTCCAGTGTGCATCCTTTCAATACATAACAACATAAAAGTACTATAACCATTATTGCAAGATAGTTAAAAATGAGTCTAATGTCCAACTTCACTTCTATATATTTTTTAACATGTAACAATGCAAAATGAGGTATTTGAGGGTATTTGACTCCTTATTTTTGTAACTAATTGCTTATTTTTGTTGTACTGATGTAGTATGCTATAATACAAGTAGAAGGGCATGGAGTACCAATGAAACTGTTTATGAAGCTATTGGACATGAAGCTGATAGATTTTGGCGAGCCAAAGAAAATATTGAAATAAGTTTCAGCCAAAGAAGAAATGCAAAACTTAGAGTCAATTAAATTGTTATTTATTTATTTTTTTCATTGTGGTTGTTATAAGCATGTGTATTATTTATTAAAGCATTCTTTAAATTTTGTTCACCAGAACGTACAGCGAATTCTCAAAAACCAAAGAGCACTTTATCAATATGCTTGCTTATAACCAAAACTGAATATATAAATAAACTTCTGCATGGGTGTGTTATGCTACGATGCATTTTCTAGTTGGTTATATAATTGAAAACAGTCTCAAAATAAAAGTATCTTCAAACCTGCGAAGCAAGGGTGGATAAAATTAAAAAGTATATGCAAAGATAAATGTTGAAACAAATTTGCTGGAAGCTGTTAGAGGATATGATAGTAATAAAATTGAATAAATTATAGAAAAATTACTTGAAGAATTGATTATTTGTGAATTATAAGTTTTAAATATAATACAATAAGCATGTAAAGATGGAACTTTTGTATTTTGTATGAAAAGTATCTGCAAATAACTACAATCTAAAAAGTATTTGCATGTGGCATATGCATGTGTATCTATTTACTATAACTCTGGTTACCACCTGTAAATATTATTATATTTATTATTTGCAAAC
The DNA here is from genome assembly GCA_951213105.1 of Amaurobius ferox. NCBI lineage: Eukaryota > Metazoa > Arthropoda > Arachnida > Araneae > Amaurobiidae > Amaurobius > Amaurobius ferox. The sequence goes on along the minus strand of OX578149.1, from coordinate 93,816,223 downwards.
AAATATATTTACTGCCTACAAGCAACTTTACTGTCTATAAACTTTAATGTATTTTCCACCTGTCAAATCTAATATATTTGATACCAGTAAATTATTTCCAATTTATTTTAAAAACATGTCTAGTTTGGTAGGAAAGGAAATCTCAGTTGTTTTATTATTTTTTTGTTTGTTTGTTTCAAATTTACTGGTGTATATTAAAAATAATTAATTAAAAAAGAATTGTTACAATTTAAGGAATTTTAAGTGCTTTAATTCTGAACAATTGCCCCAGTTTGCTTGTTAATAAATATCGCTATGCATACATGCATGCTTACGTACATACAAGCTTATCTTTCCATGGTTTATCTACATACATATGCGCTGATATATTTTAATGGTTTATCTGTCAGATGATCATTCATATTTCATCCTTTTTATTATATAATTTAGAACATAAGCCATCATACTCAGAATTGATATCTAAGCTGAGTCAATTATTAAGTGGCGCCATTGATTATTCTCAGTTTGAAGATGAAGCAAGATCTCTTTTTGGAATTCATGCTTTTGTGAGTTTTACAATGGACAAACTTATTCTCAACATTGTAAGACAGGTATGTTACTTTCTCTGTAACTTGTTTAATATCTATAGAGGAAAGAGAAGCACTTTTAGGCACTTTAAAGTTTAAAATCAAGTCTGAAGTTTAAATCCTGGTATTTTATGTACCACTGGATGATCCTCCTGTTCATTTGCTGCTGTATTTTAAAAACTTGCTGCAAATAGATAATAATTTGTCTTTTGTTATATATATATATATAACAGTAAAAAAAAAAACTTTTATGTAAATTTTGTAGACAGTAACAGTGGGATTAGAATTTATTTTATTTAAATAAAATTTCAGGTCAAAGAAACAGACATGTTTATTGTGAAATTAGATGCAAAATGGTCATTGTGGAATTAAGCCTAAAAGCATGGGATCCTTTGGGAAAAATTTGGTCATTTGAGGCACCTCGAGACACATGATATTGGGGCACTTTCAAACACTTGATAAAATTGTTTTTTTGCAATAACTGCTAAAAGTAATTATTATAATTTAGGCTTTTGTTACTCAGGCAGCCTCTACACTTTTCATCTGTTAATAGGTTAGATATTTCAATGTAAGTTAAATACATGCAGTTGTATAAAATATTTTTTGCTTAAATTCGGAGTCTATAGTGTTTGTTATTTAAATTGCACAATATAGCCAAACATTAGTCTCAGAAAAGGGAGCAATTAATGTTTTATCCATTGAAGGCACCATCTCAAGGTACTGCACCAGGGGCACCATATATATATATATATTAATTATATGTAAGACATTTGAAGGGGATTATACATTTATCTTATTATATCCATTTTTAATGCATATGAGGAAAGTGTTTGGTTAAGACAGAATTAAAAAAAAAATTATAAAAATCAATAACTGGAAAGTGTCCCAAAGTGCTCCACTCTTCCCTACTTTTTCGTTCATTTAAAAGTATTATATTTAAAATTTTGAGTGAGACAAAGTCTAGTTTTTTTAATTTTTTTTTTCTTATTTTATGCTAATGCTTATTAAATATTGTTTCCCAAATATAAAGTAAAATTACACAAGATTTTCAGCCCACATGAATTCATTAGTAAGTGTTTCCATAGAGTAATTATTAAAAAGTGAATAATCATGATTAACTATCTAAAAGCTAAACTGTTTTTGAATTCATTATAGAAATATTATGTATGGTTATAATCGAACCTAAAACAAAATCCATGTCAGTGATGTATTTATAAATAACAATAGCGTACAAAAATAAATTTTTTCTATGGTATTAAGTTTGAAAATTGAATTTAATAATTTTAGTGCACTGAACTCAGACAGTTAGTCAAATTTTTCATATTAAGTCAGGATTTTAAATTTGCTTGCCTTCAACTATGAGCATTTATTTGCAGTTGTGTTGTTAGTCAGTGGTTCCAAGACGTTTAAACTCACTTAACCCTTCGTAATATAAAATAAAATTGTAGACCCCTTAACATCAGGATTTAACAAAAAATTTGTTAGTTATATACTTTTTGTGCTATTTGTGGACCCTTTTAAAATTTGTTACAGACCCTAAAGCCCCACTTTGGGAACTACTGCTCTAGTTGAATTCTCATTACAAAATTTTATACATATTGATTCAACAATAAACCTATCCAAGTCCCAGAACCTACCTAAGTCAGAAATAATTTTACAAATATAAAACTTGTTTTGAGTTGAGTTCGATATCATATCAGATAGTTAAAGCATATTATATGCTTTAATTTTTGGCTCATACCGATTGGAACTATATATTTTTATAATCTACCAATAAACCTGTATAAAATCTACTAACCCACAAAATTGCATAATAAATTATAAAACATTTCTTTAGATATGCTGAAATGTACAATAATATTTTGAGTTCATTGCAATCAACATAAACTTAAAACTCTTTAATAATAGATCACATAGGGTTAAACCAGCCACAAATTACTTTTTAATGTTACGAGCTCAAAAGTATAGAGAAATTACAACCTAAATACAACGTCCGGCCGTCCAAATAGCTGCTCTTAGTCCTCAGGACGAGTCGGACGGTCTGGGTCTTCAACCTAAATACAACGTGAGCCATGAAAAACTTTGAGGACAAGAAATAAGTTTATTCAGATAACTGAAAAATAATGGTGCATACAAGTTGTAGCTTTTACGTATCACAGAAGTTTCACCAAAAATTATATACATTTGATTTGTTAATTTCACATGATTTTATCAAAATCTAGATGCGTGCTTTTAAAAAAACATCAATAAAATAACTAGAAGTATTTCTAGTATTTTTGAAAAAGCAATGCATTCATTTTACAAAAATATCAAAAATTTCTAATCATTTTATCAATTATTTAGAAGAACATAACACTTCCTCTGTTAGTTTTTATGCTTGACAAAAAACATCAGAAAATACCCTAAAACATAAACATCAGAAAATGCCCTAAAATCTAAACAGCAGAAAATACTCTAAAACCTAAACAGCAGAAAATACCCTAAAACCTAAACAGCAGAAAATACCCTAAAACCTAAACAGCAGAAAATACCCTAAAACCTAAACAACAGAAAATACCCTAAAACCTAAACATCAGAAAATACCCTAAAACCTAAACATCAGAAAATACCCTAAAACCTAAACAGCAGAAAATACCCTAAAACCTAAACAGCAGAAATACCCTAAAACCTAAACAGCAGAAAATGCCCTAAAACCTAAACATTAGAAAATACCCTAAAACCTAAACAGCAGAAAATACCCTAAAACCTAAACAGCTTAGAGGTTAAAAACTATTCGCCGTAGATTACCACTAAAACAAGCGACTGGAAGAAAAATATCTCCTGATATATATACAGAATAATTCTTCTAATATATATGCAGGACAAGAGTCAACCTGCATTTTTTATTAGGTTTAAAAGAATTATTTAGTTGACTATGTCTGTCATTCCATTTGATGTGCGTACTTTCTATTGACATGTTCCTGCTGCAACTCTGCTATCTCATTTTTATATGAAAGAAAAATTCTGCACAGTTTTCTTGTTATTACTTTCTTATTATGTTTTATTACTATTTTCTTTTTTTATTGCTATTATGTTATATTCTTTTTTATTTCTGTAATTGCTTTTATTGCTGTATTAGATAATTTATTCTCATTGTTGTAAATAATCATTCCTCAAGTGCAAAATATTTTGCTGTTCTTCATAGTTTTTCCCCTTCTTTTGAGCAGCAAAATTAAGAATTGTTGTGATTGATTCAAGAATGAAACACCAAATAACTTCATAAAGGGATTTATTTATAAATAAATTTTTATTAAAATTAACGAGAAATTCTCATTTTAGAAGCACTATAGACCAAATTTTAAATAATTATAACTCAAGTTGTACAAAAATAGATGCCATTTTAAATTTAGTGCCTCAATTTATATGCAAATTAACTTTTTTTTTTTTTTCCTTTATAACAAATCCATTGCATGTTAGTATAATGTACAATGCTCATTTGCCTGCGTAATCTGCAATACTCATTTTCTTTTTTATTACTTAGCAATTCATTCAAATATAACTATGGCTATAGAAAGGGTTATTGTCACTCTACAATTTCCCTTCAGATTTTAAGCCATCCAGAAGGAGAATTTTCAAATAAATAAAAATTGTGAATTCTGGATGAAAAAAAGGATTTTGGCGCATGAGTTTCAGATTAAAACATGGGTTCGGGTTAACACATTAGATATCGGAAATTTAGGCAAAAATTTAATGCAACTTAACAATTTTTTAAACTATTAAATAATAGTAAAAAATGTCTTTGCAGAGCCAGATAGTTTTATCAACATATCATTTCCTGCTTAGACATTTGTCTGAATTACTCTAAGAGAGCTTTATGATGCATCATGACAGAGTGACAGTTCGTCAGTCTCACTCCTGGCAGAATTATGCTAAATTTCCCAAATCAGTGACATATATATCTGTCATTGAGGTCTCTGAACTGTAATTCTTCATGGAAGATCTCACATACACTTGTTTCTTGTTTTTGGAACACCCACTTCTTGATGGTCAAATTCATAAAATTCCATAAAGCTCCTCCACCTCTCCAGATGAGAAAATGCTTCAACAATACTTTGTGATAAGACACTTTATAAATATAAAGGCATCGACACTTTATAAATATAAAGGCATCCCCCTTTTCTCTGAGCATATCAAGGTTTATCTTATCTTCTGTGTTGCTAGTTTCAAAGTTATGCAAAGGGTGCTTGTAAATGTTTCATGAGCTCCAGGTCTGCTGCATTCATAGTTTTAATGTTACTCAAAGAGTACTTATAGACATGGGTTGAAGTGGTGGATTCTTTGAAAACGAATGCACCATATGTATATCTCAGTTTAATTGGTATTTTTCTTGCAAAATTTCCGAGCTAAATATTCCAATAATGTTGGAAAAATTAAACACAATTATTAAATTTATAAAATAACTAGAAAATGTATCAGACATCGCCTGGATCCTAAATAATCCTGTTTCTGGCATACTCTAAATAAGCACACTGCAATTTGCAACACATTGTACAAATATTGCTTTCCTAATTTTGTGAATTTAAAAGGTATAGCATATAAATGGAAATACTTAAAGTCACAGAAAAGAAAAAATTCATTTACCCATGAATTAAAGTTCACAAAGTTAATTGTTATCTCAGAAAGTTTTCATCTGATTTAAATTAAATTTTCTGATTACACTTATAATATTGAAATAATTCATTGTTCAAAAAATTGAAAATTTATCTTTTAGATTTGCAAATATAGAAAATCGTAATATTCATTACACTTCATATCTAGCTAGAAAGTCTGAGATATTGTTCACCTGTCTAGGAATGTAAGCAGAATAAGATCTGCAGTGAAATATGATCTGTAGCTGCAATGGATAAATAAATTTGACACAATGGTGGATAATGGGCTATTTTTGGCTTTAAAAATTCATAACTTTTAAACTAATTTGAATTTTTTTTAAATCTTACCATATTGTCAGGGGCCTATAGTACTATATTAGGGGCCTATAGTATATATAATTTTGCCACTGTCCAAAGCTTCAATTTTCCACTATGGATGGATGACACAGACATATTCTTTTATTTTGTAAGATAATACTTTACAAAATTACTAAGTGGCTTATAATGCTAAAAAGTTTTTTCTTTAATACTTTATAGGAAATTAAATTATTTTGTTATGGGGAATTATTATTATTATTATTACTATTATTATCATTATTATTTTTTTTTTTACATAATCTCAAATAAACACATTCAACCTGCTAGCGTCATGTGAAAATGGTGGTGTTATAGCATGCTAGTGCTTATTTATTTTATTCTACGTTAACTTGTGCGATTTCTGAATTCTTTGCTTTTTCCTAGTTAAAAATTTTTACTCCCACAATTTTTAGCTTCAACAAATAGTTGGAGATGACATCTGCAAACAGTGTACAGCATTCTTCTATCAGCACAACAAAGTCATTGCCAGTGGAAGTTACAGCTCTCCTTTAGAAAGCATACATGTAGAAAATGAGTATCTAAAGAAAGTTGAAAGAATTATGAATGAAGAAAAATGCTTTAAAGTTCAGTGGGTAAGAGCATTTGATTGTTATTATAAAACTATACACAGGAGTCAGTTAAGTATTTTCCAGAAGGTTTATCAGGGAATACTTTTCTTTACACACAGTTAAATAAAAATATGATAAAAAAATATTTTTCAATTTGCAAAAATAAAGAAATTAGTGTTTAAGTTTTTCTTTTAAACACTTTTTTTATACAAACATGGCCCATTTAAAATTTGAAGAAAAAAAAAGTGGCCATTTGACTTCATTTTGCTTACAATTTGTAAAGCCCGTCCAAGCCCAAAAGTTTTGCAAGCCAATCCTGTGCACACCTCTAATTTAGCTGCAGACCATATGGTGGTGAACAGAACTGTAGAATAAGCATGTGTCATATGCAAATACTTTACATACATAATGTGAATCAAACCCTTTTATTGCTTATAAATATGTACAATCAACATCTGTAGTGGCCATATCATATTTAACCATATAATACTTAAATTATTTATTTATTTTTTTAACAATTTCATTGTTATGCATACTATAAAAATTCTTTTGGTCAGCTGTCTAAATTAATAGAAATAATAAATATTTTATTAGTTGCAGCATATAAAGTTGAAATGAAAGACAAATTGAAGTGTTCTCACTTTTGTTGGTACTGGGGGGGGGGGGGGGGCGGTCTCGCATATCCTGATGTAGAAAACTTTTTTTTTTTTTTTGCCTTTGAAACTTGTAGATAACTTTTTTCAACCTTGTATGCAGTAACTAAGGTCTTTCATTTTCAGATTTATTGTTACCATTGCCTCTAAAAGTTTGTAGCAAATTTCATTTCCAAAGCCCTTGAATTTTAGAGAAAAGGGGAAAACTGAAGATAAGAGCATTTCTTATATATAAATGACTGTTGGTGAATTGCTAGGAATCAAAATACAAAATTGTTGCACAAAGTATCTTCTCTAATTATTGGAATGAACTAGATCCATGAGCATGATGTTAACACATTTATCACATAATATTACATGTAAAAAGTAAACGTATTTTACAATAGTTAACACTTTTATTAATTTTATAAGAATTTTTTGATAAATTTATGTAAAAAAAGTGCAACATCTTGTGAACAGTCCGTACTAGCATTCTAAAGTTCATGTCAATCATTTCTAATAAAAAATTGTATAACAAATGATTATTTACTTAACATTATTGAAGGTTCTGATTTTTTCATGGGTTTTCAAAATTACATTCGAAAAATTGGGGGTCTGCTGAACATTTGATTGTGTTTAAAATCAATAGGTTTCCAGTATCCACCAATTGGAAATTTTGTACCAAATTTTGTTTGAAACTCTCCATTCTTTCGTGAAGTATTGTCTCCACAGGGACACACACACAGACATCACCTCAAAGTTCAGGGATGCTTGAAACATGCCCTTCCGTCAAAAACTCTAATTTAAATTTTAAACCCTATCACGATTATTTTTCTATATATCATACTATATATATAGGAAAAGAAAAAAGAAAACTTAAACATGGTTCTGACTTTGATTTGTTTAGATAAAATATGTGTTAAAATGCTGCTAGCAAGCATTTTCTTTGCACATTATATTTTTGTATTTGATCAAGCCTTTTAATTTTGTATTTCATGATACATTCATTTTGATTGATTACTTGAAATTTTGTAAGAATTCCATTTTTAAAAGCATAATTAAAGGGCCATTTTAAAAAATATTTTATAAAGAGTCTGTGCTTTGAACTTGGAATTTTGAAAAGGTCCCTGTTTTAATATAAACACAGCGCCATCAGGAGCCCTTGCTGGATGTACTCCTTGTTCTGCATGTATACTGTGAGGATTTGCATCTTAAACATTTCAACTCTAGTAATGCATCAAACAATCATGATGAAGATCATCACATGATTTGTCCCATTTCTTCAAATGTTAAGATTTCCAGTAAAGTTCTAGAAAAATACCAAAACTTTATCATCAAGCATTTGAGAAAACAGGCTGTGTGCAGTTATTTGTTATTTGCCATATATCACTGAAGGTTTGTTTAAAAGATGGCATGATGCCATGTCATAAAAGAAAGTATGTTGCCAAATTTATTTTAAAAATATTTTAGTTTGCTAAAGACTTGTAAAAATAATTTGCACTTTTATTTGCCAGCCTTTTCGATTGTATTATGTAAGTAAAAATAAAGTAATTTACATCACAGTTTCACTATATTTACAATGTAAAATTCAATTTATTGAAATTCCTGTAGGAAAATTTAAAGTTGAATTTCATCTCTTTGTTTAAATTGACCGTGATATTTTTAAACTTTTGAACATTGACTTACATGCTAAAAAATTCTGTGTTCTTGCTTGTAATTAATGTTTTTTTTTTTTTTTTTTTTTTTTTTTAATTATACTGAAAATACTATGTTTATTGTGTGTATGCTTATGTGTAGAATATATGTGTATATGTTGGTTTTCTTATTAGCACAAGAAAGTTCACACTTTGACAATTGAATTGATTGAACATGTGTCTGAACACGTTGATGATCCATATGAAGTTGAGAAATTTTCTAATTATGTTGATGCATATGTAACTGATGACTATGTGTCAGATGAGATCTTAAGTGATGCCCCTGGGGTGCCTGTGTTCTTACCTAGGTAATTCACAATAATTCTTTTTGAAGTCTTTCATCTCCATTTATATTGTGTTTGTTAAATATGAAATGTAAAAATAACATCATATACATACAGTTGAGTGAAGCTGACCAAGACAGACCACACATTAAGGATGTGTGCTTCATCCTGCAAAGTGTGGTTAGGTTGAAACAATGATTGCTATCTATTTTTCACACACTGAAGACACATAGCCACATGCTGCATTAGAGATGCAGAAGACCAGTTTTTCTGTTTTATATACATAGTTGAGAAACATGAGATGTAGTCCCACATACAGTGCATCCTGCATCCTCAATGTGTTGCCTGCCTAAAAGGCACTGATCAGACATGTGATACTTCCGTGAATTAGCAAAATCAGTAAATTTCATTTTATGGATTGTCTGAATTCATCGAATAAATTTTTATTTTTTATTATCCGCGATTACAAAATCACAATGAAATTTTCTGACAAAGGACAAATTTCCAAGGGTCAATTGATGATATTCTTTCTGTAACTGCAGTGAAATCCACTCCTCAAATTAGTGCTCTCTATTTCTTTAATGACCTCGTAAAAAAGGCCATCTGAAAACAAATATTAAAAAAAAGAACCACTGAAGCAATTTGCGCAGAAATTCTTTTCCTTCTGCCAGCTGTAAATTGTAATGTATAATTTCCGCACCCCTTTGACCAGGATAATGGCTGATGAACAGTTAATGCGGATTTTTGACTGTGTTTATGCTCAAGAATTTTGCGTACTTAAAAAAATCTACAAAAAATACCAATATTTAAGAATTTCTCTTTAAGAAAATATTTTTTTCTTAAATTTATTGCATTGCATTATATATCCAATCTCTAATCTAACATCAACGATGTAAACAGAGGAAAAATCTAACCATCGCAGAAATACACAACCTCACTTATTAGTTAGTGTTCACAGAAATTCAATGTCATCTCATTTCTGATTTCAACAGACTTGCGTCCACTGACATCGATATATAATTGCGATGTGTAATAATATCTTGTTCCCCCCTCACTCGTTCTTTATTGGAATAATAAGAAATAATCGGTAATCCCTAATAACCCATAAATTTCTGATTTTATTACAATTAGACGAAACAAGAAAAATTGGAAATACTACAAAAAGAAAAGGGAAGATTGGTGAATCACTAGTAAAGTTAAAAATAATAAACACATTTTGCTATAATATTTACCCAGAAAATGAAATATTACTAAATTTATCATGTCAGATAGAAAAAAAATTATTAAAAAAAGATATCAAAATGCTACGATCAGAAGGATTAACATTCGCGTAAAAAATCAAATTGGAAAGAAGGAATGAAATCAAATTTGTCGCGAATTACAAATACAAAATATTCAGGAAAAAATTGCGGAATAGCAATTTAATCTCGACAGAAAAAAACTGCCAAGAAATTAAGCGGCTGATATTAAAATTTTTTTATAAATATTTAAGAAATTAAATATTACTAAATTTATATTGATCCTCAATTCCAGATTTAAAAAAATTGCGGTAATAATGAATTTTTTCTATGAATATGTATTATTACTAAATTCATCATGTCAATTTCAGCTTTAAAAGAAAAGAAATATCAGAATGCTACAATCGGACAAAAAGTAAATAAATAAAAATTACTGCAGATTACCGAGATAGAAATATTCAAGTAAAATACAGAATAGCCCCCGAGCCCCCCCCCCCCCCCCCCCCCCCCCATCCAAAAAAGAAAAAAATGAATGGCTAATCATAACCATAAAAAAATAATGATAAATTACGACATTCGTCCTCTAAAAGAATTCTAAAATTTTACTATAATATTTCATCTGAAAATCCCTTGAATCAATTTAAAAATCACAAAAAGCATCAATATTAATTAAATTACGGTCTATAAAAACTATTTAAATTTTTAATTTGTTTTTAAGAGACCTTAAAAGTTCCTATTTTTACTAAAATCTCCTTAAAAACTCCTTTAAAAAGTTACCTCCAAAACACGGACAGTGAGGAATAATATCAAAATACCTTAGAATTCTTTTTATTCCATAATATGTAATTCATTCGCATTATCAAGAGTTAAAAAAAAAAAATCTTCCCCTTTCACCTTCTGAAAGAAACAACATAGAAAGAGAGATATTTTCACCAAGTGTTTATGCTAAGCCAGACATGTCAAAACACTGGCTGGGAGCAAGAGTTGTGTCTGTGGTTAGTGATCTGGCAGGAAATGATCAGGTTTAAGGGGTCAAGCATTACATGGTTCCCACTGTCCTTGAAAAGTCCTTAAAAGTCCTTGAATTTTTTTTTTTCGAACTAGGGGCCTTTGAAAATCCTTGAAAATTACGGAAATCAGGAAAAAGTCCTTGAAAGTACTTGAATTTGTTTTTATATTTCTCCCCTTCTGAAATGATGGGTTGCCTAATAATTGCGTAATTCCCACATGCTCTGTTGTCTGAACTAGTTTCTTCCGATGCTTGTGCTAGATGAAATCAATTCCTGCGGGGGCGTAAAAAACTTTACTATAAGCAAAGAATTATGCACTGCTGTGAATGGAGCCAGACAAAGATATGTTTCTTATTTAGATGAACAGAAAAAAATGAAGTTGGAGGAGGTGGGGAAAAAAGGAAAATATTACACTGTGAGTTAGAAGACTTGAAAAAAAAAAGGATTCGCATTGAAAGGCGGGTTAATGAGCTGCGGAAGTCAGCTGATAAACTTGCGGAAAAAGCAGAAATAAGTAATAACAGAGTGTTTCAGATTTATTACACAATCGAACAGTTTCAGAAGAACTGCAAAAGAAAAAGAAACTGAATTGCAAAAACTTGATGTCGAAATCAATGATATTCTCTCTAAACTAAAAAAATAAAAGTTCGTATTTTATAATTTGATATTTTAGATGGTTTTTCCTTTTTGTTAACTAACAGTCTTTTTGACTATCATTGTAAATAATGCAGTAAATTCAGTCAATTTTATATTTATCCCTTTTCTGTTTAATTAACAAATGTCGCATACATTTTATTTCAAATCGTGATTTATGAAAAAAATTAGGTCCTTGAAAAAAAAAATTTGGTTTTGGAAAGTCCTTGACAGTCCTTGAATTTTTTTTGGTCCGAAGAGTGGGAACCATGCTTTATAATTAGATTAAAAATCCAAATATTTTTTTTTTAAATAATGTTTATTTCTACATTGCCTGATATCTTTTAAGTTTTAAAATTAAACTTTCAATCACAACCTCTTTTCATCCAGCTTAATTTCTCTTTAAGCATGCCATTAAAAAATGGATTCAGAAACACATCTAACTCTAAAGAAGTATTTGATGTTGGCAGCTTCATGACTTTCTTCTATGCACAATTAATTTTTCTACAAGCATTTTCTCCCATCTGTTTTTAGAGCTCCTGCTTATATGCTAAAGTGGCTTATTTTAAATATCGAGTTATTTTTATAGTGTGCTAATGTAAATTAATAAATATTTTACTAAACGAAATAATTTTTCACATAAATGATTCAATTGCACAATTCATTTTGTATCCTAGGGCTTTATTGAGAGTCCACAAGTATTTTTTTCCATCCATCTCCATCCTTTAATTATTACACAATATGTAGAAAAAACTTTTGTCATATTTTGATTAATTTTAAAGAAATATTTTGCATAATTAAATCAAATATTATGAGAATTAATTATGATGGAAGTAAAGTGATTCTTATAGTTAACTAACATTCTCATGCAGTTTGAATTTTAAAAAAATTTTGATTATATTTTGGGTTCTCAAATGGTTACTATTAGTGATGGGCACTATCGAACAATTTCAACTATCGAATAAATAGTAATAGTAGTTTACAAACTATCGAATACTATCGGAACTATCGATAGTTTTCTATGATGTCATTTTCGGGCTGGGACAAAGGGGGTGGAGCTAAAGGCGGATGATAAAATCTTCTAAACAAATTTTAATTATTTATTCTCAGTCATCCTTTTAACTGCGCAAATTATTGGTTTTTCTCGTTTTATTTATTTATTTATTTTTTATTTTTATACGATATTTGCACCGTACTGCTACTTCTGTACCATCCGAACGTGTTTTTTCAATAACTGGACAAGTAATAAATAATCGTCGAAGTCGTTTATTATCGAAAAATTTGGATTAGATAATATTTTTAAATAGTAATTTGTAATATAAAATTAATCAATTTGTAACATTTATCTTATTTTTTTATTTATCTATACTTTCTGAAAATGTATTTGTGCGAGTGCAAGGAATGCATAATTATAATGCAAATAGAAATATGCTAATATCCCAGAAATATGAGACTTCAAGATTTGCAAATAAAATGAGATTGAAAATATATTCCTGTATTTTATTGTCTATGTTAAACAACATATTTAATAGATTTAATAATAGATAATTTATTCATAAAATTAATACTCACCGTAATTTAAAGCTCAGATCATTACACACTGCAGAATGTTGGATTAATTAAAAACTGTATTTAATAATATAAAAACGTATTTCCGTTAATAGATGGCGCCATGTGACTTAATTCATAAGGTTATATTCAAGAATTTAAAAGTTTTATGCATTAATCCTTTTAATATTAATAATAAATTTAATAAATGAGTTATTGAAAAACTGTGAATTTTAAGAAGTGGGAATTGGGAAACATTGATGGGAAAAATAATTTTATACACTTTAACATTTTATATTGCTTCAAGTTTTTAACAGAATGAGTATACTTCCTAGTTTTTATCTGATATAAGGTACTCACTTTAAACGAATTCATTTTTCAATTAAGATTCTTCATTTGTAAGAATTCACAAATAAAATTTTCCCTATTGATAATTTTTTTCTATTATTCGTAAAATAAAAATTGCAATTTAAATATTATTTTTTGCCTCTATCACACGTCATCTACCTTATTTACTCTATATAGTACCAGGCTGCCCATACAAACATCTGTTATTGCCTTCCTCCTTATTTGATCTCCCCTTTTTATGAATATTTCATGTTTTCTTTCAAAAATGATATTGAGGGTATGTACAGACACTTCTAGAGCCAGTTTTAATAATACAGACACCCCAAGACAAAAAGCTTATTTTTAGAATTTTCAAAATTAACATTCTAAAAACTGTTCATCCCAATAAAAAAGAAAAAACGCATAATTTCTTGTTTTGGGGAACTCCAGTCATTTGCATAAATGTAATATATTATATGAAAGGCGCTATAAAAAGTGTCAATTAAAAGAAAACAATGATCCCGATACGAAGGGAATCGAACCTGGGAATAATGTATGCTAGACGAACACTATCGCATCGAGCTACAAATACCAATGCCATAATGACTTTATTATTTCTTTAAAAAGATAACTTTAAGACAAAATAAAATTAATACTAAATAATATGTAGTTAAAATAAATCTGCTCTGTCTATACATTTTCATTTACTTAAACTTCAAAAGTGATACAGACTCTGCAATACTAGTAATAAGTTAAATTAAATTAATCTTGGGCAAAGTCATACGTATAATTATTTTAATATTATATAATAAAAATGGATGCCCTGATGGGAGATACATTCTTAACATTTTATACTCCCTTATGATAGATAAATGATAGATTTAACTTTAAGCACATGTATGCATACAAGTTCTTTATCTTGTTTTATATTTTGATACATAAATATTTTAAATTACATGTAAATAGAGTAATACATTTATACATGTTACTAAAATCTATGTTTCAATTACTTTGTCTACCTACTGTTTCATTCGGGTTTGTATAGCGTATCAGAGTACTATTTCAAATCGTATTTATATTATAAAAATACTTTCCATTGCTTTAAACTTTGCCATACAATTATAGTTCAATATTTGTAACCGAATTGAACTAAATATTTTTATGAACATTTTCAATTGTTTAGAACTTAATAAGTGTGACTTCCATACCATATCACTCTTATTGTGAAACCAGCAAACATAGCTCAAGCATTTTGTCAAAATTCTTAAATTTTCATTATCTAAATAAAAAAAATGTTTCCTTTCGTATTATTTGTTTTAAATGTAATTAATGCAATTTATCCTCATAAGTACAATAGAGCTTGTTTATAACGAAGCTAAAGTGATTAAAATATACAAAACTTTGGTATAATCAATAAATTAATATCAGCGAGCTCGATTGTATGTTGGATACTATTGTCAGTCAATAAACATTTTAGTTCACACATGTTCAAATTAAAACATTTAGCCTGTCATTAGATAAGGTATTCAATCTAATGGCAAGGTATGGTTGGCATAGTTTTTACTGTTCAATACAATTTTTTTTAATGCGAAATAGCATTAATTAATGTTGAAAGAACGCTGTTGACATTAAAAATGTTTCAAGATGACAGAAAGTCAACATTGTCAAACATGACATCAATCTGAAAACTTTTTCAAGCCCGTTAAAATAAAGGATAATATGCTATAATTGACATTGCCAACAATATTGCCAATTGCATTTAGACCAACAATATTTTTTCTGGTAAAAAAATCATCACAAAATAAAAGTATGCATAAGAGGCTATTTATGGCTCAGTGATCAAGAAACCTAACAATTTCAATCATTGTAATAAAAAATAGGTGGAATGAAATTTTTGTGTTCATAACATCATTAGTCTCCCTTTTGGGGAGGGGTAAATTGCCAAACATAATATCCATCGCAAGTTACCCTTCATTTTAAAGGACTTAAAAAAAATCTTCTGATTGAAACCAAAATTGACAATGTACCAACTCGAGGGTGTAATTTGCTTCACTGAAGGTCAAAATGACATCATAAACACAAAAATTGAATCTGCACTATTTTTCACTTCAATGATTTAAATTCTTAAGTTTTCTGATCATTAAGGCTCATATACATAATTATGTTTTGTCATATGCTGGCATGTTAAAAAAATATAACATTTTCTTTAAAGTCAAGTTTTCACTTGAATTTTAGTTCTAGATTATATGTCAACAAACTTCTAGTTCTAGATTATATGTCAACAAAGTCGAAAATAAAGTTTCGTTAAAATCCAATAATATTTGTGATACTATTTTTGTGAAAATAATACTTTTTCAATACTATATATGAGAAAGTAATAACTTAATAAAATGTTATTATAGGTGTACAATTAAATCTGTCCCCTTTCCTTGATGGCAGAGAAGTACCATAAAATATTTTAATAATAAAAAACAAAGCAGGATTTCTTCTATAAATTTTTACTTGCTCATACTAAAGAATATAGTATAGAGAAAGTGTTGTTTTTATGAAGTGATAAATATAACATTCAAATTAATGTAAGAAAGATATACCTTAATTTAACGGCTTCTCTTTACACAGTACACCACCACTACTGAAATTGCATAATGTAAAACGGTTTTTCTCTTAATCGCCACAAGTTTTCTTATTTAACACATTTTAGGATTATTATTATCACCCTGCCAACATTACAAGTACTTATTTCATTGTGGAAAACTTTTATTTAAAAAAATTATTCTATACTAGAATACTCCCTATACTAAACAAACAATATCATATTGAATTACAAATACCAGTATCTTAACAACTTTATTATTTCTTTAAAATGATGACTTTAAGATAAAATTAAATTAATACTAAATAATATACAAGTAAAACATTTACCCTTCCTTATCCATTTATTTGCTCATTCGATTTTTCTACATAAATATCTATTACTTCAAACAAAAATGTATTAAACATTATTAACTACACTATGTATTAAAATTAAATATTAATGTTTCACAAAAACGCTAATATTTCCTTAACAAAAACACCAAAATTATTTTTGACGTAATTAAAATCAAAATGTTTGCTTTAAATCAATTTAATTGTCAGTTTTAAAAATCATTCGCTATTTCCTCCTAAAAGGATTGTTTCACTTGTTCAAAAAACTTCAAAATAACAAAACAATTTCAGTGATTTCACTTCACCAAACATGATTTTATTTTGAAATACAAAAAACGCTTGTACAGCTTTAATAATTCTGCAAATAAAACTATCCATCGTAAATCCGACTATATTCCAAAACCATCTAATGAGTAATAACTACTATCATTTGAATAGAAATTAGTAAAACTACCGCTTAATCCGTATGAATCCTATTGCCATGGCCGATATCGTTACTATATTACAATTACAATCATCTAAATTCATTCGAATACTTTTAAAACACTACTATGAAAAACAGTAACTAGTTCCAAACGAATACTATCGCCATTGCCGATAACATAGCCAATAGCATTAATACAATAAATAGTACAATCGTCCAAAATCATTCCAATTCTTTTAAAACTATCGCCATGGCCGATAGCATGCATTACTACAAAAAATAGTACAATCGTGTAAATTCATTCGAATACTTTTAAAACTATCGTATTGCTAAAAGCTCTTCGCTGTGATTGGCCAAAAAGCATTCGAATAGTTTTTGCAACTATCGAGACTATCGACTGATTTGAAACTATCGAGATGTTCGATTATTTCATTCGAATGAATCCCATCACTAGTTACTATATTGTTTCTAAGATATCAAGTTTATTCTAAGATATAATATCTTTTTTTTATTAAACAATAAATAAAAAGGTGAAAATAAGTTAATAAAAATTTTATGAGAACATATTTAGTTATTCTGGTACAGAAAATATTAAATTGTCTTGATAATCAGTTTAAAAAAATATGAATCTTAATTTTACATGATACTAATTACATTTATATGATTAATATACAGCAGTTAGTTGTATATTGGTATTATTTGAAGAAATTTGCAATTTTCAGAAGCTGCATAATTGATATATTAGTATTTCAAATAAAACATTTTTCTTCAGATCTGCTAATATATGACCTGTATCAATTTATTTGATAATTTTATGTGTACAGTTGAATTTTTTTTAACTTGAAATCCGAGGTAAATGTAAAATAATTCGAGTTATAGAAACATGCGATGCAGACAAATTTTCGTTAGGAAAACTAATTTTAATTCGAATTATTGAAGCTTCGAGTTATAGAAGTTTGAGATAAAAAAGTTTGACTGTATATGAATATAATTTCTTACATTATGAGATGAAAAAACATTTCAGCTAATTTCTTGCTTGGTCAATCACATGTCTGACTGATATAGCCTGTAACAATTATGTTCCACACTTTGAAAAACAATGTAAGGATTTTATATTTTGGTTTGTTCCAATAGAGATACTCGATGAAATGTTAGTTCATTTTTAAATGACTACCCCAATTTAAAACACAGCGAAATCACAACTCTTTATTTTTGATCAAAACATATCTGATTTAAAGTAGTTATATATCAAAGCTATATGAACATTCTATTATGCTTAATTCATTTCACTTCATTATCTTCTTCAAGTGTTGTGATTCTGCATGCAAAAATAAACAATTAAATATTTTGATGCCAGTTTCCAAACCTGACAGAACCCAAACTGCTGGAGATAGAAACTAGAAACTTTGCATACATTTTACCCATAGATAATGAGAAGAATCTAAAATCTCAGAATTTTGTTCTTAAAATTTATAAATCATGGAGACTTTTTTCTCTGTAAAACAGCTGTATGTGACAGCTATGTAAAACAACTGAATGAGATATGAATTACACAACTAAAATTGCTGAAGGGGAACTTTGAAAATGGCCTATAAGTAATGACAGAAATCGAAAATCTAAGAATTTTGTACGATAAATTTATAAATAGCACATAATTAAATATATTTACAGTAAACTGCTTTTTAGGCAGACAGTCTAGGGCCAACATTTATTTTCTGTATTATCAAGAGAAGAGTCCTTTATAGCAGGAGTCCATAAATCTGAAGTAATTACAAAAGATAATAATGAAAGTTTATTATCCTTAACTTTAGATAAATTATGCTACATTAAAAATACAACTTTAAAATATTACCAAGAAAATTTAATTTAAACATTTTATTGATTGTACTTATAATGAGAAAAAATGACAAAATATTAACATTCAATATATAAACAAAATGTAGTTGTATATATTACTATTTAAAATTAAGTAATCTTTATTTATTTCTTCTAAATATAACCGATCACTATGCCATTCTCAATTTTAGCCAATTGTTCAAAAATATTTTCTGAAGCAGCTTCTGTTGATTGATAAAATTAAATAAATTTTGTTCATCCTAATGAATAAATTATACATGTAAAGTAATGTTTTTAAAATGAAAAATTTATGCACCTTAGCCAGAGAATTCATATTTGTATGTAATAACAAGAAATCCATCTCAAACTGGCATTGTCTTAGCAAGAGTCCACTGTATGCTATATTTTTTTTCAAACAATATAGATATAATTAACAAAAAATTACTATTTATAAATAAATTATATTTATGCTTTTAGTGTTTAAAACAACATAAAATAAAAATATAAAAGTGTCAACCAGTTTCAGTTGCAAAGCAAGTTATTTAACAGATAAGAAAGACAGAGCAGTCATTCCAGAATAGTTGGCAATTGAATCTACTATGTCCCAATTTGTCTAGGTTCATAGTTTTAAAAAAAAAACTACTGATGAAGTGTCTAGTTTTTTTCGA
Source organism: Amaurobius ferox (assembly GCA_951213105.1). Classification (NCBI taxonomy): domain Eukaryota; kingdom Metazoa; phylum Arthropoda; class Arachnida; order Araneae; family Amaurobiidae; genus Amaurobius; species Amaurobius ferox. Next base: position 93,796,884 of record OX578149.1, on the reverse strand, counting down.
AAATATGTCACAAACGGTACAACCTAAGAAGATTGTATCTTTGGCAAAGTTTCGAATTTTTTACATAAACTTACCTTTTAATTGACATTGAGTTTGTCAGTTCAATTCTTATTGAGTTTTATGCACTCAATCAAAAAATCACAGAGTTTATCAGTAACCTTATAAGTAACTCACCCTAGGAAATTCATGGTTTCTCCAAATTTCAACTATTATTAATGATGAATATTTTGTTTATTGATACCATTTTTCAAACAACTTGTAATGTGTTTAAATTTGGGTGGCTCTAGTAAAAAAAAAAAAAAGAAAACAATTGGACCCACCTGGTCTGAGTTCTAAAATAACTCATTTTTGTCAACCCTACTGTCATATGAAACAAATAATAATTTCTTTAAAAATGAATTTGTAAAGTTGTGAAGTACAAATCATGTGGCGGACTTAACCAGAACTAATTATAAATTATATTCTTATAAAATGAAATTTTACTCCCAGTATAGTGACCAACATTAGTTTACCAGTTTTGTGCTTATTAGTATCGAATAGCTGATAAATGTGTTGGTAGTAAGTATCCATGCTACAAGTTTACAAACCATCTATAAGAACTCCCCAATTCAGTAGTTTTCTCTTCTCTCTTAATTCTGCTCCCAATTGTGCCTCTCTTGTTAAAATATTTTTGTAGAATATCTCAACATTAAATGTATGCAACAAAGTAAAAGAAAATTTATTTGAAAAAATTTTACTATATTTCAGCACAATAAGATGTATATTAGTAGCAAAAAAGTATACCAAGCATTGCTCGGGATTTAATGCAGGGATTAATTATAATCATTCATTCAGTTTTTAAAAAGATATAGTCGCCTGTTGCATGGAGACATGTGCATTCTCTATAACTAAGGAAATTAAGATGTAAACCTTCAGAATTTGCAGCGAATTCTCAAAAGCAAAAAATGCTTTATACGCACGTTTAGAACAGAAAATAAAAATCATGTTGGGACATTACAACTTCTGAAAATGTAACATCTTTATGAAACCTCTAGCAACAGACTTGCTAGATCATATACTGAATATTCCGGCTCAATACACGTCTGTTAAACAGTAAAAGATCAACCTGCTGAACAGAACTTTGAACAATGTAGGGAAAAAATATTACAATGTTTTAATGCTTTATAAAAATCATAATTAATAAGGGCATGACCCCAGAAATGTAATTTTTATTTTGGAGCAGTGTGTAATATTAAATTTTCCTTTTGTTAAATTATAAAGTTAGGATTGTCAATCAATTTTCGTATATTGGAATTTTAAAATCAGTTGCATCTTCAAAACATGAAAGTATACATTTTTTTTAAAAAATTCACAAAAATTCATCTATTAATATACAAATTCCATTTAAAGCTTTTTAAAAAGAGAATTCTTCAGACTTTTTTAGGGTGTTAAGAATGAAACTGCAATAATAATTTTGATCATTTTGGACAAAAATTGCTCAAAATAGTACTTTCACATTAAATAACTAAAAGTCTAATTATTATTATTATTTTTTTATCTCGCTTCGAGGTATCTTTGGACTTGGAGTATGTATCACTGTACTAAATTTTGTAGCTGTGGGTTGCTTAGATTTTTCACTATGTAGCCAACAAATGTATATTTTTTTATTATTATTGATGTTTCAATATTTAGTTTTAATATCTTTTAAATGTGTATGACTTATATTTATCTAAAATTATGTTTTGTCTGCAGAAATTTGAAAAGACAAAAAGAGTTTTGGAAAAGAAAGGTTGTATATGTTGAAAATTTATGGAGAAAGAGACACTCGCCTACTTACTTGAACAGAAACCAACCATTACTTGGTAAACGGAAAACCTACTTCCAAGCCTGTCAACTTCCAAGTAAAATAAATTTTGCTTCGAGAGGAAAACTGGACGAATCCATTTCAGTGTGTTCTGAAATCTCCACCACTGCGGACAACCTCGTGGGATCTTCTCCTGCTGAGTTGATTACACCTCAAAGTAATGAATGTGGTTATAAAACTGAAGATTCAGACAAAATAGATGATGATGATAAATCAGTTGATAAATATAAAGGAAATGAAGAAGAGAGGCCTTTGTCTGCAATGGAAAGCAGTGTAAGTGCTCCAGAACTTAATGTTTCTGATAATTCTGACCAGTCAACAGAAGTCAAGTGGGATGAATCTTCCTTTGACAAACCTTATCCAGCTGATTACTGTTCTATGGCCGACACACCCAGTGAAGAAAATGTTTTTCTTTATAATGCTTTAGCAAGTGAGAAAAGTGAAAGTACTATGGATAGCAATGAAGGAAGCATTGGTATAAAAGATGCAGAAGAAAATGGGGATGATGTTGCTGCTTTTCATGATATCTCTGTTGAGGACATGGATGCTGAAGTTGTCATCGATGTAAAATCAGAAATGGAGCCTGAGGATATTGAGGTAGTAGCCGTGGATTCTGGTGACGAAGTAATTGTAGTTAGTGATACTGACTCTGTTAAAAAGGGCAAATCTGAGAATGTGGAGTCAAAAGTAGAAGAGTCCAGACCAAAGAGGTCTGTGAGAAGATCAGATTATTCCACCAGACCTCGTAAGAAAGGATTGCAACAGGAATATGTGAAGAGAAGAAGTTATAGAAGAAATACAAAGTCACAAAGGGAAAAAAAGTGTAAAAACACCCAAAAGCAAGAGGAATTCGACTATGCTACTTTTGATTATGCCTATTTTGAAGAACTCTGTGAAGATGACAGGTGTTCATTTCTTGCCATGAGAAATTTGGTCGTTCAAGATGACACTGAAGGAATGTTTAAGAAGGAGAACTTAAAGTTGGTTTTTGTACAGAATTGTGATACATTTGTGTATCGCCACAACTGTCTCAGTCGAGCAAAAGAGGTAATTTTTTTGTGTTTTTCATTATTTTACATTGGTTGTATTTAAAAGGAAAACAGGTTTAAAAGGAAAACTGTAATACCTAAATGTGTTTGGTAAATGCATTTGTTTAGGGTATATATTTAAGGTAGGAAAAATGTACATATTTTTTCTATATTTTAACTTTGCTTTATATAAAGGTTTTGAATCCTCATAAATCCTCATATATTTATTTTTTAGTGCCTAATCTTTCATCATCGAATCAAATACTTGAATAAACATGAAAACAAACTACAAAACAACATCAATAATTTTAAAGAGTATATATATATATATATAATAGTAGTTTGAAAATCCAATGAACGAAAAGTAAGAAGCTGCAACACGATAAACCTAACTTTTTAAAACACCCACAGAATAAAATATAAAACAGCAAATCATCAATCAAATGCAAAAAAATACAAAACACAAGTTATCGAGTTATAGAAAATCAACAAAATTCAATGGTATGGAAACGAATAAAGAAAACTTAAAAAATCAAGCTACATCGCTATACACGTGGAAAAAGGGCTAAGCCTAAAAAAATGGAAATGTTCACTTAATTCGTTTTCAAGTCCAAGTATTTTGACGAAGCAAACACAAAATATGTATGTTTCTGCCGGCATATTCCCCCGACCTGAATCCCATTGAAAACCTTTGGGATGCCCTCGGGCATGCTGTCTCTGCATGTTTACCTCTTCCAGCCAGTCTCAGGGAGTTGAAAACTGCCCTATTGGAGGAATGGCCATTGCTCGTATCTGCGATGGTTGATCACCTCATTGAAAGCATGGAAAATTGTAAAGTTTGTGTGAATGTCCGGGGTGGTCACATACCATATTAGTGTAAGTTTTGTTTGGTTTGTACTTTATCTTTAAACATAATTTTGTTAATGACCCAAATGTGATGTCATTATATAACTTACGAAAAGTAAATATTTTTTTCTTCTTTATACATAATTCTTGTTTTTTTTAATGCATAATCACATTTGCTACCTTCATGTACAATTTTGAGTTAATCAAAGCTTTACTTTTCCATTTTTGTTGATTTTACTGTTCGTGCTTAACTTTTGGAAGCCAGTGTATATATATATCTATATATGATATAGAAATTTTAAACCTTTCCCAATAACGCATCCTTTCTTTCATAATTATTATTCCAAATTCCTATTTTATGTCCAGCACATATTGCAACTACATTAAATTCTATCCCATGCCACTAATATTAACAAAGTCTGCCAGCACTTCCTCTTTTTCTCGACCATACCATATATGGTCAATAATGTTTCTCATATGAAACTGCATTTCCCAATCACATTTTAAAAATCTAAAATGCGAAGACAGCATGTGCCCCAGGCCTCCTATCCCTCCCCCTCCAATGTAAATGTAATTTGTACTTGTGTGTGAACCAACGCAGACTGCATTGAGACTTGGTGAGAGCTGGTCGACAATCAGGAGTCATCCAAGATATGTAACTATATCTATTTCTAGTGTTATCTAATAAAATAGATTTTTGATAGTGTAATACTTCCCTGGACTATTTCCACCAATATTACATACATACATATATATATATATATATATGTACTAAACAGTAATTTACGAGATTCTAGTAATAACTACATTATTCTAAATAATAGTGAAGAATTAAAAAATAAATTAACATCACTAGGTAAAATAATAGGATTTCAAACTTTTGATTTTAAAGATCTATTTAATAATATTAAGATCACTGATCTTTATGATGTTATTTTAGCTTTATATAATGCTTATATTACTAATCAATCTCATCTAACTAAATTTACCAATTTTCCTAAACTTCTCCATTTTATATAATGCTTTATATAATGCTTATATTACTAATCAATCTCATCTAACTAAATTTACCAATTTTCCTAAACTTCTCCATTTTATTCTTTTCAATAATTATATTTTTCAAGGTAATAAATTATACTTACAAGTCTAAGGGGTTCCATGAGGTGGCTGTAGTAGCAGTATGTTAGCTAATTTATACCTATATCATTATTGAAAAATTCTTTACTTCAACAGATTATAAAATTTACAGATATGTAGATAATTTGATTTGTCTAGTATTTACTGATAATTATGTCATAGATATAGATTTCTATCTGGATAATTTGGAATTAATACCTAATGAAACTACTATTAATAAAAATATTAATTATTTGGATTTAAATCTAATTATAGAACCTTCTAATGGGATAGTTGCTAATTTATATGATAAAAAATATTTTTTTTAATTTAATATTAATAAATTATTGCCATTTAATTCCTGAATGTCGATACAATTATTTAGAAATATTATACTTAATCAACTTTTTAGAATTTATAGATTATCAGATAAAAAATTTCATGCTTTGCACATTAATAACCTCAAAATTACCAGTAAATTTTATGAATATCCAGCATATTTAGTAAATGGTATAGTTAATAAGTTTCGATTAGCCTAAAATTCTCAATATCTCTCCTTAGTATCTTATTTTAGCCATACTTCTACATTCTCTTGAATTTACATTACAATATGTTTTCATCTTTTTATTTTGCAACTTTTACTGTAGAATATCACATTTTATTGCCTTTATACAGTACGGTTTTTATTACACACTTTGGCAACAGAGATCATGTCTTTACACTTTTGCGAATGACAACATTGGTCTAGTCATTTATTGCTCATCATAATTGTACATTTGAGGTGTATTTTAAGGTATTTATGTTTCCTATCTTTTTTTCCAATCTTTATACTTGTCGTCCAAATAACACAAGTTTATAGATAAAATCTATCTTGTGTTTCAGAAACAAGCATTTTTGTGTTCATTTAAAAAAAATATTTGGACTTGAAAAAGAATTTTTTCGAAATGAACTATTCTAAAGCTCTTCCACGTGCAAGCTTTTATGCTTGATATTTTTTGTATTCCTATTTTCATTCCTCACCATTGATATTTGTTGATTATCTTTATCACCTGTAATATGTATTATAATTTCCTCCTTAAGGTTGAATTTCATTTTATTTCATTGTATTTTGTAGGCACATTTTAAGATAGTGTATTATGAGTTACTACTTACATTCTACCAGTGGATTTACAATTTTAATATTTATAAATATACATATAATTTATTATTTTCATTAAGTACCAGTGCTTTTGAAAAGTTATAAAATAGTTATATTTTATCTATATTGTAATCATAAATTTAAAACAATGCACAAAAGAATAATTAAAAAGAAATAAAAATTATTAAACCCTTTCTGAATAATAATTTATTGTTTATTACAGAAGAAATTAATTAATAAATATATAACTTTCATATATGTTTGCTTTTTTTAAGGAAAGATTAGAAAGTTTTATTCTCACAAGCAGCAGTTTTATTTGTGATATAAAAATATTATAAGAAAAAATAAAAACTGCTTATAATGTAAAAATAAAGCATTAAATATTATATTAACAATGTTTAAAAAATGCCAGCTGACCAGGATGGATTTTTTTTTTAAACAAAATCGATTGTTTAATAAATTAGAAAAAAAGAACATGGTTCAAACCAATAAAAGTTTAAATCAGCCAACCCAGCTGCTGATAATTGAAAGGGAAATCTGAAAGACTCTTATTACACCCTATAGTACATAAATTAGCTTGGCATAAGCCCTAAATTTACCACTTTCTTGAATGTCTTTGGTCTACTACTACTAAGTAATTAATGATAATAATAAAAAGAAAAATAAATTGTTCAGTTTATTAAAGGTATAAGAAATATATTATTATATATATATATAAATATTAAAAGCATACTTATAATTAAACTCTTTTTAAAAATAATTTCTATATGTAATATCAAGAATTGTTTATAAAATACCTGTTCACACACACACAAAATTGATGGGTGAGTACCATGAGAAGAGACAATTTGGTGAGTTAAGCATATATTTAATGCTGCTTTTAGCATATATTTAGTGCTTTTAAAGTATTTTCCTTCAGCCAAATCCTTGCAAAAATATTCTGTATTTATTATATTTTCATAAATTTTACGGAATTAATTTCTTAAAGAAAAGGCTTCTAAAAATATTTCCTGCTGTATTATCAGAATAAGTAAAAGTCACTCGTGCTCTTCTATCAAAGACTTTATGTAAAGTTGCAAACTTTTCAAACAGCAAACAAATGAACTTTATTCAAATGACGTCATTGAAATATAAATCAACTGGCTCTCTCTATAAAAGCAGCATTTCATTCATAAACATTTTTCCATTTCTTTCATTCATCATAATACTATAATAATTTATTTTATTTAAAAACTTAAAACTATGGAGGTACAAGTAATTTAACTATGCTTAAAACTTCATCAAAAAAATCGTCTAGTTCTCTGTCTAAAATCAATTAATGTTTCATTCATATCAGCTATATTGCAGACTCCATGAGCTAAATAATTTTGCGTTAAAGAAATGCAGCTATTCTGATACAACTTATTCTATATATTTTGCTGTTTACATTCTCCATAAGTGAAAATTAGGCTTCGTTGTAGAAATAATCAAAGTTTGATGATCATTTAAACTCAAATATATTGTAATTGCGTTGTTTCAGTATGCAGATGCACAGAATTTAAGCAAAAATAAAGCGGTTTTAGGATGGATGCAACACTAAATATGAATTAAAAAGAATAAAAATCACGATTTTGACACAAGATGGATGCCATATTTTGTTTTGAAATGGGTCACGTGATCTCTTCATATAATGGTCACATGATTTCTTCATATAATGGTCACGTGATCTCTCCATATAAAGGGTGTAATTATTATTTTAATTTTTATTTAAAAAACTACTGAATATATTTTGCGGAATTTTTTTTATATACTTTATGACATAATTTGAATGTTTCCTATAACTTTCAAAGCAATTTGTGAATTTTAAATTCACTTAAAAAATGTTTGAAAAATTAGGTCCCATAGGGTTCAATGTATTTCATTTTTTCAACCCAGGTTTAATCCAAAACTAATTGGGTGATATTATTCATTTATATTCCCATAGGTCCCACAAACTGTCTGAACAACATACTAAAATTTCATTTTGATTAAGTCATTTTTACAGCAGTTATCATGCTAACGGACAGACAGACAGACAAAATGAACAAAGTTATAAACACTTTTTAACTATGTTGTAAAGTGTTAAAAAAATAAATAACAAGAAAGATCTATCATGCTTAAAGTATTGATTATGAAACACTTTCCAACTTCAATGCAATTTTATTTAAACATTTCTAAAATGCAATACATTCCTCAAATAACGGCATTGAAATAGAAATTGCCTGATTTAAACATCTCTAAAATGTGATACATTCCTCAGTAATATTTTTTAAATTATCATAATACTACAATAATTTATTATATTTGAAAACTTCATCGAAAACAACCGAAATTCATTCAAATGACGTCATTGAAAAAATAACACGCCTGGCTCTCTCTATAAAAGCAGCATTTCATTCATAACATTTTCCCATTCATTTCATTCATCACAATACTATAATAATTTATTTTATTTAAAAATTAAGACCATGGAGCTACAAGTAATTAAACTCTATGCTTAAAACTTCATCGAAAAAAATCGGCCTTCTCTCTGTAAAATCAATGAATATTTCATTCATATCAGCTATGCAGACTCCACGAGCTAAATAATTTTGTGTTAAGGAAATACAGCAATTCTTTTACAACTTATTCTACATATTTTGCTGTTTATGTTTTACATAAGTGAAAAATAGGCTTTGTTGTAGAAATAATCAAATTTGGATGATCGTTTAAACTCAAATATATTGTAATTGCGTTGTTTTAGTATGTAGATGAACAGAATTTAAGCAAAAATAAAGCGGTTTTAGGGTGGATACAACACTCAATATGAATTAAAAAGAACTTTAAAAATCACGATTTTGAGACAAGATGGATGCCATATTTCATTTTTAAGTGGGTCACTTGATCTTTTCATATCATGGTCATGTGATCGCTTCATATAAGAGGTGTAATTTTTTTTTAAAAAACTACTGAATATATTTTGCTGAATTTCTTTTTTTATATATTTTTTGGAACAATTTGAATATTACCTAAAATTTTTGAAGCAATTTGTGAATTTTAAATCCGCTTAAAAAATGTTTGAAAAATTAGGTCTCATAGAGTTCAATGTATTTCATTTTTTCAACCTGGGTTGAATCAAAAACTAATTGGGTGATATTTTTCATTTATATTCCCATAAGTCCTGAGTCCCATAAGTCTGAACAACATACTAAAATTTCATTTTGATTAAGTCATTTTTACGGCAGTTATCGTGCTAATGGACAGACAGATAGACAGAATGAGCAAAGTCATAAACACTTTTCAACTTTGTTGTAAAGTGTTAAAAATGTAGAAAATTTTTCGTAATAACATAGCAGAAAATTTTCCGACTCATATCTCTACATGCAGGTATAATATTTTTTGTAAGGCTCTTCTAGGAGGTCCAAATGCTACTAAACATAAAGAAAAACAAAGTACATATAGGACACTCAAAAAACAATTACATTTTGTATACAAGTACACGGTGAGTAATGGTGAGGAAGCTATTGGCCATTTTGTAGGTTGAAATTGAAGGTACTGTGGATAAGTCAGCAAGTAGATGTATACAGTCAGATGAATAAGAAAAAGTAAATAAAATAAAGGAATGATTATGAGACTTAGTTGAAAATTGGAGACAGTGGAAAACTGAATGTGGCATTGATGTTCTTTGAGGCTTAATGAGGCTTGGTTCGGTGAAGTTAATCAAGTAGTGATGACTGTAGAAAATGCTTGTTTCTGGAGCTATTTTTACTGTTTGTTTTGTTGGAGCTTGTTGTGTTGTGTGTTTATGAGAGTGGTTGCAAACTGTTGATTTCGATGTTAATTCTATTTACTTTTTAGGGGAAATAGTGAAAGAGAAGGCTTTGTGTAGCAGAATGAAAGATACTTTTCTGTTTAATTTTTTTTTTCTCTGGGGTTTCTCTGATCATTAATCATGTAATTTTCTACATTGTTGATTTGTTTGTTAGTGCTTTCTGTGCCCGTTTCAGCCTTAACTGTAGTGCTGGTGGTGCTATGGAGTAATTTGAAGTGAATGAGTAGCTGTGTATGTAATGGTCTCGTACCTTCTTCTCTGCAACTGCATTGTAGTAATGGTCTTTGTCCAAAACGATGCAGATATCCTGCAAAAAGACTGTGCCCAGTGAGGAACTGAAGAACATGCCTGTTTTTGTTGAGGATGTCTGTGGATAAAAGCTGTTTAATCTCCATCCTGTTTCTGCATTTGTCCAAGTCACTTGTCATCCTTGAAGGATTTGTCATTGAAGCAGTTTATTAATGTGCTTTGTCTCAGTAGTATGATGATCTGGGGGTGGGTTATATTGTTCACCCCTGTACGTGCTAATATGTCTGCAATGTTCATTACCTATGATGCCTCTGTGCACTAGTATCCAGTTGATATGTAGATATTTGTCTGAATATTAATGGAGGAGTCTTCTGATCTGTTGTGCTGTGCTATTCCTAGGTCTGTGCTTTAAAGTGTCTATACTTACTTTGCTATCTGTATGTACTGATGCTCTGAGGTGGGTGCTCCATATAAATGAAGTTACTGCCTTGAGGAGTGCTGCTGCCTCAGCTTGGTAAAGTTGTTATTTGGATGTAATTTTCTGAGCCAGTAGACCAGTTTTTTTTTATGTGTATGTTGTATTTACAAAGTTTTTATTTTATTGTGTTATTATTGCAACAGATGCTTATTATTGCAACAGTTTATTTAAGATTGTTGTTGCGACTTGCTTCAATTTACAACATTTGCTGAAAATTTATCTTTTTCAGCAAAATAAAAAAAAAAAGAATTTTTAACAGTATTTAATTTCAGCCATATTTACTGCATTAATATTAAATTATGTGAATGTTCATCACTCAGCACTCTAACTTAACTTATCACTCAATACTCTAACTTAAAAGGGCCATTTTTTATATATTCTATACTGGGATTAATTTATTTTTCATTTAATGTATGTGTATACAATTCATTTATTTGGTAACAGTATGTATATTTTATTTTTTATGAATTTTTTCTATATTAGATCCAAAGCATGCTATATCTGAAGAACAACACATGTGAGCATCCTACAAATGCCATTCGCTTTTAAATAGCAAGTTAAATCACTTATAAAATAGATATTTTGGAAATATTTTATTACAAAAATATCTTTTAACATGTTTTAATGTTGAAAAAATGTTTGAAAAATTTAGAGCCTTCCCCTTATTACATTCACATTAATAATCAATAGACCTCTAATGTTCATCAACTGAAACAGTCATACCAAATTTCAATAAATTTGTTTACATTTTGTGAGAGATATTGGAGCCAGAGAACCATAGATATTAGAAAAAGGATTAATTTGTACTCAGACATACTTAAAATGTGAAGAACTCATTAAAATCTGAAAATCTTATTTCTTAAAAACCATTTTGTTAGTTTCCCTTTATATATACTATATTATAAGGAAAGTAAAAATAACTGTTAGATTGTCTTTTATCAATTTACTTTATAATTCTGGTGCTTTCTTTTTACTCCTTATATTTTTGTTTCAGATTCATCAGCAAGTATCTGAAATAAAGACTTCTAATTTTAATGCGTGGCACAGAGTTTGGTTAGATAGGTATGTGACTCCAACAATGTTGAAATCTTGCAATGATTGGTTACTGCGAAGTGACCCCGAAAAATTCAAAGTAATTTGCTTTACGAACCTTAGTAATTGTACAAAGCCACCTTATATACCAATTAGCAAATACAGAGTACGCTACTACAAGATTGATATGTGATATGTCATCCGAAAATGTGTTTTTCTTTTCATCCGGAAGCATTTATTTAATCTTTATCATTTTTTACTTGCTCATTTTCATGTGTAACTAGAGAAGTGATTCCCAACCAGGGTTCTGTAAAACCCTGGGACTCTGCAGGTCTATGCAAAGGGACTAGAATTTGCAAAAGCTTGTGAAAAAAGGGAAAGATGCCACTTTTTTTGCAATTGAGTAAAAAATATGAAAATTATTAAGATTTTAACGTGATCCATAAATAAAACAATGAAGCATTTTGAAAGTATTACTTTGTTAGATATTCGCTTTATAGTTAATATGTAAGCAGTTTTACTTATGAAGATAATTTTTCCCCCAATGACTAGGCAGTTGATGCTAATTATTCATTGAAACAGAGGCTAAAGTGTGAACCATTTTGACATCAAACAACATTGCCCCAATGCACCACAGGAAGCGTAACACTTTATATCCTTTCTGACTACATTTCAACACTAAACTATCCATGCCCACAGATGGGATTTGAACCCTTATTATTCTGGCAGTGAAGAAAGAGATCACAAAAAAATGATAGTCTTAGACCTCCCAGCTATTGAGGTGCAAATTTTATTAAAGTGGAAAATTTTTAAAAAATTCAGTTGGCAATAATGGATAGTATCGGTATTGTTGCCAACTACTCATAGGGTTGTCAGATAAAAAATTAGAAGATAAGCCAAACAATAACAGAAAAATGCCAAAACGGTTAAAATATATTTTTCTTAATGAATGTGAGAATGTGAATGTATCATAAAACAATAAACTATAACATGTTTCTATTTTGTTTATAATTTTGTGGAAAACAATTATATTTGCACAAAATCATTACAAAATATATACACAGTGCTTGTTTATAACTTGTAAGCCAGATGTAAAAGAAAAATGTTTGTCATTTTCTTATTAATAGTAATTAAGAAATATAAGTAAGCAAATATGCTTGTAATATATCATTCAAAAATATGAATTAGTTATTATTTATGAACTCTACTGCTTTATATGTCTATTTTGTTATTTAACCCTGTTGAATCTACTATGTTTCAGCCAATTAAGAGTTCTGCAAGATTTTCAAAAGTATCAAGGGTTTCTCCAACCAAGTAAGGTTGGGAATCACTGAACTAGAGTAACATTCAGTAGAACCACTTTGACAAAGAAAATAGAAATAAATACTATACTTAATCCTATCTGTAACGAATACAACTTGGACTTTTATAATTATATATATATATATATATATATATATATATATATATATATATATATATTGGCAATATTAAAATGTTGTTCAAGTATTTACAGATGTGTTTTATAGATAACTAAGCTGATTTAAGTACCTTTGTTAAGACATTTTATTTTATTTTAGTTTTTTTTTTTTTTTTTTTTTTTTTTTTTGTCATTTTAAAGCACTTGTTTTTTTCATCTTTGACTTTTTTGCATATTTTGGTGATTCCAATATTTAAAAAATCTAATGTGGGCAGCACATGACTTTCCCTGCAAACTTATATTCATGTTCTCTTTATTTTAATTACATTTAATTGACTTTTAATTCAATTTTCATTCTCATTTGATAACTGAACTTCTTTTCAAAGGTGGCATAGAGAAAATACGAAGAACTAAAATATCTCAAATATCTCGAGAATGGTTAGTCCTAGTGTAATGGGGTTGGTCTTATTCTTTTCTTCGTCAAAAATTACGTATTAAACAAGTATTTAATGGATATATTTGAGCATATGTCGTGTTTCATTTTAGATTTTGGCGATTTTTGCGGGCCATTTTTCAAAAAAAGGCAGGTTATTTTTTTCCGAATCATACCAAAATCTAATCAGCACCAGATTGTCCCACAAGTAACTTATCTACTGAATTTTGTGAATTCGGTCCATTAGTTTTTCCGTTAGAGTGGGTACAAGCTATTGCGGGCCATTTCGCAAAAAAAGGCAGGTTCTTTTATCCCGAATCGTACCCAAAATTAATCAGCACCAGACTCGCCCACAAATGATCTACTTACCAAATTTTATGAAATTCGGTCCATTAGTTTTTTAGTTAGAGGGGATGCAAAATCTGCACAGACAGACACACACACAGACGTCACGCTAAAAATAGTTTTTTCATATTCTAGAGGTCTCAAAACGTGTAGATCCGTCGAAAACTTGAGTTGCGATTTTCGGCATGATTCCAATACTTTAGGGAAAGTAAAAAGAAAAACATTTTTGAAGTAACTTCCCCGAAGACACAAGAACTGTAAAAAAAATGTTGTATTTCTTGTTTATTCTTTGTTTTGATATGGATCATATGTTGGTTAGCAAAATAAAGAAATTCAGTTAACACAGCAATTGTCAATAGATTAAATTACATTTTTTAGATTTTTTTCATTCAGTTTCATTCAGTTTCATGTGTTTCTTTTTCTTTTTCTTTTTTTTTTTCTTAAATAGTTTTACTAGGATATACAAAAATAATGGTGAATTTTTTGGGTCATATTTTTTTTTATAGAGCATTACTTTTTAGTTTTTTGGGTCATAAATACCTTTTTAAGACATTTTATTTAGCTATTTTTAGGTCATAAAAATTCCAGCTCGAATAAGGAGACGACCCTATGTGAAAGTAAACATGTAGTGTCTAAATGTTGGTGATTTTTTTACCATAATTTATGCAAATTTTGTCCATTTTGGTTTAATTGCATGTATTGATGCATTCTAAAATTGTATTTTGCCATAACAGTATTACCAGTAGTTGAAATAAAATTAAATAGTTATTGCGGGAAAGTAAGTGTGTGATAAATATAACTTTAAGTTATAATGTAATATTACCTGAACATTTTGGGTGAAAATTTTTCTAAAATTTGCTATATTTTACAAAATGCATGTCTGAAATTAAGCATAAAATATTGAATTGTACAGTAAAGCTTAGTTAAGTGACAACCTTAGTATGCTGGCCAAAAAGAACCACTTTTGTAAGAATCGCTGTTTTCCGTATCTTGCTACTGGTCAAAATTTCCCTTAAAGTGGTCACCTGTATTGGTGCCACTGATGCATCTTAGACCATTTATTTTTTCTGAAATTGGTCAAGTATTACTTTACTATAAGTACCTAAAATTTTGATTTATCATACTTATAAGTGTAGCTAAGAAAATAATCTTGATGTTACTTTTTTCATGATCAGACTAGTTCAACATCATGCAACTCTCTACCTATATAGCTTAAACCACTAAAATTTAGCCTTTTTTTAGACCTACTTAAAGATTTGTATAAAATTTTAACATCTGAGTTGTTCGAGTGCTCAATCTTTTTAAATTTTTGTAAATTTTATATGGAATAATTCTTAAACTGAATATTTGCTGCATGCAAGCTCATTATAAATGAGCTTAACTCTACAAGGTGACAAATTTTTAGTAAAACAAGATGTATGTAACAGCAAGCATAGCTAATATGCAAACATATAAATCAATTGAGTGATTATGCTATAAAGAGAAGTCAATATCTTCAATAATTTGGCAAGTTCACAATATTCTTTCTGATATTTTGCAGCTGATTTTCCACTCTTTAGATTATTTACACAACTTCAAGTGCTTTCTGTAAACTTTTTGTCTGAAAATTGCATTTTGCTATATTTTTTTTATAGAAAATAGAAAATTATCTTTTATATAGGATGTATGGCTATCTAAAAAATGTGAAGCAGTCATGAAAATTTAAAATTTAATTTTGCTTATTGTTTTTAAAATTTTTAAACAGATTTTAATTGTTTAAGAATTTTGGATTTTTGTTTCTATATATTTTCTTACAATCTATAAACAGTCATTATTTCTTGATATGTAATAAAATTTTGTTTCTGTATAAAGTCGAGGTGTTTATATCTCAGAGCTAAGCCCTGCTCAAAAGTAACCTTTCCTCCTTAGAATTAACTTTCGCAAAATTTAATACACTATTGTAATTTATTTTAAATTTAACTATGTACATCCAAAATGTATTGCGGATTAACGAGAGTCGACTAGATCTCTAGCAAATTATGACTCTTTCTGTATTATATTTTCTGGAAGTCAACTATATATACACTGTGTGTACATTGGCAAATATATAAATAAATATATATATATATAGATATAGATATGGTATGTATGTATATATATATATATATATAGATAGATAGATATGGTATGTATATATATATATATATATATATATATATATATATATGGTATATATATATATATATATATATATATATATATATATATAGATATAGATATGGTATGTATGTATATATATATATATATATATAGATAGATAGATATGGTATGTATATATATATATATATATATATATATATATATATATATATATGGTATATATATATATATATATATATATATATAGATATAGATATGGTATGTATGTATATATATATATATATATATATATATATAGATAGATAGATATGGTATGTGTATATATATATATATATATATATATATGGTATATATATATATATATATAGATATAGATATGGTATATATATATATATATATATATATATATATATATATATACATATCCATCTAAGAAATAAACACAGTTTGAATTTAAAATAACAAATTAGTTTAAAAATGAGAAATGATGCACAACACTAAAAAATATTAATATCTTTAAATATCAATAAAGCAAATGGGGATAATAAATGAAGCTTCAGCTTTATTTATACAGTCGAACCTATTTATTACTTTAATGTAGATTTTTAGTATTGATGAATGCAAATTTTTATTTTATTAGATTTTATGATCTTGAAACTTATTTTGATAAATTTTAAAGTGCAAGGCTCATACTAAGCATTCACCACCTTGCCAAATGTGATGGTGGCAAAAATTGTTTGGCATGAAAATATTTAGTAGACAATAATTTGGCCAAAGCTGCAAAAAATTTTAGTCACCTATTTATTTGCAAATTTACCAAATGGCTGTTAACATTTTCAAAAATATTTTTTAAATATTGACCAATAATCATAAGAACTTTATTTTTAAAATGCCTAAGACTATAAATTGCATGCTGTGAAAACATGAAATCGTTTAATAAGAATTTTACATAATAAAAATGAGCAATATGAGTATGTTCTTAATTATTTTTGGTTACAATATAAGTTATACAATTTTATTCCTTAAGAAAACTGATAAAAAGTTCTGACTAATAATTTGTAAATTTGGTTAAACTGTTGAATAACAATCTAAAATGTATACCACGAACCCTCAAATTATAATGTGTAGTTTTAATGAAAATAGATTATTATGTCTCTGGAAAACTTGAAAAAGTTAGAAAGATTGAAACTGGATTTGATCAGACACCGTGCTTACACTCGCTTACAATTATTAAAATAAAAAATAAAAATGCACTTTGTATTTTTAAAATCAGTGGTCAAGTGTCACAGTTTTAAGGTGATACTGTCTCATTAAATTGTGATCCCGGCTCATCCAAAATCATCACTCCGGAAGAGTATTCGATGGAAACAGCATAGTTATTCCAATCATCAGGCATTGTAAAAACTGTCACCCAATTTTGTGATATTAGTTTCAGTTTACTGCACTTTGAAAAGTTTTAGAATACATTTGTTTTCACATTTAAAACACACTCTTTCAAGATAAAATATACGTTTATTTTGGACAGGACCAAAAAATCATATTGCCTGTTGTTGTTGTTGATACCCAAACTATCTGACCTACTAGAAAGGTGTAAGGTTACTGTTTGGACAGCCAGAAAGTGCCACCCAATTTAGACCAGAACCCAGTGGGGGAAGCATCCACAGGGACCATACCCTCCTTCCCCTACCACTAACCTCTCGGAAGGACTTACGGTCTCTGCTGAAAAGTTTAATAGATTTTATAAAGAAAAGCACCTTTGATTATCTTACATTATAAAAGAAAATGCCTGTGTGTCTGTGCATCTCTGTTAACTGTAGTGGAAAATCAAAGCTTCGGATAGTGGTGGAATTCACTACTGTCCAAACTTATTCACTTCACCATTCAGTGGTGGATATACTTTAGGTCCTCGAATCATATTTGGAAGTTCTGAGTTGGTTTCTATAGTGCTTGAAAATGTAAAGTTTAGGATTTACAGACATCACTGGCAACATTTTTGTATTTAGATATTGCAGCCATTTTCCAAAATTGCCATTTATAACAAGCAACATTTTATTCTTTGCTATTTAACACATTCAAGATGGTATCAGTCCTTGGGGATTGACACCAAACTTTCTGTTCGGCCAACGTCAGGCCCTGAGGACTGACACTGAATTTTTCGTTTATCTGGACTTCTGTGGACTGACTGTATCGAATCGGATAAATAAACTTCATTTATAAAGCATAAAAAATACACTTATAAAACTTAATTTATATAACATTAAAAATACACTTACAAAATTGTATTTATATAACATAAAAAATACACTTACACACTTCTTCAGTGTGTTTTATTGAAACATTCTAAACATGAAGTGCAATACAATCTCTATTGTGTTGAGCTTGTTATCTTCTGCCTATATTCTGTACAGTAAAACATCCACTGAGTGCTCTCCTCCAGCTGAACGGAAAGTATATCAAAATCGGTTCTTGTCTTGAAAGTGTTAAATAAAAATAGGAAATAGTTTTTGTGTACATTATTGAATATTAGTTTAATACACCACTTTTAATTGTTGGAATATTTTAACATTTCTATGATGTATGTGAAAAATGTAACTTGTGTTGTTCTAAAACACTGTTCAAATTTTATTTTTAATTTGTAAAATATTTTATATGGATGAAAATTTAATGAATTTAAGGTAATAAACAGAATATAATTGTGTTTAAATTTTGTAATGAGTTATATCTTCCCTACCTTGGGGACCAGCTGCATTTTATCTGTTTTCAAAAGTACCCCCAAAGCTTTATGCAGTAGTTAATATCCCTGTATTCCTATTACAATTGAATAAACACTGAAACAGAAGTTAAAATTTCCATTTGTTGCAAGAATATTTTTAAATGAGCTTATAAATGAGTTCTACTGAATATGTTTCTTCATATTTGTGTCTTGAGGCATGTGTAAAAATATTTTCCTTGTTATGCAATTATTGTTAAGTTTCCAATAAAATTATTTAATGCAAATTAATGTATTTGTATGTTATGCAATTGTCAGATGAAGTCTATTACAAAAACACCTGATGTCGGCAACACATGACTTTCTTTATATAATGCAATGAATTTACTACCTTTACAGTTAAAAAAAATGTTATTCTTATAGTAGATACTTGTATTCTTTCAAAGATATTGCATTTTCTTGAATTAGTCATCATTTTCGTTGCTTTAGCGTCATTTTTATCCATCTAGCGAGACTTTCATTAATTTGGCAACATTTAAAATGTTGCCAAGTTGGCGACATTCCACTAAATTCGTCGCCAAAATGTCGCCAAGCATTATGGCCGGAAAAATAAGTTAATTTTATAGCAGATAAATGACTATTGGCATTCAAATACAAAAGTATTACTCAAAGTATCTTTTCTCGTGAATGGAACGAGTTAGATTCATGAGAATGATGTCACCAAATTTATCGCATGGTATTACATATGAAAAGTGAACATGTTTCTTAACAGTTAATATTTTTTTTTAATTTATGGGACTTTTTGATAAATTTATTTGAAAAATGTGCAATATCTCGAGAACTGTTCATGCTAGCGTTCTAAAATTTATGTCAATCATTTTCTAAGGAAAAATTACATAAAAAATGTATTTGTGTAACTTTATTAAAAGTTTTGATTTTTTGATGATTTTTTTTTCAAAATTTCACTCGAAAATTTAGAAGGGTTCTGAACATTCGATTGTGTTTTAAAACAATAGGCTTCCAGTATTTATGGATTGTGATTTTAGTACCAAATTTCATTCTAATCACTCCATTCATTCATGAGATATCGTCTCCACAGACTCACTGACACACACAAACAGAGACATCACCTCAAAAATGTTCGATTCGTGATCAGGGATGCTTGAAACGTGCTTTCCCGTCGAAAACTCGAATTCCAATTTTCACCCCGTCACAATATTTTCCTTATACATTATGTATATAAGGAAAGTAATAACATAAATATTAATTATTCTGATCTGCATCTGAGCTATTCTTGGTGCACATTAGCTCAGATAATCGGGACTCTACTGTATTTCTATAAATTTACTTTTACTAGTTTCATTAGTAATAGGGTTTTGGCTGTATTCAAATCTTGCAGTTACGTGTCTTATACTGTTGCGACAACAACCATAGATATATGGTTTTATCCTATTCCACAATGGTCAAAATATGTGACTAGTCATGTTTTTTTTAGTGAAAATGACATTGAAAGAGAGAAGAAAATGTTTACTCTTGTGCTTTTCTCTCTCTCTTAGCCGTTTACTTTTGATTTGTAATGTTCCAGTTAGCTGAAAATGTTTATAAGGTGCTTGATGTAAATTTTGCCTCAAGAAAGGACATATAAATGAAAGCAGAAATATACAGTATGTAATAAGTGATATTATACAATCCAAATTTATCTTCTAATTTATCTTCTATCTCATAGCTCAAAATAAACTGAAAATCAAAGAAATATTGACTGATAATGCTTCAGCAAATCAGACAATCACATCTGCTGAACTTCAAATACTTAGAATTTATCTCTGTGGAAACAATGGTAGAAAAGTTTTCTGTGCTTTGTTTGACTCAGGTAGTCAAAAATCCTATGTAAGTTTTCATATAAGAGAAAATAATGGGGTATAAAGCCATTGGCAAAGAAAGAGTAATCTATAGCTTATAGCGGTCTTGAATCTGATCAACAGAACCACCATCGATTTCATATATATCTTACTTGCTTTGATGAACAATACCATTGCAATTTCAAGGTCTTAGATCAAAAGAAAATATGCAGAACAATTGAGTTTTGGAGAGAAATTATTGGAAGAACTATGTGCTCATGGAATAATATTGATCGACACATATCATGCTGGCATACAACCCACTAAAACAAATGCAGATATCACTATACTGATAAAAGTTGATGTTATGGGAAAACTAATGACCTGATAAATCAAACATCTTTCATGCAGGCTTGTAGCGATTAACACGCTTCTTGAATGGACTGTTATGAGAAAGATGTCTCTAAAGGAGAATGTAAGGAAAACTTCCATGTCAATAGTATCCTTGCATGTTGAAATCTAGCTTTGTAAGCTAGTTGCCATAAATCAATATTTTTTATTTATCGCAACTAGATTGTATCAGGATCACCAGGGATGGGAAATTATTGGAAATTCTTACCAGCTAGGAAAAATTTCTACCAGCCAGAAAAAATATCTACCAACCAATTTGCATGCACTGTTCAAGGTTCTCAATTTTTATAAGCAAAAGTAAATAAGAACCCAAAATGCAATTTTTACATACAACACATTTCGCATAAGTGTAAATGCAATACCAAAAATAATGAAATTATGTATATTGCTACTTTCATAGTTTTTTCTATTAAAATGTACAATGTGCACACAACTTAATTTTTGCTATAAATAATCATTGAAAATTTGAGCACATACATAAGTATATGTAGCACTGGCAGCAACATCAATGAGACATACATTGAATGTAAATCATTAGACTAGCAAATTCATTTATTTTAAAATGTAGTACTTTATGATGTAGGAATGTTAGTTGTTGTTTAAAAAAAATCGAATATAGATGGCTAATTACTACTAGTCAGAGTCTTCCCCAGAATCGAAACAGGCAAGGATGCTATTACACATAAGGAGCAATTAAAATAATTAAAGGCATTAAGTTACAGAGCAGAATCACATGTACTCTCGCAACAGCCACATCATTAGCGAGGAGCTCGCGTAGCGGCCGGGTATGCGATCGACAGATATTTCTTCAACTGCACTATTAGCCATGACTTGCGCGAATAACGGATGTGCGCGATTGACTACTTTATGAACTGCACCGTTAACCGTGACTTTTGGACGTAGCGGAGGTGCGCGATCGATAGCTACTTCAGGAATTAGACCGTTACCTGTGGTTTGCAAGCGCAACGGAGGCGCGCGATCGTCAGCTACTGCAGGAATTGCACCGTTAGCCATGACTTTCACGCGTAGCCGAGGTGTGCGATCAACCCCTACTTTATGAACTATCCCGTTAGCCGTGACTTCAACGAGTAGCAGAGGTATGCGATCGACAGCTACTTCAGGAACTACACCGTTAGCTGTGGTTTGTACGCGTAACGGAGGTGGTCAATCGACAGCTACTACATGAATTGTCCTGTTAGCCGTGACTTTTGCGCATAGCGGCGGTCAACACCTACTTCATGAACTATCCCGTTAGCCGTGACTTTCGCGAATAGCGGAGGTGTGTGAATGATAGCTACTTCAGGAATTAGACAGTTAGCTGTGGTTTGCACGCGTAACGGAGGCGCGCGATTGAGCAGCTACTGCATGAATTGCACCTTTAGTCATGACTTTCACGCGTAGCGGAGGTGTTCGATCAACCCCTACTTTATGAACTATCCTGTTAACCGTGACTTTAGCGCGTAACAGAGGTATGCGATCGACAGCTACTTCAGGAACTATACCGTTAGCTGTGGTTTGTACGCGTAACGGAGGTGGGCGATCGACAGCTACTTCATGAACTGTCCGGTTAGCCTTGACTTTCGTGCGTAGCGGAGTTGTGCGATCAACACCTACTTCATGAACTAGTCCGTTAGCTGTGACTTTCGCTCATAGCGGAGGTGAGCGATTGACAGCTACTTCATGAACTGCGCCGTTAGCCATAACTTGCGCACGTAGTTGAAGTGTGCGATACACAGCTATTTCATGAACTGCACCGTTAGCTGTGACTTTCGCACGTAGCGGGGCTACGTGATTAGCACCTACTTTATGAACTGTGCCATTAGCCGTGACTTGCGCGCGCGATCGACAGCTACTGCAAAATATCTATTAAAAGTTAAGTTTTTTCAAACAGCAACAAGGCCGGTCGCCGGAAGCGGTTAGTAAATAACATGAGGCAAATACGTTCTTCCATATTTCATCAAAGACGGCAAAGATCGTAACTACTGAAAAGGACTAATCTACATAACTTTTCTCTCCCCTTCAATCATCCTGTGTTTTGATAGAGTCAACATAACCACGTACATGTTCCTGCAAATGACGGCGAAACAAATAAATAAAAAATAAAAACCTAGTTTAGAAAGCTAAATTTTTAATTATTAGTTTTAGATCAAAAATACTTACTGAGATCAAATCTTCAAAACTTTTAAGTTGATAAAATAATAAATGCAAACAACATTGAAAGTTTTTATCTGTTGGAAGAGGGAATGTATTTGTTTGTTTTGTTTCTTTAAATGGGGGAAAATAAAGTAGATGCTTATCCGTTTTTCCTTGGCACTAGATCACGGTTTTATCTTATTATTATTTGGGGGAGGTGATAACATGCTGTCGAAAATTTCCCGGGAAGAACTAGCTCTGCATTCTCCGCGGATAAAGGCCGAAAGGGCCCTTCTTATACTCGATGCACAACGCACCGGTGCGGATGGTTTTTGAGTAAATCGCTTTTCACACCCACGACGACCGCTCACAACCGATTTCGAACCTAAATTATAGTCGGAATGTGCGGTCTGGCCACGTGCTTCGATCCATTGGGAAGTCTCCATTATTTTGGGCAATCGGGCTTGCTTTTATGTAGAATTTTTAAATTTTGCGACTCAAATAAAATTGGGCTCGCCTAGTGAAAAACTGAACTCGCCAGTGGCGAGCTGACGCTTGGGATTCCCAACCCCTGAGGATCACTGATCCATCAGTAGCTGAAAGCTCACACAAACTTCCGCTAAGGGTCTGCACCTCCGAAAATGCACTTTAAGTACGTCACGACTCATAAATATCGTCAGTACGTCATAGACCGTCGAGGGAGAAGGTCGCTGTTCACAGCGCTCCTGTTATCAGTTCAAGGTCACCTCATCGTTCAAAGGTCGAGTGTCGTCATCAGTCCTCATGAGATGCCCATTCAAAGTTCAAGTTACGTTATCAGTTCAAATATTCACCTCATCGGTCCAAAGTTATCTCATTTCGCAACACTTCCGCCCCAATGAGTCATTCTTCCTCCTCCACCTCATGACGTCACCTGCACCGCACGCAAGAGTTGGCCCTCAACGCCCTTTTCTTACCTACTGAGGTTTCTATTGACTAAAACTGTCCTGGCTTGATTGAGATATTTGATCTGTCATTTCATTTTAAAAGGGGAGTTTTTGCCTGTTAAACCGGTTTTTCATTAATTGTTTGCTGTGCTCGAGAAGTTTTATTTTTCAAATTTTCTGCAGCAGTTTGAGCGTCATTTATTATATTATAAAAAGTAAATATATAATTCTGACACATCATGACTATGAGATGTTTGATTTTCTATTTCCTTGTCATTGTGAATATTTCATTTCTGAGATCCTGTTACAGTGGCATCTTAGTTGTAGGGTTTCTATTATTAAAGTTATTTTCATTTTTTGACATCTGCCAATTTTTCATAACTCCACATGTTTCAAAGTTATTCTGTTTCTAGGCAGATGCCAATATGTAATAGATAAGCATTGCATTGGGACGTCATTTTTCCAGCTGCGCACCATTGTATCAAATAACATCAGAGGAAGTTTAAAAATATGATGTGGGTAGCTCATGACTTTTAAACTTTGCATCTTATTAAGTTGCAAAGTTTGGAAAACCAAAGTTATTCTCGGGAGTAAAGAAGTTTTTTCTTTTAAATACTAGGGGTTTCTGCTCCCTACTCGCTGACGCTTACCAACTCACAGAGCTCGCATCACGAGCTCCAGTCATACCTCCTGGGGCCGAAGCCCCCGCCCCCCCCCCCCCGCCCCCCCATCGGAAACATTTTATGTTAACCTAGTTTCTATTTATATGACACAGCATTTGGATATATTTATATAGGGGACATAGGAAATTGGGTTCCATAAAGTTTCATTCGCCCCCCTGCCAAAAAGTCCTGAAAGAAACACTGAGCCATATAGAGAGGATTCAAAATGGCGGACGTGATAGCTTTATTGAGAGCTGGCACATCCGCCATTTTGAATCAAACTTGAACATTGGTTTATTGTTGCGCAGTCACTCGATATCGTACATTGGGGTATAAATTCGCAATAAAATGGAAGGATGTTCTGTTGTAAAATGTTCTAATAATTCTAGAAAGGGGATATAAATGTTTACGTTCCCGAAAGAACAATAAAGAGGAAGAAAATTGTTGGAGAGAAGAATTCAAGAATATCGTTTTTTCTCCGGTATCGGCGATAAGTGCACTAAAAATGAAGGTCGTGCTCAGCAGGGTTGGACTGGGAGTGATTTTCAGCCCGGGCGATTTTAAGGTAGCGACCTTAGTTAAGAGATGATGGGGTGGAGGTGGGTCAACATAATAAATAAATAAGAATGAAAAAAATTACGCTAAAGCCCCTGATTTTGTAGGGAGAGTTATTTTATATAAATTAAAGGAATATTTCTGTGTGAGTGTGTACAGTCTGTAGTAGAAAGTTTATGCTCCGTACGGCTATAAAATTTGGTAGACAGGTACTTCAGAACCAAAATAAATGCACCTCGGCGTTATTTTTTCTAATTTCGAATCAGTTTTTTTTTAGTTATTTCATGTTTTAGACCGATTTACAACGATTTCGGGTTATACAAGTATATCGATTCATCACACATATCAATTCCTAAGCGACCAAAAATATCACAGAGTTTCTTGATACCATCGAAACGATTGAATAACGTTCTTTCGTACAATGTTCGAACCAAATCCGTGGGACAATTCCTTCATATTACCGCTATTAAAAGCGTTTCGTATATCCTGCGAAATTGCGCAGCTAACCCTCTTTTCCACCTTGTCTATCGATAAAGTCCCTACTATCGATACAACCGTACCTTTTCCTCCTCTAAATCCGAACTGACTCTCCATCAATGATCCTTCCTTTTCCAAATTGTAAGTTAATCTCATCGTGATGAATCGGTCGAGCACCTCACCCCAGATAGATAATAGTCAAATCGGTTATGATTCAACTTTTTGCAAGTCCTTCCCCTTCCTTGGGAATCAAGATGGCTCTTGCTAACTTCCAAGTCTTAGAAAAGTTCCATTAATATAACAGTGATTAAGGACTTTAACAAACTACGTTTGATTAACATAGAACAGTTCTTTAATCAGTTCTAACTTTACTCCATTCATCACAGGGGCTTATTAACCTTCATTTCTCTCAGAACCACTTTATCATATGTATTGAAGAACAATTTCTGGGTACTAACTCTGGGCAAGAAAGCTCCATTTCATTGCTGTTAAAGTGACGCAGCAAAATGTCATTTACTGATTCAGCCTAGTTTCCAGTCAACCTCCTGTCTTACTTCCGAACCACACTATAGTAATATTTCCGATTTAGCTCCTGCTACACGCAAGTTGGTAATGACTTCCAAAAAAGTTAGGGGGTTTCCGGGGGGTGCGAAAGCACCCGCCTGGAAATTTATTATTTTAATTAGAACCGCATCTTAAACATTGTTGCAATGTTATCAGAATATTTTAATAGCATCAGAAGCAAATTTTTATAAAACAACAATTAATTTATTAATTATAAAAAAAATAAAAATTTCTACCTGTTAAATAGAAATTCTTATCTAAAATGTATGAGCCCTGACAACTTCCATAACAAGATTGGAAAGAGATGGTGTTATAAACATATTTTATGCGAAAAGTCTCCAAAATTGGTATTTTTCTCCATGTTATGATGCTCCCGTTCGATATCCTACTCCATTTGTTTAAATGCATTTTATTTTTTGACCAACTTACTCACCTAATCTGCATCTACCTGCCAATGTTTAAGATTTTCTAATGAACAGGTCAAATCTAAAATAAGGAAGGAGGGGGTACGGTGACAGACGGATACACGAAGCTGTATTCTGTGAAGTAAAAAAATAAATAATTCACATTAATCTCCAGATTTTGAATGCAATAGATTTTAACATTTTAGCACCCCCTGGAAAAAATCCTGCATAAGCCCACGGCTACAGTCAATATGGATGCCGTCCCCACTGGGTTCCGGTCTAAATGGGACGACGTAGTACAGACTTTCAGCAGAACGATATTTAATCATCTCTCTCTATATTCGTATCCAGAAACCAGCAAGATTGGGACCGGCAATTACTTTTGTTTCTGATGACCTACAGAAGTGCTGTCCACGAATCGACCGGCTATTCTCCATCAGAAATGCTGTTTGGCCGGGATCTACGACTACTGTGTGATCTAATGTCTGGAAGACCATGTGATGCTCCTTCTTCGCCTGATGATTATGTTCAAGATCTGCAGGCAGGGTTGGAAAAGGTTCATCGTTTCGCTCGTAAAAAGATCAACATTGCCACCGATATAATGAAGATCCGAGACGATGCCAAAGCTAATGAAGGACGATTCCAGGAAGGCGACAAAGTGGGGTTGTTCAATCCTAGTCGACGACCAGAATTTTCGTCGAAACCACAGCACAACTGGGAAGGACCCTTCGTCATAATGAAAAGAATAAACAGTATCGTTTATTGAATTCAGAAATCGTCTTCAACGAAGCTAAAAGTCGTCAATATCGACAGATTAGCCCCATATTTTGGCCCACAGTGCGTTGTACTACCCGAGACGTGCAGTCTTAAGAAGGGGGCAGTGTTACGAAAGTGTAAAAAAAGATTTTACTATGAAAACCACTGGAGATTTTATTATAAAATCCAGACAAAAAAAAAACACCCGTACATGATACCTTTTCTATGACGTGAATCTAGGGTTGCCATATGTTAGAGTTCGGAGGCGGGTTTGCCAGATTTGATGATTTATCTAAAATTTGGCGACTTTTCAAAGTTTCGAGAACCACCTGGAAATAACGAATATTCTACGAAATACAAGTCCCTTCTAGAAGTTTCTACAGAGAGTATAAAATGAGTCATCACTCAATTGGAGAGCAGTTGATGTGATACGAGTTACATTGAACTATCAGTGTTTTGAGAATATTATCAGTCGTATTGTGAAATTGGTAAAGCATTTAACTATTGTTTTACTGTACCTGATAGTTGTTTGGTGTTCTTGTGAGATAGTTATCGAGCTAATTGCTGTATATTGTACCTATTTACGCTGAGCTTATAAATAAACGTGCTAGTCATCCAAAAATTTGGACCCATTCATGTATCCTGAGCATACACCCACGATTCCAGAGAATACGTCATAAATACATATATATATATATATATATATATATATATATATATATATATATATATATATATATATATATTACAGGAACTTTGACATCCTGGAGTTAAAAGAGCCCATTAAACAACTGAAATGTGGAAAGAGACCTTGAACGAACAGGATACATCCAGAATTCATAAAAAGACTTGGGGAAAATGCCCTTGAGGTTCTTTTACAACTCTTTAATTTGAGTTGGAATTCTACAGTCCCTGCCATTTGGAAAAAGCTATTATTGTGCCAATCCCTAAAAAAGAATAATCGGCACACTCAATCGAAGGTTATCAACCTATTGCACTAACTTGTGTGCTTCGAAAACTTATGGAAAGGATGATAGTAACACGCCTCAGCTGGTACCTCGAGACTGGTGGTTCGCTAACAATGGACCAAGCTGTCTTTAGACAGTATCACTCTACTGTTCAACAAGTTTCACGTCTAAGCCAATCTATAAAGGATGAACTTGATAATCGAAGATCAACACTTGCTACTTTCGTGAACTTTAAGTCTGCTTACAATAGCGTCTGGAGATTAAAACCTGTTCAGAAGCTTCAAACTCTTGGAGTAACAAATAAAATGCTGTTGTGGATAAAATATTTCATTTCCCAACGCTGCCGCGCAGTTAGATATGGCAATAGCTTTTCAGGGTTTAGACAGAACGAAACTGGTTTACTGCAAGGTACCATAATAAGTTCAATTCTCTTTAATGTATTTATAAATGATCTATCAGAGTCCCTGACTTCAGACTGTCCCGCCGATGTGGTATTATTTGCGGATGATATAATATATAATATATATCCGCATATTATAGTCATATGGAGCAGTACAACAAAAAAGAAACAAGGTGGTCTTAATGAAACCCTTAACCACTCACTTAAAAGTTTGACGGTCTGGTACAGAGAAAAAGGGATGATCGTGAACCAAAACTAAATTGCTAGCTAGACAGTTCTTTACATTAAATATACAGCCTTTTGTTTCAAGATTGCACTTTCAAGGTGAATTTGCAGCTGACGGACCCATCGACCTATCTGGGTTGTGTACTGGCCAATAAACTAAGTTGGCGAAATCGTAAAGATTTAAAATGTAGAGCAGAAAGGTGACTCCCTATTCATAAACGTTTAGTAGGTGTGAAATGGGGTTGTAATAGAAGAACTCGTAATACCACCTATAAACTTTATATACAGCCGGCTCAGGATTATTTTAGCGAAATGTTGGTTTCAGCATCAGAAAGTGCTATAAAACCATTGGAAACTTTGCAAAATCACGCTCTGCGTGTCATAACAGGAGCTGTTAAAACTACTCACATTTCGGCTATACAGTTACTAACCGAGACCCAGACTATAACAAAAATAATTCAGAAAAATGCTCTAACCCTCTATCACAAGTTAATTAGATTGCCAAACAATGATTATTGGAGAAGTTATGATTGTACTACTCCCAGAAATCTAAAAACTCAAACTGGTTCATGCAGTTAGTTAATAGAATCTGCCAACACCATGATATTGACTTCAAAGTAGAAATTTTACTGCCACCAGTGTAACCCTTAGAATTCCTGGGCATTGACATTCGACTGGATCTTAAGGTGAAAGTGAACAACGGGGAACTGATTCCTGAAGAAATCCAGGCCATTTCGAAAAAAATGTATGATCTATATTTAAAGATCCATCAAATTTTTGTCGAATAAAATGTTCAACAAATTTAAGCTGTGTACCAAATTTTAACTCTCTAGGACGTAGGAAAGTGCATTTAAAATGCCATCAATTAAATTTATCATGAAGAGTTATATAAAATTTAAAAAAAATGAAAAATTGTTATCTACCAAATTTATTTTAAAATATGAAGCCACTCCCATATGCAAAACGTTTAAACAAATGGGGAGATATTTATTATATAATATCTCTCTCTTTTCTTTCTGGAAGATATCCCAAAGTCAGAATTTAAATGAATTTGTTTTTTTCCCAATATTAAATAATTTTTTTAATTAAAAAACTACTTAACATATTTTACTGAATTTTTTTTTATATATTCTATGGGATAATGTGAATATTTCCTAAAAATTTCGAAGCAATTCGTGAATTTTAAATTTACTTAAAAAATGTTTGAAAAATTAGGTCCCATAGGGTTCAATGTATTTCATTTTTTCAACCCGGGTTCAATAAAAAACTAATTGGGTGATATTATTTATTTATATTCCCATAGGTCCTACAGACCGTCTGAACAACATACTAAAATTTCATTTTGATAAACTCATTTTTACGGCAGTTATCGTGCTAACGGACAGACAGACAGACAGACAGACAGACAGACAGAATGAACAAAGTCATAAACACTTTTCAACTTTGTTGTAAAGTGTTAAAAATAGGTTATTCTTATAGTAGATACTTATATTATTTCCAATATATTGAATTTTCGTCAATTAGTTCTTCATTTTCATTGATTTAGAGTCACTTTTTATTAACACTTTACAACAAAGTTGAAAAGTGTTTATGACTTTGTTCATTCTGTCTGTCTGTCTGCCTGTCTGTCCGTTAGCACGATAACTGCCGTAAAAATGGCTTAATCAAAATGAAATTTTAGTATGTTGTTCAGACGGTCTGTAGGACCTATGGGAATATAAATGAATAATATCACCCAATTAGTTTTGGATTGAACCCGGGTTGAAAAAATGAAATACATTGAGCCCTATGGGACCTAATTTTTCAAACATTTTTTAAGCGGATTTAAAATTCACAAATTGCTTCGAAAATTTTAGGTAATAGTCAAATTGTTCCATAAAATATATAAAAAAAAATTCAGCGAAATATATTCAGTAGTTTTTTAAATAAAAATTAAAATAATAATTACACATCTTATATGAAACGATCACGTGACCATGATATGAAACGATCACATGACCCACTTCAAAATGATATATGGCATCCATCTTGTTTAAAAATCGTGATTTTTTAAAGTTCTTTTTAATTCATATTGAGTGTTGTATCCGTCCTAAAACTACTTTATTTTTGCTTAAATTATGTGCATCTACATAATAAAACAACACAATGACAATATATTTGAGTTTAAATTCTCATTCAAATTGGATTATTTCTACAACGAAGCCTATTTTTCACCTATGTAAAATGTAAACAGCAAAATATGTAGAATGAGTTGTATTAGAATTACTGTATTTCTTTAACACAAAATAATTCAGTCCATGGAGTCTGCATGGCTGATATGAATGAAATATTAATTGATTTTATAAACAGGCGGACGATTTTTTTCGATGAAGTTTTAAGCATAAAGTTTATGAATTGTAGCTCCATGGTCTTAATTTTTAAATAAAATAAATTATTATAGTATTGTGATGAATGAAATTCAGAAAGTTATGAATGAAATCCTGCTTTTATAGAGATCCAGGCGTGTTATTTTTTCAATGACGTCATTTGCATTTATTTCAGTTGTTTTCGATGAAGTTTTCAAATATAATAAATTATCGTAGTATTATGATAGTTTTAAAAATATTACCGTGGAATGTATTGCATTTTAGAGATATTTAAACCAGGCAATTTATATTTCAATGCCGTCATTTGAATGAAGTTCATTTTTTTCAATGAAGGTTTAAGTTTTCAAATATAATAAATCAATGTAGTATTGTGATAAGTTTTAAAAT
Organism: Amaurobius ferox; assembly: GCA_951213105.1. Lineage (NCBI taxonomy): Eukaryota > Metazoa > Arthropoda > Arachnida > Araneae > Amaurobiidae > Amaurobius > Amaurobius ferox. The sequence continues at coordinate 93,765,206 of OX578149.1, read as the reverse complement.
ATTACCGAGGAATGTATTGCATTTTCGCCTTTTTTAAATAAAATTGTATTGAAGTTGGAAAGTGTTTCATAATCAATGCTTTAAGCATGATTGATCTTTCTTGTTCCATTTGGCGAGGTTTTCGCTAATTTGGCAACATTTAAAAAAGTGGCCAAGTTGGCGGCATTCCGTCATATTCTTCTCCAAAATCTCGCCAAGCGTTATGGATGAAGAAATAAGTTATTCTTATAGCTGATAAATGACTATTGGCGTTCAAATACAAAAGTATTACTCAAAGTATCTTTTCTTATGAGTGGAACGAACTAGATCCGCGAGAATGATGGCACCAAATTTATTTTTCATGATATTACATATGAAAAGTGAATATGTTTCTCAACAGTTTTTATTTTTTTTTTAACGTATGGGATTTTTTGATAAATTTATTTGAAAAATGTGCAATATCTCGAGAACGGTTCATGTTACTGTTTTGAAATTTATGTTAATTGTTTTCTAAGGAAAAATTACATAAGAAATGTGTATTTGCGTATCTTTATTAATGGTTTTGATTTTTTGATGATTTCTTCAAAATTTCACTCAAAAATTTGGGGGGTTCTGAACATTCGATTGTGCTTAAAAACAATAGGCTTCCAGTATTCACGGATTATAATTTTGTACGAAATTTCATTCGAATCGCTCCATTCGTTCGTGAGATATCGTCTCTACAGACTCACTGACACACACACACACACACACATACTTTCACACACACTCACACAGACATCTCCTCAAAAATGTTATATTCGTGTTCAGGGATGTTTGAAACGTGCTCTCCCGTCGAAAACTCGAATTCGAATTTTCGACTCCGTCACAATACTTTCCTTGGCCAACGGCCGTACCGTGCTGAAAACACCGGTTCTCGTTAGATCACCGAAGTCAAGCAGCATCGGGCGCGGTTAGTACTTGGTGGGTGACCACCTCGGAACACCGCGTGCTGTTGGCCATCTCGGGTGCGGTATCCCCGTGGTTTGCGCGCTAGATTTGCACGCTACCACAAATGCCGCCGTGTTCATGCGGAGTACGATCACGTTAAACATGTGGGTCCGTAAGTCCTTCCGAGAGGTTGGTGGTAGGGGAAGGAGGGTACGGTCCCTGTGGATGCCTCCCCCACTGGGCTCCGGTCTAAATTGGGTGGCACTTCCCGGCCGTCCATACAGTTACCTTACACCTTTCTGGTAGGTCGGACGGTCTGGGTCTCAACAACAACAACAACAATACTTTCCTTAGGGCGCGGTAGCCCATTGGTTAGCGCGCTGGAGTTGCACTCGGTAGGCCCGGGTTCGATTCCAGCCACTGCCAAAAAACTGCCGCCGTGTTCACGCGGAGTACGATCACGTTAAACATGTGGGTCCGTAAGTCCTTCCGAGAGGTTGGTGGTAGGGGAAGGAGGGTACGGTCCCTGTGGATGCCTCCCCCACTGGTTTCCGGTCTAAATTGGGTGGCACTTCCCGGCCGTCCAAACAGTTGCCTTACACCTTTCAGGTAGGTCGGACGGTCTGGGTCTCAACAACAACAACAATACTTTCCTTATACATTATACTATGTATATAAGGAAATTAGTAGATCGAGAGTATTGAAAAACTAAAGAGAATTGACTTATACGTGTCGAAAATCCAGGCCACTCGACTCACCTAGGGTACGCGTGGCCTGTGGCTTACACGTGTGTAGATGGTCAAACTTCAAAAACCAGCTGAACAGGATGTGTAAAGAACTGGAACGTACTATTTTGAAGGTGATGTTTTGTAGTCAACCATGATGATTTTACAATTACATTACCTTCAATACATTATATGTTCGTCACTCCATTCTTTCAATTCGTTTTAAATTATAAAGGTTGTTTAATGGTTTTTCTTTTTGAGTACAAGCATTCTCTTGAGTCTTTTCTGGTAAAAAAATTAAATTTTTTTGTTTGCTATGGATGATTTACTATATCTCTTCAAATTCTCCAATAATATATGTATATATATTTATACTGGATTCAAAAGAATAAGAAGTAATAAAAAGGGAATGCTTACAGGGAAGTATTAAACGGTTTATTTATTATTGTTATTATTAAGTTCAGCCATTATTGTGTTTGAAGGGTTGGGGTTGTTATATGTTTAAGTTACCTCCATTCGCTTTCTTTTATTTCATTGTAATGGACTGCAAGTTTTGGTATACTCTCCTTGGATTTTGCTTTTCCTGATTTGATGTCGGAGGGAGGATTGCTTCGGGTGGGTATTGGTTCCGGGAGTGTTTCCTTTGAATCAAAGCATGCTTCAACCGGGAACAAGGGGCCACAATCCCTCTTGGCCGTTTAATACTTCCCTGTAAGCATCCCCTTTTTATTACTATTTCTTATTCTTTTCAATCCAGTATTTTTGCTTATATTGTAAGAGCTGCATCGCGCCTTGTGATAATTATAAGCTGTTTAAATTTGTTCGTAAGATTATTCGTTAAAAATTGGGCTATATATGTTGAATCTTTTGTATATATATATTATTAATTAGAAAAATCAAAATATCGGAAAATAAGATACATTAATATTAATATTTTGAATTTTATTTTCGCTAAAAAATTGTTACTTTAGCCAGTTTGAAACTACGATTTGAAAGCCCTTATAATCGTGTATAGTGGCATTCTAGTTTATCCATTTCTTCTATGAATCACTTGTTTAGTAAGAATTTCCATCTTTGCTTCATGTTCATATTCTAAATAGCTTATACGGGTAATTATCCTGTCTCCTGCTCTGACGCACTGGACGGGTCTAGGAGTGTTGCTGTGAACGTTAATACTGCCTCCCTGGTTGTATTTCGACATGCTTATTCCAGTGCTTCTAGATAATTCATTCTGCTGAGGTTGATCGCTTATACAAGTGGTGAAAGAAGAAGGGTTCATGCCACATGGTAATACAAATTTCCTTAATATTTCTTATCGTCATTTTTTCATCTTTTGATGTCTGTAGTCTGAGTTTGAGCATTTATAGTAATGTACTATTGCTCAATCTGAAACAGGCATTTGTTTGGGTTAATTAGAATTAAATACTCAGACCTGAAGATGAATTTCATTCTGATCAATCATCGGATTTGGGACGGTGCTGTTCTTTTCTGTTATCGGCAATATGGCTGTGGTTTTGCTTTTATGGTGATGTTAACATTATTTGAATTTTTATTATTACATTTTTCTAATACACTATATATGAATGTATATTAACGTGGCGTCTTCTATAAACAAATCTATGATGTTTTCGTTGGTTTGTTGTCTTTTGTTGATATCCCAGTCTACACATGTTCTTCAAATGAATGCACAGTCTAGTTGGTTTTCCATTTATTCAAGGGAGTGATATTCTTACTTTCTGTCGACCCAGGCCGTCAGACCTACCCGAAAGTGTAAAGTATCTGTTTGAGCAACCTGGACAGTGTCACTCAATTTTTACAGCAACATCCACAATGGCCGTAACCTCCTTCCCCTACCACCAATCTCTCGGAATGATTTTCGAAGCAATTAACGTGCCCACGATAGTTTGAGAAACTCCGGGAATCGAACTCAGATCCTCCAAGTGTAATCCCCAAACGTTAACCACTGTGCTATCCCACCGCAAAGAGTAATAATCAAGATTTCCCTTTAATGGATTCAAATGATCAGTGATTAAGTTTGCATTGTGGTTTTCACTGGTTTCCGTGTCTATCTTATGCACCATTTTCGTTGAAAATTTTCATAATTTTCTTTCATTTTCCACTTCCAATTATTCATGAAAATCTATTTTTAAATAATTAGAAAAAAGGTTTTTGCAACTCACAAAATCGGCTCCATGACCCACAGTTTGACCAATCTCTTATCTATAATAAAAATCTGATGTAGGCAGCAAATGACTTTCCTAATATAATGCAATGCATTTACTCCTTTTACGGTAAAAATATAATGTATAAGTTCCAAGGTACTGTGTTTTAACGTTGAATTGTACACTTGGCGATTTTTCGGATGTTAACATGTAAAACAATTTCAAAGTACCCAATTAACTTATATTTCGCGCAACTCTAAATAAACAATTATCAATATTAATAGCATCCTCAATAAGCGATATAGTTCATATATTAAAATATTTTAATAATTAATTCATCAATTAGGAGTCATTTTCATCAATTTAGTGCCATTTTTGTAAATTTGACGATATTTTCGTGAATTTGTGGTGAAATATCGCCAAATTGGTGATACATATCTAGATTATTCGTCCAGTTCGCCAAATGCCTCAGCAAGTGTTACAGACAAACGGACAGAAAAGCATTTTTTATATACTAGAAGGTATGCCAGTCATATGACTGAAACCAGAATTTGAGAAACATTACTTCCCATTTGGCGTAATTTTTATCAATCTGGCGAAATTTGTGTCACTTTGGCAACATTTAAAATAGTCGCCAAGTTGGCGAAATCCCGCTAAATTTCTCGCTAAGCGTTATGGACGGACGGAGAAATGGATTATTCTTATAGTCTACTTTCATGTTTTTTTCCAAGATAATGAAACCAATTAGTCGTCATTGCATTGATTTAGCGTGGGTTTCATTAATTTGGCGAATTTTTATTAATTAAATGACATTTTTGTCAATTTGGCAACATATAGAAAGGCAACAAGTTGGAGATATTCCGACAAATTCGTCACCAAAATTTTGCCAAAGGTTACGGACGGAAAAATTGGTTATTCTTCTAATAGATACTTATATTCTTTCCAAGATATTGAAATTTCGTCAATCCTTTTCATTGATTTAGCGTCATTTTTACTAATTTCGTGACATTTTCGTTAATTTGGCAACATTTAAAAAAAATCGTCAAATTGGCGACATTTTCGCCAAATTCGTCGTCAAAACTCGCCAAGCGTTATAAACGGAGAAATAACTTATTCTTAGAGTTGATAAATGGCTATCGGCCTTCAAATCCAAAAGTATTACCCAAAGTATATTTTCTTATGAATGGCACAAGCTAGATCCACGAGAATGATATCATCAAATGTATCACATGATATTACACATGGGCGCGGTAGCCCATTGGTTAGCGCGCTGGAGTTGCACTCGGTAGGCCCGGGTTCGATTCCAGCCACTGCCAAAACTGCCGCCGTGTTCATGCGGAGTACGATCACGTTAAACATGTGGGTCCGAAAGTCCTTCCGAGAGGTTGGTGGTAGGGGAAGGAGGGTACGGTCCCTGTGGATGCCTCCCCCACTGGGTTCCGGTCTAAATTGGGTGGCACTTCCCGACCGTCCAAACTGTTACCTTACACCTTTCTGGTAGGTCGGACGGTCTGGGTTTCAACAACAACAACATGATATTACACATGAAAAGTGAACATATTTCACAATAGTTAATATTTTTATTTTTTTTTATTTCATGTGAGTTTTTGATACATTTATTTGAAAAATGTGCAATATTTCAGAAACGATTCATACTAGCTTTCTAAAGTTTATATCAATCGTTTTCTAAGGAAAAATTACACAAGGAATCACTATTTGAGTAACTTTATTAAAGGTTTTGACTTTTTGATGATTTTTTCAAAATTTCATTCGAAAATTTAAGGGAGTTCTAAACATTCGATTGTGTTTAAAAGCAATAGGCTTCCAGTATTCGCAGATTGTAATTTTTATACCAAGTTTCGTTCTAATCACTTCATCCGTTCGTGCGATATCGTCTCCACAGTTTCACTGACACACACACACATACTTTCACACAAACACACTTTCACACACACACACTTTCACACATACATACAGACATCATCTCAAAAACGTATAATTCGTATTCAGGGTTTTCGTCGAAAACTCGAATTCGAATTTTCGACCCCGTCACAATACTTTCCTTATACATTATACTATGTATATACGGAAAGTAAAAATACAAGGTTAACAGCTATTAACCGTGTAATCTATTGTAATAACCTATTAATTATCTTACAATAGATGTTAAGCCAGATCAATCATGAAATGAGTTAATATGTAATGTAACCGAGAAGTCTCAAAAAGAACAAAGTATTAGTTTAGAACTTATTTTTATAAAACGAATTTCAAGGACTTTTGTAATTAATTTCAAAGGCACGCCTATCACATTATTTTGAAACGTTTGGCATTGCTATCCAAAAATAGTGAATCAGCAGATGTTTTTTTGAACACAATACCCGAAAATTTTATTATAAGACACAGATGTTTTAAAGTTGTTTCAAAAATCCTCAAAAAGCAAATCGTATAAATTAAAAAATGAATCTGTTACTTATTGCATAAAGTTCGAGTTTTGAGAAATTTGCATTTTATCAAGAGATTTGTCAGTACTAAAAAGTCTTCCTGAAATTTTGGTAAGTGTAAATTTTTTAGAAATAATATATAAATAAATGAAAGCCGGCGATTTCTTTGATAAATAAGATGATAGTACAAAATTAAACAATTGGCATAACAAGTATAGCAAGATAAAATTAACCTATAAATAACAAGGATAAGAAGATAAAATAACCCTATGCATAACAAGCATAACAAGATAAAATGTACTTATACATAACAAGATAAAATTGTCAAATATTATTATTGATGTGAATAATATCCATGCTCTTGGTGTATCTTTGGAGAAATCGGAGAGTTACGAAAAATGTAAATAATTTTGACGATTATGTCTCAAAACTTAATAGATAAAAATTGTTTTGACGGAAATATGGTACAGATTATAAATATATAAAAATAATTTCAATACTTTACTATTTTGAACTTTTTTTTGTCCAAAAATACTTAAAATGTATCTGTCCGAGCTTTCATTAGAAATATCTTTGAAACTTTAAAAAATAGATAAAAATAGAAAACGAAAAGAATAAGTATTATAAAATCTAGCAATAAGCAATAATTCATAGTTCCTTGAATGCCCTACAAGTGTATATAAGTGGATTTTGGATAGATATCTTAGTTTTCTAAGTATAGTGGTTACAATTTCATTATTTTAGTATTTTCACCTGGGTTTCCCAATGGGTGGAAAAGTTGCAATATTTACAATGTCACGAATGTTGCAGCTCAATGTATTTTCTTACTCCTTTGTGAAATATTGGTGTGCAAGCATGAGATGTTTTGTTTTGGTTTTAAATTAGGAGGTTAAATCAACTTGGGGATTTTAAATATGGTTCATGTTTGATGAGGTTTGAAGAGAAAAGATGGAAATATACGTATTCAAGTGCGTATTTATGTTCAGCCAGGCAGGTTTATAGATTAACTTGAATCTAAAATCTCGTCAGATATATTTCATAAGTTTAATTATATACCGCCAAAAAAGTTAGTAAAATAATTCGATATTTTGACGCGATATCTATGGGCGGAGTATCCAGATGAAATTGGGGCGGAAACTAAAAGTGTTAGCTAACTATAAACAGCTAGCGAGACATTTCTAGCACTTTTAAAAGTCTGTTAAATAAATAAATGTGAAAATTATCAAGTAAACTTATAAAAGTTTATTGAAGTTTTATTTTACAAAATTAAAAAATTTTATTCACGCAAAACCATTTCGGCTCCATCGAACAGGAGCCACCCCCAATTTTTTTTTTTTTAATATAATTGCCTTTCTTGCATTTTGACGTAAATAAATTTCGTTTATCGTATTGCTTATATGCAGTTCTTCTTTAATCGGACACTACTGAAAGTCGGACATCTTCATTCAACGGACACTCCTCACTATCGGGATCCTCCATTTAACATTCCAAACAGGAATTTAATTTCATTTAATCATCATCATTCTTTTTGGAATTTTCGACTTATTCATTTAAAGACATTTCGAAATTGAACTGTCCCACAAAATATAAAGATTTCTTTGACCGTAAAATAGTTAATCTCAGCCCAAAAGCTGAAAATGGTTTATGTCAGGCAAATTTAAACATTATGCATTCTAGATAAATAACACAAAATACTAATAGTTTCCAGTTTTACGTAAAATTCAGAACATAGATTGAAACCATCAGAGAATGTTTAGCATCTCAATAATTAATCATGAAGTTTGAAATTTTTTTTTTCTGAAAACTATAATTTGCAGTTTTACAAAATAATCTACTTACACTATCTGATATCAGTACTTATTCCAATCTTCAAAATTTTCAATTACTACAAAATTTTCGATACTTTATTAAAGAAAGCAGGCATATGAAAATTGAGTGACTACAATTGTTTAGAAGGAGTTTTGATCCCTCTTCCTTGGGTCAAAAAGTGTTTTATCTTAACAACCATATCCCGAGCAATCTAAGGCCTCAAAATTTTGCCCGCTTTTTATAAGGCCTCTTCTGAATCATTTTTATTAGGCTCATTACACTGTAAAACATTCTGAAACTGTTGCTCATTGTTTTCAGCTACTTTGTGGGTAATTTCGGAAAACTATCAGAAAATACGCGATTACAGGTGTTCCTGAAAATTCCAGCTTCAATTTTGACTTAGTAAGCTAATTAATGTCTGCGAACCGTTATACAGTGTGTCCCAAAAATATTGAAACCCGCTTTAATTTTTTACCCGTTGGAGATAAGTGCGCAATGTAAATCACAAAAATCTTGAAAGTAAGGTAGGAAATAAGAATGCGTTAATGAAATAGTCCTCCCATTAATTTTCAAAACGTTACAGTTTTTAAATTTTTGTACGACCCCCCTTAGACAAATTTGGCCAATTAGAAAATTTTTATTTTTAATGCAACAAGATCATTATCAAAACCCACTTATCTGTATCTTTAAAATCAACTGAATTATGATAAAGGAAAATATCTGACTTTTTCCACTTTTCCGTACCATGTGGAAGGCTGTTTTATCAGAGAAAATAGGGATCATAGACAAATTGACAATGTAAATTGTTTAGATCAAAAATACGTTAATATATGTCAAAATTTTTTATCACAAATGCATCTAAATAAAGCATTTTGCAGACAGAGATCATATAAATCAGTGATACTTACTACGCGGTTGTGGCATATAATTAAAATATGCATATAGTTTTGATTTTTTTTGTGATATGTCACAAATTTGCATTTCTAATTTAATATATGGTTCCCATTTATAATGTTCAATTTTCAATTAAATATAACTGGCTCAATTTTAAAGGTACAGATATGCGGCTTTTTTTAATGATCTTGTTGCATTAAAAATAAAAAAATTCTGATTGACCCAATTGGTCTAAGAGGGCCGTATAAAAATTTAAAAAGTATAACTTTTTGAAAACTAATGGGAGGACTATTTCATTAACGTAGTCTTATTTCTTACTTTGCTTTTAAGATTTTTGTAATTTACATTGCCCACTTATCTCCATTAGGTAAACAATCTGCTGTGGGCAGCACATGACTTTCCTTACATAATGCAATGAATTTACTACTTTTACAGTAAAAAAAATAGATTATTTTTATCGTAGTTATTTATATTCTTTCTAAGATATTGAATTTTTGTCAATGAGTCGTCATTTTCCATGTCGTCATCATCGAGTAGTCATTGATTTAGCGCCATTTTTATCCATTTGGCGAGTTTTTCGCTAATTTAGCAGCATTTAAAAAGTCGCCAAGTTGGCGACGTTCCACCAAATTTGACGCCAAAATCTCGCCAAGCGTTATGAACGAAGAAATAAGTTATTCTTACAGCAGATAAATGACTATTGGCTTTCAAATGCAAAAGTATTACTCAAAGTATCTTTTTCATGAATGGAACGAGCTATATCCACGAGAATGATGTCACCCAATTTATCGCATGGTATTACATATGAAAAGTAAACATGTTTCTCAATAGGAAATATTTTTTTTATTTTATTTTATATTACTTTTTGATAATTTTTTTGAAAATGTGCAATATCTCGAGAACGGTTCATATTAGCGTTCTAAAATTTATGTCAATTATTTTCTAATGAAAAATTGCATAAGAAATGTCTATTTACGTAACTTTATTAGCGGTTTTGATTTTTTGACGATTTTTTCAAAATTTCACTCGAAAATTTAGGGAGGTTTTGAACATTCGATTGCGTATAAAAGCAATAGCCTTCCAGTGTTTACGGATTGTGATTTTTGTACCAAATTTCGTTCGAATCGGTCCATTCGTTCGTCAGTTATCGTCTCCACAGACTCACTGACACACACACACACATCACTTCAAAAATGTTTGATTCGTGATCAGACATGCTTGAAACGTGCTCTCCCGTCGAAAACTCGAATTCGAATTTTCGACCCCGTCACAATACTTTCCTTATACATTATGTATATAAGAAAAGTAATAATTAAAGCGCTTTTCAATCTTTTTGGGACACCCTATATTTACAGAGTGTTCGTAAATTGTTTTGACAAAATAAGAGGGGTGATAGTATCCATCAAGACGAATAATATTTACTATGGAACCTAGGATCGCATTCCGCTCTGAGTGTCATAAAAGAGTAACTTCGAAACACGTCCAAGCACAAGTCACCACTTCAGACGACATAACTATCGCGCCGGAGAAGTATCACATCTCCAGAACATCACCGGCAAGCATGTACTGTATGCAAATTTCCAGTGACAAGATGCAACAGCGACAGTTGCAGCTGATTGGCTGATTGGACGTAGTGGACCTGTGGCTTGGCCTCCACGCTCACCGGACCTCAACCCACTGGACTTCTTCTTCTGGGGGCACATAAAATCATTGGTGTACGAGACGCTTGTAGACTCAGTAGAAAATCTCATCGTGAGAATTTTTGTTGCAGCGGACAGGATAAATAGGACACCAGGTGTTTTCGAGAGGTTGCGCCAGTCGTTCATTCGTCGGTGTGAATTGTGCAACGGCACCCTTGGCCGTCACTTTGAGCACCTACTTTGAGTCTTTCTCTTATGTAAATAAATGGTATTGTGCAACTTATGATTACGTTAATTCCCCTTATTTTCACTGTTGAAAATTTACTCTTTAACTTTAACTTACTTTAACTTTACGCTTTTCTGACACTCAGAGTGGAATGCGTCCCTAGGTTCCATAGTAAATATTTAGTCTTAATGGGTACTATCACCCCTCTTATTTTGTCAAAACAGTTTACGAACACCCTGTATATATACACTGCTGGACAATTGCTAAGGACGGTTCACAAATTGCAATGTAGCACAACATTAAGCGGGGGTGGAGGCCCAGCAGGATAAAATATTGTTGCCACACTGTTCGTACATTACAATAAAGATCATTTATTGTTCTGGAAAATACAGAAGGTTTTGAAACATCTGAAAGGAAAAAAAGTGTTCATTTGATGCTGTGTACGGAGAAATGGAAAAATGCATATGAACGACAGCAGGCACCTTTGAGAAAGGTGTCAGTACGGGATATGTCCACCGTGGAGTGCGATGCAACATTCCACACGTCGTGTCATGCTTTGCACAACATTATCCAGCAGCTGTTGAGGCAAGTTATCCCACTCCTCTGTTAGTTCACGGATGAGGGTGCTCTTGTTTGTTGCAGGATATTTTTGACTAGCAAGTCGCCTCCCGAAAGCATCCTAAACATTTTCAATGGGGCTTAGATCTTGAGAACGTGCTGGCCATACCAGGCATTGAATATCCTCTCTAACTAGACAATCCTGAACAGCGAATGTTCGATGACATGGTGCGCTGTCGTCCATGAAAACACCTTAGCCTATACCTTAATTCCACTCTGGATATAGTATGGTACGTTCAATTAGTTCCACAATTTTAACCCATTCAACCGAAAAATCTAAAGAAAATATTAAATATTTCGAATTGCATCCTTTTTCGGCTAATCGGATATAAATTTTAGCACCCGTTTAAAGGAATCGATTGTCGGTTAACCGTATAATTGCTTAAGAAATATAGGTCTTTCAACGGAATTACTATTTGTAGAAAACCAAGCCGGCGTGTTCATGCAAATTTCGCAATTTGCAGTTGAACCGTAATAGAGAAAAAGTGCTCAGCTGTCCAACGCCCTTTCAGCATCCTGAAATGTGAAAAATTATCAGCCCAATACTTCAACGAATTTTTAGGTATTTTTAGGAATTTTTTAGGAATTTTTAGTTAGGAAGGTGGAGTCGGTATCGCATTGTTCGAGTCGCAATTTTTGCTAATTTAATCTTTTTCGCAAATACGATTGTAGAAAATTTAGATCCACGATATTCCTCTAATACCATCGCCTTGAAGAAAAATACTGTTTTGTGCCGAGGGAGTGGGGAGAAGATACTGCTTTGAGTAGAGTAGAGATAATCGAGCGCGCGAGCTCAGCAGACGAGACATCGATTGTCATGGTTCCGGTGTGTAGCGGGAAGTGTGTAGCGGAATGGCGGTGATGGCGTAAGGTTCCACCGACAGCACAAAACTTGGTCGTGATGTATGAGCGTATTTACTCGTAGATATTGCGTTGTGTCAACTCGAACGTCATGAAGCCGGTAGGTGAAGAAACGATTCGGATTCAGGAACGAAGAAGATTTCCATGTGGGGAATCACAGCGATTGCACATTTAGTAGCTCGTGAATGATGAACTGCGTGTAGAAGAACTAGCGATGGTGTGACTTGGTTGCTAAATAATGACTCATAATGATGGTTGACTAATAATGAGTTGTTTCATTCCAATTTCAATAATCCTTTATTAAACTCTTTTAGGCAAGGTTTTCATATTAACACCCTGACAAACATTTGTCAGATACATAATTTCAACAGATGATATGCCGAAACATTCTTATAAGACGATTGATCAATTATTCGATATACGAAACATAAGTAGAACACTATGCATTACACTCATTGAAATCCATCTGTTCTGAAAATCATCTCACAGATACGATGAAACTTTAATTTCTTCCGAACGCGACATTCTACTGAGATACTTCGTTATTCCATATTTAATTTCAAAACCACTAAGAATTTAGATCAACCATTTCGATCTCTTGCCCCGTGGGCATGCACGCGACCTATCGCTTTGGAATTACATCGCCAACTGAACTGATCACAAATTCCACGCCGAAGCGTCTTAGTATACCTGCGCACGTTCATGACGACAGAAAAAGGAGTTCCAATGCTTTTCTATATGAAATGCAAATCCGCGGTAAATGTACAACAGCGCGGGAATGTAACGTTACACCAGGGTTTATCGAAACTGGCGGGAAAGTTCCAAAAAGCCAAATTACAGAATTGGCGCGTTATCAATTTGGAATAAAATTTAAGAACAAGTTTTAGAATCGGAACGAAAATGAAATTTCCGAGTATAAAATTTAGAAAGGAAATAATTAAAAATCAAGGGTATGCATTTCATAACAATACCACGACATGCTATCTACGGACCTCAATATGCCATTATCCTTTTTGGGGATTTTTACTTTCTCATACTAGTAATTAAGAGTAGGAAAAGAGTAATATAGTATAGGGAAAGAGTAATATAGTATATAGATTGTTTTCGCGAATGTTTTCGAATTCGAGGTTTTGCTGCCAATATATGTTTTAGGAACTCCAGAACACGTTTTGACTATTTTTGGGGAAATATCCGTCTGTATGTATATGACCGAATTTTTGTGCACACGATAGCTGCCAGAAATATTAATGAATTTTCACAAAGCTGTATATCCTACTTTGTTATAAAAAAATATAGAACAAAATATATTTTTTTTAAATTTAAGCTAAAACTTCGAAATGCATTCGAAATTTTATATTATTTTGGCAGCATAGGACTAAATTTGACATAATAATACATAAAAGGGATGATTCATAATTCAATGATCATGAGAATTAATAGTTTCAAGCATTGTTGTGAAAAATAGCAATACAATAGTAAACAATTTTTGTGCCATAAGCCCCACAGGGCTTGAGAGTGGGGAAGTCACCCCATGTGGTACATTTTCAAGTATAGTATCAATCAAAAGATTTTTTTCACGTCCTTTAACGTAAAGGGTAACATACTATAATTGCAATCATTCGGAACAACTATACCGAATTTTCAAAATTTACCTTGCAGAATTAAAAAAAAGTTACCTTAAAAATGGATTATAGTATGAGAAAGTTGAGATGAACAACACTTCAATTAATTATAATTGAAAGTATGGTGTCTAATAGCAACCACAGGCAAGATATTTGAATTCTAAACCACCCTTCCGAGAAGTTCAACTCCCTCGAAAGTCAACATAAGTTTCTTCCTAAATTTCCTTATATCTTAAATAATAAAAGGCAATGTCTATGTGTCTGTGCGTCTGTGTGTCTGTGTGTCTGTGCGTCTGTGTGTTTGTCTTATACACTATACGTTTCGCGACTGCGCGTCGGAGAGCTACGAAATTTGGCAGTTGGAGACCTGTGGTGGTGGTGGTGGGAGGGGGGGGGAGGTGATACGTGAAAACCGATTTTTAAAATTTTAATTATTATTTTTGTTATTTAATGTTTTATGCGATTTCGACCGTTTTTTCCCATTTTTGCCCTTTTTTCTCCACGATCCAGACGTCGTAGAAAAAAAACAAATCACACCACCGGAAAGAGCAGACAATTGCGAGTAAATATATATTAATTTAAAATCTCAATTTCGATTTTTAATATTTTTCAAAGATTTTAAAACAAAAGTCACTTTTGGCTCAAAAAAAACGATTTTTGGTTTTTAAATTCTCGCATAGTAAAAAGTACTCATAATTTCGACCAATAATTTACATTTTTAGAAAGCTCAAACATCTGACTTACTTACAAGCCCAATCTGGTCAAGAAATTATTATAAATATCCACAGGATTTTAAATTTCTCGGCGTTCCGCTACTGGCATTCCCCCCCCCCCGGCAGTAGTCTTTTCCCTGTCTCCATGGAGACCGCGCTTCCGGTTTTAAATGAATTAAGAGCTTAGCATATGTATTGGATACATCGGGTGAAATTATTATATTTATATGATATTTAAATGGATATTTTAATTTATGGATATTTTAAATGGATATTTTAAAAAATTTAAATGATTGAATTATGGTGGATTGAATTGTGGTGGTGTATTTGAAATTATTATATTTATGGATTGGTGGAACGATATGGATGATTGATAGAACGATATGGATTTTTTAAATGGATATTTTAATTTATGGATATTTTAAGTGGATAATTTAATTTATGGATATTTTAAATGGATATTTTAATTTATGGAAATTTTAATTTTATGGATATTTTAAATGATGGGACGATGGAACGAGGATGATGGAATTAAGAGCTTAGCATATGGTCATTATAAAATTTAAATTAGCGCGCGGGAATTGCACTTGGTAGGTCCGGGTTCGATTCCCGCCACTGACGGGGAGTACGATCACGTTAAATATATGGGTCCGTAAGTCCTTCCGAGAGGTTGGTGGTAGGGGAAGGAGGGTACGGTCCCTGTGGATGACTCCCCCACTGGGTTCCGATCTAAATTGGGTGAATAAAAATAAAGTTATGGAGATTGTCGCGGAGAGCGCGGTAGCCCAGGGGTTAGCGATTTCCGCCACTGCCTAAACTACCGCCGTGTTCAGGCGGAGTACGATCACGTTAAACATGTGGGTCCGTAAGTCCTTCCGAGAGGTTGGTGGTAGGGGAAGGAGGATACGGTCCCTGTGGATGCCTCTCCCACTGGGTTCCGGTCTAAATTGGGTGAATAAAAAGAAAGTTATGGAGATTGTCGCGGAGGGCGCTGTAGGCCAGTGGTTAGCGCGCGGGAATTGCACTCGGTAGGCCCGGGTTCGTTTCCCGCCACTGCCAAAACTGCTGTCGTGTTCACGCGGAGTACGATCACGTTAAATATGTGGGACTGTAAGTCCTTCCGAGAGGTTGGTGGTAGGGGAAGGAGGGTACGGTCCCTGTGGATGCCTCCCCCACTGAGTTCCGGTCTACATTGGGTGGCACTTCCTGGTCGTCCAAACAATTACCTTACACGTTTCTGGTAGGTCGCGCCAGCGAGTTTGCAAGGTTCAGAATTTGCCACGGTCAGAATTTTCAAGGGTAGCGAACAGGCTGGTCGCCAAAGGCGGCTAGTACTAATTACTTTACATTGCAGATTTACTCTATATTCTAAATACTTTTCTTTGACTTCCCTACAATATATAATATGCGCAAAGAGAAAGTATAATGTGATGAGGTCAAAAATGCGACTGTTGGTTTTCGATGAATGCGCTGAATAGAAGTTTAATTCCCTCTAAATTAAATAAAATAAGTTTTCTGATAAATTTATCTCTGCAAACTCTCCTGTCATGGGTAAGTCTTCATAGATTCCTCGTCCTTACCACATGATATCTAATTTCCAGGTGGAATATCCAACAAGAGCCTGAAATATAATTATGATGCATCTTACTCTGCATTTTCATTTTCACTCTGACATGGTCATCTATGCAAAGCAGTGACCAGCAATGGGAAGTCGATTTCGCCAGGAATTTTGCAGAACGCAGAGGAGAAGGAGTACGGAACACGCTTTATCCAGGTAAACCAATATGAGATTCCATCATAAAGTTTCTAAATCTTTTTTTTTACTTTCCCTGCAATACATAATATACGCAGAGGGGGGGGGGGGCAGTATTGTGATTGAGAAAAAAAATCCGACTCTTGAATTTTGACGAATTTACCTAGTTGGAGTATCTATGAACGCAAGTCAACCATTTTTTTCCTACGATGTCTGGCTTTAAGTCCATGGTAAATCACGTTAAGACCTTCAATTTTTCAAAGCATTTGTTTTTCGAAATTTGTTAAAATATCCTTAAAATGTAGTTATGCTAAACAATGTTATAAAAATTTATATCTTATATGTAAATTTCTATTTAAAAGCCAATGATATCATATTTAAGGTGCTAGTCATATTTAAGGTGCGTCCATTTCAGGTTATGGAATTTTTTTTTTATTTACAATGGAAACAATTATCAAAAATTAAATAAAGGAAACTTGACGTTGGGCTTTCGCCATCGTTAGTGAAAAGTAGCAAAGTTGCATATCCGTTTTTTGCTTTCATCAGGTGAAATTAGAAAAGATGTAAAACAAATTACAGTAGCACATGTTTTGCATCATTCTCGATGGCATCTGATATCTATGTTTTTATTCTGTTTATCAAACATCTCGCTGTCATAATTACGGCTCCCAATTGTCCTAAAATAACATTTTAGAGACATACCCTATGTCTTGTGTCTGATACAACCTGTTTAACCGGATACGGATACTGAGAAAGTACATATGACATCCTGATGTTGATGACATCTCGTACTCTGAAATCAAAGTACTTCTTGTGTAACAGCATAAACAGTTGATTAAATATATCAATCGTTTTCAAATAGCTTCCTTCTTCGAGGTAAAAATAGAGAGCAGCCATAACAGCAAATGCATAAAGACGTCTGTCAGTAAATAATTACATCGCATGAACTGTGAAAGAAATCATTCCCAAGCGAAAAATACACAAATGAAATGAAAAATATCTGGGAAAAATACGGCTATTTTCCTTTTAAGTTTTTCTATTTTCCCATTTGCAACGATTTTTGTCTGGGTTTTGTAATTCAACTATTCATTGTTAGACGCTTTCTTCCTTTAGCTGGAGTGGATGCTCAGTCTTTTTATCCTGAAGAAAGAAATTAATTTCCACCTCTAAAACCGGCTGATACTTATAATCAACTGTTTATGTTGTTACTGACGATGTATCAATTTCCTATTATTTAAGACAGCCGTTGGAGAGAATTCTTATACAGGCATTTCTTACTACGAGTATTTGCTAGTAGAACCAGTTTGATTCCAAAACTTTGCAAAAATTTTCAACCGATTCGAAGTATGTTCAAAACGACATTAATCCCCCTCTTTTTTTTTCTAGGTACTAAATGGTGCGGTCCTGGAGACAATGCTACAAATGGTGATGACTTAGGCGTGCATGTGGAAACAGACAAATGTTGTCGAGACCATGATAACTGCGACGATATTATGAAACCAGGAGAAATTAAGAATAATATCGAGAACAAGTCGCCATACACAGCGTAATCACATTATACCATTAATATAGAATAAGTAAAAAACCGTGGTAATTCTGTAATCAGACAGATTCTGTGACAATGACCCAGGAAGAATGTATGTCTCTTGGGAGGATTTGTAATAGATTTTCTCTAGAAAGCTCGCAAGTACTAACTTGCAACACAACTCGGAATCATAGATAATGAAACTCTGTAAAGTACTCTGTAACTCTGTAAATGGATATGATCCTTACTCTGTTATGCTTACCATTGGCATTCTTTCTTCACGAAAAACACACTCAAAGCCACAACCAGAACGAACTCACGCCAGACATGAACCACAACTCCATCCAAACCAAACCCACTGATATCTCTTCCGTTCTGATACGTATCCTACTCTAAAAGTAGGAACGCACAAAATGCTGACTACGCCGGTGATTTGCCTAGTAACATAATTAGTTAGGATCGTTGGCTTAAATAAACATACATTATAATGAAAATTGAGGGAAATAATAATCGAAAGGTTATTTAAACCTCACAACTCTCATTTAAATCTCTTCTTTCTCGTTGTGCACTATTCATCATTATTTCCGGAAACAACAACACCTATCATTCAGAGTCAACTGTACTGTAGTCTGTCTATCAATATTTTCCTTTATCAATATTTATAAATATTTATAAATTAATAATTATAAAATATTTATAAATATTATATTTAACTTAATATTTCTAAATATTTAAAAATTAATTAATATTTATAGATTATTATTCTGTCTGTTAATATTTATAAATTTGTGTAATTTTAAATACAATTTCTGAAATTTTGATATTCTACAGCGGATATATCAATTCCATGCCATAATGTTGTAAGAAATTTAAAAGAAATATGACATAGAGAATCTTCAATAATTTGGAAAATGACATGCTTATTTATAGTCATCAAGCTAAAGATAATCAAAGAAATATACATATATAGGATTAGTAACTTAAGTACCTGTATTACATATATGATTTATATCAATAATTTCATCTTAATGTGTTGTACAAAAATTTATTCACCCCTCTTTACCACATGTAATTCTTATTCCATTCCTTAACTTTTATATGGAACAGGGAAAAATGGGTATTTTATACCAATTTAGTACCTGTTGTATTTATAATATTTTCTTATCATGTTTTTCTAAATATTCAATGGCTTGTCGTATAGTAGATGACACTATAAGTTTTGCAGAATGTACCGTAACTGGGATCTTGAGTAGATATTTGGAGAGGGTCTGCCACTGGGCAGAGTTTGCATCGATGGGATTGGCATTTTTTAAACTTGAAATCACGTATTCTATTAAAATAATGACGATATGAATATTTAAAAAAGGGTGACCCATTTAGATTAAGGATCGAGTCGGTAGAACAATGAGAAACATTACAGACGCTATTTATATTTGTCACAGAGTTGGCAATAGCATGTTGCACAGGCTTGAAATATTTCTTTATGTTAGGCATCATTTACAAAGCTTGAGGGTAACTGGTTATCGATAATACTACTACCCTGTATTGTTGTATTACCGGGCATATTCTTTATAACAGTATAATTGCCAGTCGCTAAATAATATAGTTGTATTCATTCATAAAGTATCATTTCAACAGTTTATATCTCTTATTGAGGAGTAAATGTAAAACGTGATTGTTTTCACTATATCCACCATCTTGCTCATTAAAGCTGTAGAGAAAGTATAAAACATACATTAAACTCTAAATCTTCATAAATCATATTAGAATGACCTGGATGTGCGAATGCATGACTCAGTGACTTTTAGAACATTTTTAACTTTTTTTGGATTTTATATAAATATCATTTCATTGAAATACGTTATTTGTAAAATGGACGTAGATAGGTATTATCCGTGTTAGATATCTTTTAAAACACAATAAAACACTTAAAAGGCAAATACTACCTTGTTAAAAACATTCTAAATGATTTACAATTCATGATATAAGAAAACAACATGGAATAAAAGAAAACACAACATACCATAGTGCTTCCCCAGTTTTAACCTAAATGCCGATCCAACAACACACGGAAGACACCACAGCACGTGCACGGTCCGAGAAGTAACCCAGGTCATAAAACATCGAACAAGAGAAACGAGACGACATATCCGCGCAATGCTGCAAGACACAGTGTCCCTATATATATAGCATAGTAAACATATAAGATTAAAATTAATTCCACAGTTATCCAAATATTCTCCAGAAGTTGGCGCAAAGCAGCACACTCTCCGAAAGCAACATACAAGATTCATATGAAAAAAGAAGGGGAAATGACCAAATGCAAGGCATAAAATGGTAGAGGGGGATGGCGACCCCTCTTTCCCGTTTAAAAGACTGCTTTTATGCCCGGGCAACATTCACGGTACCAATGCCATGCATTAGCCATACTTCCGTAAATGTGTCAAGTCAAAAACACTCGAAAAAGTGCAAAGTAAACAAATAGAAATCAACCAGGATCGCAAGGGAGAGGAAAAGAATGGAAATGCAGCAAATGCCAGAGTGCATCATATATAAAAGCAGTTTACGCATGCGTAATTCGTAATTTCCACCTTCATCGTTCTATACCTCTGCCATATCCTTTAAGTAAGCATTTTCTTCCTTTTTACTTTCCTTATATACATAATGTATAAGGAAAGTATTGTGACGGGGTCGAAAATTCGAATTCGAGTTTTCGACGGGAGAGCACGTTTCAAGCATCCCTGATCACGAATCAAACATTTTTGAAGTGATGTCTGTGTGTGTGTATGTGTGTGTGTGTGTGTGTGTGTGTGTGTGTGTGTGTGTGTGTGTGAAAGTATGTGTGTGTGTCAGTGAGTCTGTGGAGACGATAACTGACGAACGAATGGACCGATTCGAACCAAATTTGGTACAAAAATCACAATCCGTAAACACTGGAAGCTTATTGCTTTTATATGCAATCGAATGTTAAGAACCCGCCTAAATTTTCGAATGAAATTTTGAAAAAATCGTCAAAAAATCAAAACCACTAATAAAGTTACGCAAATAGACATTTCTTATGTAATTTTTCATTAGAAAACGATTGACATAAATTTTAGAACGCTAACATGAACCGTTCTCGAGATATTGTTCATATTTTAAAAAAAATTATCAAAAAGTCATATAAAAAAAAATTCCTACTGAGAAACATGTTCACTTTTCATATGTAATACCTTGCGATAAATTGGGTTACATCATTCTGGTGGAACTAGCTCATTCCATTCATGAAAAAATATACTTTTAGTAACACTTTTGTGTTTGAACGCCAATAGTCATTTATCTGCTGTAAGAATAACTTATTTCTTAGTGCATAACGCTTGGCGAGATTTTGGCGACGAATTTGGCAGAATGTCGCCAACTTGGCGACTTTTTGAAATGCTGCCAAATTAACGAAAATCTCGCCAAATGGATAAAAATGACGACTAATTGTCGAAAATTTAATATCTTGGAAAGAATATTAGAATCTACTATAAGAAAAACCTACTTTTTTTTACTGTAAAAGTAGTAAATTAATTACATTATATAAGGAAAGTCATGTGTTGCCCACATCAGATTTTTTGTATTAAATAGGGAATTATAATAACATGTCAGAAAGCCAATTGAATAATTCCGTTTTATTGCCTCCTTCATAATATTCCTATTATGCATGATGCAATCTGACTTGAAAGTATTAATCCGTTGATTTCTTTTGAGGTGACCAATGACGACATTTCTGAAAATGTTTTTGGTCAAATTGGACCTCCAATCAATAATGTGATTGATTTCCATATTGAAATTGTTTCTCTTGTGATATAAGACGGTATAAGTACCATATCTACTGTCATGTTTTAGGGTGATGTCTAGAAAATTAACACTATCTTCCTCCTTACTTATATTCTCGATCAATTCCAGTTCTTTTGGATAAAAAGTAAAATCAAATTGGGATGTATTCTTATATTGCCCAATAAGGATATCGTCAACATAACGAAAATACGGCATTTTATGTAATATATGAGTGCCATTTTCAAATTTATACAAGTATAGATCGGCGAGCAGCGATGAACATCCCTCTCCCATGGGAATACCCTTAACCTGTTGAAAATAGTTGGTGCCATCAAATAAGATGTTTTCAAACAACACAATGCGAATCAAGTCCTTGTATTTTCTGAATGTAATATGCTCATTTAAGTCATATATTTCATGTAGTTCATTCAAAATTTCTTATAGGTTTTCCAGATTGATGTTGTCGAATAAATCACGGAAATCGTAACTTTTGAAACGTATATCCTTACTATAAAATTGAAGTCGGTTGATGACATCGTAACTATTATTTATCATTACTGTTCCTTGTTTCTTGAGTATAATCATAACATTTTTAAGTATAGTTAAAAGTTTTTCATTTGCAATTGTTAAATTGGATCCACATCCCACTGTCACCGGCCGGAACTTGACTGGATTTTTATGAAGTTTTGGTATTAGTACCAGATATGGAAAGTTAACTGCTTTAAGTTCGATACCAATGCGTTTATACAGAGCTTTAATTTTATTTACCAAACAATTTCCATTTTGTAGTAAAGGAGAGTACATTTGTTTGTCAAGATAACTATTTTTTAAAGTATCTACGTAGTATTTTCTGCATGTGAAAGCTTGATTTGATACTACTTTATCAATATAAGTTATAACATACTTATCTTCATATTTATTGACTGCATTTTGAAGAGAAGGATAATACGTTTTGACTTCGATGTAAGTTTATTCGCAAATGTAAACGATTTTTGGTTTGGCCGATATATTTGGCTTAGCATGTTTGGCAAGTTATACAGTAGATGACATTATAAGTTTTGCAGAATGTACCAGTAGACATGGTACTTATATATGTGACAGTTGATAATGTGACAGTAGATATGGTACTTATACCGTCTTATATGACAAGAGAAACAATTTCAATATGGAAATCAATCACATTATTGATTGGAGGTCCAATTTGACCAAAAACATTTTCAGAAATGTCGTCATTGGTCACCTCAAAAGAAATCAACGGATTAATACTTTTAAGTCAGATTGCATCATGCATAATAGGAATATTATGAAGGAGGCAAAAAAACGAAATTATCCAATTGGTTTCCTGACATGTTATTATAATTCCCTATTTAATACAAAAAAGGGAGAAAATGCTTACTTAAAGGATATGGCAGAGGTATAGAACGATGAAGGTGGAAATAACGAATTACGCATGCGTAAACTGCTTTTATATATGATGCACTCTGGCATTTGCTGCATTTCCATTCTTTTCCTCTCCCTTGCGATCCTGGTTGATTCCTATTTGTTTAATTTGCACTTTTTCGAGTGTTTTTGACGCGACACATTTACGGAAGTATGGCTAATGCATGGCATTGGTACCGTGAGTGTTGCCCGGGCATAAAAGCAGTCTTTTAAACGGGAAAGAGGGGTCGCCATACCCCTCTACCATTTTATGCATTGCATTTGGTCATTTCCCCCTCTTTTTTCATATGAATCTTGTTGCTTTAGGAAAGTGTGCTGCTTTGCGCCAACTTCAGGAGAATATTTGGATAACTGTGAAATTAATTTTAATCTTATATGTTTACTATGCTGTATATATATATATATATATATATATATATATACATCAAATTTTTTACAAATTTCAATACAGATTTTTAATAACAAATCCTGAAATCATCTATTTCATTAAAAAAAAAATCTTATTTATTCTAAACTTTAACCTATTAGATTTACAGATTTGGACATTTCCTTTTGGATATATATATATATATGTATATGTATATGTATATATATATATATATATATATATATATATATATATATATATATATATGTGTGTGTGTGTGTGTGTGGGGGGGGGGGAGTCAGAACTTTTGGGCCAAACTTTAAGCGATGATAAATCGCATCTAAACAAGCAATTTTTGTCATACAAAGCAGGGCCGTAACGCAAGAGGTGAACCGCTAGGTGGTAGTTGATGAAATGAGGAAATGATGACTCTCTCGTGAAAAGTGGAAACACAAAAATGACAGAGTAGGAACGAAGTACGTTTTACTGACAGAAATTGCAGAATGCATGGACAAAGTTACAGAAACTGCTCAAAAGTGCGACCACCAGCAGTAATGCAGGCTTCACATCTGCGACGTGGCGTGCGGCGCACGTCAGCAAAAACACCCGACATATCTTAGACAACGCCGGCAGCAACAGCAATCCTAGCAACAAGATCCTCGTCGGAGTCGATGGGGCTATAGGTAGATGACACAAGAGGTTTTAGCTTTTTTGCTAAAGAAATTTTAAACTCAGTTTAAACCCTAGTTAGTTCTGACGCAGTCGTCACTGAGTTCAGTGTCAGCGACGTCTAGAGGTTCACCTCTTGCGTTACGACCTTGCTTTGACAAAAATTGCTTGTTTAGATGTGATTTATCACCCTTTAAAGTTTGGCACAAGAGTTCTGACTCACCCTGTATATATATATATACAAAAATAACACTTCGGCAGACGATAATTAGCTGAGTATTTCAGAAATGAAGCTGGAATTTTCATGAACGCCTGTATTTGCGGCTTTTCTTATCAGTTAGCCGAAATTATCAACAAAGTAGCTGGAAAACATGTGCAAAAGTTTCAGAATGTTTTGCAGTTCATATCATATTTTGGAAGCAAAAAATGAATTATATTTGCAATTAAGAGTTGTATTCCAACTTCCTATTGCTGTATTTCTAAATTACTGTGCGCCTACTCCGCAGAAAGAAATAAGTAAAGGAACCTGCACAAGGTACTTTGCAGCTCGGCAATCGCGTCAATTTCTCGTCTCTTTCTTTATTATTATAAATGCCATCAATGCCAAGTGATGTTAAAAACACCTTAGAACGCCACAATAAACACAAGATGAAATAGAAACGCAATAATAAGAGAGAAATGTATTTAAAAATAAATATTTTTCTGAGTAAATTAAAAAAACCAGCACACTAAATCAATCAGTGAACGATCATATTTGCTGAAATGCAGATATAGTCTATTCCAGTATTTTCCAACTACCGAGCATCAATTATACCGGGCCGCAAGAGATTCTCTTTGAAATTGTCGTTTTAGTTTTCTAAGCATATTTTATGAATAAATATTTCATAGTGGAAATAGTCTAATGAGTGTAACATTCATGAATGTGTCAAAAATCTCTGAACTAAAACACTTAAATAACATCTGTGTAGCAAATGTCAGCAACCAAGCAGCATTTCAATTTGAATATGAATAAAAGCCTGAGTTGACTTGTGTGTTGAATTGCAATGGATAAATATTAACTCCTCTCAATACCGTTTTTTTTTTTTCAAACCGACGTCAGTAAAATCGACTTATACAGTAAACTATTTTATATTGAATATTACAAATTTTTGGTCATAAGATTGAGATATGCCAATGAAAATCAGCACAAACTAATTTAATGATATTAGTGTGAGGAAATTACAACATACAACACGATTTCATGAGTCCAGTGATTTATAACTTATTTAAATGTAATATTATATTTATCAACATGCCACACCGTAACTACAAAAATGTACTAATACGCTTTACGATTTTGCCATGATAAACTATTATTACTTATGCTAGTTTAATGCATGAACGTAAAATAATTTGAAAGGTATTTATGAGTATATTTGTCCGAACTGGACCCTCGTCTTTAAAAATATACTTTACCGGGCGGCAGTCTCGCAAAGGTTGAGAAGCATTGATTCCATGCAGACGAATATATAATAACATCAAAACCATTCCATTGACTTTGCTGTCTGCAATTTGTATTGGTCGTTGATGACCTCATAAATCACGGAAACTTTAAAATTCTCAAAGAGGCAGATGGCTAGATAAAAATTTGTTTCCTTAAAAGGACAATCTCAAAGTAGAGAACAAACTTTTTCTTTAACACCTTTGAGAAGAATTCCCACTCTCAAAGTGGTGCTACCTAGTGCATTCGGCACTTTGTATACACAATACATGATAATAGTTTACAAATCAAAAGTATTTAGTGATATGAACCTCAAACTTTTCCTTCAACTGTCCAGGTTGAATTGTAAATGTGATAAAGCGTTCTACGAGTGCCTTGATGCAATCGACGACATTCCATCCAGAACCGTTGGCTATTTGTACTTCTCCTACCTCGAAAGTAAATGTTATGAAGAGGACAATTGCAAAGAATATGGGTAAGAAAAATTGAGTACTTGTATAAGTAAATTTAGTTTCTAAATCTATATCTATTTTAAAGAAAGCTCTTATAATTTTCGAGTAATCGTCTTGTCAAATTGAAAAAGTATGAAAGTGTTACGTCTTTCAAGTTTGTAAAGCTTATATCTTAAAAAATATAAAGATATAACTGTAAAAAATAGGCAAGAATTTGTAACTCTTTAAAAGCCCTATAAGTGTATATAATCAGATTTTGGATCGCATTCTATTTTTCCAATATTACAACAGTTGAATTTTAGTTTACAAAATGTTATTTGTGCAAAACCTTTCTGCTCCATCGAACTGGAGTCACCGTCAATATTTCTTACGTCTGTGTAAAGGCAAACACAAGCAGTCTGGGGGGAAAACTTGCTGATGAAATTGCAAATCTGGTGACGCTATTGGCGATACTCTTTCTATTCCAGTTCCTTAATCTTTTAAATATTCTTTTATTATAAAAATATATTCTTTCTGTTTGGCACCGTTCTGGTCCCGTTTGAAAAACAATTTATAAAAAGAAATTTGAAGTCTGGTTCACATACGCAATAATAAGAACGCTAAAAGTTATACCCGCGCCTGCTACAAAAATCAGTTAAGAAATTAGAAAACATAATAATATGAAAAATCTGATGTGGGCAGCACATGACTTTCCCTGCGGACTTATATCCACATTCTCTTTATTTTAATTAAATTTATTTCACTTTTAATTCAATTTTCTTTCTCATTCGGTAACCGGACTTATTTTCAAAGGTGGCGTAGAGAAAATAGGAAAAACTAAAATATCTCGAGAACGGCTAGTCCTAGTGTAATGGGGTTGTTCTTATTCCTTTCTTCGTTAAAAATTACGTATTAAACAAGCATTTAATGGATATATTTGAGCTTACGTAGTTCTTTAGTTTAGATTTTGACGATTTTTGCGGGCCATTTTGCAAAAAAAGGCGGGTTATTTTTTTCCGAATCTTACCAAAATCTAATCAGCACCAGGGTGTCCCATTAGTGACTCATCTACTGAATTTTGTGAAATTCCGTCCATTAGTTTTTCAGTTACAGTGGATACAAACTTTTGCGGGCCATTTCGTAAAAAAAAGCGGGTTCTTTTATCCCGAATCCTACCCAAAACTAATCAGCACCAGACTCGCCCACAAGTGACTTACCTACCAAATTTTGTGAAATTTGGTCCATTAGTTTTTTAATTAGAGTGGATACAAAATCTGCACAGACAGACACACACACACACACACAGACGTCACGCTAAAAAATTTTTTTCGTATTCTAGACGTCTCGAAACGTGTAGATCTGTCGAAAACTCGAGTTGCGATTTTCGACATGATTCCAATACTTTCCCTATACATTACCATGTATTGCAGGAAAAGTAAAAAGAGAGGTTTCTATATAAAATTTGAAGCATATTAATAAATAAAAAATCTGATGTGAGCAGCACATGACTTTCCCTGCAAACTTATATTAACGTTCTCTTTATTTTAATTAAATTTATTTCACTTTTATTCAATTTTCGTTCTCATTCGGTAATCGGGCTTATTTTCAAAGGTGGTGTAGGGAAAGTACGAAAAACTAAAATATCTCGAGAACGGATAGTCCTAGTGTAATGGGGTTGGTTTTATTCTTTTCTTCGTTAAAAATTACGCATTAAACACGCATTTAATGGATATATTTGAGCATACGTAGCTTTTTAGTTTAGATTTTGACAATTTTTGCGGGCCATTCTGCAAAAAAAGGCAGGTTATTTTTTTCTGAAGCGTTCCAAAATCTAATCAGCACCAGGGTGTCCTATACGTGACTCATCTACCGAATTTTGTGAAATTCGGTCCATTAGTTTTTCAGCTACAGTGGATACAAGCTTTTGCGGGCCATTTCGCAGAAAAAGGCGGGTTCTTTTATTCCGAATCGTACCCAAAACTAATCAGCACCAGCCCCGCCCGCAAGTGACTGACTTACAAAATTTAGTGAAATTCGGTCGATTAGTTTTTTAGTTAGAGTGGATACAAAATCTGCACAGACAGACAGACACACAGACAGACACACACACAGACGTCACGCTAAAAATGGTTTTTTCGTATTCTAGAGGTCTCGAAACGTGTAGATCCGTCGAAAACTCGAGTTGCGATTTTCGGCATGATTCCAATACTTTCCCTATACATTACCATGTATTGCAGGGAAAGTAAAAATCTGATGTGGGCAGCACATGACTTTCCCTGCAGACTTATATCCACGTTCTCTTTATTTTAATTACATTTATTTCACTTTTATTCAATTTTCGTTCTCATTCGGTAACCGGGCTTATTTTCAAAGGTGGCGTAGGGAAAGTACGAAAAACTAAAATATCTCGAGAACGGCTAGTCCTAGTGTAATGGGGTTGGTCTTATTCTTTTCGTCGTTAAACATTACGTATTAAACGGGCATTTTATGGATATATCTGAGTATACCTAGTTCTTTAGTTTAGATTTTGAAGATTTTTGCGGGCCGTTTTGCAAAAAAAGGCAGGTTATTTTTTTCCGAATCGTACCAAAATCTAATCAGCACCAGAGTGACCTATACGTGACTTATCTACCGAATTTTGTGAAATTCGGTCCATTAGTTTTTCAGCTAGAGTGGATACAAGCTTTTGCGGGCCATTTCGCAAAAAAATGCGGGTTCTTTTATTCCGAATCGTACCCAAAACTAATCAGCACCAGCCCCGCCCACAAGTGACTTACCTACCAAATTTTGTGAAATTCGGTCCATTAGTTTTTTAGTTACAGTGGATACAAAATCTGCACAGACAGACAGACACACAGACAGACAGACAGACAGACACACAGACAGACAGACAGACAGACAGACACACAGACAGACAGACAGACACACGCACAGACGTCACGCTAAAAATGGTTTTTTCGTATTCTAGAGGTCTCGAAACGTGTAGATCCGTCGAAAACTCGAGTTGTGATTTTCGGTATGATTCCAATACTTTCCCTATACATTACCATGTATTGCAGGGAAAGTAAAAATCTGCACAGACAGACAGACACACAGACAGACAGACAGACAGACACACAGACAGACAGACAGACAGACAGACACACAGACAGACAGACAGACACACGCACAGACGTCACGCTAAAAATGGTTTTTTCGTATTCTAGAGGTCTCGAAACGTGTAGATCCGTCGAAAACTCGAGTTGTGATTTTCGGTATGATTCCAATACTTTCCCTATACATTACCATGTATTGCAGGGAAAGTAAAAATATTACCCTAAGTAAAACTGATAACTACAGAAGTGGAAAATATCAATCATTCCCAGAATTTTATATTCTAAACCCGTAACTGAACCCGTTACTGCTTTTGTAAAAATGAATCAGTGCTGTAAAATCGGACACAGCCGTAGGAGAGGGGAGGAAATGTTTGGAGGCTCAATATTAACACGCAATAGCATGAGGGTTAAGTGTGGGAGGTGCATTGTAAACTGTAGGGAGTACAAATAAATCAAGCTCCGCCACTAAAATCAACAAAACAAAACTTTTAAAATTTTGACTTATTGAATGAATTGAATAATAAATTGAGTAGATTATTACCAATCCTGTCTTTAATAATCCGAACTCTCAATTATCCGGACTCCGTAGCCGTGATGCACTACCATGCTTAGCTAGAGGATTATCTTCTCGTGATTTACTTTTATGTATAATTTTTAATTGTCCTGTATTTGTATATAAAAGTTAAGTTTTTAAATATATTACAAGCTTCCAGGAGAAAGTAAATTGATTAAGATGGACTTACTAAGTGGCAGATTGGAAAAAATTGTGGTGTAGACTCACTGATCTCTACTCTAACTGGACTTAGCATAACCGGTTTGCGAGTGGTGATTGTTCGCTAAAATCGAAAGGGAGAAAAAGCGAGAATAAAATGAAACTATTATTACGTTAAAGTGGCAATTAAATGATTCCTGATATAATGCAGACAAATTAAAATGAATCATTAAATTACATTTTCTGGAACGGTAAACATTCGAAACAAAATTCGCTTGCATCCAAAGTTTGATATTTTGCATAAACCTTGATTAAATAATTTCTTAAATCATATTTTAGTTAATAATTTAGATATGCCGTGAAAGACAGCGATATGCCACATATGATTTTTTTAGTTACACCGGATCTAGAGTTAGTCCGAAAATCGACTGCATTCCTATCATGGCCTGCGCATGACGGACTAAACCGATAAGGTTTTAACTCCCAAGAATTAAAATATATCACAAAAACAGCTACATAACTAATTTTGACTTTCCAGTTGCTTCGGTTTAGTTATTCCCCTAAAAACAAGTACATTCTAGTGGTGAGTAGACAGACCTGTTTTGATTCCATATGCTTCAAAACTAGTTTATATGTGAATAAGTTTGATTATTGCATCGAATATGAATAACCACTGTTGAGTGAACTTTAGAAAAGAGTTCATGAATCAGCTTTGTTTGATTAGGTAGAAACTTAAAGCGGTTTGAAAATCGAATACATTCTATACCGGACCTAGGACAGATTGTTCCCATAAGGTAGAAAATATAAATAAATAAAATGCACTAGAAAAGCTACGTTATGTTGTATAAATTTTATGTTGCTACGATTAGTATAGTTTGGTTGGTTGGGGTCTGAAATATTTGAATACTCCTATATACAGAAATTCTTTGTTAAGAGTTATTTTAAAGGTTGTAATAATATTATTATTTATCCAATAGCACCTAAAAAAGCAAAGCATATGCACATTTATTAGATATTCATATTCAAGTGTAACAAATTCTTCAGATACCTTTTATTAAACATAATAACATTGTATAGACGCTATAAGATACTCTATGGAGTATAGTGGCTGCAATACGATACTCTATACTATAGAATATAGTGACTGGAATGGTATTCTAGACACTGTACTATAGAATAGAGTATTTACCAGTAGAACACTATGGTGAATTTGAGGTCACTTTTGTAGTTGTTGTTGTTGTTGAGACCCAGACCGTCCGACCTACCAGAAAGGTGTAAGGTAACTGTATGGACGGCCGGGAAGTGCCACCCAATTTAGACCGGAACCCAGTGGGGGAGGCATCCACAAGGACCGTACCCTCCTTCCCCTACCACCAACCTCTCGGAAGGACTTACGGACCCACATGTTTAACGTGATCGTACTCCGCATGAACACGGCGGTATTTGTGGTAGCGTGCAAATCTAGCGCGCAAACCACGGGGATACCGCACCCGAGATGGCCAACAGCACGCGGTGTTCCGAGGTGGTCACCCACCAAGTACTAACCGCGCCCGATGCTGCTTGACTTCGGTGATCTAACGAGAACCGGTGTTTTCAGCACGGTACGGCCGTTGGCCTCAGGTCACTTTTGTAGTGTACAATTTCAACGTACATTTACCTTCAATGCGCAGTCCACTTAGAGTGCAGGTCGATGCGTAGAGCAGACTATAAAAGATGAAGAAATCATCAAAGGTGATCAAGAAGAAAATTATGAAAAGTGGTGAGCAAGAGGACATCGCAGAGGCAGGGAGCATGAAGATTTTTCAAAGACGAAGATTTGGCCAAAATACCTGTTTTCGTGATACTAGATTGAAACTTTTCAGTTAGTAATGTTTAGTATATAGCCATTGTAACAAGCTGTTTTTTTTTCAGACTTGACGAAGTTTGCAAAGAGTCAGAAAGCGATTCCTCAGCACCAAAGAAGTTTGCATGGAGAAAACCCAAGTCGTTCAATTTATTCTGGAGGTGATCTCAACCAGTTTTACACTTGTAAAGTGCGAAATAAATTCCACCCATTCTAATCAATTGCTTTAAAATACTGTTGAACATTAAATTTCTCTTGAAACTCGTCTCCTTGCTATACACTGATTTAACCAATGCATTAAAAAGGTTTTTATATCGACCTACGCAAACAAATATAAGAGAACTGTTAAAAAG
Organism: Amaurobius ferox; assembly: GCA_951213105.1. NCBI lineage: Eukaryota > Metazoa > Arthropoda > Arachnida > Araneae > Amaurobiidae > Amaurobius > Amaurobius ferox. Next base: position 93,733,117 of record OX578149.1, on the reverse strand, counting down.
ATATGATGTGGGTAGCACGTAACTTACACTACAGACTCAAATTCTTTCTTTGTTCTTTGTCTATAAACATTTATTTTTCTTGTATTGCAGGGCAGCTCCTTTTGTTAGTATCTCCAATTTATAAAAAGTTCTGTACTATAGAATATAGTGACTCTATACTATAAAATATAGTGAATGGAATGGTATTCTAGACACTGTACTATAGAATAGAGTATTTACCAGTAGAACACTATGGTGAATTTGAGGTCACTTTTGTAGTGTACAATTTCAACGTACATTTACGTCCAAAGCGCAGTCCAATTAGAGTGCAGGTCAGTGCGTAGACCAGGCTTTAACAGATGAAAAAATCATCAATGGTGTTCAAGGAGAAAATGATGAAGAGTGGTGAGCAAAAGGATATCGCAGAGGCACGGAGCACGAAGATTTTTCACAGACGTAGATTTGGCCCAAATACCTATTTTCGTGATACTAGATTGAAACTTTTCAGTTAGTAATGTTTAGTATAAAGCCATTGTAACAAGCTTTTTCTTTCAGAACTGACGGAGTTTGTCAAGAGTCAGGAACTGATCCCTCAGCAATCAAGTTTGCATGGGTAAAGCCTAAGTCCTTCAATTTATTCTGGAGGTGAACTCAACCAGTTTTACACTTGTAAAGTGCGAGATAAATGCCACCCATTCTAATCAATTGCTTTAAAATACTGTTGAACAATAAATTTCTCTTGAAACTCGTCTCCATGCTATTCACTGATTTAATCTATGCATTAAGAAATTTTTCATATAGACTGAAGCAAGCAAATATAACAGTACTGTTAAGAAATATGATGTGGGTAACATATAACTTATACTACAGACTCAAATTCTTTCTTTGTTCTTTGTCTATAAACATTTATTTTTCTTGTATTGCACCTTTCGTTAGTGTCTCCAATTTTTAAAAAGTTCGCAACCTTGTTTCTAATTATCCACTAAACCGATTTCCATATTTTTTGGAATATATCTTCAATTCTATAAACTGTAGGTCATGACAAAGGCCGATTTTTGATGTTCGACCTCAGTCCTCAGTTACTAGATGTTAAATTTTCCTTCATATAAAGTCAATGGGGAATTCATATGCGACTGTCCATTCAGAATTTAACATTACGTGGGATTCTATTCGCTTCACTGATATGCAACTGGTTGGTTGGTTGGTTGGTTGGTTGGTTGGTGTCGTATCCCTAGCATATTTATTAAGGAAGAATGTTCTGATATGCAACTGAAGCAGTAATTAAAATTATGACCGCAAAGTAAAAAACTGATGGGTTCAGCACATGACTTTCCCTACCTAATACATGTATTTCACTTTTTTCCATGGGAAATAATGATGGAGAAGATCCATGGTGCAATGCTTTTAATCTCTGGATGATAATATGTAACATAATTTTAAAGTACTAAATGAACTTATATTTTGCGCAAATATAACTGGACGATTAGAAATATTACTAACATCTATTAAGCAATATAATCCATTATATTACGGTATGTTAATTATAATTTTATCAATTTGACGTCCATTTCGTAACTTTATCGTCATTTTTGCATAGTTGAAGACCCTATCGTTAGTTTGGCTCCACACACACAAAACAAAAAATTACGAGGTTGCAATATTTCTCGAAATTAGTCGGCAAAATTATGCTGTAGATGTTACATATTTGATAAAACTTAGACTGCCGTTCATTTTATGTATTTTTTAGATACATGAAAAACACGCGATACCACGAGAAAGGTTCAAACCAGCGTTCTAAAGTTTGTGTCATTCGATTTAGAATAAAAAATTAAGTAAATATTGATTATGTGTTTTAAATTATTATTTTCCTGACTTTTTTTTATAATTTTTTCAAAAATTCCTTCCAACGTTTGTAGTCTTCCAAACATTCGATCGCGTTTGAACTCAGTAGTTTTTCGCGTTTGAACTCAACATCCTGTAGATGTTACATATTTAATAAAACTTACACTGCCGTTCATTTTAAGTATTTTTGTAGAAACATGAAAATTGTATTTTTTTAGATACATGAAAATTGTATTTTTTTAGATACATTAAAAACATGCTATATCTCGGGAAACGTTCAAGCCAGCGTTCCAAAGTTTGTGTCATTCGATTTAGAATAAAAAATTAAGTAAATATTGATTATGTGTTTTAAATTATTATTTTCCTGACTTTTTTTTATAATTTTTTCAAAAATTCCTTCCAACGTTTGTAGTCTTCCAAACATTCGATCGCGTTTGAACTCAGTAGTTTTTCGCGTTTGAACTCGACATCCTGTAGATGTTACATATTTAATAAAACTTACACTGCCGTTCATTTTAAGTATTTTTGTAGAAACATGAAAATTGTATTTTTTTAGATACATGAAAATTGTATTTTTTTAGATACATTAAAAACATGCTATATCTTGGGAAACGTTCAAGCCAGCGTTCCAAAGTTTTTGTCATTCGATTTAGAATAAAAAATTAAGTAAATATTGATTATGTGTTTTAAATTATTATTTTCCTGACTTTTTTTTATAATTTTTTCAAAAATTCCTTCCAACGTTTGTAGTCTTCCAAGCATTCGATCGCGTTTGAACTCAGTAGTTTTTCGCGTTTGAACTCAACATCCTGTAGATGTTACATATTTAATAAAACTTACACTGCCGTTCATTTTAAGTATTTTTGTAGAAACATGAAAATTGTATTTTTTTAGATACATGAAAATTGTATTTTTTTAGATACATTAAAAACATGCTATATCTCGGGAAACGTTCAAGCCAGCGTTCCAAAGTTTGTGTCATTCGATTTAGAATAAAAAATTAAGTAAATATTGATTATGTGTTTTAAATTATTATTTTCCTGACTTTTTTTTATAATTTTTTCAAAAATTCCTTCCAACGTTTGTAGTCTTCCAAACATTCGGTCGCGTTTGAACTCAGTAGTTTTTCGCGTTTGAACTCAACATCCTGTAGATGTTACATATTTAATAAAACTTACACTGCCGTTCATTTTAAGTATTTTTGTAGAAACATGAAAATTGTATTTTTTTAGATACATGAAAATTGTATTTTTTTAGATACATTAAAAACATGCTATATCTCGGGAAACGTTCAAGCCAGCGTTCCAAAGTTTGTGTCATTCGATTTAGAATAAAAAATTAAGTAAATATTGATTATGTGTTTTAAATTATTATTTTCCTGACTTTTTTTTATAATTTTTTCAAAAATTCCTTCCAACGTTTGTAGTCTTCCAAACATTCGATCGCGTTTGAACTCAGTAGTTTTTCGCGTTTGAACTCAACATCCTGTAGATGTTACATATTTAATAAAACTTACACTGCCGTTCATTTTAAGTATTTTTGTAGAAACATGAAAATTGTATTTTTTTAGATACATGAAAATTGTATTTTTTTAGATACATTAAAAACATGCTATATCTCGGGAAACGTTCAAGCCAGCGTTCCAAAGTTTGTGTCATTCGATTTAGAATAAAAAATTAAGTAAATATTGATTATGTGTTTTAAATTATTATTTTCCTGACTTTTTTTTATAATTTTTTCAAAAATTCCTTCCAACGTTTGTAGTCTTCCAAACATTCGGTCGCGTTTGAACTCAGTAGTTTTTCGCGTTTGAACTCAACATCCTGTAGATGTTACATATTTAATAAAACTTACACTGCCGTTCATTTTAAGTATTTTTGTAGAAACATGAAAATTGTATTTTTTTAGATACATGAAAATTGTATTTTTTTAGATACATTAAAAACATGCTATATCTCGGGAAACGTTCAAGCCAGCGTTCCAAAGTTTGTGTCATTCGATTTAGAATAAAAAATTAAGTAAATATTGATTATGTGTTTTAAATTATTATTTTCCTGACTTTTTTTTATAATTTTTTCAAAAATTCCTTCCAACGTTTGTAGTCTTCCAAACATTCGATCGCGTTTGAACTCAGTAGTTTTTCGCGTTTGAACTCAACATCCTGTAGATGTTACATATTTAATAAAACTTACACTGCCGTTCATTTTAAGTATTTTTGTAGAAACATGAAAATTGTATTTTTTTAGATACATGAAAATTGTATTTTTTTAGATACATTAAAAACATGCTATATCTCGGGAAACGTTCAAGCCAGCGTTCCAAAGTTTGTGTCATTCGATTTAGAATAAAAAATTAAGTAAATATTGATTATGTGTTTTAAATTATTATTTTCCTGACTTTTTTTTATAATTTTTTCAAAAATTCCTTCCAACGTTTGTAGTCTTCCAAACATTCGATCGCGTTTGAACTCAGTAGTTTTTCGCGTTTGAACTCAACATCCTGTAGATGTTACATATTTAATAAAACTTACACTGCCGTTCATTTTAAGTATTTTTGTAGAAACATGAAAATTGTATTTTTTTAGATACATGAAAATTGTATTTTTTTAGATACATTAAAAACATGCTATATCTCGGGAAACGTTCAAGCCAGCGTTCCAAAGTTTGTGTCATTCGATTTAGAATAAAAAATTAAGTAAATATTGATTATGTATTTAAAATTATTATGTATTTAAAATTAACACTGTAGGGTTCAAATGTATTCATGAATCGTAATAATTGTACCAAATTCGTTCGTAACGCTCTATTCGTATGTGAGATAATGCCTTCAAAGTCTCACGCACACACACACACACACACTCATAAACACAGAAAGAGACAGACAAAATGTTCGATTCGAGTTTACTAACGCTTGAAACATGCTCTTTTGTAGAAATTCGAATTCGCATTTTCGACCGCATCACAATACTTACTTGGAGTAAGTATTGTGGAGTAAGTAATATTATATTATATACGCATGAAGGGAAAGTAATACATCCGGTGAATTTACTATAAGAATAATCCATTTGTGTGTCTGTCCATCTGTAACGCTTGGCGAAAATTTTTGGGGTCGAATTTGGCGGGATATCACCAAATTGGCAGATTTTAAAAAAGTATTTTAAAAGTTTTTAAAAAGATATTGCCAAATTGACGAAATCTCACAAAATTGATAAAAAAATATCGCCAAATTATTAGAAATGATGCTAAATCAATGAAAATGATCACTAATGAAATTCAGTACTGTTACGACATATGACTCGGGAATCGTGGATGTACACTCAGGATACAAGAACGAGTTCAAATTTCCTGATAACTATAACTTTTACTTAAAAACACTAATACGCTTAAGCAGGAACAATATGCAGCGAATGGCTCAATATCTATCTTACAAGACCACAAAGCAACTGTCAGATGCAATAAAACAGCAATTAAATACTCAACTAATTCATGGAATAGCGGATACTATTTTCGAAACACTGACGTATCTCACAATTCCATTTAGCTCATATTAAGGCAACACTGTCCAACTGAGCGATGATTTTCTTATATTCATTCTCTTCATAGAAAGTTCTAGAAAGTGATCGGTATCATCGAAACTAATCTTTATTTCTCGATAATTTTAGTGTATTCGAAAACTCGTCAAAATTCGCCAAGTTAGTGATATTTCGCCAAATATGGCACCCATGCCTTGAAAAAGTATTGCAAACCTACTTTCATGTAATAGGAAAGGTTGCCTAGATTGGTTGCTTTACTTTGAAGATAGACAACGTACAGTAAAACGTTTTGCATATTCGTAACACTGCCCCCTCTTTAAGACTGCATATATCGGGCAGCATCAACCTTCTATGGTTCATAATATGGGACTAATCTGTCGATATGGACGGACGAAGATATGGAATTCGGTACGTTGGTCAATAATTATGAAAGCAATTATGATAGGAACTTGAAATTTTGTACAAGTGAGGTAGTTTGATATATCTAGCGAAACCTTCTATATCTCTAAACATTTAACAAAAAAATAAGAAACATTTAAAATCCAGTAATTATATAACTGTGTATATTGATGTTCGGGACATATTTGTTGTGACACCGAATATTTTCAACGGGTATTCGGCTAAGACATATACTATTTACATTATAACAAGTATACGCCATCAGTATACATAGATCCTAAGGTCTAACTTTACATAAGGCTGTAATAGATATTGGGTCAACGAATTTGTTCTATCATTTTCTGCTTCAAGAGTCGAAAAATTTGAGGGGGTGCCGTTTGAACCCGCGTTCCTGTTTAACAAGTTTGATAAACAAGGAATTTTAAAAAAAGCCTTTTTAAGTTACTTTGTTTCAGAAAATGCATTAAAAAGTAAAAAATTATTTTTATCTATCACAACATGCTTTGTCATATGCGACTGAAAATTAAACTGTGGGGCGCTCATAAAAGAATTGTAATTAGATATGAACAGAATTTTAAGGAACAGTAGAAGTAATGGCATAGAAATGACATATAAGAATGATTGCATTTAATTCATATAAATTTTTACTTGACATTTTTGATTTAACAATTCATGATTCCTATATATGTCATTTCTATGTCATCACTTCTATTGTTCCTTAACATTCTGTTATTGTCCAAATACAATTTCTTTATGGGCGCCCCACAATTTTATTTTTAGTCGCAACTGACTAAGAATGTTGTGACAGTAAAATATTATCTATTATTGCATTTTACTGAAACAGTGTAACTTATAAAATAGATTTCTTAAAATATTTAATTTTATACTTTTTAGACTTTTGCGATTTTGCAATCAATTTTCCATCAGATATCCAATCAAACCTTATTAAAGTATTTTACTGAATTCGTCATGACCGATGCGGTTATCTGCCTGGCAGTCTATTTCAACTGCTTTGATGGCATTTTTAACATACTTCCCTACGTCCTGAAGATCTGAAATTTGGTAAACAGTTTTGCTCTGTGTAACGTTTTAAAATATAAAAATTTGGCGGATCTTCAAAAAATGAAACCGGCAATTCTGTACGAAATGGATTGTAAAAAATCTCTCTCGCTTTACATAATCCTATTACTGTAAGCAGGGCCCGACTTTAAGCCCAAGATATATAAAATGAACAAAAAAAAATATTTTTTTCAAAAACAGAATTGTATTCTAGAAATAGACGTAAAAAATGTTTAGGCATTTTACACAGCCGTCTGATTGTGGATGAAATGACGTAGTCGTATATATAACAATGCCTAACTTCTCATAAAAACATTGTGCTGTCTTAGACATAAAGTGAGTTTCACGATCTGTCACCATATGTTGAGGTATTTCGTGCTGGGCAATGAATTTCTCCAAGCACTTAAGTATGTTCTCAGTTTTTATAGAAGCAAGTGGTTAAGCTTCAGGCCAACATGTGAAATAGTCAGTAATCATCAGAATAAATCTCTTTCCAGAACAGAGACAAATAAATGTCCAACTCAATCAAGCGCAATGCGCTGAAATGGATAATTAAATTTTATTAACTTCTGAATTGGTGCTTTGTTATTCTTATACCATCTATTTATAACACAAACTTCACAAGAAGAAAAATAATTACTTGTTTGTGTGTACATTCTCTGCGAATAAAATCTTCGACTAATTGAAGATAAAGTCCTTCTAAAATCACAATGTTCGAATGTTGGACAATTATGATGTAACCAAAGCACTTTTGAAACTAATCCCTGAGATACAATAACTCTTTCTGATATTGGTATCTAAGTCTAGGATTTTTGTGAGTGCACCAAAGCATCTTTCATAAAATAATGTCAAATTCTCTTGGTATGGTTTAATACTTTTTTTTCAAAAATCCTTTTATTTTTTTGCACCTAGGATCTGATTGTTGTGCACTTTTAATTCTATTAACTAAAGTAGCATTGGCTGAAGTTTGTTCCAGTTCATCACTGAGGATACTGTTGTTTCTCTGATTTAGGGAATTTAAATTAGAATTGTTACTAATAACATTAATTTTACTAAATGATTTACAGAAATCAGGAAGTGTTAAAACAGGTTTACACAAAAGTTTATCTTTGAGCACTTCAAAAGACCTTTATGCATCATCAGATCATTTAAATTTCTTCTTTTTGCCTATGTCTTTAGTCTTCAAATTATTGGTCAATGGCAGCGTGATTTCAGCATAATTAGGTTTGAATTTTTTGTTATAACCGGTAAAACGAAGAAATTGGAGCATATTCTTCTCCTGAACTTGGAATATTTAATTTTTTCACAACTTCTACATACTGTGGGTCAGGTTGCATATCCTCTAATTTCCTTAAATATTCTTCAAATGAACAAGAAGATTCAATGATATCATCAATATATATTCCAGACAAGACTAGAGACATCAACCTTTGAAATGATGCAGGGGCATTTTTCAGCCCAAAGGTGGTTCTGCACCACTCAAAGTGTCCATCAGGCGTGGAAAATGCAGTCTAGTCGTCAGGATGTAAGCATAACGGGTAAAAACCTCACTTATGTTTGGAATCGCAAATACTTCACTAATCGTCACAGAATTAATTATGCGGCAGTCAGCCACTAAACGGTAAGAACCGTCTGGTTTCTTTACGAAAAGTACAGGAGTGTTACATGGAGAAACACTCTTGAATAATTTTTGCGTCTATAAGTTCTGACACTTGTTTGCTTAACTCCTTCAGTAAATGGTGTGGCACACGGTATGGTTTCTGTCTTATTGGGATGTCAGTCTCTAAATTAATTCGATGGAGAATTGTGTCAGATCCAGTAATCACACTGACTGATTTGGCAAAAACATTTCTATGTTATTTTAACAAATTTTGCAACTGTTTCTTCTATTGCACTCCCATGCTACTAAGGTCAAAATCTCCTACCCAAATTTCAAATTTCTCATTATCCTCAATTTGAATCTCATCAACAATTCTATTTATGACTGCAGAATTCATCTTTCTAACGAGTTGCACAGTGGCAAGTTCCATACTTTTATTAATGTTTATACTTTTGTCAGAGGGGTTAGCAACACGAGCAAAAGTCTTTCTCAGGAGCTTTGTACACAACTCTGGTCACAAAATCTTGTTCAGCTGAAAATTCAGTGGCTTTTATAGGCTCTAATAAAACTGTAGAGTCTTTTTTTAAATTAAATTCAATTTTTAATTTAATAAAAACTTCCTCTAAAGGTTTTAAAGTTTATTTCTGACAAGATCTAGCAAAATTAAAATTGTCATTCTGATGTTTACTAATCTTTTTCTGAAAGCAGGCACTAGTAGTGCAAGGTTCTGATTAATTTCTCTTGTTTGTACTAAAATCAGGGTTTTCCTGTAAATTTCTTCCATTTAGAAAGTTAAGATGAGAGCGTCATCCGAACAGCTCATACGTCACCCATCAAGAATGACCTCATTGACTAAACGACATCTGCAACAGTGACGTATCGTAATTAAAACCTCGACAAACGTCACTTCCAGCCGAACGTTGGATACAATTATCTAACATGTGAAAAAAAGATACATTTCTCCACGTTAGTCTATGGGAACAGAAAATATTTCGATAAAATGGCTTTGAAATACAGGAAATTGAGATGGTGTTCCAAAAGTCGATTCCAAAGTCATACTTCAAAAACCAACTTAACATAATGTGTAAAGAATGTAATGTACTCTTTCGAAAGTAATGTTTTCTAGTCACCCCTGGTGATTTGACAATTACATTACCTTCAATCCTTTGTGTTCGTCACTCTATTCTTTCAATTCGTTTTAAATTATATGGGTTGTTTCCTGGATTTTCTTTTTGAATACAAGGATTCTCTTGAATCTTACCTGGTAAAAAATTCAATTCTTTTGTTTCTTTTGGATGATTTACTATATACCTTCAAATTCAACATTAATTCATACATATATATTAGTAATCCTAAACTTATTCCATTTTTAACACTTTACAACAATGTTGAAAAGTGCTTATAACATTGTTCATTCTGTCTGTCTGTCCGTTAGCACGATAACTGCCGTAAAAATGACTTTATTAACACTTTACAACAATGTTGAAAAGTATTTATGATTTTGTTCATTCTGTCTGTCTGTCTGTCCGTTAGCACGATAACTGCCGTAAAAATGACTTTATCAAAATGAAATTTTAGTGTGTTGTTCAAACGGTCTGTGGGACCTACGGGAATATAAATTAATAATGTCACCCAATTAGTTATGGATTGAACCCGGGTTAAAAAAATGAAATACATTGAACCTTATGGGACTTAATTTTTCAAACATTTTTAAGCGAATTTAAAATTCATAAATTGCTTCGAAATTTTAAGAACATATTCAAATTATCCCATAAAATATATAAAAAAAATTTCAGCAAAATATATTCAGTAATTTTTTAAATAAAAATTAAAATAATAATTACACCTTTTATATGAAGCGATCACATGACCATCATATGAATAGATCACGTGACCCACTTCAAAATAAAATATGACATCCATCTTGTATCAAAATCGTGATTTTTAAAGTTCTTTTTAATTCATATTTAGTGTTCTATCCGTCCCAAAACCGCTTAATTTTTGCTTAAATTCTGTGCATCTACATATTGAAACAACGCAATTACAATATAATTGAATTTAAATGATCATCCAAATTTGATTATTTCTACAACGAAGCCTATTTTTTACTTATGTAATATGTAAACAGCAAAATATGTAGAATGAGTTGTATAAGAATTGCTGTATTTCTTTAACACAAAATTATTTAACTCATGGAGTCTGCAATATAGCTGATATGAATGAAACATTCATTGCTTTTACGCAGAAAAGCAAACGATTTTTCCGATGAAGTTTTAAGCATAGAGTTAAATTACTTGTACCTCCATGGTTTTACGTTTTTAAATAAAATAAATTATTATAGTATTGTGATGAATGAAATGAATAGAAAAATGTTTATGAATGGAATGCTGCTTTTACAAAGAGATCCAGGCGTGTTATATTTCGATGACGTCATTTGAATAAATTTCATTTGTTTTCGGTGAAGTTTTCAAATATAATAAATTATTGTAGTATTACGATAATTTTAAAAATATTACCCGGGAATGTATCGCATTTCAGAGATGTTTAAACCAGGCAATTTACATTTCAATGCCGTCATTTGAATAAAGTTCATTTTTTTCGATGAAGTTTTAAGTTTCAAATATAATAAATTAATGTAGTATTGTGATAATTTTAACAATATTACCGAGGAATGTTTCGCATTTTGGAGATGATTAAATAAAATTGCATTGAAGTTGGAAAGTGTTTCATAATCAATGCTTTATGCATAATTGATTTTTCTTGTTATTGATTCCATTTGGATATACGAGTGTTACTCGTATATTAGGTAAACGATGCATAGAGGCTTCGTAGCGCCTAAAAGTGTCTTTTGCAGTTTGATTTCTATGTAAATATTTTGGTACACAAACACACACACATGTATATATAAATGTGTGTGTGTGTATTAACGGGGAGTCTTCGATAAATAGATCTTAAATATTTGAGGTTTCGTTGGTTTGTTGTTTTTTTTATATCCCAGTCTACACAACTTCTTCAAATGAATTAGTGAATTCACAATCTAGTTAGTTTTCCATCTATTCAAGGGAGTGACAATCTTACTTTCTATCGCCCTTGACCAGCAGGCCTACCCGAAAGTGTAAAGTATCTGTTTGGGCAGCCTGGACAATATCGCCCAATTTAGACCGGAACTTCCACAGTGACCGTACCTTCCTTTCCCTACCACTAATCTCTCGGAATGACTTTCGAAGCATTTAACGTGCCCAGGATAGTTTGAGCAACGCCGGGAATCGAACTCAGATCCTTCAAGTGTCCCCAAGCGTTAACCACTTGGCTATCCCCCCCCCAATAAGTAATAATAAAAATTTCCCTTTAATGCATTCAAATTATCAGGGAAGAAGATTTGCATTGTGGTATTTACTGGCTTCCGTGTCTATATTATGCGCCGTTTTTATTGAAATTTTTCATTATTCTTTTCATTTCCTACTTCCAATTTTTCATAAAAGTCTAGTTTCAAATATTTATTTAATTTTGCAACCCACAAAAATCGACTCATGACCCACATTTTGACCAATAGTTTCTCTGTAATAAAAATACAGGGTTAGCAGCCGTTAAAAGTGGCCTACTTTACAATAAATATTAATCATGCTTAATCATTTAATGAGTTAATATGTAATGTCTCCGAGAAACACGTCTCCAAAAAAACAAAAAAAATCTTACATCGGCAGCACATGACTTTCCTTATATAATGCAATGGATTTACTTCTTTTCCAGTGAAAAACTGATTTATAATATTGCAAAGAACGTTGTCCCAATCGGGAATTGAACCTAGATCTACGAACAGGTCGGACGACGCTATACCGTTGAGCTACTGGGGACGAAATTACAAGCTCTTAAGATCATATTGTCAAAATGGATATATAAGATCTATGACACACTGTATTTAACGTTGAATTGTACATTTTTGGATTTTCCGGAGGACAACAATCAAAACTTTTTCGTACCCAATTAACTTATATTTTGCGAAACTCTAATAATTATCAATATTCTTTTCATCTTCAATAAGCAATATAGTCCATTTATTAAAATATGTAAATAATGATTTCATAAATTAACAGTTATTTTTATTAACTTGGCGTCATTTTTACAATTGTGATGATATGTTTCTCAATCTGGGGCTAAATATTGATAAGTTAGCGATATGTCATTAGGTTATTCACCAAGTGTTGTAGACAAATGGGGAAAAGAGGTTTCTAATAGGACTATACTAGAAGGTATGCCCGTCATATGACGGAATTAAAAATTTGCAAAACATTACCTCCAAATCAGCGTCGTTTTTATCAATTTGACGATATTTTCATCAATTTTGCTGCACTTTCGTTAATTTTGCAATATTAAAAAAGTCTCCAAGTTGATGAAATTCAGCTAAAGATATTGCATTTTCATCAATTAGTCGTCATTTTCATTGATTTAGAGTCATTTATATCGATTGGCGAAACTTTCGTTAATTTGGCAAAATTTAAAAAGTCATCAAGTGGCGACATTAAGTCAAATTTGTCGACAAAATATCGCTAAGCTTTATGGACGAAAAAATAGGTTAGTTTATAGTCGATAAATGACTATTGGCGTACAAATGCAAAACTATTACCCAGAGTATTTTTTCTCATGAATGGGGCGCTAGATCTAGGAGAATGATGTCAACAAATTTATCGCGTTATATTACATATGAAATGTGAACATATTTCACAATAGTTAACAATTTCTTTTTTATTTTATGTAATTCCTTGATAAATTTATTTTGAAAATTTGCAATATATCGAGAACGATTCGTGCTAGAGTTCTAAAGTTTATGTCAATCGTTTGCTAATGAAAAATTACATAACGAATAATGATTTGCTTAACTTTATTAAAGGTTTTGAGTTTTTGATAATTTTTTCAAAATTCCACTCCAAAATTTTGGAGGGATTTATAAACATTCGATTGCGTTTAAAAACAATAAATATCCAGTAATGACGGATTTCAAATTTTATACCAAATTTCGTACGAATTGTCCATTAGTTCGTAAGATATCGTCTCCACAGACTCACAGACACATTGTCACATAAATACACACACAGACAAGCACACACAGACATCCCCTCAAAAACTTCTGATTCGTCTTCAGGGATAATTGAAACCTTCTCTCCCGTCGAAAACTGGAATTCGAATTTTTGACCCCGTCACGATATGTATTATACTATGCATATAAGGAAAGTAATACTAGTTTAGAACCTATTTTTCTAAAATGAATTTCAATAACTAATGTCAAAGGCAAACCTATCACATTATTCTGATACATTTGACATTACTGTCCCAAAAGAGTGAATCAGCAGATGTTTTTTTTAAACACAATGCCCGATAGTTTTATGATAAGAAACAGATGTTTCAAAACTCCTCAAAAAGCAAATGGTATAAATTAGAAGATGAATCTGTTACTTATTGCAGAGAGTTCGAGTTTTGAGAAATCGGCATTACGTTAAGAGATTTGTCAGTACTAAAGAGTCTTTCTGAAATTCTGGTAAGTGCAAATTCTTTAGAAATAATATATAAATAAATGAAAGACGGCGATTTCATTGATATAGTGCAAAGTAGTGCAGATGATAGTGCAAAGTTAAACAATTGGCGTAATAAGTACAGGAAGATAAAATTAACCTATGCCTAACAAGCATAACAAGATAAAATTAACCTATGGATAACAAGCCTAACGAGATAAAATTAACCTAAGCATGACAAGATTAAATGTACATTTGCAAAACAAGATGTAATTGTCAAAAAATATTATTGATGTGAATAATATCCATGCTTGGGATATCTTTGGAGAAATCGGTGCATGATGAAAAAAGTGAATATTTTGACGATTATATCTCCAAACTTAATAGATAAAAATGTAGAATTTTAACATGTTTTGACGAAAATATGGTACCAATTATGAATATATAAAAATAATTTCCATTACTTACTATTTTGAACTTTTTCTTTTGTCCAAAAATATTTAAAAATTATCTATCAGAGCAAGGATTTTTTTTTTTCATTTTGCTTATTTTCACTGGAAATATCTTCGTAACTTTAAAAATAGGATATAAATAGTAATCAAAAATAATAAGTTTTATAAAATCTAACAATAAGCAAGAATTTATAAATCTTTGAATGCTCTACTAGTGTATATAAGTGGATTTTGGATGGAGATCTTAATTTTCTAAGTATAGTGGTTATAATTTCATTATTTCAGTATTTTCTCCTGTGTTTTCCAATGGGTGGGAAAGTTGCAATATTCACAATGCAGCTCAATATATTTACTTACTCCTTTGTGAAATATTGGTGTACAAGCACGAGATGTTTTGCTTTGGTTTCAAATTAGGAGGTTAAATCAACTTGGGGATTTTAAATATGGTTAATGTTTGATGAGGTTTGAACAAAAAGGATGGAAATATGTTTATTCAAGTACGTATTTATGTACAACCAGGCATGTTTATAGATTAACTTGGATCTAAACTCCCGTTAGATATATAAGTTTAATTTATATACAGTCAAGTAAGTTAGTAAAATAATTAGATATTTGACGCGATATCTATGGGCGGATTATTCAGATGCAATCGGGGCGGAAACTAAAAGTGTTAGCTAACTATAAACAGCTAGCGAGACATTTTTAGCACTTTTAAAGTCTGTTAAATAAACGAATGTGAAAATAATCGAATAAACTTATGGAATTTTATTGAATTTTTTTTTACAAATTTACAAAATTTTATTCACGCAAAACCATTTCGGCTCCATCGCACAGGAGTTACCACCAATTTTTTTTTAATGCAATAGCCTTTCTTGCATTTTGACGCAAATAAATGTCGTTTATCGTATTGTGTATCTGCAATTATTGTTAATCGGACACTACTGAAAGTCAGACATCTTCATTCAACGGACACTCCTCACTATCGGAATCCTCCATTTAACATTCCATACAGGAATTTAATTTCATTGAGTCTACTTTTTGGAATTTTCGACATATTCACTTAAAGACTTTTCTAAATTGAACTGTCCCGCAAAATATAAAGATTTCTTTAACCGTAAAATAATTAATCTCCGCCCAAAGGCAGAAAATGGTACATGTCAGGCAAATTTAAACATTATGCATTCTAGATAAATAACACATATTACTAATAGTTTCCAGTTGCACGTAAAATTTCAAAACATAGATTCAAACCAGCAGAGAATGGTTAGCATCTCTATAATTAAGTTTGAAATTTATTTTTCTGAAAACTATAATAAGCAGTTTTGCAAAATAATATACTTACACTATCTGATACCAGTACTTATTCGAATATTCAAAATTTTCGATTACTACAAAATTTCAGAAACTTTTGCTCATTGTTTTCTGCTACTTAAATAAATAATGAATAATGTTGATAATTTCGACTATGAGAGAAGCCGCAATTACAGGTGTTCCTGAAAATTCAAGCTTCAATTTTGGCTTATTAAGCCAATTAATGTCTGCGAACTATTATATATATATATATATATATATATATATATATATATATATATTATATATTCCCCTGAAATTTTCAGGTACAGGTTTGCAAATATTTTACAGTGTAGTGCAGTCGTGCACAATCCGCGGCCCTCGGGCCGTATGCGGTCCTCGATCTAATCGTGTACGGCCCGCCATCACCCTCAGCTTGATGAACACATAAAAAAAAATTCCAAGACTTTCGCAAAAAAAAAAAAAAAAAGAAAAGGAAAAGAAAAATGAAAAGAAAAACTGCATCTACAAAGACTAGTAGAAAATCTGCAAAATGAGTTCAGTCGTCGATTTCAAGATATCAGAAAACTTGAGAAATCTTTGGAAGTGTTTGCAATGCCATTTGCGACAAATATTGAAACAGCGCCCGCCAATTTTCAGATGGAGCTTATCGAAATTCAGAGTAACTCCGAATTGAAAGCTAAATTTTCCGAAGTTTCTTTGCTTTAAGTTTCTTCTCCGAAGTTTCTTTGCTTTATCATTTTCATTAAGGAAACAAGTGAAATCAAAAGGTCGTTATCGTCTAACTCAGGGGTGGCCAACCCAAATGACCTTGCGGGCCACTTCGGAAAAACATTATAATCCCGCGGGCCGCATATATATATATACATATATATATATACATATTTTATTGCCAATGGCCAGGCACTTGACTCATCGTCATTCGCCCATAATTCGGCCTTATATGTGATCTATTTAGCCATCCTAGGGACGTTGCTCCAGGCGCACCAGAGGGGGGCGGAACACACTGTGCCCACAACACAACAACATCTATGCCTTACGTGGGGCTCGAACCCACAACATGGCGGTCGAGCGATTGCTTTGGAAACGCATGCCTTGACCACTCGACCACCACGTCGGCCCGAGGGCCGCATATAAAAATATATATCTTTATATTAGATTTGGACCCATTACAAACATTTATAGGAGTGAAAATTTAAAACAGAATGAATTATTATTATTGTTTTCATTATTTTTCATGTATACAAACATAGATAATATAATAATAATAATGCAATGATCGAATAATGTTTAATTTATTTAATGAGTGAGATATTTGTTTCTCAACTCTTTCACTTAGTTTTTGCAAGTCGATCTCAATGCGTGTATTTGCACATCGTAATTGATGTTGCAGGTTTTAGTCCGTTAAGTTTGAGCGCGATTTATGTTTGATAAATTTCATTTTCGAAAAAAACGATTCACAGGTGTAAGTTGATCCAAAAGCGCTCAATAAGTGCTATAAAAATCTATTTTTGATTCTGATGTTTCAAAAATGTGTTTTAATTCATTATTGCATTGTAAGTCAATCAGTTCCATTTGGAGATATTCTGGGGCCGACTCGACATCGACATGAAAGGGAGATGAATATATTTCAAATAATTTTTTTGTATTTTTCTAAAATGCAATACTGCGCATGCAATACTGTCCACTTCTAAGTATGTATAAAAACAGAAGCAACGTGTAAAATAGAAACAGTTATGGGATTTATTTGTTACAAAACACTACACTAAAAACAAAAATATTGCACAAAATAATCGTATTTTGTAAAGTTGTAATGAATCTCGCGGGCCGCAAAATTATTCAAGGCGGGCCGCATGCGGCCCACGGGCCGCGGGTTGGCCACCCCCGGAACTGATGAATACTTGAAGGGAAACTTGAACCAGACATTGAAAGAATAATGAAAACCAAACAATGTCAAATTTTCCACTAGCTCTACAAAAAATAAAAGGATTTTGGCGATGTCTATACGTTTTTGAAGCAAGTGAGTTGTTTTGTTCATTTCTGTTTTTGTTTAGAATTTTCACTTTTAATTTTTTGTTTCGGTATTTACTAAAAATATATTGCTGGGTGGTACCCTCCCAGCAATTTCATTTTTTCATTTTTTCATTTTATATGACTTTTTAATAATTTTTTTGAAAAATGTGCAATATCTCGAGAATGGTTCATGTTAGCGTTCTAAAATTTATGTCAATCGTTTTCTAATGAAAAATTACATAAGAAATGTCTATTTGCGTAACTTTATTAGTGGTTTTGATTTTTTGACGATTTTTTCAAAAAAATTTTCTAAAATTTAGGGAGGTTCTGAACATTCGATTACGTATAAAAACAATAGGCTTACAGTGTTTACGGATTGTGATTTTTGTACCGAATTTGGTTCGAATCGGTCCATTCGTTTGTCAGTTATCGTCGCCACAGACTCACTGACACACACACACACACACAGATATCACTTCAAAAATGTTTGATTCGTGATCAGGGATGCTTGAAACGTGCTCTCCCGTCGAAAACTCGATTTCGAATTTTCGACCCCGTCACAATACTTTCCTTATACATTATGTATATAAGGAAAGTAAAAATCTTGTCTATAATATGTCAACGTAGAATAAATATGTCTTGCAAATTAAACAACTGTTTACATAAAATTATCATTTATTTCCATTAACTATCAACGGTGCTTTCTCTATGATAAGAGAAATAAATTGAAAATAGCATGTAAATTGCACTTAACATCTAGGTATCTTATAAACATTGAATTTACATAGGAGCGGCCTAACGTTGTTGGTGTGAATAGCCAGTGTTGACCACTTATATATATATATATATATTCAGAACTGCATTTAAGGGTCATTCCATGTGAAATCACACAATTTTAAATTAATTGGTTGCTTGACCATTTTGTTAATTTTTTATATTTTCACCATAGGTGGTCTTGCTAGTGACCTGCTCAAAAATATTTTTATTTTTTTTTTATCTGCTGCCATCTTGGATTTATGCTCATTTTTCATTACTGCGGGAAGCAAAAACGAGCGTTTACAAGGGTTTTGAAAAAAAGTTGCTGTATGATTTCTATTACAGATTGAATGTTCTAGTTTTCACTGCCTTAATGTAGAGATTCTGGCCTTTCAGAAAATGTGTATATTTATATGTAAGATAAGATTTTGGTAACTGGGACTTTAATGGGCTTAAATATAACCATTGTAACTATATATATATATATATATATATATATATATATATAGAAATTTTGCTAATTTTAAAGGTCTGTGAAATCAAAAGGGCTTGAAACCACAAGATGGAATTTTTTTTTCAAGAACTATGAGTGGTGGGTTTTTCAGCCATGGTGAAACAAATCCGGGGTGGTATGCCTTTCTGTCAGATTTTTAGTTCCGAAATCGGAAAATTTCCAAAATTTGTGAATTTCATTTTGGGGTTCACACTGATGTACATTTTACAGGCTGTCAAATATCCCTAAAAATGACATCGTGAAAACAAAATAATTAATAGGCTTAAAGTGACAAGTTAAAGTAAACAAAACTTAAAACAGACAAACTAGTTAGCTACTAGTTTATATTTCAGTATATACATAGTGTGTTTTTGTTTATCAATGGACTATTTCTTCTTATGTGCTTGTAACTTTAGTGACAGTTCTATGTTTTTCTGTTGAGTAATGTTGTGTGTTCTCCCGGTAACAGTGGTGAAGTCACATGGTGTCAGAACATCAATTATGTTGTTCAATTTCACCCACGCAACATCATTTCTTTGTGTTCATCAACATTCGTGGTGATCCATCAATTCTGAACTCTACATGATTAATTTGAAATGATGCTGATATTCCACTTATCAGAAGAGTTGAAGAGTCCTTGGGTATATGTAGCAGTGGTTATCTCTTGTTCCTTCAAATCTATGAGCTTCATTGAAGCGGTCATTCAGATACCTTCGCTCATTTTTTATGTCACTTTCAGACACCATGATGAAGTTTATGCCTTTAAGGTTTTCAACACAAAACTCATACATGTCCTTTGGTGCAAGGATATGGCCCTCAGTTGGTCGCTGCCGACTTGCCTTTGCCACAAGTTTTTTACCGTCCCACCAATCCCATCACAAGGACCCTTGCCATGGCTTGTGGCAAAAAAATGCCACTCAGCAGCCACACTGAAACCTTTTTTATGCTTACATAAGTTAGAAAAATTCTTTCTGTTCTTATATTGGGCTTCTGAGCCATCTGAGAAATAATAAATTTTCTTTAAATTTGGGATGAACGTTTGAACAAATGAAACCAGCTGCTTTTGGAAAGCGTAAACAGCAGTTGTGTACAATACAGTCACTTATAATACAAAGGTTTTTAATGCATAGATCATCTAAACAATTAGTCTTCAAGTAGACACAAAAGGCATGGACAGTGGCTTGGGCGTTAATCCAGTGGTAACTCTGGTTTTCATGTTGTGCAACAAATGTGAAATTTTCAGAGAAATCCCCAATCACTGCACATTCATCCGGAGAAATATTTTCTTTCGTTATTTTGAAAAATTGGGATTGACTTTGTGCAATAAAGTGGTGACATTTTAACTGCAGTAACTTTGAAGCTAAATTTTCTTTAAATTCTGAGATTGTTTCTACAACAGTAATCAAATTGCAACGATCTGTTGTCATCCATTGCTTGTAAGTAATTTTTTTCTCATCGTCATCATCAGAATTGTTCAAATCAGGATTCAGTTCATGCAATTTTAAGTCCTCTATATCAGGGCATATGGCCTAACGTTTTACACAAAATATAATCGATGTACCTATGTTAATATTTGTTTACCCTTATAAAATAAGTAGATTATAAAATAATGGAAATCAGGTCACTTTAAGCCCATTAATTATTATGTTTTCACGATGTCATTTTTAGAGATATTTCACAGCCTGTAAAATGAATATCAGTGTGAATCCCGAAATGAAATTAACAAGTTTTACTAAGTTCTAGTAGGAGTATCCATAACCGAAATTTCTTATTTTTAGCAAGTCCCCCTTTTGAGATATTTGACCTTAAAATTCACAAATTTTAGAAATTTTCCGAGTTCGGAACTAAAAATCAGATAGAAAGGCATACCACCCCGGATTTGTTTCACCATGGCTGAAAAACCCACCGCTCATAGTTCTTGAAAAAAAAATTCCATCTTGTGGTTTCAAGCTCTTTTGATTTTACAGACCTTTAAAATTAGCAAAATTTCTAGTTACAATGGCTATATTTAAGCCCATTAAAGTCCCAGTTGCCAAAATCTTATCTTACATATATATATATATATATTTTCTGAAAGGCCAGAATCTCACATTAAGGCAGTGAAAACTAGAACATTCTATCTGTAATGGAAATCACACAGCAACTTTTTTTCAAAACCCTTGTAAACGTTCGTTTTTGCTTCCCGCAGTAACGAAATATGAGCATAAATCCAAGATGGCAGCAGATAAAAAAAAATATTTTTGAGCAGGTCACTAGCAAGACCCCCTATGGTGAAAATATAAAGAATTAACAAAATGGTCAAGCAACCACCTCTGGGTGATTTGACATGGGATGGCCCTTAAGTAAATACTCAAGGTTGTGAATATGAACAGTTTGACATTCGTCAGTATCACAGTCGTATGTGCGTAGACGGCAATCAGATGCAACTTCTTTTGATTCATAGTAACTTCTACCCCAGCGCATATATAGGTATTTCTGAATTTTCACTATGTTACAGTCGTCCACTATAAATTTTAGCATCCGCTTGACGTCATGGACTTCCGGTTAACTATACAACTGTATAAGAAATATCGGTCTTTTAACGTAATTTATATTTGTAAAATATCTAGATGGTTTCACCAGTTTGGAACTTTTATCTTGTAGATCAGTAGGCAACAAATCATTTAAGTGGTCAAACACTTCTATAACTCATCTGATTGCTAATATACTACTGCTAGAATGGCGTGAAACGTGGTATTTTTTTATCCTATCTCGCATTCGACCGCATTCCTCTCTTATCTCAAGTACGTGACCTCGACGAGTCGTCTCTTACAAGACAAATACGTCCTCGCCCTTAATCTTGATACCACTGCTGTTTCCCCCCGATTTTTATACACGCTGAAATACAATTTTTCAAACACTCACTCTTTTTTCATCTCCCCCGATTTGCCGGCACGGCGCCTCATACCAGGTGCGGAAAAGACGTATTCTAAGTTACAATTTTCCATTGCTAATTGCAATACTAAGTATGTTCAAAAACGTTTTTCTTTCATAAAAATGTTTTTCTTTTCACAATTTGTCACACACTCGGGTCTCCAAAAACAGCGGCGCCCTAGGCCATTGAATCTTTGGACATGGTCTATACCTCAATTCCACTCTGGATATAGTATGGCATGTACAATTGGTTCCAAAATTTAAACCCGTTCAACCAAAAGATGTAAGGAAAATATTAGATGTTTCGCATTGTATCCTTTTCGGGTTAACCAGATATACATTTTAGTACCCGGTTAAAAGCATCGATTGTCGGCTAGCCGTATAATTGTATAAGAAATATCGGTCTTTCAACGGAATTAGTATTTGTAGAAAACCAAGATGTGTTCATTCAAATACCGCAATTTTGCAGTGGAACCCTAATTGAGAAAACGTGCACAGCTGACGAACGGCCTTTCCGCATCCTGAAATGTGCAGAATTTCTAAAATTATCGGTTCAATACTTCAACCAGTTTTCAAGTTAGGAATTTAGGGTCGGTATTATTGTATTATTCGAGTCGAAATTTTTGCGAATTGATTCTTTTTCGCTAGGAGGATTGTAGAAAATTTAGTTCCACGATTTTCCTCTAATACCATCTCCTTGAAGAAAAATGCCACGGCATAATGCTATCTAAGGACCTCAATATGCTATTATCCTTTCTGGGGAAAATTTACTTTGTAGATTTTAAAAAAAAGTTACTTAAAAGTGGATCATGGTATAAGAAATTTGAGTTGAACAACACTCCAATTAATTGCAATTGGAAGTATGGTGTCTACTAGCATTCACCGACAAGATACACTAACTTTAAGCGCACAAAAAAGCGCACTAAAGTTAAGCGCACAATGCAAATATTCATTTTTCGAAAGAGCATTTGAATTTGAGTTTCTGAAAATCGCGGTGGATATAGATGGCATTATGCAAATATCGCATGTTACTGACAATCACGATTAACTTTCCGCATATATGCTAATTAGGCAGTCGTTGAAGACGCCAGCATTCTGAAGGGTTTGAAGAGGTGCATTTAAATGCTGATACGAAGTGCTTATAATTTTTGTAGAATTATTCTTGATGATATTTTTGTTTCTATGGCTGAAAGAAGACGAATGACGATAGTGAGCGCTGTCGAGCTGTCGGACGCATTAACGCAGGACAGTCAATCAAAGATGTCTCTATTTTCGTTGACGTTGATCATTCTATAATTTCTCGATTACGGAAACAATTACAAACAAGTCAAACAGTTGTCCGGAGACCTGTTCCCGAACGTCTAAGGGCTATCACCCCCTCTGATGATCGGTATATTGCTATAATAGCCAAGCGGAATCGACGAGCGATCTCCACAACTGTTACATCCATGGATGCAGCGGCACTTTATAAGACAATATCTGCCACTACTGTGCACCGAAGGCTCCATGTGAATGGACTGTACATCCGAGTACCACGTTTTTGCGTTCCACTAACCGTCCAAGCTAGAGGGGCAAGATTAAATTGGTGCCGTCAACATGTCAATTGGACTGTCTCAGATTGGTGCAACGTCCTATTTGCGGACGAGTCCAGATTTTCCCTGGAACCAGATGATAAGCATCTAAGGGTCTGGAGAAAGCGAGGCACACGCAATCAAACCAATGACATCATCGAACATCACGCATTCAGAGGTGGCAGCATCATGGTGTGGGCTGGAATTTCAATAAGATATCGCACAGAGCTGGACATCATTAGAGGAAGTTCTGTGACTGCTGCACCGTATCGGGATGAAGTCCTAGACCACATTGCGAGACTCTACGCTGCAGCAGTGGGTGCTGATTTCCACCTTATGGACGATAAAGCCATTTCCTCAGAGATAACATCGTTGACGAATACATGGAAAGTGGGGGCGTTTCTCGTATGGAGTGGTCGGCGTATTCAACCCTGGCTTAATTCAATTGAAAACATTTGGGATGCCCTCGGGCGAGCTGTCTCTGCACGTTTACCTCCTACAGCCAGTCTCAGAGAGTTGGAAACTGCCATATTGGAGGTATGACCATTGCTCGCATCTGCAATGGTTGATCACCTCACTAAAAGCATGAAAAATCATTGTAAAGTTCGTGTAAAGGTCCGGGGCGGTCACATACCATATTAATGTAAGTTTTGTTTTGTTTGTTTGTTTTTAAATATCATTTTTCTAATAGGCCCAAATGTGACGTCATCATATAACGTACGAAAAGTAAACATTTTTTTCATCTTTGTGCATCATTCCCGTTTTCTTTAACGAAAAACACATTTTTTACCTTCATGTACAATTTTGAGTTAATCAAAACCTTACTTTTCAATTTTTGTTGATTTTACTGTCCGTGCTTAACTTTTGGAAGCCAGTGTATTTGAATTCTGAAACACCCTTTATAGAAGTTCAACTTCTTCAAAAGTCAACATAAGTTTCTTCCTAAATTTCCCTATATACCAAATACTTTAGATTGCAGATTTACTCTATATTCTAAATACTTTTCTTTGACTTCCATTCAATATATATTATGCGTAAAGGGAAAGTATAATGTGATGAGGTCAGAAATTCCGACTCTTGGTTTTCGATGAATGCGATGTATAGAAGTTTAACTCCCTCTAAATCCAATAAAATAAGTTTTCTGATAAATTTCTCTCTGCAAACTATCGTGCCCTATGCAAGGCTTCAGAGATTCCTCGGTCTCAACACATGTTATCTAATTTCCAGGTGGAACATCCAACAAGAGCCTGAAATATCATTATGATGCATCTACTCTGTATTTTCATTTTCACTTTGACATGGTCATCTATGCAATGCAGTCACCAACAATGGGAAGTCGATTTCGCCAGGAATTTTGCAGAACGCAAAGGAGAAGGAGTAAGGAACATCATTTATCCAGGTAAGCCAGTTCAAAAAATGAGATTCAATCATAAAATTTCAAAATACTTTATTTTACTTTCCCTGCAATGTATAGTATACGCAAAGGGGGAACTATTGTGATGGGATAAAAAATCCGACTCTTGAGTTTTGACGGGTTTACTCAGTCTGAGCACGTATGAATACAAATAAACCATTTTTTTCCCAACGATGTCTGTCTTTAAGTCCGTGGCCAACTCATTAAACATCAATTAAGCAAATTGAATGGAATTTGGTGCGAATATTCCAATCAATAAATGCAAGAGATATATTTATTTTTACGGACAATAAACCACGTTAGGACCTTCAATTTTTCAAACCCTTTGTTTGTCTAAATTTGATAAAATATACTTATGCTAAACAATATTATAAAAATTTATATTTTATATGCAAATTTTTATTTAAAAGCGAATGACATCATATTTAAGGTGGTAGTACGCTCCCATTTCAAGGTATGGAATTTTTTTTTTATTTACAATGGAAAAAATTATCAAAAAATTAAATAAATGAAACTTGACGTTGGGCTTTCGCCATCGTTAGTGAAAAGTAGCAAAGTTGCATATCCGTCTTTTGCTTTCATCAGGTGAAATTAGAAAAGTTGCAAAGTAAATTACAGTAGCATATATTTTGCATCATTCTTGGTGGCTTCTGATATCTATGTTTTTACTTAATTTATCATACGTCTCTCTGTCATAAGTGCGGCTCCCAATTGTCCTAAAATAACATTTTAGAGACATATCCTATGTCGTGTGTCTGATACAACATGTTTAACCGGATACGAATACTGGGGAAATACATATGACAACCTGGTGTTGATGACATGTCGTACTCTGAAATCAAAGTACTTCTTGTGCAACAGCATAAACAGTTGATTAAATATATCAACCGCTTTCAAATAGCTTCATCTTTTGAGGTAAAAGTATAGAGCAGCCATATCAATATACCAACAAATGCAAAAAAGCGTCTGTCAATAAATAGTTACATCGCACATGAATTGTGGAAGAAATCATTCCCAAGCGAAAAATTCAAAAATTAATTGAAAAAAATCCAGAACATGTATGACTATTTTCCTCTTTAGTTTTTCTATTTTTCCATTTCAAACGATTTTTCTCTGGGTTTCGTGATTCAACTATTCATTGTCAGACGCTTTCTTGCTTTAGCTGGAGTGGATGCTTAGTCTTTTTATCCTGAAGAAAGAGGCCGATTTCCACCTCAAAAACAGGTTGATACATATAATCAACAGTTTATATTGTTACTGACGATGTAATATTACTGACGATGATCAATTTCAGATTATTTGAGACAGCTTTTTGAGAGAATTCTTATACAGGCGTTTCTCACTACGAGTATTTGTTAATAGAACCAGTTTGATTCATAAATTTTCAACCGATTCGAAGTATATACAAAACGACATTAATCCCCTCTTTTTTTTTCTAGGTACTAAATGGTGTGGATCTGGAGACAATGCTGCAAATGATGATGACTTAGGCGAGTATGAGGACACAGACAAATGCTGCCGAACCCATGACAAATGCGACGATATTATGGCACCAGGAGAAACTAAGAATAATATCGAGAACAAGACGCCATACACAGCGTAATCACATTACAACATTTATATAGAATAAGTAAAAAACCGAGGTAATTCTGTAATCAGACAGATTCTGTGACAATGACCCAGGAAGATTGTCTCTTGGGAGGATTTGTAATAGATTATCTCTAGAAGCTCGCAAGCACTAATTTGCAACACAACTTGGAATCATGGATAATGAAACTCTGTAAAGTCCGGTTGTCTCTTTTTAAGTTCCTTTGCATTAGACTTTTTACTTTAGATGCCAATGGTGACTTAGTTCAAACTTTAAGATTTCGACCTTTCGGTCCAAGGGCAATAACACAGCACTGCAATGGATGGTATAAAATGAATATTTATTATGAACTTAATAGAATTCGCAGCATCTGGCTGTTTAAAATAATTGCATATCTGGACAATAAATTTTATCGTACACGTCCAGAAAAATTTACACTTCTACTACATAATACTAAACTTATCTAGCCTTGTGCTCACTCTTATGTGGATATGATCCTTACGCTATTACGCATTGGCATTCTTTCACGAAAAACACACTCAAAGCCACGACCAGAACGAACTCACGTCAGACACAAACCACAACTCCATCCAAGCCAAACCCACTGATATCTCTTCCGTTCTGATACTTACCCTACTCTAAAAGTAGGAACTTACAAAATGCTGATTAGGCCCGTGATTCGTCTAATAATCGAACCAGTTAGGATTGTTTGCTTAAATTAACATAAATTATAATGAAAACTGAGGGAAATAATAATCGAAAGATTATTTAAACCTCACAACTCTCATTTAAATCGCTTCTTTCTCGTTGTGCACTATTCATCATTATTTTCAGAAACAACAACACCAATCATTCAAAATCAACTGTACTGTCGTATAACTACAAATATTTTCTTTATATATATATATATATTATATATTATTACATATATTATTATATATATATATTATATATATATATATATATTCTATATAATATATATATATATATATATATATATTCTATATAATATATATATATATATATATATTATATATAATATATATAATATATATTTATATATATATATATATTATATATGTATATATTATATATATAATATATATATATACACACACACATATATTTATATAAAAATTTGATGTTAATCCTCTGCTCCATATCTGCACTTCGACAACAACTATTTAACAGCTGCATTTTAATGCGTGTTTCAACAACAACCTCTTGCTTGAGAATGACGCACACTTCCTGGGGCATGCGCAGAAACACTACCTTCCAGATACAAGCATTAATACGTTCGGCCGAGTTACAGTTCTCGTACAGTTACGTCAGTCCTATAAATTAATAGTCGCACCTTGTATATATATATATATATATATATATATATATATATATATATATATATATATATATATATATATATATATATATAT
This sequence comes from Amaurobius ferox, assembly GCA_951213105.1. NCBI lineage: Eukaryota > Metazoa > Arthropoda > Arachnida > Araneae > Amaurobiidae > Amaurobius > Amaurobius ferox. Next base: position 93,705,255 of record OX578149.1, on the reverse strand, counting down.
ATATATATATATATATATATATATATATATATATATATATATATATTATATATTATATATATATATATATATATATTATATATTATATATATATATATATTATATATTATATATATATATGGAATATATATATTCCAGAGGAAGTGGAAGTAGCAGTACATACTTTCAGTGAGATATACCCAAGTTATATACAAAAGTAACACTTCGGCAGACGATAATTATCTGAATATTTCGGAAATGTAGCTGGAATATTCATGAACGCCTGTAATTGCGGCTTTTGTTATCAGTTGCCCAAAATTATCAAAGTAGCTGGAAAACATGTGCAAATGTTTCAGAAGGTTTTACAGTGCATATCATATTTTGGAAGAATATAATGAATTATATTTTCAATTAAGAGTTGCAATCCAACTTCTTGTTGCCGTATTTCTAAATTACTGTGGGCCTACTCTACAGCAAAAAGTGAAATATGTTGAGGAACCAGCACAATGTACTTTGCAGTTCTGCGCCTTTCTTGTCTGTCTTCTTATCATTATAAATGTCATCAATGCCAAGTTATGTTAGAAGCACCTTAGAACGCCACAATAAACACAAGATGAAATATAAACGCAATAGCAAGAGAGAAATGCATTTAAAAATAAATATTTTCAGGGAAAATTAAAAAACTCAGCACACTAAATCAATCAGTGAACGATCATATTTGCTGACAATGCAGATATAGTCTAATCCAGCCTTTTCCAACTGCCAAGCATCAATTATACCGGGCCGCAAGAGATTCTCTTTGAAATTGTCATTTTAGTTTTCTAAGCTTATTTTATGAATAAATATTTCGTAGTCGAAATAGTCTAACGAGTATAATATTCATGAATGTGTCAAAAATCTCTGAATCAAAACGTTTGAATAACATCTGTGTAGAAAATGTCAGCGACCAAGCCGCATTTCAATTTGAATATGAATAAAAGCCTGTTCAGTTGACTTGTGTGTTGAATTGCAATGGATAAATATTAACCCCTCTCAATACCGTTTTTTTTTCAAACCGATGTTACTAAAATCAATATATACAGTAAACTATTTTATATTGCATATTACAAATTATTGGTGATAAGAGTGAGATATGCTAATGAAAATCAGCACAAATTAATTTAATGATTTTGGTGCAAGGAAATTACAATATGCAACACGATTTCACGAGTCCAGTCATTGATAACTTAATTAAATGTAATGTTATATTTATCAACATGCCACACCGTAAGTACAAAAATGTATTAATACGCTTTATGATTTTGCCATGATTAATTATTATTACTTATGCTAGTTTAATGCATTAACTTAAAATAATTTCAAAAGTATTTACGAGTAAATTTGTCGGAACTGGACCCTCGTGTTTAAAAAAAATAACTTACCGAGCGGCAGTCTCGCAAAGGCTGAAAAGCACTGATTCCATGCAGAAGAACACATAATATCATCAAAACCTGTCCATTGATTTTGCTATCTGCAATTTATATTGGTCGCTGATGATCTCATAAATCACGGAAACTTTAAAATTCTTAAAGAGGGAGATGGTTAGATGTAAATGGGTTTCCTTAAAAGGATAGTTTCAAAGGAGAGTGCAAACTTTTTCTTGAAAACCTTTAGCAAGAATCCCCACTCTCAAAGTGGTGCTTCCTAGTACATCCAACACTTTGTATACACAATACATGATAATAGATTACAAATAAAAACCTTTCAGTGATATAAACCTCAAACCTTTCTTCCAACTGTCCAGGTTGAATTGCAGATGTGATAAAGCCTTCTACGAGTGCCTTGATGTAATTGACGACATTCCATCCAGAGCCGTTGGCTATCTGTACTTCTCCCAACTGGAAAGCAAATGTTATGAAGAGGAGAATTGCGTACATGGGTAAGTAAAATTGAGTATATGTATAAGTAAATTTATTTTCTAAATCTATATCTATTTTTAAAGAAAGCCCTTATAGTTTTCGAGTAATCGTCTTGTCAAATTAAAGAAGTATTAAAATGCTACGTCTTTCACATTTGCAACGCTTATATCTTAAAAAGCATAGAGAGATAACTGTAAAAAATAGACAAGAATTTGTAACTCTTTGAAAGCCCTATAAGTGTTTGTAATCAGATTTTGGATCGAGTTCCATTTTTCCATTATTACAACAGTTGAATTTTAGTTTACAAAATGTTATTTGTGCAAAACCTTTCTGCTCCATCGAACTGGAGTCACTGCCAATATTTCTTACGTCTGCGTAATGGCAAACACAAGCAGTGTGGGGAATAAACTTGCTGATCAACTTGCAAATCTGGTGACGCTATTGGCGATACTCTTTCTATTCCAGCCCCTTAATCTTTTAAATATCCTTTTATTATAAAAATATATTAATCCTCTTTGGCATCGTGCTGAATCCGTTTGAAAAACAATTTATGAATAAAATTAGAAGTCTGGTCCATATACGCAATAATAAGAACGCTAAATTGCAGACAAAGTTATACCAGCGCCTGCTACAACAATCGGTTAAACAAATTAGAAAACAACTGAATTTGAAAAATATTTCCCTAAGGAAAACTGATAACTACAGAATTGGAAAATATCAATCATTCCTAGAATTTTATATCCCAAACCCGTAATTGATACAACCCAATCAAAAATATAATACTGTTTATTTGCAAAATATATTTTTATATCAATTTCTTTATTACTTAAATTTGACATTGAATAAGAAAAGTGTGCTGTATAAACACAGTTAAATTAATTCTGTTGCTAAGCAACTAAATATTGTTTTCTTCAAAAAAATGTTTTATGGAATATTCGTATACACCATGGATGAACAACTTTATGAGTGCTTCAAGGACGGATTTTGAAAGTGTGTACTGTACCACGAGCCACAGTTATTAATGCAAAGAGGGGAAGAGTGAAGAAGGAACTAACAATAATAATTTAGTTTGAGTGGAGTTATTTATTAAATATTTATCAAACCTTAAAAATCCATGAGGAAGTTACATTTTCCTCCATTCATAAAATTTTTGCAGTCGGGAGTAATTCCTGTTGCAGCAATCCTCAAGATATCCCCCAAATTTTCTCTTGTTTTTAAATTAACCCGTAATTTTGACTTATATTGGTTCACATGTTTACTCACGCACAAATGTGCTTCCAAAGATATTTAAAAATTTTTGGACAACCTCTATAAAATTGTTAAACTTACTGGTGGCCGTAGGCTTTTGTACAAATGAATCACTGCTGGAGAATCGGACACAGCAGAGCAGAGGGGAGATATTTAGAGACGAAATATTAACACGTAATAGCATGAGGGCTAAGTGTGGAAACCCCAGGCCGTCCGACTCGTCCAGAGGACTTGAGTAACAAAGTGGACGACCGGACGAGGGCTAAGTGTGTGAGGTGCATGAGGGCTAAGTGTGTGAGGTGCATTGTAAACTGTGTGAGGGTACAACTAAAACAAGCTCCGCCACTGAAATCAACAAAGCAAAACTTTTAAAATTTTGACTTATTGAATGAATTGAATAATAAATTGAGTAGATTATTACCAATCCCGTCTTTAATAATCCGAACTCTCAATTTTCCGGACTCCGATAGGCGTGATGCATTTCCATGCTTAGTCAGAGGTATCTCCTATGATTTACTTTTATGTATAATTTTTAATTGTCCTGTATTTGTATATAAAAGTTAAGTTTTTAAATGTATCACAAGCTTCCAGGAGAAAAATAAATTGATGAAGATGGCTTTACTAAGTGGCAGATTGGGAAAATTTGTGAAGTAAACTCACTGAACTCTACTATAACTGGACTGAGCATAACCGGTTGCGAGTGGTTATTTTTCGCTAAAATTGAAAGGGAGAAAAAGCGAGAATAAAATGAAACTATTAGTATGTTAAAGTGGCAATTAGATGGTTCCTGATATAATGCAGACAAATCAAAATGAATTATTTTATTACATTTCCTGGAACGGTTAATATTCGAAACAAAATTCTCTTGCAACCAAAGTTTGATATTTTGCATAAACCTTGATTAAATAATTTCTTAAATCATATTTAATTAATAAATTAAATATGCCATAAAAGACAGCGATATGCCAAATATAATTTTTCTAGTTACACCGGATCTCAAGTTATTCCGAAACTCGACTACATTCCTATCATGGCCTGCCCATGACGGACTAAGCCGATAAGGTTTTAACTCCCAAGAATTAAAATATATCACAAAAACAGCTACATACCTAATTTTGATTTTCTAGTTGCTTCGGTTTTTTAGTTAATCCCCAAAAAATAAGTACATTCTTGTAGGAAGAAGACAGACCTGTTTTGACTCAATATGCTTCAAAACTAGTTCATATGCGAATAAGTTTGATTATTGCATCAAGTATGAATAACCACTGTTGAGTGAACTTTAGAAAAGAGTTTGATTTTCAGCTTTATTTGATTAGGTAGAAACTTAAAGCGATTTGAAAATCGAATGCATTCCATACCGGGCCTAGGACGGGTTGTTCCTATAAAGTAGAAAATATAAATAATTAAAATGCACAAGAAAAGCTATGTTATGTGACATTTTATATTGCTACGATTAGTAAAGTTTTTTCGGTTGGGGCCTGAAAGATTTGAATACTCTTATATACAGAAATACTTTGGTTAGAATTAATTTAAAAGTTGTAATAATATTGTTACTTATCCAATAGCATCCAAAAAAGCAAAACATATGCACATTTATTAGATGTTCATATTCAAATGCAACAAATGCTTCAGATACCTTTTATTAAACGGAATAAAATTGAATAGACACTATACGATACTCTATAGAGTATTGTGGCTGGAATACGATACTCTGTACTATAGAATTTAGTGACTGGAATGGTACTCTATACGCTGTATTATAGAGTATATACGAGTAGAGCACTACGGGGAATTTGAGGCGACTTTTGTGGTGTTCAATTTCAACGTACATTTACGTCCAAAGCGCAGTCTAGTTAGAGTGCAGGTCAGTGCGTAGACCAGGCTTTAACAGATGAAAAAATCATCAATGGTGTTCAAGGAGAAAATGAAGAAGGGTGGTGAGCAAAAGGATATCGCAGAGGCACGGAGCACGAAGATTTTTCACAGACGAAGATTTTGCCCAAATACCTATTTTCGTGATACTAGATTGAAACTTTTCAGTTAGTAATGTTTAGTATAAAGCCATTGTAACAAGCTTTTTCTTTCAGAACTGACGGAGTTTGTCAAGAGTCAGGAACTGATCCCTCAGCAATCAAGTTTGCATGGGTAAAGCCTAAGTCCTTCAATTTATTCTGGAGGTGAACTCAACCAGTTTTACACTTGTAATGTGCGAGATAAATGCCACCCATTCTATTCAATTGCTTTAAAATACTGTTGAACAATAAATTTCTCTTGAAACTCGTCTCCATGCTATTCACTGATTTAATCTATGCATTAAGAAATTTTTCATATAGACTTAAGCAAGCAAATATAAGAGTACTGTTAAAAAAATATGATGTGGGTAGCATATAGCTTATACTACAGACTCAAATTCTTTCTTTGTTCTTTGTCTATAAACATTTATTTTTCTTGTATTGCACCTTTCGTTAGTGTCTCCAATTTTTAAAAAGTTTGCAACCTTGTTTCTAATTATCCACCAAACCGCTTTCCATATTTTTTGGAATATATCTTCAATTCTATAATCTGTAGGTCATGACAAAGCCCGATTCTTGATGTTCGACCTCAGTCCTCAGTTATCAGATGTTAAATTTTCCTTCATGTAAAGCCAATGGGGAATTCATGTCCGACTGTCCATTCAGAATTTAACATTACGTAGGATTGTATTCGCTTCACTGATATGCAACTGAAGCAGTAATTAAAATTATGACCGCAAAGTAAAAATCCGATGTATGCAGCACATGACTTTCCCTACCTAATACATGTATTTCACTTCTTTTAATGCGAAATAATGATGAGCAAGATCCATGGTGCAATGTTTTTAATCACTGAATGATAATATGTGACATAATTACTAAATGAACTTATATTTTGCGCAAATATAACTTGACGATTAAAAGTATTACTAACATCTATTAAGCAATATAATCCATTATATCAAGATATGTTAATTATAATTTCATCAATTTGACATCCATTTTGTAACTTTATTGTCATTTTTGAATAGTTGACGACTCTATCGTCAGTTTCCCCCCATCCCCCCAGAAAAAAAAATCCTGTAGATGTGATGTTACATATTTAATAAAACTTACACTGCCGTTCATTTTAAGTATTTTTGTAGAAACATGAAAATTGTATTTTTTTAGATACATGAAAAACATGCGATATCTCGGGAAACGTTCAAGCCAGCGTTCCAAAGTTTGTGTCATTCGATTTAGAATAAAAAATTAAGTAAATATTGATTATGTATTTAAAATTAACACTGTAGGGTTCAAATGTATTCATGAATCGCAGTAATCTTACCAAATTCGTTCGTAACGCTCTATTCGTACGTTAGATATCGCATTCAGACTCACACACGCACACACACATAATCACGCAAACACACACACATAATCGCACACACTCATAAACACAGAGAGAGACAGACAAAACGTACGATTCGAGTTTACTGATGCTTGAAACGTGCTCTTTCGTAGAAATTCGAATTCGCATTTTCGACCCCCATCACAATACTTACTCTATACATTATATTATATACGTATGTACTGAAGGTAATACATCCGGTGAATACTATAAGAATAATTACTATAAGAATAATCCATTTGTGTGTCTGTCCATTTGTAACACTTGCCGAAAATTTTTGGGGACGAATTTGACGGGATATCACCAAATTGGAAGCTTTTATAAAAGTATTTTGAAAAGTATTTTTAAAGCTTTTAAAAAATATTGCCAAATTTATGAAATTTCACAAAATTGATAAAAATATCGCCAAATTATTAGAAGTGATGCTAAATCAATGAAAATGATCACTGATGAAAATTCAGTACTGTTACGACATATAACTCTGGAAACGTGGATGTACTCTCAGGATACAAAAACGAATCCAAATTTTCTGATAAATATAATTTTTATCTAAAAACACTTCTAAGTTTAATAAGATACAATATACAGTGAATGACTCAATAACTCTCTTACAAGAGCAGAAAGCAAATGTCAGATGCAATAAAACAGCAATTAAATACTCACCTAATTCATAGAATAGCGGATACTATTCTCAAAGCACTGACATATCTCACAATTCAATTTAGCTCATATCAAGGCAACACTGTCCAACTGAGCGATGACTTCTTGATATTCATTCTCTTCATAGAAAGTTCTACAAAGTGCTCGGTATCATCGAAACTAATTTTTATTTCTCAATAATTTCAGTGTATTCGAAATCTCATCAAAACCCGCCAAGTTAGTGATATTTCGTGAAATATGGTACTCATGTCCCTAAAAAGTATGGTAAACCTACTTTTTCGTAATAGGAATGGTTGCCTCTATTGGTTGTTTTACTTTGCAGATAGACAACGTACAGTAAAACGTTTTGCTTATTCGTAACACTGCCCCCTCTTTAAGACTGCACATATCGGGCAGCATCAACCTTCTGTGGTTCATAATATGGGACTAATATGTCGATATGGACGGACGAAGATATGAATTCGGCACATTGGTCAATAATTATGAAAGCAACTACGATAGAAACTTGAAATTTTGTGCAAGTGAGGAAATTTGATAAATCTAACAAAGCCTTCCATAACTCTAAGCATTTAACAACAAAATAAGAAACATTTAAAATTCAGTAATTATATAACTGTGTATATTACTTTTCGGAACATATTTTTTGTGACACCGTAGATTTTGTAATTAATTTTCCATCAAATATCCAATTAAACCTTCTTAAAATATTTTACTGAATTCGTCATGACCGATGGTTATCTGTCTGGGAGTCTGGTTCATTGTTTTGATGGCATGTTTAACTTATTTCCCTACGTCCTAAAGATCTGAAACTTGCTAAACAGCTTTGCTCAGTCTAACATTTTAATATATAACACTTTGGCGGATCCTCGAAAAACGAAACCAGCATTTCTCTACGAAATGTGCCGCGAAAAAACTCTTTTGCTCCACATAATCTTATTATTGTAAGTAGGGCCCGATAAATATATATATATATATGTATATATATATATATATATATATATATATATAATACATATATATATATATATATACATACATACATATATATATATATATATATATATGTATATATATATATATATATATATATATATATATATATATATGTATATATATATATATATATATATATATATATATACATATATATATATATATATATATATATATATACATATATATATATATACATATATATACATATATATATATATACATATATATACATATATATATATATACATATATATACATATATATATATATATATATATATATATATATATATATATATATAATGCATAAAGAGAAAGTAAAAAATGGAAAAAAGAAGGAAGGCTTAGCGAGTAGCTTACTTAAAGGCGGTAAGGGGTTGTGACCTTACACCCCTGTTATCAACATGCATGTCATAAATGCCGCGGCATTCCACTCCTGGACGCCAGCGCTGGTTGAAGCCAACCTCCGAAGTGACAATAACAATTATCACAAGACCTTCGGAGGTTGGCGTCAGCCAGTGCTGGCGTCCAGGACTGCAATGCCGCGGCATTTATGACATGCATGTTGACAACTGAGGTGTAAGGTCACAACCCCTTATCGCCTTTAAGTAAGCTACTCGCTAAGCCTTCCTTCTTTTTCCATTTCTTACTTTCTCTTTATACATTTTATATTTATATCGTGCATAGTATTTGCAGCTGCTGTGTGCATAAATGCTATATCACTAAAATAACTTTAATAATTTCCACTTTTATAATTTTTATTATATATATCTATATAAATAAAATTGAAAATCTGTCTGTCTGTCTGTTTGTCCCATCATCACGGGAGAACGGCTGAACCGAATTTGATGAAATTTTGTGGGTAGCCTAGAAATAGCCCCACTTAAAATTTAGTCTATGTTTGAAATTTCTACGACCAGTGGTTCTCGAGATATTAGTAAAAAACGAAACTTTCGTTTATCTCATCATCACGAGAGAACGGCTGAACCGAATTTAATGAAATTTTGTGGGTGGCCTTGAAATAGCCCCCCATAAATTTTGCCCAAGTTTCGAGTTTCTAAGACCAGGAGTTGTCGAGATATTAATGAAGAACGGAACTTTTTTTATAGGAGTTCTACTCTCCAACTCCGTGGTTTATCCAAACGCAAAGGATAAAAATCGTTTGTTTAAAACGTCAAAGGGAATTAAAACTTTATTTTTGAGTTTGATGCAGGATTTTTGCATTAAATAGTCACTATCTGAAAGCATGAATTGTTTGAAACATGAATTTAAATGGAAAAATCTACCTCCATGTTTTGTATTTCACAAGCTTTTACTCAACGATTAGAAGTATAAAGATTTTAAAATGGTTATTTAATTTCGCATTTTATGAGGAAGATTCTATCTTATATCGTGTTGCTCGGCCAAGGAATGAAATTAAATATGTTTGCTAATGATTATTATTATTTTTTCGATTTGAATATTAAATAAATGGGTATTAAAATATATCTTATAAGTGAACGGTTTGATTTTTTTTTAATTATATTAATTGCGAACTGCATACACCACTTTCATTTATTTTAGCAAAGAGGTTTTAAGCTTATATATTGTGTTTAGCTAATAAACTCATATTTTGTTTACCCAATAAATTCATTTATCCAATTGTTTAAACAGAAAAAGAGTAGAATGGGTATATCTTCTAACAATATTTTAGTATTTTCATTTAGTATATGCAAACTGGATCACGATATTTTATTCAGATCTGCGAATTTAGAGCTACGAATTTGGCTGGATATCGCTAACTTGGCAAATTTCTTAAAAGTTACCAAATTGATTGAAATATCCCCAAATTGATAAAAATGACGTAAATCAATGAAATTTATTTTGTTTTCTTAAAAGAAAGTACTGAAATGGTGTTTCTTTAGCATTTGTCTGTCAGTCCAACAGTTACTTAGTAACACATTTAGCGAATTTTTAAAATGTCACCAAATTGATAAAAATATTTATAAATCCATAAACATAATTTGAAATTGATAAATTGCCCTAAATAAAGGAAATTGTGTTTTTTTAGGGGATAATATTTTGATGATGGTTCGTCAATTTATCGCCAAGTGGGACTGTCAGATCTACAGTCCCACTTGGCGATAAATTTGGCGATTTTTTAAAATGTCACCAAATTGATAAAAATATTTATAAATCCATAAAAATATTTTGAAATTGATAAATTGCCTTAAATAAACGAAATTGTGTTTTTTTAGGGGATAATATTTTGATGATGACCCGTCAATTTATCGCCAAATGGGACTGTCAGTTCTACAGTCCCACTTGGCGATAAATTTGGCAATTTTTTAAAATGTCGCCAAACCTTCATTAGAGATATTTAGACGATATTTTGACCACCAATTTATTTGAAGCAAATCATAACATGTCGCTTAACAAAGGATTTAAATTTAATGTGTTTATGAGGAAGAAGATTTTTATTAAATCTTTTCCGATTTTAATGATGAAGATATGTATATAAAATAAATTTCATTGCCATCATATTTTTGACTGGATAATATCAATTACGATCTTCATGTTTAAACATTATTATTATTGATGTTTTCTGGGATTGTTGATTCAGAGATTATTGATATGTTCAATTTCTTATGGCATTGTTTTATTGCGGCAAAAATTGTTGAAACTCATTGTACGTTGTACGAGTAATCTTCTACAAATGCACGGGTATATCTTCTAATCTAAGATAATATATAAGTAGTACATGTATATTGGCATATATTGGAATCAAGCCTTCCGGTATGAAGATGGCAGGGATTATTGATATTTTTAATTTATTAAGTAATCTGTTATATATTGGTAAAAAATTTTCAGACTACATATTATAATACGGGTAATCTTTTACTAACACTAGGACATATCTTCTAATCTATGACATTATAAATAGTACGGGTTTATCTTCCCATATAATTTTAGCACTTTCATTTGGGCACATATTGGAATTAATTATTGCTTACTGATTTAAAGATTACGGATTTATTGATATTTTCAATTTATATATGTAATCTACTAATATAGGTTATATCTTCTAATATTCGCGTATATAAGTAGTACGGGTCCCATACAATACGCTATTATTTTGCATATATTGATTCAATTTCATACTTTTTATAAATTTGCTTACAAAAAGGCCAGGATATTTTATTCTTCAGATCTACCCGTGAAGATAATTTTGAATAACGAGAACAGCCATTCCTTAACTTCTTTTTAGGAGCATTATGTTAAATATTTTAACAGAATATTTTGATTAAAAATTCCATTTAGTATACTATAGGAATTTGCACATGATTGTGAATTTTAAGTTTATTTATATTATATACTCCGTATGAAGAACGGGTATGCTGCTAGTATATATATATATATATATATATATATATATATATATATATATATGTATATATCCACATGGTGGATATAAATAAAAAGGGATTCAAAAAGGAGAATATCACGAGGGTTATTACACCGAATCAGAAGGAAAGTCTTTTCAAGAAGAGGCTTAAAATTATCTTTAACAACAAATTGAGCAAGAGCTGTAGAAAGTTTACTATCCCTGACATCCGGGCATGTTCTGCTAAACGGATACCAACGGTGCGTTTAGTACTTCTAATATAAAATTTAAAATTACCATCGGTGGACAACAGGGGAACAACATACACCCCAGCAAAGCTTTTAAAGTCATCCCTATCACCCAGTTTATCAGACCGAATACGGTTAAATAAAGAAGAAATATTAGAATGTGCAGGTCTGAAATCAAACTCAGAGCAAAATTGGATAAAGGAGCGGAAAATCGTAGAATTGTATGGAAAACTAGACCTATAAGTCAAACGGTCTTTTAAGGCAATAAGTTTAGTATCAAAAAGGGTATATTTATGACGAACTTGGAAGAAAACCTTATAAATAAACTCAAAGGAGTAGGCAGCCTCACGGCCAACGCCAAAAATAAATTCAATTTAATCACTTAAAGCAGAGATAGATGAACAAACAGTAAAAGCGCGATTAAAATAAGCATAAAAAGAAGCTTTTTTAGAGGAAAGAGGATGGTAAGAATTTGCAGGAATACAAGAATTAGTAAAAGAAGGTTTACGGAAAACCGAGGTTTGAAAACCAGTAGCTGAACGTGTGACCAGTATATCAAGAAAAGGCAAAGAACCATTAGCTTCATGATCGACAGTAAAATTGATAGAAAGGTCTTCCTCTTTGGGATTATGCTTGATTGCCCCCCCCCCCTTTTTTCGATTTCTGTAATTGAATTGTAATTTAATATGCTATTCTTTTGTTGCAAAAAAGTATTTTTGAAGAATTGTTTACGGTTTATCCTTATCTAGACGTAGATTCTTTTGTGGATTGTATTTACGCAAATTTTGTCGCTATATCTGGTCTATATATGAACGATTCAAACTTTATTTCCGTGTAGCCACTGATGAAGAGCATACTTATGCTCGAAAGGGCTATGGCCTGTTTTAAACTTTTGTACGTCTTAAGGAAGTGAAATAAAGACCTTCTGTTATGGATGTGTGTTTAATTTTGCTATTTTAACATCAGACGTGATGCCAAATTATTTATTTATTCTTCAAATAAATTAGTGAATTCACAATCTAGTTAGTTTTCCATCTATTCAAGGGAGTGACAATCTTACTTTCTTTTCTTTTCTTTTTTTCCCTACGGAGTGGAGGCCATATCGACCATGAGCCCTCTGGCAGCCCAATAAAAACCAGCCTTGCTATAAAAGTTGTCAAGAGAACAATTCATAAAAGAAAGCGCAGGACAGCTTGTCAGATGATTAAAATCCATAATGGCGTCAGTAGAACAAAGAACACAGTCAGGCAAATCAACCACGCCAATACGATAGAGGTGTCCTTGAAGAAAATCATGTCCAGTTAAAAGTCTAAATTTTGCAGTGAAGACAGAGCGAGGAAGGCCCATAGGGACCTGAGAATGCAACAAAGAATTCCAGGCCCTACCCATTGCAGCTTCAACTTGATTGTCACGGAGGGACTTTTACAATCTGTCTTCAATAATTCCACAAATCCGTTTGTAAGACAATGTAAAAAGAGGCTGATGTAGCTTGCATCCATTCTTTGCCAGGAAGTCAGCCTTTTCATTTCCAGGGATATTGCAGTGACTCGGAATCCATTGAAGAACGACTCCCCAGTCAGACGAAATTGTCTGGCTAAAAAGCAACTTTGTTTCTTCCACATGGTGTGATTCACCTACTACATGTGAGACAATAGCCAAAATTGCAGACTGTGAGTCCACAAAGAAAACAACTTTCCTAAGTGGTGTACACATATTTGGAAGGTTAAGAATGGCCTGCTTAATGGCATCAATCTCAGCATCGAAATTTGTGGCACCTAATCCTACAGCATAAGATTCCTCAAAAAAACCTCACAAAAAAGGCCAGCTCCTACTGCATCCTCCATTGCAGAACCATCAGTATAAATATGGAGCCAGTCATTTTTTGGGTAGTTAGTGGCGATGGTCTCCAAGGAATAGGCTCTGAGGACCTCTGGTATATCATCATTTTTCTTTTCAGTTGTGCCAATTGTAATGTGATAAGTAGGGACTCCACGATTTGGAGGATGTCCATTACAAAAAGGTTAACAAGAATTGGGAGTTATATTGTAATTATTCATGAGCTCCTCAGTCCTTGACAAAAAAGACGAGTGAGTTTTTAATCTCAAGTTAGAAGGGATATAGATCTGCCAATGGTGTAAGTCAAGGCCCTTGCATTTTCCGTAAAGCTTCAAGAGCTGTTTCTCCCTTCTTAACTTCAAAGATTCAATATTCGTTTGAATCTCCGTAGCAGTGATAGGGGTAGAGCCAGCTCCACCAGTTATAAGTCTAAGAGCTTTTTTTTGTGCCAAATCGACTATTTTAGAGCAGGCATTTGATGCTGTGGCGATAAGCTTTCCTCCATACTCTAAGACAGGTCTAACATAAGTCTTATAGGTAGTCGACAAAGTATCAGCCGAGGAGCCCCAAGTGATGCCAGAAAGTCTGTTTAAGAGTCTCAATCTGTCAATGCCTTTTCCTGCCATATCCTCAGCCTGTTTTCTCCACAAGAGTTTACTATTCAAGACAAATCCGAGGTAGCAATAGGAGTCAACCCGGTTTAAAACATGATGATTGTAGTATACATGTATCCGGTGATCCTTGGTAAACAAGGTAAAAAGCTGACAAACTGTCTTATCAGAATTTACTGTCATGAGATTATCACAGCACCAGTCCCCCAAAACCCCCAGAGCCTCATTGACTCTGTTGTTTAAGACAGAAATGTCAACACCAGTAGTATAAATAACTATATCATCTGCAAAAGCCAGGCATCTAATTCCAGTAACCCTAGTCAAATCACAAAGTCACCTAGTCATTTATCATAACATTAAACAAAGTACAGCTCATGACAGCTCCCTGAGGCAGACCATTCCGGAGCTGTACATATTTGGAGAAGGTAGACTGGTATTTAACACGAGCCATTCTCTGAGAAAGGATGGACTTAATCCAGTTTAACATATTTCCCCTAACTCCAAAATCCATCAGTTTTTCAATGAGTTCCTTCCGCCAAACCCTGTCATAAGCATTCTTAAAGTTCACATAAACCGCCAGCGTAGATTGTTTTTCATGGAAGCCATCTTTAATACATTGAGAAAGAAAAGTCGCCTGTTCAATTGTACTTCTTTTTCTTCGAAAACCCTCTTAAAAATCAGAGATAAGCTTCCTCTCTTCAAGATAAAAATTTATTCTATTTGTAACCATTTTCTCCATCAATTTCGAACAAGCATTGGTTAGAGAAATAGGCCTATACCTTGAAGGACTCTCAGTAGGCTTACAAGGCTTCAAGAGAGGGACAATAGCAGCTTTTTTCCACTCGACAGGAACATGCGTCTTCCAAACAATATTATAAAACTCAAGAAGAGTTTGTTTGGCACTTTCTCCCAAGTTCAAAAAGAATTCGCTTGGGAGGTCGTCAGGTCCAGAGCTCTTTCCGAGTCTGGTCTCATGCATTGCTCTGTGCAGTTCATCAACAGTAAAATCATTATTAAAAAGAATTTCGTCAGTATAGCTAAGGCAGCCAGCAGGTGATTGCCCAAGAAGTTTAGCGTGTTTCCTGCAATGTAGTCTGCACACAGAGGCAAAAAACTTCGCCTTTTCTTTATTATTGCGGGAAGTTTTTCCATTATTAGTAAGTGGTTCGTTCTTATTAGAGGTTTGTTCATTATTCAAAGAAGACAAGTATCGATATGCCCGCAAACCAACTTTTCTAAAATCAAGTTTTGACACAAAATCCTTAAAAGATTTTCGCTTTGCTTCCCTTATGGCTCTCTTAAGGACAGCTTGTGAGTGTCGAAGAGCAACATTATTTGCAGTACTTCCTGAAAGTTCTACTCTCAGAAAGGCTTCATCTCGTTTTTTCTTTAGAACAGAGAGATCATCAGTCCAAAAAGGTCTGTATCTTCTAATCTTTCCTCTAGGGATGGATTCCTGGGCACAGGCTCTAATAGCCTCAGCGATAAAATCATTACATTTATCGGGATTAGAATAGTCAAGTTTTTCCTGGACAAGTAAACTATTCGTCAGAGAAGAGAACTTCTTCCAATCAGCTTTTTTCAGATTCCAACGAGGGCACACATCCCCAAAACAGTGGGAATGGTGAGAGTCAAAAGAACGCTTCACCTTCAAAATCCTGTGTCCATGGCCACTACAGGATTCCAACAAGTCCAGGGAAACCCCAGAAGATAAGTTTGAATGGTACATTACAAGGTCGGGTTTGTTTTTTCTCCTTTAAAAGAAAGAAAAGTATGTCCATGTATAGGGTGGAGAGTCGCAGCAGTAGAGTCCAGGAAATCCTCCAGAGCCCTACCTAATCTATTTACCTGGCTATTATAGCCCCATCTAGGTGAATGGCAATTGAAATCTCCAGTAATAATTGTGTGTTTATCAAGGGCTCTTTCCATAATAGAAGTCAGAGGTTCATTCTCAGGAGGGTTATAAACAAAGATATACTTAGTACATCTGTTTTCCTTCCAAACGATAAGTTCTACTCCTTCAAACTTGTTATCTTGCATGGAGTGCAGGATCTTAAAAGTACAGGTATGGGAATATTTACCTCCAATTATAATGCCCGAGGCAATTTGTCGTGATCTTGGCAAAGAGTACAATACAAAGTTTTGGCATCCATAAAACTCAAGAGCATCCGTGGAAGCGCCAGCCTCAACAATAGCGAAGACATCACAATTTTCTCTTGTCAAAATGGTCTTAAACTCGCAATATTTAGTGCTAGACGGACCACCTGCATTCCAAAAAAGGGCAGAAATGACAGTCGCGTCCTGGCCCTGAGAAAGACCCTTTCTTCTATTAATAACAGGCATAATCACAACTGGGCTGCAGTGACGAAAAAGTGTCTCGTTTAGTTACCAAAAGGCGTTCCAGGGGGCACCACAAGGAGGCGAGACACATCACCCCCCCCAATCTTACTTTCTATCGCCCTAGACAGTCAAACCTACCCGAAAGTGTAAATTATCTGTTTAGGCAGCCTGGACAAGCTAGCCCAATTTAGACCGGAACATCCACAATGACCGTACCTTCCTTTCCCTACCACTAATCTCTCGGAATGACTTTTGAAGCATTTAACGTACCCAGGATACTTTGAGCAACGCCGGGAATCGAACTCAGATCCTTCAAGTGTCATCCCCAAGCGTTAACGACTGAGCTATCCCGTCCCAATGAGTAATAATGAAAATTTCCCTTTAATGTATTCAAATTATCAGGGATGTGCAGCATTGTGGTATTTACTGGTTGCCGTATCTATATTATGTGCCATTTTTATTGAAATTTTTCATTATTTCGTTCATTTCCTACTTCCAAATTTTCATAAAAGAAAAGTTTCAAATATTTATTTAATCTTGCAACCCTTAAAAATCGACTCATGATCCACATTTGGGCCAATCGCTGTTCTGTAATTAAAATGCAGGGTTGACAGCTGTTAAAAGTGGCCGACTTTACAATAAATATTAATCCTGATTAATCATTTAATGAGATAATATGTAATGTCTTCGAGAAACACGTCTCTAAAAACACAAAAATGTCTTATGTGGCCGCACATGACTTTTCTTATATAATGCAATGGCTTTACTTCTTTTGCAATGAAAAAATTATTTATAATATTGCAAAGAACGTTGTCCCAACCGGGAATTGAAACTAGATCTACGAACTGGCCAGGCGACGCTCTACCATTGAGCTACTGGGGACGAAATTGCAAGCTCTTAAGCTCACATTGTCCAAATGGATGGATAAGATCTATGACACACTGTATTTAACGTTAAATTGTACATTTTTCGATTTTCCGGAGGACAACAATCAAAACTTTTTCGTACCCAATTTACTTATATTTTGTGAAACTCTAATATTTATCAGTATTCCTTTGATCTTCAATAAGCATTATAGTCCATTTATTAAAATATGTAAATAATGATTTCATAAATTAAGCGTTATTTTTATTAACTTGCGTTATTTTTATTAACTTGGCGTTATTTTTATTAACTTGGCGTTATTTTTACAATTGCGATGTTTGTCAATCTGGGGCTAAATATTGATAAGTTAGCGATATGTCATTAGGTTATTCACCAAGTTCGCTAAATGTATCGTCAAGTGTTGCAAACAAATGGGGGAAAGAGGTTTCTAATAGGACTATACTAGAAGGTATGCCCGTCATATGACGGAATAAAAAATCTGATGTGGGCAACACATGACTTTCCTTATATAATGTAATGAATTTACTACTTTTACAATAAAAAAATATGTTTCACTTATAGTAGATACTTATATTCTTTCCAAGATATTGAATTTTCGACAATTAGTCGTCATTTTCATTGATTTATCGTCTTTTTTATTCATTTAGCGAGATTTTCGTTAATTTAGCAACATTTCAAAATATCGCCAAGTTGGCGACATACCGCCAAATTCGTCGCCAAAATCTCGCTAAGCGTTATGGACGAAGAAATCAGTTATTCTTATAGCAGATAAATACTTATTGGCGTTCAAATACAAAAGTATTACTCAAAGTATCTTTTTTCATGAATGGAACGAGCTAGATCAACGAGAATGATGTCACCCAATTTATCGCATGGTATTACATATGAAAAGTGAACATGTTTCTCAATAGGAAATATTTTTTTTTATTTTATATAACTTTTTGATAATTTTTTTGAAAAATGTGCAATATCTCGAGAACGGTTCGCGTTAGCGTTCTAGAATTTATGTCAATCGTTTTCTAATGAAAAATTACATAAGAAATGTCTATTTGCGTAACTTTATTAGCGATTTTGATTTTTTGACGATTTTTTTCAAAATTTCACGCGAAAATTTAGGGGGGTTCTGAACATTCGATTGCGTATAAAAACAATAGGCTTCCAGTGTTTACGGATTGGGATTTTTGTACGAAATTTCGTTCAAATCGGTCCATTCGTTCGTCAGTTATCGTCTCCAGAGACTCACTGACACACACACACACACACACACACACACACACACACACACACACACACATACTTTCACACACACACACACACACACACAGACATCACTTCAAAAGATGTTTGATTCGTGATCAGGGATGCTTGAAACGTGCTCTCCCGTCGAAAACTCGATTTCGAATTTTCGACCCCGTCACAATACTTTCCTTATACATTATGTATATAAGGAAAGTAATAGGTTTTTCTTATAGTAGATACTAATATTCTTTCCAAGATATTGAATTTTCGACAATTAGTCGTCATTTTCATTGATTTAGCATCATTTTTATCCATTTGGCGAGATTTTCATTAATTTGGCAACATTTCAAAAAAGTCGCCAAGCTGGCGACATTCCGCCAAATTCGTCGCCAAAATCTAGCCAAGCGTTATGCACGAAGAAAAAAGTTATTCTTACAGCAGATAAATGACTATTGGCGTTCAAATACAAAAGTACTATTCAAAGTATGTTTTTTCATGAATGGAACGAGCTAGATCCACGAGAATGATGTCACTCAATTTATCGCATGGTATTACATATGAAAAGTGAACATGTTTCTCAATAGGAATTTTTACTTTCCTTATATACATAATGTATAAGGAAAGTATTGTGACGGGGTCGAAAATTCGAATTCGAGTTTTCGACGGGAGAGCACGTTTCAAGCATCCCTGATCACGAATTAAACATTTTTGAAGTGATGTCTGTGTGTGTATGTGTGTGTGTGTGTGTGTGTGTGAAAGTATGTGTGTGTGTGTGTGTGTGTCAGTGAGTCTGTGGAGACGATAACTGACGAACGAATGGACCGATTCGAACCAAATTTGGTACAAAACTCACAATCCGTAAACACTGGAAGCCTATTGTTTTTATACGTAATCGAATGTTCAGAACCCCCCTAAATTTTCGAATGAAATTTTGAAAAAATCGTCAGAAAATCAAAACCGCTATTAAAGTTACGCAAATAGACATTTCTTAAGTAATTTTTCATTAGAAAACGATTGGCATAAATTTTAGAACGCTAACATGAACCGTTCTCAAGATATTGTGCATTTTTCAAAAAAATTATGAAAAAGTCACATAAAAAAAAAAAAATCCTATTGAGAAACATGTTCACTTTTCATATGTAATACCATGCGATAAATTGAGTGACATCATTCTCGTGGATCTATCTCGTTCCATTCATGAAAAAATATACTTTGAATAATACTTTTGTATTTGAACGCCAATAGTCATTTATCTGCTGTAAGAATAACTTTTTTCTTTGTGCATAACGCCTGGCGAGATTTTGGCGACGAATTTGGCGGAATGTCGCCAACTTGGCGACTTTTTAAAATGTTGCCTAATTAATGAAAATCTCGCCAAATGGATAAAAATGATGCTCAATCAATGAAAATGACGACTAATTGTCGAAAATACAATATCTTGGAAAGAATATTAGTATCTACTTTAAGAAAAACCTATTTTTTTACTGAAAAGTAGTAAATTCATTACATTATATAAGGAAAGTCATGTGTTGCTCACATCAGATTTTTTTTTTTATGTGACTTTTTCATAATTTTTTTTAAAAATGCACAATATCTCGAGAACGGTTCATGTTAGCGTTCTAAAATTTATGCCAATCGTTTTCTAATGAAAAATTACATAAGAAATGTCTATTTGCGTAACTTTATTAGCGGTTTTGATTTTTGACGATTTTTTCAAAATTTCATTCGAAAATTTAGGGGGGTTCTGAACATTCGATTACGTATAAAAACAATAGGCTTCCAGTGTTTACGGATTGTGATTTTTGTATCAAATTTGGTTCGAATCGGTCCATTCGTTCGTCAGTTATCGTCTCCACAGACTCTCTGACACACACACACACACACACACACACACACACAGACATCACTTCAAAAATGTTTGATTCGCGATCAGGGATGCTTGAAACGTGCTCTCCCGTCGAAAACTCGAATTCGAATTTTCGACCCCTTCACAATACTTTCCTTATACATTATGTATATAAGGAAAGTAAAAATTTGCAAAACATTACCTCCAAATTAGAGTCATTTTTATCAATTTGACGATATTTTCATCAATTTTGCTGCACTCTCCTTAATTTTGCAATATTAAAAAAGTCTCCAAGTTGGCGAAATCTGGCTGAAAATATTGTATTTTCATCAATTAGTCGCCATTTTCATTGATTTAGAGTCATTTATATCGATTGGCGAAACTTTCGTTAATTTGGCAACATTTAAACAAATTTATCGCGTGATATTACATATGAAATGTGACATATTTCTCAATAGTTAACAATTTTTTTTTATTTTATGTGATTCTTTGATAAATTTATTTTGAAAATTTGCAATATATCAGGAACGATTCTTGCTAGAGTTCTAAAGTTTATGTCAATCTTTCCTAATGAAAAATTGCATAACGAATGGTGATTTGCGTAACTTTATTAAAGGTTTTGATTTTTTGATGATTTTTTCAAAATTTTACTCAAAAATTTTGGGGGGATTCTGAATATTCGATTGCGGTTAAAAGCAATAGGCTTCCAGTATTGATAGATTGCAAATTTTGCACCAAATTTCATTCCAATTGCTCCATTAGTTCGTGGGATAGCGTCCCCACAATCTCACTGACACATAAACACACACACACACAGACTCACACACACACACACACACACAGACACGCGCACACACGCACACACACACACACACACACACACACAGGTATGAACTGAAAACTTACTTCTGATTCGTGTTCAAGGATGCTTGAAACATTCTCTCGTCGAAAACTGGAATTCGAATTTTCTTATACATTATACTTTTCTTATACATTGTATTATTTATATACGGAAAGTAATACTAGTTCAGAACTTATTTTTTTAAAGCGAATTTCAAAGATTGTTGTAACTAATGTCAAACGTACACCTATCGCTTTATTCTGATACGTTTGACATTACTATCCAAAAATATTGAATCAGCATATGTTTTTTTGAACACAATGCCCGTCAGTTTTAAGATAAAAAACAGATGTTTCAAAAATCCTCAAAAGGCAAATGGTATAAATTAGAAGATGTATCTGTTACTTATTGCAGAAAGTTCGAGTTTTGAGAAATTGGCATTACATTAAGAGATTTGTCAGTACTAAAGAGTCTTTCTGAAATTTTGGTAAGTGCAAATTCTTTAGAAATAATATGTAAATAAATGAAAGACGGCGATATCATTGATAATTAAGATGATAGTACAAAATCAAACAATTGGCATAACAAGTATAACAAGATAAAATTAACCTATGCATGACAAGCATAACAAGATAAAATTAACCTAAGCATGACAAGCATATCAAGATAAAATGTACATATACATAACAAGATAAAATTGCCAAAAATTATTTTTGATGTGAATAGTATCAGTGCTTGGGGTATCTTTAGAGAAATCGGAACGTTACAAAAATTGTAAATACTATTGACGATTATATCTCCAAACTTATTATATAAAAATGCACAATTTTAACTTGTTTTGAAGGAAATGTGATACAGATTATGAATATATGAAATTAATTTTTATACTTTACTATTTTGAACTTTTTATTTGTCCAAAAATATTTAAAAATTATTTATCAGAGCAAGGTTTTTTTTCAAGCAAAAAAGGAGACATCTTGGAGTGCTCAAATTATAGAGGTATCCGCTTCCTCTGCACCTTCTATAAATTATTTTCCAACATACTTTTCAGCAGATTAGTTGTTTTTACTGACAGAATTATTGGTGATTACCAATGCGATTTCCGCAGGGGAAGATCAACAACAGAATAGATCTTTAACTTGAGACAAATCATGGAAGAGACAAGGGAATTTGATATTAAAACCCATTATTTGTTTATAGATTTTAAAACTGCTTATGACGCAGTGAACAGGAAATTACTTCTGGAAGCAGTGATAGAATTTAACATACCTGAAAACCTGATCAAGCTGGTCGCTATTACTCTAACACAGGGGTGCACAACCTTTCAGCACCTGCGGGCCAATTTCATATGGACTAAGTAACGGCGGGCCGCAAGGAGGGAGGGGGTACCACCCAGCAATATATTTTTAGTAAATACCGAAACAAAAAAATTGAAAGTGAAAATTAAAAACAAATACAGAAATGAACAAAACAACTCACTTCAAAAACGTACAGACATCGCTAAAATCCTTTTATTTTTTGTAGAGCTAGTGGGAAATTTGACATTGTTCGGTTTTCATTATTCTTTCAATGTCTGGTTCAAAGTTGGATACAGCGATCCGTAAGTTCCCAGCCAAGTGTTCATCAGTTAGACGAGAACGACCTCTTGATTTCACTTCTTTCATTAATGAAAATGATTGTTCACAGGTGCTCCCGAAGTAGGTGCTCCCGTATAATGTTATCGACTTTTGAACGTGAATTTTCAATTTTTCCATTTCACAAGACAAGTAATTTCTGTAAAATGCTAGCAAAGAAACTTCGGAAAATTTAGCTTTCATTTCGGAGTTACTCTGAATTTCGATAAGCTCCATTTGAAAATTAACGGGCGCTGTTTCAATATTTGTCGCGAATGGTATTGCAAACACTTCCAATGATTTCGCAAGTTTTCTGATATCTTGAAATCGACGACTGAATTCATTTTGCAGATTTTCTGCTAGTCTTAAAGAAAATTTGACATAAAATGTTTTTTTGTGAAATGTTATGATGCAGATGTTCTTTTTTTTTTGCGAAAGTCTAGGAATTTTTTTTATGTGTTCGCCAAGCTGAGGGTGGCGGCGGGCCGCATACGATTAAGCCGAGGGCCGCATGCGGCCCGCGGGCCGCGGGTTGTGCACGACTGCTCTAACAGAAACTAGGCTAGTGTTAAAATCCAGAACAACCTGTCAGAACCTATTGTTTTTTCTACTAACCTCAGACAGGGAGATGCACTGACTTGCCTTCTCTCTAATCTTGCCCTTCAAAGTATTGTAATAGATTCTAATATTAACACTAGAGGAACAATTTTTAACAAATCTGTGCAGATCTTCGCATTTGCTGATGACATTGTTATTGTCGCACGAACCCCGGAAGCACTTAGACAGGCCTTACTCTCTTTGGAAGCTGAGGCAAGTAAGATGAATCTTGCCATTAATCAGAATAAAACTAAATATATGCCATGCACCAATTTTAATAACCCTTATCTTGAAATAGGAGAGTACAGATTTGAAGCTGTTAACAGTTTCAAATATTTAGGCTCTGAAATGAACACATTAAATAATATAACCCCAGAGGTCCGTAACAGAGTTACTACTGCTAATAGATGTTTTTTTGGACTACAAAAATATTTGAAATCTAATTTTATCAGCAGAAAAACCAAAAAGCTCATTTATAAAGGTTTGATTCGACCCGTTCTCACTTACGCTGCTGAGACATGGACAATGACCGAGAAGGACAAAGAAACTCTTGCTATATTTGAAAGAAAAATCTTGAGAAACATATTTGGAGGACTAAAGTGTGATAATTATTGGAGAAGAAGAACTAACTTGGAGGTTTACAAATTATTTAAAGAACCAGATATTATTAACTTTATAGTAGTACAGAGGATTAAATAGGCAGGACACTTAATGAAATTGGATGACAGTCGAGCCACAAAAAAGATCTTCTTGGCTAGACCAATTGGTACCCGAAAAAGAGGGTTGCCAAATCTTAGGTGGCGTGACTGTAAAAAGATCTGAAAATTATTAAGGTAATTAATTGGAAAGCCTTGGCCAAGAACACGACGGCATGGAATGGAATTCTAAGGAAGGCCAGGGCCCACCCGGGGCTGTCGCGCCAGTGAAGAAGAAGAAGAAGGTTTTTTTTTTTTTTGAATTTATAGATCTGTCAATACCCGATATGTGTATATAAGTGGATTTTGGTTAGAGATCTTAGTTTTCGAAATATAGTGGTTATAATTTCATTATTTTAGTATTTTCACCTGGGTATTTCAATGGGTGGGAAAGTTGCAATATTCACAATGTCACGAATGTTGCAGCTCATTGTGTTTACGTACTTCTTTGTGAAATATTGGTGTACAAGCACGAGATGTTTTGTTTTGGTTTTAAATTAGGAGGTTAAATCAATTTGAGGATTTTAAATATGGTTAATGTTTGATGAGGTTTGAACAGAAAAGATGGACATATACGTATTCAAGTACGCATTTATGTCCAGCCTGGCAGGTTTATAGATTAACTTGAATCTAAACTCTCGTCGGATATATTTTATTAGTTTAATTTATATACCGTCAAGTAAGTTATTAAAATAATTCGATATTTTGACGCGATATCTATGGTCGGAGTATCCAGATGAAATCGGGTCAGAAACTAAAAGTGTTGACTATCTATAAACAGCTAGCGAGCTATTTTCAGCAGTTTTAAAGTCTGTTAAACAAATAAATGTGAAAATAATCGAATAAACTTATAGAACATTATTGAAATTTCATTTTACAATATTACAAAATTTTATTCACGCAAAACCATTTCGGCTCCATCGGACAGGAGCCATCGCCAATTTTTTTTAAATGCAATTGCCTTTCTTGTATTTTGACTTAAATACATTTCGTTTATCGTATTTCTTATCTACAGTTCTTTAATCGGACACTACTGAAAGTCGGACATCGTCATTCAAAGGACACTCCTTCCTCACTATCAAGATCCTTAATTTAACATTCCATACAAGAATGTAATTTCCTTGAATCTACTTTTTGGAATTTCCGACATATTCATTTAAAGACATTTTTAAATTGAACTGTCCCACAAAATATTTCTTTGGCCGTAAAATAGTTAATCCTCGTCCAAAGGCAGAAAATGGTATATGTCAGGCAAATTTAAACGTTATGCATTCTAGATAAATAACACAAATTACTCATAGTTTCCAGTTGCAAGTAAAATTCAAAACATAGTTTCAAACCAGCAGAGAATCATTAGCATCTCAATAATTACTCATGAAATTTTAAATTTATTTTTCTGAAAACTATAATATGCAATTTTACAAAATAATCTACTTACACTATCTGATTACAAAATTTTCGATACTTCATTAAAGAAAGCAGGCATATGAAAATTGAGTGACTACAATTGTTTCGAAGGAGTTTTGATCCCTCTTACTTGGGTCAAACAGTGATTTATCTTAACAACCATATCCCAAGCAATCTAAGGCCTCAAAATTTTGCCAACTTTTTATAAGACCTCTTCTGAATCATTTTTTAACAGGCTCATTACACTGTAAAACATTCTGAAACTTTTGCTCATTGTTTTCAGCCACTTATAATGAATAAATAATAATGTTGATAATTTCGGCAAAGTATGAGAAAAGCCGCCATTACATGTATTCCTGAAAATTGCAGCTTCAATTTTGACATATTTAGTCAAATAATGTTAACAGTTTATATATATATATATATATATATATATATATATATATATATATATATATATATATATATATATATGTATATATATATATATATATTCATAACTATCAGATACCTTACTCCCTATTACGGACAGTTAATTCCCCTGAAAATTTCAGCAACAGGTTTGCAAATGTTTTACAGTGTAGTGCATGTTAGCTTCTGCAGTGCTTTTTATATTCTTTATATAATTCTGTACTTTATCTTTTCGTTATTCAAATCTCAATTTTCACTATATTTACATATTCGAAGCTGTGGCTACAACCTTATTATCAAGCACATTGGATCCTGATATTATTAACCCCACGGTACTTTCTGATTACGATTTAGTGGTGTTAATCTGGGTTTTGTGTTGTTTTATATTAGTCTCGATCTCTTCTAATTCAATAGTTTTTAATTTTAGTGCCCATAAGCTTAATGGGGCCAGCTGTTACCTAATGTATAATAATATTCGCTCTTCTCCCTGCCTAAGATACAACTATAGACATATTAATATTAGAACCCATTAAAAAGGGAACTTGGGAGGCAGTACCATTAGTTCCCCCTCAACGTAGAACATCTCTTGTGAAGAAAAAAATGGCTTGCGTATAATATGTCAACGTAACATATATCTTGCAAATGAAATAACATAAAATTACAATTTATTTCTACGATCTATCAATGGTGCTTGCTCTATTAAAAGAGAAAAATTGCAAAGGACATGTAAATTGCACTTAAGATCTAGGTATCTTATAAACATTAAATTTACATAGGAGCGGCCTAATGTTGTTAGTGCGAATAGCCAGTGTTGACCACTTCTACATATATATTCAGAACCGCACTTAAGTAAATACTCAAGATTATGAATATGAACAGTTTGATATTCGTCAGTATCATCCTCGGATGTGCGTAGACAGCAATTAGATGCAACTTCTTTTGATTCATAGTAACTTCTACCACAGCCCATATATCGGTATTTCTGAATTTTCGCTATGTTACAGTTGTCCACGATAAATTTTAGTACCCGGTTAACGGTATGGGAATCCGGTTAACTATACAACTGTATAAGAATTATCGGTCTTTTAACGTAATTCATATTTGTAAAAAATGTGGATGTTTTCACCAGTTTGGAACTTTTATCTGGTCGGCAACAAATCATTTAAGTGGTCAAGTGCGGCTATAACTCATCTGACTGCTGATATACTACTGCTGAAATGGCGTGAAACGTGGTATTTTTTATCTCATCTCGCAATTGGCCGCAATCCTCTCTTATTTCAAGTACGTGACCTCGACAAAAAACACCTCACAAGAAAAATACGTCCTCGCCTTTATTCTTGATGTCACTGCTGTTTCCCTCCGATTATTACACCCTGAAGTACAATTTCTCAAAAGCTCACCCTTTTTCGTCTAACCCGATTTGCCGACACTACGCCTCATACCTGGTGCGGAAAAAGTCGTATTTTAGGTTACAATTTTTCCACTGCTTATTACAACACTATGTATGTTAAAAAATGTTTTCTTTCATAAAAATGCTTTTTTTTTCACAATTTGTGACACATGCGGGGTTCCAAAAAGCGCGACGCACTAGGCCATTGAATACTTGGTCTATACCTCAATTCCACTCTAGATATAGTATGGCATGTTCAATTGGTTCCAAAATTTCAATCCGTTCAACCAAAAAATGTAAGGAAAATATTAGATATTTCACATTGTATCTTTTTCCGGTTAACAAAGATATAAATTTTAGCACCCGGTTAACGGAATCAATTGCCGGTTAGCCGTATAATTGCTTAAGAAATATTGGTCTTTCAACGGAATTAATATTTGAAGAAATCCAAGATCTGTTCATTCAAATACCGCAATTTTCAGTGGAACCCTAATTGAGAAAAAGTGCTCTTCTGACGAACGACCTTTCCTCATCCTGAAATGTGCAAAACTTATCGACCCAATTCTTCAATGAGTTTTTAAGTTACTGTATTGTTCGAGTCGCAATTTTTGAGAATTGAATATTTTTCGCTAGGAGGATTGTAGAAAATTCAGATCCACGATATTCCTCTAATACCATACCCTTGAGAAAAAATGCCACGACGCACAGTGGTGCCAAATGAGGAATTTGCGGAAAAAACCTCACAACTTATGCATTTCTTAATATTTTTGCATACTTTTTACGCATGTAGATAAGTTAAAAGTAAGATTTTATATGCATGCCGAAACAGCGAAGGTTGCAAAAAGTTGCAGCTGATTTTCACAGAACAGTTGCATAATAGTATCTGCTTTCGAAATAACTCATCCAGAGCGTGTAGGAACGTGTAGCTTTTTTTATAGGCTTAAAGAAATGAAGGAAAACAAAAAAATTTATATATCTATATTTTACGCTTTATAGTATGATTTTGGCTATGTTTTTACGAAATGTATTTATGTCAGAAATAAGCTGAGGTTACATATATTGAAAATACGTGAAATATATAATTATAAATATCCACAAAAATTTTGGAAAGAATATTGAAATTTTAGTTAGGAAAAACAGGATTTCAATTAGAATGTGGAAGTCTTGTTTAAGATCAGTTTTTCCTTCTAGTTATACCGAATAAAATACATTTATTTACATGGCAAGATTCTTCGGTTAATTGCCTATCACAAAATAGTAGTTGGTATCGAAAAATATTATTTTCGGGTTTCGGGGTTTTTTCCGCCACGGCACCAGTGTACGACGTGCTCTCTACGGACCTTAATATACTGCTGTCCTTCCTGGGGATTTTTATTTTCACATACTATTTAATATAGTATAGAGAAAGAGTAATTAGGCGTAGGGAAAAAGTAATATAGTATAGGAAAAGAGTAATTTAGCATAGGGAAACAGTAATATAGTATAGGGAAATAGTAATATAGTATAGGGAAACAGTAATATACTATAGGGAAATAGTAATATATTATAGGGAAAGAGTAATATAGTATAGGGAAATAGCAATATAGTATAGAGATTGTCTTCGGGAATGTTTTCGAATTCGAGATTTCGGTGACAATATAAGTTTTAGGACCTCCAGAATATATTTTGAATATTTTTGGAAAAATATCCGTCTGTATGTTTGTGGTCGATTTTTGTTTACACAATAGCTGAAAGAAATATTAATGGATTTTCACAAAACTGTATATCCTGCTTTGTTATCAAACAATCTAGAACTAGAGAGAATTTTTTTAAATTCAAGTGAAAACTTCGAAATGTATTCGAAATTATATATTTTTTTGGCAGCATAGGACAAAATTTGATATAATCATGCATAAAATGGATTATTTAAAGCTCAATGATCGCGAGCGTTAATAGCTTCAATCATTGCTGTGAAAATTAGCAATACAATAGAGTATAATTTTGGTGTTCGTGACGTCATTAGACTCAGCTGGAGTGGGGAAGACACCCCATGTGGTACATTTTCAAATAAGGTATCAATCAAAAGATGTTTTCGCATCCTTTAAAGTAAAGGGTAACACACTATAATTGTAATCATTTGGAACAACAATATTGAATTTTTTAAATTTACTTTGCAGATTTAAAAAAAAGGTTACTTAAAAGTGGATTATGATAAGAGAAATTTGAGTTCAACACTCCAATTAATCGTAATTGGAGTATGGTGTCTACTAGCATCCACTGGAAAGATACACTCACTTTCAAAAGTTAAGCACACAATGCTAATATTCATTTTTCGAAAGAGTATTTGAATTTGAGTTTCTGAAAATCGCGGTGGATATAGATGGCATTATGCAAATATCGCATGTTACTGCCAATCACGATTAACTGTCCGGATATATTCTAATTAGGTAGTCATTGAAGACGCCAGCATTCTGAAGTGTTTGAAGAGGTGCATTTAAATGCTGATACGAAGTGATTATAATTTTTGTAGATTTTTTTTGATGAAATTCGTGTTTCTATGGCTGAAAGAAGACGAATGACGATAGTGAGCGCTGGCGAGCTGTAGGACGTATTAACACATGACAGTCAATCAAAGATGTCTCTAGTTTCCTTGACGTTGATCATTCTACAATTTCTCGATCACGGAAACAATTCTAAACAAGTCAAATAGTTGTCCGGAGACCTGTGTCCGATCGTCTAAGGGTTATCACCCCCTCTGATGATCGGTGCATTGCCATAGCAGCCAAGCGGAATCGACGAGCGACCTCCACAACTGTTACATCCATGGTTGCAGCGGCACTTTGTAAGACAAAATCTGCCACTACTGTGCACCGAAGACTCCATGTGAAGGGATTGTACGTCCGAGTACCACGTTTTTGCATTCCACTAACCGTCCAATCTAGAGGGGCAAGATTAAATTGGTGTCGTCAACATGTCAATTGATGTACCTCAGATTGGTGCAACGTCCTATTCACGGACGAGTCCAGATTTGCCCTGGAATCAGATGATAAGCATCTAAGGGTCTGGAGAGAACGAGGCACACGCAATCAGACAGACCATCGTGCATCATCAACATCACGCATGACATCATCGAACATCACGCATTCAGAGGTGGCAGTGTCATGGCGTGGGCTGGAATTTCAATAAGGTATCGCACAGAGCTGCCCATCATTCAAGGCGGTTCAGTGACGGCAGCACCGTATCGTGGTGAAGTCCTAGACCCCAATGCGGGACTCTAAGTTGCAGCAGTTGGTGCTGATTTCCTCTTTATGGACGATAATGCCATTTTCTTAGAGCTAACATCGTTTACGAATACATGGAAAGTGGGGGCATTTCTCGTATGGAGTGGTCGGCGTATTCACCCCTGGCTTAATCCCATTGAAAAATTTGGGATGCCCTCGGGCGTGCTGTCTCTGACGTTTACCTCCTGTAGCCAGTCTCAGAGAGTTGGAAACTGCCATATTGGAGGTATGACCATTGCTCGCATCTGTGATGGTGGATCACCTCACTGAAGGCATGGAAAATCATTGTAAATTCTGAGTGAGTGACCGGGGCGGTCACATACCATATTAATGTAAGTTTTGTATGGTTTGTTTGTCTTTAAACATCATTTTGTTAAAGACCCAAATGTGACGTCATCATGTAACTTACGAAAAATAAATATTTTTTTCATCTTTGTGCATAATTCCAGTTTCTTTAATGAAAAACACATTTTTTACCTTCATGTACAATTTTGAGTTAATCAAAGCTTTACTTTTCAATTTTTGTTGATTTTATTGTCCGCGCTTAACTTTTTGGAGCCAGTGTATTTGAATTCTGAAACACCCTTTATAGAAGTTCAACTTCTTCAAAAGTCAACATAAGTTTCTTCCTAAATTTCCCTATATACCAAATACTTTAGATTGCAGATTTACTCTATATTCTAAATACTTTTCTTTGACTTCCATTCAATATATATTATGCGGAAAGGGAAATTATAATGTGATGAAGTCAGAAATTCCGACTCTCGGTTTTCGATGAATGCGATGTATAGAATTTTAACTCCCTCTAAATCAAATAAAAAAAATTGCTGATAAATTTCTCTCTGCAAACTATTCTACCCTAGGCTTCATAGATTCCTCATCCTCAACACATGTTATCTAATTTCCAGGTAGAATATCCAATAAGAGCCTGAAATATAATTATGATGTATCTACTCTGCATTTTCATTTTCACTCTGACATGGTCATCTATGCAATGCAGTCACCAACAATGGGAAGTCGATTTCGCCAGAAATTTTGCAGAACGCAGAGGAGAAGGAGTGAGGAACATCATTTATCCAGGTAAGCCAGTTAAAAAAATAAGATTCGAACATAAAATTTCTAAATACTTTTTTTTTACTTTCCCTGCAATGTATAGTGTATGCAAAGGGGGAAGTATTGTGATGGGATAAAAAATCCGACTCTTGAATTTTGACGGGTTTACTCAGTCCGAGCATCTATGAATACAAATCAACCATTTTTTCCCCAACGATGTCTGTCTTTAAGTCCGTGGCCAACTCATTAAGGATTAATTAAGCAAATTGAATGGAATTTGGTGCGAATATTCCAATCAATAAATGCGAGAGGTCTATTTATTTTTACGGAGAATAAACCAGGTTAAGACCTGCAATTTTTCAAACCCTTTGCTTTTCGAAATTAGATAAAATTTCCTTAAAGTATAGTTATGCTAAACAATGTTATAAAAATTTATATTTTATATGTAAATTTTTATTTAAAAGCGAATGACATCATATGTAATGTGCTAGTACCAAAGTATGAAATTTTTTTACTTACAATGGAAAAAATTATAAAAAAATAAATAAATGAAACTTGACGTTGGGCTTTCGCCATCGTTAGTGAAAAGTAGCAAAGTTACATATCCGTCTTTTGCTTTCATCAGGTGAAATTAGAAAAGCTGCAAAACAAATTACAGTAGCACATGTTTTGCATCATTCTTGGTGGCTTCTGATATCTATGCTTTTATTTTATTTATCATACGTCTCGCTGACATAAGCGCAGCTCCCAATTGTCCTAAAATAACATTTTAGAGACATACCCTATGTGTTATGTCTGATACAACATGCTTAACAGGATACGAATACTGTGGAAGTACATATGACATCCTGATGCTGATGAGATGTCGTACTCTGAAATCAAAGTACTTCTTGTGCAACAGCATAAACAGTTGATTAAATATGTCAACCGCTTTCGAATAGCTTCCTCTTTTGAGGTAAAAGTATAGAGCAGCCATACCAGCAAATGCAAAAAGGCGTCTGTCAATAAATTGTTACATCGCACATGAATTGTGAAAGAAATCATTCCCAAGCGAAAACTTCAAAAATAAATTGAAAGAAATTCAAAACATATATTACTATTTTCCTCTTTAGTTTCTCTATTTTTCCATTTGCAACGCTTACTTGCTTTAGCTGTAGTGGATGCTCAGTCTTTTTATCCTGAAGAAAGAGGCCGATTTCCACCTCAAAAACCGGTTGATACATATAATCCACTGTTTATCTTGTTACTGACGATGTAATGTTATTAACGATGATCAATTTCAGATTATTTGAGACAGTCTTTTGAGAGAATTCTTATACAGGCGTTTCTCACTACGAGTATTTGTTAATAGAACCAGTTTGATTCATAAATTTTCAACCGATTCGAAGTATGTACAAAACGACATTAATCCCTCTTTTTTTTTCTAGGTACTAAATGGTGCGGATCTGGAGACAATGCTGCAAATGATGATGACTTAGGCGAGTATGAGGACACAGACAAATGTTGCCGAACCCATGACAAATGCGACGATATTATGGCACCAGGAGCAACTAAGAATAATATCGAGAACAAGTCGTCATACACAGCGTAATCACATTATAACATTAATATAGAAAAAGTAAAAAACCGTGGTAATTCTGTAATCAGATTCTGTGACAATGACCCAGGAATATTGCCTCTTGGGAGGATTATCTCTTGAAAGATCCAAGAGATTATCTCTCGAAAGCTCGCAAGCACTAACTTGCAACACAACTCGGAATCATGGATAATGAAACTCTGTAAAGTCCGATTGTCTCTTTTTCCTCTTTAAATTCCTTTGCATTAGACTTTTTACTTTATATGTCAATGTTGACTTAACTCAAACTTTAAAATTTCGACCCAAGGGCAATAACAAAGGACTGCAATGGATTGAATCAAACGAATATTTATTATGAACTTCATAGAATTAATAGCATCTGGCTGTTTAAAACAATTGCAGATCTAGACAATAAATATTATTGTACATGTCCAGGCAAATTTACACTTCTACTACATGATGCTACACTTATCTTGCCTAGTGCTCGCTCTTAAATGGATATGATCCTTACGCTGTTATGCTTACCATTGGCATTCTTTCACGAAAAACACACTCAAAGCCACGACCAGAACGAACTTACACCAGACACGAACCACAACTCCATCCAAACTAAACCTTCTGAAATCTCTTCCGTTCCGATACTTCTCTAGAAGTAGGAACGCACAAAATGCTGATTAGGCCCGCGATTCGTCTAATAACCGAAGCAGTTAAGATTGTTGGCTTAAAATAACATAAATTATAATGAAAACTGAGGGAACTAATAATCGAAAGGTTATTTAAACCCCAGAATTCTCATTTAAATCTCTTCGTTGTGCATCATTCATCATTATTTCCGGTTATATATATATATATATATATATATATATATATATATATATATATACAGGGTGATTCAAAAGTTCAGAACAAAAGTAAAACGCTATAAAAATATCTATAGTTCGGAGAAACATGTGGTTTGCAGATTAATATTCACCGTAGTGGGGGATTTTGTATGGCATGAAAAAAATAGTTCAAAATCTCGGCACTAGGGGACGCTTCTGCAAAGAAAACACTGCGATATAATAATTGTGAAATGAGATATTTTATTTCAGCATGATTTACAGCTACAAGTGCTCAATGTGTCCATCACCATATTCCAATACTGAGTGCAGTCGCGGTATTACGGCTGCTACAGCATGAAAGAGCATATCAATGGGAATGGCTGCTACCTCTTGCCGTAAGGCGTTTTTCAGTGCTGGTAATGACTGGAGACTTCCTCTATAGACCAGTGATTTTAGGTATCCCCACAACCAGAAATCACAGGGTGTGAAATCTGGGGATCTCGCAGGTCATTCATATGCCTGCTCAGTAGGCGATCGGCGCGGAACGTTGACGGTAGGAACTCCATCACTTGACGTGTCGTATAGGGTGATATTCAATGATGTTTTTGCCTGATCTTAATTTTGTGTTGCGTGAACGATATGCACAAGTCACCTCCATGGCTTTATCTGCAGCAGCGCCCCCTAGTGTCGAGATTTTGAACTATTTTTATGTCATGCCATACAAAATACCCCACTACGGTGAATATTAATCTGCAAACCCCATGTCTCTCCGACCCATAGACATTTTTTACAGCGTTTTACTTTTGCTCCGAACTTTTGAATCACCCGGTATATATATGCAGACGATAATTAGCTGAATATTTCGGAAATGAAGCTGGAATATTCACGAACGCCTGTAATTGCGGCTTTTATTATCAGTTGCCCGAAATTATCAACAAAGTAGCTGGAAGACATGTGCAAAAGTTTCAGAAGGTTTTACAGTGCATATCATATTTTGGATGAATATAATGAATTATATTTTAGATTTCTAAACTTATTTTATGAATAAATATTTCATACTGGAAATAGTCTAACGAGTATAATATTCATGAATGTGTCAAAAATATCTGAATCAAAACGCTTGAATAACATCTGTGTAGCAAATGTCAGCGACCAAGCCGCATTTCCATTTGAATATGAATAAAAGACTGTTCAGTTGAATTGCAATGGATAAATATTTACCCCTCTCAATAGCGTTTTCCTTTCAAACCGACGTCAGTAAAATCAATTTATACAGTAAACTATTTCATATTGCATATTACAAATTTTTGGTGATAAAATTGATATATGCCAATGAAAATCAGCACAAATTAATTTAATGATTTTGTTGCGAGGAAATTACAATATGCAACACGATTTCATGAGTCCAGTGATTGATTACTTAATTAAATGTAATGTTATATTTATCAGCATGCCACACCGTAAATACAAAAATGTACTAATACGATTTATGATTTTGCCATGATTAATTATTATTACTTATGCTGGTTTAATGCATTAACTTAAAATAATTTCAAAGGTATTTACTAGTAAATTTGCCGGAACTGGACCCTCGTGTTTAAAAAAAACAACTTACCGAGCGGTAATCTCGCAAAGGCTGAGAAGCACTGATTCCATGAAGAAGAACACATAATAACATCAAAACCAGTCCATTGATTTTGCTGTCTGCAATTTATATTGGTCTCTGATGATCTCATAAATCACGGAAACTTTAAAAATCTTAAAAAGGGAGAGGGTTAGATTTAAATAGATTTCCTTAAAAGGATGGTTTCAAAGGAGAGTGCAAAATTTTTCTTGAAAACCTTTGACAAGAATCCCCATTTTCAAAGTGGTGCTTCATAGTACATCCAGCACTTTGTGTACACAATACATGATAATAGTTTACAAATCAAAACCATTCAGTGATATAATCCTCAAACATTTCTTCTAACTGTCCAGGTTGAATTGCAAATGTGACAAAGCCTTCTACGAGTGCCTTGATGTAATTGACGACATTCCATCCAGAGCCGTTGGCCATCTGTACTTCTCCACACTGGAAAGTAAATGTTATGAAGAGGAGAATTGCGTACATGGGTAAGTAAAATTGAGTATATGTATAAGTAAATTTATTTTCTAAATCTATATCAATTTTTAAAGAAAGCTCTTATAGTTTTCGAGTAATCGTGTTGTCAAATTAAAGAAGTATTAAAATGTTACGTCTTTCACATTTGTAACGCTTATATATTTAGAAACATAGAGAGATAACTGTAAAAATTAATCAAGAATTTGAAAGCCCTATTAGTGTATGTAATAAGATTTTGGATCGAGTTCTATTTTTCCAATATTACAACGGTTGAATTTTAGTTTACAAAATGTTATTCGTGCAAAACCTTTTAGTTCCACCGGACTGGAGTCACCATCAATATTTCTTACGTATGTGTAAAGGCAAACACAAGCAGTGTAGGGCATAAACTTGCTGATCAACTTGCAAATCTGGTGACGCTATTGGCGATACTCTTTCTAATCCAGCTGCTTAATCTTTTAAATATTCTTTTATTATAAAAATATAATCTTTCTCTTTGGCATCGTGTTGAGTCCGTTTGAAAAACAATTTATGAAATAAATTAGAAGTCTGGTCCATATACGCAATAATAAGATCTCTAAAATCCAGACAAAGTTATACCAGCGCCTGCTACAACAATCGGTGAAACAAATTAGAAAACATATGAATTTGAAAAATATTTCCCTGAGGAAAACTGATAAATGCAGAATTGGAAAATATCAATCATTCCCAGAATTTTATATCCCAAACCCCTAACTGATACAACCCAATCAAAAATATAGTACTGTTCATTTACGAAATATATTTTTATATCAATTTCTTTATTGCTTAAATTAGACATTGAATAAGAAGAGCGTGCTGTATAAATGCAGTTAAATTAATTCTGTTGCTAAACAACTAAATATTGTTTTCTTCAAAACAATGTTTCATAAAATATTCGTATACACCATGGATGAACAGCTTTATGAGTGCGACAAGGACGGATTTTGAAATTGTGTACCACGAGCCACAGTTATTAATGCGAAGAGGGGAACAGTGATGTAGGAACTGACAATAATAAATTAGTTTGAGTGGAATTATTTATTAAATATTTATCAAATCTTAAAAATCCATGAGGGAAATTACATTTTCCCCCCTTCACAAAATGTTTGCGGTCCGGAGTAAATCCTGTTGCAGCAATCCTGGTTCCTGATATAATGCAGACTAATCAAAATGAATTATTAAATTACATTTTCTGGAACGGTTAATATTCGAAACAAAATTCTCTTGCATCCAAAGTTTGATATTTTGCATAAACCTTGATAACATAATTTTTGAAATCATATTTTAATTAATAATTTAAATAGAGACAGCGATATGTCATAAAAGACAGCGATATGCCAAATATAATTTTTCTAGTTACACCGGATCTCGAGTTATTCCGAAACTCGACTACATTCCTATCATGGCCTGCCCATGACGGACTAACCCGATAAGGTTTTAACTCCCAAGAATTAAAATATATCACAAAAACAGCTACATACCTAATTGTGACTTTCTAGTGTCTTCGGTTTTTTAGTTATTCCCCAAAAAACAAGTGCATTCTTGTGGTAAGAAGACAGACCTGTTTTGACTCAATATGCTTCAAAACTAGTTCATATGTGAATAAGTTTGATTATTGCTTCGATTATGAATAACCACTGTTGAGTGAACTTTAGAAAAGAGTTCATTATTCAGCTTTGTTTGATTAGGTAGAAACTTAAAGCGATTTGAAAATCGAATGCATTCCATACCGGGTCTAGGACGGGCTGTTCCTATAAGGTAGAAAATATAAATAATTAAAATGCACAAGAAAAGCTATGTTATGTGAAATTTTATGTTGCTACGATTAGTATAGTTTTTTTGGTTGGGGCCTGAAAGATTTGAATACTCCTATATACAGAAATACTTTGTTTAGATTTAATTTAAAAGTTGTAATAATATTATTACTTATCCAATAGCACCCAAAAAAGCAAAACATATGCACATTTATTAGATATTCATAATCAAGTGTAACAAATGCTTCAGATACCTTTTATTAAACCGAATAACATTGTATAGACGCTATACGATACTCTATGGAGTATTGTGGGTGGAATACGATACTCTGTACTATAGAATTTAGTGACTGGAATGGTATTCTATACGCTGTATTATAGAGTATATACGAGTAGAGCACTACGGTGAATTTCAGGCGACTTTTGTGGTGTTCAATTTCAAAGTACTTTTACGTCCAAAGCGCAGTCTAGTTAGAGTGCAGGTCAGTGCATAGACCAAGCTTTAACAGATGAAAAAATCATCAATGGTGTTCAAGGAGAAAATGATGAAGTGTGGTGAGCAAGAGGACATCGCAGAGGCACGGAGCACGAAGATTTTTCACAGACGAAGATTTTGCCCAAATACCTATTTTCGTGATAGTAGATTGAAACTTTTCATTTAGTAATGTTTAGTATAATGTCATTTTAACAAGCTTTTTCTTTCAGACCTGACGGAGTTTGTCAAGAGTCAGGAACTGATCCCTCAGCAATCAAGTTTGCATGGGTAAAGCCTAAGTCCTTCAATTTATTCTGGAGGTGAACTCAACCAGTTTTACACTTGTAAAGTGCGAGATAAATGCCACCCATTCTAATCAATTGCTTTAAAATACTGTTGAACAATAAATTTCTCTTGAAACTCGTCTCCATGCTATTCACTGATTTAATCTATGCATTAAAAAATTTTTCATATCGACTTAAGCAAGCAAATATAAGAGTACTGTTAAAAAAATATGATGTGGGTATCATATAACTTATGCTACAGCCTCAAATTCTTTCTTTGTTCTTTGTCTATAAACATTTATTTTTCTTGTATTGCACCTTTCGTTAGTGTCTCCAATTTATGAAAAGTTCGCAACCTTGTTTCTAATTATCCACCAAACCGATTTTCATATTTTTTGGAATATATCTTCAATTCTATAAACTGTAGGTTATGACAAAGCCCAATTTTTGATGTTCGACCTCAGTCCTCAGTTATCAGATGTTAAATTTTCCTTCATGAAAATTAAAGGGAAATTCATGTCCGACCGTCCATTCAGAATTTAACATTACGTAGAATTGTATTCGCTTCACTGATATGCAACTGAGGCAGTAATTAAAATTATGATCGCAAAGTAAAAGATAAAATCAAGTAAGATGAAGAGCTTGCTTGAATAATAAAAAAACTGCTGTAAAAAGATTAATTAAATGGAAACTTCGTTGCTTTACATAATACTATTGTTGTAAGCAGGGCCCGATTTAGTCTAACTAGGGCCCGAGAAGCGCAACCTCGCTTATTCAAGTAAGATGAAGAACTTGCTTGAATAATAAAACAGTAGAGATCAATCATGCTTAAAGCATTGATTATGAAACACTTTCCAACTTCAATGCAATTTTATTTTAACATGTCTAAAATGCAATACATTCCTCGGTAATATTTTAAAACTTATCACAATACTACATCAATTTATTATATTTGAAAACTTAAACCTTCATCGAAAAAAATGAACTTCATTAAAATAACTTCATTGAATTATAAATTGCCTGGTTTAAACATCTCTAAAATGCGATACATTCATCGGAAATATTTTTAAAACTATCATAATACTACGATAATTTATTATATTTGAAAACTTCATCGAAAACAACTGAAATTCATTCAAATGACGTCATAGAAAAAATAACACGCCTGGATCTCTCTATAAAGACAACGTTTCATTCATAACATTTTCCCATTCATGTCATTCATCAGAATACTATAATAACTTATTTTATTTAAAAATAAAGACCATGGAGCTACACGTAATTAAACTCTATGCGTAAAACTTCATCGAAAAAAATCGTCCTCCTGTTTGTAAAATCAATGAATATTTGATTCATATCAGCTATGCAGACTCCATGAACTAAATGATTTTGTGTTAAAGAAATACAGCAATTCTAATACAACTCATTCTACATATTTTGCTGTTTACATTTTACATAGGTGAAAAATAGGCCTCGTTGTAGAAATAATCAAATTTGGATGAGCATTTAAATTCAAATATATTGTAATTGCGTTGTTTCAGTATGTAGATGCACAGAATTTATGCAAATATAAAGTGATTTTAGGACGGATACAACACTCAATATGAATTAAAAAGAACTTTAAAAATCACGATTTTGAGACAAGATGGATGCCATATATCATTTTGAAGTGGGTCACGTGATCGCTTCATATAAGAGGTGTTATTATTATTTTAATTTTTATTCAAAAAACTACTGAATATATTTCGCTAACTTTTCTTTTGTACATTTTATGGAACAATTTGAATATTACCTAAAATTTTCGAAGCAATTTGTGAATTTTAAAGCCGCTTAAAAAATGTTTGAAAAATTAGGTCCCATAGGGCTCAATGTATATCATTTTTTCAACCCGGGTTCAATCCAAAACTAAATGGGTGATATTATTGATTTATATTCCCATAGGTCCTACTGACCGTCTGAACAACATACTAAAATTTCATTTTGATTAAGTCATTTTTACGGCAGTTATCGTGCTAACGGACAGACAGACATACAGACAGACAGAATGAACAAAGTCATAAACACTTTTCAACTTTGTTGTAAAGTGTTAAAAACTGCTGTAAAAAGATTAATTAAATGGAAACTTCGTTGCTTTACATAATACTATTGTTGTAAGCAGGGCCCGATTTAGTCTAACTAGGGCCCAAGAAGCTCAACCTCGCTTATTCAAGTAAGATGAAGAACTTGCTTGAATAATAAAACAGGAGAGATCAATCACGCTTAAAGCATTGATTATGAAACACTTTCCAACTTCAATGCAATTTTATTTAAACAAGTCTAAAATGCAATACATTCCTCGGTAATATTTTGAAACTTTTCACAATACTGCATTAATTTATTATATTTAAAAACTTAAACCTTCATCGAAAAAAATGAACTTCATTCAAATGACGGCATTGAAATATAAATTGCCTGGTTTAAACATCTCTAACATGTTATACATTCCTCGGTAATAGTTTTAGAATTATCATAACACTACTATAATTTATTATATTTGAATACTTCATCGAAAACAACTGAAATTAATTCAAATGACGTCATAGAAAAAATAACACGCCTGGATCTCTCTATAAAAACAGGATTTCATTCATAACTTTCTCCCAATCATTTCATTCATCACAATACTATAATAATTTATTTTATTTAAACATTTTGTTTGAGACCATGGAGCTATAAAAAATTGCACTCTATGCTTGAAACTTCATCGAGAAAAATCGTCCTTCTCTTTATGAAATCAATTAATATTTCATTCATATCAGCCATGCAGACTCCATGGACTAAATTATTTTGTGTTAAAAAAATACAGGAATTCTAATACAACTCATTCTATATATTTTGCTGTTTACATTTTACATAGGTGAAAAATGGACTTAGTTGTAGAAATAATCAAATTTAGATGAGCATTTAAACTCAAATATATTGTCATTGCGTTGTTTCAGTATGTAGATGCACGGAATTTAAGCAAAAATAAAGTAGTTTTAGGACTGATACAACACTCAATATGAATTAAAAAGAACTTAAAAAAATCACGATTTTGAGACAAGATGGATGCCATATATCATTTTGAAGTGGGTCATGTGATCGTTTCATATCATGGTCACGTGATCGTTTCATATAAGAGGTGTAATTATTATTTTAATTTTTATTTAAAAAACTACTGAATATATTTCGCTGAATTTTTTTTTATATATTTTATGGAACAATTTGAATATTACCTAAAATTTTCGAAGCAATTTGTGAATTTTAAATCCATGTAAAAAATGTTTGAAAAATTTGGTCCCATAGGGCTCAATGTATTTCATTTTTTCGACCCGGGTTCAATCCAAAACTAATTGGGTGATATTATTCATTTATATTTCCATAGGTTCTACAGACCGTCTGAACAACATACTAAAATTTCATTTTGATTAAGTCATTTTTAAGGCAGTTATCGTGCTAATGGACAGACAGACAGACAGACAGACAGACTGAATGAACAAAGTCATAAACACTTTTCAACTTTGTTGTAAAGTGTTAAAAACTACTGTAAAAAGATTAATTAAATGGAAACTTCGTCAATATACAACATACTCTAAAATGTAGGGATCTACCCGTTTCGAAGTCAAACAACAGTCAACAAACAATACTTCTATGACAAACGGTTGTGCTTCTTGTGAGCTCTGACAAAAAAGGCTGTTTTTGCCTTTGAAAAAGGTCTATTAATTCTTATGTTGTATGCAGCTCCTAACAAAATTATTTTAATTTTATTTTCAGTAAAAGTTTGAGCTGTACGTATTAAATAAAAAAAAATTCTACTTTAAATGAATAAAAATATTTTCAGAAAGAAAATTTTTTACACCTTCGGCATTCCGTCGCAAAAACAACTCTACGTAAACATAAATAGACAATCGCTAGCCGACCAATCTAGTTTAGAAATTTTGTTTTTCTTGAGGTTCACACCCCAGAAGTTTATTGGAAAATAAACCTAGCACCTATAAAATAATCAGAGCTGTGACGTTAATATAAAATCATATTCATAAGGGTACCGCGAACTTAAGCAGGGGGGAGGGGGAAATCACTGGATTATATTATCATTAAAGTAATGTGTATTATATGTTTAATTCCTGAAAATTCTTAAGGAAGAAAACATACTCGAACTTATACTGCCTAGGGTGTAAATGAGTATAACATTTTCTACAGAATATACTATATGATGCTAAATGGTTTAAAAATTTATTTCCGAAATAATTATATAAAATGCTAGCATAAAAACGCAGCCAGGGGTAGTAACTAGGGCGTATTCAAGGATAGTAACTGAAATAAAATAAATTCAATACAAAATCTGAAGTTCATTTATTTGCAAATCTACTTCCATTGAAGCTTAATAAATCTGTGAAAATAAGCATGCAAATCAGTAAATACTTTTATGTGGTCGTTGCAGACAGACAAAAATAGGTAATTTTGATCTGGGGGTTCGAATAGGAAGATAAAGCTTATATCAAGTATTCCTTGGACTTATTGCCTGAAAGAAGGTTTGCCAAATAAGAATGTGTATTTCAGCAGATATTTAACTTGGAAAAACATTTTGGAATTTTTATATGTTGACATAAAATAACGTCTTTATCTGCAGCTGGTATAGGAGACCGTGTAGCGTGGATGTACGCGGAGGATGTACGTGTGGCTGTAGGATGCACGCGTGAGGGGTGGTTATGAGGATGAATCATCGGAGTGACGTGTTTGAGAGAGAAATGCGGTAGAACGCATGATAAGATAAAAATTAAGAAGCAATAATGAAATTGCTAAGCTTTTCTTTTTTCAATTCTGGTACTTAATTAACACGTCGTAATAATTAACTTTGTAACTTATTTCTCCTATCATAGGCCACTACTGGCAATTTGTAGAAATAAATGAAATTTTTATGTAACCGTTGCTCTATTTGCAAACACTCGTTGTTCTATTTGCAAACACCCGTGTGACAAGAAGGATTTCTGTACCGGAGGTACATCCGGTACAGATTCTGGAATTTTATTTTATATTACAAAATCGGAAATAATTTTAGCCGCAAACCTACTTCTTATGGAGTTTAACAAACTAATGAAAAAAATGATGAAAATCCATTGAGTATTTAAATCTATCTTAATCACTTTGGAATCGGAAAATAATAAAATTTTAGTTAAATTGATATGTCTGCTATTTAAGAATCTTCATTAAAAGGAGGTGTCCAGTATTCGGGAGTGTCCGTTAAATGGAAGTGTCCGGTATTCTGTAATGCTCTTTATAAAGAAGTATTCCTAGATCTATAGTTATCAACAGAGTTGGACAGACCACCAGTGCGCCCCCCCCCCTCAGTGCCTGATTTCCCATTAGGCACTGTAGACACAGTGCCTAAGACCGACGAAATTT
This sequence comes from Amaurobius ferox, assembly GCA_951213105.1. Lineage (NCBI taxonomy): Eukaryota > Metazoa > Arthropoda > Arachnida > Araneae > Amaurobiidae > Amaurobius > Amaurobius ferox. Next base: position 93,660,984 of record OX578149.1, on the reverse strand, counting down.
TAGAGGCCTACGAAGGAGGCAAACAAAGTGAAGAAAAGAAACTCATATGGAAAGAAAAAGAGTGTGAAGCAGAAATATAATTTATCTAAAAGGCAAAATTATATTAGAGAACTAGGCGTTTATTCCTATTTTTGCACAGCTCGAAGTGAAAGTACCTAGGACCTACGAACACTAAAGTCCGATCCTGAGTCACGCCCCCATCCCCCATCAATAATGTTTTAAATTCTACGCCTATACTATGCCCAAAGTTAGGGGATCGCTGCTCTGTAATAACAACCGTTGACTTTTCAACAGTTGTTAACCTTGAACAATCATGAAGGGATCTAATACGTAATGTTACAAAGAAGCACGTCTCTTAAAGAAGAAATTACGCTTATAAAATTTGACTTTCTTCTAAAATAAACTTCAGGTTTAAAGCACATGTATCATACTTTTCTGATACGTTTGACATTGCTATCCGAAACTCGCGTATTTCAACAGATGTGTTTTAACATAATGCCTGACAATTTTACGACAGGGAAACAGAGGGTTGTTTCCTTCACCTCGATGGTTGTTTCAAAGATGTTTCCAAAAATAATGTATGAATAAGAAAATGAATCGGTGACTTTCCGGTGAGACTGGAAGATGAATCGGTGAGTGGGAGTTTTGAGAAATTGGCATTAAATTGAGAAATTGGTCGGAGTTAAAGCGAGTCTCTTGAGATTTCGATAAGCGCAAATTCCTTAGATATAATCTTACACTAAAGGAAGGTGTGTGTGTGCTCTGTAGCGGAAAATATAAACGTCGTACGGCCATAAAATTTGGTACACAGTCATTTCATGAACCGAATAGGTGAACCCAGACGTTATTATGTTTTTTTAAACTTAAAATTAATTTTCTAATTATTTTATGTTTTAGATCAGATTACAAGAATTCGGGAATATATTCACACATATTGGTTCCTTTGTAACCGAAAATATTATCACAGAGTTTCCATTCTGACACCTTCGAAAAAATTAAAAAATTCTCCTTCAGACAAACTTTGAACGGAATCCATATGATTAATAGACGAATTTTATAATGAATTTAAAAAATGTAGATACTTTTCGCGTATTTAAAACGTCTCGGATATTACTTTCCTTATATACATAGTATAATGTATAAGGAAAGTATTGTGACAGGGTCGAAAATTCGAATTCGAGTTTTCGATTGGACAGTACGTTTCAAGCACGTTCAAACGTTTTTGAGGTGATATCTCTATGTGTGTAAGTATGTGTAAGTGTGTGTGTGTGTGTGTGTGTGTGAGAGAGAGAGAGTCTTTGGAGATGAGATCTGACCAACGAATGGAACGATTTGAACGACATTTGGTACAAAAATTACAATCCGTGAATACTGAAAGCCTATTGTTTTTAAACGCAATCGAATGTACAGAACCTCACTGAATTTTCGAGTGAAATTCCGAAAAAATCATCAAAAAATCAAAACCTTTAACAAAGTTACACAGATAGCCATTTATTATGTAATTTTTTACTGGAAAACGATTGACATAAACTTTAGAGCACTAGCATGAACCGTTCTCGAGATATTGCACATTTTTCAAATAAATTTATCAAAAAATCACATAAAATAAAAAATAGATTAACTATTGAAAAATATGTTCACTTTTCATATGTAATATCATATGATAAGTTTGGTGACATCATTCTCGTGGATCTAGCTCATTCCATTCATGAGAAAAGATACTTTGGATAATACTTTTGTCTTCGGATGTAAATAGTCATTTATTTGCTATAAGAATAACTTATTTCGCCATCCATAATGCTTGGCGAGATTTTGGCAACGAATTTGGCGGAATGTTGTCAACTTGGCAAGTTTTTAAATGTCGCCAAATTGATTAGAATGACGCTAAATCAATGAAAATGACGACTAATTGACGAAAATTCAATATCTTGGAAAGAATATAAGCATCTACTTTAAGAATAACCTATTTTTTTTACTGTAAAAGTAGTAAATTCATTGCATTATATAAGGAAAGTCATGTGCTGCCCACATCAGATTTTTTTATTTTTATAAATGTCATCAATGCCAAATGATGTTAGAAGCATCTTAGAACGCCACAATAAACACAAGATGAAATAGAAACGCAATAGCAAGATAGAAATATATTTAAGCATAAATATTTTTCTGAGTAAATTAAAAAACTCAGCACCCTAAATCATCAGTGAACGATCATATTTGCTGACCAATGCAGATATAGACTATTCCTGTTTTTCTCAACTGCCGGGCCGTAGCATCATTTATACTGGACAACAAGAGATTCCCTTTGAAAATGTCGTTTTAATTTTCTAATATTGCCAAATTAACGAAAATGTCGCCAAATTGATGAAAATGACGCTAAATCAACGAAAATGATGATTAATTGACGAAAATTCAATAACTTTGAAAGACTATAAGAATCTAGGAGTATTATAAGAATAACTTATTTTACCGTTCGTAACGTTTGGACAAAATTTTGGTGACGAACTTTTCGGAATATCTCCCACTTAGTGACTTTTTAAATGTTGCCAAATTGACGAAAATGTCACACAATTGATAAATATTCGACAAATTGATGAAACTGGCGCTGAATTTATGAAATAACGACTAATTGATGAAAGTTCAATATCTTGGAAAGAACATAAGAATAGACTATAAGAATAACCCATTTCTCCGTCCATCCATTCTTAACGTTTGGCGAGAAATTTAGCGGGATGTCGCCAATTTTGCGACTTTTTTAAATTGCCAATGTAACAAAAACATCGCGAAATTGATAAAAATGACGCCAATTGAGAAGCAATGTTTCGGAAATTCTGATTACCGTCATATCACGGACATGCATTCTAGTATATAAGAAATGCTCATCTCTCCGTTTGTCTGTAACACTTGGTGATGTATTTGGTAACCTTGGGGAATAATGTAGCAAAGTATCGTCAACTTGGCGATATTTCGCCCCAGATTGACGAAAATTTCTTCAAAATTGAAAAAATGATGCTTATTTAACGAAAATGACGCCTAATAGAAGAATTAATTATTAAAATATTTTAATATATGGACTATATCACTTATTGAGGATGCTATCAATATTGATAATTGTTAATTTAGAGTTGTGTGAAATATAAGTTAATTGCGTACTTTGAAATAGTATTACATGTTGTCATCCAGAAAATCGCCAAATGTACAATTCAACGTTAAAAACACTGTACCGTGGATCTTATACATTATTTTTTTACTGTAAAAGGAATAAATTCATTGCATTATATAAGGAAAGTCATGTGTTGTCCACATCAGACTGTTTTATATACTTTATTGGTGGATGGTTCCCTCTAAACAGAATAGAGGCATCTAACCTTTTATACGGTGTTCTAAGAAAAAAGTTAAATTAGAAAATGTTATATGCTATACAGAAACTAGACTAAAGAAGAAAAAACCTGCACAAATATTATACAATAGAAGATATTTACAATAGAATAATATCAAAATTTGAAAAATTGGAATCGGATTTTTACTCGATTTGACAATTTTTTTGACGAAATTGCACAATTTTATTTTTCGATATGATACTGCTGATACTATAACCTTAAACTGCATTTATAAAAACCATTCTCTAAACAGACCTTAAGGTTTTCTTTTTAACCCTTTTTAAATAGTGTTGCAAATTCTTATTCATTAGCATGAAATTTATAATCTAAAGTTGAAAATGCTAAATATTTAAGGACCGATATATTTTTTAAAAGAATGATACTGGGTTTTTTTACAAATAGAACAGATATTTTCTTTTAGAACCTCAGTTTGTACTGTAAGTTGGTTACGCCACTGTTTGTTACAAAACCTAAAGAATGTTATATTGTTAGATCTGACAATAACGTAGCAAAAATACGTTGTGTTTGTTTATTCAGAAATAACAGGTCGTATATATATCTATATCTATCTATCTATCTATAATTTTATTTTTCGATATGATACTGCTGATACTATAACTTTAAACTGCATTTATAAAAACCATTCTTTAAACAGACCTTAAGGTTTTCTTTTTAACCCTTTTTAAATGGTGTTGCAAATTCTTATTCATTAGCATGAAATTTATAATCTAAAGTTGAAAATGCTAAATATTTAACGATCGATATATTTTTTAAAAGAATGATACTGGTTTTTTTTACAAATAGAACAGATATTTTCTTTTAGAACCTCAGTTTGTACTGTAAGTTGGTTACGCCACTGTTTGTTACAAAACCTAAAGAATGTTATATTGTTAGATCTAACAATAACGTAGCAAAAATACGTTTTGTTTGTTTATTCAGAAATAACAGGTCGTATATATATCTATATCTATTTATAATTTTGTTTTTCGATATGATACTGCTGATACTATAACCTTAAACTGCATTTATAAGAACCATTCTCTAAACAGACCTTAAGGTTTTCTTTTTAACACTTTTTAAATAGTGTTGCAAATTCCTATTCATTAGCATGAAATTTATAATCTAAAGTTGAAAATGCTAAATACTTAACGACCGATATATTTTTTAAAAGAATGATACTGTTTTTTTACAAATAGAACCAACTTACAGTACAAACTGATAGATATTTTCTGTAGATATTTTCTGTAGATATTTTCTTTTAGATATTTTCTTTTAGATCCTCAGTTTGTACTGTAAGTTGGTTACGCCACTGTTTGTTACAAAACCTAAAGAATGTTATATTGTTAGATGTGATATTGTAGATATTTTCTGTAGATATTTACTGTAGATATTTTCTTTTAGATCCTCAGTTTGTACTGTAAGTTGGTTACGCCACTGTTTGTTACAAAACCTAAAGAATGTTATATTGTTAGATCTGACAATAACGTAGCAAAAATACGTTTTGTTTGTTTATTCAGAAATAACAGGTCGTATATATATCTATATCTATCTATAATTTCAATTTTCGATATGATACTGCTGATACTATAACCTTAAACTGCAGTTATAAAAACCATTCTCTAAACTGACCTTAAGGTTCTCTTTTTAACACCTTTTAAATAGTGTTGCAAATTCTTATTCATTAGCATCAAATTTATAATCTAAAGTTGAAAATGCTAAATACTTAACGACCGATATATTTTTTTAAAGAATGATACTGTTTTTTTACAAATAGAACAGATATTTTCTTTTAGATCCTCAGTTTGTACTGTAAGTTGGTTACGCCACTGTTTGTTACAAAACCTAAAGAATGTTATATTGTTAGATCTAACAATAACGTAGCAAAAATACGTTTTGTTTGTTTATTCAGAAATAACAGGTCGTATATATATCTATATCTATTTATAATTTTGTTTTTCGATATGATACTGCTGATACTATAACCTTAAACTGCAGTTATAAAAACCATTCTCTAAACAGACCTTAAGGTTCTCTTTTTAACACCTTTTAAATAGTGTTGCAAATTCTTATTCATTAGCATGAAATTTATAATCTAAAGTTGAAAATGCTAAATACTTAACGACCGATATATTTTTTTAAAGAATGATACTGTTTTTTTACAAATAGAACAGATATTTTCTTTTAGATCCTCAGTTTGTACTGTAAGTTGGTTACGCCACTGTTTGTTACAAAACCTAAAGAATGTTATATTGTTAGATCTGACAATAACGTAGCAAAAATACGTTTTGTTTGTTTATTCAGAAATAACAGGTCGTATATATATCTATATCTATCTATAATTTTATTTTTCGATATGATACTGCTGATACTATAACCTTAAACTGCAGTTATAAAAACCATTCTCTAAACAGACCTTAAGGTTCTCTTTTTAACACCTTTTAAATAGTGTTGCAAATTCTTATTCATTAGCATGAAATTTATAATCTAAAGTTGAAAATGCTAAATACTTAACGACCGATATATTTTTTTAAAGAATGATACTGTTTTTTTACAAATAGAACAGATATTTTCTTTTAGATCCTCAGTTTGTACTGTAAGTTGGTTACGCCACTGTTTGTTACAAAACCTAAAGAATGTTATATTGTTAGATCTGACAATAACGTAGCAAAAATATATTATGTTTGTTTATTCAGAAATAACAGGTGGTATATATATATATATATATATATATATTTAGTTCATAACTATATGTAACATATCTGAAGTGAGGATTAGTGGCTGAGACGGGATGTCGCCAACTTTGCGACTTTTTTAAATTGCCAATGTAACAAAAACATCGCCAAATTGATAAAAATGACGCCAATTGAGAAGCAATGTTTCGGAAATTCTGATTTCGGTTCTAATCGGGGTTCGCTAAAAATCTGATGAACGTGTGCGTTGATTGCTATACAGCTTTTCACTCCTCATTGACTTGAAATGTATAATGCTATATATATATATATATTGTATATATAGTATATTCTATATATAGTATGTATATATATGGTATATGCGTTTATATATATGCGTTTATATATATGCATGTATATATATGGTATATATTCATTGATTGTCAATGATCAGTGTCAGCTGGACGCTTGAGATATACACGTTTAACAGTTCCTAAGCGGCTTTTGAAGAAGACCGATGAAGCATGTTGTTAGAATGGGTTAAATTTTTGCATAATATGGTAAGACGGTTATAAGCTCGTTAAACGACATCCGCGGGTTGGTAGGTGTCAGTGAACAGGTGTCGGTCTCTGTACTTTCGAACAGAGGCGGAACGTAAGAATTCGCGAAGTGATCGCCAGTTAAAGTATCATTTAGATGTACAGCTTTATTGTGTCAACCCCTGGGAGTAAATTTTACTTCAAGGGTCCTCAATTTCACATTTTGGTTTTTCAAAAATCTCGTCGATGTGCATCGACCTGTGTACCACATTCCAAGACCGTACGATGTATAGATTTTCCGCTACACAGACCGCATTCCCTCACACACACAAACGTCGTCCTTTATTATGTAACAGGATATGACCGAGGTTGAAGGAGGCGGTGTGGAAATGAAGATATGAAAGGGAGGATCCCTTTCATATCTTCATTTATATCTTAGTTGCACCGATTTTGATACAATTCTCACACTATATTTCCTACTCTGTAATAGATCCGCAAGACTTTCTCAAGCTAAATTCTAACGCAGTTTTGCTGCTTTACAACTTTTACGCCCGCTGCGCCGGCGCAGAACATACTAAAATATTTTTTGCTTTAAAAACTGGTTGCTATATTTAGTGACCTCTACCAGACAGAGCCGGCTAGAATTTTTTAAAACACGCATAAAGATAAGCATCAAGCATGAGAATTTTTTGTATATTCGAAATTCATTTTAAAACTTGTATTAAATATAGTTCTTTCGTATCTACATATAAATAGGCGTAGATTTAGTTGGTTTTTGTTCTCTAAGTCTCTTACTGTTTGGGGCTACAGGGACGGGTCAGGTGCAAAACTGTTGGCGGCGAAAGTATATAAGACTAATCGTGTGCATGTCGGGTTGTTGATGTTGAGACCTAGCCCGTCCGACCTACCAGAAAGGTGTAAGGTAACTGCTTGGACGGCCGAGAAGTGCTACCCAATTTAGACCGGAACCCAGTGGGGGAGGCATCCACAGGGACCGTATCCTCCTTCCCCTACCACCAACGTCTCGGAAGGACTTACGGACCCACATGTTTAACGTGATCGTACTTCTCATGAACACGGCGGTAGTTGTGGCAGGTGTGCAAATCCAGCGCGCAAACCACAGGGCTGCCGCGCTCGAAATGTGCCAACAGCACACGGTGCTCACAGGTTGTCACCCACCCAAGTACTAACCGCGCCCGATGCTGCTTGACTTCGGTGATCTAACGAGAACCGGTGTTTTCAGCACGGTAGGGTCGTTGGCCTGGTGTGCATGTTAGGTGTCGAAAGCCCAGACCATCCGACTCGTCCGTAGACTTAGAGCAGCTATTTGGATGGCCGGTGCATGTTAGGTGTTGAGACCCAGACCGTCCGACCTACCAGAAAGGTGTAAGGTAACTGTATATACGGCCGGTGCATGTTAGGTGTGTAAAAACGTTTGCGTTAATAATAATAAACATAGTACCGTACATGCATGCGACTGAGGATATCTAATTTTTACGCATTCGAAACAAATTTATTTATTAATTTCTTTAAATAAAATTCATCGTCGCAAAGGACCCATTTATTTTAAGGAAACTTGCACAGTGTATTTAAGCAGAAGTAAAACTAATAATTCGTCATACAGCTGTTTCGAGGATACGCTGGGTCCTATTCGTTAATGCTAGACAACCAACCAACCCGAAGTCCAAAAGGAAATATAGGCAAAAATACAAAAAACTGAGGGGTGTATATTCCCAAGTTGTGGATAGACGTCAACGATAGTATGTGTTATATTGGGATCTTTTCATTCACAAGGAATGGCGGCTTAAATGTTTAATTAAAGTATTTGGTGGTTTAAATGTTTAATTAAAGTATTTGGTGGTTTAAATGTTTAATTAAAGTATTTGGTGGTTTAAAAGTGATGTTAGTCAATGGTGGTAAGTATTTAACATTAATTAGTTCTTAGTTCTTTTAATGTAAATTAGGCCTATGTAATATTTTCATCTGGAGGGATGCACCCACATGTGTCCAGTAATTTTATGAATGCCAGTATTAGGTGGGAGTAGGTGAGAAGTATGTATTTTTACTTATCTTAATACACCTGTCGCTATACACAAGATACGTATATGGAAATACATACATACAGACATACATATATATGTCACAGTTGTAGAAATCATTCAGAGAAGAGGCTCCTTAGCTGCAAAAATTTATTTTACTAAAGTGACAATACTAGAACACAGTTTCTTACAGTGGCCGAGCTCTTCGTCAGCGACCATCTCACAAGAGATCTATCTCAGTGCATTATTTCGTGGTTTCACACAAAATGGCATTTATGGCGTAGAGGATGGAATCTAATGACGGCATGGGAAACATGCTGCATTCGCGTGTTCTATACTTTAAAAATGTGATGGCGGCGCAGTTTCAGCTGAGAAAGTTTACGTAATAGTTAAGGATTAGTGGCTATATATGGTGATGTAGCAGAAAAGAAGAAGGACGTAGATTTATTGTTAATATTAATAGATAGGAATAAAATTTGACGTGGTCACAAGAAGCGATTAACATGAGATAGGAATTTATGAAAGAAAAGTGTATAAGAAAAGCCCATTTCTCCGTCCGTTCGTCTGTAAAGCTTGGCGAGAAATTCAGCTGGATGTCGCCAACTTGGAGACTATTTTAGATGTTGCCAAAGTGACAAAAATGTCGCCAAATTGATAAAAATGACGCCATATGAGAAGTAATGTTTTGCAAATTCTGATTTCCGTCATATGGGGCATTTCACGGTCACGTATGGGACATTTGAAAGCATTTTCTGTTGCTAGTTTATTAATTGTGAGCCCCCAAATTGAATAATTGGTCTTTGATAAATAACTTATTAAAATATTTTAATATATGGACTATATCTCTTATTAAGGATACTATCAATATTGATAATTGTTTATTTAGAATTGAACGAAATATAAGTTCATTGGGTACTTTGAAATAGTTTTACATGTTGTCGTCCGGAAAATTGCCAAATGCACAATTCAACGATAAAACACACAGTACCATGGATCTTATACATTATTTTTTTACAGTAAAAGTAGTAAATTTATTACATTATATAAGGAAATTCATGTGCAGCCTACATCAGATTTTTACTTTCCTTATATACATAATGTATAATGAAAGTATTGTGGCGGGGTCGAGAATTCAAATTCGAGTTTTCGACGGGAGAGCACGTTTCAAGCATCCCTGATCACGAATCAAACATTTTTGAAGTGATGTCTGTGTGTGTGTGAAAGTATGTGTGTGTGTGTGTGTGTCAGTGAGTCTGTGGAGACGATAACTGACGAACGAATGGACCGATTCGAACCAAATTTGGCGCAAAAATCACAATTCGTAAACGCTGGAAGGCTATTGTTTTTATACGCAATCGAATGTTCAGAACCCTCCTAAATTTTCGAGTAAAATTTTGAAAAAATCGTCAAAAAATCAAAATCGCTAATAAAGTTACGCAAATAGACATTTCTTATGTAATTTTTCATTAGAAAACGATTGACATAAATTTTAGAACGCTAACGTAAACCGTTCTCAAGATATTGCACGTTTTTCAAAAAAATAATAAAAAAGTCATATAAAATAAAAAAAAATATTTCCTATTGAGAAACATGTTCACTTTTCATATGTAATACCATGCGATAAATTGGGTGACATCATTCTCATGGATCTAGCTCGTTCCATTCATGGAAAAAGATACTTTGAGTAATACTTTTGTATTTGAACACCAATAGTCATTTATCTGCTGTAAGAATAACTTATCTCTTCATCCATAACGCTTGGCGATATTTTGGCGACGAATTTGGCGGTATGCCGCCAACTTGGCGACTTTTTAAAATGTTGCCAAATTAACGAAAATCTCGCCAAATGAATAGAAATGACGCTAAATCAATGAAAATGACGACTAATTGTCGAAAATTCAATATCTCGGAAAGAATATAAGTATCTACTATAAGATAAACCTATTTTGTTTATTGTAAATGTAGTAAATTTATTACATTATATAAGGAAAGTCATGTGTTGCCCACATCAGATTTTTTTATATTGCAATCCAAAGTTTATAATTTAACCACAACTCCTCTAAAAATATCTCAGACTGCGTTGTCAGAGCAAAAAATAATTTCACGAAACTATCCGTTAATTAATTATAATTTTTTTAAGTAAGAAAAGTCTTCACATTTTTTTAATGATTTTCTCCCGTGGATTTCTTCTTTCACGGCTGACCGCTACCGCCATCTATTAACAAATACATTTAAAAAGTTCCTCTCCTAAAGATTTTTTATTTATTTATTTGCTTTGCGGAGAACATGCTTTTTTTCCCTTACTTATATACATAGTAAAATGTAAGGAAAGTATTGTGACGGGGTCGAATATTCGAATTTCAGTTTTCGGCGGGAGAGTACGTTTCAAGCAACTCAAACGAATCAAACGTTCAGACGTTTTAAACGTTTCACACGAATTAAACATTTTCGAGGGGATGTCTGTGTGTGTGTGTGTGTGAGTCTGTGGAGACGATATCTGACGAACGAATATAGCGATTCGAACGAAATTTGCCACAAAAATTACAATCCATGAATACTGGAAGCCTATTGTTTTTAAACGCAATCGAATGTTCAAAACCCTTCCAAATTTTCGAGTGAAATTTTGAAAACATCATCAAAATATCAAAACTTCCAATAAAGTTATGAAAATAATCATTTCTTATGTAATTTTTCATTAAAAAACGATTGATATAAGGTTTAGAACGCCACCATGAATTGATCCCGAGATATTCCACTTTTTTCGAATAATTTTATCAACTAATCACATAAAATTAAAAAATAATTAACTTTTATGAAACATGTTCACTTTTTCATGTGTAATATTATGCGATAAATTTGTTGACATCATTCGAGTGGATCTAGCTCGTTCCATTCACGAGAAAAGATACCTTGGGCAATAGATATGTATTTGAACGCCATCTGACGAATTAAATTCTTTGGACGCCATCTGACGAATTACTCTTATAGTCATTTATCTACTATAAGAGTAACCTATTTTTTCGTCCATAATGCTTGGCGAGATTTTGGTGACGAATTTGGGGGAATGTCGCCAATTTGGCAACTTTTTTAAATGTTGCCAAATTAACGAAAATCTCGCCAAATGGATAAAAATAACTCTAAATTAATGAAAATTCAATATCTTGGAAAGAATATATGTATCTACTATAAGAATAACCCATTTTTTTATTGTAAAACTACTAAATTCATTGTATTATATAAGGAAAGTCATGTGCTGCCCACATCAGTTTTTTCTTTTTTGTTTCCGGACAGTGCCCGACAATTATAAAACGGTCGCGAAATCGATAAAAATAACGCTAATTCAATGAAAAATGATGTCTAATTGATGAAAATGGCTAATTGATGAAAATTAAATATATCGGAAAGAACATAAGATTCGATTATGAGAATAATCCATTTCTCCGTCCATAATGCTTGGCAATAAATTTTATGAGATGTCGCCATCTTGGCAACATTCTAATGTTGTCAAAATAACGAAATTGTCGCCAAACTGATAAAAATGTTGCCGATCTGATAATATTGACGCTAAATGGGAGGTAATATTTTGCAAAATATCAATTCTGTTATATGACGGCCATACCATCTAGTATTTAAGAAATGTTCTGCTCTCCGTTTGTTTGTAACACTTAGCGATACATTTGGCGACCTTGGTGAATAATCTACCGAAATATCATCAACATGGAGATTTTTCACCCCAGATTGACAAAAATATCGTCAAATTGCAAAAATCACGCCAAGTTAATGAGAATGATGCCTAATTGATGAATTTATTATTAAAATATTTTGATATAAGACTATATTGCTTATTGAATATGCTATCAATATATTGATAATTGTTAATTTGTAATTCCGTGAAATAAGTCCATTGGGTATGAAATAATTTTACATGTTGTCATCCAGAAAAGCACCAAATACACAATTCAACATTAAGAATACTATGGCATAGATCTTATACATAATTTTTTCACTGTGAAAGAAGTAAATCCATTGCATTATATAAGGAAAGTCATGTGCTGCCCACATCAGATTTTTTTTTCTTTGCAGATAGGCGTGCGTGGGAATTTGGCAACAGTTTAGGAAGGATTTGAAGAAAGTTGAGAAGTGTAACGGATTTTCTGCATAAAACTGAATCCCTGAATCCTGAATTAGACCAACCCCGTAGAACTCCGTCCCCGCGTTTTTATAACGCAGTTTTCATCGATTCAAGGCTAGTGCTCCACGAAGTACAGCTAGACCCCGCCCACTTAACGCTTTTTTCCTTGAGGAAAATTTTTCCTATTTTTTCCAAATTCTGCTACTCGACAGATCTTGATTGTGATTCGTCACAATCGGGATCGAAAAGCATCGCCCGTTTCATTAAATTTTTCTCCTGTAAATTATCTTTTTTCACTATTTCCCAACCACCTTTAGATTGGAGTTTAAAGGCAGCCTTCGGCTACCTGGGCACTCCGTAATTTGGAGATCCTTGAATCCTTGAATCCTGTCCAACATAAGAACTTGTGATTTAAAACCCACTCTACCTGTCAAAACTCCTGCTTCCGAGAAACTGACTAACCGAGGGTAGGGTCAGAGATCAAAAGACCAGAATGCCGCTGTTGACAGTATTCCAGGGGGTGGACGTTATCGCCGTTCGTGACATCACAGGTTTAGAAGGAGAAGTGCGAGTTTAGCCGAGTAATATTCAATTCTATGGGAAAACACAGACTGTCAGTCGTTGTTTTAATATAATTTGTAATTCTATCGTAAAAGTGAAGTTTAAGTGTAAATTTGTGTATTATAGATGTATATGTATTATTATTTTCACGTATGTAAAGTATAATTTTGATTAATTGTTGTATATAAATTGTGTTTTGAGAGCGCAAAAATGCCTGGTTGCTGCGCGGTTGCTTTGTGTTCAAATTATTATAAGAAGTCAATGGGATCTATCAGTTTTCATAGATTTCCAAAAGATCCTACACTTTAAAAATTATGGATCATGAAGTGCAAAAGAGGGGTTAAAATAACCATTGCTAAACCAAATGTCTGTTCGAGTCACTTTTCTGATGAAGATTTTCGGGCTAAATTTTTGAATTTGAAGCCGGTTAAACGATTAAAATAAGGAGCCAATGGCACAAAAGTCTCACATACCATTAATACCGCAGCTAAAAATAATGTTTTTAATATAGCAGTATAAAAAATACTTATGATTAACATGTTTCATTGATATGTAAAATAGGTGGTCCTCTAAGTAATCCAAAAAACAAAATTAATAAAATAAAATCGACTTCATATGCAGTATCTAAAATATATAAAAATAATTTATATTTTTGAAACTAGCAATTATGGAGTTTTCTTTCTTTTTTGGAGAAAGGGGGGGAGATATTAGCATTTTGTAAGCTAATTTACACAGTTTAGTTTACTGCAAAATGTATGTAAAGTTAATTTTAAATGTCTTAAGCATTTTACTTTGTTATTAATATACATAATCATAAAAAGCAATTCTTTACTAATTATAATATTGACATTATATTTACATCATCTCAAGTTATGGGACATTTCGTTTTGATATGTAAAAAGCTTAGAATACAAAACTAAATTCATCAAAGTTGAAATATAATGCATAAAAATTTTATTTACAATAAAACTAAAAGCCAACGGCACATTTTCCAGAAGAAATAAAAAAGTGGGAGAATTCTTTCTTAGAAATGCATGGCGCATATATATCAAAAGAGAAATGCGTCATTAAGAACTTGCAGTCAAAGTTAGCAAACATTTCACTTTTTATATCACTAAAAGCCATAACTTTGTTTTCACGAACCAGAACATTCATTCGCATTAAGCACTTAAATAAGACTTTCATGCAACAATTAGTAGAGAGAAAAAAGCAAATAAAAGCCTCTAAATGGTGTAAAAGCAGTATCATGGCATAAAAATGGTATGTATTCATTTATTATTTATGATCCATGTGAACATTGCTTTAAAATTTTAAAACTGTGCATAGTTTATATATTTAAAACTCTATAAAGTTTAATAATATCAATTTTGCATGCTTAAAATATCTTTGTAAAAACTGACATATCCAGTGGCTTATCCAAGAGTCATAATATTCTACTAGCCCACAAAATGCATCGTATTTTTGTTGGGTAAATAAAATAAATCTACTGCCATTGACCATCCATTCAACCGTCAACTCCCCCCTTTTCCCAAAATCCGACCTACGCTTTTTAATAAAATATATAATTATGTAATTACTAGATTGATGATATTTCATATAAAATATGTATGTGAGATTTTCTACGCAATTAGATATTTTTGAAATACATATTTATATTACATGTAGAAAGTATTATCAATGTTTAAAATAATGGATACTATAATTTTAAAAATCCGATGATTAGATATTTATTCATATCTCTATTAAAACGCTTGAAATGTAATTTTTATATTTATTACACTTTTCACGATATATTTCAGCTTTTATTATTAACTAGCCGCCTTTGGCGACCAGCCTGTTCGCTACCCTTGAAAATTCTGACCGTGGCAAACTCGCTGGCGCGACCCACCAGAAAGGTGTAAGGTAACTATTTGGACGGCCAGGAAGTGCCACCCAATTTAGACTGGAAACCATTGGGGGAGGCATCCACAGGGACCGATCCCCCTTCCCCTACCACCAACCTCTCGGAAGGACTTACCGACCCACATGTTTAACGTCATCGTACTCCGCGTGAACATGGCGGCAATTTTGGGAATCGAACCCGGGCCTACCAAGTGCAAATCCCGCGCACTAACCACTGGGGGTACTTCACCCTCCGCGATATTCTTCATAACTTTCTTTTTATTCACCCAATTTAGACCGGAACCAAGTGGGAGAAGCATCCACAGGGATCGTACCCTTCTTCCCCTATTACCAACCTCTCGGAAGGACTTACGGACCCACATGTTTAACGTGATCGTACTCAACGGCAGTTTGGGAAGCGGCGGGAATCGAGCCTACCGAGTGCAACTTCCGCGCGCTAACCACAGTGCTACCGCGTCCACCCAAGAATTATCTTTGTAAAGGCTACTTTGCCCTCCGCGACAATCTCCATAACTTTCTTTTTATTCATCCAATTTAAACCGTACCCTCCTTCCCCTACCACCAACCTCTCGGAAGGACTCACGGACCCACATGTTTAACGTGATCGGACTCTGCGTGAACATGGCGGCAGTTTGGGTAGTGGCGGGAATCGAACCCGGGCCTACTGAGTGCAATTCCCGCGCGCTAACCACTGGGCTACCGCGCCATCCGCGACAATCTCCATAACTTTCTTTATATTCACCCAATTTAGACGGGAACCCTGTGAGGGAGGCATCCACAGGGACCGTACCCTCCTTCCCCTACCACCAACCTCTCGGAAGGACTTCAGGACCCACATGTTTATCGTGATCGTACTCCGCGTGAACACTTCGGCAGTTTTGGCAGTGGCGGGAATCGTACCCGGGCCTACCGCTAACTTCCCGCGCGCTAATTTACAATTTAAAATGACCATATGCTCTCTAAGTTCTTAATTCCATCATCCTCATTCCATTGTTCCATCATTTAAAATATCCATAAAATTAAAATATCCATCGTTCCATCATTTAAAATATCCATAAAATTAAAATATCCATCGTTCCATCATTTAAAATATCCATAAAATTAAAATATCCATTTAAAAAATCCATATCGTTCCATCATTTAAAATATAAATATAATAATTTCTACAATGCATATGTTAAGCTCTTATTTCATTTAAAATTGGAAGCGCGGGAAACGGAAAGTAAAAACTAATTCGGTTTCTAATTGTCCCACCCATCGCTATGCATATACAGAACCGTGACGTCACCTCCACCTTGACGTCCCCACCCACCACCTTCCCTGCTTCTGTGGGGGAGAAACGTCGGTTAAGAAATGCTTTAGCGGATCGCCGAGAAATTGAAATTCGGAAAATCTTAAAATCCCGATCCTGTGGCCAATACGGAATATTTCTTGACCAGATTGGACTTGTAAGAATGCCAGATATTTGATCTTTCTAAAAATGTAAATTATTAGTCGAAATTCTGAGTACTTTTTACTATGCGAGAATTTAAAAACCAAAAATCGTTTTTTTGAGTCAAAAGTGACTTTTGTTTTAAAATCATAAAAAAATATTAGAATTTGTCCCTGAGATTTGAAATTGATATATTTTTACTCGAAATTTTCTGCTCTTTCCAATGGTGTGATTTGTTTTTTTCTACGATGTCCGGATCGTGGAGAAAAAAGGTCAAAAAACGGTCGAAATCGCATAAAACATTAAATAACAAAAAAAATAATTAAAATTTTAAAAATCGGTTTTCACGTGTCCCCTTCCCTCCCCCCCGGGTCTCCGATTGCCAAATTTCGTAGCTCTTCGACGCGCGGTCGCGAAACGTATAGTGTATAAGACAGACACACAGACACACACACAGACATTGCCTTTTATTATATAGATAATATATGTATTATAATATTTTAATGATAGCCCTATGCATGTATGAGTAGAATCATTTAATTTCATTCTTCTAAAATTTTATTACAAATGATCTTATCTCCTTTTCGAATTATAAACGCGAACTTTCTAAACTTTATACACGTATCTCTATGTCCCCTATTCTTGACTTGTAAGTCAGTGACGTCACGCTTCAAGTTGCTCTCCCTGTCGAAAAGCAACCCCCTTTCTCTGACCTACCTTATGTTTAAAGTACTTTGGTAGGGTCCACACCCTGCAGCATTGTCCAACAACCCAGTAGCGTAGCGTGATAATTTTGACTGGAGAGTTTTATTTCCTTGATGAATAAAATAAAATAATTTAACATGAAAATGCAAAAAGTGAATGAAATGCACTATATTTTAAAATATGTTACCTATGTAAGATAAATAATTACAAAATTTAACATTTTAAATGTTTTCTTATTTCTAAATTAGTCGAACTTTTACAA
This sequence comes from Amaurobius ferox, assembly GCA_951213105.1. Lineage (NCBI taxonomy): Eukaryota > Metazoa > Arthropoda > Arachnida > Araneae > Amaurobiidae > Amaurobius > Amaurobius ferox. The sequence continues at coordinate 93,643,366 of OX578149.1, read as the reverse complement.
CCATTTTATTGAATGGTCGCTTATAGGGGATGACATGCTCCCTCTTGAATATTCATGATAACAAAGACGAGCATCAATCTAGACGATGTTGTACATTTTTTTTTAGTTTACCCCCTCTCTCCGGAAAACGCTCTAAGGTGCCCATGTATAAAAAAGTGCACTGAAAATTGGTGAGAAAATTGGAACATAAGTTTATTTGAAAATCACTGTAGTCAACCATGCCATTAAACAATATTTGTATATTAATTATTTACAAATACTGTACTATGAAAATTTGACAATATCTTATAATTAAAATATGCTAAGAAAACGCTAGAAAATTATCAAGCAATTTTTTTCTTATCGAACTGAGATTCTCGTGTAACATGAGATTTTTAAAGGGAAATCAGATTTACTAGCCGAATACCCGTTGAAATTCAACGGTCTCACAAAAAGCAACCTCCGAATAACGTGAATTTTTGAATAATTCGATTTTTCCAGTGGTGCTTTTTAAATCAGTGGTCCGTACCAAATTTCAAATACCTTTTTCACTTTAGACAGGGCTTTTCTCATTTTTTCAGCCAATTAAATATTAACGTGTCTGGCATCCGCAAATTATCAAATATTAGAAAGCTGAAATTATACACTTTATTCCCATCTAATGATCTATCCTAGCATCAATTATAAAGTCTCTACTTTATTGCAATGTCCGCTAAACTATTATTTCACATTTCGAACGTTTTGGTGTGGAGCACTCATAAAATAAACATTTTTGAAAAATACGATTTTCTCCTCAGGTTTTATCGATTGATTGACCCGTGTATCAAATTTCAAGTCTATCAATTCACTTTTCGAACGTTTTGGTGTGGCGCATCCTCCTATACAGAACATTTTTAAAAAACTCGATTTTTCCAGAGGGTTTTATCGAACGATTGACTTGTGTACCAAATTGCAAGACTCTATCTCACATAAAAAAGATGTTCTTTATTTATTCGGTAAATCGAACATTTTAGCGTGCAGCACCCCTAAAGTGTCACTTTATGAATAAATGAAATTGCACAGATTCTTCTTTTCCAAATGTCTACCATTACATGAAATTTAAAGTCTATTTTATCGCGAAGTGTGTTTTTTTATCAGTCAGTCCTCATTTCGAACGTTTCTGTGTGGTGTACCCACCCTTTGAATGAAATTTTTGAAAAATGCTATTCTTCTTGGCTACTTTTCAAATTATTGGTCCAGGTACCAAATTTCAAGCCTCTATCAAATTTAAAAGGATGCGTTTCTCACTTATTGATCAGATCGAACATTTTGGTGTGCAATACCCCTCCTAAATTTGTAAATATTGAAAAAAACCAATTGTACGATTTTTTTTTTCGAATTATTTACCCATACATGAAATGGGAAGTCTCTATCCCATCATGAAATATGATTTTTCTATCATTTCATCTTTCGGACGTTTTTGTGTGGATTATCCATCCCCTTAAATAAACATTTTTGAAAAACTCTATTCTTCTGGGGTTTATTATCAGATTCTTGGACCATACACCAAATATGAAGTCTCTAACACATTTTAAAGGGGGGCGTTTCTCATTTATTCTGAAAGTCGAACATTTTTGGTGTGCGGAACCCCCTAAAGCAGAAGATATTGGAAAACTGAAATTGCACACTTTTTTCCATTCGAACTATCTACCCGTGCACCAAATTTCAAGTCTCAATTTCATCCCGAAGTATGCATTTTTCATCATTTAACTTTTCGAACGTTTTTCTCTGGAGAACTCCCTTCTTAAACGAACATTTTTGAATAACTCTAATATTTGAGGGGGAGGGGGGTTATCAAGTGATTAGCCCATGCACCAAATTTTAAGCATCTATCAAATTTTAAAGCAGACGTTTCTCATTTATTCATCAAATCAAATATTTTGGTGTGCAGAATGCCCTAAAGTAGAACATATTGGAAACTAATATTGCATACATTCTTTCATTTGACCTATTTACACGTACACCAGATTTGAAGTCCCTATCTCATTGCAAAACATGTATTTTTATCATTTAACCTTTCAAAGGTTTTTCTCTGGAGCACCCCATTAAACGAACATTTTTAAAGAGTCTATTCGTCTTGAGTATTTTCATTAAATGATTTGCCAATATACTAAATTTCAAGCCTCTATAAAATTTTGAAGGAGACATTTCTCATTTATTCGATAAATCGAACATTTCAGTTCGAAAAACACTCATCGTAAAGCATATTTTTCTATCATTTAACTTTTCGAATATTTTGGTGTGGATCACACCTTCACAGCACATTTTCGAAAAATACCATTTTTCCAGAGGTTTTATTGAACTATTGACTCGTGTATCAGATTGCAATTATCTATCCATTCTGGAAGTGCCTAAAAAAAGAGCGACAGACAGACACATGGCAATTAGTATATACTAGCCGAATACCCGTTGAAAATCAACGGTCTCACAATAAGCAACCCCTGACAAATGTAGATTTTTTAATAATTCGCGTTTCACATTTTTTGGGCAAAATGAATATTTTGGTGTGCAGAAACCCCTAAAGAAGAAAATATTGGAAAACTTAAATTGCACACTTCTTCCTTTCGAACTATCTACCCGTATACCAAATTAAAGCATCCAGAAGCATGCTATTTTATCATTTCCCCTTTCGAACGTTTTTCTGTGGAGCACCTACAAAATTAACATTTATGAAAACTCTTTCTTTTTGATTTTTTTATTAAATGATCGGCATATACCAAATATTAAGCTTCTATCACATTTTGAAGGAGGTGTTTCTAATATATTCGGCAAATCGAACATTTTGTTGTGCGACACCCCCTAAAGTAGAAAATATTGAAAAACTGAAATTGTACACATTCTTCTTTCCAAACTATCTACACGTACACGAAATTTAAAATTTTTATCTTATCCCGAAGCATGTTTTTTCTATGAATTCATCATTTGAACGTTTTTCTCTGAAGCACCCCCTTAAACGAACATTTTTGAAAAACTATATTGGTCTTGGAAAGAAGAATATAGTCTTGGGTGTTTTATCGAATGATTAGCCCATATACCAAATTTGAAGCCTCTACCAAACTAAAGGAGTCGCTTCTCATTTATTCGGTAAATTGAACATTCTGGTGTCTGGCATCCTCTCAAGTAAAAAATATTGGAAATATGAAATTGCCCATATTCTTCCTTTCGAACGATGTACCCATACACCAAATTTGAAGTCTCTATCTTATTGGAAAGCATGCTTTTCTATCATTTCACTTTTCGAACGTTTTGGTGTGAAGCACCCTCCCTTCAGAACATTTTCGGAAAATACGATTTTTCCAACAGGTTTTATCGAACGATCGACCCGTGTACCAAATTGCAAGTCTCTATCTATTCGGGAAGTGCCTAAAAAAGCGTAACAGACAGACAAACAGACGGACACTTGGCAATTAGTATAGAATAGATAGACAGATTTTTTCTATAACTCTCAAATACGCACACGGATGTCTCGCCATATTGATGTCGATATAAAGAGCTAAATCTCCATTGCAAACTAATTAAGTTTAATGGTAGTCATTATTAGTATATTTCTTTGTTTTTATATTGTTTAAAGTTAGGTAAATACTAGGTTATTCGTGAAAAATGACACAAATTCTTTAGTATTACAAACAATAATTATTTTCTAGGAATATTAATTAATAGAATTATGTTTGACCCAAAATGGAGGATCCATTAGCCTTACCCGAGAAATTTTCTTCCAAGTTCCCCACCCTTACCTACCCATCATTAATGAAACGCCACGTCCCACATCCAATCATTGACTTTTTACAAAGGGTTGAAAATAGGGGAAGCAATAACCACAACTTTCTATAAGCTAGCTTCCATGTTAGTTAATCATCGAGGGAGGAGCTTAACAGTTGGGTGGTTGTAATACCACACTTCTCCTTATAGTCCACGAAGGCTGGATGATTTCAGCTTCTAAAACATTAAAATATGCGTTTTGATATGAGAAATACTTTGACAATTACTACTTAATACTTAATACTTTAACATATTTCTAAATAATACATATATATTCGCAAAGTTATGTAAAAATTTATAATAAACAAGAAAGATCAATCATGCATAAAGCATTGATTATGAAACACTTTCCAACTTCAATGCAATTTCATCTAAACATCTGTAAAATGTGATATATTCCTCGGTAACATTTTAAAAACTATCACAATACTACATTAATTTGTTATATTTGAAAACTTAAGTACATCGAAAAAAATTAATTTCATTCAAATGACGTCAATTAAATAAAACTCGCCTGGTTCCTCGGTAATGTTTTTAACAATATCATAATACTACAATAATTTATTATATTTGAAAACTTCATCAAAAACAACTGAAATTTATTCAAATGACGCCATCGAAATATAACAGGCCCGGCTGGCTCTCTCTATAAAAGCAGCATTTCATTCATTAACATTTTCCCATTCATTTCATTCATCACAATACTATAATAATTTATTTTATTTAAAAACTTAAGACCATGGAGGAACAAGTAATTAAACTCTATGCTTAAAACTCCATCGAAAATAATCGCCCTTCTCTCTGTAAAATCAATTTTTTTTTATTTAAAAAACTACTGAATATATTTCGCTGAATTTTTTTTTATATATTTTATGGAACAATTTGAATATTACCTAAAATTTTCGAAGCAATTTGTGGATTTTAAATCCGCTTAAAAAATGTTTGAACATTGGGTCCCATAGGGCTTAATGTATTTCATTTTTTCAACCCGGGTTCAATCCAAAACTAATTGGGTGATATTATACATTTATATTCCCATAGGTTCTACAGACCGTCTGAATAACATACTAAAATTTCATTTTGATTAAGTCATTTTTACGGCAGTTATCGTGCTAACGGACAGACAAACAGACAGACAGACAGAATGAATGAACAGAGTCATAAACACTTTTCAACTTTGTTGTAAAATGTTAATAGCGAAATGGATGGTGTTCATAAAGTGGATCATCAGTTAGCTGATAATTATCCACCAAGAAAACGAGGAAAGAAATATTATAAGAATATGTCTTTGCATTCAGGGGAATTAGCTCTATGAATTTCTTACATTTTGCACTCTTAAAGCAGGAGGGAAATAAACACCTCTACACTATCAAATGGAAACTTGACGAAAAATTTTACTGCAGAAAATCATTCTGATGAGTTTTCTGCACCACCTGGTGGAGCCAGATGTCTTTCCTCTTTTTACAGATACTCCTTTACCACTTACGCTAACCTCAAGGCATTTCCAGATGCTGTTCTTGACACTGAAAAAAAAATCGAATCTAAGAAGACAGTGTATGTTCCCGTAAGCAAGATTCCAGAGGAAAGGCAGTAAGAAGAGAGACAGCAAGTAGCAGTGTATCGAATATCAGGTATCACTTTGTATTGTACCATGCTTAAAAAATTATCATACAAAGACTAATATTTAGTATTTTTCAAATGACCGAAATAACTCGGAATAGTAAAATGTTATCAAAACAATGTGCTTTTTTCAACAAAACAAAATTCAAATTTAATAAAAACCTTTATATTATGTTTTATTACAGCTTCTTTTATTTAAAAATGCAGTAAAAAATATGAAAATTTTTTGCAATATTTTTCAAAAAAATTAATAAGGAAAGCGATTAAGATATTTTCTGTAGTGAATATTATGAGTATGCAAAAATTCAGCCTTCTGGGTGGTTATGAAGACTCCGAAAAGACTTTTCGAAATGCTTCCATTTCCTCTATTTTCGGGGGAGATCGAATATCCGGCTCGTTTAGGTTCTGCCCCGTATATACTATAAGTCTGCAAATATTCAGTCTTTTAAGTTACTGAGGGTCTCTCAAGGGTCTGAAAAGACTAAAACGTGTTTGACAGTAATTTAGTGGATACTTGCATTTTGACGTACGTAAATTTCGATTTCGGTATTGCGCATCCACAATGTATGCATAATTTACTTCTATTTTATCGAATTGAACATGCATTCCGCATTGAGCATCAAATGCTCGATATTTAAAAAGAACTACTTTTTTTTGTTTGATTTTCTTAAACCGTTTGTAAATTTGTAAATCTAAACTGCTGAATTTTTTTTATGCCATTGACAAAGGACCCAGAATTTAAATATTTTTCTCTGTATGCCGCAAAGTTATTAACCAAGCGCTAACTAAATGTATAATTGAGTTCATTGTGGAAAATATCAACTTGTTGTGAATGGGTAATTTTCTTGCGTGAGAAATCGACCATTTCAAGATTAAGTCTTTGGATTAGGAGCAGCCATGATCTCGAACACGTTTGATTACGATCGAATGGGGGCTTTACAATGCTAAATTTTGTTTTCTAATATGGACCCTATGAAGAACTAATGTAATTTTTCAACAAATAAGGTGTGTAAGGGGGTGTAACTCACAAACACTCCTGACATCTAGAGAAATAAGTCATCTTCTAGAGTAATAAGTCTTATATTGTGAAAAAGAAACAAAATTTTGGAATGTCCCATTTATAATTGTAATATCCTAATTTGCAGATAACAGAATCATTACGAAATCATGAATGTGTTAAAATAAATTTAACTCCCAAACGCACCTATTTTTTTCACATATGTATAAAAAATAACCTCATTTTTCTTTCCCTAAAATCATAGGCATGGGGGTGCTACAGGTGCTTCCGCACCCCCATTACAAATTGAGCAAACTCTCCTTTTTACTTAATGACTGCCTCTTATCCCAATAATTTTCAGTTTATCTCTCTCTCTCTCTCTCTCTCTCTCTTTTTTAGTCCTTATTTTATTTATTTTTTTACGGATTTATAAATTTGAGATTAGATATTTTTAGGGTTTCTTACTAGACCAGTTCCAAGTGACTGCACATGCGCAAGGCTTCAATAATGAATCTGTCGTAAACTCGCATCTATCGTGGAAGGATACAGAGACGGTTAGTTCCATATTGAATTTAGCAGAACATTGTCACTATTCCATTGGCGTCTGTGCTAGCGTGTTCATAGTATTCAAATTTATTTTTATTTAGTATTTTTTTCGAATTAAGATCATTCTCTTTATTGATCATGATTTTTGGTATCATACCAAAATGATATATCACAATATATGACAGGAACGTAGATGAAAGCCTACTGAGCCATTTCCTCCCCCCCCCCTCTCCCCCCCCCCTCCCCCCCCCCTCTTCAAAAAGAAAGAAGTTTTTACCGACAACTTGCCCAATATATGATCTTATGTTTTTTTCACAGCACCCTCAATTGCGAAAGCCTGGCGCCTCCTATGCCTAAAATGCATGGTAATGTATAGGTAAAGAATTGGAATCGTGTTGAAAAGTGGCACGTTAGTTTTCGACGGATATACACATTTCAAGCACTGTACACGAAAAATCTATTCCTACGAGACGTCTGTGTGTCTGTAACTGTGCAATGTATGTATCCCTTCTAGCTGAAGAACTAATTGACCAAATTTCACAAATTTTAGTAGATAAGTCACTTATGGGTTACCCTGGTGCTAATTATATTTTGGTACAGTTAGGAAAAAAAACTTATTTTTTGAGAAATAGCCCGCAAAAAATTGTCAAAATCTAAAATAAAAGACTACGTATGCCTAATAGAGATGAGTTCGAGCCCAATCTAGAGTCCGAGCTCGCCCGAGCACGAACTGCTCAACGTAAAATAGAATCCGAATCCGCCCGAAACTTTTTCACTTTATTGTTACTAATTTCTAAGAAATATTCATTCCTGAAAATGGGCAATGAAGTTTAAATATCAAGCACAAAAATGCAGGAACAATTACTTTGAGCGCTGAAGCTTAGGAACAACATAAATTGAAGTTAGAAAAAATAGACTCTCATGAAAACCATACAATGAAATTAAAATAAAAACTTTCCAATACGGTTATTTGTAGTAGGAAAATTAATATTGACCTTTTATTATTTCCAATATTTTGGCGGATATAGTTTAAATGCGATTTAAATATTTATGACAATAAAAATGAAATATTTTAATTTTTAATCCATTCTTTTGATATATTAGATATATTACCATTCTTGATTATTCTATACATATCAGATATTCTTATTTATCAATATGTCTATTAGAGAGGTTAATAATAAGCAACAATGTTACATTTTACCACACAACACTTCCTAGGATATAATGGTTTAAGATAGAACCCATTTACCAAGTGTTTGACTTCAAATAAGATTTCAGGCACTTGTTAGCAGTAACTGTTTAATAATAAAATAAAATGTGATTTTCTTCTTCTCTATGATTATCTTCGTTTTTATTAACATTTTCTTATCATTAACTATTTACAAAATATGTCTATTAAATAAGAAAAATAGTTTGGAACCCGAGTCCGCTCGAGCCCGAATTGCACATAGCACCGTAGAGCCTGAGCCCGATTCGAGCTCGGGCTGAGCACGTCTCATCTCTAATGCCTAAATGTATCAATTAAATGCTTATTTTATACGTACGTACAGCGAAAGGAATAAAACCAACCCCATAACATGTCCATCTTGGACTTAAGACCTTTCTTAAGACATATTTTTTTTGCATTTTTACCAGCCTTTAAAAATGCTTCCAGTCGTCAAATGTAAACGAAAAAGAAATTAAAACTACAAATTCAGTGCAATTTAAAATAATTATCCGTGTTATTTTGTGCAATGGAACTCAATTTAATGAATTATGAAAGAAAGAAGGAAAAAATGAATTTGAGCCTGTAGGGAATGTCATGTGTTGCCCACATCAGATTTTTAGATGTACTTGAATAGATGTTAATTCTATTAATAATAATTACCCATTTTTTTAAAAAATTAGCAAATAATTGAGGTGGAAACTGATCTATGTTATTTTTTAAAGTTAACTTAGCATAGAATGTGAGAAAACAATACTAGACAGAAAACGTGAGAAAACCCTAAGTGTACTATCCCAATTTACTTAAGGATCATACATTTCGTTCAACCGTTTTATACTTTATACATTAAACCGAAAAGTTTAACAAAAATACTAAATATTTCGCATTATCAATTTTTGGCTAACCAGGTAGAAATTTTAGCACCTGATTAACCAAATCGACTGTCGATTAACCAGATAATGGTATAAGCCATTCACAGATATGCCTGTCTTTTAAGCGAAGTTATAACCAGGTATAAATTTTAGCACCTGATTAATCAAATCAACTGTCGATTAACCAGATAATGGTATAAGCTATTCACAGATATGCCTGTCTTTTAAGCGAAGTTATAACCAGGTATAAATTTTAGCACCTGATTAACCAAATCGACTGTCGATTAACCAGCTAATGGTATAAGCCATTCACAGATGTACCTGTCTTTTAAGTGAAGTTATAACCAGGTATAAATTTTAACACCTGATTAACCAAATCGACTGTCGGTTAACCAGATAATCGTATACGCACTAATCTATTCGCAGAAATGCCTGTCTTTTAAGGGAATTCACAATCGTAGAGAATCAAGATGTGCCCATGCAAATATTGCAATTTGCAAACGATCCCTATTTGACAGAAACTATTCGGAAGTCAAACTACCTTTTCACAAGTCTGAAATGTTCAAAACTTCGAGACTTATCATTCCAATATCTCAACGAGTATTTAAGTTAGAACTGTATATTCGGTTTCATCGTAGATTCAAGGCACAACTTTTTCTAAATAAATTTACTCATGTGGTGTCATTTAAAAATTTAGCTCCTATGCGTTTGCTAATACCAACCTACTGCAGAAAAATGCCACAGCATGACTGACTTTTTTTAAAATACTTCTAAATTAAAATATGGGCCTGCAGGAAACCACCGACAAGATGGTAACCATGGCCTGAATGTGATGGCCAAGATGGCCTGAATGTGTTGGCCAAGATGCTTTGAATGTGATGGCCAATATGGCCTGACTGTGAATTCTGAGACACGCTGTATTGAAGTTAAACTCCCTTTATTGCCAATACGAGTTTCTCTCTGCAAATCCCTCTGTCTTGGGTTTCATATATTCCTCCTTCTCACCATGTAGTATGTAATTTCCAGGTATAGCATCGGACAAGAACCTGAAATATAATTATGCTTCATCTTGTCAACATTTTCATTCTCACTCTGGCATGGTCATCTATGCAATGCAATGCAGTTCAGGTTCCCAGCGAATGGGAGGCTGAATTCATCAAGAATTTTGCAGAACGTAGAGCAGATGATGGAGATTCAATAGAATTTGGAACTACACCACAAGGGTATAGTGGAACGCCTATTATTTATCCAGGTAAGCTTTTTTGAAAACGATTCCATCATATTATTTCTAAATACTTATTTTTTTTAATTTGTCTACAATATTGTAGTGCGACAAAACTTTGGATATTCAAAGCTTATCCATGGATGTTCAAAGCTTTGAATATCCATGAATAAGAATCAATCATTTTTCAATGATGTTTCTTTGTAAGTATGTGGCCATCTCTGAAACTAATTAAGCAAATCGAATGGAATTTGGTACGAATGTTTCACTCAATGAATGTCATGGGTCTATTGATTTTCAATGTAAGCGGACTACGTGAAGACCTTCGATTTTTCGAACATTTTGTTTTCAAAACTTGCTAAAATATTTTATAAGGATAATAATTCGAATAAGCATTTCGTGAATCGCGAAAGATATTATTGCCAAACAAAAAATAGAAAAAAAATGAAATGAAAAGAAATCTAGGGAAAGAAATAGTTATTTTTCTCCCCGGGATATTTCCTTTTGTATTTCCCATTTTTCATTTGGTAACGGTTTTCTCCTGGGTCACGTGATTCAACCAGTCATTGGCAGGCACTTTCTTGCCTTTGCTGGAGCATTTGCTTACCCCTTTTATTCTGAAAAAAAATAGGGTGTTCTCTTCCTCCAAAACCAAGTGATGATTTTTATCCGTTGTTTAGGGCAGAGGGGAAACTTTGGGCGGTTTTCTATCAAATTGGTTTGTGTCCTTTTAATATGCGTGAGAACTAGCAGCGCCGACTTCGTGGATTCGATACTCTTTTTGACCCCCCCCCCCATTAATTTTGTTGTGGGTTCCACAAACCCCTAATATATTTGTGCGTATTTTGAGGGGAAAATGTACGCATATATGTATAAATTTTCTTATCAATTCTTCAAGTTTTTTATTATTCATTCCTCGTTTACCATAAATGAAGTATGTATAGAAATTTACCCCTCAAACTGTTTATTGTATTTACTCAATACAAAATTTTAACTCAAATAATGTAAAGAAATTTTTTTCTGACATTTTTATCATTGGTAAAAATGCCTAAAATTACATTTTACATCTTTTTTGTTACTTTATAAAGATAATTGAGTTGGAAATACACAGCATCTGTATACTGTATATAATAATGTTGCGCATACAAAAGCAAAATAAATTAAATAAATAATTATCTAGAAGAAAAAAAATAATATTTTCAGTACTTAAATTTAATTTGCTTCACATTAATATATCAGACGCCTTGATTGTGCCAGGTAATCTGACTGAATAAAATTTAAATTAGACTTAAATCCTTTGAAAAATGCATGGATCATGCGTTTGAAAATTTCCGAAACCCCAAATAAATTTTTGACTCGGCACCTATGGTGAAAACAGCTGGTGCTGTATAGCTTGAAAGCTTAATTCTTTATCAAAATCTAATTAACACTATAAAAATATGCTTTATAACAAAAAAAATCGACGCACCAAGAAGAAGTTGACCGATTGTAATGAAATTTCATACGCAAAGACATTTTGAGCGAACATGCAAATAAATAAAATTTGGTGTCATGAATTGTCTTCAATCCTGCCCAATATATACTTCCTTGGCCAGCTAGATCTCTTGATCTCTCTCCCATAGAGCACATTTGGGACGTTATAGGAAGACGATTGCGACCATCCCGGAATGTTGACGATTTAACCCGACAATTGGAGACAATTCGGCAAGACATTCCGCAGGATACCATCCGTGAACTTTATCAGTCTATGCCACGCCGGGTGACAACTTGCATCCAGGCCAGAGGTGAACCAACGCTTTATTGACTTCCTCCCTTTGTATACGGTCAAACTCTAAATCATTAAATTTTTCTGAAATTTTAATCGTTTCTTTTTCTATGCATGTTCTTCACATCCAGCAATTTTTATCACAATCGGACAACTCCTTCTTGGTGCGTCGATTTTTAACACTTTACAACAAAGTTAAAAAGTGTTTATGACATTGTTCATTCTGTCTGTCTGTCTGTCTGTCTGTCTGTCCGTTAGCACGATAACTGCCGTAAAAATGACTTAATCAAAATGAAATTTTAGTATGTTGTTCAGACGGTCTGTAGGACCTATGGGAATATAAATGAATAATATCACCCAATTAGTTTTGGATTGAACCCGGGTTGAAAAAATGAAATACATTGAGCCCTATGGGACCTAATTTTTCAAACATTTTTTAAGCGGATTTAAAATTCACAAATTCCTTCGAAATTTTTAGGTAATATTCAAATTGTTCCATAAAATATATAAAAAAAAATTCAGCGAAATATATTCAGTAGCTTTTTAAATAAAAATTAAAATAATAATAACACCTCTTATATGAAACGATCACGTGACCATGATATGAAAGTATCACATGATCCACTTCAAAATGATATATGGCATCCATCTTGTCTCAAAATCGTGATTTTTAAAGTTCTTTTTATTTCATATTGAGTGTTGTATCCGTCCTACAAATACTTTATTTTGGTTTAAATTCTGTGCATCTACATACTAAAACAACGCAATTACAATATATTTGAGTTTAAATGCTCATCCAAATTTGATTATTTCTACAACGAAGCCTAATTCTCACTTATGTAAAATGTAAACAGCAAAATATGTAGGATGAGTTGTATAGGAATTGCTGTATTACACTGCTGTACGCAAAAGAATTTAGCTCATGGAGTCTGTATAGCTGATATGAAAGAAATATTCATTGACTTTCCAGAGAGAAGGACGATTTTTTGCGATGAGGTTTTAAGCATAGAGTTAAATAACTTGTAGCTCCATGGTCTTAATTTTTAAATAAAATAAATTATTATAGTATTGTGATGAATTACATGAATGGGAAATTATTTAAGAATAAAATGCTGCTTTTTAGAGAGAGCCAGGCGTGTTATTTTTTCTATGACGTCATTTGAATGAATTTCTGTTGTTTTCGATGAAGTTTTCAATTATAATAAATTATCGTGGTATTATGATAATTCTAAAATTATTACCGACTAATATATCACATTTTAGAGATGTTTAAACCAGGCAATTTATATTTCAATACCGTAATTTGAATGAAGTTCATGTTTTTCGATGAAGGTTTAAGTTTTCAAATATAATAAATCAATGAAGTATTGTGATAAGTTTTAAAATATTACCGAGGAATGTATTGCATTTTAGACATGTTTAAATAAAATTGCATTGAAGTTGGAAAGTGTTTCATAATCAATGCTTTAAGCATGATTGATCTTTCTTGTTTTGTTATAAAGTGTATAAAGACAACTAAAAATTGGCTATTATTAAAAATCTTTAATTAAAATCTCCATTCGCAACGTACACAAAAATTCACAACCATAGCGCTTTCAGGCATATTTATGCACTTCATCAGTAGCAAAGTGAATATAGGTGGAAAAGATGAGCTTAAATACACAGGCCACAACCGCGAGATAAAATTTGCCTATAAATCATTTTGCATTTTAAATACGATACATTTAAAAAAAAATTGGTTGCAAAATGCAAAATGAAAACAAGAAAGATCAGTCATGCATAAAGCATAGATTATGAAACACTTTCCAACTTCAATGCAATTTCATTTAAACATCTCTAAAATGAGATACATTCTTTTGTAATATTTTAAAAATTATCACAACACTACATTATTATATTATATTTGAAAACTTAAGACTTCATCGAAAAAAATGAACTTCGTTCAAATGACGTCAATTAAATATAAATCGCCTGGCTCGTCGGTAATGTTTTTAACATTATCATAATACTACAATAATTTATTATATTTGAAAACTTCATCAAAAACAACTGAAATTGATTCAAATGACGCCATCGAAATATAACTGGCCCGGCTCTCTCTATAAAAGAAGCATTTCATTCATAAACATTTTCCAATTCATTTCATTCATCACAATACTATAATAATTTACTTTATTTAAGAACTTAAGACCATGGAGGAACAAGTAATTAAACTCTATGCTTAAAACTTCATCGAAAAGAATCTCTGTAAAATCAATGAATATTTCATTCATATCAGCTATGCAGACTCCATGAGCTAAATAATTTTGCGTTAAAGAAAGGCAGCAATTCTTATGCAACTCATTCTACATATTTTGATATTTACATTTTACATAAGTGAAAAATAGGCTTCGTTGTAGTAATAATCAAATTTGAATGATCATTTAAACTCAAATATATTGTAATTGCGTTGTTGCAGTATGTAGATGCACAGAGTTTAGGCAAAAATAAAGCGGTTTTAGGAGGGATACAACACTCAATATGAATTAAAAAGAACTTTAAAAATCACGATTTTGAGAAAAGATGGATGCCATATTTCATTTTGAAGTGGGTCACGTGATCTCTTCATATAATGGTCACGTGATCGCTTCATATAAGAGGTGTAATTATTATTTTAATCTTCATTTAAAAAACTATTGAATATATTTTGCTGAAATTTTTTTATATATTTTATGGGATAATTTGAATATTACCTAAAATTTTCGAAGCAACTTGTGAATTTTAAATCCGCTTAAAAAATGTTTGAAAAATTAGGTCCCATAGGGTTCAATGCATTTCAATTTTTCAACCCGGGTTCAATTCAAAACTAATTGGGTATTATTATTCATTTATATTCCCATAGGTCCCACGGACCGTCTGAACAACATACTAAAATTTCATTTTGATTAAGTCATTTTTACGACAGTTATCGTGCTAACGGACAGACAGACAGAATGAACAAAGTCATAAACACTTTTCAACTTTGTTGTAAAGTGTTAAAAAGGTCATAAATTACTGGTTAATCAATAAATATGTCGTCAAAAGCAACAGAAAGCATCTACTAAATATCCAGAAAATTATACAGTGGTTTAGCACGCAGTGAGTCGAGAACGAGACGTCAAGCATAATTCAAGTTATGAGGTGATTTTTATCCTTAGTTCGTTTTGATAAATTTAAGTGTAAAAATAACTTAATGTGTCAGACCGGAGTGTGCGTTGTCCCCCTTTCATCTCCTAAAAATAATTTTAAGTTCTACATTGGTAGTACAAAACGTACTGTGGGTATTCGTTTAACTGAGTATGTCGCGACGTTAAAAATAGAAAACTGTCCATGGCTCTTACCCATTTTGTTATTAATGATAATTTTCATCCTATGTTTGATAAAACTTTTCTTTTAATTATCTGCAATTGCCCCCGTAATATTTTACTTCATGAATCCCTTTTAATTTATCTTTACCGTGGTTCTATTTGCAATTTTAATCCTATTCAGACCCTCAGTTATGCTTGGAGTCTTGTTCTCGACTCACTACGTGTTAAACCACTGAATGATTTTCAAGATATTTAGTAGCTGCTTCCTGTTGCTTTTGACGACATATCTGTTGGTTAACCTGTAATTTATGACCATTTTGTATTTTGTAATTAAATTATATGTATTTAAATGTATCGTATTTAAAATGTAAAATAATTTATATATAAATTTTATCTCGTGGTTGTGACCTGTGTATTTAAGTTCATGTTTTTCATCTATTTTCACTTTGCCAATGATGAAGGTCATAATAATGGCCGAAAGAGCTATAGTTGTGAATTTTTGTGTACTCCGTGGACGGAGATTTTAATTATAGACTTGCACTAATAGTCAATTTTTGGTTGTCTTTATATTTTTAAATGTTGATGATTCGACGAGTTTTGCATACAATTTTATTAAAATCTAATTGGTTTGCAATTTTTTCCTGATAACATTTCTGCTATAACACTGGTCTGGGACAAAAGATTGTCTAAATGTAACCCAAGGCGGGGTATATTCGGATATACATAGAAAATAAAGAAGACTTAAGCATTTTTAATTTGGGAACTTTGCGTTTTGAAGAACTTATTTAATGAACAAAATTATTTTACTTGAAAAGGTACAAAATGAACACAAAATTGGAAAAAATGCAGATGTCAAAGAAGTGATTACTGGATTATTTACAATAGGTAATAGGAGTTTTGATATCATATTTTCTTCACCAATAATACAGACATTCCGTTCAAAGGATAAAAGCAAAATTCTTAGACCTTCTTTGTCTTCGTCAATACGAAATGTATACTCTTGATATTTTTTATATCTTCAATTGGACCGACATAGTAAATCCCATATTTTATTTTGAATTTTACGAGATTAAAATAATTATTTTGCAAGTAATGAACAGCTGGATTAAAAGGTTCTAATTTGGAGTATAGTTTTTTTATATATATAATTTTAAATGTTATACACTGTGTCGCTTTCCTGGAGGAGTATTGCATTTACTTTCTGTTTTTCATCAGAAATACCTGCTATTTTTTTTTGTTTTTAATGACTTTTTCTTGAACATTGCTTTTTCTTCCGTCTTTATTTTCTTCTAGTTGGTTTAATTTGTGTAGGCAATGCTTTTGGATAAGTTCGAACAGCTTCTGGTGTGGGAGATGAAACTCAACAATTATTTTTATACGTTGCTTTTCAATGGTTGAATAAGATAGAACAGGTAAAATAAATTCAAAAATTTGTCTGTCTGAAAGTGCTTCATACCTCATTTTGGCACAAAACATCCAGTGAATATTATACTAAAATTTCTTAACCTTACATATTGAGTCTAGATTGTAGCTCAGTTGTAAAGGATTAACAAAGTTTAATAATAACATGCTTAACAAAGTTTAATAATAACTTAATAATAACAACGTTTAATAAAAACAAAGTTTAATAAAACATGCTTAACAAAATTTAATAAAACATTCTTACCAAATAAATAATTTGGCATCAAGTCTGATATTATAATAGCAAAAATTAAGCACACATCCACAACAGAAAGTCTTTATTTTACTTCTTATAAGACGTACAAAAGTTTTTAAAAAAAGGCCAAAGCGCTTCAATTTTCAAAATGCGCAAAAATTTCATTAATATTTTATACAAAACTAAATTTAAATCTAATAGTACCTTGCATAGTTTTGATGTTGTTTCTTTATTTTCTAGTATACCCATTGACATTGCTATTGAAATTATTATCAAAAAACTACATAATCATAATTTTAAAACTCCTACCATCGACGCAATCACTTCTGCTTTGAATATTGTTGCGGAGACAAATTATTTTGGCTTCCATGATGCTATTTATCTACAAACCTGTGGTTCCCCTATGGGTAGCCCTTTATCTGGTATTTTGGCAGAGGCGGTTTTGCAGGAACTCGAGAATGAGATTTTGCCTTTTTTATCCAACCCCCCCCCCCCCCCTCTCTTTAGTACCGTTTTGTGGATGATGTGTTCATTGTTTGGGATAGTGATTTAGAAGATCTTTCTTTTCTTTTGTCTAAAGTTAATGATTTTTACCCTTCTATCAATTTTACTGTCGAACATGAAACTAATGGTTCTTTGCCTTTTCTCGATGTACTGGTCACCCGTTCTGCTACTGGTTTTCAAACCTCGGTTTTCCGTAAACCTTCTTTTACTAATTCTTGTATTCCTGCTAATTCTTACCATCCTCTTTCCTCTAAAAATGCTTCTTTTTATGCTTATTTTAATCGCGCTTTTAATGTTTGTTCATCTATCTCTGCTTTAAGTGATGAAATCGAATTTATTTTTGGCCTTCGCCGTGAGGCTGCCTACTCCTTTGGGTTTATTTATAAGGTTTTCTTCCAAGTTCGCCGTAAATATACCCTTTTTGATACTAAACTTATTGCCTTAAAAGATCGTTTGACTTATAGGTCTAGTTTTCCATACAATCCTCGGATTTTCCGCTCTTTTATCCATTTTTGTTCGGAGTTTGGTTTCAGACCTGCACATTCTAATATTTCTTCTTTATTTAACCCTATTCGGTCTGATAAACTGGGTGATAAGGATGACTTTAAAAGCTTTGCTGGGGTGTATGTTGTTCCCCTGTTGTCCACCGACGGTAATTTTAAATTTTATATTGGAAGTACTAAACGCACCGTTGGCATCCGTTTAGCAGAACATGCTCGGGATGTCAGGGATTGTAAACTTTCTACGGCTCTTGCTCAATTTGTTGTTAAAGATAATTTTCAGCCTCTTTTTGAAAAGAGTTTTCTTTTGATGCGTTGTAATAACCCTCGTGATATTCTCCTTTTTGAATCCCTTTTTATTTATATTTACCGTGAGTCCGTTTGTAATTTTAACCCTGTTATGAATTTGAGTTGCGCTTGGTTCTCGACTCCATGCAATTCAAGTCTCTGCAAAGTTATCTTTGACGTCTTCATCTTTGGGATTATGCTTGATTGCACCCCCCCCCCTTTTTTTTCGATTTCTGTAATTAAATTGGAATTTAATTTGCTGTTCTTTTGTTGTTGAAATTTTTGAAACTCTAAAGCAATAGTTTACGGTTTATCCTTGTCTAAACGTAGATTATTTTGTAAATTGTATTTATGTAAATTTTGTCGCTATATCTGGTCTATACATGAAGGATTCAATTTTACTTCCGTGTAGCCACTGATGAAGAGCGCACTTATGCTCGAAAGCGCTCTGGCCTTTTTTTTTAACTTTTGTACGTCTTATAGGAAATAAAATAAAGACCTTCTGTTGTGGATGTGTGCTTAATGCTTACCAAAGTTTAATAATAACTTAATACCTTTAAGTAATATATGCTTGATAAAGGAAAATACTTACTTTACATGTACAAAAAAATGATTTATTGTATACGTAAATATCATTTAAATAAAGCATAAACACCGGAGAACAATTAACATACTACTACTTCTCATGTATTAGGATTTTTCTCAAGTATTTACCAATAGGAAAGATAACAATGTATCTATCCAAATGTGCCCCCTATCATAATGTGCCTCCTTCTCCTCCATGTTGTCACTGACGATGTATCTTGATTTCAAATTATTTTAAACAGCAGTTTTTGAGAGAATTTATATATATATTTCATATAATTTGCTAATTTGTTAGGAGAACCAGTTTGTTTCTAAAACTTTTTTTAAAATCTTCAACAGAAACGTTTTTAAAATCTTCAAATATCTTCAAGCATGTTCAATACGACATAACGCCCCCCCCCCCCCCTCCCTTTATTTCTAGGTACAAAATGGTGCGGAGCCGGAGACGTTGCTGCCAATGACAACGACTTGGGCGAGAAGGTGGAAACAGACAAATGTTGCCGAGCTCATGATAAATGCAACAGTACCATAGCACCAGGAAAGTCAAAGGACGGTCTCGAGAATGAAACCGGATATACAGCGTAATCACATTATAGTATTAATGTAGAATAAGTAGATTGTAATACCATTTTAGTATTGATGTAGAATAAGTAGGTTGTAATACCATTATAGTATTGATGTAGAATAAATAGATTGTTATACTGTAATCAGGACAACGCGTCGGCCGGTTTAAATAAAATCAATTTACAAAGATATATCACTAAAATAAAAGCATAAATATACTTTTATAGCATGAAAAGTACAACGCAATAGAATAATTTAGTAAGTATTAAGTATCGTATATCCAAATGTTTCTTACTACCTGCGCTTACTGCACTTAAAGATCAGTTTTTTAAACACAAATATTATGACATAGATATAATGCTTCCACGGAGGATTTCTAACAGACTACCTCTAAAAAGCCAGGAAGTCCTAGCCAGAGTTCTTGCAACACAACTTGGAATCACTGACAATCAAATATTAAAACGATTTACACAACGGCACGTTCCAGTAGTATTGTAAACTGACCATAAGACTTGTGATCTCTGTATCTACACAACGGCACTTCCCAGTAGTATTGTAGACTGGTCATAAGACTTGTGATCTCTCTGTTTACACAACGGCACTTCCCAGTAGTATTGTAGACTGGCCATAAGACTTTTGATCTCTCTATTTACACAACGGCACTTCCCAGTAGTATTGTAGACTGGTCATAAGACTTATGATCTCTCTATTTACACAACGGCACTTCCCAGTAGTGTTGTCGACTGGCCATAAGACTTGTGATCTCTCTATTTACACAACGGCACTTCCCAGTAGTATTGTAGACTGGTCATAAGACTTGTGATCTCTCTGTTTACACAACGGCACTTCCCAGTAGTATTGTAGACTGGCCATAAGACTTTTGATCTCTCTATTTACACAACGGCACTTCCCAGTAGTATTGTAGACTGGTCATAAGACTTGTGATCTCTCTATTTACACAACGGCACTTCCCAGTAGTATTGTAGACTGGTCATAAGACTTGTGATCTCTCTATTTACACAACGGCACTTCCCAGTAGTGTTGTAGACTGGCCATAAGACTTGTGATCTCTCTATTTACACAACAGCACTTCCCAGTAGTATTGCAGACTGGTCATAAGACTTGTGATCTCTCTAGTTACACAACGGCACTTCCCAGTAGTATTGTAGACTGGCCATAAGACTTGTGATCTCTGTATTTACACAACGGCACTTCCCAGTAGTATTGTCGACTGGCCATAAGACTTGCGATCATCTGTACCCCAACGTCAAACTCCCAAATTATTTTGTACAACATATCTTGGAAAAAACACATTTTAAAGTGCGTCCAATAACAGATTAAGTGTTCAAGATAGGTGTATAAGAATAGGTGTATAAGACGGAAGGAGAAATGCGTTATTCTTAATAGTCTACTTTTTATGTTCTCTCAAAGATATTGAACTTTCATCAATTAGTTGTCATGTCATTGATTTAGCTTTGGTTTCATCAATTTCGCGAATTTCTATTAATTGGGTGACATTTTCGTCAATTTGTCAACTATTTAAAAGTCAGCAAGTTGGAGATATTCCGACAAATTCGTCACCAAAATTTCGCTAAACGTTATAAACGGAAAAATAGGTAGTTCTGATAGTAGATAATTATATTCTTTCCAAGAAATTGAATTTTCGTTAATCAGTCGTCATTTTCAATGATTTATCGTCATTTTTATCAATTTGGCGACATTTTCAATAATTTAGCACCTATTAAAAAGTCGCCAAGTTGGAGATATTCCGACAAATTCGTCGCTAAAATCTCGCCAAGCGTTATGGACGGAAAAATAAGTTATTCTTATAGCAAATAGCTGACTATTAGCATTCAAATACAAAAGTATTACCCAAAGTATCCTTTCTCATGAATGGAGCGAGCTAGATCCACGAGAATGATGTCATCAAATTTATCGCATGATATTACATACGAAAAGCAAACATTTTTTTTAATTTATGTGATTTTTTGATAAATTTATTTAAAAAATATGCAATATCTTGAAAACGGTTCATGCCAGCGTTCTAAAGTTTATGTCAATCGTTTTCTAAGGAAAAATTACATAAGAAATGTCTATTTTCGTAACGTTATTAAAGGTTTTGATTTTTTGATAATTTTTTTAAAATTTCACTCGAATATTTAGGGGGATTCTGAATATTCGATTGCGTTTAAAAACAATAGGCTTTCAGTATTCAGAGATTGAAATTTTTGCATTGAATTTACTTCGAATCACTCCATTCGTTTGTGAGATATCGCTTCCACAGACTCACTGACACACACAGACATCACCTCAAAAGTGTTCGATTCGTGTTCAGAGATGCTTGAAATGTGATCTATCTCCAGTCGAAAACTCGAATTTTCAACCCTGTCACAATACGTTCCTTATACATTATGCTATAGTCATACGGACTTTTGAAACCCATAAAATTAATTGCATCCATAACCCATAAAATTTGAAACCCATAAAATTAATTGTATCCATAACCCATAAAATTTGAAACCCATGAAATTAATTGTACAATATTAAATTTTATCTCCGTTATATTTCCTTCATGATTAATAAGGAAAGTAATAAAAACAACAATATAAGGATAAGGAAAGTAATAAAAACGAAAGAGAAAGTAATAAAAACGAAATAACATAAATATAAGGAAAGTAATAAAAACGAAAGAGGGAATTAGTAATGTGTTTAAGAATAAAAGTTTTTTCGAGCAAATTTTAAAAAGTTAGTTGACTACATCAATCACTAAAGACTCATATTTGCTGTTATTTCAAGTATTCACTATTTTATGCTGATGAGCACGTAATAAACGCAAAACCGGTTTATGGATACTGTTATCTACAATAAAAGCGCGATAACAATTTCCATTTATATTGGTCGCTGATGATCTAATAAATCACGAAAACTTTAATTTTTTTTTTAAAATAGGAGATGGTTATAGATACAAAGGGGTTCCTCAAAGGAAAAATACAAAGGCGAAACCTCAAAGGAACGCATCACCTCTTCCCTGAAGCCCTCTAAGAAAAACCTGCTGCCAGGGGGGTGTTTCATAATAAATCCAGCATTTTGTATACACAATAGATGCTACTAGTATATAAATCAGAACTACTCAATGATATAACCTCAGATTTTTTTCCAACTTTGTTCCAGGTTGAGTTGCGCATGCGATAATGCCTTCTTTGAATGCCTTGATAAAATAGACGACTTCACATCCACCACCATAGGCAACTTGTACTTCAACGTCCTCGGCAGAGATTGTTTTGAATTAGATTATCCCCTGTCAACCAAGTGCAAGGAATTTGAGTATGTGGAATTGAGTTTGGTTAATTTTATCTTACATTTTAATGCTTAGGGTTCTTTTGCGTGTTATATGCATTCTTCGTTGTTATTGATGCAGATAGGAAACAGCACACACAGGCGCTCACATATAGCAAGTATGAATGTAGTGAAATATCGGTTATTAACAACAATCAGTTTGTTAACAAAGATTCAACCCCAGATACTTTCCTAAACACATCCATGTTGTTATTGTTGTTGTTACTAATTCCCCCGTGGTGAAGGAGCGCCTATGCACCACGTCCACTAGACCCCTGGTCCCATGGCGAAGGGTAAAAATTTGCAGCTTCACTTTTTATTGAGGCTCCTCACGGGCGGAAGTCTGATTTTGCCTCGACAACACAACATCCATGCGGGATTCGAACCCACAACCCGACAATCCAGCGATCAGACGGAAACGGGTGCCCCTGACCGCTCAACCACCGGATCGGCAAACACATCCCTAGATATGTTAAAGCTAAACATTTTTCTAAACACATCCCTAGACACTTTGAGGCTAAACACTTTTCTAAGCACATTCCCAGATACGTTGAGGCTAAGCACTTTCATAAAGACATTCCCAGATACGTTAAGGCTACTGTCAGTTTAATTATGGCCACCCTGTATATATAAATATATATATATATATATATATATATATATATATATATATATTATATATATATATATATATATATTATATATATATATATATATATATATATATATATATATATTATATATATATATATATATATATATATATTATATATATATATATATATATATATATATATATATATATATATATATATATATATATATATATATATATATATATATATATATATATCTGTAATATTGGCTGAAATAATCCAGGGAAGAGACACTTTCACATTGCTAAAATCTACTTTACTCACACTGAAAATAGATATAGTTACATCGGACGGATGAGCTTCGGCATCCATCTCTTAAAAAATCTCAATGTCGTCTGCGGTTGTTCACATAATGCACAGTTACATCGGACGGGGAGGAATATGGTAGTATGGAAAAGATGCTGCATTCTCGTTCATTAAGTTTAAAAATGTGATTGGGAATGCAGTGTCAAATGAGACAGTTTGCGTAGAGGTTAAGATTAGTGACCATATATGGTATGGTCGAGGGAAAGAGGAAGTACTGGCAGACTTTGTTAATATTAGTGGCGTGGGATAGAATTTAATATAGTTGCAATACGTGATGGGCATGAAATAAGAATTTGGAATAATAATTGTGAAAGGAAAGGGCGCGTTATTTGGAAAGGCTACAAGGTGCGGCTAATAATTTCCAGGATTGACGTAACTGTACGAGAACTGCAACTCGGCAGAACGTATTACTGCTTGTATCTGGAAGGTAGTGTATCTGCGCATGCCCCATGAAATGCAAGTCATTCTGAAGCAAGAGGTTGTTGTTGAAAAACGCATTAAAACGTAGCTGTTAAATTGTTGTTGTCGAAGTGTAGATATGAAGCAGAGGATTAACATTAAATTTTGTTTAAAATTGGGCAAAACTGCAAAATTAAACCTATAAAATGTTGAAACAAGAGTATGGTGATGAAGCATAATCCCGTTCCCGCACTTTTGAATGCTTTAGACGTTTTCGGGATGGGCGCAAAAGCGTCGAAGATGACCTAGGAAACGCAAGGTTTGTTCCAGATTCGTTTCTCACTGTTCATCGGAGGAACAAAAACAAATCAGAATGAACTGTGGTGATCTCATCGACAAGTAGACCTTGTGTTCGACAGAAGGTCGTTTTCGACAGGCCTCGTTTCGACAGGCCTCGTTTCGACAGGCCTCGTCGACAAGCATTGTTCGACTGGCCTTTAAGACCTCGTTTTCGACAGAATGGGAGTTGGCCTCCTTTGCCCGACAATGTCCGGCCCCACATTGCGTTGTCTGTGATGCGGTTTTTGGCTCAGCATGAGGTCGTGGAGATGAATCATCCTCCACACTCACCGGACTCAGCACCCGCAGACTTTTTCTTGCTTCCGAAACTGAAAAATTTGCTGAAAGAAACAAGATTTGAGGATCTCGAAGACGTCAAGATAACCGTGACGACAGAATTGAAGAACATTCCGAAAGAGGAAGTTGTTTCCGAAACTTATACAGCCAAGCACAGAAGTGCATTATGGCAGGTGAAAGTTACTTCGAAACATATTAAATGGGTATGTAATTCACATAATATTTTCCGGAGTTATTAGATCAGTCCTGGAAATTAATAGCCGCACCTTGTATATATATATACAGTCTTCTGCTAAAAAACGAAGCACCCCTAAAAAATATTCCAATCATCTCGAAATTCCACATGCAAAATCCTTTATACCAAGTATGCAAATGATTAAATTTGTAAGGCCAGTGAGTGTTAACATCGGTCATAGCACGCGTTTCTAATGCACAACTAGCATCCTATAAACAGGTTTAAAATGTGGACGGTTTATCTTTGCTCGTTATCAACATTGCAGTTCCGTGGAGACACAACCAATAATGCCGTTACGACGTTGCCGAAGACCTTATAAGCAATAAGACGAGTTCGAACGTGGTCGAATAATCGGGATGCATGAAGCTGGCTGGTCATACCGAGCAATAGGCTGCCACCTGCACCGAACAGACACTGCTGTGCAAAGATTCTGGCAGCAATGGTTGCTGCAAGGAACTCATCGGCGGAATGAAGGCTCTGGAAGACTAAGGTGCACGAATGCGAGGCAAGATCGGATGATTGTGAGACAATCCCGAACTGGGCCAACGGCATCATTGTCCGACATTCAACGTACTACAGAATCTTCCATATCACCCTTGGTACTTTCCACCATTTCATGGCGCTTGGCTGAGATGGGGTTATGCTCACGGCGGCCTTTAAGACGTCTGTCTATAACGCCACAACAGCGAAAGAGTCTTTTGCAGTGGTCTCGTAGCCAAGTTTCGTGGCTGCCAGCAGACAGGAATCGCATAGTATTCAGCGATGAATCAAGCGTTAGTCTTTCAGCAGATGACCATCAGGTACATGTATGGAGGCGCCAGGACTGTCCGTACTGCCCTGACCTTCCTCGATACAGAGAGTGTTCAACTGTTGCCCTGGCCAGCACGTTCTCCAGATCTGTCATCCATTGAGAACATCATCTGGTCTTGGGTTACCGAGAGACTGACACGCCACCACTCGCCAGCCACTACGATTGATGAACTCTGGCATAGAGTTGAAGCCGCATGGAATGACTTGCCCGTATTTATCATCCAAGCTCAATTCGACTCGATGCCCAGCCGGATTATAGCCGTTGTTGCGACCAGAGGTGGCAGCTCTGTGTACTGAATTGTGCATGCTGTGTACCCCAAACCATCTGCAAATTCAATCATGTCTTCCTCCCATTATACTGTATATGTACAATAAAGAAGATTCTGCTATTTGCTTTCCTTCCTAGTGTAGCAATTTTAATGCATATAAATAGTTCAATATAATAATGCAAAATAATTAATAACATATATATATATATATATATATATATATATATATATATAAACTTTAAAACTTTTAGACTATTGTATGGAATAATATTACCAATAAGGCAATGTATACCAGTTAAACAATAAAAGAGTATGCGCAAAGCAACAATTACAAGGCCTTGCGACTAATGTCGCAAGGACTTTCTTTGAACGGTGCCGGTTTTCCGGGAGTGTTTGCCGCGGCACTCAAAGCATGCTTTTAACCGGGGAGTGGGGGTCATAACCACTTTTTGGTACTATTCATTATTTCATTGTACTTTATATATATATATATATATATATATATATATGTATATATATATATACTCGTATATACAGTTCTCTTCATTAACCAAAATGGGTATTCATGCCCACTTATATATAGTGCAATGTAAGAATGTACATATTTTTTATTTTTGCACTTTCCCATATTCCTTTTTCTTTATTTTTAGCTGCAGCTACCATGTAGACATAATGTAAGTATTGATGTTCAATTGTATATATGAGATGTATGAAGGTTGCAAGTAGTATAATTGAAAAATGTTATTATTTTGTTAAATTAATGTATATCTATTGTAAAGGAAATCTTGCCAGTGATTACTGGGAATATTTAAAATTAATATTTTTTCTCAATTCGTGCAGTCTGTTCGACTTTCTACTGCTAGGTAGTTATGCAGAGGCAGCTTACAACTTAAAGACGCGTTGTCGTAACCCGAACTTAAACCGGTACTGTCAAGTTAAGAGACTAACCTAAGGAAAAGAACGGAGGGATAGGAAAGGGCGGCTAACCAAGGTGGGGTCGTATGACCCCAGACAGAAAAGAGGGCCAGAGAGGAAGGGCAACCAAGAGCATGCAAATAAGAGGAAACGCCCAGTCAGAAAATAGCAATGGCTGAAATGATTGGCCAAGGTATTAGTCAGGGAAGAGCTCTAAATTTTAATGGGCAGAGTGACTTGACCTGAATTGGTTAGCACTTATCAATGGCAAATGCATAGCTGTAGATGAAGAAATGGGATAAAGCTGAACCTAGAGCTACTGCAACTACTATATAATAGAAGGGAGTGGAGCTTACTTATGGCAAGCGAAAAGAAAGAACTAAAGCTAGGGAGCTTAGGCTAAAACTGGGCAGCTAAAGCTAAATAGAAGAGATCTAACCAAGTAAAATTAAGCCTAGAGATAACTAAACAAAGGAAAATGAAGCCCCCTAAAGATACTTACTGACCTTTGGTAGCGAAGCAGCATGGGTCTGGACAGCTATTTGTATGGCTTGACCTATTAAATGTTACTAGGGAGATAAGCATAAAGTGGTTTATGTAGTGGGAAACAATTTCCTTGCTAAGAGATAACACCATACGAATAAAGGATGACTTCTCAGACGGGCAGATGACTCCCATTGAAACACAAGCATACTATCTTAGGATAGGTGACTACGACAAATATCACGATAACAAGCTCAGTTGTCGAAGTCCTGAAATTAGGAAATACATACATACCATCTTAGAGTAGCAGGCTGCACAAAGATCATGTTGGCAAGCTCAGTTTCTGAAGCTTTTGGAATAAAAGACGTAAAAAGGGAAGGAGAGAGAGAAGAGATAGTGGGAAGGAAAAGAGTGAAAACGTGTGACTTGCACACGGAGAAAGGAGAGTAAGACTCGCTACTGAAGATATGACTGTCAACAGACCTGGCAAAACAGTGTCAGCCAGATGGTGGGAACGACGGCCTCAACTTCCCTCTGGTGGTAACGTCTCCACCTTCTATCCTCATCCTTTCATGCTGGGCCTACGAAGATATTTTTAAGACGGGAATTAGCAGACTATGAGACGAGAACAATTATAGAACCATGGCCAAAAGTAGGGAAATATTCTTAATCTGAAATTTCAGCAATGCTGTCCATTAGCCAGGAAATTATGTTTTTAACATAGGGTTTGAAGCTTTTGTTCTTTACGATTGAGATCCTCCAGGCTTAAATGTTTTGATGAGCTGGTGTCACAAGATGGTGTTGTGCTGTTAGAGGACATGTAAAATAGTGCATTAGGTCATCTTCGTCACCGCACACACATGATGATGATCTTTTGATTCAAAATATATGGCAAATATTGAGGAAAGGCCCGGCGGTTAATGTATGAGCGAGGAGCCTGCAGCTTATATTCCTTGAAGGTGAGACTTGTCTAAAGAAATTTTAGGATTACCTGCCTTTCTCGGAGTTGTCCCATTCCTTTTGGCAGGCTTGGACTGAAAGGATCTTATGCAGGTACATAAGGTGCGATACAGGCATGCCGGATGTTCTAATCTGCCTACTGTATTTCTGGTGGCTGCCTTTGCTTCTCTGTCTGCTGACTCATTACGGAGTATTCCTAAGTGGTCCCTTATTCAACAAATGCTGTAACTGCTTTTTAGTGACCTAATTGTGCCTTGTATTTCCCTAACTATTGGACTGTTGTTAAATGGCTTGTTAAAGACTGCTATTGCCGATTGGCTATATGTGTTATTTGTGAATCGCCTATTTAGATTTTTGGATTTTGAATGCTTGTAGGATGGCTACTAGTTTCACTGGGAAAAACCTATTTTTCCCCAATCTGCTGCAGCAGGAGTAGGAAAGATTTTCAACATGGAACGAGACGAAAACCGCCGCTACCCCAGAGTCCATCTTAGAGCCGTCAGTGAAAATGTTAATATTATTGGGATTGCTTCCTTGATTTACCATTATAGTATTGGTAGAATGACTGGACCAGGGGTTATGTTTCGCCTCGAAATCACCTGAGACAAAAGCTTTTCCAAACATAATTGTTTGAAGATTTAACCTAGTCATTCTGCCTATTTCATATTCATATTTTACTTTAATAGTGATAGGAATGAGTTCCAATAGGACAAGGATTCCGACATTAGGAGCTGTTCCATATGCTCGAGATCACGCTATTGCAAAATGTCGTTAGCATTGAAGGAGGATGTCACTAGTCGGGAGGATGTCACATTGTAGGAGGAAGTCTTATTGAGATAGTTACCCTACGTTGTCACCGCGTAGAGGAGAGCTTTTTCAACGATAGTTTCATACCATATACTAATGAAATTAGGATCTATATATTCCCCAAGCTCTAGCTGTCATCCTGTTCATAATATTGAAGGTTTTGTAGACTTTAGATAACTAAGTCCTACAATGAAGGACCCAGTCATGAGTTTTGGAACTAATTAGTATACTTAGTACACCTAAGTATTTTACTTCATCTGTGATAGTAATGAGGTCTGTACCTATCTTAAATTTCTTCATTTTCTTTTTATCGCATCGGATTGAATGGGTCTTCATATCCTGAGCTTTTTCATAAATAACTTTTCATAAATAAGATTCTCCTTTTTGACCCTGTCATTAAACTTGTTGACCGACACTGCTACATTATTCTCGAGTGCCGTTATACCTTTTCCGTTAATTATCAGGGCTAAATCATACGCAAAAGCCTGAATTCTAGTATTATCTGGCCAGGGTATCTTTAGTGCTGTGTCAGCTATAATGTTTCAAGGGAAATTCCCCAGGCATGAGCCTTAGGGACAGCTATCAAAAGTTTGTTTTGTAACTATGGCAATTTTACTCTTCTAGGGTAACTTACCTGTCTAAGAGAAAACTTTTTATTATGTTTGTCCGATAGCCCGGGCATGGAGAAACGCTTAGGGGTTTAAAGACAGATGGCCACGACAGACTGCTGGAATGCTCCTTTGATGTCAAAGGAGATTATAGCCGAGTAAACATTGTTGCTTTTGTCCTTTTTTGCTTCTTGTAATAGATTCTGTAGAACATGTTCTGTGAAAATTGCTGTCTTGAAACCAAATTGTTTTGGATGCCAATAGTTTGATATATGTAGATGGTGAGAAATTCTACTATGTATGGCTCTCTCTAAAATCTTTCCCAGAGCCGGTAAGAGGCAAATTGACATGTATGATTTAGGATCATTGGTCAGTATGCCAGTTTTCTGGAACAGTATCAACGTTGCCTTTTCAAGAGAGGCTGGTAAATGTTGTTTTCTTATGCATGCATTGATGAAACTGAGTAGCAGTGCCGGCGTCGTTTCGTTAATCCTTTTTAACAGATTATAGTCAATTAGATCGCACCCTGGAGCTTTATTAACTTTAATCTTGTTTAGGATCCTGACCACCTCTGCGGTTGAAGCTTTTGGAGAGCTCTGGTTAACCATTGTGTTAACTATTGTTTCATTTGCATAGTGGACTATGTCATAAAGAGAATTTAGAAAATGTTCCATTATGTTGTGCAATTCTACTTCTGAGTTTCAGCTTAGTGCGTTAAAGGTGGAGGTATTCTTATTGTCGATTATCTTAAATTGTGGTCAAAGAGCGTTGGTTATATTCTGTGCAGAATTTCTTCCAGTTGTGGTTCTAGCCTTGATTATTTCTTTCTTATATTTTGTGTTCTCCTTTCTGTATTCCGTTATCATTCTTATTTTAGTTTTTACATCTTGTTCTTTTTGGTATTTACTACGGAAAGCCCTTATCCTACTTCTTTTTGTTTTGAACTGATCGGTTCATCATTTCGGACTTTTTATTTGTTTGGGTTTCTTGAACTTATAATTGTTATTGTTTATTGTTGTTAGGATCTCCAGGGGTTCACGCGTCAGGTGGTCCAATCCAACCTAGTATTTATCCTATTTAGTTTTTTGACCGCTTCGGTTGCTATGAGTTTTAGTTCTTTTCTGAACCTTTTATGATTACCGTACTTAGTATCTAGCCTATGTCTATAGTTGTCTATAGTTGGACCACCATCATACTTGATTTAGAACGTGATGTAGTTGTGGTCACTTAGCATTGTGTCTTATAAAATGAACCAATTGTCAATCTTGTCTAAAGTTGACAATTGGTTCATTGTTGCTGCTTTAATGATTGTTGCTGTGTAATATCCTACCAGCTCCTGCACAACGGCTTTTGCAATATCGGCCTACTGTTTGGGTCATTCACTATGAACAAATTTTTAGGCAGCAAGAAGTCTGTAAGGTCTGTACATCTTTTATCCGTAGCCCCATTGTGTAAAGTGGGCATTAAATTTCCCACATACCACAATATCTATCTATACTAATTGCCAAGTGTCCGTCTGTCCGTCTGTCCGTCTGTCTGTCTGTCTGTCACGTTTTTTTCAGGCACTTCCCGAACAGATAGAGACTTGCAATTTGGTACACGGCTCGGTCGTTCGATAAAACCTCCTGGAAAAATCGAATTTTTCTAAAACGTTCTATAGAGGGGGTGCCCCACACCAAAACGTTCGAAAAGTGAAATGATGGGAAAGCATATTTTGCGATGAGATAGAGACTTCAAATTTGGTGTATGGATAAATCGTTCGAAAGGAAGAAAGTGTGCAATTTCAGATTACCAATATTTTCTATATTTAAGGGGGTGCCGCACACCAAAATGTTCGATATAGCGAATAAATGAGAAACAGCTCCTTTAAAATTTGATAGAGGTTTGAAATTAGGTATATAGCATAATCATTTGATGAAAACACCCAAGACGAATATAGTTTTTCAAAAACGTTCGTTTAAGGGGGGTGCTCTATACAGGAAAACGTTCGAAAGGTGATAAGAAAATATACTGCGGGATGAGATAGAGACTTCAAATTTGGTGTTGAGTAAATCGTTCGAAAGGAAGAAAGTGTACAATTTCAGTTTTCCAATATTTTATACTTTAGGGGGTGTTGCACACAAAAATGTTCGATTTTTGAAATGAAGTAGACATATCCCTTTTAGAACGTGATAGAGGCTTGATATTTGGCATATGGGTGAATCATTTCATAGAAAACCCAAGAAGAATGGAGTTTTTCAAAAATATATATTTAAGGGGGGTGGGTACTCCACAGAAAAACATTCGAAGGGTGAAATGATAGAAAAAGTATACTTCGCGATGAGTTAGAGACTTCAAATTGGTATACAGATAGATAGTTTGAAAGGAAGAAAGTGTGCAATTTCAATTTTCAAACATTTGTTATTGTAGGGGGAGCCGCACACTAAAATGTTCGATTTCATAAACAACTGAAAAACGCATCCTTTAGAGTATGATAGAAGCTTGAAATTTAGTATATGGGCTAATCATTTGATAAAAAAAACCTAAGATTATTACGGTTTTTCAAAAATTATCATTTAAGGGGGGTGCAACACAGAAAAACGTAAAAACGTTCGAAATATGAAGTGATAGAAAAACATGCTCCACAAGAGGATTGAGATATCAAATTTGGTGTACTGGTAGATTCTTTGAAAGGAAGAACGTGTGTAAATATATTTCCAATATTTGCTACTTTAAGGGGTGCCGAGCGCCAATATGTTCGATTTTCGGAATAAATGAGACACTCTTGCTTTTAAATGTGATAGAGGCTTGATATTTGGTATATGGGCCAATCATCTGATAAAAAACACAACACGAACAGAGTTTTTCAAAAATGTTCATTTATGGGGGTGCTCCAAAGAAAAATGTTTGAAAGGGGAGATGTTAAATTAGTATGCTTTGGAATGAGATAGAGACTTTAATTTGGTGTACTGGTAGGTAATTCGAAAGGACGACGTGCGCAATTTAAATTTTCCAATATTTTCTTCTTTAGGGGGTTCTGCACACTAAAATATTCGATTTGCCGAATAAATGTGAAACCCGAATTATTCAAAAATTTGCATTATTCAGGGGTTGCTTATTGCGAGACAGTTGATTTTCAACGGGTATTCGGCTAGTTGTCTTTAAATGCGCTAAGATGTTGCGATAGATTTATAAAGACTTTATCTATATTTGTCTTGGGCGGAGTATATGTATTTGCAATTGCGAGCTTGGTATTTCCATTTTGTAGAATAATGGTTGTTGATTAATCTTTGTATATTAATTGATGTTGTTTGTGGCTATTAATGCTCTTGTATCCAGTGACTTGTGGAATCTTCAGCCACTACCAAACCCTACGGGTCTACCAGTGTTACTATCAATGCAGAATTGATAGAAACTGCAGAATTGATAGTAACTGCAGAATTGCTATATTTATAGTATTGTTTGTGACATACTCGTTAAGAAGAACTGCTGCTGCTCTACTGTTCCTAAGGTTAATCTGTATGAAATTTATTTTGTTTATCTTTTGGACTGGCTGAGTGTGTGAATCTACATCTGTTCCATTTCTTGGAGAGGAGATTTCCGATCCTGTCTGGAAGAGACTCTTACTTATTTCAGTTTGGCTACCATATTCGATTCCAGTTCGGCAGTTTGGCCAGTCTCTATAGAGGTAACGTAATTGCTAGATTCGATGAATATGGATCTAGAAGAAAAATAGTTCGCTAGAACTTATCTCTTAAATATTTGAACCACTTGAGGTTGCTACTTGCTCTTTAGCAACTCGATCGTCTCGTCTTGTTACTTGTGCAACAAAGTAGTACCTGTTGGATAGTTGCGCCATTTGAGCCCTTCTTGCTGCCTTCTGACCAATTTCCTCGCCCCTTAACTTTTATATCTCTCGTCTATAAATAGTACAACTTCTTCTAAATGTTTGGTGATTCACACTCAGATCTCCCCCCCCCCCATGTCTTCTTCTTATCGCATCTCGTTCAGTTACCCTAACTCCACTTAGTAATGTTTTGTATGAAGACATTGTAATATTTTTTTCTTTTTTCTGTTTCAGGCTTTATGGAGGTTGCTATGAGTATGAAAAGGATACCACAAAACCAAAGGTCTTAAAATGGACAAGTTCAAAGAGCTTCAAGTTTTATTGAACTCAACTAGTGTTACTTTTATAAGGCAAAAGAGCCACACATTCTATACAATTGCTTTTAAGTACTGTTGAACATTAAATTTCTCTTGAAACTCTTAAATAAATTCTCTTTGTTATCTAGTGATTAAAACTGTGCATTAAGAAAATGTTTGTATTGATCTAAACAAGCAAGTATAAGAGAATTGTTTAAAAAGGTATTGTGTGGGTGAAAATATACTTTCCCCACAAACACAAATTTATTTTCTTTCTCTCTCTATATATATGTACCTTAATTTCAGTTTTATTACACAAAAAATCTGATGTGAGTAGCAGGCACAATGGTAATAATAACCATTGCAATTACGATTAATGGGCATTCTAAAAAGTTGATTACGATTACTACTACGATTCTAAATTTAGAAGAAATCCAAATACACTTACAATTACAGACAGCTAAACATGGAGGTAAAAGTAAAGAGTTAAATTTTATATTAAGAAAACGCCAATATCATTTGAGACAATAATTCAGGTGGCGCTGGGATAATATAAATAGCCCTGCATTGTATGCATTTCCATGGCGAAAGGCCTAAAATATTTATTTAAATTCTCAATGTTGTAAAAATGAGTTATTAGCGCAATGCAAAGTAGAACTGAAAAAATAAAGAATTTTTTTACGTATTTAAAATGATTTTACCTTTCAATTTATTTTTATCTCCATATATTCTGTATTCTATCGTACAACTATAAAAAAATACTGGTTAATTATACTTATAATTAGGGAACTCTTAACTTAAAAATAATCAAAAATACATATACTAAATACTACGCCTTTATATTGTGCTAACTAACAGTAGCAGCTACTTTACTGACACTAGCGATACCAAGATACAATTCTCAAAGCATTATGGCATTTTCAAGTGTTTTATCCACATGAGTTTTATGTCCTTCTTTCTAACTCCATGCAGCTAAAATTTCAGATTATGAATATGTTTACAATTGCTTTAAATGCGCTATTTCAGATTATGAATATGATTATGATTACGCTGAACATGCAATTTTAGATTATGAATATGATTACGTTTACATTACACAATAAAATTCGAGAGTATGATTACAATTACACAAAGCAAACTCTATTGCGAGGTAATTACACTAGAATTAAGTTTTAGGCCTTATTGCGTTCCTTAACGGAATGAAATTCAAGTAGTCACATAGAATATGTTATGTCTCTGGGGTGGGAAGAAAAGTTAATTTGCCAAATTAGATTTTCCAGTTAAATATATTCCAAGTCAGCAAGAGACATACTAAGTTATACAGATTGCAGTATTTAATTATCAATCAGTTTTTATTCATTTTTATTGAAATTCAGTGTCAAAAATTCTTTGCTTTCAGCAGTGTTCTTAATGAAGAAAAAAATGTCCTTTAGTAGTGTATATTTACCCTGTCTGGCCCACTTTGATTTAAATGTTTATAGTTTAAAAAAAATAAAAGAAAAAGATATAAAATCAATCAAAATCAAGCATTTCTGAAAACATCAAAAAGAGACTGATTTAATATAAAAACTATACATTTTTCTAAGATGAAAAAAATGGGTAATTATAGAACACATGATGGCAAGTCTCTGTCTTGAAAAACAATGATAAAAAATTAAGACCTTTTGACTAAAAGTAAAATGAAATATGTAAAGCGATAACCTTAGCCAAAACTTCCTGCAACTTTAGCCTTTAACTTCCTGCAACTCTAGAAAATTTCTCTGCAGGAAAAGAAGAAACACATACAAACAAAAATATAATAGTAATTTTACATACAAACACCTTTATTTCAGGCACTCATTTCTAGAACGCTATTAGATTTAAACTAGCCGAATACCCGTTGAAAATCAACGGTCTCGCAATAAGCAGCCCCTGAATACTGTAAATTTTTGAATAATTCGTGTTTCACATTTATTCGGCAAATCGAATATTTTAGTGTGCAGAAACCCCTAAACAAGAAAATATTGGAAAATTTAAATTGCGGACGTCGTCCTTTCGAATTATCTACCAGTACACCAAATTAAAGTCTCTATCTCATGCGGAAGCATACTATTTTATCATCTCCCCTTTTCAACGTTTTTCTCACCCCCATAGATGAACATTTTTGAAAAACTCTGTTCGTGTTGTGTTTTTTATCAGATGATTGGCCCATATACCAAATATCAAGCCTCTATCACATTTAAAAGCAAGAGTGTCTCATTTATTCCGAAAATCGAACATATTGGCGCTCGGCACCCCCTAAAGTAGCAATTATTGGAAATCTGAAATTTGCACACTTTCTTCCTTTCAAACAATCTACCAGTACACCAAATTTGATGGCTCTATCCTATTGTGGAGCATGTTTTTCTAACACTTCATATTTCGAACGTGTATAAGTTTTTCTGTGTTGCACCCCCTTAATTAATCATTTTTGAAAAACCGTAAAAATCTTTTATGAGTTTTTTTATGAAATGATTAGCCCATATACTAAATTTCAAGCTTCTATCACACTCTGATGGAGGCGTTTTTCAGTTGTTCGTGAAATCGAAAATTTTAGTGTGCGGCACCCCCTACAATAGCACATGTTTGAAAACTGAAATTGCACACTTTCTTCTTTTCAAACTATCTAATCGTATACCAAATTTGAAGTCTCTATCTCATCGCAAAGTATAATTTTTCTATCATCCCTTCGAATATTTTTCTGTGGAGTACCCAACCCCTTAAATATATATTTTTGAAAAACTCCTTTCGTCTTGGGTTTTTTATCAAATGATTCGCCCATATACCAAATAGCAAGCCTCTATCACGTTTTAAAAGGGATATTTTTACTTCACGCCGAAAATCGAACATTTTTGTGTGCGACACCCCCTAAAGTATAAAATATTGGAAAACTGGAATTGTACTATCTACTCGTACACCAAATTTCAAATCTCTATCTCATCCCGCAGTATGTTTTCTTATCAATTCACCTTTCGAACGTTTTACTCTAGAGCATCCCCTTAAACGAAGATTTTTGAAAAACTATATTCGTCTTGGGTGTTTTCATCAAATGATTAGTCCATATACCTAATATCAAGCCTCTATCAAATTTTAAAGGAGCCGTTTCTCATTTATTCGGTACATCGAACATTTTGGTGTGCAGCATCCCCTTAAGTATAGAAAATATTGGTAATCTGAAATTGCACACTTTCTTCCTTTCGAACGATTTACCCATACACCGAATTTGAAGTCTCTATCTCATCGTAAAGCATGCTTTCCTGTCATTTCACTTTTCGAACGTTTTGGTGCGCGGCACCCCCTTAAGTAGAAAATATTGGAAATCTGAAATTGCACACTTTCTTCCTTTCAAATGATTTACTTATACACCAAATTTGAAGTCTCTATCTCATCGCAAAGTATACTTTCCCATCTTTTCACTTTTTGAACGTTTTGTTGTGGGCACCCCCTCTATAGAACGTTTTCGGAAAATTCGATTTTTCCAGTGGGTTTTATCGAACGACCGAGCCGTGTACCAAATTGCAAGTCTCTATCTATTCGGGAAGTGCCTGAAAAAAGCGTGACAGACAGACAGACTGCCACTTGGCAATTAGTATATACTAGCCGAATACCCGTTGAAAATCAACGGTCTCGCAATAAGCAATCCCTGAATAATGTAAATTTTATAATAATTCGCGTTTCACATTTAATCAACAAATCGAATATTTTGGTGTGCAGAACCCCCTAAAAAAGAAAATATTGGGAAACTAAATTTGTGCAATTCTTCCTCTGTTTGTCTTGTGTTTTTTATCAGATGATTGGCCCATATACCAAATATCAAGCCTCTATCACATTTAAAAGGAAGCGTGCCTCATTTATTCGGAAAATCGAACATATTAGTGTGCGCACCCCTTAAAGTAACAAATATTGGAAATCTGAAATTCTCACTTTCTTCCTTCCAAACTATCTACCCTTGCACTCAATTTGTTATCTCTATCTCATTTCGAAGCATGGTTTTTTATCAATTAACTTTTCGAACGTTTCGAACGAATAGATAGAGAGACATCGGCACCCTCTACCATAGCAAATGTTGGAAGACTGACATTGCACACTTTTTTCCTTTCCAACTTTTTACCCGTACACCAAATTTGAAGTCTCTATCTCATCGTGAAGCGTACTTTTCTAGCATTTCGTCTTTCGAATGCTTTTGTGTGGAGTACCCAACCCCTTAACTATACATTTTTTAAA
The DNA here is from genome assembly GCA_951213105.1 of Amaurobius ferox. Lineage (NCBI taxonomy): Eukaryota > Metazoa > Arthropoda > Arachnida > Araneae > Amaurobiidae > Amaurobius > Amaurobius ferox. The sequence continues at coordinate 93,605,152 of OX578149.1, read as the reverse complement.
AACTCCATTCTTTTTGTGATTTCTATGAGATGTTTCGCCCATATACCAAATATAAAGCCTCTATCACGTTTTTAAAGGAGCGTTTCTCCTTTATTCCGAAAATCGAACATTTTTGTGTGCGGCACCCCCTAAAGTAGAAAATATTGGTAAACTGAAATTGCACACTTTCAAACTATCTATCCTTACACCAAATTTGATATCTCTATCTCATTCCAAAGCATGGTTTTTTTTATCAATTGACTTTTCGAACGTTTTACTCTGGAGCAGCCCCTTAAACGAACATTTTTGAAAAACTGTATTCGTCTTGGGCGTTTTCGTCAAATTATTAGCCCATATACCAAATTTTAAGCCTCTATCAAATTTTAAAGGCGTATTTTCTCATTTATTCGGTAAATCGAACGTTTTGGTGTGCGACACCCCCTTAAGTATATAATATTGGAAATCTGAAATTGCACACTTTCTTCCTTTCGAACGATATACCCATACACCGAATTTGAAGTCTCTATCTCATCGCAAAGTATGCTTTCCCATTATTTCACGTTTTGGTGTGGGGCACCCCCTCTATAGAACGTGTTCCAAAAATTCGATTTTTCCAGGAGGTTTTATCGAACGACCGAGCCATGTACCAAATTGCAAGTCTCTATCTGTTCGGGAAGTGCCTGAAAAAAACGTGACAGACAGACAGACAGACGGACAGACGGACACTTGGCAATTAGTATATATAGATTAGTACACTTTCTTCCTTTCGAACGATATACCCATACACCGAATTTGAAGTCTCTATCTCATCGCAAAGCATGCTCTCCTATCATATCACTTTTCGAACGTTTTAGTGTGCTGAACCCCCCCCCCCCCCCTTAAGGATAAAATATTGGAAATCTGAAATTGCACACTTTCTTCCTTTCAAACTATCTACCCTTACACCAAATTTGATATCTATATCTCATTTCGAAGCATGGTTTTTTATCAATTCTCTTTTCGAACGTTTCGAACGAATAGATAGAGAGACATCGGCACCCCCTACAATAGCAAATGTTAGAAGACTGAAATTGCACACTTTCTTCCTTTCCAACTTTTTATCCGTACACCAAATTTGAAGTCTCTATCTCATCGTGAAGCATGCTTTTCTAGCATTTCATCTTTCGAATGCTTTTGTGTGGAGTACCCACCCCTTTAACTATACATTTTTTAAAAACTCTATTCTTTTTGTGATTTCTATGAGATGTTTCGCCCATATACCAAATATAAAGCCTCTATCACGTTTTTAAAGGAGCGTTTCCCATTATTCCGAAAATCGAACATTTTGGTGTGCGGCACCCCCTAAAGTAGAAAATATTGGTAAACTGAAATTGTACACTTTCGTCCTTTCAAACTATCTATCCTTACACCAAATTTGATATCTCTATCTCATTCCAAAGCATGGTTTTTTTTATCAATTGACTTTTCGAACGTTTCACTCCGGAGCACCCCCTTAAACGAACATTTTTGAAAAAATGTATTCGTCATGAGCGTTTTCGTCAAATTATTAGCCCATATACCAAATTTTAAGCCTCTATCAAATTTTAAAGGCGTCTTTTCTCATTTATTCGGTAAATCGAACGTTTTGTTGTGCGACACCCCTTAAGTAGAAAAAATCTGAAATTGCACACTTTCTTCCTTTCGAACGATTTACGCATACACCGAATTTGAAGTCTTTATCTCATCGCAAAGCATGCTTTCCTATCATTTCACTTTTCGAACGTTTTGGTGTGCTGCACCCCTTTAAGTAGAAAATATTGGAAATCTGAAATTGCACACTTTCTTCCTTTCGAATGATTTACCTATACACCAAATTTGAAGTCTCTATCTCATCGCAAAGTATGCTTTCCCATCTTTTCACTTTTCGAACGTTTTGGTGTGTGGCACCCCCTCTATAGAACGTTTTCGGAAAATTCGATTTTTCCAGCGGGTTTTATCGAACGACCGAGCCGTGTACCAAATTGCAAGTCTCTATCTATTCGGGAAGTGCATGAAAAAAGCGTGACAGACAGACAGACAGACAGACAGACAGACGGACACTTGGCAATTAGTATATATAGACTAGCCGAATACCCGTGGAAAATCAAAGGTCTCGCAATAAGCAAACTCTGAATAGTGCAAATTTTTTAATAATTCGCGTTTCACATTTATTCGACAAATCGAATATTTTGGTGTTCAGTACCCCCTAAAAAAGAAAATATTGGTAAACTAAATTTGCGAATTTGTTCCTTTCGAATTATCTACCCGTACAACACATTAAAGTCTATCTCATCCCAAGGCACCCCTATATTATTATTTCTCCTTTGGAACTTTTTTTTGTGAAGCACATCCATAAATGAACATTTTTGAAAAACTCTGTTTGTCTTGTTTTTTTTTATCAGATGATTAGCCCACATACCAGACATCAAGCCTCTATCACATTTAAAAGGAAGTGTACCCCATTTATTCGGAAAATCGAACATATTAGTGTGCGGAACCCCTTAAAGTAACAAAAATTGAAAATCAGAAATTTCATACTTTCTTCCTTTCAAACTATCTTCCCGTACGCCAAATTTGAAGTCCTTATCCTTTCGCGAAGAGAAATGTTTTTCTATCACTTCACCTTTCGACCGTTTTCTGTGTAGCACCCCGTTAAAGAACATTTTTGTCAAACTGTATTCATCTTTGGTTTTTTTGTCCAATGGTTAGCCCATATACTAAATTCCTCTATCATATTGTAAAGGAGGCGTTTTTTATTTGTTCGGCAAATCAAATATTTTAGTGAGCGGCACCCCCCCCCCCCTACAATAACAAATGTTGGAAAACTGAAATTGCACACTTTCTTCCTTTCCAACATTTTACCCGTACACCAAATTTGAAGTATCTATCTCATCGCGAAGCATGCTTTTCTAGCATTTTATCTTTCGAATGTTTTTGTGTGGAGTACCCACCCCCTTAAATACACATTTTTGAAAAACTCTATTCTTTTTGTAATTTCTATCAGATGATTCGCCCATATACCAAATATCAAGTTTCTATCACGTTTTAAAAGGGGCGTTTCTCCTTTATTCCGAAAATCGAACATTTTGGTGTGAGGCACCCCCCCCCCCCCCAAAGTAGAAAATATTGGTAAACTGAAATTGTACACTTTCTTCCTTTCAAACTATCTACCCTTACACCAAATTTGATATCTCTATCTCATTCCGCAGCATGGTTTTTTATGAATTCACTTTTCGAACATTTTTCTCTGGAGCACCCCCTTAAACGAACATTTTTGAAAACTATATTCGTTTTGGGTGTTTCCGTCAAATGATTAGCCCACCTACCAAATTTTAAGCCTCTATCAAATTTTAAAGGAGCGTTTTCTCATTTATTCTGTAAATCGAACATTTTGGTGTGCGGCACCCCCTTAAGTAGAAAATATTAGAAATCTGAAATTGCACATTTTCTTCCTTTTGAACGGTTTACCCATACACCGAATTTGAAGTCTCTATCTCATCGCAAAGCATGCTTTCCTATCATTTCACTTTTCGAACGTTTTGGTGTGTGGCACCCCCGTAAGTAGAAAATATTGGAAATCTGAAATTGAGACTAAATCGGGTCCAGCAAATGATAGCAAAAGCAAATGATAGAGCAAATTCTAAAGTAAATTCGCTGACCCAGTGCCTATTACAGTCTTATACAAAGTTAGGCCTTAGGATCTCTGTATACTGATGGCGTATACTTGTTATAATGGAAATAGTATATGTACCAGCCGAATACTTATTGAAAATCAACGGTGTCACAAATGTGTCTCGAACAGTAATATGCACAGTTATATAATTACGAAATGTTAAATGTTTCTTATTTTGTTGTTAAATGCTTAGAGTTATGGAAGGTTTCGTTAGATTTATCAAATTTCCTCACTTGCACAAAATTTCAAGTTTCTATCATAATTGCTTTCATAATTATTGACCAATGTACCGAATTCCATATTTTCGTACGTCCATATCGACATATTAGTCCCATGTTATGGACCACAGTAGGACCAATGTCACGAATATGTAAAACGTTCACTGTACTTTACCTATCTACAAAGTAAAACAACCATTACAGACAACAATCCCTACTCTATGAGAGTAGGGTTGCCATTCATGACGGGGCATGGGTGCTATATTTAGCGAAATATCACTAACTTGGCGGCTTTTGGCGAGTTTTCAAATACAATAGAATTATTGAGAAATAAAGATTTGTTTCGATGATATCTCACTAGAATTATTGGGAAATAAAGATTAGTTTCGATGATACCGAGCACTTTGTGGAACTTTCTATGGAGAGTGTATCAGAAAGTCATCGCTCAGTTGGAAAGTGTTTCCGTGATATGAGCTAAATTGAATTGTGATATACGTCAGTGCTTTGAGAATAGTATCCGCTATTCCATGAATTAGTTGAGTATTTAAAGCTGTCTTATTGCATCTGACAGTTGCTTTGTGGTCTTGTAAGATAGATATTGAGCCATTCGCTGCATATTGTTCCTGCTTAAGTTTTTTATTGCTTTTGAATAAAAGCTATAGTTATCCAGAAATTTGGACTCATTTTTGTATCCTGAGAGTACACCCACGACTTCAGAATCATATATCGTAGCAATACTGAATTTTCATCAATTAAGGGTCATTTTCATTGATTTCGCGTCATTTCTAATACTTTGGCAACCTTTTTATTAATTTTGAAACATTTCGTCAATTTGACAATATTTTTGAAAAGCTGCCAATTTGGTGATATCCCGCCAAATTCGTGCTCAAAAATTTTCGGCAAACGTTACAGATGGACGGACAGAAAAATGGATTATTCTTATAGTGCATTCTCAGAATATATTACATTCCCTACATATATAGTATATGTTTAGAGTAAATATTGTGATGGGGTTGAAAATGTGAATCAGAATTTCTACGGACGAGAACGTTTCAAGCACCCCTGAACTCGAATCGAACGTTTCGTCTGTCTTTGTATGGGTGTGTGTGTGTTTGTGAGTCTGTGTATTCTATATCTCACGAACAAATAGAGCGTTACAAACGTAATTTGGTACGCTTATAATTCATGAATACACTTGAATCCTATTGAGTTCAAACCCTATTGAGTTCAAACGCGATCGAACGTTCGGAAGACCCCAAAAGTTCGAATCAATTTTTGAAATAATCATAAAAAAAAATCAGGAGATTAATAATGTTAAATAAATAGCATTCTTTACTTAATTTTTTATTCTAAATCGAATAACATGAACTTTAGAACGATAGCTTGAACCTTTCTCGAGATATCGCAAGTTCTTCATGTACCTAGAAAAAATACAATTTTCATGTATTTAAAAATAATACATGAAAATGAACGGTAGTGTAAGTATTATCAAATATGTAACATCTGTGGGATAATTTTGGCGACTAATTTCGCGAAATATCGCAACTTGGGGGTTTTTTTATGTGAGGCCATATTGACGAAAGACTCGCCAACTATGCAAAAATGACGCCAAATTGATGAAATTATAATTAACATATCTTAATATAATGGAGTATATTGTGCAGTAGATGTTAGTAATATTTCTAATCGTCAAGTTATATTTGCGCAAAATATAAGTTAATTTAGTACTTTTAAGTAATTTTACTTGTTATCATTCAGAGGTTGAAAACATTGCACCGTGGATTATGTCTATCATTATTTCAAATTACATGGTATAAATGACTTGTATTAGGTAGGGAAAGTCATGTGCTGAACGCATCAGCTTTTTAATTCTGCTGTCGTGATTTTAATTACTGCTTCAGTTGCATATCATTGAAGCGAATACGACCCTACGTAAAGATAATTTTTAATGGACAGTCGCAGATGAATCCCCCGTGGACTTTACATGATAGAAACTTTAACATCTGATAACTGCGAAATGAGGTTGAAAATCAAAAATCGGGCTTTGTCATGACCTACAGTTTAAAGAATTCAAGATATATTCCAAAAAAATATGAAAATCGCTCTTTGGTAGATATTTAGAAACAAGGTTACGAACTTTTTAAAAATCGGAGTCACTAACAAAAGGAACTACGCTTCAATAAAAGAATAATGAATGTTTATAGACAACGAAAACAAAATCTGATGTGGGCAACAAATGACTTTCTCTGCAGACTTATATCCACGTTCTCTTTACTTTGTTTACATTTAATTCACTTTTAATTCAATTTTCGTTCTCATTTGGTAACTGAACTTATTTTCAAAGATGGCTTAGAGAAAATATGAAAAAACTAAAATATCTCGAGAACGGCTACTCGTAGTGTAATGGAGTGGGTCTTATTCTTCTCTTCGTTAAAAAATACGTATAAAACAAGTATTTAATGGATATATTTGAGCATACATAGTTTTTTTATTTTAGATTTTGGAGATTTTTGCGGGCCATTTCGTCCAAAAAGGTAAGTTCTCCTTTTCCGAATCGTACCAAAATCTAATGAGCACCACATCATCCTATAAGTAACTTATCTACCAAATTTTGTGAAATTTTGTCAATTAGTATTTTAGCTAGAGTGGATACATGAAATTTTTACTGGCCATTTCGCCAAAAAAGGCGGGTTTTGTTTCTACGAATCCTACCAAAAACTAATCAGCACTAGGGTCTCACCCAAGTGACTTACATACCAAATTTCATGAAATTCGGTCCATTAGTTTTTTAGTTAGAGTGAATACATACATTGCACAGACACATAGACACACAGACAGACACACAGACACACACGTCACTCTAACAATAGTTTTTTCGTATTCCAGAGGTCTCAAAATGTGTAGATCCGTCGAAAGCTCGAGTTGTGATTTTCGGCATGATTCCAATACTTTCCCTATACATTACCATATATTGCAGGGAAAATAATTAATTTGAGTCTATAGTAAAAGTCATGTGCTACCCACATCATATTTTTTTAACAATTCTCTTATATTTGATTGTTTAGTTCGATATAAAAATTTTCTTAATGCATAAATTAAATCACTGGATAGCAAGGAGACGAGTTTCAAGAGAAATTTAATGTTCACTACTATTTAAAAGCAATTGAATAGAATGGGTGTTATTTATCTCGTACTTTACAAGTGTTGAAAACCCAGGCCACCCGATGCACGCTAGGGTATGAGCAGCTGTTTGAGTGGCCGGAGCGTACTTTACAAGTGTAAATCTGGTGGAATTCAGCTTCAGAACAGCTTAGGCTTTTTCCATGCGAACTTCTTTGGTGCTGAGGAATTGCTTTCTAACTCTTTGCAAACTCCGTCAAGTCTGAAAAAAAACCTTGTTACAATGGCTTTATACAAAACATTGCTAATTGAAAAGTTCCAATCTAGTATCACAAAAATAGGTATTTGGGCCAAATCTTCGCATGTGAAAAACCTTCGTGTGTTAAAAATCTTCGTGTGAGAAAAATCTTCGTGCTCTCTGCCTCTGCGATGTCCTCTTGCTCACCACTTTTCATCATTTACTTCTTGAACACCTTTGATGATTTCTTTAGCTGTTAAAGTCTCGTCTACTCACTGACCTGCACTCTAATTGGACTGCGCATTGGAAGTAAACGCACGTCGAAATTGAACACCAGAAGTGGTTCCAAATTCACCTTAGTGCTGTACTGGGATATATTCTATAGTACAGTGTCTAAGATTCCATTCCAGTTACTATATTCTATAGTATAGAGTATCGTATTCCAGACACTATATTCCATAGAGTATGGTATAAAGGCTTTACCTATATACGATACTCCATCGAGTACGATGTTATTCTGTTTAATAAACGCTATCTAAAGAAGTTGTTACACTTGAAAAGGAATGTCTAACGAATGTGCATATGTTTTACTTTTCTGGGTGCTATTGGATAATTAATAATATTATTGCAACCTTTAAATTAACTCTTAACGAAGTATATATATGAGTATTCAAGTCTTTGAGGCCCCAACCAAACAGGCTACACTAATCGTAGCTACATAAAATTTGAAATGACGTAGCTTTTCTGGTGCATTTTAATTATTTAAATTTTCTACCTTATTGGACCAACCCGTCCTAAGTCCGGTATAGAATGTACTTGATTTTCAAATCGCTTTAATCGCTCATTCAACAGTGGTTATTCATGTTCGATGCAATAACCAGACTTATTGAAATATGAACTTGTTTTGAACTATATTGAGTCAAAACAAGTCTACTCACCACAAGAAAGTACCTGCTTTTTGAGGAATAACTCGAAAACCAAAGCATCTAGAAAGTCAAAATTAGGTATGTAGTTGTTTTTTGTGATATATTTTAATTCTTGGGAGTTAAAACCTTATCGGGTTAGCCCATCATGGGCCGGCCATGATAGGAATGTAGTCCTTGAGATCCGGTGTAACTAGAAAAATCATATTTGGCATATCGCTGTCTTTCATGGTATATATTAATTATTAATTAATGTATGATTTAAGAAATTATTTAAATAAGGTTTATGCAAAATATCAAGCGTTGGTTGCAAGAGAATTTTGTTTCGAATGTTTAACGTTCCAGCAAATGTAATTTAATAATACATTCTTATTAGTCTGTATTATATAAGGAAAAGCATTTAATTGTTCCTTTAACTTAATAATAGTTTCACTTCTATTCTTTCTAAGTAAAAGCGAACAATTACAAGCTCTATACTGCATATGCGAGGAAGCAGCAGCTACCGGCTTTTGGTATGGAGGATTTCTCCCTTTTAATTTTAGCAAAAAAATTCCCCACTCACAACCAGTTATGCTCAGTCCAATTAGAGTAGAAGTCAGTGGGTCAACTCCACAATTTTTCACATTCTGCCATTTGGTAATGCCCTCTTCAAATTATTTTCCTCCTGGAAGCTTTTGACACATATAAAAACTTAACTTTTATATACAAATACAGGACAGTTAAAAATTATTCATAAAAGGAAATTATAAGAAGATAAACCTCTGGCTATGTATGGTAGTGCGTCACGGCTAGCGGAGTTCGGATAATTGAGAGTTCGGATTATTAAAGACCGTATTGGTAATAATCTGCTATATTTATTAATCAATTCATTCAATAAGTCAAAATTATAAAAGTTTTGTTTTGTTGATTTCAGTGCAGGAGCTTGATTTGGTTGCGCCTCCCCCCACCCCTCAGTTTATATTGCACCTCCCACACTTAGCCCTCATGTTATCATGTATTGCACCTCCAAAACATCCCCATCCCTCTTTCACGGCTGTGGGCCCAATTCCCCAACACTGATTGATTTTTGCAAAAGTCTGCAAAGGTTTAACAATTTTATAGCAGTCTTCCAGAAAATTTTAAATATCGTTGGAAGCACATTTGTCCTTAAGTAAACTTGTTAAATTATGAACCAGAATAAGTCAAAATTACGGATTAATTTAAAAACAAGAGAGAGAATTTGAGGGATATCTTGTGGATTGTTACAACAGGATTTACTTCAGACTGCAAAAATGTTGTGAAGGAGGAGGAGGGAATGTAGCGTGGCACATCGATTTTGAGGTTGGATACATGTTTAATAAATAACTCCACTAAAACTGAGTTATTGTTGTCAGTTCCTTAGTCACTACCTCCCCCCCCCCTTTCAAACTAATAACTGTGGCTCGCGGTGCACACTTCCAAAATCCGTCCTGTAACACTTATACAGTTGTTCATCTATGGTATAGATGAATATTCTCTGAAATTGCTTTTAAAGAAAACAGTATTAAGTTGCTCAGCAACCAAATTCATTTAAACGTGTTTATATGCACACTGTTTCTATCCAATGTCTAATGTAAATAATAAAGAAATTGATATGAAACTAAGTTTCGTAAATGAACAGTATTACACTTTTGATTGGGTTGTATCAATTACAGGTAAGGGATAAATGATGCTGGAAATGATTGACACTTTCCAATTCTGTAGTTATCAGTTTTACTTAGGGAAATATTTTTCAAATTCATATGTTTTCTACATTGTTAAACCGATTGATGTAACAGGCACGGGTATAACTTTGTTTACATTTTAGCGTTCTCATTTTTGCATAGGTTGACCAGACTTCTAATTTCTTTTTTATAAATTGTTTTTCAAACGGGACTAGAATGGTGCCAAAGAGAAAGAATATGTTTTTTAATAAAAGAATATTTAAAAGATTAAGGAGCTGGGATAAAAATTTTATCGCCAATAGCGGCCGCAAATTTGTACATTGATCAGCAAGTTTATTCCCGACATTGCTTGTGTGTGCCTTTATCCAGACAAAAAAATTATCGGCGGTGGTTCCAGTCTGATGGAGCCGAAATGGTTTGGCTTGAATAACATTTTGTAAACTAAAATTCAACTTGTGTAATATTGGAAAAAAGGAACTCAATCCAAAATCTGACTTTGCACACTTATAGGGCTTTCAAAGAGCTACAGAACCTTGCTTATTGTTCATAGCTATCTAAGATATAAGCATTATATTATATTAAGATATAAGCATTACAAACTTCTAAACCGTAACATTTTCATACTTCTTCAACTTTACAAAACGATTACTCGAAAACTATAAGGCTTTTTTTAAAAATAAATAGAGATTTAGAAACTAAATTTACTTATACAATTACTCAATTTTACTTACCCATATTCTTTGCAATTGTCCTCTTCATAGCATTTGCTTTTGAGTAAGTTGAAGTAGAGATAACCAACGGTCTTGGATGGCTTGTCATTGATTGCAGCAAGGCAGTCGTAGAAGTCTTGATCACATTTGCAACTCAACCTGAATAGTTGGAAGAAAGGTTTGAGGTTTATGTCACTGAATAGTTTTGATTTGTAAATTAGCATAATGTATTGTGCATAGAAAGTGCCGGATGTACTAGGAAGCATCACTTTGAGAGTGGGAATTCTTGTCAAAGGTCTTCAAGGAAAAGTTTGCACTCTCCTTTGAGACCGCCCTTATAAGGAAACCCATTTTTATCTAACCATTTCCCTTTTGAAGAATTTTAAAGTTTCCGTGATTTATGAGATCAGCAGCGAGCAATATAAATTGCAGACAACAAAATCAATGGACTAGTTTTGAGGTTATTATGTGTTTGTCTGCATAGAATCAGTGCTTCTCAACCTTTGTGAGACTGCCGCCCGGTAAATTATTTTTTTAAGCCGATGGTCCAGTTCCGACAAATTTACTAGTAAATACCTTTCAAATTATTTGAAGTTCATACATTAAGCTAAAATAAGTAATAATAATTAATCATGGCATAGTCATGGAGCGTATTAGTACATTTTTGTATATACTGTGTGGCATGTTGATAAATATAAATTCACATTTAAACTAGAAGCTATGCTCGTGATACGACGGAATTAAACATATCTATTTTTATCTTTATCTATTTTTATCTATGTACACAATCACTTTATCTATTTTTATCTGTGTACACAATCACTTTATCTATTTTCATCTATGTACACAATCAGTTTTTGAGTTCTTTCAGTCCGTTTTATAAACTTGTATTTTTCAAATTATGTCCATCCAGTATAAATATTTAACTATAGTATGCACAATTACCTGAATTGATGGTAAGGTCTGTGCTTCTCTTCTGTTTCATTATCCTTCTGCGATTGGAGTGTGTGTTATGTGGTGTTGTATTTATGAGATAAACTTAGTTAACCTCCGGGTTATGGATGACTCTTTATTCTTACCAGTGTTGATGAGTTTTTCAGAACTCTGCCGGTCCAGAGGGTCATGCTGTCTGTTGCTGGTGCTCTAACATGGT